>CM061236.1:52515353-53959280 GCA_030848705.1 Heracleum sosnowskyi
TACAATGAAAATGGGGGAAAATTGAAGCGGGACGTTTTGTGTATATTTTCTCATAGCTTTGACCCTATGGGTTTATAGAATTGTAGAAAACTTCATTTGGGGATGTCTGGGGTTGAATTGGAAAAGATACTCGGGGACGTCCAATTACGTTTACCTCTAAAGGGAGCTATACAAGGAAAATAGGGAAAAATTGAAGTGGGACATTTTGTGGATATTTTCTCGTAGTTTGACCCTATGGATTTATAGAATTGCGGAAAACTTCATTTGGAGCTGTCCGGTCCTGAATTGGAGCAGATACCAGGGAACGCCCGATTACGTATACCTCCAAAGGGAGCTATACAAGGAAATTGGGAAAAAATTGAAGCGGACCGTTTTGTGGATATTTTCTCCTAGTTTGAACCTATGGGTTTATAGAATTGCGGAAAACTTTATTTGGAGCTGTCCGGGCCTGAATTGGACCAGATACCAAGGGACGCCCGATTACATATACCTCTAAAGGGAGCTATACAATGAAAATGGGGGAAAATTGAAGCAGGACGTTTTGTGGATATTTTCTCGTAGCTTTGACCCTATGGGTTTATAGAATTGTAGAAAACTTCATTTGGGGATGTCTGGGGCTGAATTGGAAAAGATACTCGGGGACGTCCAATTACGTTTACCTCTAAAGGGAGCTATACAAGGAAAATAGGGAAAAATTGAAGTGGGACATTTTGTGGATATTTTCTCGTAGTTTGACCCTATGGATTTATAAAATTGCGGAAAACTTCATTTGGAGCTGTCTGGTCCTGAATTGGAGCAGATACCAGGGAACACCCGATTACGTATACCTCTGAAGTGAGCTATACAAGGAAATTGGGAAAAAATTGAAGCGGACCGTTTTGTGGATATTTTCTCGTAGTTTTGACCCTATGGGTTTATTGAATTGTACAAAACTTCATTTGGGGATGTCTGGGGCTGAATCAGAACAGATACTCGGGGACGTCCAATTACGTTAACCTCTAAATGGAGCTATACAAGGAAAATAGGGAAAAATTGAAGTGGGATATTTTGTGGATATTTTCTCGTAGTTTGACCCTATGGATTTATAGAATTGCGGAAAACTTCATTTAAGCTGTCCGGTCCTGATTTGGAGCAGATACCAGGGAACACCCGATTACGTATACCTCCGAAGGGAGCTATACAAGGAAATTGGGAAAAAATTGAACGGACCGTTTTGTGGATATTTTCTCGTAGTTTGAACCTATGGGTTTATAGAATTGTGGAAAACTTTATTTTGAGCTGTCCGGGCCTGAATTGGACCAGATACCAAGGGACGCCCGATTACATATACCTCTAAAGGGAGCTATACAATGAAAATGGGGGAAAATTGAAGCGGGACGTTTTGTGGATATTTTCTCGTAGCTTTGACCCTATGGGTTTATAGAATTGTAGAAAACTTCATTTGGGGATGTCTGGGGTTGAATTGGAAAAGATACTCGGGGACGTCCAATTACGTTTACCTCTAAAGGGAGCTATACAAGGAAAATAGGGAAAAATTGAAGTGGGACATTTTGTGGATATTTTCTCGTAGTTTGACCCTATGGATTTATAGAATTGCGGAAAACTTCATTTGGAGCTGTCCGGTCCTGAATTGGAGCAGATACCAGGGAACGCCCGATTACGTATACCTCCAAAGGGAGCTATACAAGGAAATTGGGAAAAAATTGAAGCGGACCGTTTTGTGGATATTTTCTCGTAGTTTGAACCTATGGGTTTATAGAATTGTGGAAAACTTTATTTGGAGCTGTCCGGGCCTGAATTGGACCAGATACCAAGGGACGCCCGATTACATATACCTCTAAAGGGAGCTATACAATGAAAATGGGGGAAAATTGAAGCGGGACGTTTTGTGTATATTTTCTCGTAGCTTTGACCCTATGGGTTTATAGAATTGTAGAAAACTTCATTTGGGGATGTCTGGGGTTGAATTGGAAAAGATACTCGGGGACGTCCAAT
Source organism: Heracleum sosnowskyi (assembly GCA_030848705.1). Taxonomy (NCBI): domain Eukaryota; kingdom Viridiplantae; phylum Streptophyta; class Magnoliopsida; order Apiales; family Apiaceae; genus Heracleum; species Heracleum sosnowskyi. The sequence goes on from CM061236.1 coordinate 52,517,349, forward strand.
TACGTTTACCTCTAAAGGGAGCTATACAAGGAAAATAGGGAAAAATTGAAGTGGGACATTTTGTGGATATTTTCTCGTAGTTTGACCCTACGGATTTATAGAATTGCGGAAAAATTCATTTGGAGCTGTCCGGTCCTGAATTGGAGGAGATACCAGGGAACGCCCGATTACGTATACCTCCAAAGGGGCTATACAAGGAAATTGGGAAAAAATTGAAGCGGACCATTTTGTGGATATTTTCTCGTAGTTTGAACCTATGGGTTTATAGAATTGCGGAAAACTTTATTTGGAGCTGTCCGGGCCTAAATTGGACCAGATACCAAGGGATGCCCGATTACATATACCTCTAAAGGGAGCTATACAATGAAAATGGGTAAAAATTGAAGCGGGACGTTTTGTGGATATTTTCTCGTAGTTTTGACCCTATGGGTTTATTGAATTGTAGAAAACTTCATTTGGGGATGTCTGGGGGTGAATCAGAACAGATACTCAGGGACGTCCAATTACGTTAACCTCTAAATGGAGCTATACAAGGAAAATAGGGAAAAATTGAAGTGGGATATTTTGTGGATATTTTCTCGTAGTTTGACCCTATGGATTTATAGAATTGCGGAAAACTTCATTTGGAGCTGTCCGGTCCTGAATTGGAGCAGATACCAGGGAACACCCGATTACGTATACCTCTGAAGTGAGCTATACAAGGAAATTGGGAAAAAATTGAAGCGGACCGTTTTGTGGATATTTTCTCGTAGTTTTGACCCTATGGGTTTATTGAATTGTACAAAACTTCATTTGGGGATGTCTGGGGCTGAATCAGAACAGATACTCGGGGACGTCCAATTACGTTAACCTCTAAATGGAGCTATACAAGGAAAATAGGGAAAAATTGAAGTGGGATATTTTGTGGATATTTTCTCGTAGTTTGACCCTATGGATTTATAGAATTGCGGAAAACTTCATTTGGAGCTGTCCGGTCCTGATTTGGAGCAGATACCAGGGAACACCCGATTACGTATACCTCCGAAGGGAGCTATACAAGGAAATTGGGAAAAAATTGAAGCGGACCGTTTTGTGGATATTTTCTCGTAGTTTGAACCTATGGGTTTATAGAATTGTGGAAAACTTTATTTGGAGCTGTCCGGGCCTGAATTGGACCAGATACCAAGGGACGCCCGATTACATATACCTCTAAAGGGAGCTATACAATGAAAATGGGGGAAAATTGAAGCGGGACGTTTTGTGGATATTTTCTCGTAGTTTGACCCTATGGGTTTATAGAATTGTAGAAAACTTCATTTGGGGATGTCTGGGGTTGAATTGGAAAAGATACTCGGGGACGTCCAATTACGTTTACCTCTAAAGGGAGCTATACAAGGAAAATAGGGAAAAATTGAAGTGGGACATTTTGTGGATATTTTCTCGTAGTTTGACCCTATGGATTTATAGAATTGCGGAAAACTTCATTTGGAGCTGTCCGGTCCTGAATTGGAGCAGATACCAGGGAACGCCCGATTACGTATACCTCCAAAGGGAGCTATACAAGGAAATTGGGAAAAAATTGAAGCGGACCGTTTTGTGGATATTTTCTCGTAGTTTGAACCTATGGGTTTATAGAATTGTGGAAAACTTTATTTGGAGCTGTCCGGGCCTGAATTGGACCAGATACCAAGGGACGCCCGATTACATATACCTCTAAAGGGAGCTATACAATGAAAATGGGGGAAAATTGAAGCGGGACGTTTTGTGTATATTTTCTCGTAGCTTTGACCCTATGGGTTTATAGAATTGTAGAAAACTTCATTTGGGGATGTCTGGGGTTGAATTGGAAAAGATACTCGGGGACGTCCAATTACGTTTACCTCTAAAGGGAGCTATACAAGGAAAATAGGGAAAAATTGAAGTGGGACATTTTGTGGATATTTTCTCGTAGTTTGACCCTATGGATTTATAGAATTGCGGAAAACTTCATTTGGAGCTGTCCGGTCCTGAATTGGAGCAGATACCAGGGAATGCCCGATTACGTATACCTCCAAAGGGAGCTATACAAGGAAATTGGGAAAAAATTGAAGCGGACCGTTTTGTGGATATTTTCTCGTAGTTTGAACCTATGGGTTTATAGAATTGCGGAAAACTTTATTTGGAGCTGTCCGGGCCTGAATTGGACCAGATACCAAGGGACGCCCGATTACATATACCTCTAAAGGGAGCTATACAATGAAAATGGGGGAAAATTGAAGCGGGACGTTTTGTGGATATTTTCTCGTAGCTTTGACCCTATGGGTTTATAGAATTGTAGAAAACTTCATTTGGGGATGTCTGGGGCTGAATTGGAAAAGATACTCGGGGACGTCCAATTACGTTTACCTCTAAAGGGAGCTATACAAGGAAAATAGGGAAAAATTGAAGTGGGACATTTTGTGGATATTTTCTCGTAGTTTGACCCTATGGATTTATAAAATTGCGGAAAACTTCATTTGGAGCTGTCCGGTCCTGAATTGGAGCAGATACCAGGGAACACCCGATTACGTATACCTCTGAAGTGAGCTATACAAGGAAATTGGGAAAAAATTGAAGCGGACCGTTTTGTGGATATTTTCTCGTAGTTTTGACCCTATGGGTTTATTGAATTGTACAAAACTTCATTTGGGGATGTCTGGGGCTGAATCAGAACAGATACTCGGGGACGTCCAATTACGTTAACCTCTAAATGGAGCTATACAAGGAAAATAGGGAAAAATTGAAGTGGGATATTTTGTGGATATTTTCTCGTAGTTTGACCCTATGGATTTATAGAATTGCGGAAAACTTCATTTGGAGCTGTCCGGTCCTGATTTGGAGCAGATACCAGGGAACACCCGATTACGTATACCTCCGAAGGGAGCTATACAAGGAAATTGGGAAAAAATTGAAGCGGACCGTTTTGTGGATATTTTCTCGTAGTTTGAACCTATGGGTTTATAGAATTGTGGAAAACTTTATTTGGAGCTGTCCGGGCCTGAATTGGACCAGATACCAAGGGACGCCCGATTACATATACCTCTAAAGGGAGCTATACAATGAAAATGGGGGAAAATTGAAGCGGGACGTTTTGTGGATATTTTCTCGTAGCTTTGACCCTATGGGTTTATAGAATTGTAGAAAACTTCATTTGGGGATGTCTGGGGTTGAATTGGAAAAGATACTCGGGGACGTCCAATTACGTTTACCTCTAAAGGGAGCTATACAAGGAAAATAGGGAAAAATTGAAGTGGGACATTTTGTGGATATTTTCTCGTAGTTTGACCTATGGATTTATAGAATTGCGGAAAACTTCATTTGGAGCTGTCCGGTCCTGAATTGGAGCAGATACCAGGGAACGCCCGATTACGTATACCTCCAAAGGGAGCTATACAAGGAAATTGGGAAAAAATTGAAGCGGACCGTTTTGTGGATATTTTCTCGTAGTTTGAACCTATGGGTTTATAGAATTGTGGAAAACTTTATTTGGAGCTGTCCGGGCCTGAATTGGACCAGATACCAAGGGACGCCCGATTACATATACCTCTAAAGGGAGCTATACAATGAAAATGGGGGAAAATTGAAGCGGGACGTTTTGTGTATATTTTCTCGTAGCTTTGATCCTATGGGTTTGTAGAATTGTAGAAAACTTCATTTGGGGATGTCTGGGGTTGAATTGGAAAAGATACTCGGGGACGTCCAATTACGTTTACCTCTAAAGGGAGCTATACAAGGAAAATAGGGAAAAATTGAAGTGGGACATTTTGTGGATATTTTCTCGTAGTTTGACCCTATGGATTTATAGAATTGCGGAAAACTTCATTTGGAGCTGTCCGGTCCTGAATTGGAGCAGATACCAGGGAATGCCCGATTACGTACACCTCCAAAGGGAGCTATACAAGGAAATTGGGAAAAAATTGAAGCGGACCGTTTTGTGGATATTTTCTCGTAGTTTGAACCTATGGGTTTATAGAATTGCGGAAAACTTTATTTGGAGCTGTCCGGGCCTGAATTGGACCAGATACCAAGGGACGCCCGATTACATATACCTCTAAAGGGAGCTATACAATGAAAATGGGGGAAAATTGAAGCGGGACGTTTTGTGGATATTTTCTCGTAGCTTTGACCCTATGGGTTTATAGAATTGTAGAAAACTTCATTTGGGGATGTCTGGGGCTGAATTGGAAAAGATACTCGGGGACGTCCAATTACGTTTACCTCTAAAGGGAGCTATACAAGGAAAATAGGGAAAAATTGAAGTGGGACATTTTGTGGATATTTTCTCGTAGTTTGACCCTATGGATTTATAAAATTGCGGAAAACTTCATTTGGAGCTGTCCGGTCCTGAATTGGAGCAGATACCAGGGAACGCCCGATTACGTATACCTCCAAAGGGAGCTATACAAGGAAATTGGGAAAAAATTGAAGCGGACCGTTTTGTGGATATTTTCTCGTAGTTTGAACCTATGGGTTTATAGATTTGCGGAAAACTTTATTTGTAGCTGTCCGGGCCTGAATTGGACCAGATACCAAGGGATGCCCGATTACATATACCTCTAAAGGGAGCTATACAATGAAAATGGGTAAAAATTGAAGCGGGACATTTTGTGGATATTTTCTCGTAGTTTTGACCCTATGGGTTTATTGAATTGTAGAAAACTTCATTTGGGGATGTCTGGGGCTGAATCAGAACAGATACTCGGGGACGTCCAATTACGTTAACCTCTAAATGGAGCTATACAAGGAAAATAGGGAAAAATTGAAGTGGGATATTTTGTGGATATTTTCTCGTAGTTTGACCCTATGGATTTATAGAATTGCGGAAAACTTCATTTGGAGCTGTCCGGTCCTGAATTGGAGCAGATACCAGGGAACACCCGATTACGTATACCTCCGAAGTGAGCTATACAAGGAAATTGGGAAAAAATTGAAGCGGACCGTTTTGTGGATATTTTCTCGTAGTTTTGACCCTATGGGTTTATTGAATTGTACAAAACTTCATTTGGGGATGTCTGGGGCTTAATCAGAACAGATACTCGAGGACGTCCAATTACGTTAACCTCTAAATGGAGCTATACAAGGAAAATAGGGAAAAATTGAAGTGGGATATTTTATGGATATTTTCTCGTAGTTTGACCCTATGGATTTATAGAATTGCGGAAAACTTCATTTGGAGCTGTCCGGTCCTGATTTGGAGCAGATACCAGGGAACACCCGATTACGTATACCTCCGAAGGGAGCTATACAAGGAAATTGGGAAAAAATTGAAGCGGACCGTTTTGTGGATATTTTCTCGTAGTTTGAACCTATGGGTTTATAGAATTGTGGAAAACTTTATTTGGAGCTGTCCGGGCCTGAATTGGACCAGATACCAAGGGACGCCCGATTACATATACCTCTAAAGGGAGCTATACAATGAAAATGGGGGAAAATTGAAGCGGGACGTTTTGTGGATATTTTCTCGTAGTTTGACCCTATGGGTTTATAGAATTGTAGAAAACTTCATTTGGGGATGTCTGGGGTTGAATTGGAAAAGATACTCGGGGACGTCCAATTACGTTTACCTCTAAAGGGAGCTATACAAGGAAAATAGGGAAAAATTGAAGTGGGACATTTTGTGGATATTTTCTCGTAGTTTGACCCTATGGATTTATAGAATTGCGGAAAACTTCATTTGGAGCTGTCCGGTCCTGAATTGGAGCAGATACCAGGGAACGCCCGATTACGTATACCTCCAAAGGGAGCTATACAAGGAAATTGGGAAAAAATTGAAGCGGACCGTTTTGTGGATATTTTCTCGTAGTTTGAACCTATGGGTTTATAGAATTGTGGAAAACTTTATTTGGAGCTGTCCGGGCCTGAATTGGACCAGATACCAAGGGACGCCCGATTACATATACCTCTAAAGGGAGCTATACAATGAAAATGGGGGAAAATTGAAGCGGGACGTTTTGTGTATATTTTCTCGTAGCTTTGACCCTATGGGTTTATAGAATTGTAGAAAACTTCATTTGGGGATGTCTGGGGTTGAATTGGAAAAGATACTCGGGGACGTCCAATTACGTTTACCTCTAAAGGGAGCTATACAAGGAAAATAGGGAAAAATTGAAGTGGGACATTTTGTGGATATTTTCTCGTAGTTTGACCCTATGGATTTATAGAATTGCGGAAAACTTCATTTGGAGCTGTCCGGTCCTGAATTGGAGCAGATACCAGGGAATGCCCGATTACGTATACCTCCAAAGGGAGCTATACAAGGAAATTGGGAAAAAATTGAAGCGGACCGTTTTGTGGATATTTTCTCGTAGTTTGAACCTATGGGTTTATAGAATTGCGGAAAACTTTATTTGGAGCTGTCCGGGCCTGAATTGGACCAGATACCAAGGGACGCCCGATTACATATACCTCTAAAGGGAGCTATACAATGAAAATGGGGGAAAATTGAAGCGGGACGTTTTGTGGATATTTTCTCGTAGCTTTGACCCTATGGGTTTATAGAATTGTAGAAAACTTCATTTGGGGATGTCTGGGGCTGAATTGGAAAAGATACTCGGGGACGTCCAATTACGTTTACCTCTAAAGGGAGCTATACAAGGAAAATAGGGAAAAATTGAAGTGGGACATTTTGTGGATATTTTCTCGTAGTTTGACCCTATGGATTTATAAAATTGCGGAAAACTTCATTTGGAGATGTCCGGTCCTGAATTGGAGCAGATACCAGGGAACACCCGATTACGTATACCTCTGAAGTGAGCTATACAAGGAAATTGGGAAAAAATTGAAGCGGACCGTTTTGTGGATATTTTCTCGTAGTTTTGACCCTATGGGTTTATTGAATTGTACAAAACTTCATTTGGGGATGTCTGGGGCTGAATCAGAACAGATACTCGGGGACGTCCAATTACGTTAACCTCTAAATGGAGCTATACAAGGAAAATAGGGAAAAATTGAAGTGGGATATTTTGTGGATATTTTCTCGTAGTTTGACCCTATGGATTTATAGAATTGCGGAAAACTTCATTTGGAGCTGTCCGGTCCTGATTTGGAGCAGATACCAGGGAACACCCGATTACGTATACCTCCGAAGGGAGCTATACAAGGAAATTGGGAAAAAATTGAAGCGGACCGTTTTGTGGATATTTTCTCGTAGTTTGAACCTATGGGTTTATAGAATTGTGGAAAACTTTATTTGGAGCTGTCCGGGCCTGAATTGGACCAGATACCAAGGGACGCCCGATTACATATACCTCTAAAGGGAGCTATACAATGAAAATGGGGGAAAATTGAAGCGGGACGTTTTGTGGATATTTTCTCGTAGCTTTGACCCTATGGGTTTATAGAATTGTAGAAAACTTCATTTGGGGATGTCTGGGGTTGAATTGGAAAAGATACTCGGGGACGTCCAATTACGTTTACCTCTAAAGGGAGCTATACAAGGAAAATAGGGAAAAATTGAAGTGGGACATTTTGTGGATATTTTCTCGTAGTTTGACCCTATGGATTTATAGAATTGCGGAAAACTTCATTTGGAGCTGTCCGGTCCTGAATTGGAGCAGATACCAGGGAACGCCCGATTACGTATACCTCCAAAGGGAGCTATACAAGGAAATTGGGAAAAAATTGAAGCGGACCGTTTTGTGGATATTTTCTCGTAGTTTGAACCTATGGGTTTATAGAATTGTGGAAAACTTTATTTGGAGCTGTCCGGGCCTGAATTGGACCAGATACCAAGGGACGCCCGATTACATATACCTCTAAAGGGAGCTATACAATGAAAATGGGGGAAAATTGAAGCGGGACGTTTTGTGTATATTTTCTCGTAGCTTTGATCCTATGGGTTTGTAGAATTGTAGAAAACTTCATTTGGGGATGTCTGGGGTTGAATTGGAAAAGATACTCGGGGACGTCCAATTACGTTTACCTCTAAAGGGAGCTATACAAGGAAAATAGGGAAAAATTGAAGTGGGACATTTTGTGGATATTTTCTCGTAGTTTGACCCTATGGATTTATAGAATTGCGGAAAACTTCATTTGGAGCTGTCCGGTCCTGAATTGGAGCAGATACCAGGGAATGCCCGATTACGTACACCTCCAAAGGGAGCTATACAAGGAAATTGGGAAAAAATTGAAGCGGACCGTTTTGTGGATATTTTCTCGTAGTTTGAACCTATGGGTTTATAGAATTGCGGAAAACTTTATTTGGAGCTGTCCGGGCCTGAATTGGACCAGATACCAAGGGACGCCCGATTACATATACCTCTAAAGGGAGCTATACAATGAAAATGGGGGAAAATTGAAGCGGGACGTTTTGTGGATATTTTCTCGTAGCTTTGACCCTATGGGTTTATAGAATTGTAGAAAACTTCATTTGGGGATGTCTGGGGCTGAATTGGAAAAGATACTCGGGGACGTCCAATTACGTTTACCTCTAAAGGGAGCTATACAAGGAAAATAGGGAAAAATTGAAGTGGGACATTTTGTGGATATTTTCTCGTAGTTTGACCCTATGGATTTATAAAATTGCGGAAAACTTCATTTGGAGCTGTCCGGTCCTGAATTGGAGCAGATACCAGGGAACGCCCGATTACGTATACCTCCAAAGGGAGCTATACAAGGAAATTGGGAAAAAATTGAAGCGGACCGTTTTGTGGATATTTTCTCGTAGTTTGAACCTATGGGTTTATAGATTTGCGGAAAACTTTATTTGTAGCTGTCCGGGCCTGAATTGGACCAGATACCAAGGGATGCCCGATTACATATACCTCTAAAGGGAGCTATACAATGAAAATGGGTAAAAATTGAAGCGGGACATTTTGTGGATATTTTCTCGTAGTTTTGACCCTATGGGTTTATTGAATTGTAGAAAACTTCATTTGGGGATGTCTGGGGCTGAATCAGAACAGATACTCGGGGACGTCCAATTACGTTAACCTCTAAATGGAGCTATACAAGGAAAATAGGGAAAAATTGAAGTGGGATATTTTGTGGATATTTTCTCGTAGTTTGACCCTATGGATTTATAGAATTGCGGAAAACTTCATTTGGAGCTGTCCGGTCCTGAATTGGAGCAGATACCAGGGAACACCCGATTACGTATACCTCCGAAGTGAGCTATACAAGGAAATTGGGAAAAAATTGAAGCGGACCGTTTTGTGGATATTTTCTCGTAGTTTTGACCCTATGGGTTTATTGAATTGTACAAAACTTCATTTGGGGATGTCTGGGGCTTAATCAGAACAGATACTCGAGGACGTCCAATTACGTTAACCTCTAAATGGAGCTATACAAGGAAAATAGGGAAAAATTGAAGTGGGATATTTTATGGATATTTTCTCGTAGTTTGACCCTATGGATTTATAGAATTGCGGAAAACTTCATTTGGAGCTGTCCGGTCCTGATTTGGAGCAGATACCAGGGAACACCCGATTACGTATACCTCCGAAGGGAGCTATACAAGGAAATTGGGAAAAAATTGAAGCGGACCGTTTTGTGGATATTTTCTCGTAGTTTGAACCTATGGGTTTATAGAATTGTGGAAAACTTTATTTGGAGCTGTCCGGGCCTGAATTGGACCAGATACCAAGGGACGCCCGATTACATATACCTCTAAAGGGAGCTATACAATGAAAATGGGGGAAAATTGAAGCGGGACGTTTTGTGGATATTTTCTCGTAGCTTTGACCCTATGGGTTTATAGAATTGTAGAAAACTTCATTTGGGGATGTCTGGGGCTGAATTGGAAAAGATACTCGGGGACGTCCAATTACGTTTACCTCTAAAGGGAGCTATACAAGGAAAATAGGGAAAAATTGAAGTGGGACATTTTGTGGATATTTTCTCGTAGTTTGACCCTATGGATTTATAGAATTGCGGAAAACTTCATTTGGAGCTGTCCGGTCCTGAATTGGAGCAGATACCAGGGAACGCCTGATTACGTATACCTCCAAAGGGAGCTATACAAGGAAATTGGGAAAAAATTGAAGCGGACCGTTTTGTGGATATTTTCTCGTAGTTTGAACCTATGGGTTTATAGAATTGCGGAAAACTTTATTTGTAGCTGTCCGGGCCTGAATTGGACCAGATACCAAGGGACGCCCGATTACATATACCTCTAAAGGGAGCTATACAATGAAAATGGGGGAAAATTGAAGCGGGACGTTTTGTGGATATTTTCTCGTAGCTTTGACCCTATGGGTTTATAGAATTGTAGAAAACTTCATTTGGGGATGTCTGGGGCTGAATTGGAAAAGATACTCGGGGACGTCCAATTACGTTTACCTCTAAAGGGAGCTATACAAGGAAAATAGGGAAAAATTGAAGTGGGACATTTTGTGGATATTTTCTCGTAGTTTGACCCTACGGATTTATAGAATTGCGGAAAAATTCATTTGGAGCTGTCCGGTCCTGAATTGGAGGAGATACCAGGGAACGCCCGATTACGTATACCTCCAAAGGGGCTATACAAGGAAATTGGGAAAAAATTGAAGCGGACCATTTTGTGGATATTTTCTCGTAGTTTGAACCTATGGGTTTATAGAACTGCGGAAAACTTTATTTGGAGCTGTCCGGGCCTAAATTGGACCAGATACCAAGGGATGCCCGATTACATATACCTCTAAAGGGAGCTATACAATGAAAATGGGTAAAAATTGAAGCGGGACGTTTTGTGGATATTTTCTCGTAGTTTTGACCCTATGGGTTTATTGAATTGTAGAAAACTTCATTTGGGGATGTCTGGGGCTGAATCAGAACAGATACTCGGGGACGTCCAATTACGTTAACCTCTAAATGGAGCTATACAAGGAAAATAGGGAAAAATTGAAGTGGGATATTTTGTGGATATTTTCTCGTAGTTTGACCCTATGGATTTATAGAATTGCGGAAAACTTCATTTGGAGCTGTCCGGTCCTGAATTGGAGCAGATACCAGGGAACACCCGATTACGTATACCTCCGAAGTGAGCTATACAAGGAAATTGGGAAAAAATTGAAGCGGACCGTTTTGTGGATATTTTCTCGTAGTTTTGACCCTATGGGTTTATTGAATTGTACAAAACTTCATTTGGGGATGTCTGGGGCTGAATCAGAACAGATACTCGGGGACGTCCAATTACGTTAACCTCTAAATGGAGCTATACAAGGAAAATAGGGAAAAATTGAAGTGGGATATTTTATGGATATTTTCTCGTAGTTTGACCCTATGGATTTATAGAATTGCGGAAAACTTCATTTGGAGCTGTCCGGTCCTGATTTGGAGCAGATACCAGGGAACACCCGATTACGTATACCTCCGAAGGGAGCTATACAAGGAAATTGGGAAAAAATTGAAGCGGACCGTTTTGTGGATATTTTCTCGTAGTTTGAACCTATGGGTTTATAGAATTGTGGAAAACTTTATTTGGAGCTGTCCGGGCCTGAATTGGACCAGATACCAAGGGACGCCCTATTACATATACCTCTAAAGGGAGCTATACAATGAAAATGGGGGAAAATTGAAGCGGGACGTTTTGTGGATATTTTCTCGTAGCTTTGACCCTATGGGTTTATAGAATTGTAGAAAACTTCATTTGGGGATGTCTGGGGTTGAATTGGAAAAGATACTCGGGGACGTCCAATTACGTTTACCTCTAAAGGGAGCTATACAAGGAAAATAGGGAAAAATTGAAGTGGGACATTTTGTGGATATTTTCTCGTAGTTTGACCCTATGGATTTATAGAATTGCGGAAAACTTCATTTGGAGCTGTCCGGTCCTGAATTGGAGCAGATACCAGGGAACGCCCGATTACGTATACCTCCAAAGGGAGCTATACAAGGAAATTGGGAAAAAATTGAAGCGGACCGTTTTGTGGATATTTTCTCGTAGTTTGAACCTATGGGTTTATAGAATTGTGGAAAACTTTATTTGGAGCTGTCCGGGCCTGAATTGGACCAGATACCAAGGGACGCCCGATTACATATACCTCTAAAGGGAGCTATACAATGAAAATGGGGGAAAATTGAAGCGGGACGTTTTGTGTATATTTTCTCGTAGCTTTGACCCTATGGGTTTATAGAATTGTAGAAAACTTCATTTGGGGATGTCTGGGGTTGAATTGGAAAAGATACTCGGGGACGTCCAATTACGTTTACCTCTAAAGGGAGCTATACAAGGAAAATAGGGAAAAATTGAAGTGGGACATTTTGTGGATATTTTCTCGTAGTTTGACCCTATGGATTTATAGAATTGCGGAAAACTTCATTTGGAGCTGTCCGGTCCTGAATTGGAGCAGATACCAGGGAACGCCCGATTACGTATACCTCCAAAGGGAGCTATACAAGGAAATTGGGAAAAAATTGAAGCGGACCGTTTTGTGGATATTTTCTCGTAGTTTGAACCTATGGGTTTATAGAATTGCGGAAAACTTTATTTGGAGCTGTCCGGGCCTGAATTGGACCAGATACCAAGGGACGCCCGATTACATATACCTCTAAAGGGAGCTATACAATGAAAATGGGGGAAAATTGAAGCGGGACGTTTTGTGGATATTTTCTCGTGGCTTTGACCCTATGGGTTTATAGAATTGTAGAAAACTTCATTTGGGGATGTCTGGGGCTGAATTGGAAAAGATACTCGGGGACGTCCAATTACGTTTACCTCTAAAGGGAGCTATACAAGGAAAATAGGGAAAAATTGAAGTGGGACATTTTGTGGATATTTTCTCGTAGTTTGACCCTATGGATTTATAAAATTGCGGAAAACTTCATTTGGAGCTGTCCGGTCCTGAATTGGAGCAGATACCAGGGAACGCCCGATTACGTATACCTCCAAAGGGAGCTATACAAGGAAATTGGGAAAAAATTGAAGCGGACCGTTTTGTGGATATTTTCTCGTAGTTTGAACCTATGGGTTTATAGAATTGCGGAAAACTTTATTTGTAGCTGTCCAGGCCTGAATTGGACCAGATACCAAGGGACGCCCGATTACATATACCTCTAAAGGGAGCTATACAATGAAAATGGGGGAAAATTGAAGCGGGACGTTTTGTGGATATTTTCTCGTAGCTTTGACCCTATGGGTTTATAGAATTGTAGAAAACTTCATTTGGGGATGTCTGGGGCTGAATTGGAAAAGATACTCGGGGACGTCCAATTACGTTTACCTCTAAAGGGAGCTATACAAGGAAAATAGGGAAAAATTGAAGTGGGACATTTTGTGGATATTTTCTCGTAGTTTGACCCTACGGATTTATAGAATTGCGGAAAAATTCATTTGGAGCTGTCCGGTCCTGAATTGGAGGAGATACCAGGGAACACCCGATTACGTATACCTCCAAAGGGGCTATACAAGGAAATTGGGAAAAAATTGAAGCGGACCATTTTGTGGATATTTTCTCGTAGTTTGAACCTATGGGTTTATAGAATTGCGGAAAACTTTATTTGGAGCTGTCCGGGCCTAAATTGGACCAGATACCAAGGGATGCCCGATTACATATACCTCTAAAGGGAGCTATACAATGAAAATGGGTAAAAATTGAAGCGGGACGTTTTGTGGATATTTTCTCGTAGTTTTGACCCTATGGGTTTATTGAATTGTAGAAAACTTCATTTGGGGATGTCTGGGGCTGAATCAGAACAGATACTCGGGGACGTCCAATTACGTTAACCTCTAAATAGAGCTATACAAGGAAAATAGGGAAAAATTGAAGTGGGATATTTTGTGGATATTTTCTCGTAGTTTGACCCTATGGATTTATAGAATTGCGGAAAACTTCATTTGGAGCTGTCCGGTCCTGAATTGGAGCAGATACCAGGGAACACCCGATTACGTATACCTCCGAAGTGAGCTATACAAGGAAATTGGGAAAAAATTGAAGCGGACCGTTTTGTGGATATTTTCTCGTAGTTTGAACCTTTGGGTTTATAGAATTGTGGAAAACTTTATTTGGAGCTGTCCGGGCCTGAATTGGACCAGATACCAAGGGACGCCCGATTACATATACCTCTAAAGGGAGCTATACAATGAAAATGGGGGAAAATTGAAGCGGGACGTTTTGTGGATATTTTCTCATAGCTTTGACCCTATGGGTTTATAGAATTGTAGAAAACTTCATTTGGGGATGTCTGGGGTTGAATTGGAAAAGATACTCGGGGACGTCCAATTACGTTTACCTCTAAAGGGAGCTATACAAGGAAAATAGGGAAAAATTGAAGTGGGACATTTTGTGGATATTTTCTCGTAGTTTGACCCTATGGATTTATAGAATTAGGGAAAACTTCATTTGGAGCTGTCCGGTCCAGAATTGGAGCAGATACCAGGGAACGCCCGATTACGTATACCTCCAAAGGGAGCTATACAAGGAAATTGGGAAAAAATTGAAGCGGACCGTTTTGTGGATATTTTCTCGTAGTTTGAACCTATGGGTTTATAGAATTGCGGAAAACTTTATTTGGAGCTGTCCGGGCCTGAATTGGACCAGATACCAAGGGATGCCCGATTACATATACCTCTAAAGGGAGCTATACAATGAAAATGGGTAAAAATTGAAGTGGGACGTTTTGTGGATATTTTCTCGTAGTTTTGACCCTATGGGTTTATAGAATTGTAGAAAACTTCATTTGGGGATGTCTGGGGCTGAATCGGAACAGATACTCGGGGACGTCCAATTACGTTAACCTCTAAAGGGAGCTATACAAGGAAAATAGGGAAAAATTGAAGTGGGATATTTTATGGATATTTTATCGTAGTTTGACCCTATGGATTTATAGAATTGCGGAAAACTTCATTTGGAGATGTCCGGTCCTGAATTGGAGCAGATACCAGGGAACGCCCGATTACGTATACCTCCAAAGGGGCTATACAAGGAAATTGGGAAAAAATTGAAGCGGACCATTTTGTGGATATTTTCTCTTAGTTTGAACCTATGGGTTTATAGAATTGCGTAAAACTTTATTTGGAGCTGTCCGGGCCTGAATTGGACCAGATACCAAAGGACGCCCGATTACATATACCTCTAAAGGGAGCTATACAATGAAAATGGGGGAAAATTGAAGCGGGACGTTTTGTGGATATTTTCTCGTAGCTTTGACCCTATGGGTTTATAGAATTGTAGAAAACTTCATTTGGGGATGTCTAGGGCTGAATTGGAAAAGATACTTGGGGACGTCCAATTACGTTTACCTCTAAAGGGAGCTATACAAGGAAAATAGGGAAAAATTGAAGTGGGACATTTTGTGGATATTTTCTCGTAGTTTGACCCTATGGATTTATAGAATTAGGGAAAACTTCATTTGGAGCTGTCCGGTCCTGAATTGGAGCAGATACCAGGGAACGCCCGATTACGTATACCTCCAAAGGGAGCTATACAAGGAAATTGGGAAAAAATTGAAGCGGACCGTTTTGTGGATATTTTCTCGTAGTTTGAACCTATGGGTTTATAGAATTGCGGAAAACTTTATTTGGAGCTGTCCGGGCCTGAATTGGACCAGATACCAAGGGATGCCCGATTACATATACCTCTAAAGGGAGCTATACAATGAAAATGGGTAAAAATTGAAGTGGGACGTTTTGTGGATATTTTCTCGTAGTTTTGACCCTATGGGTTTATAGAATTGTAGAAAACTTCATTTGGGGATGTCTGGGGCTGAATCGGAACAGATACTCGGGGACGTCCAATTACGTTAACCTCGAAAGGGAGCTATACAAGGAAAATAGGGAAAAATTGAAGTGGGATATTTTATGGATATTTTATCGTAGTTTGACCCTATGGATTTATAGAATTGCGGAAAACTTCATTTGGAGATGTCCGGTCCTGAATTGGAGCAGATACCAGGGAACGCCCGATTACGTATACCTCCAAAGGGGCTATACAAGGAACTTGGGAAAAAATTGAAGCGGACCGTTTTGTGGATATTTTCTCTTAGTTTGAACCTATGGGTTTATAGAATTGCGTAAAACTTTATTTGGAGCTGTCCGGGCCTGAATTGGACCAGATACCAAAGGACGCCCGATTACATATACCTCTAAAGGGAGCTATACAATGAAAATGGGGGAAAATTGAAGCGGGACGTTTTGTGGATATTTTCTTGTAGCTTTGACCCTATGGGTTTATAGAATTGTAGAAAACTTCATTTGGGGATGTCTAGGGCTGAATTGGAAAAGATACTTGGGGACGTCCAATTACGTTTACCTCTAAAGGGAGCTATACAAGGAAAATAGGGAAAAATTGAAGTGGGACATTTTGTGGATATTTTCTCGTAGTTTGACCCTATGGATTTATAGAATTGCGGAAAACTTCATTTGGAGCTGTCCGGTCCTGAATTGGAGCAGATACCAGGGAACGCCCGATTACGTATACCTCCAAAGGGAGCTATACAAGGAAATTGGGAAAAAATTGAAGCGGACCGTTTTGTGGATATTTTCTCGTAGTTTGAACCAATGGGTTTATAGAATTGCGGAAAACTTTATTTGGAGCTGTCCGGGCCTGAATTGGACCAGATACCAAGGGACGCCCGATTACATATACCTCTAAAGGGAGCTATACAATGAAAATGGGGGAAAATTGAAGCGGGACGTTTTGTGGATATTTTCTCGTAGCTTTGACCCTATGGGTTTATAGAATTGTAGAAAACTTCATTTGGGGATGTCTGGGGCTGAATCGGAACAGATACTCGGGGACGTCCAATTACGTTTACCTCTAAATGGAGCTATACAAGGAAAATAGGGAAAAATTGAAGTGGGACATTTTGTGGATATTTTCTCGTAGTTTGACCCTATGGATTTATAAAATTGCGGAAAACTTCATTTGGAGCTGTCCGGTCCTGAATTGGAGCAGATACCAGGGAACGCCCGATTACGTATACCTCCAAAGGGAGCTATACAAGGACATTGGGAAAAAATTGAAGCGGACCGTTTTGTGGATATTTTCTCGTAGTTTGAACCTATGGGTTTATAGAATTGCGGAAAACTTTATTTGGAGCTGTCCAGGCCTGAATTTGACCAGATACCAAGGGATGCCCGATTACATATACCTCTAAAGGGAGCTATACAATAAAAATGGGTCAAAATTGAAGCGGGACGTTTTGTGGATATTTTCTCGTAGCTTTGACCCTATGGGTTTATAGAATTGTAGAAAACTTCATTTGGGGATGTCTGGGGATGAATTGGAAAAGATACTCGGGGACGTCCAATTACGTTTACCTCTAAAGGGAGCTATACAAGGAAACTAGGGAAAAATTGAAGTGGGACATTTTGTGGATATTTTCTCGTAGTTTGACCCTATGGATTTATAGGATTGCGAAAAACTTCATTTGGAGCTGTCCGGTCCTGAATTGGAGTAGATACCAGGGAACGCCCGATTACGTATACCTCCAAAGGGAGCTATACAAGGAAATTGGGAAAAAATTGAAGCGGACCGTTTTGTGGATATTTTCTCGTAGTTTGAACCTATGGGTTTATAGAATTGCGGAAAACTTTATTTGGAGCTGTCCGGGCCTGAATTGGACCAGATACCAAGGGACGCCCGATTACATATACCTCTAAAGGGAGCTATACAATGAAAATGGGGGAAAATTGAAGCGGGGCGTTTTGTGGATATTTTCTCGTAGCTTTGACCCTATGGGTTTATAGAATTGTAGAAAACTTCATTTGGGGATGTCTGGGGCTGAATCGGAACAGATACTCGGGGACGTCCAATTACGTTTACCTCTAAAGGGAGCTATACAAGGAAAATAGGGAAAAATTGAAGTGGGACATTTTGTGGATATTTTCTCGTAGTTTGACCCTATGGATTTATAGAATTGCGGAAACTTCATTTGGAGCTGTCCGGTCCTGAATTGGAGCAGATACCAGGGAATGCCCGATTACGTATACCTCCAAAGGGAGGTATACAAGGAAATTGGGAAAAAAATTGAAGCGGACCGTTTTGTGGATATTTTCTCGTAGTTTGAACCTATGGGTTTATAGAATTGCGGAAAACTTTATTTGGAGCTGTCCGGGCCTGAATTGGACCAGATACCAAGGGACGCCCGATTACATATACCTCTAAAGGGAGCTATACAATGAAAATGGGGGAAAATTGAAGCGGGACGTTTTGTGGATATTTTCTCGTAGCTTTGACCCTATGGGTTTATAGAATTGTAGAAAACTTCATTTGGGGATGTCTGGGGTTGAATTGGAAAAGATACTCGGGGACGTCCAATTACGTTTACCTCTAAAGGGAGCTATACAAGGAAAATAGGGAAAAATTGATGTGGGACATTTTGTGGATATTTTCTCGTAGTTTGACCCTATGGATTTATAGAATTGCGGAAAACTTCATTTGGAGCTGTCCGGTCCTGAATTGGAGCAGATACCAGGGAACGCCCGATTACGTATACCTCCAAAGGGAGCTATACAAGGAAATTGAGAAAAAATTGAAGCGGACCGTTTTGTGGATATTTTCTCGTAGTTTGAACCTATGGGTTTATAGAATTGCGGAAAACTTTATTTGGAGCTGTCCGGGCCTGAATTGGACCAGATACCAAGGGACGCCCGATTACATATACCTCTAAAGGGAGCTATACAATGAAAATGGGGGAAAATTGAAGCGGGACGTTTTGTGGATATTTTCTCGTAGCTTTGACCCTATGGGTTTATAGAATTATAGAAAACTTCATTTGGGGATGTCTGGGGCTGAATTGGAAAAGATACTCGGGGACGTCCAATTACGTTTACCTCTAAAGGGAGCAATACAAGGAAAATAGGGAAAAATTGAAGTGGGACATTTTGTGGATATTTTCTCGTAGTTTGACCCTATGGATTTATAAAATTGCGGAAAACTTCATTTGGAGCTGTCCGGTCCTGAATTGGAGCAGATACCAGGGAACGCCCGATTACGTATACCTCCAAAGGGAGCTATACAAGGACATTGGGAAAAAATTGAAGCGGACCGTTTTGTGGATATTTTCTCGTAGTTTGAACCTATGGGTTTATAGAATTGCGGAAAACTTTATTTGGAGCTGTCCGGGCCTGAATTTGACCAGATACCAAGGGATGCCCGATTACATATACCTCTAAAGGGAGCTATACAATGAAAATGGGTAAAAATTGAAGCGGGACGTTTTGTGGATATTTTCTCGTAGCTTTGACCCTATGGGTTTATAGAATTGTAGAAAACTTCATTTGGGGATGTCTGGGGATGAATTGGAAAAGATACTCGGGGACGTCCAATTACGTTTACCTCTAAAGGGAGCTATACAAGGAAAATAGGGAAAAATTGAAGTGGGACATTTTATGGATATTTTCTCGTAGTTTGACCCTATGGATTTATAGAATTGCGGAAAACTTCATTTGGAGCTGTCCGGTCCTGAATTGGAGCAGATACCAGGGAACGCCCGATTACGTATACCTCCAAAGGGAGCTATACAAGGAAATTGGGAAAAAATTGAAGCGGACCGTTTTGTGGATATTTTCTCGTAGTTTGAACCTATGGGTTTATAGAATTGCGGAAAACTTTATTTGGAGCTGTCCGGGCCTGAATTGGACCAGATACCAAGGGACGCCCGATTACATATACCTCTAAAGGGAGCTATACAATGAAAATGGGGGAAAATTGAAGCGGGACGTTTTGTGGATATTTTCTCGTAGCTTTGACCCTATGGGTTTATAGAATTGTAGAAAACTTCATTTGGGGATGTCTGGGGCTGAATCGGAACAGATACTCGGGGACGTCCAATTACGTTTACCTCTAAAGGGAGCTATACAAGGAAAATAGGGAAAAATTGAAGTGGGACATTTTGTGGATATTTTCTCGTAGTTTGACCCTATGGATTTATAGAATTGCGGAAAACTTCATTTGGAGCTGTCCGGTCCTGAATTGGAGCAGATACCAGGGAATGCCCGATTACGTATACCTCCAAAGGGAGCTATACATGGAAATTGGGAAAAAAATTGAAGCGGACCGTTTTGTGGATATTTTCTCGTAGTTTGAACCTATGGGTTTATAGAATTGCGGAAAACTTTATTTGGAGCTGTCCGGGCCTGAATTTGACTAGATACCAAGGGATGCCCGATTACATATACCTCTAAAGGGAGCTATACAATGAAAATGGGTAAAAATTGAAGCGGGACGTTTTGTGGATATTTTCTCGTAGCTTTGACCCTATGGGTTTATAGAATTGTAGAAAACTTCATTTGGGGATGTCTGGGGCTGAATCGGAACAGATACTCGGGGACGTCCAATTACGTTTACCTCTAAAGGGAGCTATACAAGGAAAATAGGGAAAAATTGAAGTGGGACATTTTGTGGATATTTTCTCGTAGTTTGACCCTATGGATTTATAAAATTGCGGAAAACTTCATTTGGAGCTGTCCGGTCCTGAATTGGAGCAGATACCAGGGAACGCCCGATTACGTATACCTCCAAAGGGAGCTATACAAGGACATTGGGAAAAAATTGAAGCGGACCGTTTTGTGGATATTTTCTCGTAGTTTGAACCTATGGGTTTATAGAATTACGGAAAACTTTATTTGGAGCTGTCCGGGCCTGAATTTGACCAGATACCAAGGGATGCCCGATTACATATACCTCTAAAGGGAGCTATACAATGAAAATGGGTAAAAATTGAAGCGGGACGTTTTGTGGATATTTTCTCGTAGCTTTGACCCTATGGGTTTATAGAATTGTAGAAAACTTCATTTGGGGATGTCTGGGGATGAATTGGAAAAGATACTCGGGGACGTCCAATTACGTTTACCTCTAAAGGGAGCTATACAAGGAAAATAGGGAAAAATTGAAGTGGGACATTTTGTGGATATTTTCTCGTAGTTTGACCCTATGGATTTATAGAATTGCGGAAAACTTCATTTGGAGCTGTCCGGTCCTGAATTGGAGCAGATACCAGGGAACGCCCGATTACGTATACCTCCAAAGGGAGCTATACAAGGAAATTGGGAAAAAATTGAAGCGGACCGTTTTGTGGATATTTTCTCGTAGTTTGAACCTATGGGTTTATAGAATTGCGGAAAACTTTATTTGGAGCTGTCCGGGCCTGAATTGGACCAGATACCAAGGGACGCCCGATTACATATACCTCTAAAGGGAGCTATACAATGAAAATGGGGGAAAATTGAAGCGGGACGTTTTGTGGATATTTTCTCGTAGCTTTGACCCTATGGGTTTATAGAATTGTAGAAAACTTCATTTGGGGATGTCTGGGGCTGAATCGGAACAGATACTCGGGGACGTCCAATTACGTTTACCTCTAAAGGGAGCTATACAAGGAAAATAGGGAAAAATTGAAGTGGGACATTTTGTGGATATTTTCTCGTAGTTTGACCCTATGGATTTATAGAATTGCGGAAAACTTCATTTGGAGCTGTCCGGTCCTGAATTGGAGCAGATACCAGGGAATGCCCGATTACGTATACCTCCAAAGGGAGCTATACATGGAAATTGGGAAAAAAATTGAAGCGGACCGTTTTGTGGATATTTTCTCGTAGTTTGAACCTATGGGTTTATAGAATTGCGGAAAACTTTATTTGGAGCTGTCCGGGCCTGAATTTGACTAGATACCAAGGGATGCCCGATTACATATACCTCTAAAGGGAGCTATACAATGAAAATGGGTAAAAATTGAAGCGGGACGTTTTGTGGATATTTTCTCGTAGCTTTGACCCTATGGGTTTATAGAATTGTAGAAAACTTCATTTGGGGATGTCTGGGGCTGAATCGGAACAGATACTCGGGGACGTCCAATTACGTTTACCTCTAAAGGGAGCTATACAAGGAAAATAGGGAAAAATTGAAGTGGGACATTTTGTGGATATTTTCTCGTAGTTTGACCCTATGGATTTATAAAATTGCGGAAAACTTCATTTGGAGCTGTCCGGTCCTGAATTGGAGCAGATACCAGGGAACGCCCGATTACGTATACCTCCAAAGGGAGCTATACAAGGACATTGGGAAAAAATTGAAGCGGACCGTTTTGTGGATATTTTCTCGTAGTTTGAACCTATGGGTTTATAGAATTACGGAAAACTTTATTTGGAGCTGTCCGGGCCTGAATTTGACCAGATACCAAGGGATGCCCGATTACATATACCTCTAAAGGGAGCTATACAATGAAAATGGGTAAAAATTGAAGCGGGACGTTTTGTGGATATTTTCTCGTAGCTTTGACCCTATGGGTTTATAGAATTGTAGAAAACTTCATTTGGGGATGTCTGGGGATGAATTGGAAAAGATACTCGGGGACGTCCAATTACGTTTACCTCTAAAGGGAGCTATACAAGGAAAATAGGGAAAAATTGAAGTGGGACATTTTGTGGATATTTTCTCGTAGTTTGACCCTATGGATTTATAGAATTGCGGAAAACTTCATTTGGAGCTGTCCGGTCCTGAATTGGAGCAGATACCAGGGAACGCCCGATTACGTATACCTCCAAAGGGAGCTATACAAGGAAATTGGGAAAAAATTGAAGCGGACCGTTTTGTGGATATTTTCTCGTAGTTTGAACCTATGGGTTTATAGAATTGCGGAAAACTTTATTTGGAGCTGTCCGGGCCTGAATTGGACCAGATACCAAGGGACTCCCGATTACATATACCTCTAAAGGGAGCTATACAATGAAAATGGGGGAAAATTGAAGCGGGACGTTTTGTGGATATTTTCTCGTAGCTTTGACCCTATGGGTTTATAGAATTGTAAAAAACTTCATTTGGGGATGTCTGGGGTTGAATCGGAACAGATACTCGGGGACGTCCAATTACGTTTACCTCTAAAGGGAGCTATACAAGGAAAATAGGGAAAAATTGAAGTGGGACATTTTGTGGATATTTTCTCGTAGTTTGACCCTATGGATTTATAGAATTGCGGAAAACTTCATTTGGAGCTGTCCGGTCCTGAATTGGAGCAGATACCAGGGAATGCCCGATTACGTATACCTCCAAAGGGAGCTATACAAGGAAATTGGGAAAAAAATTGAAGCGGACCGTTTTGTGGATATTTTCTCGTAGTTTGAACCTATGGGTTTATAGAATTGCGGAAAACTTTATTTGGAGCTGTCCGGGCCTGAATTGGACCAGATACCAAGGGACGCCCGATTACATATACCTCTAAAGGGAGCTATACAATGAAAATGGGGGAAAATTGAAGCGGGACGTTTTGTGGATATTTTCTCATAGCTTTGACCCTATGGGTTTATAGAATTGTAGAAAACTTCATTCGGGGATGTCTGGGGCTGAATTGGAAAAGATACTCGGGGACGTCCAATTACGTTTACCTCTAAAGGGAGCTATACAAGGAAAATAGGGAAAAATTGAAGTGGGACATTTTGTGGATATTTTCTCGTAGTTTGACCCTATGGATTTATAAAATTGCGGAAAACTTCATTTGGAGCTGTCCGGTCCTGAATTGGAGCAGATACCAGGGAACGCCCGATTACGTATACCTCCAAAGGGAGCTATACAAGGACATTGGGAAAAAATTGAAGCGGACCGTTTTGTGGATATTTTCTCGTAGTTTGAACCTATGGGTTTATAGAATTGCGGAAAACTTTATTTGGAGCTGTCCGGGCCTGAATTTGACTAGATACCAAGGGATGCCCGATTACATATACCTCTAAAGGGAGCTATACAATGAAAATGGGTAAAAATTGAAGCGGGACGTTTTGTGGATATTTTCTCGTAGCTTTGACCCTATGGGTTTATAGAATTGTAGAAAACTTCATTTGGGGATGTCTGGGGCTGAATTGGAAAAGATACTCGGGGACGTCCAATTACGTTTACCTCTAAAGGGAGCTATACAAGGAAAATAGGGAAAAATTGAAGTGGGACATTTTGTGGATATTTTCTCGTAGTTTGACCCTATGGATTTATAAAATTGCGGAAAACTTCATTTGGAGCTGTCCGGTCCTGAATTGGAGCAGATACCAGGGAACGCCCGATTACGTATACCTCCAAAGGGAGCTATACAAGGACATTGGGAAAAAATTGAAGCGGACCGTTTTGTGGATATTTTCTCGTAGTTTGAACCGATGGGTTTATAGAATTGCGGAAAACTTTATTTGGAGTTGTCCGGGCCTGAATTTGACCAGATACCAAGGGATGCCCGATTACATATACCTCTAAAGGAAGCTATACAATGAAAATGGGTAAAAATTGAAGCAGGACGTTTTGTGGATATTTTCTCGTAGTTTTGACCCTATGGGTTTATAGAATTGTAGAAAACTTCATTTGGGGATGTCTGGGGCTGAATCGGAACAGATACTCGGGGACGTCCAATTACGTTAACCTCTAAAGGGAGCTATACAAGGAAAATAGGGAAAAATTGAAGTGGGACATTTTGTGGATATTTTCTCGTAGTTTGACCCTATGGATTTATAGAATTGCGGAAAACTTCATTTGGAGCTGTCCGGTCCTGAATTGGAGCAGATACCAGGGAACGCCCGATTACGTATACCTCCAAAGGGAGCTATACAAGGAAATTGGGAAAAAATTGAAGCGGACCGTTTTGTGGATATTTTCTCGTAGTTTGAACCTATGGGTTTATAGAATTGCGGAAAACTTTATTTGGAGCTGTCCGGGCCTGAATTGGACCAGATACCAAGGGACGCCCGATTACATATACCTCTAAAGGGAGCTATACAATGAAAATGGGGGAAAATTGAAGCGGGACGTTTTGTGGATATTTTCTCGTAGCTTTGACCCTATGGGTTTATTGAATTGTAGAAAACTTCATTTGGGGATGTCTGGGGCTGAATCGGAACAGATACTCGGGGACGTCCAATTACGTTTACCTCTAAAGGGAGCTATACAAGGAAAATAGGGAAAAATTGAAGTGGGACATTTTGTGGATATTTTCTCGTAGTTTGACCCTATGGATTTATAGAATTGCGGAAAACTTCATTTGGAGCTATCCGGTCCTGAATTGGAGCAGATACCAGGGAATGCCCGATTACGTATACCTCCAAAGGGAGCTATACAAGGAAATTGGGAAAAAAATTGAAGCGAACCGTTTTGTGGATATTTTCTCGTAGTTTGAACCTATGGGTTTATAGAATTGCGGAAAACTTTATTTGGAGCTGTCCGGGCCTGAATTGGACCAGATACCAAGGGACGCCCGATTACATATACCTCTAAAGGGAGCTATACAATGAAAATGGGGGAAAATTGAAGCGGGACGTTTTGTGGATATTTTCTCGTAGCTTTGACCCTATGGGTTTATAGAATTGTAGAAAACTTCATTTGGGGATGTCTGGGGCTGAATCGGAACAGATACTCGGGGACGTCCAATTACGTTAACCTCTAAAGGGAGCTATACAAGGAAAACATGGAAAAATTGAAGTGGGACATTTTGTGGATATTTTCTCGTAGTTTGACCCTATGGATTTATAGAATTGCGGAAAACTTCATTTGGAGCTGTCCGGTCCTGAATTGGAGCAGATACCAGGGAACGCCCGATTACGTATACCTCCAAAAGGAGCTATACAAGGACATTGGGAAAAAATTGAAGCGGACCGTTTTGTGGATATTTTCTCGTAGTTTGAACCTATGGGTTTATAGAATTGCGGAAAACTTTATTTGGAGCTGTCCGGGCCTGAATTGGACCAGATACCAAGGGACGCCCGATTACATATACCTCTAAAGGGAGCTATACAATGAAAATGGGGGAAAATTGAAGCGGGACGTTTTGTGGATATTTTCTCGTAGCTTTGACCCTATGGGTTTATAGAATTGTAGAAAACTTCATTTGGGGATGTCTGGGGCTGAATCGGAACAGATACTCGGGGACGTCCAATTACGTTAACCTCTAAAGGGAGCTATACAAGGAAAACATGGAAAAATTGAAGTGGGACATTTTGTGGATATTTTCTCGTAGTTTGACCCTATGGATTTATAGAATTGCGGAAAACTTCATTTGGAGCTGTCCGGTCCTGAATTGGAGCAGATACCAGGGAACGCCCGATTACGTATACCTCCAAAAGGAGCTATACAAGGACATTGGGAAAAAATTGAAGCGGACCGTTTTGTGGATATTTTCTCGTAGTTTGAACCTATGGGTTTATAGAATTGCGGAAAACTTTATTTGGAGTTGTCCGGGCCTGAATTTGACCAGATACCAAGGGATGCCCGATTACATATACCTCTAAAGGGAGCTATACAATGAAAATGGGTAAAAATTGAAGCAGGACGTTTTGTGGATATTTTCTCGTAGCTTTGACCCTATGGGTTTATAGAATTGTAGAAAACTTCATTTGGGGATGTCTGGGGCTGAATTGGAAAAGATACTTGGGGACGTCCAATTACGTTTACCTCTAAAGGGAGCTATACAAGGAAAATAGGGAAAAATTGAAGTGGGACATTTTGTGGATATTTTCTCGTAGTTTGACCCTATGGATTTATAGAATTGCGGAAAACTTCATTTGGAGCTGTCCGGTCCTGAATTGGAGCAGATACCAGGGAACGCCCGATTACGTATACCTCCAAAGGGAGCTATACAAGGAAATTGGGAAAAAATTGAAGCGGACCGTTTTGTGGATATTTTCTCGTAGTTTGAACCTATGGGTTTATAGAATTGCGGAAAACTTTATTTGGAGCTGTCCGGGCCTGAATTGGACCAGATACCAAGGGACGCCCGATTACATATACCTCTAAAGGGAGCTATACAATGAAAATGGGGGAAAATTGAAGCGGGACGTTTTGTGGATATTTTCTCGTAGCTTTGACCCTATGGGTTTATAGAATTGTAGAAAACTTCATTTGGGGATGTCTGGGGCTGAATCGGAACAGATACTCGGGGACGTCCAATTACGTTTACCTCTAAAGGGAGCTATACAAGGAAAATAGGGAAAAATTGAAGTGGGACATTTTGTGGATATTTTCGCGTAGTTTGACCCTATGGATTTATAGAATTGCGGAAAACTTCATTTGGAGCTGTCCGGTCCTGAATTGGAGCAGATACCAGGGAACGCCCGATTACGTATACCTCCAAAGGGAGCTATACAAGGACATTGGGAAAAAATTGAAGCGGACCGTTTTGTGGATATTTTCTCGTAGTTTGAACCGATGGGTTTATAGAATTGCGGAAAACTTTATTTGGAGTTGTCCGGGCCTGAATTTGACCAGATACCAAGGGATGCCCGATTACATATACCTCTAAAGGAAGCTATACAATGAAAATGGGTAAAAATTGAAGCAGGACATTTTATGGATATTTTCTCGTAGTTTTGACCCTATGGGTTTATAGAATTGTAGAAAACTTCATTTGGGGATGTCTGGGGCTGAATCGGAACAGATACTCGGGGACGTCCAATTACGTTAACCTCTAAAGGGAGCTATACAAGGAAAATAGGGAAAAATTGAAGTGGGACATTTTGTGGATATTTTCTCGTAGTTTGACCCTATGGATTTATAGAATTGCGGAAAACTTCATTTGGAGCTGTCCGGTCCTGAATTGGAGCAGATACCAGGGAACGCCCGATTACGTATACCTCCAAAGGGAGCTATACAAGGAAATTGGGAAAAAATTGAAGCGGACCGTTTTGTGGATATTTTCTCGTAGTTTGAACCTATGGGTTTATAGAATTGCGGAAAACTTTATTTGGAGCTGTCCGGGCCTGAATTGGACCAGATACCAAGGGACGCCCGATTACATATACCTCTAAAGGGAGCTATACAATGAAAATGGGGGAAAATTGAAGCGGGACGTTTTGTGGATATTTTCTCGTAGCTTTGACCCTATGGGTTTATTGAATTGTAGAAAACTTCATTTGGGGATGTCTGGGGCTGAATCGGAACAGATACTCGGGGACGTCCAATTACGTTTACCTCTAAAGGGAGCTATACAAGGAAAATAGGGAAAAATTGAAGTGGGACATTTTGTGGATATTTTCTCGTAGTTTGACCCTATGGATTTATAGAATTGCGGAAAACTTCATTTGGAGCTATCCGGTCCTGAATTGGAGCAGATACCAGGGAATGCCCGATTACGTATACCTCCAAAGGGAGCTATACAAGGAAATTGGGAAAAAAATTGAAGCGGACCGTTTTGTGGATATTTTCTCGTAGTTTGAACCTATGGGTTTATAGAATTGCGGAAAACTTTATTTGGAGCTGTCCGGGCCTGAATTGGACCAGATACCAAGGGACGCCCGATTACATATACCTCTAAAGGGAGCTATACAATGAAAATGGGGGAAAATTGAAGCGGGACGTTTTGTGGATATTTTCTCGTAGCTTTGACCCTATGGGTTTATAGAATTGTAGAAAACTTCATTTGGGGATGTCTGGGGCTGAATCGGAACAGATACTCGGGGACGTCCAATTACGTTAACCTCTAAAGGGAGCTATACAAGGAAAACAGGGAAAAATTGAAGTGGGACATTTTGTGGATATTTTCTCGTAGTTTGACCCTATGGATTTATAGAATTGCGGAAAACTTCATTTGGAGCTGTCCGGTCCTGAATTGGAGCAGATACCAGGGAACGCCCGATTACGTATACCTCCAAAAGGAGCTATACAAGGACATTGGGAAAAAATTGAAGCGGACCGTTTTGTGGATATTTTCTCGTAGTTTGAACCTATGGGTTTATAGAATTGCGGAAAACTTTATTTGGAGTTGTCCGGGCCTGAATTTGACCAGATACCAAGGGATGCCCGATTACATATACCTCTAAAGGGAGCTATACTGTAACAGCCCCAGATCCGGGGTCGGGGATCCGGTCGTTACGGTCTCAATTCCCATCAATAATACTTGCACTTGAATCAAAACAATTAAACTACATGCTGTGACCCCACAATAACAACACCACTCACACAACAAGTTATAGTTCCAGAGATGAAATTGGAATAAGTATCTAGTCATATGATCCACAAGTTATAAGTTATTACAAACCCAAAAGATTACAGAGCATTTAAAAGTTCTTGCCGTTGATTACATTAATCATAAGATACATAAGTCTGATACACAAAAGCTGAAGCTTAGAACACTAGTGGTTACTACCTCAGCTATGGCGGCTACGACATCAACGGGTAAATCTCTGACGACTGCTACCCGCTTTCGCGGGGTGTGACTGTTGCGGGCCATCTGCTCTAGCTGTTGTTGTGATATAAATAAATAAAGCAAGGGTGAGCAATAGAGCCCACCAAAAATAACTTATAACAGATTACCAAAGTATAACAATTCAAAGATATATTGCAGTCACATGTTATGCCTTCAACAGATAAGAAACTAGTATAGCGTAAAGGATGAAGTTACGAGGAAAATTAATGGGATATTTTCGTAACCCAAAGTCCACTTATGCATATATATCCTTAATCAGGTTTTACCAGACTCATAACTTATAGAATAAAAGATGAAGTTGCATGAATTTGTTGTCACTTCATTCCCAAACGCTTCTCAACCCCCTGCCAACACGATTGGTCCTTCACCCCAATACATGTTGCAGGAAAATATCCAAATTGGATGATGAACCAATACTGGAGCCTTCTCCGCGCCCGTCGTACCAACCTTACTATGATCAGTAGCAGGTTTGTACAACAAAATTATTTGTTTTCTACATGTAGATGGAAGAATCACGACAGCCTGACATTGTCTACCGCCTTTCTGGATCTCCCGGCCAACGGTTGGGCCAATAAAATGATGGATCGGCGCGACTCGACCTCTTACACGTTGCTCCTAGTTCAGATTAAATCCATGACTCTGAAACGTAAAGATCGTCCTCCTTTCCCCAAGTGTGATACTTGTTGATACGACTCCACTAAGTAGTTATATCTAGGTTGGAAAGGAAGATTCTCCAATATTTCCCAAGCGATGCTTGTTAATGGATATCGACTTGTTCCAGGAATTTACCCCTCGATCGTTGAGGTGGTAACACAATATTTGACTTGCAGCAGTTTCGTTGCTCGGAGAAAATACCTGTCCCTTGACAGTTTTGAGTTGGGAATTTAAAATGAAGAGCAGTTACTTAAATCAGGTTTCCCATATTTTTGATAGTGGAGCGAGCATTTGAATTTTCTTAAAAGACAGATTCAAATGGAAAAATAGCTTTTTGGGAACCTCTTTTTGATTTGAAAATAACTAACAATAGTTACTAAATAAGTAAACCTTAAATGAATATTTGAAAATAATATTCATTAAATAAATAATCCTTAAATGAATATTTGAAAATAATATTCATTAAATAAATAATCCTTAAATGAATATTTGAAAATAATATTCATTAAATAAATAATCCTTAAATGAATATTTGAAAATAATATTCATTAAATAAATAATATTTAAATGAATATTTGAAAATAATATTCCTTTAATAAATAATCGTCTTAATGTCAATAATCCTCAAATGAATATAATTAATAACCTTTAAGTAAATTAATAATCCTCGAATGACAGTACCCGATATCTTTATCGGAAAATAACTTTTATCAAATACCAATTATAATCAATACATATCTTTCAAGAAAATCACACGCCCTTATCCTAGGGCAACTATAAAATCCCTGGCCTATAGCTGATATCCCATATCTAACTCATAAGCCCCAACTTCAAGTCATAATCCTCAAGTATTGCTATACATAGCAATTCGAAAACAAGTATGCAGTCTATATATATCGCAATCACATATCATAATCGAGAACAGTTATTATCACAACAACAGTAGAATAGGTTTAGAAAACTTGCCTGGTGGTGAGGTAGGGGTAGTGTGCCTCGAGTCAATCCGGCGATCTATACATAGTCAAAATATCCGAGATTAATCACTTAACACTTTTTAAGACACCAAGTACATACTTTACTTAGGCTAAAATGTGTTTTCAAGTCAACTCCTTAAGACTCTTCTTGCGTACGCTTGACTCGAACATTTTTATAAAATAGAGGTTAAATCCTTCTAACACGAAATCTTCCCGAGGGTCTTTCTAGACATACCTAGCATGTTATCACAAAGTTTCACATTCCAATAAGTCCGTTAAGGGTTTTAATCATTGCCTCAAAGTTGGCTAAGTGGTATTGTCCGGTTTCTCGAAACATCCTTAACTAAAATACTCGTTTCTCCTAAACCGTAATTCGGAATCACATGATCTTTATATCAAAACGAACCTTGAAACAATACCTACACAATACTAGGCAGTGGTGACTCTGGACAGAAGTCTTTATGTCCGAACATCACAGACACAACAGAGCTAGGGAAAATCGGGCATTATAACGGCTATGTTTTAACGATTCCAAAGTTTAATCATAAACTTACAAGATCAATCCAAACCAAATCACCAAGTCAAATCCTCAACATCATTACTAACCCATAATCATCACAAATCAGTCAAAACCAACATCTACTTGCTTATCATCAAAACAACATCAAACTTTCATCAAACCTCCGTTAAAACCACTCAATCATCCTTATGATTATACTAACTAAACCATACTTAACACTAACCATATAAATCAAATTTATAAACAAGGGTTCAAGAGTTATACCTTCCTTGGAGTGTGTATAAGCCTAATAATCCTTGTATAGCCCTTATATAACCTTAAGGTAGCTTGAATCAACAAAAGAAATCAAGAAACCAAAGTTAGTTCTTGAAAATCACTATTCATGTTCATCTTCTACCTAGGATTTGAGCATGATACCCTCCATGGATGATGCTAAGATTAAGAGATTACCTTGGTTTAGGGATTAGGAAGCTTTTGAATCCAAGAACATGAATTATGGATGCTTGGAAATTGGTCTTGAAATCTTGAAGTTTTGGCCGAAAGTTGCTTGGTTCTTCCAAGTGATTTCTTTGATTTTCTTTTTGTTTAATTACTTAAGATATTTGTGGTATTTTAATGGTCAAATTGGTGAGTCATAGTCCTTGGCTTCTTCTTCTTTCGACGCTTGTCGCACATGCAACGGTTCTGTTAAAGTAGCTTTACTGGTTTGCTTTATTGGTTTGTTTCCTTTCACATGGATGATCCAAATGTTGCATTCCTCGACTTAATCTTGTTACATGTTACTTCCATGTCTGTATTTAATCTCGTAATGTCTCGTTATTCCGTCTCCGTTTAATCGCGTAAAAAGTTCGCAGGGTTTCTTAAGTGTTCTATCGAAGTAGTTTATCGTAATCGTTCTTAATATCTCTAATCCTTTCATTAAATCCATATCCATGGAATTGATAATTTAAATTCTTAATTATTCTCAAATAATAATTAATCCGTCCGTTAATGGTGAAATTTCGGAGAAAACGGAAATGCTATTTTTCCGATTCTGACAGCTTTTGCATTCCTTTATTTTCATCGTAGATCACTAATACGGCTTTGAAAGTTCATCATATCGACCCGTATATAGGGTGGTCTGGAAAACTTTTAAACGACAAAATTTACTATTCATCAAAAGTTACTATTCATCAGAAGTTACTATTCATCAGTGGTTTTTTTTTTCTATAATCCTTTGGATCAATATTCGTTCCAATATTCCTGGTTTACTTCTCTTTATTCTTTGCACTTAGAAAACGTTCTAGTGCTTTCTCGGGCATACGCTATCTTGTTTACGGAGTTGTCGGATGCATTCCAGATATTGATTTGGATGACATAAAAATACTTTTCTTCCCTGGAGTATTGTATTCTTACCTTCCAGATTGATTGTTCTTATTTATATGTTCAGTCCATTCTTATTATTCTCAAAATGTTTGAAAACTGAAATTCATAATCATTCATACTTAATTCTCAAGTAATTGCCACTATCCATAATTACATCAACATATAATAAAAGTTTTAATTCTACCCAAAAACCTGGGGTCTTACAGTCTCCCCTCCTTAAAAGGATTCCGTCCCGGAATCACTCTGAAAATAAATGGGGATATCTTTCTAGTATTGCACTTTCTAGTTCCCAAGTTGATTCTTCCACATTATGATTCTGCCATAAAACTCTGACTAGCTTGATGACCTTATTTCGGAGCACTTGTTCCTTTTGATCTATGATTTCCACTGGTTGCTCCACATAGGTTAGGTCTGGCTGCATGTCCACTTGTTCGTACTCCACTATATGCTTAGCATCCGGGTTGTACTTCCTCAACATTGAAACATGAAACACATTATGCACTTGCTGCAGGTTTGGGGGTAAGGCTAGCTCATATGCTAAGTTCCCAATGCGCCTTAAGATTTCAAATGGTCCAATATATCTGGGACTCAGTTTTCCTTTCTTTCCGAACCTCATCAAACCCTTCCAAGGAGATACCTTTAAGAACACTAGGTCTCCCACTTCATATTCCTTGTCCTTCCGAGCCAAATCGGCATACTTCTTTTGTCTATCTTGGGCTGCTACCAGCCGCCCTCTGATTAGATCTACTATGTCCTTAGTTCGTTGGACCACTTCGGGCCCAAGCATTTTTCGCTCTCCAACTTCATCCCAATACAAGGGAGATCGACATCTTCTTCCATAAAGGGCCTCATAAGGCGGCATTCCTATACTCGAATGAAAACTATTGTTGTAGGAAAACTCAATCAGTGGTAGGTGATCATCCCAATTTCCTTTAAAGTCTATAGCACAGACCCTTAACATATCCTCTAGTGTTTGGATGGTCCTTTCACTTTGTCCGTCTGTTTGGGGGTGATAGGCAGTACTCATGTTCAGCCGGGTTCCTACACATTCCTGGAAGCTCCTCCAGAATCTGGAGTTAAATCTGGGATCTCGGTCAGATACTATGGCGACTGGGACTCCGTGCCGCGCCACTATCTCTTTCAA
Source organism: Heracleum sosnowskyi (assembly GCA_030848705.1). NCBI lineage: Eukaryota > Viridiplantae > Streptophyta > Magnoliopsida > Apiales > Apiaceae > Heracleum > Heracleum sosnowskyi. Next base: position 52,551,022 of record CM061236.1, read on the forward strand.
GTAGATATCCACTAATCGGTCGACAGTGTACCTTTCATTGATTGGAAGAAAGTGAGCTGACTTCGTTAATCGGTCTATGATTACCCATATGGCATCGTGATTGGCCTTGGTCCTTGGTAAACCCACTACAAAATCCATGGCTAGATGTTCCCATTTCCATTCGGGAATTTCTAAGGGTCGTAAAAGTCCACTGGGCCTTTGGTGTTCCGCTTTCACTCGTTGGCAGGTCAAGCATCTGCTCACCCACTCTGCTACATCCTTTTTCATGTTAGGCCACCAGTAGTATTCTTTCAAATCTCCATACATCTTGGTGCTCCCTGGGTGGATTGAATACCTAGAACTGTGACTCTCGTGTAAAATCTCGTCTTTCAGTTCTCGAACATTCGGAACCCAAACTCGGTAAGTGTACCTCCTTATCCCTTTATCATCCTTGACAGTGTGGATCTCTTCACCGGTCATTGACTGTCTGTCTTCACTTATCATCCTTTCCTGACACCTTCTTATCTTTTCTAGCAACTCTGGCTGCAAGGAAATCTCAAACAGCTTTTCGGTACCGTCTCCGGTCACCTTCACTTCTATTTCCATCTTTTCAAATTCTCTAATCAGTTCTTCCGACGACATTATCGTCTTGAGTCTCTCTTTCCTACTAAGGGCATCAGCCACCACATTGGCCTTCCCTGGGTGATAAAGAATCTCACAGTCATAATCCTTAATCAATTCTAACCATCTTCTCTGGCGCATGTTAAGCTCCTTCTGGGTGAAAATATACTTGAGGCTCTTATGGTCAGTGTAAATCTCGCACTTCTCTCCATACAAGTAGTGCCTCCAAATCTTTAAAGCGAAGACTATTGCTGCTAGTTCTAGATCATGAGTAGGATATCGAATCTCATACTCCTTCAATTGTCTCGACGCATAGGCGATTACCTTACCGTGCTGCATCAGCACGCACCCTAATCCCTTATGCGAAGCATCACTGTAAATCACAAAATCTCCTTTTCCATCTGGTAATGCCAACACAGGGGCAGTCACCAACCTCTTCTTTAACTCTTGGAAACTACTCTCGCACTTTTCCGTCCATTCAAACTTCTCAATTTTTCGGGTAAGTCGGGTTAACGGGGCTGCGATCTTCGCAAAATCCTTAACGAATCTTCTGTAATACCCTGCTAACCCTATGAAACTTCTCACCTCTGTTGGTGTGGTTGGTCGTTCCCAATTTGAAACTGCCTCTATCTTGGAGGGGTCAACCAACACTCCCTCCTTATTGATCACATGTCCTAAAAACTGAACCTCATTTCGCCAGAATTCACACTTTGCGAATTTGGCATACAATTGTTCCTTCCTGAGTATTTCTAGAGTTATCCTCAAATGTTCTGCGTGTTCTGCCTCTGTCTTTGAGTAGATAAGAATATCATCTATAAAAACTATAACAAACTCGTCCAAATACTTCTTGAACACCCTATTCATTAAATCCATGAAAGCTGCCGGGGCATTGGTCAATCCAAATGACATCACCAAGAACTCATAATGTCCATATCTGGTACGGAAAGCAGTCTTTGGAATATCTTCTGGTTTAATCTTTAATTGATGATATCCGGTTCTCAAGTCAATCTTGGAGAAGTACACAGCATCCTTTAGCTGGTCAAACAAATCGTCTATTCTGGGCAATGGGTACTTATTCTTTATAGTTAGCTTGTTCAACTCTCGGTAGTCGATGCATAACCTCATGCTCCCATCTTTCTTCTTAACAAACAACACGGGTGCCCCCCACGGCGACACACTGGGTCTTATCATACCCTTCTCCAACAGTTCTTGTAACTGGGTAGCTAGCTCTTTCATTTCTACTGGGGCTAACCGGTACGGGGCCTTCGAAACTGGCGCCGTCCCCGGGGCTAATTCAATAGCAAACTCAATTACTCTATCGGGTGGTAATCCTGGAAGATCTTGTGGAAACACATCTTCGAACTCATTGACTACTGGGATGTCCTGTAATCTAGGTACCTCTTTCTGGGTGTCCACGACATATGCTAAGTAAGCCTCATTCCCCTTTCGTAACAATCTTTTGGTCTGTTCCATGGTTAGAAATTTCTGTGTCTGTCTCATCCCCCTAAACACTATTTCCTTCTTTCCTGGGGTATTCAATCTAACCCTCTTCCCTTTACAATCTATTTGTGCGTTATTGCGAGACAACCAATCCATCCCCAAAATGACATCAAATTCTCCTAGTTTAAAAGGAATCAAATCCACACAAAAAGACTGTCCCCCTATTTCTAATTTGCAGTTGGGGTGAATCTGATTAACTGGGACTATTTCGTGATTAGCTATCTCTATTTGTAGGGAATCCTTTAATGGTCGGGCTTTAAGTTTCAATTTATGCGCAAAATCCCTCGATATAAACGACTTAGTTGCTCCAGAATCAAATAAAACATTTGCGCTAACTGAATTTAGAGAAAAGGTACCTGCTATCACATCCGTGTTCCTCACGGCATCCTGCACTGTCATGTTGAAAGTCCTAGCAGTTGGTGGTCTATTGGAGGCAGCCCTGCTTGCCCCTGATGCTGCGGGTCGGTTCATGGGACAATCCTTCTTCATATGACCTTGGCGTCCACACTGAAAACAAGTGAGGCCTTGGCTGACGCTAGGGTTACTCGTAGCACAATTGGTAGCATAATGTCCCCTTCGCCCACACTTATAACAGGTTATCAGTTTTTGGTTACACACACCGGGATGTTTCCTCCCACAAGTCACACATACTGGTAATGGAGGTTGAGATTGGTAGGAGCGGGACACTCCTGATGGGTTACCGCCCTGGTTTACACTTGTGCTCACGGGTCGTTTGAACCCCGTATTCCTCTCGGGTAGGGAGACTGCCCCGCGGTTAAACCTATTTTGGGGGTTTCCTCCTGAAAAACCTCCACCCATACTTGCATGCTTTCTCTTTATTCCCCCTTTCTCTCTTTCCTTATGCATCTGATCACTCCCTGCTTCCACAATCGAAGCCTTTTGTACCAATGTGGCATAGTCTGTAATCTCCAGAACTGCTACGCGATTCTGAATCCACTGCTTCAATCCCTGCTGAAACCGATTAGCTTTCTTCTCTTCGGTATCTACAAATTCTGGTACAAACCTTGATAGCTCGGTAAACTTTGCCTCCTAGTCAGCCACTGTCAAATTATTCTGCTTTAGTTCCAAAAACTTGAGTTCCATTTGAGTCTTCATGAACCTTGGGAAATACTTCTCTAGAAACAATTGCTTAAACCTTTCCCAAGTTACAATAGCGTCCGTCTCCATGTTCTTCTTGGCCTCCCACCAATAATTGGCCTCTCCTTTCAGAAGGTAAGTGGCAAAAACAGTCTTCTGTGCCTCCTCAATACTCAAAATCTCAAAGGACTTTTCCATCTCCTTTATCCAGGCTCTTGCCTCTACTGGGTCAGCCGAACCTTGGAATTCTGGGGGCTTGAGTGACTTAAAGGCCCTAAAAGAGTTTGCTATGGTATTATTGTTCCCTTGGGGTGGTTGGGGGTAGCGGTCCAAATTTTGCCTAAGTAGATTCATAAACTGACCCATGGGGTCTCCACCCTGGTCCCCTTCTCCCTGTTCCGCTTCACCTTCCTCTTCCTCATTTTCAACGTCCGCAGTGAAAAAGGATTCATCTGCCTCCCCGTACCGGGAGTCGTCCTGTTCATTATAATCTTCATCCATTTCTTCATTATACTCAGGGTCTTCCCTATTCTGATTATGGCTTTCTTGATCAGCAGATTCAGGGGGATTTGCCCTAGTTCCCACTCTTCGTGGAGGCATCTTACTGAAATTTGGAAAATTCATATTAAGATCGTTTACTGGGTTACAGATACAGTCATTACATAATTGGGAGACTTCCGCAGTTCTATATTTTATCGCAATTCAATAATAAGGTGCAAACAATAATATAGTAAACTTGTGATCGAGTCATAACAGGACGAGATTCAACTGAAAGGAAACAAATATATACATGGTACCAAAGATACAAAGTCTGAGTCAACGTCGACAGTTTTACAAGTACAACCGTCCTAACATCATCTAGTCAAAAGTGAAATATATGGTCTATCCTTCTAGTCAGAAAAGGGATAATATATACAATGGAACAATCCCACAAAAACCGGCACTACTATGTCCGTACGTGACTAGAAGACTAGACTACCATATCACCAACTCTGAAATCAGTCACTGGTGCGGTGCCATGCCCTCACCCTCGCCATGGCTATGCGAAAGATCTCCTCGGCATCAACCCTGGATATCCTGCCATTGCCATCAGTAGGCAAGGCTCGAATCCTAATCCGTGCCCTCAGCTCAATGCGAGTCATCGCCCTCCGGGCAACCCGAGGGGGCACAGACCTCCCGCCGCCCTGGCGCACTATCCTGGCATCCCTCTCTGCTGCTAGCTGCATCCGGGACTCTGCTAGTCGAGCCTCAGCTATCACCAAATCTGACTGAACTCTGCTCACGGTCCAGTTGTGCACACACACTGGTATCCCCTCTAACGGAACATGGGGTGGGGTAACCGGCTCGGCTGGTGGTGCAGCCTCTGCCCGCTGTGGCTCAGGGGTAGGCTCCTCATGATCATCAGGGTAAGGGCTCAAGGGCAGTGGTGGAGGGGTAGGGGCTCTCTCAGTAGGAAGTGGAGGCTGGTCCTCAGCATCCCCTTCCACATCCTCAGTATCCGCTAGGGTCTGATCCTCCTCTGGATCCTCATCATCAGAATCCTCGATATCCTCGGTATCTGCATCTATCTGGACCTCCTCCGGGTCCTCCTCAATATCCTCATAGTATGGATCTGAAGTCCTAAGCAAGTCCTCGTCGTGCTGTCTCTCATAAGCCTCAGGGTCAGAGATATAGCTCACCTACACAATAACGAACTATGTTACTATCATGATATTAAAGTTCCCATAAGGGTTTTAGTCGAACTTGGCAAGAGTTCTTATTATCTTAGTGAATTTATTATTGTAACGCTGCCTCATCTCTGGGGTTTATAACTCTAAAGCTTTGATACCATTTCTGTAACAGCCCCAGATCCGGGGTCGGGGATCCGGTCGTTACGGTCTCAATTCCCATCAATAATACTTGCACTTGAATCAAAACAATTAAACTACATGCTGTGACCCCACAATAACAACACCACTCACACAACAAGTTATAGTTCCAGAGATGAAATTGGAATAAGTATCTAGTCATATGATCCACAAGTTATAAGTTATTACAAACCCAAAAGATTACAGAGCATTTAAAAGTTCTTGCCGTTGATTACATTAATCATAAGATACATAAGTCTGATACACAAAAGCTGAAGCTTAGAACACTAGTGGTTACTACCTCAGCTATGGCGGCTACGACATCAACGGGTAAATCTCTGACGACTGCTACCCGCTTTCGCGGGGTGTGACTGTTGCGGGCCATCTGCTCTAGCTGTTGTTGTGATATAAATAAATAAAGCAAGGGTGAGCAATAGAGCCCACCAAAAATAACTTATAACAGATTACCAAAGTATAACAATTCAAAGATATATTGCAGTCACATGTTATGCCTTCAACAGATAAGAAACTAGTATAGCGTAAAGGATGAAGTTACGAGGAAAATTAATGGGATATTTTCGTAACCCAAAGTCCACTTATGCATATATATCCTTAATCAGGTTTTACCAGACTCATAACTTATAGAATAAAAGATGAAGTTGCATGAATTTGTTGTCACTTCATTCCCAAACGCTTCTCAACCCCCTGCCAACACGATTGGTCCTTCACCCCAATACATGTTGCAGGAAAATATCCAAATTGGATGATGAACCAATACTGGAGCCTTCTCCGCGCCCGTCGTACCAACCTTACTATGATCAGTAGCAGGTTTGTACAACAAAATTATTTGTTTTCTACATGTAGATGGAAGAATCACGACAGCCTGACATTGTCTACCGCCTTTCTGGATCTCCCGGCCAACGGTTGGGCCAATAAAATGATGGATCGGCGCGACTCGACCTCTTACACGTTGCTCCTAGTTCAGATTAAATCCATGACTCTGAAACGTAAAGATCGTCCTCCTTTCCCCAAGTGTGATACTTGTTGATACGACTCCACTAAGTAGTTATATCTAGGTTGGAAAGGAAGATTCTCCAATATTTCCCAAGCGATGCTTGTTAATGGATATCGACTTGTTCCAGGAATTTACCCCTCGATCGTTGAGGTGGTAACACAATATTTGACTTGTAGCAGTTTCGTTGCTCGGAGAAAATACCTGTCCCTTGACAGTTTTGAGTTGGGAATTTAAAATGAAGAGCAGTTACTTAAATCAGGTTTCCCATATTTTTGATAGTGGAGCGAGCATTTGAATTTTCTTAAAAGACAGATTCAAATGGAAAAATAGCTTTTTGGGAACCTCTTTTTGATTTGAAAATAACTAACAATAGTTACTAAATAAGTAAACCTTAAATGAATATTTGAAAATAATATTCATTAAATAAATAATCCTTAAATGAATATTTGAAAATAATATTCATTAAATAAATAATCCTTAAATGAATATTTGAAAATAATATTCATTAAATAAATAATCCTTAAATGAATATTTGAAAATAATATTCATTAAATAAATAATATTTAAATGAATATTTGAAAATAATATTCCTTTAATAAATAATCGTCTTAATGTCAATAATCCTCAAATGAATATAATTAATAACCTTTAAGTAAATTAATAATCCTCGAATGACAGTACCCGATATCTTTATCGGAAAATAACTTTTATCAAATACCAATTATAATCAATACATATCTTTCAAGAAAATCACACGCCCTTATCCTAGGGCAACTATAAAATCCCTGGCCTATAGCTGATATCCCATATCTAACTCATAAGCCCCAACTTCAAGTCATAATCCTCAAGTATTGCTATACATAGCAATTCGAAAACAAGTATGCAGTTTATATATATCGCAATCACATATCATAATCGAGAACAGTTATTATCACAACAACAGTAGAATAGGTTTAGAAAACTTGCCTGGTGGTGAGGTAGGGGTAGTGTGCCTCGAGTCAATCCGGCGATCTATACATAGTCAAAATATCCGAGATTAATCACTTAACACTTTTTAAGACACCAAGTACATACTTTACTTAGGCTAAAATGTGTTTTCAAGTCGACTCCTTAAGACTCTTCTTGCGTACGCTTGACTCGAACATTTTTATAAAATAGAGGTTAAATCCTTCTAACACGAAATCTTCCCGAGGGTCTTTCTAGACATACCTAGCATGTTATCACAAAGTTTCACATTCCAATAAGTCCTTTAAGGGTTTTAATCATTGCCTCAAAGTTGGCTAAGTGGTATTGTCCGGTTTCTCGAAACATCCTTAACTAAAATACTCGTTTCTCCTAAACCGTAATTCGGAATCACATGATCTTTATATCAAAACGAACCTTGAAACAATACCTACACAATACTAGGCAGTGGTGACTCTGGACAGAAGTCTTTATGTCCGAACATCACAGACACAACAGAGCTAGGGAAAATCGGGCATTATAACGGCTATGTTTTAACGATTCCAAAGTTTAATCATAAACTTACAAGATCAATCCAAACCAAATCACCAAGTCAAATCCTCAACATCATTACTAACCCATAATCATCACAAATCAGTCAAAACCAACATCTACTTGCTTATCATCAAAACAACATCAAACTTTCATCAAACCTCCGTTAAAACCACTCAATCATCCTTATGATTATACTAACTAAACCATACTTAACACTAACCATATAAATCAAATTTATAAACAAGGGTTCAAGAGTTATACCTTCCTTGGAGTGTGTATAAGCCTAATAATCCTTGTATAGCCCTTATATAACCTTAAGGTAGCTTGAATCAACAAAAGAAATCAAGAAACCAAAGTTAGTTCTTGAAAATCACTATTCATGTTCATCTTCTACCTAGGATTTGAGCATGATACCCTCCATGGATGATGCTAAGATTAAGAGATTACCTTGGTTTAGGGATTAGGAAGCTTTTGAATCCAAGAACATGAATTATGGATGCTTGGAAATTGGTCTTGAAATCTTGAAGTTTTGGCCGAAAGTTGCTTGGTTCTTCCAAGTGATTTCTTTGATTTTCTTTTTGTTTAATTACTTAAGATATTTGTGGTATTTTAATGGTCAAATTGGTGAGTCATAGTCCTTGGCTTCTTCTTCTTTCGACGCTTGTCGCACATGCAACGGTTCTGTTAAAGTAGCTTTACTGGTTTGCTTTATTGGTTTGTTTCCTTTCACATGGATGATCCAAATGTTGCATTCCTCGACTTAATCTTGTTACATGTTACTTCCATGTCTGTATTTAATCTCGTAATGTCTCGTTATTCCGTCTCCGTTTAATCGCGTAAAAAGTTCGCAGGGTTTCTTAAGTGTTCTATCGAAGTAGTTTATCGTAATCGTTCTTAATATCTCTAATCCTTTCATTAAATCCATATCCATGGAATTGATAATTTAAATTCTTAATTATTCTCAAATAATAATTAATCCGTCCGTTAATGGTGAAATTTCGGAGAAAACGGAAATGCTATTTTTCCGATTCTGACAGCTTTTGCATTCCTTTATTTTCATCGTAGATCACTAATACGGCTTTGAAAGTTCATCATATCGACCCGTATATAGGGTGGTCTGGAAAACTTTTAAACGACAAAATTTACTATTCATCAAAAGTTACTATTCATCAGAAGTTACTATTCATCAGTGGTTTTTTTTTTCTATAATCCTTTGGATCAATATTCGTTCCAATATTCCTGGTTTACTTCTCTTTATTCTTTGCACTTAGAAAACGTTCTAGTGCTTTCTCGGGCATACGCTATCTTGTTTACGGAGTTGTCGGATGCATTCCAGATATTGATTTGGATGACATAAAAATACTTTTCTTCCCTGGAGTATTGTATTCTTACCTTCCAGATTGATTGTTCTTATTTATATGTTCAGTCCATTCTTATTATTCTCAAAATGTTTGAAAACTGAAATTCATAATCATTCATACTTAATTCTCAAGTAATTGCCACTATCCATAATTACATCAACATATAATAAAAGTTTTAATTCTACCCAAAAACCTGGGGTCTTACATATACAATGAAAATGGGTAAAAATTGAAGCAGGACGTTTTGTGGATATTTTCTCGTAGCTTTGACCCTATGGGTTTATAGAATTGTAGAAAACTTCATTTGGGGATGTCTGGGGCTGAATTGGAAAAGATACTTGGGGACGTCCAATTACGTTTACCTCTAAAGGGAGCTATACAAGGAAAATAGGGAAAAATTGAAGTGGGACATTTTGTGGATATTTTCTCGTAGTTTGACCCTATGGATTTATAGAATTGCGGAAAACTTCATTTGGAGCTGTCCGGTCCTGAATTGGAGCAGATACCAGGGAACGCCCGATTACGTATACCTCCAAAGGGAGCCATACAAGGAAATTGGGAAAAAATTGAAGGGGACCGTTTTGTGGATATTTTCTCGTAGTTTGAACCTATGGGTTTATAGAATTGCGGAAAACTTTATTTGGAGCTGTCCGGGCCTGAATTGGACCAGATACCAAGGGACGCCCGATTACATATGCCTCTAAAGGGAGCTATACAATGAAAATGGGGGAAAATTGAAGCGAGACGTTTTGTGGATATTTTCTCGTAGCTTTGACCCTATGGGTTTATAGAATTGTAGAAAACTTCATTTGGGGATGTCTGGGGCTGAATCGGAACAGATACCAGGGAACGCCCGATTACGTATACCTCTAAAGGGAGCTATACAAGGACATTGGGAAAAAATTGAAGCGGACCGTTTTGTGGATATTTTCTCGTAGTTTGAACCGATGGGTTTATAGAATTGCGGAAAACTTTATTTGGAGCTGTCCGGGCCTGAATTGGACCAGATACCAAGGGACGCCCGATTACATATGCCTCTAAAGGGAGCTATACAATGAAAATGGGGGAAAATTGAAGCGGGACGTTTTGTGGATATTTTCTCGTAGCTTTGACCCTATGGGTTTATAGAATTGTAGAAAACTTCATTTGGGGATGTCTGGGGCTGAATCGGAACAGATACTCGGGGACGTCCAATTACGTTTACCTCTAAAGGGAGCTATACAAGGAAAATAGGGAAAAATTGAAGTGGGACATTTTGTGGATATTTTCTCGTAGTTTGACCCTATGGATTTATAGAATTGCGGAAAACTTCATTTGGAGCTGTCCGGTCCTGAATTGGAGCAGATACCAGGGAACGCCCGATTACGTATACCTCCAAAGGGAGCTATACAAGGACATTGGGAAAAAATTGAAGCGGACCGTTTTGTGGATATTTTCTCGTAGTTTGAACCGATGGGTTTATAGAATTGCGGAAAACTTTATTTGGAGTTGTCCGGGCCTGAATTTGACCAGATACCAAGGGATGCCCGATTACATATACCTCTAAAGGAAGCTATACAATGAAAATGGGTAAAAATTGAAGCAGGACATTTTATGGATATTTTCTCGTAGTTTTGACCCTATGGGTTTATAGAATTGTAGAAAACTTCATTTGGGGATGTCTGGGGCTGAATCGGAACAGATACTCGGGGACGTCCAATTACGTTAACCTCTAAAGGGAGCTATACAAGGAAAATAGGGAAAAATTGAAGTGGGACATTTTGTGGATATTTTCTCGTAGTTTGACCCTATGGATTTATAGAATTGCGGAAAACTTCATTTGGAGCTGTCCGGTCCTGAATTGGAGCAGATACCAGGGAACGCCCGATTACGTATACCTCCAAAGGGAGCTATACAAGGAAATTGGGAAAAAATTGAAGCGGACCGTTTTGTGGATATTTTCTCGTAGTTTGAACCTATGGGTTTATAGAATTGCGGAAAACTTTATTTGGAGCTGTCCGGGCCTGAATTGGACCAGATACCAAGGGACGCCCGATTACATATACCTCTAAAGGGAGCTATACAATGAAAATGGGGGAAAATTGAAGCGGGACGTTTTATGGATATTTTCTCGTAGCTTTGACCCTATGGGTTTATTGAATTGTAGAAAACTTCATTTGGGGATGTCTGGGGCTGAATCGGAACAGATACTCGGGGACGTACAATTACGTTTACCTCTAAAGGGAGCTATACAAGGAAAATAGGGAAAAATTGAAGTGGGGCATTTTGTGGATATTTTCTCGTAGTTTGACCCTATGGATTTATAGAATTGCGGAAAACTTCATTTGGAGCTGTCCGGTCCTGAATTGGAGCAGATACCAGGGAACGCCCGATTACGTATACCTCCAAAGGGAGCTATACAAGGACATTGGGAAAAAATTGAAGCGGACCGTTTTGTGGATATTTTCTCGTAGTTTGAACCGATGGGTTTATAGAATTGCGGAAAACTTTATTTGGAGCTGTCCGGGCCTGAATTGGACCAGATACCAAGGGACGCCCGATTACATATGCCTCTAAAGGGAGCTATACAATGAAAATGGGGGAAAATTGAAGCGGGACGTTTTGTGGATATTTTCTCGTAGCTTTGACCCTATGGGTTTATAGAATTGTAGAAAACTTCATTTGGGGATGTCTGGGGCTGAATCGGAACAGATACTCGGGGACGTCCAATTACGTTTACCTCTAAAGGGAGCTATACAAGGAAAATAGGGAAAAATTGAAGTGGGACATTTTGTGGATATTTTCTCGTAGTTTGACCCTATGGATTTATAGAATTGCGGAAAACTTCATTTGGAGCTGTCCGGTCCTGAATTGGAGCAGATACCAGGGAACGCCCGATTACGTATACCTCCAAAGGGAGCTATACAAGGACATTGGGAAAAAATTGAAGCGGACCGTTTTGTGGATATTTTCTCGTAGTTTGAACCGATGGGTTTATAGAATTGCGGAAAACTTTATTTGGAGTTGTCCGGGCCTGAATTTGACCAGATACCAAGGGATGCCCGATTACATATACCTCTAAAGGAAGCTATACAATGAAAATGGGTAAAAATTGAAGCAGGACATTTTATGGATATTTTCTCGTAGTTTTGACCCTATGGGTTTATAGAATTGTAGAAAACTTCATTTGGGGATGTCTGGGGCTGAATCGGAACAGATACTCGGGGACGTCCAATTACGTTAACCTCTAAAGGGAGCTATACAAGGAAAATAGGGAAAAATTGAAGTGGGACATTTTGTGGATATTTTCTCGTAGTTTGACCCTATGGATTTATAGAATTGCGGAAAACTTCATTTGGAGCTGTCCGGTCCTGAATTGGAGCAGATACCAGGGAACGCCCGATTACGTATACCTCCAAAGGGAGCTATACAAGGAAATTGGGAAAAAATTGAAGCGGACCGTTTTGTGGATATTTTCTCGTAGTTTGAACCTATGGGTTTATAGAATTGCGGAAAACTTTATTTGGAGCTGTCCGGGCCTGAATTGGACCAGATACCAAGGGACGCCCGATTACATATACCTCTAAAGGGAGCTATACAATGAAAATGGGGGAAAATTGAAGCGGGACGTTTTATGGATATTTTCTCGTAGCTTTGACCCTATGGGTTTATTGAATTGTAGAAAACTTCATTTGGGGATGTCTGGGGCTGAATCGGAACAGATACTCGGGGACGTCCAATTACGTTTACCTCTAAAGGGAGCTATACAAGGAAAATAGGGAAAAATTGAAGTGGGACATTTTGTGGATATTTTCTCGTAGTTTGACCCTATGGATTTATAGAATTGCGGAAAACTTCATTTGGAGCTATCCGGTCCTGAATTGGAGCAGATACCAGGGAATGCCCGATTACGTATACCTCCAAAGGGAGCTATACAAGGAAATTGGGAAAAAATTGAAGCGGACCGTTTTGTGGATATTTTCTCGTAGTTTGAACCTATGGGTTTATAGAATTGCGGAAAACTTTATTTGGAGCTGTCCGGGCCTGAATTGGACCAGATACCAAGGGACGCCCGATTACATATACCTCTAAAGGGAGCTATACAATGAAAATGGGGGAAAATTGAAGCGGGACGTTTTGTGGATATTTTCTCGTAGCTTTGACCCTATGGATTTATAGAATTGTAGAAAACTTCATTTGGGGATGTCTGGGGCTGAATCGGAACAGATACTCGGGGACGTCCAATTACGTTAACCTCTAAAGGGAGCTATACAAGGAAAACAGGGAAAAATTGAAGTGGGACATTTTGTGGATATTTTCTCGTAGTTTGACCCTATGGATTTATAGAATTGCGGAAAACTTCATTTGGAGCTGTCCGGTCCTGAATTGGAGCAGATACCAGGGAACGCCCGATTACGTATACCTCCAAAAGGAGCTATACAAGGACATTGGGAAAAAATTGAAGCGGACCGTTTTGTGGATATTTTCTCGTAGTTTGAACCTATGGGTTTATAGAATTGCGGAAAACTTTATTTGGAGTTGTCCGGGCCTGAATTTGACCAGATACCAAGGGATGCCCGATTACATATACCTCTAAAGGGAGCTATACAATGAAAATGGGTAAAAATTGAAGCAGGACGTTTTGTGGATATTTTCTCGTAGCTTTGACCCTATGGGTTTATAGAATTGTAGAAAACTTCATTTGGGGATGTCTGGGGCTGAATTGGAAAAGATACTTGGGGACGTCCAATTACGTTTACCTCTAAAGGGAGCTATACAAGGAAAATAGGGAAAAATTGAAGTGGGACATTTTGTGGATATTTTCTCGTAGTTTGACCCTATGGATTTATAGAATTGCGGAAAACTTCATTTGGAGCTGTCCGGTCCTGAATTGGAGCAGATACCAGGGAACGCCCGATTACGTATACCTCCAAAGGGAGCCATACAAGGAAATTGGGAAAAAATTGAAGCGGACCGTTTTGTGGATATTTTCTCGTAGTTTGAACCTATGGGTTTATAGAATTGCGGAAAACTTTATTTGGAGCTGTCCGGGCCTGAATTGGACCAGATACCAAGGGACGCCCGATTACATATGCCTCTAAAGGGAGCTATACAATGAAAATGGGGGAAAATTGAAGCGGGACGTTTTGTGGATATTTTCTCGTAGCTTTGACCCTATGGGTTTATAGAATTGTAGAAAACTTCATTTGGGGATGTCTGGGGCTGAATCGGAACAGATACTCGGGGACGTCCAATTACGTTTACCTCTAAAGGGAGCTATACAAGGAAAATAGGGAAAAATTGAAGTGGGACATTTTGTGGATATTTTCTCGTAGTTTGACCCTATGGATTTATAGAATTGCGGAAAACTTCATTTGGAGCTGTCCGGTCCTGAATTGGAGCAGATACCAGGGAACGCCCGATTACGTATACCTCCAAAGGGAGCTATACAAGGACATTAGGAAAAAATTGAAGCGGACCGTTTTGTGGATATTTTCTCGTAGTTTGAACCGATGGGTTTATAGAATTGCGGAAAACTTTATTTGGAGCTGTCCGGGCCTGAATTGGACCAGATACCAAGGGACGCCCGATTACATATGCCTCTAAAGGGAGCTATACAATGAAAATGGGGGAAAATTGAAGCGGGACGTTTTGTGGATATTTTCTCGTAGCTTTGACCCTATGGGTTTATAGAATTGTAGAAAACTTCATTTGGGGATGTCTGGGGCTGAATCGGAACAGATACTCGGGGACGTCCAATTACGTTTACCTCTAAAGGGAGCTATACAAGGAAAATAGGGAAAAATTGAAGTGGGACATTTTGTGGATATTTTCTCGTAGTTTGACCCTATGGATTTATAGAATTGCGGAAAACTTCATTTGGAGCTGTCCGGTCCTGAATTGGAGCAGATACCAGGGAATGCCCGATTACGTATACCTCCAAAGGGAGCTATACAAGGAAATTGGGAAAAAAATTGAAGCGGACCGTTTTGTGGATATTTTCTCGTAGTTTGAACCTATGGGTTTATAGAATTGCGGAAAACTTTATTTGGAGCTGTCCGGGCCTGAATTGGACCAGATACCAAGGGACGCCCGATTACATATACCTCTAAAGGGAGCTATACAATGAAAATGGGGGAAAATTGAAGCGGGACGTTTTGTGGATATTTTCTCGTAGCTTTGACCCTATGGGTTTATGGAATTGTAGAAAACTTCATTTGGGGATGTCTGGGGCTGAATTGGAAAAGATACTCGGGGACGTTCAATTACGTTTACCTCTAAAGGGAGCTCTATACAAGGAAAATAGGGAAAAATTGAAGTGGGACATTTTGTGGATATTTTCTCGTAGTTTGACCCTATGGATTTATAAAATTGCGGAAAACTTCATTTGGAGCTGTCCGGTCCTGAATTGGAGCAGATACCAGGGAACGCCCGATTACGTATACCTCCAAAGGGAGCTATACAAGGACATTGGGAAAAAATTGAAGCGGGCCGTTTTGTGGATATTTTCTCGTAGTTTGAACCTATGGGTTTATAGAATTGCGGAAAACTTTATTTGGAGTTGTCCGGGCCTGAATTTGACCAGATACCAAGGGATGCCCGAATACATATACCTCTAAAGGGAGCTATACAATGAAAATGGGTAAAAATTGAAGCAGGACGTTTTGTGGATATTTTCTCGTAGTTTTGACCCTATGGGTTTATAGAATTGTAGAAAACTTCATTTGGGGATGTCTGGGGCTGAATCGGAACAAATACTCGGGGACGTCCAATTACGTTAACCTCTAAAGGGAGCTATAGAAGGAAAATAGGGAAAAATTGAAGTGGGATATTTTATGGATATTTTCTCGTAGTTTGACCCTATGGATTTATAGAATTGCGGAAAACTTCATTTGGAGCTGTCTGGTCCTGAATTGGAGCAGATACCAGGGAACCCCCGATTACGTATACCTCCAAAGGGGCTATACAAGGAAATTGGGAAAAAATTGAAGCGGACCGTTTTGTGGATATTTTCTCGTAGTTTGAACCTATGGGTTTATAGAATTGCGGAAAACTTTGTTTGGAGTTGTCCGGGCCTGAATTGGACCAGATACCAAGGGATGCCCGATTACATATACCTCTAAAGGGAGCTATACAATGAAAATGGGGGAAAATTGAAACGGAACGTTTTGTGGATATTTTCTCGTAGCTTTGACCCTATGGGTTTATAGAATTGTAGAAAACTTCATTTGGAGATGTCTGGGGCTGAATTGGAAAAGATACTCGGGGACGTCCAATTACGTTTACCTCTAAAGGGAGCTATACAAGGAAAATAGGGAAAAATTGAAGTGGGACATTTTGTGGATATTTTCTCGTAGTTTGACCCTATGGATTTATAAAATTGCGGAAAACTTCATTTGGAGCTGTCCGGTCCTGAATTGGAGCAGATACCAGGGAACACCCGATTACGTATACCTCCAAAGGGAGCTATACAAGGAAATTGGGAAAAAATTGAAGCGGACCGTTTTGTGGATATTTTCTCGTAGTTTGAACCTATGGGTTTATAGAATTGCGGAAAACTTTGTTTGGAGTTGTCCGGGCCTGAATTGGACCAGATACCAAGGGATGCCCGATTACATATACCTCTAAAGGGAGCTATACAATGAAAATGGGTAAAAATTGAAGCGGGACGTTTTGTGGATATTTTCTCGTAGTTTTGACCCTATGGGTTTATAGAATTGTAGAAAACTTCATTTGGGGATGTCTGGGGCTGAATGAGAACAGATACTCGGGGACGTCCAATTACGTTAACCTCTAAAGGGAGCTATACAAGGAAAATAGGGAAAATTTGAAGTGGGATATTTTATGGATATTTTCTCGTAGTTTGACCCTATGGATTTACAGAATTGCGGAAAACTTCATTTGGAGCTGTCCGGTCCTGAATTGGAGCAGATACCAGGGAACACCCGATTACGTATACCTCCAAAGGGGCTATACAAGGAAATTGGGAAAAAATTGAAGCGGGCCGTTTTGTGGATATTTTCTCGTAGCTTTGACCCTATGGGTTTATAGAATTGCGGAAAACTTTATTTGGAGCTGTCCGAGCCTGCATTGGACCAGATAACAAGGGATGCTCGATTACATATACCTCTAAAGGGAGCTATACAATGAAAATGGGTAAAAATTGAAGCGGGACGTTTTGTGGATATTTTCTCGTAGTTTTGACCCTATGGGTTTATAGAATTGTAGAAAACTTCATTTGGGGATGTCTGGGGCTGAATGAGAGCAGATACTCGGGGACGTCCAATTACGTTAACCTCTAAAGGGAGCTATACAAGGAAAATAGGGAAAATTTGAAGTGGGATATTTTATGGATATTTTCTCGTAGTTTGACCCTATGGATTTACAGAATTGCGGAAAACTTCATTTGGAGCTGTCCGATCCTGAATTGGAGCAGATACCAGGGAACGCCCAATTACGTATACCTCCAAAGGGGCTATACAAGGAAATTGGGAAAAAATTGAAGCGGACCGTTTTGTGGATATTTTCTCGTAGCTTTGACCCTATGGGTTTATAGAATTGCGGAAAACTTTATTTGGAGCTGTCCGGGCCTGAATTGGACCAGATACCAAGGGATGCTCGATTACATATACCTCTAAAGGGAGCAATATAATGAAAATGGGTAAAAATTGAAGCGGGACGTTTTGTGGATATTTTCTCGTAGTTTTGACCCTATGGGTTTATAGAATTGTAGAAAACTTCATTTGGGGATGTCTGGGGCTGAATCAGAACAGATACTCGGGGACGTCCAATTACGTTAACCTCTAAAGGGTGCTATACAAGGAAAATAGGGAAAAATTGAAGTGGGATATTTTATGGATATTTTCTCGTAGTTTGACCCTATGGATTCATAGAATTGCGGAAAACTTCATTTGGAGCTGTCCGTGCCTGAATTGGACCAGATACCAAGGGACGCCCGATTACATATACCTGTAAAGGGAGCTATACAATAAAAATGGGGGAAAATTGAAGCGGGACGTTTTGTGGATATTTTCTCGTAGCTTTGACCCTATGGGTTTATAGAATTGTAGAAAACTTCATTTGGAGATGTCTGGGGCTGAATTGGAAAAGATACTCGGGGTCATCCAATTACGTTTACCTCTAAAGGGAGCTATTACAAGGAAAATAGGGAAAAATAGAAGTGGGACATTTTGTGGATATTTTCTCGTAGTTTGACCCTATGGATTTATAAAATTGCGGAAAACTTCATTTGGAGCTGTCCGGTCCTGAATTGGAGCAGATACCAGGGAACGCCCGATTACGTATGCCTCAAAAGGGAGCTATACAAGGAAATTGGGAAAAAATTGAAGCGGACCGTTTGGTGGATATTTTCTCGTAGTTTGAACCTATGGGTTTATAGAATTGCGGAAAACTTTATTTGGAGCTGTCCGGGCCTGAATTGGACCAGATACCAAGGGATGCTCGATTACATATACCTCTAAAGGGAGCTATACAATGAAAATGGGTAAAAATTGAAGCGGGACTTTTTGTGGATATTTTCTCGTAGTTTTGACCCTATGGGTTTATAGAATTGTAGAAAACTTCATTTGCGGATGTCTGGGGCTGAATCAGAACAGATACTCGGGGACGTCCAATTACGTTAACCTCTAAAGGGAGCTATACAAGGAAAATAGGGAAAATTTGAAGTGGGATATTTTATGGATATTTTCTCATAGTTTGACCCTATGGATTTACAGAATTGCGGAAAACTTCATTTGGAGTTGTCCGGTCCTGAATTGGAGCAGATACCAGGGAACGCCCGATTACGTATACCTCCAAAGGGGCTATACAAGGAAATTGGGAAAAAATTGAAGCGGACCGTTTTGTGGATATTTTCTCGTAGCTTTGACCCTATGGGTTTATAGAATTGCGGAAAACTTTATTTGGAGCTGTCCGGGCCTGAATTGGACCAGATACCAAGGGATGCTCGATTACATATACCTCTAAAGGGAGCTATACAATGAAAATGGGTAAAAATTGAAGCGGGACGTTTTATGGATATTTTCTCGTAGTTTGACCCTATGGATTTACAGAATTGCGGAAAACTTCATTTGGAGCTGTCCGGTCCTGAATTGGAGCAGATACCAGGGAACGCCCGATTACGTATGCCTCCAAAGGGAGCTATACAAGGAAATTGGGAAAAAATTGAAGCGGACCGTTTTGTGGATATTTTCTCGTAGTTTGAACCTATGGGTTTATAGAATTGCGGAAAACTTTATTTGGAGCTGTCCGGGCCTGAATTGGACCAGATACCAAGGGATGCTCGATTACATATACCTCTAAAGGGAGCTATACAATGAAAATGGGTAAAAATTGAAGCGGGACGTTTTGTGGATATTTTCTCGTAGTTTTGACCCTATGGGTTTATAGAATTGTAGAAAACTTCATTTGGGGATGTCTGGGGCTGAATCAGAACAGATACTCGGGGACGTCCAATTACGTTAACCTCTAAAGGGAGCTATACAAGGAAAATAGGGAAAATTTGAAGTGGGATATTTTATGGATATTTTCTCGTAGTTTGACCCTATGGATTTACAGAATTGCGGAAAACTTCATTTGGAGTTGTCCGGTCCTGAATTGGAGCAGATACCAGGGAACGCCCGATTACGTATACCTCCAAAGGGGCTATACAAGGAAATTGGGAAAAAATTGAAGCGGACCGTTTTGTGGATATTTTCTCGTTGCTTTGACCCTATGGGTTTATAGAATTGCGGAAAACTTTATTTGGAGCTGTCCGGGACTGAATTGGACCAGATACCAAGGGATGCTCGATTACATATACCTCTAAAGGGAGCTATACAATGAAAATGGGTAAAAATTGAAGCGGGACGTTTTGTGGATATTTTCTCGTAGTTTTGACCCTATGGGTTTACAGAATTGCGGAAAACTTCATTTGGAGCTGTCCGGTCCTGAATTGGAGCAGATACCAGGGAACGCCCGATTACGTATGCCTCCAAAGGGAGCTATACAAGGAAAATAGGGAAAAATTGAAGTGGAATATTTTATGGATATTTTCCCGTAGTTTGACCCTATGGATTCATAGAATTGCGGAAAACTTCATTTGGAGCTGTCCGGGCCTGAATTGGACCAGATACCAAGGGACGCCCGATTACATATACCTCTAAAGGGAGCTATACAATGAAAATGGGGGAAAATTGAAGCGGGACGTTTTGTGGATATTTTCTCGTAGCTTTGACCCTATGGGTTTATAGAATTGTAGAAAACTTCATTTGGAGATGTCTGGGGCTGAATTGGAAAATATACTCGGGGTCGTCCAATTACGTTTACCTCTAAAGGGAGCTATACAAGGAAAATAGGGAAAAATTGAAGTGGGACATTTTGTGGATATTTTCTCGTAGTTTGACCCTATGGATTTATAAAATTGCGGAAAACTTCATTTGGAGCTGTCCGGTCCTGAATTGGAGCAGATACCAGGGAACGCCGGATTACGTATGCCTCCAAAGGGAGCTATACAAGGAAATTGGGAAAAAATTGAAGCGGACCGTTTTGTGGATATTTTCTCGTAGTTTGAACCTATGGGTTTATAGAATTGCGGAAAACTTTATTTGGAACTGTCCGGGCCTGAATTGGACCAGATACCAAGGGATGCTCGATTACATATACCTCTAAAGGGAGTTATACAATGAAAATGGGTAAAAATTGAAGCGGGATGTTTTGTGGATATTTTCTCGTAGTTTTGACCCTATGGGTTTATAGAATTGTAGAAAACTTCATTTGGGGATGTCTGGGGCTGAATCAGAACAGATACTCGGGGACGTCCAATTACGTTAACCTCTAAAGGGAGCTATACAAGGAAAATAGGGAAAAATTGAAGTGGGACATTTTGTGGATATTTTCTCGTAGTTTTGACCCTATGGGTTTATAGAATTGTAGAAAACTTCATTTGGGGATGTCTGGGGCTGAATCAGAACAGATACTCGGGGACGTCCAATTACGTTAACCTCTAAAGGGAGCTATACAAGGAAAATAGGGAAAATTTGAAGTGGGATATTTTATGGATATTTTCTCGTAGTTTGACCCTATGGATTTACAGAATTGCGGAAAACTTCATTTGGAGTTGTCCGGTCCTGAATTGGAGCAGATACCAGGGAACGCCCGATTACGTATACCTCCAAAGGGGCTATACAAGGAAATTGGGAAAAAAATGAAGCGGACCGTTTTGTGGATATTTTCTCGTTGCTTTGACCCTATGGGTTTATAGAATTGCGGAAAACTTTATTTGGAGCTGTCCGGGACTGAATTGGACCAGATACCAAGGGATGCTCGATTACATATACCTCTAAAGGGAGCTATACAATGAAAATGGGTAAAAATTGAAGCGGGACGTTTTGTGGATATTTTCTCGTAGTTTTGACCCTATGGGTTTACAGAATTGCGGAAAACTTCATTTGGAGCTGTCCGGTCCTGAATTGGAGCAGATACCAGGGAACGCCCGATTACGTATGCCTCCAAAGGGAGCTATACAAGGAAAATAGGGAAAAATTGAAGTGGAATATTTTATGGATATTTTCCCGTAGTTTGACCCTATGGATTCATAGAATTGCGGAAAACTTCATTTGGAGCTGTCCGGGCCTGAATTGGACCAGATACCAAGGGACGCCCGATTACATATACCTCTAAAGGGAGCTATACAATGAAAATGGGGGAAAATTGAAGCGGGACGTTTTGTGGATATTTTCTCGTAGCTTTGACCCTATGGGTTTATAGAATTGTAGAAAACTTCATTTGGACATGTCTGGGGCTGAATTGGAAAATATACTCGGGGTCGTCCAATTACGTTTACCTCTAAAGGGAGCTATACAAGGAAAATAGGGAAAAATTGAAGTGGGACATTTTGTGGATATTTTCTCGTAGTTTGACCCTATGGATTTATAAAATTGCGGAAAACTTCATTTGGAGATGTCCGGTCCTGAATTGGAGCAGATACCAGGGAACGCCGGATTACGTATGCCTCCAAAGGGAGCTATACAAGGAAATTGGGAAAAAATTGAAGCGGACCGTTTTGTGGATATTTTCTCGTAGTTTGAACCTATGGGTTTATAGAATTGCGGAATACTTTATTTGGAACTGTCCGGGCCTGAATTGGACCAGATACCAAGGGATGCTCGATTACATATACCTCTAAAGGGAGTTATACAATGAAAATGGGTAAAAATTGAAGCGGGACGTTTTGTGGATATTTTCTCGTAGTTTTGACCCTATGGGTTTATAGAATTGTAGAAAATTTCATTTGGGGATGTCTGGGGCTGAATCAGAACAGATACTCGGGGACGTCCAATTACGTTAACCTCTAAAGGGTGCTATACAAGGAAAATAGGGAAAAATTGAAGTGGGATATTTTATGGATATTTTCTCGTAGTTTGACCCTATGGATTCATAGAATTGCGGAAAACTTCATTTGGAGCTGTCCGTGCCTGAATTGGACCAGATACCAAGGGACGCCCGATTACATATACCTGTAAAGGGAGCTATACAATAAAAATGGGGGAAAATTGAAGCGGGACGTTTTGTGGATATTTTCTCGTAGCTTTGACCCTATGGGTTTATAGAATTGTAGAAAACTTCATTTGGAGATGTCTGGGGCTGAATTGGAAAAGATACTCGGGGTCATCCAATTACGTTTACCTCTAAAGGGAGCTATTACAAGGAAAATAGGGAAAAATAGAAGTGGGACATTTTGTGGATATTTTCTCGTAGTTTGACCCTATGGATTTATAAAATTGCGGAAAACTTCATTTGGAGCTGTCCGGTCCTGAATTGGAGCAGATACCAGGGAACGCCCGATTACGTATGCCTCAAAAGGGAGCTATACAAGGAAATTGGGAAAAAATTGAAGCGGACCGTTTGGTGGATATTTTCTCGTAGTTTGAACCTATGGGTTTATAGAATTGCGGAAAACTTTATTTGGAGCTGTCCGGGCCTGAATTGGACCAGATACCAAGGGATGCTCGATTACATATACCTCTAAAGGGAGCTATACAATGAAAATGGGTAAAAATTGAAGCGGGACTTTTTGTGGATATTTTCTCGTAGTTTTGACCCTATGGGTTTATAGAATTGTAGAAAACTTCATTTGCGGATGTCTGGGGCTGAATCAGAACAGATACTCGGGGACGTCCAATTACGTTAACCTCTAAAGGGAGCTATACAAGGAAAATAGGGAAAATTTGAAGTGGGATATTTTATGGATATTTTCTCATAGTTTGACCCTATGGATTTACAGAATTGCGGAAAACTTCATTTGGAGTTGTCCGGTCCTGAATTGGAGCAGATACCAGGGAACGCCCGATTACGTATACCTCCAAAGGGGCTATACAAGGAAATTGGGAAAAAATTGAAGCGGACCGTTTTGTGGATATTTTCTCGTAGCTTTGACCCTATGGGTTTATAGAATTGCGGAAAACTTTATTTGGAGCTGTCCGGGCCTGAATTGGACCAGATACCAAGGGATGCTCGATTACATATACCTCTAAAGGGAGCTATACAATGAAAATGGGTAAAAATTGAAGCGGGACGTTTTATGGATATTTTCTCGTAGTTTGACCCTATGGATTTACAGAATTGCGGAAAACTTCATTTGGAGCTGTCCGGTCCTGAATTGGAGCAGATACCAGGGAACGCCCGATTACGTATGCCTCCAAAGGGAGCTATACAAGGAAATTGGGAAAAAATTGAAGCGGACCGTTTTGTGGATATTTTCTCGTA
Source organism: Heracleum sosnowskyi (assembly GCA_030848705.1). Taxonomy (NCBI): domain Eukaryota; kingdom Viridiplantae; phylum Streptophyta; class Magnoliopsida; order Apiales; family Apiaceae; genus Heracleum; species Heracleum sosnowskyi. Next base: position 52,574,685 of record CM061236.1, read on the forward strand.
GTTTGAACCTATGGGTTTATAGAATTGCGGAAAACTTTATTTGGAGCTGTCCGGGCCTGAATTGGACCAGATACCAAGGGATGCTCGATTACATATACCTCTAAAGGGAGCTATACAATGAAAATGGGTAAAAATTGAAGCGGGACGTTTTGTGGATATTTTCTCGTAGTTTTGACCCTATGGGTTTATAGAATTGTAGAAAACTTCATTTGGGGATGTCTGGGGCTGAATCAGAACAGATACTCGGGGACGTCCAATTACGTTAACCTCTAAAGGGAGCTATACAAGGAAAATAGGGAAAATTTGAAGTGGGATATTTTATGGATATTTTCTCGTAGTTTGACCCTATGGATTTACAGAATTGCGGAAAACTTCATTTGGAGTTGTCCGGTCCTGAATTGGAGCAGATACCAGGGAACGCCCGATTACGTATACCTCCAAAGGGGCTATACAAGGAAATTGGGAAAAAATTGAAGCGGACCGTTTTGTGGATATTTTCTCGTTGCTTTGACCCTATGGGTTTATAGAATTGCGGAAAACTTTATTTGGAGCTGTCCGGGACTGAATTGGACCAGATACCAAGGGATGCTCGATTACATATACCTCTAAAGGGAGCTATACAATGAAAATGGGTAAAAATTGAAGCGGGACGTTTTGTGGATATTTTCTCGTAGTTTTGACCCTATGGGTTTACAGAATTGCGGAAAACTTCATTTGGAGCTGTCCGGTCCTGAATTGGAGCAGATACCAGGGAACGCCCGATTACGTATGCCTCCAAAGGGAGCTATACAAGGAAAATAGGGAAAAATTGAAGTGGAATATTTTATGGATATTTTCCCGTAGTTTGACCCTATGGATTCATAGAATTGCGGAAAACTTCATTTGGAGCTGTCCGGGCCTGAATTGGACCAGATACCAAGGGACGCCCGATTACATATACCTCTAAAGGGAGCTATACAATGAAAATGGGGGAAAATTGAAGCGGGACGTTTTGTGGATATTTTCTCGTAGCTTTGACCCTATGGGTTTATAGAATTGTAGAAAACTTCATTTGGAGATGTCTGGGGCTGAATTGGAAAATATACTCGGGGTCGTCCAATTACGTTTACCTCTAAAGGGAGCTATACAAGGAAAATAGGGAAAAATTGAAGTGGGACATTTTGTGGATATTTTCTCGTAGTTTGACCCTATGGATTTATAAAATTGCGGAAAACTTCATTTGGAGCTGTCCGGTCCTGAATTGGAGCAGATACCAGGGAACGCCGGATTACGTATGCCTCCAAAGGGAGCTATACAAGGAAATTGGGAAAAAATTGAAGCGGACCGTTTTGTGGATATTTTCTCGTAGTTTGAACCTATGGGTTTATAGAATTGCGGAAAACTTTATTTGGAACTGTCCGGGCCTGAATTGGACCAGATACCAAGGGATGCTCGATTACATATACCTCTAAAGGGAGTTATACAATGAAAATGGGTAAAAATTGAAGCGGGATGTTTTGTGGATATTTTCTCGTAGTTTTGACCCTATGGGTTTATAGAATTGTAGAAAACTTCATTTGGGGATGTCTGGGGCTGAATCAGAACAGATACTCGGGGACGTCCAATTACGTTAACCTCTAAAGGGAGCTATACAAGGAAAATAGGGAAAAATTGAAGTGGGACATTTTGTGGATATTTTCTCGTAGTTTTGACCCTATGGGTTTATAGAATTGTAGAAAACTTCATTTGGGGATGTCTGGGGCTGAATCAGAACAGATACTCGGGGACGTCCAATTACGTTAACCTCTAAAGGGAGCTATACAAGGAAAATAGGGAAAATTTGAAGTGGGATATTTTATGGATATTTTCTCGTAGTTTGACCCTATGGATTTACAAAATTGCGGAAAACTTCATTTGGAGTTGTCCGGTCCTGAATTGGAGCAGATACCAGGGAACGCCCGATTACGTATACCTCCAAAGGGGCTATACAAGGAAATTGGGAAAAAAATGAAGCGGACCGTTTTGTGGATATTTTCTCGTTGCTTTGACCCTATGGGTTTATAGAATTGCGGAAAACTTTATTTGGAGCTGTCCGGGACTGAATTGGACCAGATACCAAGGGATGCTCGATTACATATACCTCTAAAGGGAGCTATACAATGAAAATGGGTAAAAATTGAAGCGGGACGTTTTGTGGATATTTTCTCGTAGTTTTGACCCTATGGGTTTACAGAATTGCGGAAAACTTCATTTGGAGCTGTCCGGTCCTGAATTGGAGCAGATACCAGGGAACGCCCGATTACGTATGCCTCCAAAGGGAGCTATACAAGGAAAATAGGGAAAAATTGAAGTGGAATATTTTATGGATATTTTCCCGTAGTTTGACCCTATGGATTCATAGAATTGCGGAAAACTTCATTTGGAGCTGTCCGGGCCTGAATTGGACCAGATACCAAGGGACGCCCGATTACATATACCTCTAAAGGGAGCTATACAATGAAAATGGGGGAAAATTGAAGCGGGACGTTTTGTGGATATTTTCTCGTAGCTTTGACCCTATGGGTTTATAGAATTGTAGAAAACTTCATTTGGACATGTCTGGGGCTGAATTGGAAAATATACTCGGGGTCGTCCAATTACGTTTACCTCTAAAGGGAGCTATACAAGGAAAATAGGGAAAAATTGAAGTGGGACATTTTGTGGATATTTTCTCTTAGTTTGACCCTATGGATTTATAAAATTGCGGAAAACTTCATTTGGAGATGTCCGGTCCTGAATTGGAGCAGATACCAGGGAACGCCGGATTACGTATGCCTCCAAAGGGAGCTATACAAGGAAATTGGGAAAAAATTGAAGCGGACCGTTTTGTGGATATTTTCTCGTAGTTTGAACCTATGGGTTTATAGAATTGCGGAATACTTTATTTGGAACTGTCCGGGCCTGAATTGGACCAGATACCAAGGGATGCTCGATTACATATACCTCTAAAGGGAGTTATACAATGAAAATGGGTAAAAATTGAAGCGGGACGTTTTGTGGATATTTTCTCGTAGTTTTGACCCTATGGGTTTATAGAATTGTAGAAAACTTCATTTGGGGATGTCTGGGGCTGAATCAGAACAGATACTCGGGGACGTCCAATTACGTTAACCTCTAAAGGGAGCTATACAAGGAAAATAGGGAAAAATTGAAGTGGGATATTTTATGGATATTTTCTCGTAGTTTGACCCTATGGATTTACAGAATTGCGGAAAACTTCATTTGGAGCTGTCCGGTCCTGAATTGGAGCAGATACCAGGGAACGCCCGATTACGTATACCTCCAAAGGGGCTATACAAGGAAATTGGGAAAAAATTGAAGCGGACCGTTTTGTGGATATTTTCTCGTAGTTTGAACCTATGGGTTTATAGAATTGCGGAAAACTTTATTTGGAGCTGTCCGGGCCTGAATTGGACCAGAAACCAAGGGACGCCCGATTACATATACCTCTAAAGGTAGCTATACAATGAAAATGGGGGAAATTGAAGCGGGACGTTTTGTGGATATTTTCTCGTAGCATTGACCCTATGGGTTTATAGAATTGTAGAAAACTTCATTTGGGGATGTCTGGGGCTGAATTAGAACAGATACTCGGGGACGTCCAATTACGTTAACCTCTAAAGGGAGCTATACAAGGAAAATAGGGAAAAATTGAAGTGGGATATTTTGTGGATATTTTCTCGTAGTTTGACCCTATGGATTCATAGAATTGCGGAAAACTTCATTTGGAGCTATCCGGTCCTGAATTGGAGCAGATACCAGGGAACGCCCGATTACGTATACCTCCAAAGGGAGCTATACAAGGAAATTGGGAAAAAATTGAAGCGGACCGTTTTGTGGATATTTTCTCGTAGTTTGAACCTATGGGTTTATAGAATTGCGGAAAACTTTATTTGGAGCTGTCCGGGCCTGAATTGGACCAGATACCAAGGGATGCTCGATTACATATACCTCTAAAGGGAGCTATACAATGAAAATGGGTAAAAATTGAAGCGGGACGTTTTGTGGATATTTTCTCGTAGTTTTGACCCTATGGGTTTATAGAATTGTAGAAAACTTCATTTCGGGATGTCTGGGGCTGAATCAGAACAGATACTCGGGGACGTCCAATTACGTTAACCTCTAAAGGGAGCTATACAAGGAAAATAGGGAAAAATTGAAGTGGGACATTTTGTGGATATTTTCTCGTAGTTTGACCCTATGGATTTATAGAATTGCGGAAAAATTCATTTGGAGCTGTCCGGTCCTGAATTGGAGCAGATACCAGGGAACGCCCGATTACGTATACCTCCAAAGGGAGCTATACAAGGAAATTGGGAAAAAATTGAAGCGGACCGTTTTGTGGATATTTTCTCGTAGTTTGAACCTAAGGGTTTATAGAATTGCGGAAAACTTTATTTGGAGCTGTCCGGGTCTGAATTGGACCAAATACCAAGGGACGCCCGATTACATATACCTCTAAAGGGAGCTATACAATGAAAATGGGGGAAAATTGAAGCGGGACGTTTTGTGGATATTTTCTCGTAGCTTTGACCCTATGGGTTTATAGAATTGTAGAAAACTTCATTTGGGGATGTCTGGGGCTGAATCAGAACAGATACTCGGGGACGTCCAATTACGTTAACCTCTAAAGGGAGCTATACAAGGAAAATAGGGAAAAATTGAAGTGGGATATTTTATGGATATTTTCTCGTAGTTTGACCCTATGGATTTACAGAATTGCGGAAAACTTCATTTGGAGCTGTCCGGTCCTGAATTGGAGCAGATACCAGGGAACGCCCGATTACGTATACCTCCAAAGGGCTATACAAGGAAATTGGGAAAAAATTGAAGCGGACCGTTTTGTGGATATTTTCTCGTAGTTTGAACCTATGGGTTTATAGAATTGCGGAAAACTTTATTTGGAGCTGTCCGGGCCTGAATTGGACCAGAAACCAAGGGACGCCCGATTACATATACCTCTAAAGGTAGCTATACAATGAAAATGGGGGAAATTGAAGCGGGACGTTTTGTGGATATTTTCTCGTAGCATTGACCCTATGGGTTTATAGAATTGTAGAAAACTTCATTTGGGGATGTCTGGGGCTGAATCAGAACAGATACTCGGGGACGTCCAATTACGTTAACCTCTAAAGGGAGCTATACAAGGAAAATAGGGAAAAATTGAAGTGGGATATTTTGTGGATATTTTCTCGTAGTTTGACCCTATGGATTCATAGAATTGCGGAAAACTTCATTTGGAGCTATCCGGTCCTGAATTGGAGCAGATACCAGGGAACGCCCGATTACGTATACCTCCAAAGGGAGCTATACAAGGAAATTGGGAAAAAATTGAAGCGGACCGTTTTGTGGATATTTTCTCGTAGTTTGAACCTATGGGTTTATAGAATTGCGGAAAACTTTATTTGGAGCTGTCCGGGTCTGAATTGGACCAAATACCAAGGGACGCCCGATTACATATACCTCTAAAGGGAGCTATACAATGAAAATGGGGGAAAATTGAAGCGGGACGTTTTGTGGATATTTTCTCGTAGCTTTGACCCTATGGGTTTATAGAATTGTAGAAAACTTCATTTGGGGATGTCTGGGGCTGAATCAGAACAGATACTCGGGGACGTCCAATTACGTTAACCTCTAAAGGGAGCTATACAAGGAAAATAGGGAAAAATTGAAGTGGGATATTTTATGGATATTTTCTCGTAGTTTGACCCTATGGATTTACAGAATTGCGGAAAACTTCATTTGGAGCTGTCCGGTCCTGAATTGGAGCAGATACCAGGGAACGCCCGATTACGTATACCTCCAAAGGGCTATACAAGGAAATTGGGAAAAAATTGAAGCGGACCGTTTTGTGGATATTTTCTCGTAGTTTGAACCTATGGGTTTATAGAATTACGGAAAACTTTATTTGGAGCTGTCCGGGCCTGAATTGGACCAGAAACCAAGGGACGCCCGATTACATATACCTCTAAAGGTAGCTATACAATGAAAATGGGGGAAATTGAAGCGGGACGTTTTGTGGATATTTTCTCGTAGCATTGACCCTATGGGTTTATAGAATTGTAGAAAACTTCATTTGGGGATGTCTGGGGCTGAATCAGAACAGATACTCGGGGACGTCCAATTACGTTAACCTCTAAAGGGAGCTATACAAGGAAAATAGGGAAAAATTGAAGTGGGATATTTTGTGGATATTTTCTCGTAGTTTGACCCTATGGATTCATAGAATTGCGGAAAACTTCATTTGGAGCTATCCGGGCCTGAATTGGAGCAGATACCAGGGAACGCCCGATTACGTATACCTCCAAAGGGAGCTATACAAGGAAATTGGGAAAAAATTGAAGCGGACCGTTTTGTGGATATTTTCTCGTAGTTTGAACCTATGGGTTTATAGAATTGCGGAAAACTTTATTTGGAGCTGTCCGGGTCTGAATTGGACCAAATACCAAGGGACGCCCGATTACATATACCTCTAAAGGGAGCTATACAATGAAAATGGGGGAAAATTGAAGCGGGACGTTTTGTGGATATTTTCTCGTAGCTTTGACCCTATGGGTTTATAGAATTGTAGAAAACTTCATTTGGGGATGTCTGGGGCTGAATCAGAACAGATACTCGGGGACGTCCAATTACGTTAACCTCTAAAGGGAGCTATACAAGGAAAATAGGGAAAAATTGAAGTGGGATATTTTATGGATATTTTCTCGTAGTTTACCCTATGGATTTACAGAATTGCGGAAAACTTCATTTGGAGCTGTCCGGTCCTGAATTGGAGCAGATACCAGGGAACGCCCGATTACGTATACCTCCAAAGGGCTATACAAGGAAATTGGGAAAAAAATTAAAGCGGACCGTTTTGTTGATATTTTCTCGTAGTTTGAACCTATGGGTTTATAGAATTGCGGAAAACTTTATTTGGAGCTGTCCGGGCCTGAATTGGACTAGAAACCAAGGGACGCCCGATTACATATACCTCTAAAGGTAGCTATACAATGAAAATGGGGAAAATTGAAGCGAGACGTTTTGTGGATATTTTCTCGTAGCATTGACCCTATGGGTTTATAGAATTGTAGAAAACTTCATTTGGGGATGTCTGGGGCTGAATCAGAACAGATACTCGGGGACGTCCAATTACGTTAACCTCTAAAGGGAGCTATACAAGGAAAATAGGGAAAAATTGAAGTGGGATATTTTGTGGATATTTTCTCGTAGTTTGACCCTATGGATTCATAGAATTGCGGAAAACTTCATTTGGAACTATCCGGTCCTGAATTGGAGCAGATACCAGGGAACGCCCGATTACGTATACCTCCAAAGGGAGCTATACAAGGAAATTGGGAAAAAATTGAAGCGGACCGTTTTGTGGATATTTTCTCGTAGTTTGAACCTATGGGTTTATAGAATTGCGGAAAACTTTATTTGGAGCTGTCCGGGCCTGAATTGGACCAGATACCAAGGGATGCTCGATTACATATACCTCTAAAGGGAGCTATACAATGAAAATGGGTAAAAATTGAAGCGGGACGTTTTGTGGATATTTTCTCGTAGTTTTGACCCTATGGGTTTATAGAATTGTAGAAAACTTCATTTGGGGATGTCTGGGGCTGAATCAGAACAGATACTCGGGGACGTCCAATTACGTTAACCTCTAAAGGGAGCTATACAAGGAAAATAGGGAAAAATTGAAGTGGGACATTTTGTGGATATTTTCTCGTAGTTTGACCCTATGGATTTATAGAATTGCGGAAAAATTCATTTGGAGCTGTCCGGTCCTGAATTGGAGCAGATACCAGGGAACGCCCGATTACGTATACCTCCAAAGGGAGCTATACAAGGAAATTGGGAAAAAATTGAAGCGGACCGTTTTGTGGATATTTTCTCGTAGTTTGAACCTATGGGTTTATAGAATTACGGAAAACTTTATTTGGAGCTGTCCGGGTCTGAATTGGACCAAATACCAAGGGACGCCCGATTACATATACCTCTAAAGGGAGCTATACAATGAAAATGGGGGAAAATTGAAGCGGGACGTTTTGTGGATATTTTCTCGTAGCTTTGACCCTATGGGTTTATAGAATTGTAGAAAACTTCATTTGGGGATGTCTGGGGCTGAATCAGAACAGATACTCGGGGACGTCCAATTACGTTAACCTCTAAAGGGAGCTATACAAGGAAAATAGGGAAAAATTGAAGTGGGATATTTTATGGATATTTTCTCGTAGTTTGACCCTATGGATTCATAGAATTGCGGAAAACTTCATTTGGAGCTGTCCGGTCCTGAATTGGAGCAGATACCAGGGAACGCCCGATTACGTATACCTCCAAAGGGAGCTATACAAGGAAATTGGGAAAAAATTGAAGCGCACCGTTTTGTGGATATTTTCTCGTAATTTGAACCTATGGGTTTATAGAATTGCGGAAAACTTTATTTGGAGCTGTCCGGGCCTGAATTGGACCAGATACCAAGGGATGCTCGATTACATATACCTCTAAAGGGAGCTATACAATGAAAATGGGTAAAAATTGAAGCGGGACGTTTTGTGGATATTTTCTCGTAGTTTTGACCCTATGGGTTTATAGAATTGTAGAAAACTTCATTTGGGGATGTCTGGGGCTGAATTAGAACAGATACTCGGGGACGTCCAATTACGTTAACCTCTAAAGGGAGCTATACAAGGAAAATAGGGAAAAATTGAAGTGGGATATTTTATGGATATTTTCTCGTAGTTTGACCCTATGGATTCATAGAATTGCGGAAAACTTCATTTGGAGCTGTCCGGTCCTGAATTGGAGCAGATACCAGGGAACGCCCGATTACGTATACCTCCAAAGGGGCTATACAAGGAAATTGGGAAAAATTGAAGCGGACCGTTTTGTGGATATTTTCTCGTAGTTTGAACCTATGGGTTTATAGAATTGCGGAAAACTTTATTAGGAGCTGTCCGGGCCTGAATTGGACCAGATACCAAGGGACGCCCGATTACATATACCTCTAAAGGTAGCTATACAATGAAAATGGGGGAAAATTGAAGCGGGACGTTTTGTGGATATTTTCTCGTAGCATTGACCCTATGGGTTTATAGAATTGTAGAAAACTTCATTTGGGGATGTCTGGGGCTGAATTGGAAAAGATACTCGGGGACGTCCAATTACGTTTACCTCTAAAGGGAGCTATACAAGGAAAATAGGGAAAAATTGAAGTGGGACATTTTGTGGATATTTTCTCGTAGTTTGACCCTATGGATTTAGAGAATTGCGGAAAAATTCATTTGGAGCTGTCCGGTCCTGAATTGGAGCAGATACCAGGGAACGCCCGATTACGTATACCTCCAAAGGGAGCTATACAAGGAAATTGGGAAAAAATAGAAGCGGACCGTTTTGTGGATATTTTCTCGTAGTTTGAACCTATGGGTTTATAGAATTGCGGAAAACTTTATTAGGAGCTGTCCGGGCCTGAATTGGACCAGATACCAAGGGACGCCCGATTACATATACCTCTAAAGGGAGCTATACAATGAAAATGGGGGAAAATTGAAACGGGACGTTTTGTGGATATTTTCTCGTAGCTTTGACCCTATGGGTTTATAGAATTGTAGAAAACTTCATTTGGGGATGTCTGGGGCTGAATTGGAAAAGATACTCGGGGACGTCCAATTACGTTTACCTCTAAAGGGAGCTATACATGGAAAATAGGGAAAAATTGAAGTGGGACATTTTGTGGATATTTTCTCGTAGTTTGACCCTATGGATTTATAGAATTGCGTAAAACTTCATTTGGAGCTGTCCGGTCCTGAATTGGAGCAGATACCAGGGAACACCCGATTACGTACACGTCCAAAGGGAGCTATACAAGGAAATTGGGAAAAAATTGAAGCGGACCGTTTTGTGGATATTTTCTCGTAGTTTGAACCTATGGGTTTATAGAATTGCGGAAAACTTTATTTGGAGCTGTCCGGGCCTGAATTGGACCAGATACCAAGGGATGCCCGATTACATATACCTCTAAAGGGAGCTATACAATGAAAATGGGTAAAAATTGAAGCGGGACGTTTTGTGGATATTTTCTCGTAGTTTTGACCCTATGGGTTTATAGAATTGTAGAAAACTTCATTTGGGGATGTCTGGGGCTGAATCAGAACAGATACTCGGGGACGTCCAATTACGTTAACCTCTAAAGGGAGCTATACAAGGAAAATAGGGAAAAATTGAAGTGGGATATTTTATGGATATTTTCTCGTAGTTTGACCCTATGGATTTACAGAATTGCGGAAAACTTCATTTGGAGCTGTCCGGTCCTGAATTGGAGCAGATACCAGGGAACGCCCGATTACGTATACCTCCAAAGGGCTATACAAGGAAATTGGGAAAAAATTGAAGCGGACCGTTTTGTGGATATTTTCTCGTAGTTTGAACCTATGGGTTTATAGAATTGCGGAAAACTTTATTTGGAGCTGTCCGGGTCTGAATTGGACCAGATACCAAGGGACGCCCGATTACATATACCTCTAAAGGGAGCTATACAATGAAAATGGGGGAAAATTGAAGCGGGACGTTTTGTGGATATTTTCTCGTAGCTTTGACCCTATGGGTTTATAGAATTGTAGAAAACTTCATTTGGGGATGTCTGGGGCTGAATTGGAAAAGATACTCGGGGACGTCCAATTACGTTTACCTCTAAAGGGAGCTATACAAGGAAAATAGGGAAAAATTGAAGTGGGACATTTTGTGGATATTTTCTCGTAGTTTGACCCTATGGATTTATAAAATTGCGGAAAACTTCATTTGGAGCTGTCCGGTCCTGAATTGGAGCAGATACCAGGGAACGCCCGATTACGTATACCTCCAAAGGGAGCTATACAAGGAAATTGGGAAAAAATTGAAGCGGACCGTTTTGTGGATATTTTCTCGTAGTTTGAACCTATAGGTTTATAGAATTGCGGAAAACTTTATTTGGAGCTGTCCGGGCCTGAATTGGACCAGATACCAAGGGATGCCCGATTACATATACCTCTAAAGGGAGCTATACAATGAAAATGGGTAAAAATTGAAGCGGGACGTTTTGTGGATATTTTCTCGTAGTTTTGACCCTATGGGTTTATAGAATTGTAGAAAACTTCATTTGGGGATGTCTGGGGCTGAATCAGAACAGATACTCGGGGACGTCCAATTACGTTAACCTCTAAAGGGAGCTATACAAGGAAAATAGGGAAAAATTGAAGTGGGATATTTTATGGATATTTTCTCGTAGTTTGACCCTATGGATTTACAGAATTGCGGAAAACTTCATTTGGAGCTGTCCGGTCCTGAATTGGAGCAGATACCAGGGAACGCCCGATTACGTATACCTCCAAAGGGCTATACAAGGAAATTGGGAAAAAATTGAAGCGGACCGTTTTGTGGATATTTTCTCGTAGTTTGAACCTATGGGTTTATAGAATTGCGGAAAACTTTATTTGGAGCTGTCCGGGTCTGAATTGGACCAGATACCAAGGGACGCCCGATTACATATACCTCTAAAGGGAGCTATACAATGAAAATGGGGGAAAATTGAAGCGGGACGTTTTGTGGATATTTTCTCGTAGCTTTGACCCTATGGGTTTATAGAATTGTAGAAAACTTCATTTGGGGATGTCTGGGGCTGAATTGGAAAAGATACTCGGGGACGTCCAATTACGTTTACCTCTAAAGGGAGCTATACAAGGAAAATAGGGAAAAATTGAAGTGGGACATTTTGTGGATATTTTCTCGTAGTTTGACCCTATGGATTTATAAAATTGCGGAAAACTTCATTTGGAGCTGTCCGGTCCTGAATTGGAGCAGATACCAGGGAACGCCCGATTACGTATACCTCCAAAGGGAGCTATACAAGGAAATTGGGAAAAAATTGAAGCGGACCGTTTTGTGGATATTTTCTCGTAGTTTGAACCTATAGGTTTATAGAATTGCGGAAAACTTTATTTGGAGCTGTCCGGGCCTGAATTGGACCAGATACCAAGGGATGCCCGATTACATATACCTCTAAAGGGAGCTATACAATGAAAATGGGTAAAAATTGAAGCGGGACGTTTTGTGGATATTTTCTCGTAGTTTTGACCCTATGGGTTTATAGAATTGTAGAAAACTTCATATGGGGATGTCTGGGGCTGAATCAGAACAGATACTCGGGGACGTCCAATAACGTTAACCTCTAAAGGGAGCTATACAAGGAAAATAGGGAAAAATTGAAGTGGGATATTTTATGGATATTTTCTCGTAGTTTGACCCTATGGATTTACAGAATTGCGGAAAACTTCATTTGGAGCTGTCCGGTCCTGAATTGGAGCAGATACCAGGGAACGCCCGATTACGTATACCTCCAAAGGGGCTATACAAGGAAATTGGGAAAAAATTGAAGCGGACCGTTTTGTGGATATTTTCTCGTAGCTTTGACCCTATGGGTTTATAGAATTGTAGAAAACTTCATTTGGGGATGTCTGGGGCTGAATTGGAAAAGATACTCGGGGACGTCCAATTACGTTTACCTCTAAAGGGAGCTATACAAGGAAAATAGGGAAAAATTGAAGTGGGACATTTTGTGGATATTTTCTCGTAGTTTGACCCTATGGATTTATAGAATTGCGGAAAACTTCATTTGGAGCTGTCCGGTCCTGAATTGGAGCAGATACCAGGGAACGCCCGATTACGTATACCTCCAAAGGGAGCTATACAAGGAAATTGGGAAAAAATTGAAGCGGACCGTTTTGTGGATATTTTCTCGTAGTTTGAACATATGGGTTTATAGAATTGCGGAAAACTTTATTTGGAGCTGTCCGGGCCTGAATTGGACCAGATACCAAGGGACGCCCGATTACATATACCTCTAAAGGGAGCTATACAATGAAAATGGGGGAAAATTGAAGCGGGACGTTTTGTGGATATTTTCTCGTAGCTTTGACCCTATGGGTTTATAGAATTGTAGAAAACTTCATTTGGGGATGTCTGGGGCTGAATTGGAAAAGATACTCGGGGACGTCCAAATACGTTTACCTCTAAAGGGAGCTATACAAGGAAAATAGGGAAAAATTGAAGTGGGACATTTTGTGGAAATTTTCTCGTAGTTTGACCCTATGGATTTATAAAATTGCGGAAAAATTCATTTGGAGCTGTCCGGTCCTGAATTGGAGCAGATACCAGGGAACACCCGATTACGTATACCTCCAAAGGGAGCTATACAAGGAAATTGGGAAAAAATTGAAGCGGACCGTTTTGTGGATATTTTCTCGTAGTTTGAACCTATGGGTTTATAGAATTGCGGAAAACTTTATTTGGAGCTGTCCGGGCCTGAATTGGACCAGATACCAAGGGATGCCCGATTACATATACCTCTAAAGGGAGCTATACAATGAAAATGGGTAAAAATTGAAGCGGGACATTTTGTGGATATTTTCTCGTAGTTTTGACCCTATGGGTTTATAGAATTGTAGAAAACTTCATTTGGGGATGTCTGGGGCTGAATCAGAACAGATACTCGGGGACGTCCAATTACGTTAACCTCTAAAGGGAGCTATACAAGGAAAATAGGGAAAAATTGAAGTGGGATATTTTATGGATATTTTCTCGTAGTTTGACCCTATGGATTTATAGAATTGCGGAAAACTTCATTTGGAGCTGTCCCGTCCTGAATTGGAGCAGATACCAGGGAACGCCCGATTACGTATACCTCCAAAGGGGCTATACAAGGAAATTGGGAAAAAATTGAAGCGGACCGTTTTGTGGATATTTTCTCGTAGTTTGAACCTATGGGTTTATAGAATTGCGGAAAACTTTATTTGGAGCTGTCCGGGCCTGAATTGGACCAGATACCAAGGGACGCCCGATTACATATACCTCTAAAGGGAGCTATACAATGAAAATGGGGGAAAATTGAAGCGGGACGTTTTGTGGATATTTTCTCGTAGCATTGACCCTATGGGTTTATAGAATTGTAGAAAACTTCATTTGGGGATGTCTGGGGCTGAATTGGAAAAGATACTCGGGGACGTCCAATTACGTTTACCTCTAAAGAGAGCTATACAAGGAAAATAGGGAAAAATTGAAGTGGGACATTTTGTGGATATTTTCTCGTAGTTTGACCCTATGGATTTATAGAATTGCGGAAAAATTCATTTGGAGCTGTCCGGTCCTGAATTGGAGCAGATACCTGGGAACGCCCGATTACGTATACCTCCAAAGGGAGCTATACAAGGAAATTGGGAAAAAATTGAAGCGGACCATTTTGTGGATATTTTCTCGTAGTTTGAACCTATGGGTTTATAGAATTGCGGAAAACTTTATTTGGAGCTGTCCGTGCCTGAATTGGACCAGATACCAAAGGACGCCCGATTACATATACCTCTAAAGGGAGCTATACAATGAAAATGGGGGAAAATTGAAGCGGGACGTTTTGTGGATATTTTCTCGTAGCTTTGACCCTATGGGTTTATAGAATTGTAGAAAACTTCATTTGGGGATGTCTGGGGCGGAATTGGAAAAGATACTCGGGGACGTCCAATTACGTTTACCTCTAAAGGGAGCTATACAAGGAAAATAGGGAAAAATTGAAGTGGGACATTTTGTGGATATTTTCTCGTAGTTTGACCCTATGGATTTGTAGAATTGCGGAAAACTTCATTTGGAGCTGTCCGGTCCTGAATTGGAGCAGATACCAGGGAACGCCCGATTACGTATACCTCCAAAGGGAGCTATACAAGGAAATTGGGAAAAAATTGAAGCAGACCGTTTTGTGGATATTTTCTCGTAGTTTGAACCTATGGGTTTATAGAATTGCGGAAAACTTTATTTGGAGCTGTCCGGGCCTGAATTGGACCAGATACCAAGGGACGCCTGATTACATATACCTCTAAAGGGAGCTATACAATGAAAATGGGTAAAAATTGAAGCGGGACGTTTTGTGGATATTTTCTCGTAGTTTTGACCCTATGGGTTTATAGAATTGTAGAAAACTTCATTTGGGGATGTCTGGGGCTGAATCAGAACAGATACTCGGGGACGTCCAATAACGTTAACCTCTAAAGGGAGCTATACAAGGAAAATAGGGAAAAATTGAAGTGGGATATTTTATGGATATTTTCTCGTAGTTTGACCCTATGGATTTACAGAATTGCGGAAAACTTCATTTGGAGCTGTCCGGTCCTGAATTGGAGCAGATACCAGGGAACGCCCGATTACGTATACCTCCAAAGGGGCTATACAAGGAAATTGGGAAAAAATTGAAGCGGACCGTTTTGTGGATATTTTCTCGTAGCTTTGACCCTATGGGTTTATAGAATTGTAGAAAACTTCATTTGGGGATGTCTGGGGCTGAATTGGAAAAGATACTCGGGGACGTCCAATTACGTTTACCTCTAAAGGGAGCTATACAAGGAAAATAGGGAAAAATTGAAGTGGGACATTTTGTGGATATTTTCTCGTAGTTTGACCCTATGGATTTATAAAATTGCGGAAAACTTCATTTGGAGCTGTCCGGTCCTGAATTGGAGCAGATACCAGGGAACGCCCGATTACGTATACCTCCAAAGGGAGCTATACAAGGAAATTGGGAAAAAATTGAAGCGGACCGTTTTGTGGATATTTTCTCGTAGTTTGAACCTATGGGTTTATAGAATTGCGGAAAACTTTATTTGGAGCTGTCCGGGCCTGAATTGGACCAGATACCAAGGGACGCCCGATTACATATACCTCTAAAGGGAGCTATACAATGAAAATGGGGGAAAATTGAAGCGGGGCGTTTTGTGGATATTTTCTCGTAGCTTTGACCCTATGGGTTTATAGAATTGTAGAAAACTTCATTTGGGGATGTCTGGGGCTGAATCGGAACAGATACTCGGGGACGTCCAATTACGTTTACCTCTAAAGGGAGCTATACAAGGAAAATAGGGAAAAATTGAAGTGGGACATTTTGTGGATATTTTCTCGTAGTTTGACCCTATGGATTTATAGAATTGCGGAAAACTTCATTTGGAGCTGTCCGGTCCTGAATTGGAGCAGATACCAGGGAATGCCCGATTACGTATACCTCCAAAGGGAGGTATACAAGGAAATTGGGAAAAAAATTGAAGCGGACCGTTTTGTGGATATTTTCTCGTAGTTTGAACCTATGGGTTTATAGAATTGCGGAAAACTTTATTAGGAGCTGTCCGGGCCTGAATTGGACCAGATACCAAGGGACGCCCGATTACATATACCTCTAAAGGGAGCTATACAATGAAAATGGGGGAAAATTGAAACGGGACGTTTTGTGGATATTTTCTCGTAGCTTTGACCCTATGGGTTTATAGAATTGTAGAAAACTTCATTTGGGGATGTCTGGGGCTGAATTGGAAAAGATACTCGGGGACGTCCAATTACGTTTACCTCTAAAGGGAGCTATACATGGAAAATAGGGAAAAATTGAAGTGGGACATTTTGTGGATATTTTCTCGTAGTTTGACCCTATGGATTTATAGAATTGCGTAAAACTTCATTTGGAGCTGTCCGGTCCTGAATTGGAGCAGATACCAGGGAACACCCGATTACGTACACGTCCAAAGGGAGCTATACAAGGAAATTGGGAAAAAATTGAAGCGGACCGTTTTGTGGATATTTTCTCGTAGTTTGAACCTATGGGTTTATAGAATTGCGGAAAACTTTATTTGGAGCTGTCCGGGCCTGAATTGGACCAGATACCAAGGGATGCCCGATTACATATACCTCTAAAGGGAGCTATACAATGAAAATGGGTAAAAATTGAAGCGGGACGTTTTGTGGATATTTTCTCGTAGTTTTGACCCTATGGGTTTATAGAATTGTAGAAAACTTCATTTGGGGATGTCTGGGGCTGAATCAGAACAGATACTCGGGGACGTCCAATTACGTTAACCTCTAAAGGGAGCTATACAAGGAAAATAGGGAAAAATTGAAGTGGGATATTTTATGGATATTTTCTCGTAGTTTGACCCTATGGATTTACAGAATTGCGGAAAACTTCATTTGGAGCTGTCCGGTCCTGAATTGGAGCAGATACCAGGGAACGCCCGATTACGTATACCTCCAAAGGGCTATACAAGGAAATTGGGAAAAAATTGAAGCGGACCGTTTTGTGGATATTTTCTCGTAGTTTGAACCTATGGGTTTATAGAATTGCGGAAAACTTTATTTGGAGCTGTCCGGGTCTGAATTGGACCAGATACCAAGGGACGCCCGATTACATATACCTCTAAAGGGAGCTATACAATGAAAATGGGGGAAAATTGAAGCGGGACGTTTTGTGGATATTTTCTCGTAGCTTTGACCCTATGGGTTTATAGAATTGTAGAAAACTTCATTTGGGGATGTCTGGGGCTGAATTGGAAAAGATACTCGGGGACGTCCAATTACGTTTACCTCTAAAGGGAGCTATACAAGGAAAATAGGGAAAAATTGAAGTGGGACATTTTGTGGATATTTTCTCGTAGTTTGACCCTATGGATTTATAAAATTGCGGAAAACTTCATTTGGAGCTGTCCGGTCCTGAATTGGAGCAGATACCAGGGAACGCCCGATTACGTATACCTCCAAAGGGAGCTATACAAGGAAATTGGGAAAAAATTGAAGCGGACCGTTTTGTGGATATTTTCTCGTAGTTTGAACCTATAGGTTTATAGAATTGCGGAAAACTTTATTTGGAGCTGTCCGGGCCTGAATTGGACCAGATACCAAGGGATGCCCGATTACATATACCTCTAAAGGGAGCTATACAATGAAAATGGGTAAAAATTGAAGCGGGACGTTTTGTGGATATTTTCTCGTAGTTTTGACCCTATGGGTTTATAGAATTGTAGAAAACTTCATTTGGGGATGTCTGGGGCTGAATCAGAACAGATACTCGGGGACGTCCAATAACGTTAACCTCTAAAGGGAGCTATACAAGGAAAATAGGGAAAAATTGAAGTGGGATATTTTATGGATATTTTCTCGTAGTTTGACCCTATGGATTTACAGAATTGCGGAAAACTTCATTTGGAGCTGTCCGGTCCTGAATTGGAGCAGATACCAGGGAACGCCCGATTACGTATACCTCCAAAGGGGCTATACAAGGAAATTGGGAAAAAATTGAAGCGGACCGTTTTGTGGATATTTTCTCGTAGCTTTGACCCTATGGGTTTATAGAATTGTAGAAAACTTCATTTGGGGATGTCTGGGGCTGAATTGGAAAAGATACTCGGGGACGTCCAATTACGTTTACCTCTAAAGGGAGCTATACAAGGAAAATAGGGAAAAATTGAAGTGGGACATTTTGTGGATATTTTCTCGTAGTTTGACCCTATGGATTTATAGAATTGCGGAAAACTTCATTTGGAGCTGTCCGGTCCTGAATTGGAGCAGATACCAGGGAACGCCCGATTACGTATACCTCCAAAGGGAGCTATACAAGGAAATTGGGAAAAAATTGAAGCGGACCGTTTTTTGGATATTTTCTCGTAGTTTGAACCTATGGGTTTATAGAATTGCGGAAAACTTTATTTGGAGCTGTCCGGGCCTGAATTGGACCAGATACCAAGGGACGCCCGATTACATATACCTCTAAAGGGAGCTATACAATGAAAATGGGGGAAAATTGAAGCGGGACGTTTTGTGGATATTTTCTCGTAGCTTTGACCCTATGGGTTTATAGAATTGTAGAAAACTTCATTTGGGGATGTCTGGGGCTGAATTGGAAAAGATACTCGGGGACGTCCAAATACGTTTACCTCTAAAGGGAGCTATACAAGGAAAATAGGGAAAAATTGAAGTGGGACATTTTGTGGAAATTTTCTCGTAGTTTGACCCTATGGATTTATAAAATTGCGGAAAAATTCATTTGGAGCTGTCCGGTCCTGAATTGGAGCAGATACCAGGGAACACCCGATTACGTATACCTCCAAAGGGAGCTATACAAGGAAATTGGGAAAAAATTGAAGCGGACCGTTTTGTGGATATTTTCTCGTAGTTTGAACCTATGGGTTTATAGAATTGCGGAAAACTTTATTTGGAGCTGTCCGGGCCTGAATTGGACCAGATACCAAGGGATGCCCGATTACATATACCTCTAAAGGGAGCTATACAATGAAAATGGGTAAAAATTGAAGCGGGACATTTTGTGGATATTTTCTCGTAGTTTTGACCCTATGGGTTTATAGAATTGTAGAAAACTTCATTTGGGGATGTCTGGGGCTGAATCAGAACAGATACTCGGGGACGTCCAATTACGTTAACCTCTAAAGGGAGCTATACAAGGAAAATAGGGAAAAATTGAAGTGGGATATTTTATGGATATTTTCTCGTAGTTTGACCCTATGGATTTATAGAATTGCGGAAAACTTCATTTGGAGCTGTCCCGTCCTGAATTGGAGCAGATACCAGGGAACGCCCGATTACGTATACCTCCAAAGGGGCTATACAAGGAAATTGGGAAAAAATTGAAGCGGACCGTTTTGTGGATATTTTCTCGTAGTTTGAACCTATGGGTTTATAGAATTGCGGAAAACTTTATTTGGAGCTGTCCGGGCCTGAATTGGACCAGATACCAAGGGACGCCCGATTACATATACCTCTAAAGGGAGCTATACAATGAAAATGGGGGAAAATTGAAGCGGGACGTTTTGTGGATATTTTCTCGTAGCATTGACCCTATGGGTTTATAGAATTGTAGAAAACTTCATTTGGGGATGTCTGGGGCTGAATTGGAAAAGATACTCGGGGACGTCCAATTACGTTTACCTCTAAAGAGAGCTATACAAGGAAAATAGGGAAAAATTGAAGTGGGACATTTTGTGGATATTTTCTCGTAGTTTGACCCTATGGATTTATAGAATTGCGGAAAAATTCATTTGGAGCTGTCCGGTCCTGAATTGGAGCAGATACCAGGGAACGCCCGATTACGTATACCTCCAAAGGGAGCTATACAAGGAAATTGGGAAAAAATTGAAGCGGACCATTTTGTGGATATTTTCTCGTAGTTTGAACCTATGGGTTTATAGAATTGCGGAAAACTTTATTTGGAGCTGTCCGTGCCTGAATTGGACCAGATACCAAGGGACGCCCGATTACATATACCTCTAAAGGGAGCTATACAATGAAAATGGGGGAAAATTGAAGCGGGACGTTTTGTGGATATTTTCTCGTAGCTTTGACCCTATGGGTTTATAGAATTGTAGAAAACTTCATTTGGGGATGTCTGGGGTGGAATTGGAAAAGATACTCGGGGACGTCCAATTACGTTTACCTCTAAAGGGAGCTATACAAGGAAAATAGGGAAAAATTGAAGTGGGACATTTTGTGGATATTTTCTCGTAGTTTGACCCTATGGATTTGTAGAATTGCGGAAAACTTCATTTGGAGCTGTCCGGTCCTGAATTGGAGCAGATACCAGGGAACGCCCGATTACGTATACCTCCAAAGGGAGCTATACAAGGAAATTGGGAAAAAATTGAAGCGGACCGTTTGTGGATATTTTCTCGTAGTTTGAACCTATGGGTTTATAGAATTGCCGAAAACTTTATTTGGAGCTGTCCGGGCCTGAATTGGACCAGATACCAAGGGACGCCCGATTACATATACCTCTAAAGGGAGCTATACAATGAAAATGGGTAAAAATTGAAGCGGGACGTTTTGTGGATATTTTCTCGTAGTTTTGACCCTATGGGTTTATAGAATTGTAGAAAACTTCATTTGGGGATGTCTGGGGCTGAATCAGAACAGATACTCGGGGACGTCCAATAACGTTAACCTCTAAAGGGAGCTATACAAGGAAAATAGGGAAAAATTGAAGTGGGATATTTTATGGATATTTTCTCGTAGTTTGACCCTATGGATTTACAGAATTGCGGAAAACTTCATTTGGAGCTGTCCGGTCCTGAATTGGAGCAGATACCAGGGAACGCCCGATTACGTATACCTCCAAAGGGGCTATACAAGGAAATTGGGAAAAAATTGAAGCGGACCGTTTTGTGGATATTTTCTCGTAGCTTTGACCCTATGGGTTTATAGAATTGTAGAAAACTTCATTTGGGGATGTCTGGGGCTGAATTGGAAAAGATACTCGGGGACGTCCAATTACGTTTACCTCTAAAGGGAGCTATACAAGGAAAATAGGGAAAAATTGAAGTGGGACATTTTGTGGATATTTTCTCGTAGTTTGACCCTATGGATTTATAAAATTGCGGAAAACTTCATTTGGAGCTGTCCGGTCCTGAATTGGAGCAGATACCAGGGAACGCCCGATTACGTATACCTCCAAAGGGAGCTATACAAGGAAATTGGGAAAAAATTGAAGCGGACCGTTTTGTGGATATTTTCTCGTAGTTTGAACCTATGGGTTTATAGACTTGCGGAAAACTTTATTTGGAGCTGTCCGGGCCTGAATTGGACCAGATACCAAGGGACGCCCGATTACATATACCTCTAAAGGGAGCTATACAATGAAAATGGGGGAAAATTGAAGCGGGACGTTTTGTGGATATTTTCTCGTAGCTTTGACCCTATGGGTTTATAGAATTGTAGAAAACTTCATTTGGGGATGTCTGGGGCTGAATTGGAAAAGATACTCGGGGACGTCCAAATACGTTTACCTCTAAAGGGAGCTATACAAGGAAAATAGGGAAAAATTGAAGTGGGACATTTTGTGGAAATTTTCTCGTAGTTTGACCCTATGGATTTATAAAATTGCGGAAAACTTCATTTGGAGCTGTCCGGTCCTGAATTGGAGCAGATACCAGGGAACACCCGATTACGTATACCTCCAAAGGGAGCTATACAAGGAAATTGGGAAAAAATTGAAGCGGGCCGTTTTGTGGATATTTTCTCGTAGTTTGAACCTATGGGTTTATAGAATTGCGGAAAACTTTATTTGGAGCTGTCCGGGCCTGAATTGGACCAGATACCAAGGGATGCCCGATTACATATACCTCTAAAGGGAGCTATACAATGAAAATGGGTAAAAATTGAAGCGGGACGTTTTGTGGATATTTTCTCGTAGTTTTGACCCTATGGGTTTATAGAATTGTAGAAAACTTCATTTGGGGATGTCTGGGGCTGAATCAGAACAGATACTCGGGGACGTCCAATTACGTTAACCTCTAAAGGGAGCTATACAAGGAAAATAGGGAAAAATTGAAGTGGGAAATTTTATGGATATTTTCTCGTAGTTTGACCCTATGGATTTATAGAATTGCGGAAAACTTCATTTGGAGCTGTCCGGTCCTGAATTGGAGCAGATACCAGGGAACGCCCGATTACGTATACCTCCAAAGGGGCTATACAAGGAAATTGGGAAAAAATTGAAGCAGACCGTTTTGTGGATATTTTCTCGTAGTTTGAACCTATGGGTTTATAGAATTGCGGAAAACTTTATTTGGAGCTGTCCGGGCCTGAATTGGACCAGATACCAAGGGATGCCCGATTACATATACCTCTAAAGGGAGCTATACAATGAAAATGGGGGAAAATTGAAGCGGGACGTTTTGTGGATATTTTCTCGTAGCATTGACCCTATGGGTTTATAGAATTGTAGAAAACTTCATTTGGGGATGTCTGGGGCTGAATTGGAAAAGATACTCGGGGACGTCCAATTACGTTTACCTCTAAAGGGAGCTATACAAGGAAAATAGGGAAAAATTGAAGTGGGACATTTTGTGGATATTTTCTCGTAGTTTGACCCTATGGATTTATAGAATTGCGGAAAAATTCATTTGGAGCTGTCCGGTCCTGAATTGGAGCAGATACCAGGGAACGCCCGATTACGTATACCTCCAAAGGGAGCTATACAAGGAAATTGGGAAAAAATTGAAGCGGACCGTTTTGTGGATATTTTCTCGTAGTTTGAACCTATGGGTTTATAGAATTGCGGAAAACTTTATTTGGAGCTGTCCGGGCCTGAATTGGACCAGATACCAAGGGACGCCCGATTACATATACCTCTAAAGGGAGCTATACAATGAAAATGGGGGAAAATTGAAGCGGGACGTTTTGTGGATATTTTCTCGTAGCTTTGACCCTATGGGTTTATAGAATTGTAGAAAACTTCATTTGGGGATGTCTGGGGCTGAATTGGAAAAGATACTCGGGGACGTCCAAATACGTTTACCTCTAAAGGGAGCTATACAAGGAAAATAGGGAAAAATTGAAGTGGGACATTTTGTGGAAATTTTCTCGTAGTTTGACCCTATGGATTTATAAAATTGCGGAAAACTTCATTTGGAGCTGTCCGGTCCTGAATTGGAGCAGATACCAGGGAACACCCGATTACGTATACCTCCAAAGGGAGCTATACAAGGAAATTGGGAAAAAATTGAAGCGGGCCGTTTTGTGGATATTTTCTCGTAGTTTGAACCTATGGGTTTATAGAATTGCGGAAAACTTTATTTGGAGCTGTCCGGGCCTGAATTGGACCAGATACCAAGGGATGCCCGATTACATATACCTCTAAAGGGAGCTATACAATGAAAATGGGTAAAAATTGAAGCGGGACGTTTTGTGGATATTTTCTCGTAGTTTTGACCCTATGGGTTTATAGAATTGTAGAAAACTTCATTTGGGGATGTCTGGGGCTGAATCAGAACAGATACTCGGGGACGTCCAATTACGTTAACCTCTAAAGGGAGCTATACAAGGAAAATAGGGAAAAATTGAAGTGGGAAATTTTATGGATATTTTCTCGTAGTTTGACCCTATGGATTTATAGAATTGCGGAAAACTTCATTTGGAGCTGTCCGGTCCTGAATTGGAGCAGATACCAGGGAACGCCCGATTATGTATACCTCCAAAGGGGCTATACAAGGAAATTGGGAAAAAATTGAAGCAGACCGTTTTGTGGATATTTTCTCGTAGTTTGAACCTATGGGTTTATAGAATTGCGGAAAACTTTATTTGGAGCTGTCCGGGCCTGAATTGGACCAGATACCAAGGGACGCCCGATTACATATACCTCTAAAGGGAGCTATACAATGAAAATGGGGGAAAATTGAAGCGGGACGTTTTGTGGATATTTTCTCGTAGCATTGACCCTATGGGTTTATAGAATTGTAGAAAACTTCATTTGGGGATGTCTGGGGCTGAATTGGAAAAGATACTCGGGGACGTCCAATTACGTTTACCTCTAAAGGGAGCTATACAAGGAAAATAGGGAAAAATTGAAGTGGGACATTTTGTGGATATTTTCTCGTAGTTTGACCCTATGGATTTATAGAATTGCGGAAAAATTCATTTGGAGCTGTCCGGTCCTGAATTGGAGTAGATACCAGGGAACGCCCGATTACGTATACCTCCAAAGGGAGCTATACAAGGAAATTGGGAAAAAATTGAAGCGGACCGTTTTGTGGATATTTTCTCGTAGTTTGAACCTATGGGTTTATAGAATTGCGGAAAACTTTATTTGGAGCTGTCCGTGCCTGAATTGGACCAGATACCAAGGGACGCCCGATTACATATACCTCTAAAGGGAGCTATACAATGAAAATGGGGGAAAATTGAAGCGGGACGTTTTGTGGATATTTTCTCGTAGCTTTGACCCTATGGGTTTATAGAATTGTAGAAAACTTCATTTGGGGATGTCTGGGGCGGAATTGGAAAAGATACTCGGGGACGTCCAATTACGTTTACCTCTAAAGGGAGCTATACAAGGAAAATAAGGAAAAATTGAAGTGGGACATTTTGTGGATATTTTCTCGTAGTTTGACCCTATGGATTTGTAGAATTGCGGAAAACTTCATTTGGAGCTGTCCGGTCCTGAATTGGAGCAGATACCAGGGAACGCCCGATTACGTATACCTCCAAAGGGAGCTATACAAGGAAATTGGGAAAAAATTGAAGCGGACCGTTTTGTGGATATTTTCTCGTAGTTTGAACCTATGGGTTTATAGAATTGCAGAAAACTTCATTTGGAGCTGTCCGGTCCTGAATTGGAGCAGATACCAGGGAACGCCCGATTACGTATACCTCCAAAGGGAGCTATACAAGGAAATTGGGAAAAAATTGAAGCGGACCGTTTTGTGGATATTTTCTCGTAGTTTGAACCTATGGGTTTATAGAATTGCGGAAAACTTTATTTGGAGCTGTCCGGGCCTGAATTGGACCAGATACCAAGGGACGCCCGATTACATATACCTCTAAAGGGAGCTATACAATGAAAATGGGGGAAAATTGAAGCGGGACGTTTTGTGGATATTTTCTCGTAGCTTTGACCCTATGGGTTTATAGAATTGTAGAAAACTTCATTTGGGGATGTCTGGGGCTGAATTGGAAAAGATACTCGGGGACGTCCAATTACGTTTACCTCTAAAGGGAGCTATACAAGGAAAATAGGGAAAAATTGAAGTGGGACATTTTGTGGATATTTTCTCGTAGTTTGACCCTATGGATTTATAGAATTGCGGAAAAATTCATTTGGAGCTGTCCGGTCCTGAATTGGAGCAGATACCAGGGAACGCCCGATTACGTATACCTCCAAAGGGAGCTATACAAGGAAATTGGGAAAAAATTGAAGCGGACCGTTTTGTGGATATTTTCTCGTAGTTTGAACCTATGGGTTTATAGAATTGCGGAAAACTTTATTTGGAGCTGTCCGGGCCTGAATTGGACCAGATACCAAGGGACGCCCGATTACATATACCTCTAAAGGGAGCTATACAATGAAAATGGGGGAAAATTGAAGCGGGACGTTTTGTGGATATTTTCTCGTAGCTTTGACCCTATGGGTTTATAGAATTGTAGAAAACTTCATTTGGGGATGTCTGGGGCTGAATTGGAAAAGATACTCGGGGACGTCCAAATACGTTTACCTCTAAAGGGAGCTATACAAGGAAAATAGGGAAAAATTGAAGTGGGACATTTTGTGGAAATTTTCTCGTAGTTTGACCCTATGGATTTATAAAATTGCGGAAAACTTCATTTGGAGCTGTCCGGTCCTGAATTGGAGCAGATACCAGGGAACACCCGATTACGTATACCTCCAAAGGGAGCTATACAAGGAAATTGGGAAAAAATTGAAGCGGGCCGTTTTGTGGATATTTTCTCGTAGTTTGAACCTATGGGTTTATAGAATTGCGGAAAACTTTATTTGGAGCTGTCCGGGCCTGAATTGGACCAGATACCAAGGGATGCCCGATTACATATACCTCTAAAGGGAGCTATACAATGAAAATGGGTAAAAATTGAAGCGGGACGTTTTGTGGATATTTTCTCGTAGTTTTGACCCTATGGGTTTATAGAATTGTAGAAAACTTCATTTGGGGATGTCTGGGGCTGAATCAGAACAGATACTCGGGGACGTCCAATTACGTTAACCTCTAAAGGGAGCTATACAAGGAAAATAGGGAAAAATTGAAGTGGGAAATTTTATGGATATTTTCTCGTAGTTTGACCCTATGGATTTATAGAATTGCGGAAAACTTCATTTGGAGCTGTCCGGTCCTGAATTGGAGCAGATACCAGGGAACGCCCGATTACGTATACCTCCAAAGGGAGCTATACAAGGAAATTGGGAAAAAATTGAAGCGGACCGTTTTGTGGATATTTTCTCGTAGTTTGAACCTATGGGTTTATAGAATTGCAGAAAACTTCATTTGGAGCTGTCCGGTCCTGAATTGGAGCAGATACCAGGGAACGCCCGATTACGTATACCTCCAAAGGGAGCTATACAAGGAAATTGGGAAAAAATTGAAGCGGACCGTTTTGTGGATATTTTCTCGTAGTTTGAACCTATGGGTTTATAGAATTGCGGAAAACTTTATTTGGAGCTGTCCGGGCCTGAATTGGACCAGATACCAAGGGACGCCCGATTACATATACCTCTAAAGGGAGCTATACAATGAAAATGGGGGAAAATTGAAGCGGGACGTTTTGTGGATATTTTCTCGTAGCTTTGACCCTATGGGTTTATAGAATTGTAGAAAACTTCATTTGGGGATGTCTGGGGCTGAATTGGAAAAGATACTCGGGGACGTCCAATTACGTTTACCTCTAAAGGGAGCTATACAAGGAAAATAGGGAAAAATTGAAGTGGGACATTTTGTGGATATTTTCTCGTAGTTTGACCCTATGGATTTATAGAATTGCGGAAAAATTCATTTGGAGCTGTCCGGTCCTGAATTGGAGCAGATACCAGGGAACACCCGATTACGTATACCTCCAAAGGGAGCTATACAAGGAAATTGGGAAAAAATTGAAGCGGACCGTTTTGTGGATATTTTCTCGTAGTTTGAACCTATGGGTTTATAGAATTGCGGAAAACTTTATTTGGAGCTGTCCGGGCCTGAATTGGACCAGATACCAAGGGACGCCCGATTACATATACCTCTAAAGGGAGCTATACAATGAAAATGGGGGAAAATTGAAGCGGGACGTTTTGTGGATATTTTCTCGTAGCTTTGACCCTATGGGTTTATAGAATTGTAGAAAACTTCATTTGGGGATGTCTGGGGCTGAATTGGAAAAGATACTCGGGGACGTCCAAATACGTTTACCTCTAAAGGGAGCTATACAAGGAAAATAGGGAAAAATTGAAGTGGGACATTTTGTGGAAATTTTCTCGTAGTTTGACCCTATGGATTTATAAAATTGCGGAAAACTTCATTTGGAGCTGTCCGGTCCTGAATTGGAGCAGATACCAGGGAACACCCGATTACGTATACCTCCAAAGGGAGCTATACAAGGAAATTGGGAAAAAATTGAAGCGGGCCGTTTTGTGGATATTTTCTCGTAGTTTGAACCTATGGGTTTATAGAATTGCGGAAAACTTTATTTGGAGCTGTCCGGGCCTGAATTGGACCAGATACCAAGGGATGCCCGATTACATATACCTCTAAAGGGAGCTATACAATGAAAATGGGTAAAAATTGAAGCGGGACGTTTTGTGGATATTTTCTCGTAGTTTTGACCCTATGGGTTTATAGAATTGTAGAAAACTTCATTTGGGGATGTCTGGGGCTGAATCAGAACAGATACTCGGGGACGTCCAATTACGTTAACCTCTAAAGGGAGCTATACAAGGAAAATAGGGAAAAATTGAAGTGGGAAATTTTATGGATATTTTCTCGTAGTTTGACCCTATGGATTTATAGAATTGCGGAAAACTTCATTTGGAGCTGTCCGGTCCTGAATTGGAGCAGATACCAGGGAACGCCCGATTACGTATACCTCCAAAGGGAGCTATACAAGGAAATTGGGAAAAAATTGAAGCGGACCGTTTTGTGGATATTTTCTCGTAGTTTGAACCTATGGGTTTATAGAATTGCAGAAAACTTCATTTGGAGCTGTCCGGTCCTGAATTGGAGCAGATACCAGGGAACGCCCGATTACGTATACCTCCAAAGGGAGCTATACAAGGAAATTGGGAAAAAATTGAAGCGGACCGTTTTGTGGATATTTTCTCGTAGTTTGAACCTATGGGTTTATAGAATTGCGGAAAACTTTATTTGGAGCTGTCCGGGCCTGAATTGGACCAGATACCAAGGGACGCCCGATTACATATACCTCTAAAGGGAGCTATACAATGAAAATGGGGGAAAATTGAAGCGGGACGTTTTGTGGATATTTTCTCGTAGCTTTGACCCTATGGGTTTATAGAATTGTAGAAAACTTCATTTGGGGATGTCTGGGGCTGAATTGGAAAAGATACTCGGGGACGTCCAATTACGTTTACCTCTAAAGGGAGCTATACAAGGAAAATAGGGAAAAATTGAAGTGGGACATTTTGTGGATATTTTCTCGTAGTTTGACCCTATGGATTTATAGAATTGCGGAAAAATTCATTTGGAGCTGTCCGGTCCTGAATTGGAGCAGATACCAGGGAACGCCCGATTACGTATACCTCCAAAGGGAGCTATACAAGGAAATTGGGAAAAAATTGAAGCGGACCGTTTTGTGGATATTTTCTCGTAGTTTGAACCTATGGGTTTATAGAATTGCGGAAAACTTTATTTGGAGCTGTCCGGGCCTGAATTGGACCAGATACCAAGGGACGCCCGATTACATATACCTCTAAAGGGAGCTATACAATGAAAATGGGGGAAAATTGAAGCGGGACGTTTTGTGGATATTTTCTCGTAGCTTTGACCCTATGGGTTTATAGAATTGTAGAAAACTTCATTTGGGGATGTCTGGGGCTGAATTGGAAAAGATACTCGGGGACGTCCAAATACGTTTACCTCTAAAGGGAGCTATACAAGGAAAATAGGGAAAAATTGAAGTGGGAAATTTTGTGGAAATTTTCTCGTAGTTTGACCCTATGGATTTATAAAATTGCGGAAAACTTCATTTGGAGCTGTCCGGTCCTGAATTGGAGCAGATACCAGGGAACACCCGATTACGTATACCTCCAAAGGGAGCTATACAAGGAAATTGGGAAAAAATTGAAGCGGGCCGTTTTGTGGATATTTTCTCGTAGTTTGAACCTATGGGTTTATAGAATTGCGGAAAACTTTATTTGGAGCTGTCCGGGCCTGAATTGGACCAGATACCAAGGGATGCCCGATTACATATACCTCTAAAGGGAGCTATACAATGAAAATGGGTAAAAATTGAAGCGGGACGTTTTGTGGATATTTTCTCGTAGTTTTGACCCTATGGGTTTATAGAATTGTAGAAAACTTCATTTGGGGATGTCTGGGGCTGAATCAGAACAGATACTCGGGGACGTCCAATTACGTTAACCTCTAAAGGGAGCTATACAAGGAAAATAGGGAAAAATTGAAGTGGGAAATTTTATGGATATTTTCTCGTAGTTTGACCCTATGGATTTATAGAATTGCGGAAAACATCATTTGGAGCTGTCCGGTCCTGAATTGGAGCAGATACCAGGGAACGCCCGATTACGTATACCTCCAAAGGGGCTATACAAGGAAATTGGGAAAAAATTGAAGCAGACCGTTTTGTGGATATTTTCTCGTAGTTTGAACCTATGGGTTTATAGAATTGCGGAAAACTTTATTTGGAGCTGTCCGGGCCTGAATTGGACCAGATACCAAGGGACGCCCGATTACATATACCTCTAAAGGGAGCTATACAATGAAAATGGGGGGAAATTGAAGCGGGACGTTTTGTGGATATTTTCTCGTAGCATTGACCCTATGGGTTTATAGAATTGTAGAAAACTTCATTTGGGGATGTCTGGGGCTGAATTGGAAAAGATACTCGGGGACGTCCAATTACGTTTACCTCTAAAGGGAGCTATACAAGGAAAATAGGGAAAAATTGAAGTGGGATATTTTGTGGATATTTTCTCGTAGTTTGACCCTATGGATTTATAGAATTGCGGAAAAATTCATTTGGAGCTGTCCGGTCCTGAATTGGAGCAGATACCAGGGAACGCCCGATTACGTATACCTCCAAAGGGAGCTATACAAGGAAATTGGGAAAAAATTGAAGCGGACCGTTTTGTGGATATTTTCTCGTAGTTTGAACCTATGGGTTTATAGAATTGCGGAAAACTTTATTTGGAGCTGTCCGTGCCTGAATTGGACCAGATACCAAGGGACGCCCGATTACATATACCTCTAAAGGGAGCTATACAATGAAAATGGGGGAAAATTGAAGCGGGACGTTTTGTGGATATTTTCTCGTAGCTTTGACCCTATGGGTTTATAGAATTGTAGAAAACTTCATTTGGGGATGTCTGGGGCGGAATTGGAAAAGATACTCGGGGACGTCCAATTACGTTTACCTCTAAAGGGAGCTATACAAGGAAAATAAGGAAAAATTGAAGTGGGACATTTTGTGGATATTTTCTCGTAGTTTGACCCTATGGATTTGTAGAATTGCGGAAAACTTCATTTGGAGCTGTCCGGTCCTGAATTGGAGCAGATACCAGGGAACGCCCGATTACGTATACCTCCAAAGGGAGCTATACAAGGAAATTGGGAAAAAATTGAAGCGGACCGTTTTGTGGATATTTTCTCGTAGTTTGAACCTATGGGTTTATAGAATTGCAGAAAACTTCATTTGGAGCTGTCCGGTCCTGAATTGGAGCAGATACCAGGGAACGCCCGATTACGTATACCTCCAAAGGGAGCTATACAAGGAAATTGGGAAAAAATTGAAGCGGACCGTTTTGTGGATATTTTCTCGTAGTTTGAACCTATGGGTTTATAGAATTGCGGAAAACTTTATTTGGAGCTGTCCGGGCCTGAATTGGACCAGATACCAAGGGACGCCCGATTACATATACCTCTAAAGGGAGCTATACAATGAAAATGGGGGAAAATTGAAGCGGGACGTTTTGTGGATATTTTCTCGTAGCTTTGACCCTATGGGTTTATAGAATTGTAGAAAACTTCATTTGGGGATGTCTGGGGCTGAATTGGAAAAGATACTCGGGGACGTCCAATTACGTTTACCTCTAAAGAGAGCTATACAAGGAAAATAGGGAAAAATTGAAGTGGGACATTTTGTGGATATTTTCTCGTAGTTTGACCCTATGGATTTATAGAATTGCGGAAAAATTCATTTGGAGCTGTCCGGTCCTGAATTGGAGCAGATACCAGGGAACGCCCGATTACGTATACCTCCAAAGGGAGCTATACAAGGAAATTGGGAAAAAATTGAAGCGGACCGTTTTGTGGATATTTTCTCGTAGTTTGAACCTATGGGTTTATAGAATTGCGGAAAACTTTATTTGGAGCTGTCCGTGCCTGAATTGGACCAGATACCAAGGGACGCCCGATTACATATACCTCTAAAGGGAGCTATACAATGAAAACGGGGGAAAATTGAAGCGGGACGTTTTGTGGATATTTTCTCGTAGCTTTGACCCTATGGGTTTATAGAATTGTAGAAAACTTCATTTGGGGATGTCTGGGGCGGAATTGGAAAAGATACTCGGGGACGTCCAATTACGTTTACCTCTAAAGGGAGCTATACAAGGAAAATAGGGAAAAATTGAAGTGGGACATTTTGTGGATATTTTCTCGTAGTTTGACCCTATGGATTTGTAGAATTGCGGAAAACTTCATTTGGAGCTGTCCGGTCCTGAATTGGAGCAGATACCAGGGAACGCCCGATTACGTATACCTCCAAAGGGAGCTATACAAGGAAATTGGGAAAAAATTGAAGCGGACCGTTTTGTGGATATTTTCTCGTAGTTTGAACCTATGGGTTTATAGAATTGCGGAAAACTTTATTAGGAGCTGTCCGGGCCTGAATTGGACCAGATACCAAGGGACGCCCGATTACATATACCTCTAAAGGGAGCTATACAATGAAAATGGGTAAAAATTGAAGCGGGACGTTTTGTGGATATTTTCTCGTAGTTTTGACCCTATGGGTTTATAGAATTGTAGAAAACTTCATTTGGGGATGTCTGGGGCTGAATTGGAAAAGATACTCGGGGACGTCCAATTACGTTTACCTCTAAAGGGAGCTATACAAGGAAAATAGGGAAAAATTGAAGTGGGACATTTTGTGGATATTTTCTCGTAGTTTGACCCTATGGATTTATAGAATTGCGGAAAAATTCATTTGGAGCTGTCCGGTCCTGAATTGGAGCAGATACCAGGGAACGCCCGATTACGTATACCTCCAAAGGGAGCTATACAAGGAAATTGGGAAAAAATTGAAGCGGACCGTTTTGTGGATATTTTCTCGTAGTTTGAACCTATGGGTTTATAGAATTGCGGAAAACTTTATTTGGAGCTGTCCGGGCCTGAATTGGACCAGATACCAAGGGACGCCCGATTACATATACCTCTAAAGGGAGCTATACAATGAAAATGGGGGAAAATTGAAGCGGGACGTTTTGTGGATATTTTCTCGTAGCTTTGACCCTATGGGTTTATAGAATTGTAGAAAACTTCATTTGGGGATGTCTGGGGCTGAATTGGAAAAGATACTCGGGGACGTCCAAATACGTTTACCTCTAAAGGGAGCTATACAAGGAAAATAGGGAAAAATTGAAGTGGGACATTTTGTGGAAATTTTCTCGTAGTTTGACCCTATGGATTTATAAAATTGCGGAAAACTTCATTTGGAGCTGTCCGGTCCTGAATTGGAGCAGATACCAGGGAACACCCGATTACGTATACCTCCAAAGGGAGCTATACAAGGAAATTGGGAAAAAATTGAAGCGGGCCGTTTTGTGGATATTTTCTCGTAGTTTGAACCTATGGGTTTATAGAATTGCGGAAAACTTTATTTGGAGCTGTCCGGGCCTGAATTGGACCAGATACCAAGGGATGCCCGATTACATATACCTCTAAAGGGAGCTATACAATGAAAATGGGTAAAAATTGAAGCGGGACGTTTTGTGGATATTTTCTCGTAGTTTTGACCCTATGGGTTTATAGAATTGTAGAAAACTTCATTTGGGGATGTCTGGGGCTGAATCAGAACAGATACTCGGGGACGTCCAATTACGTTAACCTCTAAAGGGAGCTATACAAGGAAAATAGGGAAAAATTGAAGTGGGAAATTTTATGGATATTTTCTCGTAGTTTGACCCTATGGATTTATAGAATTGCGGAAAACTTCATTTGGAGCTGTCCGGTCCTGAATTGGAGCAGATACCAGGGAACGCCCGATTACGTATACCTCCAAAGGGGCTATACAAGGAAATTGGGAAAAAATTGAAGCAGACCGTTTTGTGGATATTTTCTCGTAGTTTGAACCTATGGGTTTATAGAATTGCGGAAAACTTTATTTGGAGCTGTCCGGGCCTGAATTGGACCAGATACCAAGGGACGCCCGATTACATATACCTCTAAAGGGAGCTATACAATGAAAATGGGGGAAAATTGAAGCGGGACGTTTTGTGGATATTTTCTCGTAGCATTGACCCTATGGGTTTATAGAATTGTAGAAAACTTCATTTGGGGATGTCTGGGGCTGAATTGGAAAAGATACTCGGGGACGTCCAATTACGTTTACCTCTAAAGGGAGCTATACAAGGAAAATAGGGAAAAATTGAAGTGGGACATTTTGTGGATATTTTCTCGTAGTTTGACCCTATGGATTTATAGAATTGCGGAAAAATTCATTTGGAGCTGTCCGGTCCTGAATTGGAGCAGATACCAGGGAACGCCCGATTACGTATACCTCCAAAGGGAGCTATACAAGGAAATTGGGAAAAAATTGAAGCAGACCGTTTTGTGGATATTTTCTCGTAGTTTGAACCTATGGGTTTATAGAATTGCGGAAAACTTTATTTGGAGCTGTCCGTGCCTGAATTGGACCAGATACCAAGGGACGCCCGATTACATATACCTCTAAAGGGAGCTATACAATGAAAATGGGGGAAAATTGAAGCGGGACGTTTTGTGGATATTTTCTCGTAGCTTTGACCCTATGGGTTTATAGAATTGTAGAAAACTTCATTTGGGGATGTCTGGGGCGGAATTGGAAAAGATACTCGGGGACGTCCAATTACGTTTACCTCTAAAGGGAGCTATACAAGGAAAATAAGGAAAAATTGAAGTGGGACATTTTGTGGATATTTTCTCGTAGTTTGACCCTATGGATTTGTAGAATTGCGGAAAACTTCATTTGGAGCTGTCCGGTCCTGAATTGGAGCAGATACCAGGGAACGCCCGATTACGTATACCTCCAAAGGGAGCTATACAAGGAAATTGGGAAAAAATTGAAGCGGACCGTTTTGTGGATATTTTCTCGTAGTTTGAACCTATGGGTTTATAGAATTGCAGAAAACTTCATTTGGAGCTGTCCGGTCCTGAATTGGAGCAGATAGGGAACGCCCGATTACGTATACCTCCAAAGGGAGCTATACAAGGAAATTGGGAAAAAATTGAAGCGGACCGTTTTGTGGATATTTTCTCGTAGTTTGAACCTATGGGTTTATAGAATTGCGGAAAACTTTATTTGGAGCTGTCCGGGCCTGAATTGGACCAGATACCAAGGGACGCCCGATTACATATACCTCTAAAGGGAGCTATACAATGAAAATGGGGGAAAATTGAAGCGGGACGTTTTGTGGATATTTTCTCGTAGCTTTGACCCTATGGGTTTATAGAATTGTAGAAAACTTCATTTGGGGATGTCTGGGGCTGAATTGGAAAAGATACTCGGGGACGTCCAATTACGTTTACCTCTAAAGAGAGCTATACAAGGAAAATAGGGAAAAATTGAAGTGGGACATTTTGTGGATATTTTCTCGTAGTTTGACCCTATGGAT
Organism: Heracleum sosnowskyi; assembly: GCA_030848705.1. Classification (NCBI taxonomy): domain Eukaryota; kingdom Viridiplantae; phylum Streptophyta; class Magnoliopsida; order Apiales; family Apiaceae; genus Heracleum; species Heracleum sosnowskyi. The sequence goes on from CM061236.1 coordinate 52,609,852, forward strand.
TTATAGAATTGCGGAAAAATTCATTTGGAGCTGTCCGGTCCTGAATTGGAGCAGATACCAGGGAACGCCCGATTACGTATACCTCCAAAGGGAGCTATACAAGGAAATTGGGAAAAAATTGAAGCGGACCGTTTTGTGGATATTTTCTCGTAGTTTGAACCTATGGGTTTATAGAATTGCGGAAAACTTTATTTGGAGCTGTCCGTGCCTGAATTGGACCAGATACCAAGGGACGCCCGATTACATATACCTCTAAAGGGAGCTATACAATGAAAATGGGGGAAAATTGAAGCGGGACGTTTTGTGGATATTTTCTCGTAGCTTTGACCCTATGGGTTTATAGAATTGTAGAAAACTTCATTTGGGGATGTCTGGGGCGGAATTGGAAAAGATACTCGGGGACGTCCAATTACGTTTACCTCTAAAGGGAGCTATACAAGGAAAATAGGGAAAAATTGAAGTGGGACATTTTGTGGATATTTTCTCGTAGTTTGACCCTATGGATTTGTAGAATTGCGGAAAACTTCATTTGGAGCTGTCCGGTCCTGAATTGGAGCAGATACCAGGGAACGCCCGATTACGTATACCTCCAAAGGGAGCTATACAAGGAAATTGGGAAAAAATTGAAGCGGACCGTTTTGTGGATATTTTCTCGTAGTTTGAACCTATGGGTTTATAGAATTGCGGAAAACTTTATTAGGAGCTGTCCGGGCCTGAATTGGACCAGATACCAAGGGACGCCCGATTACATATACCTCTAAAGGGAGCTATACAATGAAAATGGGTAAAAATTGAAGCGGGACGTTTTGTGGATATTTTCTCGTAGTTTTGACCCTATGGGTTTATAGAATTGTAGAAAACTTCATTTGGGGATGTCTGGGGCTGAATCAGAACAGATACTCGGGGACGTCCAATAACGTTAACCTCTAAAGGGAGCTATACAAGGAAAATAGGGAAAAATTGAAGTGGGATATTTTATGGATATTTTCTCGTAGTTTGACCCTATGGATTTACAAAATTGCGGAAAACTTCATTTGGAGCTGTCCGGTCCTGAATTGGAGCAGATACCAGGGAACGTCCGATTACGTATACCTCCAAAGGGGCTATACAAGGAAATTGGGAAAAAATTGAAGCGGACCGTTTTGTGGATATTTTCTCGTAGTTTGAACCTATGGGTTTATAGAATTGCGGAAAACTTTATTTGGAGCTGTCCGGGCCTGAATTGGACCAGATACCAAGGGACGCCCGATTACATATACCTCTAAAGGGAGCTATACAATGAAAATGGGGGAAAATTGAAGCGGGACGTTTTGTGGATATTTTCTCGTAGCTTTGACCCTATGGGTTTATAGAATTGTAGAAAACTTCATTTGGGGATGTCTGGGGCTGAATTGGAAAAGATAGTCGGGGACGTCCAAATACGTTTACCTCTAAAGGGAGCTATACAAGGAAAATAGGGAAAAATTGAAGTGGGACATTTTGTGGAAATTTTCTCGTAGTTTGACCCTATGGATTTATAAAATTGCGGAAAACTTCATTTGGAGCTGTCCGGTCCTGAATTGGAGCAGATACCAGGGAACGCCCGATTACGTATACCTCCAAAGGGGCTATACAAGGAAATTGGGAAAAAATTGAAGCGGACCGTTTTGTGGATATTTTCTCGTAGTTTGAACCTATGGGTTTATAGAATTGCGGAAAACTTTATTTGGAGCTGTCCGGGCCTGAATTGGACCAGATACCAAGGGACGCCCGATTACATATACCTCTAAAGGGAGCTATACAATGAAAATGGGGGAAAATTGAAGCGGGACGTTTTGTGGATATTTTCTCGTAGCATTGACCCTATGGGTTTATAGAATTGTAGAAAACTTCATTTGGGGATGTCTGGGGCTGAATTGGAAAAGATACTCGGGGACGTCCAATTACGTTTACCTCTAAAGGGAGCTATACAAGGAAAATAGGGAAAAATTGAAGTGGGACATTTTGTGGATATTTTCTCGTAGTTTGACCCTATGGATTTATAGAATTGCGGAAAAATTCATTTGGAGCTGTCCGGTCCTGAATTGGAGCAGATACCAGGGAACGCCCGATTACGTATACCTCCAAAGGGAGCTATACAAGGAAATTGGGAAAAAATTGAAGCGGACCGTTTTGTGGATATTTTCTCGTAGTTTGAACCTATGGGTTTATAGAATTGCGGAAAACTTTATTTGGAGCTGTCCGTGCCTGAATTGGACCAGATACCAAGGGACGCCCGATTACATATACCTCTAAAGGGAGCTATACAATGAAATTGGGGGAAAATTGAAGCGGGACGTTTTGTGGATATTTTCTCGTAGCTTTGACCCTATGGGTTTATAGAATTGTAGAAAACTTCATTTGGGGATGTCTGGGGCGGAATTGGAAAAGATACTCGGGGACGTCCAATTACGTTTACCTCTAAAGGGAGCTATACAAGGAAAATAGGGAAAAATTGAAGTGGGACATTTTGTGGATATTTTCTCGTAGTTTGACCCTATGGATTTATAGAATTGCAGAAAAATTCATTTGCAGCTGTCCGGTCCTGAATTGGAGCAGATACCAGGGAACACCCGATTACGTATACCTCCAAAGGGAGCTATACAAGGAAATTGGGAAAAAATTGAAGCGGACCGTTTTGTGGATATTTTCTCGTAGTTTGAACCTATGGGTTTATAGAATTGCAGAAAACTTCATTTGGAGCTGTCCGGTCCTGAATTGGAGCAGATACCAGGGAACGCCCGATTACGTATACCTCCAAAGGGGCTATACAAGGAAATTGGGAAAAAATTGAAGCGGACCGTTTTGTGGATATTTTCTCGTAGCTTTGACCCTATGGGTTTATAGAATTGTAGAAAACTTCATTTGGGGATGTCTGGGGCTGAATTGGAAAAGATACTCGGGGACGTCCAATTACGTTTACCTCTAAAGGGAGCTATACAAGGAAAATAGGGAAAAATTGAAGTGGGACATTTTGTGGATATTTTCTCGTAGTTTGACCCTATGGATTTATAGAATTGCGGAAAACTTCATTTGGAGCTGTCTGGTCCTGAATTGGAGCAGATACCAGGGAACGCCCGATTACGTATACCTCCAAAGGGAGCTATACAAGGAAATTGGGAAAAAATTGAAGCGGACCGTTTTGTGGATATTTTCTCGTAGTTTGAACCTATGGGTTTATAGAATTGCGGAAAACTTTATTTGGAGCTGTCCGGGCCTGAATTGGACCAGATACCAAGGGACGCCCGATTACATATACCTCTAAAGGGAGCTATACAATGAAAATGGGGGAAAATTGAAGCGGGACGTTTTGTGGATATTTTCTCGTAGCTTTGACCCTATGGGTTTATAGAATTGTAGAAAACTTCATTTGGGGATGTCTGGGGCTGAATTGGAAAAGATACTCGGGGACGTCCAAATACGTTTACCTCTAAAGGGAGCTATACAAGGAAAATAGGGAAAAATTGAAGTGGGACATTTTGTGGAAATTTTCTCGTAGTTTGACCCTATGAATTTATAAAATTGCGGAAAACTTCATTTGGAGCTGTCCGGTCCTGAATTGGAGCAGATACCAGGGAACACCCGATTACGTATACCTCCAAAGGGAGCTATACAATGATGTTTGGGAAAAAATTGAAGCGGGCCGTTTTGTGGATATTTTCTCGTAGTTTGAACCTATGGGTTTATAGAATTGCGGAAAACTTTATTTGGAGCTGTCCGGGCCTGAATTGGACCAGATACCAAGGGATGCCCGATTACATATACCTCTAAAGGGAGCTATACAATGAAAATGGGTAAAATTGAAGCGGGACATTTTGTGGATATTTTCTCGTAGTTTTGACCCTATGGGTTTATAGAATTGTAGAAAACTTCATTTGGGGATGTCTGGGGCTGAATCAGAACAGATACTCGGGGACGTCCAATTACGTTAACCTCTAAAGGGAGCTATACAAGGAAAATAGGGAAAAATTGAAGTGGGATATTTTATGGATATTTTCTCGTAGTTTGACCCTATGGATTTATAGAATTACGGAAAACTTCATTTGGAGCTGTCCGGTCCTGAATTGGAGCAGATACCAGGGAACGCCCGATTACGTATACCTCCAAAGGGGCTATACAAGGAAATTGGGAAAAAATTGAAGCGGACCGTTTTGTGGATATTTTCTCGTAGTTTGAACCTATGGGTTTATAGAATTGCGGAAAACTTTATTTGGAGCTGTCCGGGCCTGAATTGGACCAGATACCAAGGGACGCCCGATTACATATACCTCTAAAGGGAGCTATACAATGAAAATGGGGGAAAATTGAAGCGGGACGTTTTGTGGATATTTTCTCGTAGCATTGACCCTATGGGTTTATAGAATTGTAGAAAACTTCATTTGGGGATGTCTGGGGCTGAATTGGAAAAGATACTCGGGGACGTCCAATTACGTTTACCTCTAAAGGGAGCTATACAAGGAAAATAGGGAAAAATTGAAGTGGGACATTTTGTGGATATTTTCTCGTAGTTTGACCCTATGGATTTATAGAATTGCGGAAAAATTCATTTGGAGCTGTCCGGTCCTGAATTGGAGCAGATACCAGGGAACGCCCGATTACGTATACCTCCAAAGGGAGCTATACAAGGAAATTGGGAAAAAATTGAAGCGGACCGTTTTGTGGATATTTTCTCGTAGTTTGAACCTATGGGTTTATAGAATTGCGGAAAACTTTATTTGGAGCTGTCCGTGCCTGAATTGGACCAGATACCAAGGGACGCCCGATTACATATACCTCTAAAGGGAGCTATACAATGAAATTGGGGGAAAATTGAAGCGGGACGTTTTGTGGATATTTTCTCGTAGCTTTGACCCTATGGGTTTATAGAATTGTAGAAAACTTCATTTGGGGATGTCTGGGGCGGAATTGGAAAAGATACTCGGGGACGTCCAATTACGTTTACCTCTAAAGGGAGCTATACAAGGAAAATAGGGAAAAATTGAAGTGGGACATTTTGTGGATATTTTCTCGTAGTTTGACCCTATGGATTTGTAGAATTGCGGAAAACTTCATTTGGAGCTGTCCGGTCCTGAATTGGAGCAGATACCAGGGAACGCCCGATTACGTATACCTCCAAAGGGAGCTATACAAGGAAATTGGGAAAAAATTGAAGCGGACCGTTTTGTGGATATTTTCTCGTAGTTTGAACCTATGGGTTTATAGAATTGCAGAAAACTTCATTTGGAGCTGTCCGGTCCTGAATTGGAGCAGATACCAGGGAACGCCCGATTACGTATACCTCCAAAGGGGCTATACAAGGAAATTGGGAAAAAATTGAAGCGGACCGTTTTGTGGATATTTTCTCGTAGCTTTGACCCTATGGGTTTATAGAATTGTAGAAAACTTCATTTGGGGATGTCTGGGGCTGAATTGGAAAAGATACTCGGGGACGTCAAATTACGTTTACCTCTAAAGGGAGCTATACAAGGAAAATAGGGAAAAATTGAAGTGGGACATTTTGTGGATATTTTCTCGTAGTTTGACCCTATGGATTTATAGAATTGCGGAAAACTTCATTTGGAGCTGTCCGGTCCTGAATTGGAGCAGATACCAGGGAACGCCCGATTACGTATACCTCCAAAGGGAGCTATACAAGGAAATTGGGAAAAAATTGAAGCGGACCGTTTTGTGGATATTTTCTCGTAGTTTGAACCTATGGGTTTATAGAATTGCGGAAAACTTTATTTGGAGCTGTCCGGGCCTGAATTGGACCAGATACCAAGGGACGCCCGATTACATATACCTCTAAAGGGAGCTATACAATGAAAATGGGGGAAAATTGAAGCGGGACGTTTTGTGGATATTTTCTCGTAGCTTTGACCCTATGGGTTTATAGAATTGTAGAAAACTTCATTTGGGGATGTCTGGGGCTGAATTGGAAAAGATACTCGGGGACGTCCAAATACGTTTACCTCTAAAGGGAGCTATACAAGGAAAATAGGGAAAAATTGAAGTGGGACATTTTGTGGAAATTTTCTCGTAGTTTGACCCTATGGATTTATAAAATTGCGGAAAACTTCATTTGGAGCTGTCCGGTCCTGAATTGGAGCAGATACCAGGGAACACCCGATTACGTATACCTCCAAAGGGAGCTATACAATGATGTTTGGGAAAAAATTGAAGCGGGCCATTTGGTGGATATTTTCTCGTAGTTTGAACCGATGGGTTTATAGAATTGCGGAAAACTTTATTTGGAGCTGTCCGGGCCTGAATTGGACCAGATACCAAGGGATGCCCGATTACATATACCTCTAAAGGGAGCTATACAATGAAAATGGGTAAAATTGAAGCGGGACATTTTGTGGATATTTTCTCGTAGTTTTGACCCTATGGGTTTATAGAATTGTAGAGAACTTCATTTGGGGATGTCTGGGGCTGAATCAGAACAGATACTCGGGGACGTCCAATTACGTTAACCTCTAAAGGGAGCTATACAAGGAAAATAGGGAAAAATTGAAGTGGGATATTTTATGGATATTTTCTCGTAGTTTGACCCTATGGATTTATAGAATTGCGGAAAACTTCATTTGGAGCTGTCCGGTCCTGAATTGGAGCAGATACCAGGGAACGCCCGATTACGTATACCTCCAAAGGGGCTATACAAGGAAATTGGGAAAAAATTGAAGCGGACCGTTTTGTGGATATTTTCTCGTAGTTTGAACCTATGGGTTTATAGAATTGCGGAAAACTTTATTTGGAGCTGTCCGGGCCTGAATTGGACCAGATACCAAGGGACGCCCGATTACATATACCTCTAAAGGGAGCTATACAATGAAAATGGGGGAAAATTGAAGCGGGACGTTTTGTGGATATTTTCTCGTAGCATTGACCCTATGGGTTTATAGAATTGTAGAAAACTTCATTTGGGGATGTCTGGGGCTGAATTGGAAAAGATACTCGGGGACGTCCAATTACGTTTACCTCTAAAGGGAGCTATACAAGGAAAATAGGGAAAAATTGAAGTGGGACATTTTGTGGATATTTTCTCGTAGTTTGACCCTATGGATTTATAGAATTGCGGAAAAATTCATTTGGAGCTGTCCGGTCCTGAATTGGAGCAGATACCAGGGAACGCCCGATTACGTATACCTCCAAAGGGAGCTATACAAGGAAATTGGGAAAAAATTGAAGCGGACCGTTTTGTGGATATTTTCTCGTAGTTTGAACCTATGGGTTTATAGAATTGCGGAAAACTTTATTTGGAGCTGTCCGTGCCTGAATTGGACCAGATACCAAGGGACGTTACATATACCTCTAAAGGGAGCTATACAATGAAAATGGGGGAAAATTGAAGCGGGACGTTTTGTGGATATTTTCTCGTAGCTTTGACCCTATGGGTTTATAGAATTGTAGAAAACTTCATTTGGGGATGTCTGGGGCGGAATTGGAAAAGATACTCGGGGACGTCCAATTACGTTTACCTCTAAAGGGAGCTATACAAGGAAAATAGGGAAAAATTGAAGTGGGACATTTTGTGGATATTTTCTCGTAGTTTGACCCTATGGATTTGTAGAATTGCGGAAAACTTCATTTGGAGCTGTCCGGTCCTGAATTGGAGCAGATACCAGGGAACGCCCGATTACGTATACCTCCAAAGGGAGCTATACAAGGAAATTGGGAAAAAATTGAAGCGGACCGTTTTGTGGATATTTTCTCGTAGTTTGAACCTATGGGTTTATAGAATTGCGGAAAACTTTATTTGGAGCTGTCCGGGCCTGAATTGGACCAGATACCAAGGGACGCCCGATTACATATACCTCTAAAGGGAGCTATACAATGAAAATGGGGGAAAATTGAAGCGGGACGTTTTGTGGATATTTTCTCGTAGCTTTGACCCTATGGGTTTATAGAATTGTAGAAAACTTCATTTGGGGATGTCTGGGGCGGAATTGGAAAAGATACTCGGGGACGTCCAATTACGTTTACCTCTAAAGGGAGCTATACAAGGAAAATAGGGAAAAATTGAAGTGGGACATTTTGTGGATATTTTCTCGTAGTTTGACCCTATGGATTTGTAGAATTGCGGAAAACTTCATTTGGAGCTGTCCGGTCCTGAATTGGAGCAGATACCAGGGAACGCCCGATTACGTATACCTCCAAAGGGAGCTATACAAGGAAATTGGGAAAAAATTGAAGCGGACCGTTTTGTGGATATTTTCTCGTAGTTTGAACCTATGGGTTTATAGAATTGCGGAAAACTTTATTTGGAGCTGTCCGGGCCTGAATTGGACCAGATACCAAGGGACGCCCGATTACATATACCTCTAAAGGGAGCTATACAATGAAAATGGGGGAAAATTGAAGCGGGACGTTTTGTGGATATTTTCTCGTAGCTTTGACCCTATGGGTTTATAGAATTGTAGAAAACTTCATTTGGGGATGTCTGGGGCTGAATTGGAAAAGATACTCGGGGACGTCCAATTACGTTTACCTCTAAAGGGAGCTATACAAGGAAAATAGGGAAAAATTGAAGTGGGACATTTTGTGGATATTTTCTCGTAGTTTGACCCTATGGATTTATAAAATTGCGGAAAACTTCATTTGGAGCTGTCCGGTCCTGAATTGGAGCAGATACCAGGGAACGCCCGATTACGTATACCTCCAAAGGGAGCTATACAAGGAAATTGGGAAAAAATTGAAGCGGACCGTTTTGTGGATATTTTCTCGTAGTTTGAACCTATGGGTTTATAGAATTGCGGAAAACTTTATTTGGAGCTGTCCGGGCCTGAATTGGACCAGATACCAAGGGATGCCCGATTACATATACCTCTAAAGGGAGCTATACAATGAAAATGGGTAAAAATTGAAGCGGGACGTTTTGTGGATATTTTCTCGTAGTTTTGACCCTATGGGTTTATAGAATTGTAGAAAACTTCATTTGGGGATGTCTGGGGCTGAATCAGAACAGATACTCGGGGACGTCCAATTACGTTAACCTCTAAAGGGAGCTATACAAGGAAAATAGGGAAAAATTGAAGTGGGATATTTTATGGATATTTTCTCGTAGTTTGACCCTATGGATTTACAGAATTGCGGAAAACTTCCTTTGGAGCTGTCCGGTCCTGAATTGGAGCAGATACCAGGGAATGCCCGATTACGTATACCTCCAAAGGGGCTATACAAGGAAATTGGGAAAAAATTGAAGCGGACCGTTTTGTGGATATTTTCTCGTAGTTTGAACCTATGGGTTTATAGAATTGCGGAAAACTTTATTTGGAGCTGTCCGGGCCTGAATTAGACCAGATACCAAGGGACGCCCGATTACATATACCTCTAAAGGTAGCTATACAATGAAAATGGGGGAAAATTGAAGCGGGACATTTTGTGGATATTTTCTCGTAGCATTGACCCTATGGGTTTATAGAATTGTAGAAAACTTCATTTGGGGATGTCTAGGGCTGAATTGGAAAAGATACTCGGGGACGTCCAATTACGTTTACCTCTAAAGGGAGCTATACAAGGAAAATAGGGAAAAATTGAAGTGGGACATTTTGTGGATATTTTCTCGTAGATTGACCCTATGGATTTATAGAATTGCGGAAAAATTCATTTGGAGCTGTCCGGTCCTGAATTGGAGCAGATACTAGGGAACGCCCGATTACGTATACCTCCAAAGGGAGCTATACAAGGAAATTGGGAAAAAATTGAAGCGGACCGTTTTGTGGATATTTTCTCGTAGTTTGAACCTATGGGTTTATAGAATTGCGGAAAACTTTATTTGGAGCTGTCCGGGCCTGAATTGGACCAGATACCAAGGGACGCCCGATTACATATACCTCTAAAGGGAGCTATACAATGAAAATGGGGGGAAATTGAAGCGGGACGTTTTGTGGATATTTTCTCGTAGCTTTGACCCTATGGGTTTATAGAATTGTAGAAAACTTCATTTGGGGATGTCTGGGGCTGAATTGGAAAAGATACTCGGGGACGTCCAATTACGTTTACCTCTAAAGGGAGCTATACAAGGAAAATAGGGAAAAATTGAAGTGGGACATTTTGTGGATATTTTCTCGTAGTTTGACCCTATGGATTTATAAAATTGCGGAAAACTTCATTTGGAGCTGTCCGGTCCTGAATTGGAGCAGATACCAGGGAACGCCCGATTACGTATACCTCCAAAGGGAGCTATACAAGGAAATTGGGAAAAAATTGAAGCGGACCGTTTTGTGGATATTTTCTCGTAGTTTGAACCTATGGGTTTATAGAATTGCGGAAAACTTTATTTGGAGCTGTCCGGGCCTGAATTGGACCAGATACCAAGGGATGCCCGATTACATATACCTCTAAAGGGAGCTATACAATGAAAATGGGTAAAAATTGAAGCGGGACGTTTTGTGGATATTTTCTCGTAGTTTTGACCCTATGGGTTTATAGAATTGTAGAAAACTTCATTTGGGGATGTCTGGGGCTGAATCAGAACAGATACTCGGGGACGTCCAATTACGTTAACCTCTAAAGGGAGCTATACAAGGAAAATAGGGAAAAATTGAAGTGGGATATTTTATGGATATTTTCTCGTAGTTTGACCCTATGGATTTACAGAATTGCGGAAAACTTCCTTTGGAGCTGTCCGGTCCTGAATTGGAGCAGATACCAGGGAATGCCCGATTACGTATACCTCCAAAGGGGCTATACAAGGAAATTGGGAAAAAATTGAAGCGGACCGTTTTGTGGATATTTTCTCGTAGTTTGAACCTATGGGTTTATAGAATTGCGGAAAACTTTATTTGGAGCTGTCCGGGCCTGAATTAGACCAGATACCAAGGGACGCCCGATTACATATACCTCTAAAGGTAGCTATACAATGAAAATGGGGGAAAATTGAAGCGGGACATTTTGTGGATATTTTCTCGTAGCATTGACCCTATGGGTTTATAGAATTGTAGAAAACTTCATTTGGGGATGTCTAGGGCTGAATTGGAAAAGATACTCGGGGACGTCCAATTACGTTTACCTCTAAAGGGAGCTATACAAGGAAAATAGGGAAAAATTGAAGTGGGACATTTTGTGGATATTTTCTCGTAGATTGACCCTATGGATTTATAGAATTGCGGAAAAATTCATTTGGAGCTGTCCGGTCCTGAATTGGAGCAGATACCAGGGAACGCCCGATTACGTATACCTCCAAAGGGAGCTATACAAGGAAATTGGGAAAAAATTGAAGCGGACCGTTTTGTGGATATTTTCTCGTAGTTTGAACCTATGGGTTTATAGAATTGCGGAAAACTTTATTTGGAGCTGTCCGGGCCTGAATTGGACCAGATACCAAGGGACGCCCGATTACATATACCTCTAAAGGGAGCTATACAATGAAAATGGGGGGAAATTGAAGCGGGACGTTTTGTGGATATTTTCTCGTAGCTTTGACCCTATGGGTTTATAGAATTGTAGAAAACTTCATTTGGGGATGTCTGGGGCTGAATTGGAAAAGATACTCGGGGACGTCCAATTACGTTTACCTCTAAAGGGAGCTATACAAGGAAAATAGGGAAAAATTGAAGTGGGACATTTTGTGGATATTTTCTCGTAGTTTGACCCTATGGATTTATAAAATTGCGGAAAACTTCATTTGGAGCTGTCCGGTCCTGAATTGGAGCAGATACCAGGGAACGCCCGATTACGTATATCTCCAAAGGGAGCTATACAAGGAAATTGGGAAAAAATTGAAGCGGACCGTTTTGTGGATATTTTCTCGTAGTTTGAACCTATGGGTTTATAGAATTGCTGAAAACTTTATTTGGAGCTGTCCGGGCCTGAATTGGACCAGATACCAAGGGATGCCCGATTACATATACCTCTAAAGGGAGCTATACAATGAAAATGGGTAAAAATTAAAGCGGGATGTTTTGTGGATATTTTCTCGTAGTTTTGACCCTATGGGTTTATAGAATTGTAGAAAACTTCATTTGGGGATGTCTGGGGCTGAATCAGAACAGATACTCGGGGACGTCCAATTACGTTAATCTCTAAAGGGAGCTATACAAGGAAAATAGGGAAAAATTGAAGTGGGATATTTTATGGATATTTTCTCGTAGTTTGACCCTATGGATTTACAGAATTGCGGAAAACTTCATTTGGAGCTGTCCGGTCCTGAATTGGAGCAGATACCAGGGAACGCCCGATTACGTATACCTCCAAAGGGGCTATACAAGGAAATTGGGAAAAAATTGAAGCGGACCGTTTTGTGGATATTTTCTCGTAGCTTTGACCCTATGGGTTTATAGAATTGTAGAAAACTTCATTTGGGGATGTCTGGGGCTGAATTGGAAAAGATACTCGGGGACGTCCAATTACGTTTACCTCTAAAGGGAGCTATACAAGGAAAATAGGGAAAAATTGAAGTGGGACATTTTGTGGATATTTTCTCGTAGTTTGACCCTATGGATTTATAGAATTACGGAAAACTTCATTTGGAGCTGTCCGGTCCTGAATTGGAGCAGATACCAGGGAACGCCCGATTACGTATACCTCCAAAGGGGCTATACAAGGAAATTGGGAAAAAATTGAAGCGGACCGTTTTGTGGATATTTTCTCGTAGCTTTGACCCTATGGGTTTATAGAATTGTAGAAAACTTCATTTGGGGATGTCTGGGGCTGAATTGGAAAAGATACTCGGGGACGTCCAATTACGTTTACCTCTAAAGGGAGCTATACAAGGAAAATAGGGAAAAATTGAAGTGGGACATTTTGTGGATATTTTCTCGTAGTTTGACCCTATGGATTTATAGAATTGCGGAAAACTTCATTTGGAGCTGTCCGGTCCTGAATTGGAGCAGATACCAGGGAACGCCCGATTACGTATACCTCCAAAGGGAGCTATACAAGGAAATTGGGAAAAAATTGAAGCGGACCGTTTTGTGGATATTTTCTCGTAGTTTGAACCTATGGGTTTATAGAATTGCGGAAAACTTTATTTGGAGCTGTCCGGGCCTGAATTGGACCAGATACCAAGGGATGCCCGATTACATATACCTCTAAAGGGAGCTATACAATGAAAATGGGTAAAAATTGAAGCGGGACGTTTTGTGGATATTTTCTCGTAGCTTTGACCCTATGGGTTTATAGAATTGTAGAAAACTTTATTTGGGGATGTCTGGGGCGGAATTGGAAAAGATACTCGGGGACGTCCAATTACGTTTACCTCTAAAGGGAGCTATACAAGGAAAATAGGGAAAAATTGAAGTGGGACATTTTGTGGATATTTTCTCGTAGTTTGACCCTATGGATTTGTAGAATTGCGGAAAACTTCATTTGGAGCTGTCCGGTCCTGAATTGGAGCAGATACCAGGGAACGCCCGATTACGTATACCTCCAAAGGGAGCTATACAAGGAAATTGGGAAAAAATTGAAGCGGACCATTTTGTGGATATTTTCTCGTAGTTTGAACCTATGGGTTTATAGAATTGCGGAAAACTTTATTTGGAGCTGTCCGGGCCTGAATTGGACCAGATACCAAGGGACGCCCGATTACATATACCTCTAAAGGGAGCTATACAATGAAAATGGGGGAAAATTGAAGCGGGACGTTTTGTGGATATTTTCTCGTAGCTTTGACCCTATGGGTTTATAGAATTGTAGAAAACTTCATTTGGGGATGTCTGGGGCTGAATTGGAAAAGATACTCGGGGACGTCCAATTACGTTTACCTCTAAAGGGAGCTATACAAGGAAAATAGGGAAAAATTGAAGTGGGACATTTTGTGGATATTTTCTCGTAGTTTGACCCTATGGATTTATAAAATTGCGGAAAACTTCATTTGGAGCTGTCCGGTCCTGAATTGGAGCAGATACCAGGGAACGCCCGATTACGTATACCTCCAAAGGGAGCTATACAAGGAAATTGGGAAAAAATTGAAGCGGACCGTTTTGTGGATATTTTCTCGTAGTTTGAACCTATGGGTTTATAGAATTGCGGAAAACTTTATTTGGAGCTGTCCGGACCTGAATTGGACCAGATACCAAGGGATGCCCGATTACATATACCTCTAAAGGGAGCTATACAATGAAAATGGGTAAAAATTGAAGCGGGACGTTTTGTGGATATTTTCTCGTAGTTTTGACCCTATGGGTTTATAGAATTGTAGAAAACTTCATTTGGGGATGTCTGGGGCTGAATCAGAACAGATACTCGGGGACGTCCAATTACGTTAACCTCTAAAGGGAGCTATACAAGGAAAATAGGGAAAAATTGAAGTGGGATATTTTATGGATATTTTCTCGTAGTTTGACCCTATGGATTTACAGAATTGCGGAAAACTTCATTTGGAGCTGTCCGGTCCTGAATTGGAGCAGATACCAGGGAACGCCCGATTACGTATACCTCCAAAGGGGCTATACAAGGAAATTGGGAAAAAATTGAAGCGGACCGTTTTGTGGATATTTTCTCGTAGCTTTGACCCTATGGGTTTATAGAATTGTAGAAAACTTCATTTGGGGATGTCTGGGGCTGAATTGGAAAAGATACTCGGGGACGTCCAATTACGTTTACCTCTAAAGGGAGCTATACAAGGAAAATAGGGAAAAATTGAAGTGGGACATTTTGTGGATATTTTCTCGTAGTTTGACCCTATGGATTTATAGAATTGCGGAAAACTTCATTTGGAGCTGTCCGGTCCTGAATTGGAGCAGATACCAGGGAACGCCCGATTACGTATACCTCCAAAGGGAGCTATACAAGGAAATTGGGAAAAAATTGAAGCGGACCGTTTTGTGGATATTTTCTCGTAGTTTGAACCTATGGGTTTATAGAATTGCGGAAAACTTTATTTGGAGCTGTCCGGGCCTGAATTGGGCCAGATACCAAGGGACGCCCGATTACATATACCTCTAAAGGGAGCTATACAATGAAAATGGGGGAAAATTGAAGCGGGACGTTTTGTGGATATTTTCTCGTAGCTTTGACCCTATGGGTTTATAGAATTGTAGAAAACTTCATTTGGGGATGTCTGGGGCTGAATTGAAAAAGATACTCGGGGACGTCCAATTACGTTTACCTCTAAAGGGAGCTATACAAGGAAAATAGGGAAAAATTGAAGTGGGACATTTTGTGGATATTTTCTCGTAGTTTGACCCTATGGATTTATAGAATTGCGGAAAACTTCATTTGGAGCTGTCCGGTCCTGAATTGGAGCAGATACCAGGGAACGCCCGATTACGTATACCTCCAAAGGGAGCTATACAAGGAAATTGGGAAAAAATTGAAGAGGACCGTTTTGTGGATATTTTCTCGTAGTTTGAACCTATGGGTTTATAGAATTGCGGAAAACTTTATTTGGAGCTGTCCGGGCCTGAATTGGACCAGATACCAAGGGATGCCCGATTACATATACCTCTAAAGGGAGCTATACAATGAAAATGGGTAAAAATTGAAGCGGGACGTTTTGTGGATATTTTCTCGTAGTTTTGACCCTATGGGTTTATAGAATTGTAGAAAACTTCATTTGGGGATGTCTGGGGCTGAATCAGAACAGATACTCGGGGACGTCCAATTACGTTAACCTCTAAAGGGAGCTATACAAGGAAAATAGGGAAAAATTGAAGTGGGATATTTTATGGATATTTTCTCGTAGTTTGACCCTATGGATTTACAGAATTGCGGAAAACTTCATTTGGAGCTGTCCGGTCCTGAATTGGAGCAGATACCAGGGAACGCCCGATTACGTATACCTCCAAAGGGGCTATACAAGGAAATTGGGAAAAAATTGAAGCGGACCGTTTTGTGGATATTTTCTCGTAGCTTTGACCCTATGGGTTTATAGAATTGTAGAAAACTTCATTTGGGGATGTCTGGGGCTGAATTGGAAAAGATACTCGGGGACGTCCAATTACGTTTACCTCTAAAGGGAGCTATACAAGGAAAATAGGGAAAAATTGAAGTGGGACATTTTGTGGATATTTTCTCGTAGTTTGACCCTATGGATTTATAGAATTGCGGAAAACTTCATTTGGAGCTGTCCGGTCCTGAATTGGAGCAGATACCAGGGAACGCCCGATTACGTATACCTCCAAAGGGAGCTATACAAGGAAATTGGGAAAAAATTGAAGCGGACCGTTTTGTGGATATTTTCTCGTAGTTTGAACCTATGGGTTTATAGAATTGCGGAAAACTTTATTTGGAGCTGTCCGGGCCTGAATTGGACCAGATACCAAGGGACGCCCGATTACATATACCTCTAAAGGGAGCTATACAATGAAAATGGGGGAAAATTGAAGCGGGACGTTTTGTGGATATTTTCTCGTAGCTTTGACCCTATGGGTTTATAGAATTGTAGAAAACTTCATTTGGGGATGTCTGGGGCTGAATTGGAAAAGATACTCGGGGACGTCCAAATACGTTTACCTCTAAAGGGAGCTATACAAGGAAAATAGGGAAAAATTGAAGTGGGACATTTTGTGGAAATTTTCTCGTAGTTTGACCCTATGGATTTATAAAATTGCGGAAAACTTCATTTGGAGCTGTCCGGTCCTGAATTGGAGCAGATACCAGGGAACACCCGATTACGTATACCTCCAAAGGGAGCTATACAAGGAAATTGGGAAAAAATTGAAGCGGGCCGTTTTGTGGATATTTTCTCGTAGTTTGAACCTATGGGTTTATAGAATTGCGGAAACTTTATTTGGAGCTGTCCGGGCCTGAATTGGACCAGATACCAAGGGATGCCCGATTACATATACCTCTAAAGGGAGCTATACAATGAAAATGGGTAAAAATTGAAGCGGGACGTTTTGTGGATATTTTCTCGTAGTTTTGACCCTATGGGTTTATAGAATTGTAGAAAACTTCATTTGGGGATGTCTGGGGCTGAATCAGAACAGATACTCGGGGACGTCCAATTACGTTAACCTCTAAAGGGAGCTATACAAGGAAAATAGGGAAAAATTGAAGTGGGATATTTTATGGATATTTTCTCGTAGTTTGACCCTATGGATTTATAGAATTGCGGAAAACTTCATTTGGAGCTGTCTGGTCCTGAATTGGAGCAGATACCAGGGAACGCCCGATTACGTATACCTCCAAAGGGGCTATACAAGGAAATTGGGAAAAAATTGAAGCGGACCGTTTTGTGGATATTTTCTCGTAGTTTGAACCTATGGGTTTATAGAATTGCGGAAAACTTTATTTGGAGCTGTCCGGGCCTGAATTGGACCAGATACCAAGGGACGCCCGATTACATATACCTCTAAAGGGAGCTATACAATGAAAATGGGGGAAAATTGAAGCGGGACGTTTTGTGGATATTTTCTCATAGCATTGACCCTATGGGTTTATAGAATTGTAGAAAACTTCATTTGGGGATGTCTGGGGCTGAATTGGAAAAGATACTCGGGGACGTCCAATTACGTTTACCTCTAAAGAGAGCTATACAAGGAAAATAGGGAAAAATTGAAGTGGGACATTTTGTGGATATTTTCTCGTAGTTTGACCCTATGGATTTATAGAATTGTGGAAAAATTCATTTGGAGCTGTCCGGTCCTGAATTGGAGCAGATACCAGGGAACGCCCGATTACGTATACCTCCAAAGGGAGCTATACAAGGAAATTGGGAAAAAATTGAAGCGGACCGTTTTGTGGATATTTTCTCGTAGTTTGAACCTATGGGTTTATAGAATTGCGGAAAACTTTATTTGGAGCTGTCCGTGCCTGAATTGGACCAGATACCAAGGGACGCCCGATTACATATACCTCTAAAGGGAGCTATACAATGAAAATGGGGGAAAATTGAAGCGGGACGTTTTGTGGATATTTTCTCGTAGCTTTGACCCTATGGGTTTATAGAATTGTAGAAAACTTCATTTGGGGATGTCTGGGGCGGAATTGGAAAAGATACTCGGGGGCGTCCAATTACGTTTACCTCTAAAGGGAGCTATACAAGGAAAATAGGGAAAAATTGAAGTGGGACATTTTGTGGATATTTTCTCGTAGTTTGACCCTATGGATTTGTAGAATTGCGGAAAACTTCATTTGGAGCTGTCCGGTCCAGAATTGGAGCAGATACTAGGGAACGCCCGATTACGTATACCTCCAAAGGGAGCTATACAAGGAAATTGGGAAAAAAATTGAAGCGGACCGTTTTGTGGATATTTTCTCGTAGTTTGAACCTATGGGTTTATAGAATTGCGGAAAACTTTATTTGGAGCTGTCCGGACCTGAATTGGACCAGATACCAAGGGATGCCCGATTACATATACCTCTAAAGGGAGCTATACAATGAAAATGGGTAAAAATTGAAGCGGGACGTTTTGTGGATATTTTCTCGTAGTTTTGACCCTATGGGTTTATAGAATTGTAGAAAACTTCATTTGGGGATGTCTGGGGCTGAATCAGAACAGATACTCGGGGACGTCCAATTACGTTAACCTCTAAAGGGAGCTATACAAGGAAAATAGGGAAAAATTGAAGTGGGATATTTTATGGATATTTTCTCGTAGTTTGACCCTATGGATTTACAGAATTGCGGAAAACTTCATTTGGAGCTGTCCGGTCCTGAATTGGAGCAGATACCAGGGAACGCCCGATTACGTATACCTCCAAAGGGGCTATACAAGGAAATTGGGAAAAAATTGAAGCGGACCGTTTTGTGGATATTTTCTCGTAGCTTTGACCCTATGGGTTTATAGAATTGTAGAAAACTTCATTTGGGGATGTCTGGGGCTGAATTGGAAAAGATACTCGGGGACGTCCAATTACGTTTACCTCTAAAGGGAGCTATACAAGGAAAATAGGGAAAAATTGAAGTGGGACATTTTGTGGATATTTTCTCGTAGTTTGACCCTATGGATTTATAGAATTGCGGAAAACTTCATTTGGAGCTGTCCGGTCCTGAATTGGAGCAGATACCAGGGAACGCCCGATTACGTATACCTCCAAAGGGAGCTATACAAGGAAATTGGGAAAAAATTGAAGCGGACCGTTTTGTGGATATTTTCTCGTAGTTTGAACCTATGGGTTTATAGAATTGCGGAAAACTTTATTTGGAGCTGTCCGGGCCTGAATTGGACCAGATACCAAGGGACGCCCGATTACATATACCTCTAAAGGGAGCTATACAATGAAAATGGGGGAAAATTGAAGCGGGACGTTTTGTGGATATTTTCTCGTAGCTTTGACCCTATGGGTTTATAGAATTGTAGAAAACTTCATTTGGGGATGTCTGGGGCTGAATTGAAAAAGATACTCGGGGACGTCCAATTACGTTTACCTCTAAAGGGAGCTATACAAGGAAAATAGGGAAAAATTGAAGTGGGACATTTTGTGGATATTTTCTCGTAGTTTGACCCTATGGATTTATAGAATTGCGGAAAACTTCATTTGGAGCTGTCCGGTCCTGAATTGGAGCAGATACCAGGGAACGCCCGATTACGTATACCTCCAAAGGGAGCTATACAAGGAAATTGGGAAAAAATTGAAGAGGACCGTTTTGTGGATATTTTCTCGTAGTTTGAACCTATGGGTTTATAGAATTGCGGAAAACTTTATTTGGAGCTGTCCGGGCCTGAATTGGACCAGATACCAAGGGATGCCCGATTACATATACCTCTAAAGGGAGCTATACAATGAAAATGGGTAAAAATTGAAGCGGGACGTTTTGTGGATATTTTCTCGTAGTTTTGACCCTATGGGTTTATAGAATTGTAGAAAACTTCATTTGGGGATGTCTGGGGCTGAATCAGAACAGATACTCGGGGACGTCCAATTACGTTAACCTCTAAAGGGAGCTATACAAGGAAAATAGGGAAAAATTGAAGTGGGATATTTTATGGATATTTTCTCGTAGTTTGACCCTATGGATTTACAGAATTGCGGAAAACTTCATTTGGAGCTGTCCGGTCCTGAATTGGAGCAGATACCAGGGAACGCCCGATTACGTATACCTCCAAAGGGGCTATACAAGGAAATTGGGAAAAAATTGAAGCGGACCGTTTTGTGGATATTTTCTCGTAGCTTTGACCCTATGGGTTTATAGAATTGTAGAAAACTTCATTTGGGGATGTCTGGGGCTGAATTGGAAAAGATACTCGGGGACGTCCAATTACGTTTACCTCTAAAGGGAGCTATACAAGGAAAATAGGGAAAAATTGAAGTGGGACATTTTGTGGATATTTTCTCATAGTTTGACCCTATGGATTTATAGAATTGCGGAAAACTTCATTTGGAGCTGTCCGGTCCTGAATTCGAGCAGATACCAGGGAACGCCCGATTACGTATACCTCCAAAGGGAGCTATACAAGGAAATTGGGAAAAAATTGAAGCGGACCGTTTTGTGGATATTTTCTCGTAGTTTGAACCTATGGGTTTATAGAATTGCGGAAAACTTTATTTGGAGCTGTCCGGGCCAGAATTGGACCAGATACCAAGGGACGCCCGATTACATATACCTCTAAAGGGAGCTATACAATGAAAATGGGGGAAAATTGAAGCGGGACGTTTTGTGGATATTTTCTCGTAGCTTTGACCCTATGGGTTTATAGAATTGTAGAAAACTTCATTTGGGGATGTCTGGGGCTGAATTGGAAAAGATACTCGGGGACGTCCAATTACGTTTACCTCTAAAGGGAGCTATACAAGGAAAATAGGGAAAAATTGAAGTGGGACATTTTGTGGATATTTTCTCGTAGTTTGACCCTATGGATTTATAAAATTGCGGAAAACTTCATTTGGAGCTGTCCGGTCCTGAATTGGAGCAGATACCAGGGAACGCCCGATTACGTATACCTCCAAAGGGAGCTATACAAGGAAATTGGGAAAAAATTGAAGCGGACCGTTTTGTGGATATTTTCTCGTAGTTTGAACCTATGGGTTTATAGAATTGCGGAAAACTTTATTTGGAGCTGTCCGGGCCTGAATTGGACCAGATACCAAGGGATGCCCGATTACATATACCTCTAAAGGGAGCTATACAATGAAAATGGGTAAAAATTGAAGCGGGACGTTTTGTGGATATTTTCTCGTAGTTTTGACCCTATGGGTTTATAGAATTGTAGAAAACTTCATTTGGGGATGTCTGGGGCTGAATCAGAACAGATACTCGGGGACGTCCAATTACGTTAACCTCTAAAGGGAGCTATACAAGGAAAATAGGGAAAAATTGAAGTGGGATATTTTATGGATATTTTCTCGTAGTTTGACCCTATGGATTTACAGAATTGCGGAAAACTTCATTTGGAGCTGTCCGGTCCTGAATTGGAGCAGATACCAGGGAACGCCCGATTACGTATACCTCCAAAGGGGCTATACAAGGAAATTGGGAAAAAATTGAAGCGGACCGTTTTGTGGATATTTTCTCGTAGCTTTGACCCTATGGGTTTATAGAATTGTAGAAAACTTCATTTGGGGATGTCTGGGGCTGAATTAGAAAAGATACTCGGGGACGTCCAATTACGTTTACCTCTAAAGGGAGCTATACAAGGAAAATAGGGAAAAATTGAAGTGGGACATTTTGTGGATATTTTCTCGTAGTTTGACCCTATGGATTTATAGAATTGCGGAAAACTTCATTTGGAGCTGTCCGGTCCTGAATTGGAGCAGATACCAGGGAACGCCCGATTACGTATACCTCCAAAGGGAGCTATACAAGGAAATTGGGAAAAAATTGAAGCGGACCGTTTTGTGGATATTTTCTCGTAGTTTGAACCTATGGGTTTATAGAATTGCGGAAAACTTTATTTGGAGCTGTCCGGGCCTGAATTGGACCAGATACCAAGGGACGCCCGATTACATATACCTCTAAAGGGAGCTATACAATGAAAATGGGGGAAAATTGAAGCGGGACGTTTTGTGGATATTTTCTCGTAGCTTTGACCCTATGGGTTTATAGAATTGTAGAAAACTTCATTTGGGGATGTCTGGGGCTGAATTGGAAAAGATACTCGGGGATGTCCAAATACGTTTACCTCTAAAGGGAGCTATACAAGGAAAATAGGGAAAAATTGAAGTGGGACATTTTGTGGAAATTTTCTCGTAGTTTGACCCTATGGATTTATAAAATTGCGGAAAACTTCATTTGGAGCTGTCCGGTCCTGAATTGGAGCAGATACCAGGGAACACCCGATTACGTATACCTCCAAAGGGAGCTATACAAGGAAATTGGGAAAAAATTGAAGCGGGCCGTTTTGTGGATATTTTCTCGTAGTTTGAACCTATGGGTTTATAGAATTGCGGAAACTTTATTTGGAGCTGTCCGGGCCTGAATTGGACCAGATACCAAGGGATGCCCGATTACATATACCTCTAAAGGGAGCTATACA
This sequence comes from Heracleum sosnowskyi, assembly GCA_030848705.1. Taxonomy (NCBI): domain Eukaryota; kingdom Viridiplantae; phylum Streptophyta; class Magnoliopsida; order Apiales; family Apiaceae; genus Heracleum; species Heracleum sosnowskyi. The sequence continues at coordinate 52,632,153 of CM061236.1, forward strand.
ATGAAAATGGGTAAAAATTGAAGCGGGACGTTTTGTGGATATTTTCTCGTAGTTTTGACCCTATGGGTTTATAGAATTGTAGAAAACTTCATTTGGGGATGTCTGGGGCTGAATCAGAACAGATACTCGGGGACGTCCAATTACGTTAACCTCTAAAGGGAGCTATACAAGGAAAATAGGGAAAAATTGAAGTGGGATATTTTATGGATATTTTCTCGTAGTTTGACCCTATGGATTTATAGAATTGCGGAAAACTTCATTTGGAGCTGTCTGGTCCTGAATTGGAGCAGATACCAGGGAACGCCCGATTACGTATACCTCCAAAGGGGCTATACAAGGAAATTGGGAAAAAATTGAAGCGGACCGTTTTGTGGATATTTTCTCGTAGTTTGAACCTATGGGTTTATAGAATTGCGGAAAACTTTATTTGGAGCTGTCCGGGCCTGAATTGGACCAGATACCAAGGGACGCCCGATTACATATACCTCTAAAGGGAGCTATACAATGAAAATGGGGGAAAATTGAAGCGGGACGTTTTGTGGATATTTTCTCATAGCATTGACCCTATGGGTTTATAGAATTGTAGAAAACTTCATTTGGGGATGTCTGGGGCTGAATTGGAAAAGATACTCGGGGACGTCCAATTACGTTTACCTCTAAAGAGAGCTATACAAGGAAAATAGGGAAAAATTGAAGTGGGACATTTTGTGGATATTTTCTCGTAGTTTGACCCTATGGATTTATAGAATTGTGGAAAAATTCATTTGGAGCTGTCCGGTCCTGAATTGGAGCAGATACCAGGGAACGCCCGATTACGTATACCTCCAAAGGGAGCTATACAAGGAAATTGGGAAAAAATTGAAGCGGACCGTTTTGTGGATATTTTCTCGTAGTTTGAACCTATGGGTTTATAGAATTGCGGAAAACTTTATTTGGAGCTGTCCGTGCCTGAATTGGACCAGATACCAAGGGACGCCCGATTACATATACCTCTAAAGGGAGCTATACAATGAAAATGGGGGAAAATTGAAGCGGGACGTTTTGTGGATATTTTCTCGTAGCTTTGACCCTATGGGTTTATAGAATTGTAGAAAACTTCATTTGGGGATGTCTGGGGCGGAATTGGAAAAGATACTCGGGGGCGTCCAATTACGTTTACCTCTAAAGGGAGCTATACAAGGAAAATAGGGAAAAATTGAAGTGGGACATTTTGTGGATATTTTCTCGTAGTTTGACCCTATGGATTTGTAGAATTGCGGAAAACTTCATTTGGAGCTGTCCGGTCCAGAATTGGAGCAGATACCAGGGAACGCCCGATTACGTATACCTCCAAAGGGAGCTATACAAGGAAATTGGGAAAAAAATTGAAGCGGACCGTTTTGTGGATATTTTCTCGTAGTTTGAACCTATGGGTTTATAGAATTGCGGAAAACTTTATTTGGAGCTGTCCGGACCTGAATTGGACCAGATACCAAGGGATGCCCGATTACATATACCTCTAAAGGGAGCTATACAATGAAAATGGGTAAAAATTGAAGCGGGACGTTTTGTGGATATTTTCTCGTAGTTTTGACCCTATGGGTTTATAGAATTGTAGAAAACTTCATTTGGGGATGTCTGGGGCTGAATCAGAACAGATACTCGGGGACGTCCAATTACGTTAACCTCTAAAGGGAGCTATACAAGGAAAATAGGGAAAAATTGAAGTGGGATATTTTATGGATATTTTCTCGTAGTTTGACCCTATGGATTTACAGAATTGCGGAAAACTTCATTTGGAGCTGTCCGGTCCTGAATTGGAGCAGATACCAGGGAACGCCCGATTACGTATACCTCCAAAGGGGCTATACAAGGAAATTGGGAAAAAATTGAAGCGGACCGTTTTGTGGATATTTTCTCGTAGCTTTGACCCTATGGGTTTATAGAATTGTAGAAAACTTCATTTGGGGATGTCTGGGGCTGAATTGGAAAAGATACTCGGGGACGTCCAATTACGTTTACCTCTAAAGGGAGCTATACAAGGAAAATAGGGAAAAATTGAAGTGGGACATTTTGTGGATATTTTCTCGTAGTTTGACCCTATGGATTTATAGAATTGCGGAAAACTTCATTTGGAGCTGTCCGGTCCTGAATTGGAGCAGATACCAGGGAACGCCCGATTACGTATACCTCCAAAGGGAGCTATACAAGGAAATTGGGAAAAAATTGAAGCGGACCGTTTTGTGGATATTTTCTCGTAGTTTGAACCTATGGGTTTATAGAATTGCGGAAAACTTTATTTGGAGCTGTCCGGGCCTGAATTGGACCAGATACCAAGGGACGCCCGATTACATATACCTCTAAAGGGAGCTATACAATGAAAATGGGGGAAAATTGAAGCGGGACGTTTTGTGGATATTTTCTCGTAGCTTTGACCCTATGGGTTTATAGAATTGTAGAAAACTTCATTTGGGGATGTCTGGGGCTGAATTGAAAAAGATACTCGGGGACGTCCAATTACGTTTACCTCTAAAGGGAGCTATACAAGGAAAATAGGGAAAAATTGAAGTGGGACATTTTGTGGATATTTTCTCGTAGTTTGACCCTATGGATTTATAGAATTGCGGAAAACTTCATTTGGAGCTGTCCGGTCCTGAATTGGAGCAGATACCAGGGAACGCCCGATTACGTATACCTCCAAAGGGAGCTATACAAGGAAATTGGGAAAAAATTGAAGAGGACCGTTTTGTGGATATTTTCTCGTAGTTTGAACCTATGGGTTTATAGAATTGCGGAAAACTTTATTTGGAGCTGTCCGGGCCTGAATTGGACCAGATACCAAGGGATGCCCGATTACATATACCTCTAAAGGGAGCTATACAATGAAAATGGGTAAAAATTGAAGCGGGACGTTTTGTGGATATTTTCTCGTAGTTTTGACCCTATGGGTTTATAGAATTGTAGAAAACTTCATTTGGGGATGTCTGGGGCTGAATCAGAACAGATACTCGGGGACGTCCAATTACGTTAACCTCTAAAGGGAGCTATACAAGGAAAATAGGGAAAAATTGAAGTGGGATATTTTATGGATATTTTCTCGTAGTTTGACCCTATGGATTTACAGAATTGCGGAAAACTTCATTTGGAGCTGTCCGGTCCTGAATTGGAGCAGATACCAGGGAACGCCCGATTACGTATACCTCCAAAGGGGCTATACAAGGAAATTGGGAAAAAATTGAAGCGGACCGTTTTGTGGATATTTTCTCGTAGCTTTGACCCTATGGGTTTATAGAATTGTAGAAAACTTCATTTGGGGATGTCTGGGGCTGAATTGGAAAAGATACTCGGGGACGTCCAATTACGTTTACCTCTAAAGGGAGCTATACAAGGAAAATAGGGAAAAATTGAAGTGGGACATTTTGTGGATATTTTCTCATAGTTTGACCCTATGGATTTATAGAATTGCGGAAAACTTCATTTGGAGCTGTCCGGTCCTGAATTCGAGCAGATACCAGGGAACGCCCGATTACGTATACCTCCAAAGGGAGCTATACAAGGAAATTGGGAAAAAATTGAAGCGGACCGTTTTGTGGATATTTTCTCGTAGTTTGAACCTATGGGTTTATAGAATTGCGGAAAACTTTATTTGGAGCTGTCCGGGCCAGAATTGGACCAGATACCAAGGGACGCCCGATTACATATACCTCTAAAGGGAGCTATACAATGAAAATGGGGGAAAATTGAAGCGGGACGTTTTGTGGATATTTTCTCGTAGCTTTGACCCTATGGGTTTATAGAATTGTAGAAAACTTCATTTGGGGATGTCTGGGGCTGAATTGGAAAAGATACTCGGGGACGTCCAATTACGTTTACCTCTAAAGGGAGCTATACAAGGAAAATAGGGAAAAATTGAAGTGGGACATTTTGTGGATATTTTCTCGTAGTTTGACCCTATGGATTTATAAAATTGCGGAAAACTTCATTTGGAGCTGTCCGGTCCTGAATTGGAGCAGATACCAGGGAACGCCCGATTACGTATACCTCCAAAGGGAGCTATACAAGGAAATTGGGAAAAAATTGAAGCGGACCGTTTTGTGGATATTTTCTCGTAGTTTGAACCTATGGGTTTATAGAATTGCGGAAAACTTTATTTGGAGCTGTCCGGGCCTGAATTGGACCAGATACCAAGGGATGCCCGATTACATATACCTCTAAAGGGAGCTATACAATGAAAATGGGTAAAAATTGAAGCGGGACGTTTTGTGGATATTTTCTCGTAGTTTTGACCCTATGGGTTTATAGAATTGTAGAAAACTTCATTTGGGGATGTCTGGGGCTGAATCAGAACAGATACTCGGGGACGTCCAATTACGTTAACCTCTAAAGGGAGCTATACAAGGAAAATAGGGAAAAATTGAAGTGGGATATTTTATGGATATTTTCTCGTAGTTTGACCCTATGGATTTACAGAATTGCGGAAAACTTCATTTGGAGCTGTCCGGTCCTGAATTGGAGCAGATACCAGGGAACGCCCGATTACGTATACCTCCAAAGGGGCTATACAAGGAAATTGGGAAAAAATTGAAGCGGACCGTTTTGTGGATATTTTCTCGTAGCTTTGACCCTATGGGTTTATAGAATTGTAGAAAACTTCATTTGGGGATGTCTGGGGCTGAATTAGAAAAGATACTCGGGGACGTCCAATTACGTTTACCTCTAAAGGGAGCTATACAAGGAAAATAGGGAAAAATTGAAGTGGGACATTTTGTGGATATTTTCTCGTAGTTTGACCCTATGGATTTATAGAATTGCGGAAAACTTCATTTGGAGCTGTCCGGTCCTGAATTGGAGCAGATACCAGGGAACGCCCGATTACGTATACCTCCAAAGGGAGCTATACAAGGAAATTGGGAAAAAATTGAAGCGGACCGTTTTGTGGATATTTTCTCGTAGTTTGAACCTATGGGTTTATAGAATTGCGGAAAACTTTATTTGGAGCTGTCCGGGCCTGAATTGGACCAGATACCAAGGGACGCCCGATTACATATACCTCTAAAGGGAGCTATACAATGAAAATGGGGGAAAATTGAAGCGGGACGTTTTGTGGATATTTTCTCGTAGCTTTGACCCTATGGGTTTATAGAATTGTAGAAAACTTCATTTGGGGATGTCTGGGGCTGAATTGGAAAAGATACTCGGGGATGTCCAAATACGTTTACCTCTAAAGGGAGCTATACAAGGAAAATAGGGAAAAATTGAAGTGGGACATTTTGTGGAAATTTTCTCGTAGTTTGACCCTATGGATTTATAAAATTGCGGAAAACTTCATTTGGAGCTGTCCGGTCCTGAATTGGAGCAGATACCAGGGAACACCCGATTACGTATACCTCCAAAGGGAGCTATACAAGGAAATTGGGAAAAAATTGAAGCGGGCCGTTTTGTGGATATTTTCTCGTAGTTTGAACCTATGGGTTTATAGAATTGCGGAAACTTTATTTGGAGCTGTCCGGGCCTGAATTGGACCAGATACCAAGGGATGCCCGATTACATATACCTCTAAAGGGAGCTATACAATGAAAATGGGTAAAAATTGAAGCGGGACGTTTTGTGGATATTTTCTCGTAGTTTTGACCCTATGGGTTTATAGAATTGTAGAAAACTTCATTTGGGGATGTCTGGGGCTGAATCAGAACAGATACTCGGGGACGTCCAATTACGTTAACCTCTAAAGGGAGCTATACAAGGAAAATAGGGAAAAATTGAAGTGGGATATTTTATGGATATTTTCTCGTAGTTTGACCCTATGGATTTATAGAATTGCGGAAAACTTCATTTGGAGCTGTCTGGTCCTGAATTGGAGCAGATACCAGGGAACGACCGATTACGTATACCTCCAAAGGGGCTATACAAGGAAATTGGGAAAAAATTGAAGCGGACCGTTTTGTGGATATTTTCTCGTAGTTTGAACCTATGGGTTTATAGAATTGCGGAAAACTTTATTTGGAGCTGTCCGGGCCTGAATTGGACCAGATACCAAGGGACGCCCGATTACATATACCTCTAAAGGGAGCTATACAATGAAAATGGGGGAAAATTGAAGCGGGACGTTTTGTGGATATTTTCTCATAGCATTGACCCTATGGGTTTATAGAATTGTAGAAAACTTCATTTGGGGATGTCTGGGGCTGAATTGGAAAAGATACTCGGGGACGTCCAATTACGTTTACCTCTAAAGAGAGCTATACAAGGAAAATAGGGAAAAATTGAAGTGGGACATTTTGTGGATATTTTCTCGTAGTTTGACCCTATGGATTTATAGAATTGTGGAAAAATTCATTTGGAGCTGTCCGGTCCTGAATTGGAGCAGATACCAGGGAACGCCCGATTACGTATACCTCCAAAGGGAGCTATACAAGGAAATTGGGAAAAAATTGAAGCGGACCGTTTTGTGGATATTTTCTCGTAGTTTGAACCTATGGGTTTATAGAATTGCGGAAAACTTTATTTGGAGCTGTCCGTGCCTGAATTGGACCAGATACCAAGGGACGCCCGATTACATATACCTCTAAAGGGAGCTATACAATGAAAATGGGGGAAAATTGAAGCGGGACGTTTTGTGGATATTTTCTCGTAGCTTTGACCCTATGGGTTTATAGAATTGTAGAAAACTTCATTTGGGGATGTCTGGGGCGGAATTGGAAAAGATACTCGGGGGCGTCCAATTACGTTTACCTCTAAAGGGAGCTATACAAGGAAAATAGGGAAAAATTGAAGTGGGACATTTTGTGGATATTTTCTCGTAGTTTGACCCTATGGATTTGTAGAATTGCGGAAAACTTCATTTGGAGCTGTCCGGTCCGGAATTGGAGCAGATACCAGGGAACGCCCGATTACGTATACCTCCAAAGGGAGCTATACAAGGAAATTGGGAAAAAAATTGAAGCGGACCGTTTTGTGGATATTTTCTCGTAGTTTGAACCTATGGGTTTATAGAATTGCGGAAAACTTTATTTGGAGCTGTCCGGGCCTGAATTGGACCAGATACCAAGGGATGCCCGATTACATATACCTCTAAAGGGAGCTATACAATGAAAATGGGTAAAAATTGAAGCGGGACGTTTTGTGGATATTTTCTCATAGTTTTGACCCTATGGGTTTATAGAATTGTAGAAAACTTCATTTGGGGATGTCTGGGGCTGAATCAGAACAGATACTCGGGGACGTCCAATTACGTTAACCTCTAAAGGGAGCTATACAAGGAAAATAGGGAAAAATTGAAGTGGGATATTTTATGGATATTTTCTCGTAGTTTGACCCTATGGATTTATAGAATTGCGGAAAACTTCATTTGGAGCTGTCCGGTCCTGAATTGGAGCAGATACCAGGGAACGCCCGATTACGTATACCTCCAAAGGGGCTATACAAGGAAATTGGGAAAAAATTGAAGCGGACCGTTTTGTGGATATTTTCTCGTAGTTTGAACCTATGGGTTTATAGAATTGCGGAAAACTTTATTTGGAGCTGTCCGGGCCTGAATTGGACCAGATACCAAGGGACGCCCGATTACAAATACCTCTAAAGGGAGCTATACAATGAAAATGGGGGAAAATTGAAGCGGGACGTTTTGTGGATATTTTCTCATAGCATTGACCCTATGGGTTTATAGAATTGTAGAAAACTTCATTTGGGGATGTCTGGGGCTGAATTGGAAAAGATACTCGGGGACGTCCAATTACGTTTACCTCTAAAGAGAGCTATACAAGGAAAATAGGGAAAAATTGAAGTGGGACATTTTGTGGATATTTTCTCGTAGTTTGACCCTATGGATTTATAGAATTGCGGAAAAATTCATTTGGAGCTGTCCGGTCCTGAATTTGAGCAGATACCAGGGAACGCCCGATTACGTATACCTCCAAAGGGAGCTATACAAGGAAATTGAGAAAAAATTGAAGCGGACCGTTTTGTGGATATTTTCTCGTAGTTTGAACCTATGGGTTTATAGAATTGCGGAAAACTTTATTTGGAGCTGTCCGGGCCTGAATTGGACCAGATACCAAGGGACGCCCGATTACATATACCTCTAAAGGGAGCTATACAATGAAAATGGGTAAAAATTGAAGCGGGACGTTTTGTGGATATTTTCTCGTAGTTTTGACCCTATGGGTTTATAGAATTGTAGAAAACTTCATTTGGGGATGTCTGGGGCTGAATCAGAACAGATACTCGGGGACGTCCAATAACGTTAACCTCTAAAGGGAGCTATACAAGGAAAATAGGGAAAAATTGAAGTGGGATATTTTATGGATATTTTCTCGTAGTTTGACCCTATGGATTTACAGAATTGCGGAAAACTTCATTTGGAGCTGTCCGGTCCTGAATTGGAGCAGATACCAGGGAACGCCCGATTACGTATACCTCCAAAGGGGCTATACAAGGAAATTGGGAAAAAATTGAAGCGGACCGTTTTGTGGATATTTTCTCGTAGCTTTGACCCTATGGGTTTATAGAATTGTAGAAAACTTCATTTGGGGATGTCTGGGGCTGAATTGGAAAAGATACTCGGGGACGTCCAAATACGTTTACCTCTAAAGGGAGCTATACAAGGAAAATAGGGAAAAATTGAAGTGGGACATTTTGTGGAAATTTTCTCGTAGTTTGACCCTATGGATTTATAAAATTGCGGAAAACTTCATTTGTAGCTGTCCGGTCCTGAATTGGAGCAGATACCAGGGAACACCCGATTACGTATACCTCCAAAGGAAGCTATACAAGGAAATTGGGAAAAAATTGAAGCGGGCCGTTTTGTGGATATTTTCTCGTAGTTTGAACCTATGGGTTTATAGAATTGCGGAAAACTTTATTTGGAGCTGTCCGGGCCTGAATTGGACCAGATACCAAGGGATGCCCGATTACATATACCTCTAAAGGGAGCTATACAATGAAAATGGGTAAAAATTGAAGCGGGACGTTTTGTGGATATTTTCTCGTAGTTTTGACCCTATGGGTTTATAGAATTGTAGAAAACTTCATTTGGGGATGTCTGGTGCTGAATCAGAACAGATACTCGGGGACGTCCAAATACGTTTACCTCTAAAGGGAGCTATACAAGGAAAATAGGGAAAAATTGAAGTGGGACATTTTGTGGAAATTTTCTAGTAGTTTGACCCTATGGATTTATAGAATTGCGGAAAACTTCATTTGGAGCTGTCCGGTCCTGAATTGGAGCAGATACCAGGGAACGCCCGATTACGTATACCTCCAAAGGGGCTATACAAGGAAATTGGGAAAAAATTGAAGCGGACCGTTTTGTGGATATTTTCTCGTAGTTTGAACCTATGGGTTTATAGAATTGCGGAAAACTTTATTTGGAGCTGTCCGGGCCTGAATTGGACCAGATACCAAGGGACGCCCGATTACATATACCTCTAAAGGGAGCTATACAATGAAAATGGGGGAAAATTGAAGCGGGACGTTTTGTGGATATTTTCTCGTAGCATTGACCCTATGGGTTTATAGAATTGTAGAAAACTTCATTTGGGGATGTCTGGGGCTGAATTGGAAAAGATACTCGGGGACGTCCAATTACGTTTACCTCTAAAGGGAGCTATACAAGGAAAATAGGGAAAAATTGAAGTGGGACATTTTGTGGATATTTTCTCGTAGTTTGACCCTATGGATTTATAGAATTGCGGAAAAATTCATTTGGAGCTGTCCGGTCCTGAATTGGAGCAGATACCAGGGAACGCCCGATTACGTATACCTCCAAAGGGAGCTATACAAGGAAATTGGGAAAAAATTGAAGCGGACCGTTTTGTGGATATTTTCTCGTAGTTTGAACCTATGGGTTTATAGAATTGCGGAAAACTTTATTTGGAGCTGTCCGTGCCTGAATTGGACCAGATACCAAGGGACGCCCGATTACATATACCTCTAAAGGGAGCTATACAATGAAAATGGGGGAAAATTGAAGCGGGACGTTTTGTGGATATTTTCTCGTAGCTTTGACCCTATGGGTTTATCGAATTGTAGAAAACTTCATTTGGGGATGTCTGGGGCGGAATTGGAAAAGATACTCGGGGACGTCCAATTACGTTTACCTCTAAAGGGAGCTATACAAGGAAAATAGGGAAAAATTGAAGTGGGACATTTTGTGGATATTTGCTCGTAGTTTGACCCTATGGATTTGTAGAATTGCGGAAAACTTCATTTGGAGCTGTCCGGTCCTGAATTGGAGCAGATACCAGGGAACGCCCGATTACGTATACCTCCAAAGGGAGCTATACAAGGAAATTGGGAAAAAATTGAAGCGGACCGTTTTGTGCATATTTTCTCGTAGTTTCAACCTATGGGTTTATAGAATTGCGGAAAACTTTATTTGGAGCTGTCCGTGCCTGAATTGGACCAGATACCAAGGGACGCCCGATTACATATACCTCTAAAGGGAGCTATACAATGAAAATGGGGGAAAATTGAAGCGGGGCGTTTTGTGGATATTTTCTCGTAGCTTTGACCCTATGGGTTTATAGAATTGTAGAAAACTTCATTTGGGGATGTCTGGGGCGGAATTGGAAAAGATACTCGGGGACGTCCAATTACGTTTACCTCTAAAGGGAGCTATACAAGGAAAATAGGGAAAAATTGAAGTGGGACATTTTGTGGATATTTTCTCGTAGTTTGACCCTATGGATTTGTAGAATTGCGGAAAACTTCATTTGGAGCTGTCCGGTCCTGAATTGGAGCAGATACCAGGGAACGCCCGATTACGTATACCTCCAAAGGGAGCTATACAAGGAAATTGGGAAAAAATTGAAGCGGACCGTTTTGTGGATATTTTCTCGTAGTTTGAACCTATGGGTTTATAGAATTGCGGAAAACTTTATTTGGAGCTGTCCGGGCCTGAATTGGACCAGATACCAAGGGACGCCCGATTACATATACCTCTAAAGGGAGCTATACAATGAAAATGGGGGAAAATTGAAGCGGGACGTTTTGTGGATATTTTCTCGTAGATTTGACCCTATGGGTTTATAGAATTGTAGAAAACTTCATTTGGGGATGTCTGGGGCTGAATTGGAAAAGATACTCGGGGACGTCCAATTACGTTTACCTCTAAAGGGAGCTATACAAGGAAAATAGGGAAAAATTGAAGTGGGACATTTTGTGGATATTTTCTCGTAGTTTGACCCTATGGATTTATAAAATTGCGGAAAACTTCATTTGGAGCTGTCCGGTCCTGAATTGGAGCAGATACCAGGGAACGCCCGATTACGTATACCTCCAAAGGGAGCTATACAAGGAAATTGGGAAAAAATTGAAGCGGACCGTTTTGTGGATATTTTCTCGTAGTTTGCACCTATGGGTTTATAGAATTGCGGAAAACTTTATTTGGAGCTGTCCGGGCCTGAATTGGACCAGATACCAAGGGATGCCCGATTACATATACCTCTAAAGGGAGCTATACAATGAAAATGGGTAAAAATTGAAGCGGGACGTTTTGTGGATATTTTCTCGTAGTTTTGACCCTATGGGTTTATAGAATTGTAGAAAACTTCATTTGGGGATGTCTGGGGCTGAATCAGAACAGATACTCGGGGACGTCCAATTACGTTAACCTCTAAAGGGAGCTATACAAGGAAAATAGGGAAAAATTGAAGTGGGATATTTTATGGATATTTTCTCGTAGTTTGACCCTATGGATTTACAGAATTGCGGAAAACTTCCTTTGGAGCTGTCCGGTCCTGAATTGGAGCAGATACCAGGGAATGCCCGATTACGTATACCTCCAAAGGGGCTATACAAGGAAATTGGGAAAAAATTGAAGCGGACCGTTTTGTGGATATTTTCTCGTAGTTTGAACCTATGGGTTTATAGAATTGCGGAAAACTTTATTTGGAGCTGTCCGGGCCTGAATTGGACCAGATACCAAGGGACGCCCGATTACATATACCTCTAAAGGTAGCTATACAATGAAAATGGGGGAAAATTGAAGCGGGACGTTTTGTGGATATTTTCTCGTAGCATTGACCCTATGGGTTTATAGAATTGTAGAAAACTTCATTTGGGGATGTCTAGGGCTGAATTGGAAAAGATACTCGGGGACGTCCAATTACGTTTACCTCTAAAGGGAGCTATACAAGGAAAATAGGGAAAAATTGAAGTGGGACATTTTGTGGATATTTTCTCGTAGATTGACCCTATGGATTTATAGAATTGCGGAAAAATTCATTTGGAGCTGTCCGGTCCTGAATTGGAGCAGATACCAGGGAACGCCCGATTACGTATACCTCCAAAGGGAGCTATACAAGGAAATTGGGAAAAAATTGAAGCGGACCGTTTTGTGGATATTTTCTCGTAGTTTGAACCTATAATATAGAATTGCGGAAAACTTTATTTGGAGCTGTCCGGGCCTGAATTGGACCAGATACCAAGGGACGCCCGATTACATATACCTCTAAAGGGAGCTATACAATGAAAATGGGGGGAAATTGAAGCGGGACGTTTTGTGGATATTTTCTCGTAGCTTTGACCCTATGGGTTTATAGAATTGTAGAAAACTTCATTTGGGGATGTCTGGGGCTGAATTGGAAAAGATACTCGGGGACGTCCAATTACGTTTACCTCTAAAGGGAGCTATACAAGGAAAATAGGGAAAAATTGAAGTGGGACATTTTGTGGATATTTTCTCGTAGTTTGACCCTATGGATTTATAAAATTGCGGAAAACTTCATTTGGAGCTGTCCGGTCCTGAATTGGAGCAGATACCAGGGAACGCCCGATTACGTATACCTCCAAAGGGAGCTATACAAGGAAATTGGGAAAAAATTGAAGCGGACCGTTTTGTGGATATTTTCTCGTAGTTTGAACCTATGGGTTTATAGAATTGCGGAAAACTTTATTTGGAGCTGTCCGGGCCTGAATTGGACCAGATACCAAGGGATGCCCGATTACATATACCTCTAAAGGGAGCTATACAATGAAAATGGGTAAAAATTGAAGCGGGACGTTTTGTGGATATTTTCTCGTAGTTTTGACCCTATGGGTTTAATGGAATTGTAGAAAACTTCATTTGGGGATGTCTGGGGCTGAATCAGAACAGATACTCGGGGACGTCCAAGTACGTTAACCTCTAAAGGGAGCTATACAAGGAAAATAGGGAAAAATTGAAGTGGGATATTTTATGGATATTTTCTCGTAGTTTGACCCTATGGATTTACAGAATTGCGGAAAACTTCCTTTGGAGCTGTCCGGTCCTGAATTGGAGCAGATACCAGGGAATGCCCGATTACGTATACCTCCAAAGGGGCTATACAAGGAAATTGGGAAAAAATTGAAGCGGACCGTTTTGTGGATATTTTCTCGTAGTTTGAACCTATGGGTTTATAGAATTGCGGAAAACTTTATTTGGAGCTGTCCGGGCCTGAATTGGACCAGATACCAAGGGACGCCCGATTACATATACCTCTAAAGGTAGCTATACAATGAAAATGGGGGAAAATTGAAGCGGGACGTTTTGTGGATATTTTCTCGTAGCATTGACCCTATGGGTTTATAGAATTGTAGAAAACTTCATTTGGGGATGTCTAGGGCTGAATTGGAAAAGATACTCGGGGACGTCCAATTACGTTTACCTCTAAAGGGAGCTATACAAGGAAAATAGGGAAAAATTGAAGTGGGACATTTTGTGGATATTTTCTCGTAGATTGACCCTATGGATTTATAGAATTGTGGAAAAATTCATTTGGAGCTGTCCGGTCCTGAATTGGAGCAGATACCAGGGAACGCCCGATTACGTATACCTCCAAAGGGAGCTATACAAGGAAATTGGGAAAAAATTGAAGCGGACCGTTTTGTGGATATTTTCTCGTAGTTTGAACCTATGGGTTTATAGAATTGCGGAAAACTTTATTTGGAGCTGTCCGGGCCTGAATTGGACCAGATACCAAGGGACGCCCGATTACATATACCTCTAAAGGGAGCTATACAATGAAAATGGGGGGAAATTGAAGCGGGACGTTTTGTGGATATTTTCTCGTAGATTTGACCCTATGGGTTTATAGAATTGTAGAAAACTTCATTTGGGGATGTCTGGGGCTGAATTGGAAAAGATACTCGGGGACGTCCAATTACGTTTACCTCTAAAGGGAGCTATACAAGGAAAATAGGGAAAAATTGAAGTGGGACATTTTGTGGATATTTTCTCGTAGTTTGACCCTATGGATTTATAAAATTGCGGAAAACTTCATTTGGAGCTGTCCGGTCCTGAATTGGAGCAGATACCAGGGAACGCCCGATTACGTATACCTCCAAAGGGAGCTATACAAGGAAATTGGGAAAAAATTGAAGCGGACCGTTTTGTGGATATTTTCTCGTAGTTTGAACCTATGGGTTTATAGAATTGTGGAAAACTTTATTTGGAGCTGTCCGGGCCTGAATTGGACCAGATACCAAGGGATGCCCGATTACATATACCTCTAAAGGGAGCTATACAATGAAAATGGGTAAAAATTAAAGCGGGACGTTTTGTGGATATTTTCTCGTAGTTTTGACCCTATGGGTTTATAGAATTGTAGAAAACTTCATTTGGGGATGTCTGGGGCTGAATCAGAACAGATACTCGGGGACGTCCAATTACGTTAACCTCTAAAGGGAGCTATACAAGGAAAATAGGGAAAAATTGAAGTGGGATATTTTATGGATATTTTCTCGTAGTTTGACCCTATGGATTTATAGAATTGCGAAAAACTTCATTTGGAGCTGTCCGGTCCTGAATTGGAGCAGATACCAGGGAACGCCCGATTACGTATACCTCCAAAGGGGCTATACAAGGAAATTGGGAAAAAATTGAAGCGGACCGTTTTGTGGATATTTTCTCGTAGCTTTGACCCTATGGGTTTATAGAATTGTAGAAAACTTCATTTGGGGATGTCTGGGGCTGAATTGGAAAAGATACTCGGGGACGTCCAATTACGTTTACCTCTAAAGGGAGCTATACAAGGAAAATAGGGAAAAATTGAAGTGGGACATTTTGTGGATATTTTCTCGTAGCTTTGACCCTATGGGTTTATAGAATTGTAGAAAACTTCATTTGGGGATGTCTGGGGCTGAATTGGAAAAGATACTCGGGGACGTCTAATTACGTTTACCTCTAAAGGGAGCTATACAAGGAAAATAGGGAAAAATTGAAGTGGGACATTTTGTGGATATTTTCTCGTAGTTTGACCCTATGGATTTATAAAATTGCGGAAAACTTCATTTGGAGCTGTCCGGTCCTGAATTGGAGCAGATACCAAGGAACGCCCGATTACGTATACCTCCAAAGGGGCTATACAAGGAAATTGGGAAAAAATTGAAGCGGGCCGTTTTGTGGATATTTTCTCGTAGTTTGAACCTATGGGTTTATAGAATTGCGGAAAACTTTATTTGGAGCTGTCCGGGCCTGAATTGGACCAGATACCAAGGGACGCCCGATTACATATACCTCTAAAGGGAGCTATATAATGAAAATGGGTAAAAATTGAAGCGGGACGTTTTGTGGATATTTTCTCGTAGTTTTGACACTATGGGTTTATAGAATTGTCGAAAACTTCATTTGGGGATGTCTGGGGCTGAATCAGAACAGATACTCGGGGACGTCCAATTACGTTAACCTCTAAAGGGAGCTATACAAGGAAAATAGGGAAAAATTGAAGTGGGATATTTTATGGATATTTTCTCGTAGTTTGACCCTATGGATTTATAGAATTGCGGAAAACTTCATTTGGAGCTGTCCGGTCCTGAATTGGAGCAGATACCAGGGAACGCCCGATTACGTATACCTCCAAAGGGGCTATACAAGGAAATTGGGAAAAAATTGAAGCGGACCGTTTTGTGGATATTTTCTCGTAGTTTGAACCTATGGGTTTATAGAATTGCGGAAAACTTTATTTGGAGCTGTCCGGGCCTGAATTGGACCAGATACCAAGGGACGCCCGATTACATATACCTCTAAAGGGAGCTATACAATGAAAATGGGGGGAAATTGAAGCGGGACGTTTTGTGGATATTTTCTCGTAGCTTTGACCCTATGGGTTTATAGAATTGTAGAAAACTTCATTTGGGGATGTCTGGGGCTGAATTGGAAAAGATACTCGGGGACGTCCAATTACGTTTACCTCTAAAGGGAGCTATACAAGGAAAATAGGGAAAAATTGAAGTGGGACATTTTGTGGATATTTTCTCGTAGTTTGACCCTATGGATTTATAAAATTGCGGAAAACTTCATTTGGAGCTGTCCGGTCCTGAATTGGAGCAGATACCAGGGAACGCCCGATTACGTATACCTCCAAAGGGAGCTATACAAGGAAATTGGGAAAAAATTGAAGCGGACCGTTTTGTGGATATTTTCTCGTAGTTTGAACCTATGGGTTTATAGAATTGCGGAAAACTTTATTTGGAGCTGTACGGGCCTGAATTGGACCAGATACCAAGGGATGCCCGATTACATATACCTCTAAAGGGAGCTATACAATGAAAATGGGTAAAAATTGAAGCGGGACGTTTTGTGGATATTTTCTCGTAGTTTTGACCCTATGGGTTTATAGAATTGTAGAAAACTTCATTTGGGGATGTCTGGGGCTGAATCAGAACAGATACTCGGGGACGTCCAAGTACGTTAACCTCTAAAGGGAGCTATACAAGGAAAATAGGGAAAAATTGAAGTGGGATATTTTATGGATATTTTCTCGTAGTTTGACCCTATGGATTTACAGAATTGCGGAAAACTTCCTTTGGAGCTGTTCGGTCCTGAATTGGAGCAGATACCAGGGAATGCCCGATTACGTATACCTCCAAAGGGGCTATACAAGGAAATTGGAAAAAAATTGAAGCAGACCGTTTTGTGGATATTTTCTCGTAGTTTGAACCTATGGGTTTATAGAATTGCGGAAAACTTTATTTGGAGCTGTCCGGGCCTGAATTGGACCAGATACCAAGGGACGCCCGATTACATATACCTCTAAAGGTAGCTATACAATGAAAATGGGGGAAAATTGAAGCGGGACGTTTTGTGGATATTTTCTCGTAGCATTGACCCTATGGGTTTATAGAATTGTAGAAAACTTCATTTGGGGATGTCTAGGGCTGAATTGGAAAAGATACTCGGGGACGTCCAATTACGTTTACCTCTAAAGGGAGCTATACAAGGAAAATAGGGAAAAATTGAAGTGGGACATTTTGTGGATATTTTCTCGTAGATTGACCCTATGGATTTATAGAATTGCGGAAAAATTCATTTGGAGCTGTCCGGTCCTGAATTGGAGCAGATACCAGGGAACGCCCGATTACGTATACCTCCAAAGGGAGCTATACAAGGAAATTGGGAAAAAATTGAAGCGGACCGTTTTGTGGATATTTTCTCGTAGTTTGAACCTATGGGTTTATAGAATTGCGGAAAACTTTATTTGGAGCTGTCCGGGCCTGAATTGGACCAGATACCAAGGGACGCCCGATTACATATACCTCTAAAGGGAGCTATACAATGAAAATGGGGGGAAATTGAAGCGGGACGTTTTGTGGATATTTTCTCGTAGCTTTGACCCTATGGGTTTATAGAATTGTAGAAAACTTCATTTGGGGATGTCTGGGGCTGAATCAGAACAGATACTCGGGGACGTCCAAGTAGGTTAACCTCTAAAGGGAGCTATACAAGGAAAATAGGGAAAAATTGAAGTGGGATATTTTATGGATATTTTCTCGTAGTTTGACCCTATGGATTTACAGAATTGCGGAAAACTTCCTTTGGAGCTGTCCGGTCCTGAATTGGAGCAGATACCAGGGAATGCCCGATTACGTATACCTCCAAAGGGGCTATACAAGGAAATTGGGAAAAAATTGAAGCGGACCGTTTTGTGGATATTTTCTCGTAGTTTGAACCTATGGGTTTATAGAATTGCGGAAAACTTTATTTGGAGCTGTCCGGGCCTGAATTGGACCAGATACCAAGGGACGCCCGATTACATATACCTCTAAAGGTAGCTATACAATGAAAATGGGGGAAAATTGAAGCGGGACGTTTTGTGGATATTTTCTCGTAGCATTGACCCTATGGGTTTATAGAATTGTAGAAAACTTCATTTGGGGATGTCTAGGGCTGAATTGGAAAAGATACTCGGGGACGTCCAATTACGTTTACCTCTAAAGGGAGCTATACAAGGAAAATAGGGAAAAATTGAAGTGGGACATTTTGTGGATATTTTCTCGTAGATTGACCCTATGGATTTATAGAATTGTGGAAAAATTCATTTGGAGCTGTCCGGTCCTGAATTGGAGCAGATACCAGGGAACGCCCGATTACGTATACCTCCAAAGGGAGCTATACAAGGAAATTGGGAAAAAATTGAAGCGGACCGTTTTGTGGATATTTTCTCGTAGTTTGAACCTATGGGTTTATAGAATTGCGGAAAACTTTATTTGGAGCTGTCCGGGCCTGAATTGGACCAGATACCAAGGGATGCCCGATTACATATACCTCTAAAGGGAGCTATACAATGAAAATGGGTAAAAATTAAAGCGGGACGTTTTGTGGATATTTTCTCGTAGTTTTGACCCTATGGGTTTATAGAATTGTAGAAAACTTCATTTGGGGATGTCTGGGGCTGAATCAGAACAGATACTCGGGGACGTCCAATTACGTTAACCTCTAAAGGGAGCTATACAAGGAAAATAGGGAAAAATTGAAGTGGGATATTTTATGGATATTTTCTCGTAGTTTGACCCTATGGATTTATAGAATTGCGAAAAACTTCATTTGGAGCTGTCCGGTCCTGAATTGGAGCAGATACCAGGGAACGCCCGATTACGTATACCTCCAAAGGGGCTATACAAGGAAATTGGGAAAAAATTGAAGCGGACCGTTTTGTGGATATTTTCTCGTAGCTTTGACCCTATGGGTTTATAGAATTGTAGAAAACTTCATTTGGGGATGTCTGGGGCTGAATTGGAAAAGATACTCGGGGACGTCCAATTACGTTTACCTCTAAAGGGAGCTATACAAGGAAAACAGGGAAAAATTGAAGTGGGACATTTTGTGGATATTTTCTCGTAGTTTGACCCTATGGATTTATTGAATTGCGGAAAACTTCATTTGGAGCTGTCCGGTCCTGAATTGGAGCAGATACCAGGGAACGCCCGATTACGTATACCTCCAAAAGGAGCTATACAAGGAAATTGGGAAAAAATTGAAGCGGACCGTTTTGTGGATATTTTCTCGTAGTTTGAACCTATGGGTTTATAGAATTGCGGAAAACTTTATTTGGAGCTATCCGGGCCTGAATTGGACCAGATACCAAGGGACGCCCGATTACATATACCTCTAAAGGGAGCTATACAATGAAAATGGGGGAAAATTGAAGCGGGACGTTTTGTGGATATTTTCTCGTAGTTTTGACCCTATGGGTTTATAGAATTGTAGAAAACTTCATTTGGGGATGTCTGGGGCTAAATTGGAAAAGATACTCGGGGACGTCCAAATACGTTTACCTCTAAAGGGAGCTATACAAGGAAAATAGGGAAAAATTGAAGTGGGACATTTTGTGGATATTTTCTCGTAGTTTGACCCTATGGATTTATAAAATTGCGGAAAACTTCATTTGGAGCTGTCCGGTCCTGAATTGGAGCAGATACCAAGGAACGCCCGATTACGTATACCTCCAAAGGGGCTATACAAGGAAATTGGGAAAAAATTGAAGCGGACCGTTTTGTGGATATTTTCTCGTAGTTTGAACCTATGGGTTTATAGAATTGCGGAAAACTTTATTTGGAGCTGTCCGGGCCTGAATTGGACCAGATACCAAGGGACGCCCGATTACATATACCTCTAAAGGGAGCTATATAATGAAAATGGGTAAAAATTGAAGCGGGACGTTTTGTGGATATTTTCTCGTAGTTTTGACACTATGGGTTTATAGAATTGTCGAAAACTTCATTTGGGGATGTCTGGGGCTGAATCAGAACAGATACTCGGGGACGTCCAATTACGTTAACCTCTAAAGGGAGCTATACAAGGAAAATAGGGAAAAATTGAAGTGGGATATTTTATGGATATTTTCTCGTAGTTTGACCCTATGGATTTATAGAATTGCGGAAAACTTCATTTGGAGCTGTCCGGTCCTGAATTGGAGCAGATACCAGGGAACGCCCGATTACGTATACCTCCAAAGGGGCTATACAAGGAAATTGGGAAAAAATTGAAGCGGACCGTTTTGTGGATATTTTCTCGTAGTTTGAACCTATGGGTTTATAGAATTGCGGAAAACTTTATTTGGAGCTGTCCGGGCCTGAATTGGACCAGATACCAAGGGACGCCCGATTACATATACCTCTAAAGGGAGCTATACAATGAAAATGGGGGAAAATTGAAGCGGGACGTTTTGTGGATATTTTCTCGTAGCATTGACCCTATGGGTTTATAGAATTGTAGAAAACTTCATTTGGGGATGTCTGGGGCTGAATTGGAAAAGATACTCGGGGACGTCCAATTACGTTTACCTCTAAAGGGAGCTACACAAGGAAAATAGGGAAAAATTGAAGTGGGACATTTTGTGGATATTTTCTCGTAGTTTGACCCTATGGATTTATAGAATTGCGGAAAAATTCATTTGGAGCTGTCTGGTCCTGAATTGGAGCAGATACCAGGGAACGCCCGATTACGTATACCTCCAAAGGGAGCTATACAAGGAAATTGGGAAAAAATTGAAGCGGACCATTTTGTGGATATTTTCTCGTAGTTTGAACCTATGGGTTTATAGAATTGCGGAAAATTTTATTTGGAGCTGTCCGTGCCTGAATTGGACCAGATACCAAGGGACGCCCGATTACATATACCTCTAAAGGGAGCTATACAATGAAAATGGGGGAAAATTGAAGCGGGTCGTTTTGTGGATATTTTCTCGTAGCTTTGACCCTATGGGTTTATAGAATTGTAGAAAACTTCATTTGGGGATGTCTGGGGCGGAATTGGAAAAGATACTCGGGGACGTCCAATTACGTTTACCTCTAAAGGGAGCTATACAAGGAAAATAGGGAAAAATTGAAGTGGGACATTTTGTGGATATTTTCTCGTAGTTTGACCCTATGGATTTGTAGAATTGCGGAAAACTTCATTTGGAGCTGTCCGGTCCTGAATTGGAGCAGATACCAGGGAACGCCCGATTACGTATACCTCCAAAGGGAGCTATACAAGGAAATTGGGAAAAAATTGAAGCGGACCGTTTTGTGGATATTTTCTCGTAGTTTGAACCTATGGGTTTATAGAATTGCGGAAAACTTTATTTGGAGCTGTCCGGGCCTGAATTGGACCAGATACCAAGGGACGCCCGATTACATATACCTCTAAAGGGAGCTATACAATGAAAATGGGGGAAAATTGAAGCGGGACGTTTTGTGGATATTTTCTCGTAGCATTGACCCTATGGGTTTATAGAATTGTAGAAAACTTCATTTGGGGATGTCTGGGGCTGAATTGGAAAAAATACTCGGGGACGTCCAATTACGTTTACCTCTAAAGGGAGCTATACAAGGAAAATAGGGAAAAATTGAAGTGGGACATTTTGTGGATATTTTCTCGTAGTTTGACCCTATGGATTTATAGAATTGCGGAAAAATTAATTTGGAGCTGTCCGGTCCTGAATTGGAGCAGATACCAGGGAACGCCCGATTACGTATACCTCCAAAGGGAGCTATACAAGGAAATTGGGAAAAAATTTAAGCGGACCGTTTTGTGGATATTTTCTCGTAGTTTGAACCTATGGGTTTATAGAATTGCGGAAAACTTTATTTGGAGCTGTCCGTGCCTGAATTGGACCAGATACCAAGGGACGCCCGATTACATATACCTCTAAAGGGAGCTATACAATGAAAATGGGGGAAAATTGAAGCGGGACGTTTTGTGGATATTTTCTCGTAGCTTTGACCCTATGGGTTTATAGAATTGTAGAAAACTTCATTTGGGGATGTTTGGGGCGGAATTGGAAAAGATACTCGGGGACGTCCAATTACGTTTACCTCTAAAGGGAGCTATACAAGGAAAATAGGGAAAAATTGAAGTGGGACATTTTGTGGATATTTTCTCGTAGTTTGACCCTATGGATTTGTACAATTGCGGAAAACTTCATTTGGAGCTGTCCGGTCCTGAATTGGAGCAGATACCAGGGAACGCCCGATTACGTATACCTCCAAAGGGAGCTATACAAGGAAATTGGGAAAAAATTGAAGCGGACCGTTTTGTGGATATTTTCTCGTAGTTTGAACCTATGGGTTTATAGAATTGCGGAAAACTTTATTTCGAGCTGTCCGGGCCTGAATTGGACCAGATACCAAGGGACGCCCGATTACATATACCTCTAAAGGGAGCTATACAATGAAAATGGGGGAAAATTGAAGCGGGACGTTTTGTGGATATTTTCTCGTAGCTTTGACCCTATGGGTTTATAGAATTGTAGAAAACTTCATTTGGGGATGTCTGGGGCTGAATTGGAAAAGATACTCGGGGACGTCCAATTACGTTTACCTCTAAAGGGAGCTATACAAGGAAAATAGGGAAAAATTGAAGTGGGACATTTTGTGGATATTTTCTCGTAGTTTGACCCTATGGATTTATAAAATTGCGGAAAACTTCATTTGGAGCTGTCTGGTCTTGAATTGGAGCAGATACCAGGGAACGCCCGATTACGTATACCTCCAAAGGGAGCTATACAAGGAAATTGGGAAAAAATTGAAGCGGACTGTTTTGTGGATATTTTCTCGTAGTTTGAACCTATGGGTTTATAGAATTGCGGAAAACTTTATTTGGAGCTGTCCGGGCCTGAATTGGACCAGATACCAAGGGATGCCCGATTACATATACCTCTAAAGGGAGCTATACAATGAAAATGGGTAAAAATTGAAGCGGGACGTTTTGTGGATATTTTCTCGTAGTTTTGACCCTATGGGTTTATAGAATTGTAGAAAACTTCATTTGGGGATGTCTGGGGCTGAATCAGAACAGATACTCGGGGACGTCCAATTACGTTAACCTCTAAAGGGAGCTATACAAGGAAAATAGGGAAAAATTGAAGTGGGACATTTTGTGGATATTTTCTCGTAGATTGACCCTATGGATTTATAGAATTGCGGAAAAATTCATTTGCAGCTGTCCGGTCCTGAATTGGAGCAGATACCAGGGAACACCCGATTACGTATACCTCCAAAGGGAGCTAAACAAGGAAATTGGGAAAAAATTGAAGCGGACCGTTTTGTGGATATTTTCTCGTAGTTTGAACCTATGGGTTTATAGAATTGCGGAAAACTTTATTTGGAGCTGTCCGGGCCAGAATTGGACCAGATACCAAGGGACGCCCGATTACATATACCTCTAAAGGGAGCTATACAATGAAAATGGGGGGAAATTGAAGCGGGACGTTTTGTGGATATTTTCTCGTAGCTTTGACCCTATGGGTTTATAGAATTGTAGAAAACTTCATTTGGGGATGTCTGGGGCTGAATTGGAAAAGATACTCGGGGACGTCCAATTACGTTTACCTCTAAAGGGAGCTATACAAGGAAAATAGGGAAAAATTGAAGTGGGACATTTTGTGGATATTTTCTCGTAGTTTGACCCTATGGATTTATAAAATTACGGAAAACTTCATTTGGAGCTGTCCGGTCCTGAATTGGAGCAGATACCAGGGAACGCCCGATTACGTATACCTCCAAAGGGAGCTATACAAGGAAATTAGGAAAAAATTGAAGCGGACCGTTTTGTGGATATTTTCTCGTAGTTTGAACCTATGGGTTTATAGAATTGCGGAAAACTTTATTTGGAGCTGTCCGGGCCTGAATTGGACCAGATACCAAGGGACGCCCGATTACATATACCTCTAAAGGGAGCTATACAATGAAAATGGGGGAAAATTGAAGCGGGACGTTTTGTGGATATTTTCTCGTAGCTTTGACCCTATGGGTTTATAGAATTGTAGAAAACTTCATTTGGGGATGTCTGGGGCTGAATCAGAACAGATACTCGGGGACGTCCAATTACGTTAACCTCTAAAGGGAGCTATACAAGGAAAATAGGGAAAAATTGAAGTGGGACATTTTGTGGATATTTTCTCGTAGATTGACCCTATGGATTTATAGAATTGCGGAAAAATTCATTTGCAGCTGTCCGGTCCTGACTTGGAGCAGATACCAGGGAACACCCGATTACGTATACCTCTAAAGGGAGCTAAACAAGGAAATTGGGAAAAAATTGAAGCGGACCGTTTTGTGGATATTTTCTCGTAGTTTGAACCTATGGGTTTATAGAATTGCGGAAAACTTTATTTGGAGCTGTCCGGGCCAGAATTGGACCAGATACCAAGGGACGCCCGATTACATATACCTCTAAAGGGAGCTATACAATGAAAATGGGGGGAAATTGAAGCGGGGCGTTTTGTGGATATTTTCTCGTAGCTTTGACCCTATGGGTTTATAGAATTGTAGAAAACTTCATTTGGGGATGTCTGGGGCTGAATTGGAAAAGATACTCGGGGACGTCCAATTACGTTTACCTCTAAAGGGAGCTATACAAGGAAAATAGGGAAAAATTGAAGTGGGACATTTTGTGGATATTTTCTCGTAGTTTGACCCTATGGATTTATAAAATTACGGAAAACTTCATTTGGAGCTGTCCGGTCCTGAATTGGAGCAGATACCAGGGAACGCCCGATTACGTATACCTCCAAAGGGAGCTATACAAGGAAATTAGGAAAAAATTGAAGCGGACCGTTTTGTGGATATTTTCTCGTAGTTTGAACCTATGGGTTTATAGAATTGCGGACGTCCAATTACGTTAACCTCTAAAGGGAGCTATACAAGGAAAATAGGGAAAAATTGAAGTGGGACATTTTGTGGATATTTTCTCGTAGATTGACCCTATGGATTTATAGAATTGCGGAAAAATTCATTTGCAGCTGTCCGGTCCTGACTTGGAGCAGATACCAGGGAACACCCGATTACGTATACCTCTAAAGGGAGCTAAACAAGGAAATTGGGAAAAAATTGAAGCGGACCGTTTTGTGGATATTTTCTCGTAGTTTGAACCTATGGGTTTATAGAATTGCGGAAAACTTTATTTGGAGCTGTCCGGGCCAGAATTGGACCAGATACCAAGGGACGCCCGATTACATATACCTCTAAAGGGAGCTATACAATGAAAATGGGGGGAAATTGAAGCGGGGCGTTTTGTGGATATTTTCTCGTAGCTTTGACCCTATGGGTTTATAGAATTGTAGAAAACTTCATTTGGGGATGTCTGGGGCTGAATTGGAAAAGATACTCGGGGACGTCCAATTACGTTTACCTCTAAAGGGAGCTATACAAGGAAAATAGGGAAAAATTGAAGTGGGACATTTTGTGGATATTTTCTCGTAGTTTGACCCTATGGATTTATAAAATTACGGAAAACTTCATTTGGAGCTGTCCGGTCCTGAATTGGAGCAGATACCAGGGAACGCCCGATTACGTATACCTCCAAAGGGAGCTATACAAGGAAATTGGGAAAAAATTGAAGCGGACCGTTTTGTGGATATTTTCTCGTAGTTTGAACCTATGGGTTTATAGAATTGCGGAAAACTTTATTTGGAGCTGTCCGGGCCTGAATTGGACCAGATACCAAGGGATGCCCGATTACATATACCTCTAAAGGGAGCTATACAATGAAAATGGGTAAAAATTAAAGCGGGACGTTTTGTGGATATTTTCTCGTAGTTTTGACCCTATGGGTTTATAGAATTGTAGAAAACTTCATTTGGGGATGTCTGGGGCTGAATCAGAACAGATACTCGGGGACGTCCAATTACGTTAACCACTAAAGGGAGCTATACAAGGAAAATAGGGAAAAATTGAAGTGGGATATTTTATGGATATTTTCTCGTAGTTTGACCCTATGGATTTACAGAATTGCGGAAAACTTCATTTGGAGCTGTCCGATCCTGAATTGGAGCAGATACCAGGGAACGCCCGATTACGTATACCTCCAAAGGGGCTATACAAGGAAATTGGGAAAAAATTGAAGCGGACCGTTTTGTGGATATTTTCTCGTAGCTTTGACCCTATGGGTTTATAGAATTGTAGAAAACTTCATTTGGGGATGTCTGGGGCTGAATTGGAAAAGATACTCGGGGACGTCCAATTACGTTTACCTCTAAAGGGAGCTATACAAGGAAAATAGGGAAAAATTGAAGTGGGACATTTTGTGGATATTTTCTCGTAGTTTGACCCTATGGATTTATAGAATTGCGGAAAACTTCATTTGGAGCTGTCCGGTCCTGAATTGGAGCAGATACCAGGGAACGCCCGATTACGTATACCTCCAAAAGGAGCTATACAAGGAAATTGGGAAAAAATTGAAGCGGACCGTTTTGTGGATATTTTCTCGTAGTTTGAACCTATGGGTTTATAGAATTGCGGAAAACTTTATTTGGAGCTGTCCGGGCCTGAATTGGACCAGATACCAAGGGACGCCCGATTACATATACCTCTAAAGGGAGCTATACAATGAAAATGGGGGAAAATTGAAGCGGGACGTTTTGTGGATATTTTCTCGTAGCTTTGACCCTATGGGTTTATAGAATTGTAGAAAACTTCATTTGGGGATGTCTGGGGCTGAATTGGAAAAGATACTCGTGGACGTCCAAATACGTTTACCTCTAAAGGGAGCTATACAAGGAAAATAGGGAAAAATTGAAGTGGGACATTTTGTGGATATTTTCTCGTAGTTTGACCCTATGGATTTATAAAATTGCGGAAAACTTCATTTGGAGCTGTCCGGTCCTGAATTGGAGCAGATACCAGGGAACGCCCGATTACGTATACCTCCAAAGGGGCTATACAAGGAAATTGGGAAAAAATTGAAGCGGACCGTTTTGTGGATATTTTCTCGTAGTTTGAACCTATGGGTTTATAGAATTGCGGAAAACTTTATTTGGAGCTGTCCGGGCCTGAATTGGACCAGATACCAAGGGACGCCCGATTACATATACCTCTAAAGGGAGCTATATAATGAAAATGGGTAAAAATTGAAGCGGGACGTTTTGTGGATATTTTCTCGTAGTTTTGACACTATGGGTTTATAGAATTGTCGAAAACTTCATTTGGGGATGTCTGGGGCTGAATCAGAACAGATACTCGGGGACGTCCAATTACGTTAACCTCTAAAGGGAGCTATACAAGGAAAATAGGGAAAAATTGAAGTGGGATATTTTATGGATATTTTCTCGTAGTTTGACCCTATGGATTTATAGAATTGCGGAAAACTTCATTTGGAGCTGTCCGGTCCTGAATTGGAGCAGATACCAGGGAACGCCCGATTACGTATACCTCCAAAGGGGCTATACAAGGAAATTGGGAAAAAAATTGAAGCGGACCGTTTTGTGGATATTTTCTCGTAGTTTCAACCTATGGGTTTATAGAATTGCGGAAAACTTTATTTGGAGCTGTCCGGGCCTGAATTGGACCAGATACCAAGGGACGCCAGATTACATATACCTCTAAAGGGAGCTATACAATGAAAATGGGGGAAAATTGAAGCGGGACGTTTTGTGGATATTTTCTCGTAGCATTGACCCTATGGGTTTATAGAATTGTAGAAAACTTCATTTGGGGATGTCTGGGGCTGAATTGGAAAAGATACTCGGGGACGTCCAAATACGTTTACCTCTAAAGGGAGCTATACAAGGAAAATAGGGAAAAATTGAAGTGGGACATTTTGTGGATATTTTCTCGTAGTTTGACCCTATGGATTTATAAAATTGCGGAAAACTTCATTTGGAGCTGTCCGGTCCTGAATTGGAGCAGATACCAGGGAACGCCCGATTACGTATACCTCCAAAGGGGCTATACAAAGAAATTGGGAAAAAATTGAAGCGGACCGTTTTGTGGATATTTTCTCGTAGTTTGAACCTATGGGTTTATAGAATTGCGGAAAACTTTATTTGGAGCTGTCCGGGCCTGAATTGGACCAGATACCAAGGGACGCCCGATTACATATACCTCTAAAGGGAGCTATACAATGAAAATGGGTAAAAATTGAAGCGGGACGTTTTGTGGATATTTTCTCGTAGTTTTGACCCTATGGGTTTATAGAATTGTAGAAAACTTCATTTGGGGATGTCTGGGGCTGAATCAGAACAGATACTCGGGGACGTCCAATTACGTTAACCTCTAAAGGGAGCTATACAAGGAAAATAGGGAAAAATTGAAGTGGGATATTTTATGGATATTTTCTCGTAGTTTGACCCTATGGATTTATAGAATTGCGGAAAACTTCATTTGGAGATGTCCGGTCCTGAATTGGAGCAGATACCAGGGAACGCCCGATTACGTATACCTCCAAAGGGGCTATACAAGGAAATTGGGAAAAAATTGAAGCGGACCGTTTTGTGGATATTTTCTCGTAGTTTGAACCTATGGGTTTATAGAATTGCGGAAAACTTTATTTGGAGCTATCCGGGCCTGAATTGGACCAGATACCAAGGGACGCCCGATTACATATACCTCTAAAGGGAGCTATACAATGAAAATGGGGGAAAATTGAAGCGGGACGTTTTGTGGATATTTTCTCGTAGCATTGACCCTATGGGTTTATAGAATTGTAGAAAACTTCATTTGGGGATGTCTGGGGCTGAATTGGAAAAGATACTCGGGGACGTCCAAATACGTTTACCTCTAAAGGGAGCTATACAAGGAAAATAGGGAAAAATTGAAGTGGGACATTTTGTGGATATTTTCTCGTAGTTGGACCCTATGGATTTATAAAATTGCGGAAAACTTCATTTGGAGCTGTCCGGTCCTGAATTGGAGCAGATACCAGGGAACGCCCGATTACGTATACCTCCAAAGGGGCTATACAAGGAAATTGGGAAAAAATTGAAGCGGACCGTTTTGTGGATATTTTCTCGTAGTTTGAACCTATGGGTTTATAGAATTGCGGAAAACTTTATTTGGAGCTGTCCGGGCCTGAATTGGACCAGATACCAAGGGACGCCCGATTACATATACCTCTAAAGGGAGCTATACAATGAAAATGGGTAAAAATTGAAGCGGGACGTTTTGTGGATATTTTCTCGTAGTTTTGACCCTATGGGTTTATAGAATTGTAGAAAACTTCATTTGGGGATGTCTGGGGCTGCATCAGAACAGATACTCGGGGACGTCCAATTACGTTAACCTCTAAAGGGAGCTATACAAGGAAAATAGGGAAAAATTGAAGTGGGATATTTTATGGATATTTTCTCGTAGTTTGACCCTATGGATTTATAGAATTGCGGAAAACTTCATTTGGAGATGTCCGGTCCTGAATTGGAGCAGATACCAGGGAACGCCCGATTACGTATACCTCCAAAGGGGCTATACAAGGAAATTGGGAAAAAATTGAAGCGGACCGTTTTGTGGATATTTTCTCGTAGTTTGAACCTATGGGTTTATAGAATTGCGGAAAACTTTATTTGGAGCTATCCGGGCCTGAATTGGACCAGATACCAAGGGACGCCCGATTACATATACCTCTAAAGGGAGCTATACAATGAAAATGGGGGAAAATTGAAGCGGGACGTTTTGTGGATATTTTCTCGTAGCATTGACCCTATGGGTTTATAGAATTGTAGAAAACTTCATTTGGGGATGTCTGGGGCTGAATTGGAAAAGATACTCGGGGACGTCCAAATACGTTTACCTCTAAAGGGAGCTATACAAGGAAAATAGGGAAAAATTGAAGTGGGACATTTTGTGGATATTTTCTCGTAGTTTGACCCTATGGATTTATAAAATTGCGGAAAACTTCATTTGGAGCTGTCCGGTCCTGAATTGGAGCAGATACCAGGGAACGCCCGATTACGTATACCTCCAAAGGGGCTATACAAGGAAATTGGGAAAAAATTGAAGCGGACCGTTTTGTGGATATTTTCTCGTAGTTTGAACCTATGGGTTTATAGAATTGCGGAAAACTTT
The DNA here is from genome assembly GCA_030848705.1 of Heracleum sosnowskyi. Lineage (NCBI taxonomy): Eukaryota > Viridiplantae > Streptophyta > Magnoliopsida > Apiales > Apiaceae > Heracleum > Heracleum sosnowskyi. The sequence goes on from CM061236.1 coordinate 52,662,132, forward strand.
ATTTGGAGCTGTCCGGGCCTGAATTGGACCAGATATCAAGGGACGCCCGATTACATATACCTCTAAAGGGAGCTATACAATGAAAATGGGTAAAAATTGAAGCGGGACGTTTTGTGGATATTTTCTCGTAGTTTTGACCCTATGGGTTTATAGAATTGTAGAAAACTTCATTTGGGGATGTCTGGGGCTGAATCAGAACAGATACTCGGGGACGTCCAATTACGTTAACCTCTAAAGGGAGCTATACAAGGAAAATAGGGAAAAATTGAAGTGGGATATTTTATGGATATTTTCTCGTAGTTTGACCCTATGGATTTATAGAATTGCGGAAAACTTCATTTGGAGCTGTCCGGTCCTGAATTGGAGCAGATACCAGGGAACGCCCGATTACGTATACCTCCAAAGGGGCTATACAAGGAAATTGGGAAAAAATTGAAGCGGACCGTTTTGTGCATATTTTCTCGTAGTTTGAACCTATGGGTTTATAGAATTGCGGAAAACTTTATTTGGAGCTGTCCGGGCCTGAATTGGACCAGATACCAAGGGACGCCCGATTACATATACCTCTAAAGGGAGCTATACAATGAAAATGGGGGAAAATTGAAGCGGGACGTTTTGTGGATATTTTCTCGTAGCATTGACCCTATGGGTTTATAGAATTGTAGAAAACTTCATTTGGGGATGTCTGGGGCTGAATTGGAAAAGATACTCGGGGACGTCCAATTACGTTTACCTCTAAAGGGAGCTATACAAGAAAAATAGGGAAAAATTGAAGTGGGACATTTTGTGGATATTTTCTCGTAGTTTGACCCTATGGATTTATAGAATTGCGGAAAAATTCATTTGGAGCTGTCCGGTCCTGAATTGGAGCAGATACCAGGGAACGCCCGATTACGTATACCTCCAAAGGGAGCTATACAAGGAAATTGGGAAAAAAATTGAAGCGGACCGTTTTGTGGATATTTTCTCGTAGTTTGAACCTATGGGTTTATAGAATTGCGGAAAACTTTATTTGGAGCTGTCCGGGCCTGAATTGGACCAGATACCAAGGGACGCCCGATTACATATACCTCTAAAGGGAGCTATACAATGAAAATGGGTAAAAATTGAAGCGGGACGTTTTGTGGATATTTTCTCGTAGTTTTGACCCTATGGGTTTATAGAATTGTAGAAAACTTCATTTGGGGATGTCTGGGGCTGAATCAGAACAGATACTCGGGGACGTCCAATTACGTTAACCTCTAAAGGGAGCTATACAAGGAAAATAGGGAAAAATTGAAGTGGGATATTTTATGGATATTTTCTCGTAGTTTGACCCTATGGATTTATAGAATTGCGGAAAACTTCATTTGGAGCTGTCCGGTCCTGAATTGGAGCAGATACCAGGGAACGCCCGATTACGTATACCTCCAAAGGGGCTATACAAGGAAATTGGGAAAAAATTGAAGCGGACCGTTTTGTGGATATTTTCTCGTAGTTTGAACCTATGGGTTTATAGAATTGCGGAAAACTTTATTTGGAGCTGTCCGGGCCTGAATTGGACCAGATACCAAGGGACGCCCGATTACATATACCTCTAAAGGGAGCTATACAATGAAAATGGGGGAAAATTGAAGCGGGACGTTTGTGGATATTTTCTCGTAGCATTGACCCTATGGGTTTATAGAATTGTAGAAAACTTCATTTGGGGATGTCTGGGGCTGAATTGGAAAGATACTCGGGGGACGTCCAATTACGTTTACCTCTAAAGGGAGCTATACAAGAAAAATAGGGAAAAATTGAAGTGGGACATTTTGTGGATATTTTCTCGTAGTTTGACCCTATGGATTTATAAAATTGCGGAAAACTTCATTTGGAGCTGTCCGGTCCTGAATTGGAGCAGATACCAGGGAACGCCCGATTACGTATACCTCCAAAGGGGCTATACAAGGAAATTGGGAAAAAATTGAAGCGGACCGTTTTGTGGATATTTTCTCGTAGTTTGAACCTATGGGTTTATAGAATTGCGGAAAACTTTATTTGGAGCTGTCCGGGCCTGAATTGGACCAGATATCAAGGGACGCCCGATTACATATACCTCTAAAGGGAGCTATACAATGAAAATGGGTAAAAATTGAAGCGGGACGTTTTGTGGATATTTTCTCGTAGTTTTGACCCTATGGGTTTATAGAATTGTAGAAAACTTCATTTGGGGATGTCTGGGGCTGAATCAGAACAGATACTCGGGGACGTCCAATTACGTTAACCTCTAAAGGGAGCTATACAAGGAAAATAGGGAAAAATTGAAGTGGGATATTTTATGGATATTTTCTCGTAGTTTGACCCTATGGATTTATAGAATTGCGGAAAACTTCATTTGGAGCTGTCCGGTCCTGAATTGGAGCAGATACCAGGGAACGCCCGATTACGTATACCTCCAAAGGGGCTATACAAGGAAATTGGGAAAAAATTGAAGCGGACCGTTTTGTGCATATTTTCTCGTAGTTTGAACCTATGGGTTTATAGAATTGCGGAAAACTTTATTTGGAGCTGTCCGGGCCTGAATTGGACCAGATACCAAGGGACGCCCGATTACATATACCTCTAAAGGGAGCTATACAATGAAAATGGGGAAAATTGAAGCGGGACGTTTTGTGGATATTTTCTCGTAGCATTGACCCTATGGGTTTATAGAATTGTAGAAAACTTCATTTGGGGATGTCTGGGGCTGAATTGGAAAAGATACTCGGGGACGTCCAATTACGTTTACCTCTAAAGGGAGCTATACAAGAAAAATAGGGAAAAATTGAAGTGGGACATTTTGTGGATATTTTCTCGTAGTTTGACCCTATGGATTTATAGAATTGCGGAAAAATTCATTTGGAGCTGTCCGGTCCTGAATTGGAGCAGATACCAGGGAACGCCCGATTACGTATACCTCCAAAGGGAGCTATACAAGGAAATTGGGAAAAAAATTGAAGCGGACCGTTTTGTGGATATTTTCTTGTAGTTTGAACCTATGGGTTTATAGAATTGCGGAAAACTTTATTTGGAGCTGTCCGGGCCTGAATTGGACCAGATACCAAGGGACGCCCGATTACATATACCTCTAAAGGGAGCTATACAATGAAAATGGGTAAAAATTGAAGCGGGACGTTTTGTGGATATTTTCTCGTAGTTTTGACCCTATGGGTTTATAGAATTGTAGAAAACTTCATTTGGGGATGTCTGGGGCTGAATCAGAACAGATACTCGGGGACGTCCAATTACGTTAACCTCTAAAGGGAGCTATACAAGGAAAATAGGGAAAAATTGAAGTGGGATATTTTATGGATATTTTCTCGTAGTTTGACCCTATGGATTTATAGAATTGCGGAAAACTTCATTTGGAGCTGTCCGGTCCTGAATTGGAGCAGATACCAGGGAATGCCCGATTACGTATACCTCCAAAGGGGCTATACAAGGAAATTGGGAAAAAATTGAAGCGGACCGTTTTGTGGATATTTTCTCGTAGTTTGAACCTATGGGTTTATAGAATTGCGGAAAACTTTATTTGGAGCTGTCCGGGCCTGAATTGGACCAGATACCAAGGGACGCCCGATTACATATACCTCTAAAGGGAGCTATACAATGAAAATGGGGGAAAATTGAAGCGGGACGTTTTGTGGATATTTTCTCGTAGCATTGACCCTATGGGTTTATAGAATTGTAGAAAACTTCATTTGGGATGTCTGGGGCTGAATTGGAAAAGATACTCGGGGACGTCCAATTACGTTTACCTCTAAAGGGAGCTATACAAGAAAAATAGGGAAAAATTGAAGTGGGACATTTTGTGGATATTTTCTCGTAGTTTGACCCTATGGATTTATAGAATTGCGGAAAAATTCATTTGGAGCTGTCCGGTCCTGAATTGGAGCAGATACCAGGGAACGCCCGATTACGTATACCTCCAAAGGGAGCTATACAAGGAAATTGGGAAAAAATTGAAGCGGACCGTTTTGTGGATATTTTCTCGTAGTTTGAACCTATGGGTTTATAGAGAATTGCGGAAAACTTTATTTGGAGCTGTCCGAGCCTGAATTGGACCAGATACCAAGGGACGCCCGATTACATATACCTCTAAAGGGAGCTATACAATGAAAATGGGGGAAAATTGAAGCGGGACGTTTTGTGGATATTTTCTCGTAGCTTTGACCCTATGGGTTTATAGAATTGTAGAAAACTTCATTTGGGGATGTCTGGGGCTGAATTGGAAAAGATACTCGGGGACGTCTAATTACGTTTACCTCTAAAGGGAGCTATACAAGGAAAATAGGGAAAAATTGAAGTGGGACATTTTGTGGATATTTTCTCGTAGTTTGACCCTATGGATTTATAAAATTGCGGAAAACTTCATTTGGAGCTGTCCGGTCCTCAATTGGAGCAGATACCAGGGAACGCCCGATTACGTATACCTCCAAAGGGAGCTATACAAGGAAATTGGGAAAAAATTGAAGCGGACCGTTTTGTGGATATTTTCTCGTAGTTTGAACCTATGGGTTTATAGAATTGCGGAAAACTTCATTTGGAGCTGTCCGGTCCTGAATTGGAGCAGATACCAGGGAACGCCCGATTACGTATACCTCCAAAGGGGCTATACAAGGAAATTGGGAAAAAATTGAAGCGGACCGTTTTGTGGATATTTTCTCGTAGCTTTGACCCTATGGGTTTATAGAATTGTAGAAAACTTCATTTGGGGATGTCTGGGGCTGAATTGGAAAAGATACTCGGGGACGTCTAATTATGTTTACCTCTAAAGGGAGCTATACAAGGAAAATAGGGAAAAATTGAAGTGGGACATTTTGTGGATATTTTCTCGTAGTTTGACCCTATGGATTTATAGAATTGCGGTAAACTTCATTTGGAGCTGTCCGGTCCTAAATTGGAGCAGATACCAGGGAACGCCCGATTACGTATACCTCCAAAGGGAGCAATACAAGGAAATTGGGAAAAAATTGAAGCGGACCGTTTTGTGGATATTTTCTCGTAGTTTGAACCTATGGGTTTATAGAATTGCGGAAAACTTTATTTGGAGCTGTCCGGGCCTGAATTGGACCAGATACCAAGGGATGCCCGATTACATATACCTCTAAAGGGAGCTATACAATGAAAATGGGTAAAAATTGAAGCGGGACGTTTTGTGGATATTTTCTCGTAGTTTTGACCCTATGGGTTTATAGAATTGTAGAAAACTTCATTTGGGGATGTCTGGGGCTGAATCAGAACAGATACTCGGGGACGTCCAATTACGTTAACCTCTAAAGGGAGCTATACAAGGAAAATAGGGAAAAATTGAAGTGGGATATTTTATGGATATTTTCTCGTAGTTTGACCCTATTGATTTATAGAATTGCGGAAAACTTCATTTGGAGCTGTCCGGTCCTGAATTGGAGCAGATACCAGGGAACGCCCGATTACGTATACCTCCAAAGGGGCTATACAAGGAAATTGGGAAAAAATTGAAGCGGACCATTTTGTGGATATTTTCTCGTAGTTTGAACCTATGGGTTTATAGAATTGCGGAAAACTTTATTTGGAGCTGTCCGGGCCTGAATTGGACCAGATACCAAGGGACGCCCGATTACATATACCTCTAAAGGGAGCTATACAATGAAAATAGGGGAAAATTGAAGCGGGACGTTTTGTGGATATTTTCTCGTAGCATTGACCCTATGGGTTTATAGAATTGTAGAAAACTTCATTTGGGGATGTCTGGGGCTGAATTGGAAAAGATACTCGGGGACGTCCAATTACGTTTACCTCTAAAGGGAGCTATACAAGGAAAATAGGGAAAAATTGAAGTGGGACATTTTGTGGATATTTTCTCGTAGTTTGACCCTATGGATTTATAGAATTGGGGAAAACTTCATTTGGAGCTGTCCGGTCCTGAATTGGAGCAGATACCAGGGAACGCCCGATTACGTATACCTCCAAAGGGAGCTATACAAGGAAATTGGGAAAAAATTGAAGCGGACCGTTTTGTGGATATTTTCTCGTAGTTTGAACCTATGGGTTTATAGAATTGCGGAAAACTTTATTTGGAGCTGTCTGGGCCTGAATTGGACCAGATACCAAGGGATGCCCGATTACATATACCTCTAAAGGGAGCTATACAATGAAAATGGGTAAAAATTGAAGCGGGACGTTTTGTGGATATTTTCTCGTAGTTTTGACCCTATGGGTTTATAGAATTGTAGAAAACTTCATTTGGGGATGTCTGGGGCTGAATCAGAACAGATACTCGGGGACGTCCAATTACGTTAACCTCTAAAGGGAGCTATACAAGGAAAATAGGGAAAAATTGAAGTGGGATATTTTATGGATATTTTCTCGTAGTTTGACCCTATTGATTTATAGAATTGCGGAAAACTTCATTTGGAGCTGTCCGGTCCTGAATTGGAGCAGATACCAGGGAACGCCCGATTACGTATACCTCCAAAGGGGCTATACAAGGAAATTGGGAAAAAATTGAAGCGGACCGTTTTGTGGATATTTTCTCGTAGTTTGAACCTAGGGGTTTATAGAATTGCGGAAAACTTTATTTGGAGCTGTCCGGGCCTGAATTGGACCAGATACCAAGGGACGCCCGATTACATATACCTCTAAAGGGAGCTATACAATGAAAATGGGGGAAAATTGAAGCGGGACGTTTTGTGGACATTTTCTCGTAGCATTGACCCTATGGGTTTATAGAATTGTAGAAAACTTCATTTGGGGATGTCTGGGGCTGAATTGGAAAAGATACTAGGGGACGTCCAATTACGTTTACCTCTAAAGGGAGCTATACAAGGAAAATAGGGAAAAATTGAAGTGGGACATTTTGTGGATATTTTCTCGTAGTTTGACCCTATGGATTTATAGAATTGCGGAAAAATTAATTTGGAGCTGTCCGGTCCTGAATTGGAGCAGATACCAGGGAACGCCCGATTACGTATACCTCCAAAGGGAGCTATACAAGGAAATTGGGAAAAAATTGAAGCGGACCGTTTTGTGGATATTTTCTCGTAGTTTGAACCTATGGGTTTATAGAATTGCGGAAAACTTTATTTGGAGCTGTCCGTGCCTGAATTGGACCAGATACCAAGGGACGCCCGATTACATATACCTCTAAAGGGAGCTATACAATGAAAATGGGGGAAAATTGAAGCGGGACGTTTTGTGGATATTTTCTCGTAGCTTTGACCCTATGGGTTTATAGAATTGTAGAAAACTTCATTTGGGGATGTCTGGGGCGGAATCAGAACAGATACTCGGGGACGTCCAATTACGTTAACCTCTAAAGGGAGCTATACAAGGAAAATAGGGAAAAATTGAAGTGGGATATTTTATGGATATTTTCTCGTAGTTTGACCCTATTGATTTATAGAATTGCGGAAAACTTCATTTGGAGCTGTCCGGTCCTGAATTGGAGCAGATACCAGGGAACGCCCGATTACGTATACCTCCAAAGGGGCTATACAAGGAAATTGGGAAAAAATTGAAGCGGACCGTTTTGTGGATATTTTCTCGTAGTTTGAACCTAGGGGTTTATAGAATTGCGGAAAACTTTATTTGGAGCTGTCCGGGCCTGAATTGGACCAGATACCAAGGGACGCCCGATTACATATACCTCTAAAGGGAGCTATACAATGAAAATGGGGGAAAATTGAAGCGGGACGTTTTGTGGACATTTTCTCGTAGCATTGACCCTATGGGTTTATAGAATTGTAGAAAACTTCATTTGGGGATGTCTGGGGCTGAATTGGAAAAGATACTAGGGGACGTCCAATTACGTTTACCTCTAAAGGGAGCTATACAAGGAAAATAGGGAAAAATTGAAGTGGGACATTTTGTGGATATTTTCTCGTAGTTTGACCCTATGGATTTATGGAATTGCGGAAAAATTAATTTGGAGCTGTCCGGTCCTGAATTGGAGCAGATACCAGGGAACGCCCGATTACGTATACCTCCAAAGGGAGCTATACAAGGAAATTGGGAAAAAATTGAAGCGGACCGTTTTGTGGATATTTTCTCGTAGTTTGAACCTATGGGTTTATAGAATTGCGGAAAACTTTATTTGGAGCTGTCCGTGCCTGAATTGGACCAGATACCAAGGGACGCCCGATTACATATACCTCTAAAGGGAGCTATACAATGAAAATGGGGGAAAATTGAAGCGGGACGTTTTGTGGATATTTTCTCGTAGCTTTGACCCTATGGGTTTATAGAATTGTAGAAAACTTCATTTGGGGATGTCTGGGGCGGAATTGGAAAAGATACTTGGGGACGTCCAATTACGTTTACCTCTAAAGGGAGCTATACAAGGAAAATAGGGAAAAATTGAAGTGGGACATTTTGTGGATATTTTCTCGTAGTTTGACCCTATGGATTTATAAAATTGCGGAAAACTTCATTTGGAGCTGTCCGGTCCTGAATTGGAGCAGATACCAGGGAACGCCCGATTACGTATACCTCCAAAGGGAGCTATACAAGGAAATTGGGAAAAAATTGAAGCGGACCGTTTTGTGGATATTTTCTCGTAGTTTGAACCTATGGATTTATAGAATTGCGGAAAACTTTATTTGGAGCTGTCCGGGCCTGAATTGGACCAGATACCAAGGGATGCTCGATTACATATACCTCTAAAGGGAGCTATACAATGAAAATGGGTAAAAATTGAAGCGGGACGTTTTGTGGATATTTTCTCATAGTTTTGACCCTATGGGTTTATAGAATTGTAGAAAACTTCATTTGGGGATGTCTGGGGCTGAATCAGAACAGATACTCGGGGACGTCCAATTACGTTAACCTCTAAAGGGAGCTATACAAGGAAAATAGGGAAAAATTGAAGTGGGATATTTTATGGATATTTTCTCGTAGTTTGACCCTATGGATTTACAGAATTGCGGAAAACTTCATTTGGAGCTGTCCGGTCCTGAATTGGAGCAGATACCAGGGAACGCCCGATTACGTATACCTCCAAAGGGGCTATACAAGGAAATTGGGAAAAAATTGAAGCGGACCGTTTTGTGGATATTTTCTCGTAGCTTTGACCCTATGGGTTTATAGAATTGTAGAAAACTTCATTTGGGGATGTCTGGGGCTGAATTGGAAAAGATACTCGGGGACGTCCAATTACGTTTACCTCTAAAGGGAGCTATACAAGGAAAATAGGGAAAAATTGAAGTGGGACATTTTGTGGATATTTTCTCGTAGTTGGACCCTATGGATTATAGAATTGCGGAAAACTTCATTTGGAGCTGTCCGGTCCTGAATTGGAGCAGATACCAGGGAACGCCCGATTACGTATACCTCCAAAGGGAGCTATACAAGGAAATTGGGAAAAATTGAAGCGGACAGTTTTGTGGATATTTTCTCGTAGTTTGAACCTATGGGTTTATAGAATTGCGGAAAACTTTATTTGGAGCTGTCCGGGCCTGAATTGGACCAGATACCAAGGGACGCCCGATTACATATACCTCTAAAGGGAGCTATACAATGAAAATGGGGGAAAATTGAAGCGGGACGTTTTGTGGATATTTTCTCGTAGCTTTGACCCTATGGGTTTATAGAATTGTAGAAAACTTCATTTGGGGATGTCTGGGGCTGAATTGGAAAAGATACTCGGGGACGTCCAAATACGTTTACCTCTAAAGGGAGCTATACAAGGAAAATAGGGAAAAATTGAAGTGGGACATTTTGTGGATATTTTCTCGTAGTTTGACCCTATGGATTTATAAAATTGCGGAAAACTTCATTTGGAGCTGTCCGGTCCTGAATTGGAGCAGATACCAGGGAACACCCGATTACGTATACCTCCAAAGGGAGCTATACAAGGAAATTGGGAAAAAATTGAAGCGGACCGTTTTGTGGATATTTCTCGTAGTTTGAACCTATGGGTTTATAGAATTGCGGAAAACTTTATTTGGAGCTGTCCGGGCCTGAATTGGACCAGATACCAAGGGATGCCCGATTACATATACCTCTAAAGGGAGCTATACAATGAAAATGGGTAAAAATTGAAGCGGGACGTTTTGTGGATATTTTCTCGTAGTTTTGACCCTATGGGTTTATAGAATTGTAGAAAACTTCATTTGGGGATGTTTGGGGCTGAATCAGAACAGATACTCGGGGACGTCCAATTACGTTAACCTCTAAAGGGAGCTATACAAGGAAAATAGGGAAAAATTGAAGTGGGATATTTTATTGATATTTTCTCGTAGTTTGACCCTATGGATTTATAGAATTGCGGAAAACTTCATTTGGAGCTGTCCGGTCCTGAATTGGAGCAGATACCAGGGAACGCCCGATTACGTATACCTCCAAAGGGGCTATACAAGGAAATTGGGAAAAAATTGAAGCGGACCGTTTTGTGGATATTTTCTCGTAGTTTGAACCTATGGGTTTATAGAATTGCGGAAAACTTTATTTGGAACTGTCCGGGCCTGAATTGGACCAGATACCAAGGGACGCCCGATTACATATACCTCTAAAGGGAGTTATACAATGAAAATGGGGGAAAATTGAAGCGGGACGTTTTGTGGATATTTTCTCGTAGCATTGACCCTATGGGTTTATAGAATTGTAGAAAACTTCATTTGGGGATGTCTGGGGCTGAATTGGAAAAGATACTCGGGGACGTCCAATTACGTTTACCTCTAAAGGGAGCTATACAAGGAAAATAGGGAAAAATTGAAGTGGGACATGTTCTGGATATTTTCTCGTAGTTTGACCCTATGGATTTATAGAATTGCGGAAAAATTCATTTGGAGCTGTCCGGTGCTGAATTGGAGCAGATACCAGGGAACACCCGATTACGTATACCTCCAAAGGGAGCTATACAAGGAAATTGGGAAAAAATTGAAGCGGACCGTTTTGTGGATATTTTCTCGTAGTTTGAACCTCTGGGTTTATAGAATTGCGAAAAACTTTATTTGGAGCTGTCCGTGCCTGAATTGGACCAGATACCAAGGGACGCCCGATTACATATACCTCTAAAGGGAGCTATACAATGAAAATGGGGGAAAATTGAAGCGGGACGTTTTGTGGATATTTTCTCGTAGCTTTGACCCTATGGGTTTATAGAATTGTAGAAAACTTCATTTGGGGATGTTTGGGGCTGAATTGGAAAAGATACTTGGGGACGTCCAATTACGTTTACCTCTAAAGGGAGTTATACAAGGAAAATAGGGAAAAATTGAAGTGGGACATTTTGTGGATATTTTCTCGTAGTTTGACCCTATGGTTTTATAGAATTGCGGGAAAATTCATTTGGAGCTGTCCGGTCCTGAATTGGAGCAGATACCAGGGAAAGCCCGATTACGTATACCTCCAAAGGGAGCTATACAAGGAAATTGGGAAAAATTTGAAGCGGACCGTTTTGTGGATATTTTCTCGTAGTTTGAACCTATGGGTTTATAGAATTGCGGAAAACTTTATTTGGAGCTGTCCGTGCCTGAATTGGACCAGATACCAAGGGACGCCCGATTACATATACCTCTAAAGGGAGCTATACAATGAAAATGGGGGAAAATTGAAGCGGGACGTTTTGTGGATATTTTCTCGTAGCTTTGACCCTATGGGTTTATAGAATTGTAGAAAACTTCATTTGGGGATGTTTGGGGCTGAATTGGAAAAGATACTTGGGGACGTCCAATTACGTTTACCTCTAAAGGGAGTTATACAAGGAAAATAGGGAAAAATTGAAGTGGGACATTTTGTGGATAATTTCTCGTAGTTTGACCCTATGGTTTTATAGAATTGCGGGAAAATTCATTTGGAGCTGTCCGGTCCTGAATTGGAGCAGATACCAGGGAAAGCCCGATTACGTATACCTCCAAAGGGAGCTATACAAGGAAATTGGGAAAAATTTGAAGCGGACCGTTTTGTGGATATTTTCTCGTAGTTTGAACCTATGGGTTTATAGAATTGCGGAAAACTTTATTTGGAGCTGTCCGTGCCTGAATTGGACCAGATACCAAGGGACGCCCGATTACATATACCTCTAAAGGGAGCTATACAATGAAAATGGGGGAAAATTGAAGCGGGACGTTTTGTGGATATTTTCTCGTAGCTTTGACCCTATGGGTTTATAGAATTGTAGAAAACTTCATTTGGGGATGTCTGGGGCGGAATTGGAAAAGATACTTGGGGACGTCCAATTACGTTTACCTCTAAAGGGAGCTATACAAGGAAAATAGGGAAAAATTGAAGTGGGACATTTTGTGGATATTTTCTCGTAGTTTGACCCTATGGATTTATAAAATTGCGGAAAACTTCATTTGGAGCTGTCCGGTCCTGAATTGGAGCAGATACCAGGGAACGCCCGATTACGTATACCTCCAAAGGGAGCTATACAAGGAAATTGGGAAAAAATTGAAGCGGACCGTTTTGTGGATATTTTCTCGTAGTTTGAACCTATGGGTTTATAGAATTGCGGAAAACTTTATTTGGAGCTGTCCGGGCCTGAATTGGACCAGATACCAAGGGATGCCCGATTACATATACCTCTAAAGGGAGCTATACAATGAAAATGGGTAAAAATTGAAGCGGGACGTTTTGTGGATATTTTCTCGTAGTTTTGACCCTATGGGTTTATAGAATTGTAAAAAACTTCATTTGGGGATGTCTGGGGCTGAATCAGAACAGATACTCGGGGACGTCCAATTACGTTAACCTCTAAAGGGAGCTATACAAGGAAAATAGGGAAAAATTGAAGTGGGATATTTTATGGATATTTTCTCGTAGTTTGACCCTATGGATTTACAGAATTGCGGAAAACTTCATTTGGAGCTGTCCGGTCCTGAATTGGAGCAGATACCAGGGAACGCCCGATTACGTATACCTCCAAAGGGGCTATACAAGGAAATTGGGAAAAAAATGAAGCGGATCGTTTTGTGGATATTTTCTCGTAGCTTTGACCCTATGGGTTTATAGAATTGTAGAAAACTTCATTTGGGGATGTCTGGGGCTGAATTGGAAAAGATACTCGGGGACGTCCAATTACGTTTACCTCTAAAGGGAGCTATACAAGGAAAATAGGGAAAAATTGAAGTGGGACATTTTGTGGATATTTTCTCGTAGTTTGACCCTATGGATTTATAGAATTGCGGAAAACTTCATTTGGAGCTGTCCGGTCCTGAATTGGAGCAGATACCAGGGAACGCCCGATTACGTATACCTCCAAAGGGAGCTATACAAGGAAATTGGGAAAAAATTGAAGCGGACCGTTTTGTGGATATTTTCTCGTAGTTTGAACCTATGGGTTTATAGAATTGCGGAAAACTTTATTTGGAGCTGTCCGGGCCTGAATTGGACCAGATACCAAGGGATGCCCGATTACATATACCTCTAAAGGGAGCTATACAATGAAAATGGGTAAAAATTGAAGCGGGACGTTTTGTGGATATTTTCTCGTAGTTTTGACCCTATGGGTTTATAGAATTGTAGAAAACTTCATTTGGGGATGTCTGGGGCTGAATCAGAACAGATACTCGGGGACGTCCAATTACGTTAACCTCTAAAGGGAGCTATACAAGGAAAATATGGAAAAATTGAAGTGGGATATTTTATGGATATTTTCTCGTAGTTTGACCCTATGGATTTACAGAATTGCGGAAAACTTCATTTGGAGCTGTCTGGTCCTGAATTGGAGCAGATACCAGGGAACGCCCGATTACGTATACCTCCAAAGGGGCTATACAAGGAAATTGGGAAAAAAATTGAAGCGGACCATTTTGTGGATATTTTCTCGTAGTTTGAACCTATGGGTTTATAGAATTGCGGAAAACTTTATTTGGAACTGTCCGGGCCTGAATTGGACCAGATACCAAGGGACGCCCGATTACATATACCTCTAAAGGGAGTTATACAATGAAAATGGGGGAAAATTGAAGCGGGACGTTTTGTGGATATTTTCTCGTAGCATTGACCCTATGGGTTTATAGAATTGTAGAAAACTTCATTTGGGGATGTCTGGGGCTGAATTGGAAAAGATACTCGGGGACGTCCAATTACGTTTACCTCTAAAGGGAGCTATACAAGGAAAATAGGGAAAAATTGAAGTGGGACATGTTGTGGATATTTTCTCGTAGTTTGACCCTATGGATTTATAGAATTGCGGAAAAATTCATTTGGAGCTGTCCGGTGCTGAATTGGAGCAGATACCAGGGAACACCCGATTACGTATACCTCCAAAGGGAGCTATACAAGGAAATTGGGAAAAAATTGAAGCGGACCGTTTTGTGGATATTTTCTCGTAGTTTGAACCTCTGGGTTTATAGAATTGCGAAAAACTTTATTTGGAGCTGTCCGTGCCTGAATTGGACCAGATACCAAGGGACGCCCGATTACATATACCTCTAAAGGGAGCTATACAATGAAAATGGGGGAAAATTGAAGCGGGACGTTTTGTGGATATTTTCTCGTAGCTTTGACCCTATGGGTTTATAGAATTGTAGAAAACTTCATTTGGGGATGTTTGGGGCTGAATTGGAAAAGATACTTGGGGACGTCCAATTACGTTTACCTCTAAAGGGAGTTATACAAGGAAAATAGGGAAAAATTGAAGTGGGACATTTTGTGGATATTTTCTCGTAGTTTGACCCTATGGTTTTATAGAATTACGGGAAAATTCATTTGGAGCTGTCCGGTCCTGAATTGGAGCAGATACCAGGGAAAGCCCGATTACGTATACCTCCAAAGGGAGCTATACAAGGAAATTGGGAAAAATTTGAAGCGGACCGTTTTGTGGATATTTTCTCGTAGTTTGAACCTATGGGTTTATAGAATTGCGGAAAACTTTATTTGGAGCTGTCCGTGCCTGAATTGGACCAGATACCAAGGGACGCCCGATTACATATACCTCTAAAGGGAGCTATACAATGAAAATGGGGGAAAATTGAAGCGGGACGTTTTGTGGATATTTTCTCGTAGCTTTGACCCTATGGGTTTATAGAATTGTAGAAAACTTCATTTGGGGATGTCTGGGGCGGAATTGGAAAAGATACTTGGGGACGTCCAATTACGTTTACCTCTAAAGGGAGCTATACAAGGAAAATAGGGAAAAATTGAAGTGGGACATTTTGTGGATATTTTCTCGTAGTTTGACCCTATGGATTTATAAAATTGCGGAAAACTTCATTTGGAGCTGTCCGGTTCTGAATTGGAGCAGATACCAGGGAACGCCCGATTACGTATACCTCCAAAGGGAGCTATACAAGGAAATTGGGAAAAAATTGAAGCGGACCGTTTTGTGGATATTTTCTCGTAGTTTGAACCTATGGGTTTATAGAATTGCGGAAAACTTTATTTGGAGCTGTCCGGGCCTGAATTGGACCAGATACCAAGGGATGCCCGATTACATATACCTCTAAAGGGAGCTATACAATGAAAATGGGTAAAAATTGAAGCGGGACGTTTTGTGGATATTTTCTCGTAGTTTTGACCCTATGGGTTTATAGAATTGTAGAAAACTTCATTTGGGGATGTCTGGGGCTGAATCAGAACAGATACTCGGGGACGTCCAATTACGTTAACCTCTAAAGGGAGCTATACAAGGAAAATAGGGAAAAATTGAAGTGGGATATTTTATGGATATTTTCTCGTAGTTTGACCCTATGGATTTACAGAATTGCGGAAAACTTCATTTGGAGCTGTCCGGTCCTGAATTGGAGCAGATACCAGGGAACGCCCGATTACGTATACCTCCAAAGGGGCTATACAAGGAAATTGGGAAAAAATTGAAGCGGACCGTTTTGTGGATATTTTCTCGTAGCTTTGACCCTATGGGTTTATAGAATTGTAGAAAACTTCATTTGGGGATGTCTGGGGCTGAATTGGAAAAGATACTCGGGGACGTCCAATTACGTTTACCTCTAAAGGGAGCTATACAAGGAAAATAGGGAAAAATTGAAGTGGGACATTTTGTGGATATTTTCTCGTAGTTTGACCCTATGGATTTATAGAATTGCGGAAAACTTCATTTGGAGCTGTCCGGTCCTGAATTGGAGCAGATACCAGGGAACGCCCGATTACGTATACCTCCAAAGGGAGCTATACAAGGAAATTGGGAAAAAATTGAAGCGGACCGTTTTGTGGATATTTTCTCGTAGTTTGAACCTATGGGTTTATAGAATTGCGGAAAACTTTATTTGGAGCTGTCCGGGCCTGAATTGGACCAGATACCAAGGGACGCCCGATTACATATACCTCTAAAGGGAGCTATACAATGAAAATGGGGGAAAATTGAAGCGGGACGTTTTGTGGATATTTTCTCGTAGCTTTGACCCTATGGGTTTATAGAATTGTAGAAAACTTCATTTGGGGATGTCTGGGGCTGAATTGGAAAAGATACTCGGGGACGTGCAAATACGTTTACCTCTAAAGGGAGCTATACAAGGAAAATAGGGAAAAATTGAAGTGGGACATTTTGTGGATATTTTCTCGTAGTTTGACCCTATGGATTTATAAAATTACGAAAAACTTCATTTGGAGCTGTCCGGTCCTGAATTGGAGCAGATACCAGGGAACACCCGATTACGTATACCTCCAAAGGGAGCTATACAAGGAAATTGGGAAAAAATTGAAGCGGACCGTTTTGTGGATATTTTCTCGTAGTTTGAACCTATGGGTTTATAGAATTGCGGAAAACTTTATTTGGAGCTGTCCGGGCCTGAATTGGACCAGATACCAAGGGATGCCCGATTACATATACCTCTAAAGGGAGCTATATAATGAAAATGGGTAAAAATTGAAGCGGGACGTTTTGTGGATATTTTCTCGTAGTTTTGACCCTATGGGTTTATAGAATTGTAGAAAACTTCATTTGGGGATGTCTGGGGCTGAATCAGAACAGATACTCGGGGACGTCCAATTACGTTAACCTCTAAAGGGAGCTATACAAGGAAAATAGGGAAAAATTGAAGTCGGATATTTTATGGATATTTTCTCGTAGTTTGACCCTATGGATTTATAGAATTGCGGAAAACTTCATTTGGAGCTGTCCGGTCCTGAATTGGAGCAGATACCAGGGAACGCCCGATTACGTATACCTCCAAAGGGGCTATACAAGGAAATTGGGAAAAAATTGAAGCGGACCGTTTTGTGGATATTTTCTCGTAGTTTGAACCTATGGGTTTATAGAATTGCGGAAAACTTTATTTGGAGCTGTCCGGGCCTGAATTGGACCAGATACCAAGGGACGCCCGATTACATATACCTCTAAAGGGAGTTATACAATGAAAATGGGGGAAAATTGAAGCGGGACGTTTTGTGGATATTTTCTCATAGCATTGACCCTATGGGTTTATAGAATTGTAGAAAACTTCATTTGGGGATGTCTGGGGCTGAATTGGAAAAGATACTCGGGGACGTCCAATTACGTTTACCTCTAAAGGGAGCTATACAAGGAAAATAGGGAAAAATTGAAGTGGGACATGTTGTGGATATTTTCTCGTAGTTTGACCCTATGGATTTATAGAATTGCGGAAAAATTCATTTGGAGCTGTCCGGTGCTGAATTGGAGCAGATACCAGGGAACACCCGATTACGTATACCTCCAAAGGGAGCTATACAAGGAAATTGGGAAAAAATTGAAGCGGACCGTTTTGTGGATATTTTCTCGTAGTTTGAACCTCTGGGTTTATAGAATTGCGAAAAACTTTATTTGGAGCTGTCCGTGCCTGAATTGGACCAGATACCAAGGGACGCCCGATTACATATACCTCTAAAGGGATCTATACAATGAAAATGGGGGAAAATTGAAGCGGGACGTTTTGTGGATATTTTCTCGTAGCTTTGACCCTATGGGTTTATAGAATTGTAGAAAACTTCATTTGGGGATGTTTGGGGCTGAATTGGAAAAGATACTTGGGGACGTCCAATTACGTTTACCTCTAAAGGGAGTTATACAAGGAAAATAGGGAAAAATTGAAGTGGGACATTTTGTGGATATTTTCTCGTAGTTTGACCCTATGGTTTTATAGAATTGCGGGAAAATTCATTTGGAGCTGTCCGGTCCTGAATTGGAGCAGATACCAGGGAAAGCCCGATTACGTATACCTCCAAAGGGAGCTATACAAGGAAATTGGGAAAAATTTGAAGCGGACCGTTTTGTGGATATTTTCTCGTAGTTTGAACCTATGGGTTTATAGAATTGCGGAAAACTTTATTTGGAGCTGTCCGTGCCTGAATTGGACCAGATACCAAGGGACGCCCGATTACATATACCTCTAAAGGGAGCTATACAATGAAAATGGGGGAAAATTGAAGCGGGACGTTTTGTGGATATTTTCTCGTAGCTTTGACCCTATGGGTTTATAGAATTGTAGAAAACTTCATTTGGGGATGTCTGGGGCGGAATTGGAAAAGATACTTGGGGACGTCCAATTACGTTTACCTCTAAAGGGAGCTATACAAGGAAAATAGGGAAAAATTGAAGTGGGACATTTTGTGGATATTTTCTCGTAGTTTGACCCTATGGATTTATAAAATTGCGGAAAACTTCATTTGGAGCTGTCCGGTCCTGAATTGGAGCAGATACCAGGGAACGCCCGATTACGTATACCTCCAAAGGGAGCTATACAAGGAAATTGGGAAAAAATTGAAGCGGACCGTTTTGTGGATATTTTCTCGTAGTTTGAACCTATGGGTTTATAGAATTGCGGAAAACTTTATTTGGAGCTGTCCGGGCCTGAATTGGACCAGATACCAAGGGATGCCCGATTACATATACCTCTAAAGGGAGCTATACAATGAAAATGGGTAAAAATTGAAGCGGGACGTTTTGTGGATATTTTCTCGTAGTTTTGACCCTATGGGTTTATAGAATTGTAGAAAACTTCATTTGGGGATGTCTGGGGCTGAATCAGAACAGATACTCGGGGACGTCCAATTACGTTAACCTCTAAAGGGAGCTATACAAGGAAAATAGGGAAAAATTGAAGTGGGATATTTTATGGATATTTTCTCGTAGTTTGACCCTATGGATTTACAGAATTGCGGAAAACTTCATTTGGAGCTGTCCGGTCCTGAATTGGAGCAGATACCAGGGAACGCCCGATTACGTATACCTCCAAAGGGGCTATACAAGGAAATTGGGAAAAAATTGAAGCGGACCGTTTTGTGGATATTTTCTCGTAGCTTTGACCCTATGGGTTTATAGAATTGTAGAAAACTTCATTTGGGGATGTCTGGGGCTGAATTGGAAAAGATACTCGGGGACGTCCAATTACGTTTACCTCTAAAGGGAGCTATACAAGGAAAATAGGGAAAAATTGAAGTGGGACATTTTGTGGATATTTTCTCGTAGTTTGACCCTATGGATTTATAGAATTGCGGAAAACTTCATTTGGAGC
Source organism: Heracleum sosnowskyi (assembly GCA_030848705.1). NCBI lineage: Eukaryota > Viridiplantae > Streptophyta > Magnoliopsida > Apiales > Apiaceae > Heracleum > Heracleum sosnowskyi. The sequence goes on from CM061236.1 coordinate 52,681,484, forward strand.
TGTCCGGTCCTGAATTGGAGCAGATACCAGGGAACGCCCGATTACGTATACCTCCAAAGGGAGCTATACAAGGAAATTGGGAAAAAATTGAAGCGGACCGTTTTGTGGATATTTTCTCGTAGTTTGAACCTATGGGTTTATAGAATTGCGGAAAACTTTATTTGGAGCTGTCCGGGCCTGAATTGGACCAGATACCAAGGGACGCCCGATTACATATACCTCTAAAGGGAGCTATACAATGAAAATGGGGGAAAATTGAAGCGGGACGTTTTGTGGATATTTTCTCGTAGCTTTGACCCTATGGGTTTATAGAATTGTAGAAAACTTCATTTGGGGATGTCTGGGGCTGAATTGGCAAAGATACTCGGGGACGTGCAAATACGTTTACCTCTAAAGGGAGCTATACAAGGAAAATAGGGAAAAATTGAAGTGGGACATTTTGTGGATATTTTCTCGTAGTTTGACCCTATGGATTTATAAAATTACGGAAAACTTCATTTGGAGCTGTCCGGTCCTGAATTGGAGCAGATACCAGGGAACACCCGATTACGTATACCTCCAAAGGGAGCTATACAAGGAAATTGGGAAAAAATTGAAGCGGACCGTTTTGTGGATATTTTCTCGTAGTTTGAACCTATGGGTTTATAGAATTGCGAAAAACTTTATTTGGAGCTGTCTGTGCCTGAATTGGACCAGATACCAAGGGACACCCGATTACATATACCTCTAAAGGGAGCTATACAATGAAAATGGGGGAAAATTGAAGCGGGACGTTTTGTGGATATTTTCTCGTAGTTTTGACCCTATGGGTTTATAGAATTGTAGAAAACTTCATTTGGGGATGTCTGGGGCTGAATTGGAAAAGATACTCGGGGACGTCCAATTACGTTTACCTCTAAAGGGAGCTATACAAGGAAAATAGGGAAAAATTGAAGTGGGACATGTTGTGGATATTTTCTCGTAGTTTGACCCTATGGATTTATAGAATTGCGGAAAAATTCATTTGGAGCTGTCCGGTCCTGAATTGGAGCAGATACCAGGGAACACCCGATTACGTATACCTCCAAAGGGAGCTATACAAGGAAATTGGGAAAAAATTGAAGCGGACCGTTTTGTGGATATTTTCTCGTAGTTTGAACCTATGGGTTTATAGAATTGCGAAAAACTTTATTTGGAGCTGTCCGTGCCTGAATTGGACCAGATACCAAGGGACGCCCGATTACATATACCTCTAAAGGGAGCTATACAATGAAAATGGGGGAAAATTGAAGCGGGACGTTTTGTGGATATTTTCTCGTAGCTTTGACCCTATGGGTTTATAGAATTGTAGAAAACTTCATTTGGGGATGTTTGGGGCTGAATTGGAAAAGATACTTGGGGACGTCCAATTACGTTTACCTCTAAAGGGAGCTATACAAGGAAAATAGGGAAAAATTGAAGTGGGACATTTTGTGGATATTTTCTCGTAGTTTGACCCTATGGATTTATAAAATTGCGGAAAACTTCATTTGGAGCTGTCCGGTCCTGAATTGGAGCAGATACCAGGGAATGCCCGATTACGTATACCTCCAAAGGGAGCTATACAAGGAAATTGGGAAGAAATTGAAGCGAACCGTTTTGTGGATATTTTCTCATAGTTTGAACCTATGGGTTTATAGAATTGCGGAAAACTTTATTTGGAGCTGTCCGGGCCTGAATTGGACCAGATACCAAGGGATCCCCGATTACATATACCTCTAAAGGGAGCTATACAATGAAAATGGGTAAAAATTGAAGCGGGACGTTTTGTGGATATTTTCTCGTAGTTTTGACCCTATGGGTTTATAGAATTGTAGAAAACTTCATTTGGGGATGTCTGGGGCTGAATCAGAACAGAGACTCGGGGACGTCCAATTACGTTAACCTCTAAAGGGAGCTATACAAGGAAAATAGGGAAAAATTGAAGTGGGATATTTTATGGATATTTTCTCGTAGTTTGACCCTATGGATTTACAGAATTGCGGAAAACTTCATTTGGAGTTGTCCGGTCCTGAATTGGAGCAGATACCAGGGAACGCCCGATTACCTATACCTCCAAAGGGGCTATACAAGGAAATTGGGAAAAAATTGAAGCGGACCGTTTTGTGGATATTTTCTCGTAGCTTTGACCCTATGGGTTTATAGAATTGTAGAAAACTTCATTTGGGGATGTCTGGGGCTGAATTGGAAAAGATACTCGGGGACGTCCAATTACGTTTACCTCTAAAGGGAGCTATACAAGGAAAATAGGAAAAAATTGAAGTGGGACATTTTGTGGATATTTTCTCGTAGTTTGACCCTATGGATTTATAGAATTGCGGAAAAATTCATTTGGAGCTGTCCGGTCCTGAATTGGAGCAGATACCAGGGAACGCCCGATTACGTATACCTCCAAAGGGAGCTATACAAGGAAATTGGGAAAAAATTGAAGCGGACCGTTTTGTGGATATTTTCTCGTAGTTTGAACCTATGGGTTTATAGAATTGCGGAAAACTTTATTTGGAGCTGTCTGTGCCTGAATTGGACCAGATACCAAGGGACGCCCGATTACATATACCTCTAAAGGGAGCTATACAATGAAAATGGGGGAAAATTGAAGCGGGACGTTTTGTGGATATTTTCTCGTAGCTTTGACCCTATGGGTTTATAGAATTGTAGAAAACTTCATTTGGGGAAGTCTGGGGCTGAATTGGAAAAGATACTTGGGGACGTCCAATTACGTTTACCTCTAAAGGGAGCTATACAAGGAAAATAGGGAAAAATTGAAGTGGGACATTTTGTGGATATTTTCTCGTAGTTTGACCCTATGGATTTATAAAATTGCGGAAAACTTCATTTGGAGCTGTCCGGTCCTGAATTGGAGCAGATACCAGGGAACGCCCGATTACGTATACCTCCAAAGGGAGCTATACAAGGAAATTGGGAAAAAATTGAAGCGGACCGTTTTGTGGATATTTTCTTGTAGTTTGAACCTATGGGTTTATAGAATTGCGGAAAACTTTATTTGGAGCTGTTCGGGCCTGAATTGGACCAGATACCAAGGGATGCCCGATTACATATACCTCTAAAGGGAGCTATACAATGAAAATGGTTAAAAATTGAAGCGGGACATTTTGTGGATATTTTCTCGTAGTTTTGACCCTATGGGTTTATAGAATTGTAGAAAACTTCATTTGGGGATGTCTGGGGCTGAATCAGAACAGATACTCGGGGACGTCCAATTACGTTAACCTCTAAAGGGAGCTATACAAGGAAAATAGGGAAAAATTGAAGTGGGATATTTTATGGATATTTTCTCATAGTTTGACCCTATGGATTTACAGAATTGCGGAAAACTTCATTTGGAGCTGTCCGGTCCTGAATTGGAGCAGATACCAGGGAACGCCCGATTTCGCATACCTCCAAAGGGGCTATACAAGGAAATTGGGAAAAAATTGAAGTGGACCGTTTTGTGGATATTTTCTCGTAGCTTTGACCCTATGGGTTTATAGAATTGTAGAAAACTTCATTTGGGGATGTCTGGGGCTGAATTGGAAAAGATACTCGGGGACGTCCAATTACGTTTACCTCTAAAGGGAGCTATACAAGGAAAATAGGGAAAAATTGAAGTGGGACATTTTGTGGATATTTTCTCGTAGTTTGACCCTATAGATTTATAGAATTGCGGAAAACTTCATTTGGAGCTGTCCGGTCCTGAATTGGAGCAGATACCAGGGAACGCCCGATTACGTATACCTCCAAAGGGAGCTATACAAGGAAATTGGGAAAAAATTGAAGCGGACCGTTTTGTGGATATTTTCTCGTAGTTTGAACCTATGGGTTTATAGAATTGCGGAAAACTTTATTTGGAGTTGTCCGGGCCTGAATTGGACCAGATACCAAGGGACGCCCGATTACATATACCTCTAAAGGGAGCTATACAATGAAAATGGGGGAAAATTGAAGCGGGACGTTTTGTGGATATTTTCTCGTAGTTTTGACCCTATGGGTTTATAGAATTGTAGAAAACTTCATTTGGGGATGTCTGGGGCTGAATCAGAACAGATACTCGGGGACGTCCAATTACGTTAACCTCTAAAGGGAGCTGTACAAGGAAAATAGGGAAAAATTGAAGTGGGATATTTTATGGATATTTTCTCGTAGTTTGACCCTATGGATTTACAGAATTGCGGAAAACTTCATTTGGAACTGTCCGGTCCTGAATTGGAGCAGATACCAGGGAACGCCCGATTACGTATACCTCCAAAGGGGCTATACAAGGAAATTGGGAAAAAATTGAAGCGGACCGTTTTGTGGATATTTTCTCGTAGTTTGAACCTATGGGTTTATAGAATTGCGGAAAACTTTATTTGGAGCTGTCCGGGCCTGAATTGGACCAGATACCAAGGGACGCCCGATTACATATACCTCTAAAGGGAGCTATACAATGAAAATGGGGGAAAATTGAAGCGGGACGTTTTGTGGATATTTTCTCGTAGCATTGACCCTATGGGTTTATAGAATTGTAGAAAACTTCATTTGGGGATGTCTGGGGCTGAATTGGAAAAGATACTCGGGGACGTCCAATTACGTTTACCTCTAAAGGGAGCTATACAAGGAAAATAGGGAAAAATTGAAGTGGGACATTTAATGGATATTTTCTCGTAGTTTGACCCTATGGATTTATAGAATTGCGGAAAACTTCATTTGGAGCTGTCCGGTCCTGAATTGGAGCAGATACCAGGGAACGCCCAATTACGTATACCTCCAAAGGGAGCTATACAAGGAAATTGGGAAAAAATTGAAGCGGACCGTTTTGTGGATATTTTCTCGTAGTTTGAACCTATGGGTTTATAGAATTGCGGAAAACTTTATTTGGAGCTGTCCGGGCCTGAATTGGACCAGATACCAAGGGACGCCCGATTACATATACCTCTAAAGGGAGCTATACAATGAAAATGGGGGAAAATTGAAGCGGGACGTTTTGTGGATATTTTCTCGTAGCTTTGACCCTATGGGTTTATAGAATTGTAGAAAACTTCATTTGGGGATGTCTGGGGCGGAATTGGAAAAGATAATCGGGGACGTCCAATTACGTTTACCTCTAAAGGGAGCTATACAAGGAAAATAGGGAAAAATTGAAGTGGGACATTTTGTGGATATTTTCTCGTAGTTTGACCCTATGGATTTGTAGAATTGCGGAAAACTTCATTTGGAGCTGTCCGGTCCTGAATTGGAGCAGATACCAGGGAACGCTCGATTACGTATACCTCCAAAGGGAGCTATACAAGGAAATTGGGAAAAAATTGAAGCGGACCGTTTTGTGGATATTTTCTTGTAGTTTGAACCTATGGGTTTATAGAATTGCGGAAAACTTTATTTGGAGCTGTCCGGGCCTGAATTGGACCAGATACCAAGGGATGCCCGATTACATATACCTCTAAAGGGAGCTATACAATGAAAATGGTTAAAAATTGAAGCGGGACATTTTGTGGATATGTTCTCGTAGTTTTGACCCTATGGGTTTATAGAATTGTAGAAAACTTCATTTGGGGATGTCTGGGGCTGAATCAGAACAGATACTCGGGGACGTCCAATTACGTTAACCTCTAAAGGGAGCTATACAAGGAAAATAGGGAAAAATTGAAGTGGGATATTTTATGGATATTTTCTCATAGTTTGACCCTATGGATTTACAGAATTGCGGAAAACTTCATTTGGAGCTGTCCGGTCCTGAATTGGAGCAGATACCAGGGAACGCCCGATTTCGCATACCTCCAAAGGGGCTATACAAGGAAATTGGGAAAAAATTGAAGTGGACCGTTTTGTGGATATTTTCTCGTAGCTTTGACCCTATGGGTTTATAGAATTGTAGAAAACTTCATTTGGGGATGTCTGGGGCTGAATTGGAAAAGATACTCGGGGACGTCCAATTACGTTTACCTCTAAAGGGAGCTATACAAGGAAAATAGGGAAAAATTGAAGTGGGACATTTTGTGGATATTTTCTCGTAGTTTGACCCTATAGATTTATAGAATTGCGGAAAACTTCATTTGGAGCTGTCCGGTCCTGAATTGGAGCAGATACCAGGGAACGCCCGATTACGTATACCTCCAAAGGGAGCTATACAAGGAAATTGGGAAAAAATTGAAGCGGACCGTTTTGTGGATATTTTCTCGTAGTTTGAACCTATGGGTTTATAGAATTGCGGAAAACTTTATTTGGAGTTGTCCGGGCCTGAATTGGACCAGATACCAAGGGACGCCCGATTACATATACCTCTAAAGGGAGCTATACAATGAAAATGGGGGAAAATTGAAGCGGGACGTTTTGTGGATATTTTCTCGTAGTTTGAACCTATGGGTTTATAGAATTGCGGAAAACTTTATTTGGAGCTGTCCGGGCCTGAATTGGACCAGATACCAAGGGACGCCCGATTACATATACCTCTAAAGGGAGCTATACAATGAAAATGGGGGAAAATTGAAGCGGGACGTTTTGTGGATATTTTCTCGTAGCATTGACCCTATGGGTTTATAGAATTGTAGAAAACTTCATTTGGGGATGTCTGGGGCTGAATTGGAAAAGATACTCGGGGACGTCCAATTACGTTTACCTCTAAAGGGAGCTATACAAGGAAAATAGGGAAAAATTGAAGTGGGACATTTAATGGATATTTTCTCGTAGTTTGACCCTATGGATTTATAGAATTGCGGAAAACTTCATTTGGAGCTGTCCGATCCTGAATTGGAGCAGATACCAGGGAACGCCCAATTACGTATACCTCCAAAGGGAGCTATACAAGGAAATTGGGAAAAAATTGAAGCGGACCGTTTTGTGGATATTTTCTCGTAGTTTGAACCTATGGGTTTATAGAATTGCGGAAAACTTTATTTGGAGCTGTCCGGGCCTGAATTGGACCAGATACCAAGGGACGCCCGATTACATATACCTCTAAAGGGAGCTATACAATGAAAATGGGGGAAAATTGAAGCGGGACGTTTTGTGGATATTTTCTCGTAGCTTTGACCCTATGGGTTTATAGAATTGTAGAAAACTTCATTTGGGGATGTCTGGGGCGGAATTGGAAAAGATAATCGGGGACGTCCAATTACGTTTACCTCTAAAGGGAGATATACAAGGAAAATAGGGAAAAATTGAAGTGGGACATTTTGTGGATATTTTCTCGTAGTTTGACCCTATGGATTTGTAGAATTGCGGAAAACTTCATTTGGAGCTGTCCGGTCCTGAATTGGAGCAGATACCAGGGAACGCCCGATTACGTATACCTCCAAAGGGAGCTATACAAGGAAATTGGGAAAAAATTGAAGCGGACCGTTTTGTGGATATTTTCTCGTAGTTTGAACCTATGGGTTTATAGAATTGCGGAAAACTTTATTTGGAGCTGTCCGGGCCTGAATTGGACCAGATACCAAGGGACACCCGATTACATATACCTCTAAAGGGAGCTATACAATGAAAATGGGGGAAAATTGAAGCGGGACGTTTTGTGGATATTTTCTCGTAGCTTTGACCCTATGGGTTTATAGAATTGTAGAAAACTTCATTTGGGGATGTCTGGGGCTGAATTGGAAAAGATACTCGGGGACGTCCAATTACGTTTACCTCTAAAGGGAGCTATACAAGGAAAATAGGGAAAAATTGAAGTGGGACATTTTGTGGATATTTTCTCGTAGTTTGACCCTATGGATTTATAGAATTGCGGAAAAATTCATTTGGAGTTGTCCGGTCCTGAATTGGAGCAGATACCAAGGAACGCCCGATTACGTATACCTCCAAAGGGAGCTATACAAGGAAATTGGGAAAAAATTGAAGCGGACCGTTTTGTGGATATTTTCTCGTAGTTTGAACCTATGGGTTTATAGAATTGCGGAAAACTTTATTTGGAGCTGTCCGGGCCTGAATTGGACCAGATACCAAGGGACGCCCGATTACATATACCTCTAAAGGGAGCTATACAATGAAAATGGGGGAAAATTGAAGCGGGACGTTTTGTGGATATTTTCTCGTAGCTTTGACCCTATGGGTTTATAGAATTGTAGAAAACTTAATTTGGGGATGTCTGGGGCGGAATTGGAAAAGATACTCGGGGACGTCCAATTACGTTTACCTCTAAAGGGAGCTATACAAGGAAAATAGGGAAAAATTGAAGTGGGACATTTTGTGGATATTTTCTCGTAGTTTGACCCTATGGATTTATGAAATTGCGGAAAACTTCATTTGGAGCTGTCCGGTCCTGAATTTGAGCAGATACCAGGGAACGCCCGATTACGTATACCTCCAAAGGGAGCTATACAAGGAAATTGGGAAAAAATTGAAGCGGACCGTTTTGTGGATATTTTCTCGTAGTTTGAACCTATGGGTTTATAGAATTGCGGAAAACTTTATTTGGAGCTGTCCGGGCCTGAATTGGACCAGATACCAAGGGACACCCGATTACATATACCTCTAAAGGGAGCTATACAATGAAAATGGGGGAAAATTGAAGCGGGACGTTTTGTGGATATTTTCTCGTAGCTTTGACCCTATGGGTTTATAGAATTGTAGAAAACTTCATTTGGGGATGTCTGGGGCTGAATTGGAAAAGATACTCGGGGACGTCCAATTACGTTTACCTCTAAAGGGAGCTATACAAGGAAAATAGGGAAAAATTGAAGTGGGACATTTTGTGGATATTTTCTCGTAGTTTGACCCTATGGATTTATAGAATTGCGGAAAAATTCATTTGGAGCTGTCCGGTCCTGAATTGGAGCAGATACCAGGGAACGCCCGATTACGTATACCTCCAAAGGGAGCTATACAAGGAAATTGGGAAAAAATTGAAGCGGACCGTTTTGTGGATATTTTCTCGTAGTTTGAACCTATGGGTTTATAGAATTGCGGAAAACTTTATTTGGAGCTGTCCGGGCCTGAATTGGACCAGATACCAAGGGACGCCCGATTACATATACCTCTAAAGGGAACTATACAATGAAAATGGGGGAAAATTGAAGCGGGACGTTTTGTGGATATTTTCTCGTAGCTTTGACCCTATGGGTTTATAGAATTGTAGAAAACTTCATTTGGGGATGTCTGGGGCTGAATCAGAACAGATACTCGGGGACGTCCAATTACGTTAACCTCTAAAGGGAGCTGTACAAGGAAAATAGGGAAAAATTGAAGTGGGATATTTTATGGATATTTTCTCGTAGTTTGACCCTATGGATTTACAGAATTGCGGAAAACTTCATTTGGAACTGTCCGGTCCTGAATTGGAGCAGATACCAGGGAACGCCCGATTACGTATACCTCCAAAGGGGCTATACAAGGAAATTGGGAAAAAATTGAAGCGGACCGTTTTGTGGATATTTTCTCGTAGTTTGAACCTATGGGTTTATAGAATTGCGGAAAACTTTATTTGGAGCTGTCCGGGCCTGAATTGGACCAGATACCAAGGGACGCCCGATTACATATACCTCTAAAGGGAGCTATACAATGAAAATGGGGGAAAATTGAAGCGGGACGTTTTGTGGATATTTTCTCGTAGCATTGACCCTATGGGTTTATAGAATTGTAGAAAACTTCATTTGGGGATGTCTGGGGCTGAATTGGAAAAGATACTCGGGGACGTCCAATTACGTTTACCTCTAAAGGGAGCTATACAAGGAAAATAGGGAAAAATTGAAGTGGGACATTTAATGGATATTTTCTCGTAGTTTGACCCTATGGATTTATAGAATTGCGGAAAACTTCATTTGGAGCTGTCCGGTCCTGAATTGGAGCAGATACCAGGGAACGCCCAATTACGTATACCTCCAAAGGGAGCTATACAAGGAAATTGGGAAAAAATTGAAGCGGACCGTTTTGTGGATATTTTCTCGTAGTTTGAACCTATGGGTTTATAGAATTGCGGAAAACTTTATTTGGAGCTGTCCGGGCCTGAATTGGACCAGATACCAAGGGACGCCCGATTACATATACCTCTAAAGGGAGCTATACAATGAAAATGGGGGAAAATTGAAGCGGGACGTTTTGTGGATATTTTCTCGTAGCTTTGACCCTATGGGTTTATAGAATTGTAGAAAACTTCATTTGGGGATGTCTGGGGCGGAATTGGAAAAGATAATCGGGGACGTCCAATTACGTTTACCTCTAAAGGGAGCTATACAAGGAAAATAGGGAAAAATTGAAGTGGGACATTTTGTGGATATTTTCTCGTAGTTTGACCCTATGGATTTGTAGAATTGCGGAAAACTTCATTTGGAGCTGTCCGGTCCTGAATTGGAGCAGATACCAGGGAACGCCCGATTACGTATACCTCCAAAGGGAGCTATACAAGGAAATTGGGAAAAAATTGAAGCGGACCGTTTTGTGGATATTTTCTCGTAGTTTGAACCTATGGGTTTATAGAATTGCGGAAAACTTTATTTGGAGCTGTCCGGGCCTGAATTGGACCAGATACCAAGGGACACCCGATTACATATACCTCTAAAGGGAGCTATACAATGAAAATGGGGGAAAATTGAAGCGGGACGTTTTGTGGATATTTTCTCGTAGCTTTGACCCTATGGGTTTATAGAATTGTAGAAAACTTCATTTGGGGATGTCTGGGGCTGAATTGGAAAAGATACTCGGGGACGTCCAATTACGTTTACCTCTAAAGGGAGCTATACAAGGAAAATAGGGAAAAATTGAAGTGTGACATTTTGTGGATATTTTCTCGTAGTTTGACCCTATGGATTTATAGAATTGCGGAAAAATTCATTTGGAGCTGTCCGGTCCTGAATTGGAGCAGATACCAAGGAACGCCCGATTACGTATACCTCCAAAGGGAGCTATACAAGGAAATTGGGAAAAAATTGAAGCGGACCGTTTTGTGGATATTTTCTCGTAGTTTGAACCTATGGGTTTATAGAATTGCGGAAAACTTTATTTGGAGCTGTCCGGGCCTGAATTGGACCAGATACCAAGGGACGCCCGATTACATATACCTCTAAAGGGAGCTATACAATGAAAATGGGGGAAAATTGAAGCGGGACGTTTTGTGGATATTTTCTCGTAGCTTTGACCCTATGGGTTTATAGAATTGTAGAAAACTTAATTTGGGGATGTCTGGGGCGGAATTGGAAAAGATACTCGGGGACGTCCAATTACGTTTACCTCTAAAGGGAGCTATACAAGGAAAATAGGGAAAAATTGAAGTGGGACATTTTGTGGATATTTTCTCGTAGTTTGACCCTATGGATTTATGAAATTGCGGAAAACTTCATTTGGAGCTGTCCGGTCCTGAATTTGAGCAGATACCAGGGAACGCCCGATTACGTATACCTCCAAAGGGAGCTATACAAGGAAATTGGGAAAAAATTGAAGCGGACCGTTTTGTGGATATTTTCTCGTAGTTTGAACCTATGGGTTTATAGAATTGCGGAAAACTTTATTTGGAGCTGTCCGGGCCTGAATTGGACCAGATACCAAGGGACACCCGATTACATATACCTCTAAAGGGAGCTATACAATGAAAATGGGGGAAAATTGAAGCGGGACGTTTTGTGGATATTTTCTCGTAGCTTTGACCCTATGGGTTTATAGAATTGTAGAAAACTTCATTTGGGGATGTCTGGGGCTGAATTGGAAAAGATACTCGGGGACGTCCAATTACGTTTACCTCTAAAGGGAGCTATACAAGGAAAATAGGGAAAAATTGAAGTGGGACATTTTGTGGATATTTTCTCGTAGTTTGACCCTATGGATTTATAGAATTGCGGAAAAATTCATTTGGAGCTGTCCGGTCCTGAATTGGAGCAGATACCAGGGAACGCCCGATTACGTATACCTCCAAAGGGAGCTATACAAGGAAATTGGGAAAAAATTGAAGCGGACCGTTTTGTGGATATTTTCTCGTAGTTTGAACCTATGGGTTTATAGAATTGCGGAAAACTTTATTTGGAGCTGTCCGGGCCTGAATTGGACCAGATACCAAGGGACGCCCGATTACATATACCTCTAAAGGGAACTATACAATGAAAATGGGGGAAAATTGAAGCGGGACGTTTTGTGGATATTTTCTCGTAGCTTTGACCCTATGGGTTTATAGAATTGTAGAAAACTTCATTTGGGGATGTCTGGGGCGGAATTGGAAAAGATACTCGGGGACGTCCAATTACGTTTACCTCTAAAGGGAGCTATACAAGGAAAATAGGGAAAAATTGAAGTGGGACATTTTGTGGATATTTTCTCGTAGTTTGACCCTATGGATTTATAGAATTGCGGAAAAATTCATTCGGAGCTGTCCGGTCCTGAATTGGAGCAGATACCAGGGAACGCCCGATTACGTATACCTCCAAAGGGAGCTATACAAGGAAATTGGGAAAAAATTGAAGCGGACCGTTTTGTGGATATTTTCTCGTAGTTTGAACCTATGGGTTTATAGAATTGCGGAAAACTTTATTTGGAGCTGTCCGGGCCTGAATTGGACCAGATACCAAGGGACGCCCGATTACATATACCTCTAAAGGGAGCTATATAATGAAAATGGGGGAAAATTGAAGCGGGACGTTTTGTGGATATTTTCTCGTAGCTTTGACCCTATGGGTTTATAGAATTGTAGAAAACTTCATTTGGGGATGTCTCGGGCTGAATTGGAAAAGATACTCGGGGACGTCCAATTACGTTTACCTCTAAAGGGAGCTATACAAGGAAAATAGGGAAAAATTGAAGTGGGACATTTTGTGGATATTTTCTCGTAGTTTGACCCTATGGATTTATGAAATTGCGGAAAACTTCATTTGGAGCTGTCCGGTCCTGAATTTAGGCAGATACCAGGGAACGCCCGATTACGTATACCTCCAAAGGGAGCTATACAAGGAAATTGGGAAAAATTGAAGCGGACCCTTTTGTGGATATTTTCTCGTAGTTTGAACCTATGGGTTTATAGAATTGCGGAAAACTTTATTTGGAGCAGTCCGGGCCTGAATTGGACCAGATACCAAGGGATGCCCGATTACATATACCTCTAAAGGGAGCTATACAATGAAAATGGGTAAAAATTGAAGCGGGACGTTTTGTGGATATTTTCTCGTAGCTTTGACCCTATGGGTTTATAGAATTGTAGAAAACTTCATTTGGGGATGTCTGGGGCTGAATCGGAACAGATACTCGGGGACGTCCAATTACGTTAACCTCTAAAGGGAGCTATACAAGGAAAATAGGGAAAAATTGAAGTGGGATATTTTATGGATTTTTTCTCGTAGTTTGACCCTGTGGATTTATAGAATTGCGGAAAACTTCATTTGGAGCTGTCCGGTCCTGAATTGGAGCAGATACCAGGGAACGCCCGATTACGTATACCTCCAAAGGGGCTATACAAGGAAATTGGGAAAAAATTGAAGCGGACCGTTTTGTGGATATTTTCTCGTAGTTTGAACCTATGGGTTTATAGAATTGCGGAAAACTTTATTTGGAGCTGTCCGGGCCTGAATTGGACCAGATACCAAGGGACGCCCGATTACATATACCTCTAAAGGGAGCTATACAATGAAAATGGGGGAAAATTGAAGCGGGGCGTTTTGTGGATATTTTCTCGTAGCTTTGACCCTATGGGTTTATAGAATTGTAGAAAACTTCATTTGGGGATGTCTGGGGCTGAATTGGAAAAGATACTCGGGGACGTCCAATTACGTTTACCTCTAAAGGGAGCTATACAAGGAAAATAGGGAAAAATTGAAGTGGGACATTTTGTGGATATTTTCTCATAGTTTGACCCTATGGATTTATAGAATTGCGGAAAAATTCATTTGGAGCTGTCCGGTCCTGAATTGGAGCAGATACCAGGGAACGCCCGATTACGTATACCTCCAAAGGGAGCTATACAAGGAAATTGGGAAAAAATTGAAGCGGACCGTTTTGTGGATATTTTCTCGTAGTTTGAACCTATGGGTTTATAGAATTGCGGAAAACTTTATTTGGAGCTGTCCGGGCCTGAATTGGACCAGATACCAAGGGACGCCCGATTACATATACCTCTAAAGGGAGCTATACAATGAAAATGGGGGAAAATTGAAGCGGGACGTTTTGTGGATATTTTCTCGTAGCTTTGACCCTATGGGTTTATAGAATTGTAGAAAACTTCATTTGGGGATGTCTGGGGCGGAATTGGAAAAGATAATCGGGGACGTCCAATTACGTTTACCTCTAAAGGGAGCTATACAAGGAAAATAGGGAAAAATTGAAGTGGGACATTTTGTGGATATTTTCTCGTAGTTTGACCCTATGGATTTGTAGAATTGCGGAAAACTTCATTTGGAGCTGTCCGGTCCTGAATTGGAGCAGATACCAGGGAACGCCCGATTATGTATACGTCCAAAGGGAGCTATACAAGGAAATTGGGAAAAAATTGAAGCGGACCGTTTTGTGGATATTTTCTCGTAGTTTGAACCTATGGGTTTATAGAATTGCGGAAAACTTTATTTGGAGCTGTCCGGGCCTGAATTGGACCAGATACCAAGGGACACCCGATTACATATACCTCTAAAGGGAGCTATACAATGAAAATGGGGGAAAATTGAAGCGGGACGTTTTGTGGATATTTTCTCGTAGCTTTGACCCTATGGGTTTATAGAATTGTAGAAAACTTCATTTGGGGATGTCTGGGGCTGAATTGGAAAAGATACTCGGGGACGTCCAATTACGTTTACCTCTAAAGGGAGCTATACAAGGAAAATAGGGAAAAATTGAAGTGGGACATTTTGTGGATAATTTCTCGTAGTTTGACCCTATGGATTTATAGAATTGCGGAAAAATTCATTTGGAGCTGTCCGGTCCTGAATTGGAGCAGATACCAGGGAACGCCCGATTACGTATACCTCCAAAGGGAGCTATACAAGGAAATTGGGAAAAAATTGAAGCGGACCGTTTTGTGGATATTTTCTCGTAGTTTGAACCTATGGGTTTATAGAATTGCGGAAAACTTTATTTGGAGCTGTCCGAGCCTGAATTGGACCAGATACCAAGGGACGCCCGATTACATATACCTCTAAAGGGAGCTATACAATGAAAATGGGGGAAAATTGAAGTGGGACGTTTTGTGGATATTTTCTCGTAGCTTTGACCCTATGGGTTTATAGAATTGTAGAAAACTTCATTTGGGGATGTCTGGGGCTGAATTGGAAAAGATACTCGGGGACGTCCAATTACGTTTACCTCTAAAGGGAGCTATACAAGGAAAATAGGGAAAAATTGAAGTGGGACATTTTGTGGATAATTTCTCGTAGTTTGACCCTATGGATTTATAGAATTGCGGAAAAATTCATTTGGAGCTGTCCGGTCCTGAATTGGAGCAGATACCAGGGAACGCCCGATTACGTATACCTCCAAAGGGAGCTATACAAGGAAATTGGGAAAAAATTGAAGCGGACCCTTTTGTGCATATTTTCTCGTAGTTTGAACCTATGGGTTTATAGAATTGCGGAAAACTTTATTTGGAGCAGTCCGGGCCTGAATTGGACCAGATACCAAGGGATGCCCGATTACATATACCTCTAAAGGGAGCTATACAATGAAAATGGGTAAAAATTGAAGCGGGACGTTTTGTGGATATTTTCTCGTAGCTTTTACCCTATGGGTTTATAGAATTGTAGAAAACTTCATTTGGGGATGTCTGGGGCTGAATCGGAACAGATACTCGGGGACGTCCAATTACGTTAACCTCTAAAGGGAGCTATACAAGGAAAATAGGGAAAAATTGAAGTGGGATATTTTATGGATTTTTTCTCGTAGTTTGACCCTGTGGATTTATAGAATTGCGGAAAACTTCATTTGGAGCTGTCCGGTCCTGAATTGGAGCAGATACCAGGGAACGCCCGATTACGTATACCTCCAAAGGGGCTATACAAGGAAATTGGGAAAAAATTGAAGCGGACCGTTTTGTGGATATTTTCTCGTAGTTTGAACCTATGGGTTTATAGAATTGCGGAAAACTTTATTTGGAGCTGTCCGGGCCTGAATTGGACCAGATACCAAGGGACGCCCGATTACATATACCTCTAAAGGGAGCTATACAATGAAAATGGGGGAAAATTGAAGCGGGACGTTTTGTGGATATTTTCTCGTAGCTTTGACCCTATGGGTTTATAGAATTGTAGAAAACTTCATTTGGGGATGTCTGGGGCTGAATCGGAACAGATACTCGGGGACGTCCAATTACGTTAACCTCTAAAGGGAGCTATACAAGGAAAATAGGGAAAAATTGAAGTGGGATATTTTATGGATTTTTTCTCGTAGTTTGACCCTGTGGATTTATAGAATTGCGGAAAACTTCATTTGGAGCTGTCCGGTCCTGAATTGGAGCAGATACCAGGGAACGCCCGATTACGTATACCTCCAAAGGGAGCTATACAAGGAAATTGGGAAAAAATTGAAGCGGACCGTTTTGTGGATATTTTCTCGTAGTTTGAACCTATGGGTTTATAGAATTGCGGAAAACTTTATTTGGAGCTGTCCGGGCCTGAATTGGACCAGATACCAAGGGACGCCCGATTACATATACCTCTAAAGGGAGCTATACAATGAAAATGGGGGAAAATTGAAGCGGGACGTTTTGTGGATATTTTCTCGTAGCTTTGACCCTATGGGTTTATAGAATTGTAGAAAACTTCATTTGGGGATGTCTGGGGCGGAATTGGAAAAGATAATCGGGGACGTCCAATTACGTTTACCTCTAAAGGGAGCTATACAAGGAAAATAGGGAAAAATTGAAGTGGGACATTTTGTGGATATTTTCTCGTAGTTTGACCCTATGGATTTGTAGAATTGCGGAAAACTTCATTTGGAGCTGTCCGGTCCTGAATTGGAGCAGATACCAGGGAACGCCCGATTATGTATACGTCCAAAGGGAGCTATACAAGGAAATTGGGAAAAAATTGAAGCGGACCGTTTTGTGGATATTTTCTCGTAGTTTGAACCTATGGGTTTATAGAATTGCGGAAAACTTTATTTGGAGCTGTCCGAGCCTGAATTGGACCAGATACCAAGGGACGCCCGATTACATATACCTCTAAAGGGAGCTATACAATGAAAATGGGGGAAAATTGAAGCGGGACGTTTTGTGGATATTTTCTCGTAGCTTTGACCCTATGGGTTTATAGAATTGTAGAAAACTTCATTTGGGGATGTCTGGGGCTGAATTGGAAAAGATACTCGGGGACGTCCAATTACGTTTACCTCTAAAGGGAGCTATACAAGGAAAATAGGGAAAAATTGAAGTGGGACATTTTGTGGATAATTTCTCGTAGTTTGACCCTATGGATTTATAGAATTGCGGAAAAATTCATTTGGAGCTGTCCGGTCCTGAATTGGAGCAGATACCAGGGAACGCCCGATTACGTATACCTCCAAAGGGAGCTATACAAGGAAATTGGGAAAAAATTGAAGCGGACCGTTTTGTGGATATTTTCTCGTAGTTTGAACCTATGGGTTTATAGAATTGCGGAAAACTTTATTTGGAGCTGTCCGAGCCTGAATTGGACCAGATACCAAGGGACGCCCGATTACATATACCTCTAAAGGGAGCTATACAATGAAAATGGGGGAAAATTGAAGCGGGACGTTTTGTGGATATTTTCTCGTAGCTTTGACCCTATGGGTTTATAGAATTGTAGAAAACTTCATTTGGGGATGTCTGGGGCTGAATTGGAAAAGATACTCGGGGACGTCCAATTACGTTTACCTCTAAAGGGAGCTATACAAGGAAAATAGGGAAAAATTGAAGTGGGACATTTTGTGGATAATTTCTCGTAGTTTGACCCTATGGATTTATAGAATTGCGGAAAAATTCATTTGGAGCTGTCCGGTCCTGAATTGGAGCAGATACCAGGGAACGCCCGATTACGTATACCTCCAAAGGGAGCTATACAAGGAAATTGGGAAAAAATTGAAGCGGACCCTTTTGTGCATATTTTCTCGTAGTTTGAACCTATGGGTTTATAGAATTGCGGAAAACTTTATTTGGAGCAGTCCGGGCCTGAATTGGACCAGATACCAAGGGATGCCCGATTACATATACCTCTAAAGGGAGCTATACAATGAAAATGGGTAAAAATTGAAGCGGGACGTTTTGTGGATATTTTCTCGTAGCTTTTACCCTATGGGTTTATAGAATTGTAGAAAACTTCATTTGGGGATGTCTGGGGCTGAATCGGAACAGATACTCGGGGACGTCCAATTACGTTAACCTCTAAAGGGAGCTATACAAGGAAAATAGGGAAAAATTGAAGTGGGATATTTTATGGATTTTTTCTCGTAGTTTGACCCTGTGGATTTATAGAATTGCGGAAAACTTCATTTGGAGCTGTCCGGTCCTGAATTGGAGCAGATACCAGGGAACGCCCGATTACGTATACCTCCAAAGGGGCTATACAAGGAAATTGGGAAAAAATTGAAGCGGACCGTTTTGTGGATATTTTCTCGTAATTTGAACCTATGGGTTTATAGAATTGCGGAAAACTTTATTTGGAGCTGTCCGGGCCTGAATTGGACCAGATACCAAGGGACGCCCGATTACATATACCTCTAAAGGGAGCTATACAATGAAAATGGGGGAAAATTGAAGCGGGACGTTTTGTGGATATTTTCTCGTAGCTTTGACCCTATGGGTTTATAGAATTGTAGAAAACTTCATTTGGGGATGTCTGGGGCTGAATTGGAAAAGATACTCGGGGACGTCCAATTACGTTTACCTCTAAAGGGAGCTATACAAGGAAAATAGGGAAAAATTGAAGTGGGACATTTTGTGGATATTTTCTCGTAGTTTGACCCTATGGATTTATAGAATTGCGGAAAAATTCATTTGGAGCTGTCCGGTCCTGAATTGGAGCAGATACCAGGGAACGCCCGATTACGTATACCTCCAAAGGGAGCTATACAAGGAAATTGGGAAAAAATTGAAGCGGATCGTTTTGTGGATATTTTCTCGTAGTTTGAACCTATGGGTTTATAGAATTGCGGAAAACTTTATTTGGAGCTGTCCGGGCCTGAATTGGACCAGATACCAAGGGACGCCCGATTACATATACCTCTAAAGGGAGCTATACAATGAAAATGGGGGAAAATTGAAGCGGGACGTTTTGTGGATATTTTCTCGTAGCTTTGACCCTATGGGTTTATAGAATTGTAGAAAACTTCATTTGGGGAAGTCTGGGGCTGAATTGGAAAAGATACTTGGGGACGTCCAATTACGTTTACCTCTAAAGGGAGCTATACAAGGAAAATAGGGAAAAATTGAAGTGGGACATTTTGTGGATATTTTCTCGTAGTTTGACCCTATGGATTTATAGAATTGCGGAAAAATTCATTTGGAGCTGTCCGGTCCTGAATTGGAGCAGATACCAGGGAACGCCCGATTACGTATACCTCCAAAGGGAGCTATACAAGGAAATTGGGAAAAAATTGAAGCGGACCGTTTTGTGGATATTTTCTCGTAGTTTGAACCTATGGGTTTATAGAATTGCGGAAAACTTTATTTGGAGCTGTCCGGGCCTGAATTGGACCAGATACCAAGGGACGCCCGATTACATATACCTCTAAAGGGAGCTATACAATGAAAATGGGGGAAAATTGAAGCGGGACGTTTTGTGGATATTTTCTCGTAGCTTTGACCCTATGGGTTTATAGAATTGTAGAAAACTTCATTTGGGGATGTCTGGGGCGGAATTGGAAAAGATACTCGGGGACGTCCAATCACGTTTACCTCTAAAGGGAGCTATACAAGGAAAATAGGGAAAAATTGAAGTGGGACATTTTGTGGATATTTTCTCGTAGTTTGACCCTATGGGTTTATAGAATTGCGGAAAAATTCATTTGGAGCTGTCCGGTCCTGAATTGGAGCAAATACCAGGGAACGCCCGATTACGTATACCTCCAAAGGGAGCTATACAAGGAAATTGGGAAAAAATTGAAGCGGACCGTTTTGTGGATATTTTCTCGTAGTTTGAACCTATGGGTTTATAGAATTGCGGAAAACTTTATTTGGAGCTGTCCGGGCCTGAATTGGACCAGATACCAAGGGACGCCCGATTACATATACCTCTAAAGGGAGCTATACAATGAAAATGGGGGAAAATTGAAGCGGGACGTTTTGTGGATATTTTCTCGTAGCTTTGACCCTATGGGTTTATAGAATTGTAGAAAACTTCATTTGGGGATGTCTGGGGCGGAATTGGAAAAGATAATCGGGGACGTCCAATTACGTTTACCTCTAAAGGGAGCTATACAAGGAAAATAGGGAAAAATTGAAGTGGGACATTTTGTGGATATTTTCTCGTAGTTTGACCCTATGGATTTGTAGAATTGCGGAAAACTTCATTTGGAGCTGTCCGGTCCTGAATTGGAGCAGATACCAGGGAACGCCCGATTACGTATACCTCCAAAGGGAGCTATACAAGGAAATTGGGAAAAAATTGAAGCGGACCGTTTTGTGGATATTTTCTCGTAGTTTGAACCTATGGGTTTATAGAATTGCGGAAAACTTTATTTGGAGCTGTCCGGGCCTGAATTGGACCAGATACCAAGGGACACCCGATTACATATACCTCTAAAGGGAGCTATACAATGAAAATGGGGGAAAATTGAAGCGGGACGTTTTGTGGATATTTTCTCGTAGCTTTGACCCTATGGGTTTATAGAATTGTAGAAAACTTCATTTGGGGATGTCTGGGGCTGAATTGGAAAAGATACTCGGGGACGTCCAATTACGTTTACCTCTAAAGGGAGCTATACAAGGAAAATAGGGAAAAATTGAAGTGGGACATTTTGTGGATAATTTCTCGTAGTTTGACCCTATGGATTTATAGAATTGCGGAAAAATTCATTTGGAGCTGTCCGGTCCTGAATTGGAGCAAATACCAGGGAACGCCCGATTACGTATACCTCAAAAGGGAGCTATACAAGGAAATTGGGAAAAAATTGAAGCGGACCGTTTTTGTGGATATTTTCTCGTAGTTTGAACCTATGGGTTTATAGAATTGTGGAAAACTTTATTTGGAGCTGTCCGGGCCTGAATTGGACCAGATACCAAGGGACGCCCGATTACATATACCTCTAAAGGGAGCTATACAATGAAAATGGGGGAAAATTGAAGCGGGACGTTTTGTGGATATTTTCTCGTAGCTTTGACCCTATAGGTTTATAGAATTGTAGAAAACTTCATTTGGGGATGTCTGGGGCGGAATTGGAAAAGATAATCGGGGACGTCCAATTACGTTTACCTCTAAAGGGAGCTATACAAGGAAAATAGGGAAAAATTGAAGTGGGACATTTTGTGGATATTTTCTCGTAGTTTGACCCTATGGATTTGTAGAATTGCGGAAAACTTCATTTGGAGCTGTCCGGTCCTGAATTGGAGCAGATACCTGGGAACGCCCGATTACGTATACCTCCAAAGGGAGCTATACAAGGAAATTGGGAAAAAATTGAAGCGGACCGTTTTGTGGATATTTTCTCGTAGTTTGAACCTATGGGTTTATAGAATTGCGGAAAACTTTATTTGGAGCTGTCCGGGCCTGAATTGGACCAGATACCAAGGGACACCCGATTACATATACCTCTAAAGGGAGCTATACAATGAAAATGGGGGAAAATTGAAGCGGGACGTTTTGTGGATATTTTCTCATAGCTTTGACCCTATGGGTTTATAGAATTGTAGAAAACTTCATTTGGGGATGTCTGGGGCTGAATTGGAAAAGATACTCGGGGACGTCCAATTACGTTTACCTCTAAAGGGAGCTATACAAGGAAAATAGGGAAAAATTGAAGTGGGACATTTTGTGGATAATTTCTCGTAGTTTGACCCTATGGATTTATAGAATTACGGAAAAATTCATTTGGAGCTGTCCGGTCCTGAATTGGAGCAGATACCAGGGAACGCCCGATTATGTATACCTCCAAAGGGAGCTATACAAGGAAATTGGGAAAAAATTGAAGCGGACCGTTTTGTGGATATTTTCTCGTAGTTTGAACCTATGGGTTTATAGAATTGCGGAAAACTTTATTTGGAGCTTTCCGGGCCTGAATTGGACCAGATACCAAGGGACACCCGATTACATATACCTCTAAAGGGAGCTATACAATGAAAATGGGGGAAAATTGAAGCGGGACGTTTTGTGGATATTTTCTCGTAGCTTTGACCCTATGGGTTTATAGAATTGTAGAAAACTTCATTTGGGGATGTCTGGGGCTGAATTGGAAAAGATACTCGGGGACGTCCAATTACGTTTACCTCTAAAGGGAGCTATACAAGGAAAATAGGGAAAAATTGAAGTGGGACATTTTGTGGATAATTTCTCGTAGTTTGACCCAATGGATTTATAGAATTGCGGAAAAATTCATTTGGAGCTGTCCGGTCCTGAATTGGAGCAGATACCAGGGAACGCCCGATTACGTATACCTCCAAAGGGAGCTATACAAGGAAATTAGGAAAAAATTGAAGCGGACCGTTTTGTGGATATTTTCTCGTAGTTTGAACCTATGGGTTTATAGAATTGCGGAAAACTTTATTTGGAGCTGTCCGAGCCTGAATTGGACCAGATACCAAGGGACGCCCGATTACATATACCTCTAAAGGGAGCTATACAATGAAAATGGGGGAAAATTGAAGCGGGACGTTTTGTGGATATTTTCTCATAGCTTTGACCCTATGGGTTTATAGAATTGTAGAAAACTTCATTTGGGGATGTCTGGGGCTGAATTGGAAAAGATACTCGGGGACGTCCAATTACGTTTACCTCTAAAGGGAGCTATACAAGGAAAATAGGGAAAAATTGAAGTGGGACATTTTGTGGATAATTTCTCGTAGTTTGACCCTATGGATTTATAGAATTGCGGAAAAATTCATTTGGAGCTGTCCGGTCCTGAATTGGAGCAGATACCAGGGAACGCCCGATTACGTATACCTCCAAAGGGAGGTATACAAGGAAATTGGGAAAAAATTGAAGCGGACCGTTTTGTGGATATTTTCTCGTAGTTTGAACCTATGGGTTTATAGAATTGCGGAAAACTTTATTTGGAGCTGTCCGGGCCTGAATTGGACCAGATACCAAGGGACGCCCGATTACATATACCTCTAAAGGGAGCTATACAATGAAAATGGGGGAAAATTGAAGCGGGACGTTTTGTGGATATTTTCTCGTAGCTTTGACCCTATGGGTTTATAGAATTGTAGAAAACTTCATTTGGGGATGTCTGGGGCGGAATTGGAAAAGATACTCGGGGACGTCCAATTACGTTTACCTCTAAAGGGAGCTATACAAGGAAAATAGGGAAAAATTGAAGTGGGACATTTTGTGGATATTTTCTCGTAGTTTGACCCTATGGATTTATGAAATTGCGGAAAACTTCATTTGGAGCTGTCCGGTCCTGAATTTGAGCAGATACCAAGGAACGCCCGATTACGTATACCTCCAAAGGGAGCTATACAAGGAAATTGGGAAAAAATTGAAGCGGACCGTTTTGTGGATATTTTCTCGTAGTTTGAACCTATGGGTTTATAGAATTGCGGAAAACTTTATTTGGAGCTGTCCGGGCCTGAATTGGACCAGATACCAAGGGACACCCGATTACATATACCTCTAAAGGGAGCTATACAATGAAAATGGGGGAAAATTGAAGCGGGACGTTTTGTGGATATTTTCTCGTAGCTTTGACCCTATGGGTTTATAGAATTGTAGAAAACTTCATTTGGGGATGTCTGGGGCTGAATTGGAAAAGATACTCGGGGACGTCCAATTACGTTTACCTCTAAAGGGAGCTATACAAGGAAAATAGGGAAAAATTGAAGTGGGACATTTTGTGGATATTTTCTCGTAGTTTGACCCTATGGATTTATAGAATTGCGGAAAAATTCATTTGGAGCTGTCCGGTCCTGAATTGGAGCAGATACCAGGGAACGCCCGATTACGTATACCTCCAAAGGGAGCTATACAAGGAAATTGGGAAAAAATTGAAGCGGACCGTTTTGTGGATATTTTCTCGTAGTTTGAACCTATGGGTTTATAGAATTGCGGAAAACTTTATTTGGAGCTGTCCGGGCCTGAATTGGACCAGATACCAAGGGACGCCCGATTACATATACCTCTAAAGGGAGCTATACAATGAAAATGGGGGAAAATTGAAGCGGGACGTTTTGTGGATATTTTCTCGTAGCTTTGACCCTATGGGTTTATAGAATTGTAGAAAACTTCATTTGGGGATGTCTGGGGCGGAATTGGAAAAGATACTCGGGGACGTCCAATTACGTTTACCTCTAAAGGGAGCTATAGAAGGAAAATAGGGAAAAATTGAAGTGGGACATTTTGTGGATATTTTCTCGTAGTTTGACCCTATGGATTTATAGAATTGCGGAAAAATTCATTCGGAGCTGTCCGGTCCTGAATTGGAGCAGATACCAGGGAACACCCGATTACGTATACCTCCAAAGGGAGCTATACAAGGAAATTGGGAAAAAATTGAAGCGGACCGTTTTGTGGATATTTTCTCGTAGTTTGAACCTATGGGTTTATAGAATTGCGGAAAACTTTATTTGGAGCTGTCCGGGCCTGAATTGGACCAGATACCAAGGGACGCCCGATTACATATACCTCTAAAGGGAGCTATATAATGAAAATGGGGGAAAATTGAAGCGGGACGTTTTGTGGATATTTTCTCGTAGCTTTGACCCTATGGGTTTATAGAATTGTAGAAAACTTCATTTGGGGATGTCTGGGGCTGAATTGGAAAAGATACTCGGGGACGTCCAATTACGTTTACCTCTAAAGGGAGCTATACAAGGAAAATAGGGAAAAATTGAAGTGGGACATTTTGTGGATATTTTCTCGTAGTTTGACCCTATGGATTTATGAAATTGCGGAAAACTTCATTTGGAGCTGTCCGGTCCTGAATTTGAGCAGATACCAGGGAACGCCCGATTACGTATACCTCCAAAGGGAGCTATACAAGGAAATTGGGAAAAAATTGAAGCGGACCCTTTTGTGGATATTTTCTTGTAGTTTGAACCTATGGATTTATAGAATTGCGGAAAACTTTATTTGGAGCAGTCCGGGCCTGAATTGGACCAGATACCAAGGGATGCCCGATTACATATACCTCTAAAGGGAGCTATACAATGAAAATGGGTAAAAATTGAAGCGGGACGTTTTGTGGATATTTTCTCGTAGCTTTGACCCTATGGGTTTATAGAATTGTAGAAAACTTCATTTGGGGATGTCTGGGGCTGAATTGGAAAAGATACTCGGGGACGTCCAATTACGTTTACCTCTAAAGGGAGCTATACAAGGAAAATAGGGAAAAATTGAAGTGGGACATTTTGTGGATAATTTCTCGTAGTTTGACCCTATGGATTTATAGAATTGCGGAAAAATTCATTTGGAGCTGTCCGGTCCTGAATTGGAGCAGATACCAGGGAACGCCCGATTACGTATACCTCCAAAGGGAGCTATACAAGGAAATTGGGAAAAAATTGAAGCGGACCGTTTTGTGGATATTTTCTCGTAGTTTGAACCTATGGGTTTATAGAATTGCGGAAAACTTTATTTGGAGCTGTCCGGGCCTGAATTGGACCAGATACCAAGGGACGCCCGATTACATATACCTCTAAAGGGAGCTATACAATGAAAATGGGGGAAAATTGAAGCGGGACATTTTGTGGATATTTTCTCGTAGCTTTGACCCTATGGGTTTATAGAATTGTAGAAAACTTCATTTGGGGATGTCTGGGGCGGAATTGGAAAAGATACTCGGGGACGTCCAATTACGTTTACCTCTAAAGGGAGCTATACAAGGAAAATAGGGAAAAATTGAAGTGGGACATTTTGTGGATATTTTCTCGTAGTTTGACCTTATGGATTTATAGAATTGCGGAAAAATTCATTTGGAGCTGTCCGGTCCTGAATTGGAGCAGATACCAGGGAACGCCCGATTACGTATACCTCCAAAGGGAGCTATACAAGGAAATTGGGAAAAAATTGAAGCGGACCGTTTTGTGGATATTTTCTCGTAGTTTGAACCTATGGGTTTATAGAATTGCGGAAAACTTTATTTGGAGCTGTCCGAGCCTGAATTGGACCAGATACCAAGGGACGCCCGATTACATATACCTCTAAAGGGAGCTATACAATGAAAATGGGGGAAAATTGAAGCGGGACGTTTTGTGGATATTTTCTCGTAGCTTTGACCCTATGGGTTTATAGAATTGTAGAAAACTTCATTTGGGGATGTCTGGGGCTGAATTGGAAAAGATACTCGGGGACGTCCAATTACGTTTACCTCTAAAGGGAGCTATACAAGGAAAATAGGGAAAAATTGAAGTGGGACATTTTGTGGATATTTTCTCGTAGTTTGACCCTATGGATTTATGAAATTGCGGAAAACTTCATTTGGAGCTGTCCGGTCCTGAATTTGAGCAGATACCAGGGAACGCCCGATTACGTATACCTCCAAAGGGAGCTATACAAGGAAATTGGGAAAAAATTGAAGCGGACCGTTTTGTGGATATTTTCTCGTAGTTTGAACCTATGGGTTTATAGAATTGCGGAAAACTTTATTTGGAGCTGTCCGGGCCTGAATTGGACCAGATACCAAGGGACACCCGATTACATATACCTCTAAAGGGAGCTATACAATGAAAATGGGGGAAAATTGAAGCGGGACGTTTTGTGGATATTTTCTCGTAGCTTTGACCCTATGGGTTTATAGAATTGTAGAAAACTTCATTTGGGGATGTCTGGGGCTGAATTGGAAAAGATACTCGGGGACGTCCAATTACGTTTACCTCTAAAGGGAGCTATACAAGGAAAATAGGGAAAAATTGAAGTGGGACATTTTGTTGATATTTTCTCGTAGTTTGACCCTATGGATTTATAGAATTGCGGAAAAATTCATTTGGAGCTGTCCGGTCCTGAATTGGAGCAGATACCAGGGAACGCCCGATTACGTATACCTCCAAAGGGAGCTATACAAGGAAATTGGGAAAAATTGAAGCGGACCGTTTTGTGGATATTTTCTCGTAGTTTGAACCTATGGGTTTATAGAATTGCGGAAAACTTTATTTGGAGCTGTCCGGGCCTGAATTGGACCAGATACCAAGGGACGCCCGATTACATATACCTCTAAAGGGAGCTATACAATGAAAATGGGGGAAAATTGAAGCGGGACGTTTTGTGGATATTTTCTCGTAGCTTTGACCCTATGGGTTTATAGAATTGTAGAAAACTTCATTTGGGGATGTCTGGGGCGGAATTGGAAAAGATACTCGGGGACGTCCAATTACGTTTACCTCTAAAGGGAGCTATACAAGGAAAATAGGGAAAAATTGAAGTGGGACATTTTGTGGATATTTTCTCGTAGTTTGACCCTATGGATTTATAGAATTGCGGAAAAATTCATTCGGAGCTGTCCGGTCCTGAATTGGAGCAGATACCAGGGAACGCCCGATTACGTATACCTCCAAAGGGAGCTATACAAGGAAATTGGGAAAAAATTGAAGCGGACCGTTTTGTGGATATTTTCTCGTAGTTTGAACCTATGGGTTTATAGAATTGCGGAAAACTTTATTTGGAGCTGTCCGGGCCTGAATTGGACCAGATACCAAGGGACGCCCGATTACATATACCTCTAAAGGGAGCTATATAATGAAAATGGGGGAAAATTGAAGCGGGACGTTTTGTGGATATTTTCTCTTAGCTTTGACCCTATGGGTTTATAGAATTGTAGAAAACTTCATTTGGGGATGTCTGGGGCTGAATTGGAAAAGATACTCGGGGACGTCCAATTACGTTTACCTCTAAAGGGAGCTATACAAGGAAAATAGGGAAAAATTGAAGTGGGACATTTTGTGGATATTTTCTCGTAGTTTGACCCTATGGATTTATGAAATTGCGGAAAACTTCATTTGGAGCTGTCCGGTCCTGAATTTGAGCAGATACCAGGGAACGCCCGATTACGTATACCTCCAAAGGGAGCTATACAAGGAAATTGGGAAAAAATTGAAGCGGACTCTTTTGTGGATATTTTCTCGTAGTTTGAACCTATGGGTTTATAGAATTGCGGAAAACTTTATTTGGAGCAGTCCGGGCCTGAATTGGACCAGATACCAAGGGATGCCCGATTACATATACCTCTAAAGGGAGCTATACAATGAAAATGGGTAAAAATTGAAGCGGGACGTTTTGTGGATATTTTCTCGTAGCTTTGACCCTATGGGTTTATAGAATTGTAGAAAACTTCATTTGGGGATGTCTGGGGCTGAATCGGAACAGATACTCGGGGACGTCCAATTACGTTAACCTCTAAAGGGAGCTATACAAGGAAAATAGGGAAAAATTGAAGTGGGATATTTTATGGATTTTTTCTCGTAGTTTGACCCTATGGATTTATAGAATTGCGGAAAACTTCATTTGGAGCTGTCCGGTCCTGAATTGGAGCAGATACCAGGGAACGCCCGATTACGTATACCTCCAAAGGGGCTATACAAGGAAATTGGGAAAAAATTGAAGCGGACCGTTTTGTGGATATTTTCTCGTAGTTTGAACCTATGGGTTTATAGAATTGCGGAAAACTTTATTTGGAGCTGTCCGGGCCTGAATTGGACCAGATACCAAGGGACGCCCGATTACATATACCTCTAAAGGGAGCTATACAATGAAAATGGGGGAAAATTGAAGCGGGACGTTTTGTGGATATTTTCTCGTAGCTTTGACCCTATGGGTTTATAGAATTGTAGAAAACTTCATTTGGTAATGTCTGGGGCTGAATTGGAAAAGATACTCGGGGACGTCCAATTACGTTTACCTCTAAAGGGAGCTATACAAGGAAAATAGGGAAAAATTGAAGTGGGACATTTTGTGGATATTTTCTCGTAGTTTGACCCTATGGATTTATAGAATTGCGGAAAAATTCATTTGGAGCTGTCCGGTCCTGAATTGGAGCAGATACCAGGGAACGCCCGATTACGTATACCTCCAAAGGGAGCTATACAAGGAAATTGGGAAAAAATTGAAGCGGACCGTTTTGTGGATATTTTCTCGTAGTTTGAACCTATGGGTTTATAGAATTGCGGAAAACTTTATTTGGAGTTGTCCGGGCCTGAATTGGACCAGATACCAAGGGACGCCCGATTACATATACCTCTAAAGGGAGCTATATAATGAAAATGGGGGAAAATTGAAGCGGGACGTTTTGTGGATATTTTCTCGTAGCTTTGACCCTATGGGTTTATAGAATTGTAGAAAACTTCATTTGGGGATGTCTGGGGCTGAATTGGAAAAGATACTCGGGGACGTCCAATTACGTTTACCTCTAAAGGGAGCTATACAAGGAAAATAGGGAAAAATTGAAGTGGGACATTTTGTGGATATTTTCTCGTAGTTTGACCCTATGGATTTATGAAATTGCGGAAAACTTCATTTGGAGCTGTCCGGTCCTGAATTTGAGCAGATACCAGGGAACGCCCGATTACGTATACCTCCAAAGGGAGCTATACAAGGAAATTGGGAAAAAATTGAAGCGGACCGTTTTGTGGATATTTTCTCGTAGTTTGAACCTATGGGTTTATAGAATTGCGGAAAACTTTATTTGGAGCTGTCCGGGCCTGAATTGGACCAGATACCAAGGGACGCCCGATTACATATACCTCTAAAGGGAGCTATATAATGAAAATGGGGGAAAATTGAAGCGGGACGTTTTGTGGATATTTTCTCTTAGCTTTGACCCTATGGGTTTATAGAATTGTAGAAAACTTCATTTGGGGATGTCTGGGGCTGAATTGGAAAAGATACTCGGGGACGTCCAATTACGTTTACCTCTAAAGGGAGCTATACAAGGAAAATAGGGAAAAATTGAAGTGGGACATTTTGTGGATATTTTCTCGTAGTTTGACCCTATGGATTTATGAAATTGCGGAAAACTTCATTTGGAGCTGTCCGGTCCTGAATTTGAGCAGATACCAGGGAACGCCCGATTACGTATACCTCCAAAGGGAGCTATACAAGGAAATTGGGAAAAAATTGAAGCGGACTCTTTTGTGGATATTTTCTCGTAGTTTGAACCTATGGGTTTATAGAATTGCGGAAAACTTTATTTGGAGCAGTCCGGGCCTGAATTGGACCAGATACCAAGGGATGCCCGATTACATATACCTCTAAAGGGAGCTATACA
Organism: Heracleum sosnowskyi; assembly: GCA_030848705.1. NCBI lineage: Eukaryota > Viridiplantae > Streptophyta > Magnoliopsida > Apiales > Apiaceae > Heracleum > Heracleum sosnowskyi. The sequence goes on from CM061236.1 coordinate 52,711,676, forward strand.
ATGAAAATGGGTAAAAATTGAAGCGGGACGTTTTGTGGATATTTTCTCGTAGCTTTGACCCTATGGGTTTATAGAATTGTAGAAAACTTCATTTGGGGATGTCTGGGGCTGAATCGGAACAGATACTCGGGGACGTCCAATTACGTTAACCTCTAAAGGGAGCTATACAAGGAAAATAGGGAAAAATTGAAGTGGGATATTTTATGGATTTTTTCTCGTAGTTTGACCCTATGGATTTATAGAATTGCGGAAAACTTCATTTGGAGCTGTCCGGTCCTGAATTGGAGCAGATACCAGGGAACGCCCGATTACGTATACCTCCAAAGGGGCTATACAAGGAAATTGGGAAAAAATTGAAGCGGACCGTTTTGTGGATATTTTCTCGTAGTTTGAACCTATGGGTTTATAGAATTGCGGAAAACTTTATTTGGAGCTGTCCGGGCCTGAATTGGACCAGATACCAAGGGACGCCCGATTACATATACCTCTAAAGGGAGCTATACAATGAAAATGGGGGAAAATTGAAGCGGGACGTTTTGTGGATATTTTCTCGTAGCTTTGACCCTATGGGTTTATAGAATTGTAGAAAACTTCATTTGGTAATGTCTGGGGCTGAATTGGAAAAGATACTCGGGGACGTCCAATTACGTTTACCTCTAAAGGGAGCTATACAAGGAAAATAGGGAAAAATTGAAGTGGGACATTTTGTGGATATTTTCTCGTAGTTGGACCCTATTGATTTATAGAATTGCGGAAAAATTCATTTGGAGCTGTCCGGTCCTGAATTGGAGCAGATACCAGGGAACGCCCGATTACGTATACCTCCAAAGGGAGCTATACAAGGAAATTGGGAAAAAATTGAAGCGGACCGTTTTGTGGATATTTTCTCGTAGTTTGAACCTATGGGTTTATAGAATTGCGGAAAACTTTATTTGGAGTTGTCCGGGCCTGAATTGGACCAGATACCAAGGGACGCCCGATTACATATACCTCTAAAGGGAGCTATATAATGAAAATGGGGGAAAATTGAAGCGGGACGTTTTGTGGATATTTTCTCGTAGCTTTGACCCTATGGGTTTATAGAATTGTAGAAAACTTCATTTGGGGATGTCTGGGGCTGAATTGGAAAAGATACTCGGGGACGTCCAATTACGTTTACCTCTAAAGGGAGCTATACAAGGAAAATAGGGAAAAATTGAAGTGGGACATTTTGTGGATATTTTCTCGTAGTTTGACCCTATGGATTTATGAAATTGCGGAAAACTTCATTTGGAGCTGTCCGGTCCTGAATTTGAGCAGATACCAGGGAACGCCCGATTACGTATACCTCCAAAGGGAGCTATACAAGGAAATTGGGAAAAAATTGAAGCGGACCGTTTTGTGGATATTTTCTCGTAGTTTGAACCTATGGGTTTATAGAATTGCGGAAAACTTTATTTGGAGCTGTCCGGGCCTGAATTGGACCAGATACCAAGGGACGCCCGATTACATATACCTCTAAAGGGAGCTATATAATGAAAATGGGGGAAAATTGAAGCGGGACGTTTTGTGGATATTTTCTCTTAGCTTTGACCCTATGGGTTTATAGAATTGTAGAAAACTTCATTTGGGGATGTCTGGGGCTGAATTGGAAAAGATACTCGGGGACGTCCAATTACGTTTACCTCTAAAGGGAGCTATACAAGGAAAATAGGGAAAAATTGAAGTGGGACATTTTGTGGATATTTTCTCGTAGTTTGACCCTATGGATTTATGAAATTGCGGAAAACTTCATTTGGAGCTGTCCGGTCCTGAATTTGAGCAGATACCAGGGAACGCCCGATTACGTATACCTCCAAAGGGAGCTATACAAGGAAATTGGGAAAAAATTGAAGCGGACTCTTTTGTGGATATTTTCTCGTAGTTTGAACCTATGGGTTTATAGAATTGCGGAAAACTTTATTTGGAGCAGTCCGGGCCTGAATTGGACCAGATACCAAGGGATGCCCGATTACATATACCTCTAAAGGGAGCTATACAATGAAAATGGGTAAAAATTGAAGCGGGACGTTTTGTGGATATTTTCTCGTAGCTTTGACCCTATGGGTTTATAGAATTGTAGAAAACTTCATTTGGGGATGTCTGGGGCTGAATCGGAACAGATACTCGGGGACGTCCAATTACGTTAACCTCTAAAGGGAGCTATACAAGGAAAATAGGGAAAAATTGAAGTGGGATATTTTATGGATTTTTTCTCGTAGTTTGACCCTATGGATTTATAGAATTGCGGAAAACTTCATTTGGAGCTGTCCGGTCCTGAATTGGAGCAGATACCAGGGAACGCCCGATTACGTATACCTCCAAAGGGGCTATACAAGGAAATTGGGAAAAAATTGAAGCGGACCGTTTTGTGGATATTTTCTCGTAGTTTGAACCTATGGGTTTATAGAATTGCGGAAAACTTTATTTGGAGCTGTCCGGGCCTGAATTGGACCAGATACCAAGGGACGCCCGATTACATATACCTCTAAAGGGAGCTATACAATGAAAATGGGGGAAAATTGAAGCGGGACGTTTTGTGGATATTTTCTCGTAGCTTTGACCCTATGGGTTTATAGAATTGTAGAAAACTTCATTTGGTAATGTCTGGGGCTGAATTGGAAAAGATACTCGGGGACGTCCAATTACGTTTACCTCTAAAGGGAGCTATACAAGGAAAATAGGGAAAAATTGAAGTGGGACATTTTGTGGATATTTTCTCGTAGTTGGACCCTATTGATTTATAGAATTGCGGAAAAATTCATTTGGAGCTGTCCGGTCCTGAATTGGAGCAGATACCAGGGAACGCCCGATTACGTATACCTCCAAAGGGAGCTATACAAGGAAATTGGGAAAAAATTGAAGCGGACCGTTTTGTGGATATTTTCTCGTAGTTTGAACCTATGGGTTTATAGAATTGCGGAAAACTTTATTTGGAGTTGTCCGGGCCTGAATTGGACCAGATACCAAGGGACGCCCGATTACATATACCTCTAAAGGGAGCTATATAATGAAAATGGGGGAAAATTGAAGCGGGACGTTTTGTGGATATTTTCTCGTAGCTTTGACCCTATGGGTTTATAGAATTGTAGAAAACTTCATTTGGGGATGTCTGGGGCTGAATTGGAAAAGATACTCGGGGACGTCCAATTACGTTTACCTCTAAAGGGAGCTATACAAGGAAAATAGGGAAAAATTGAAGTGGGACATTTTGTGGATATTTTCTCGTAGTTTGACCCTATGGATTTATGAAATTGCGGAAAACTTCATTTGGAGCTGTCCGGTCCTGAATTTGAGCAGATACCAGGGAACGCCCGATTACGTATACCTCCAAAGGGAGCTATACAAGGAAATTGGGAAAAAATTGAAGCGGACCCTTTTGTGGATATTTTCTCGTAGTTTGAACCTATGGGTTTATAGAATTGCGGAAAACTTTATTTGGAGCAGTCCGGGCCTGAATTGGACCAGATACCAAGGGATGCCCGATTACATATACCTCTAAAGGGAGCTATACAATGAAAATGGGTAAAAATTGAAGCGGGACGTTTTGTGGATATTTTCTCGTAGCTTTGACCCTATGGGTTTATAGAATTGTAGAAAACTTCATTTGGGGATGTCTGGGGCTGAATCGGAACAGATACTCGGGGACGTCCAATTACGTTAACCTCTAAAGGGAGCTATACAAGGAAAATAGGGAAAAATTGAAGTGGGATATTTTATGGATTTTTTCTTGTAGTTTGACCCTATGGATTTATAGAATTGCGGAAAACTTCATTTGGAGCTGTTCGGTCCTGAATTGGAGCAGATACCAGGGAACGCCCGATTACGTATACCTCCAAAGGGGCTATACAAGGAAATTGGGAAAAAATTGAAGCGGACCGTTTTGTGGATATTTTCTCGTAGTTTGAACCTATGGGTTTATAGAATTGCGGAAAACTTTATTTGGAGCTGTCCGGGCCTGAATTGGACCAGATACCAAGGGACGCCCGATTACATATACCTCTAAAGGGAGCTATACAATGAAAATGGGGGAAAATTGAAGCGGGACGTTTTGTGGATATTTTCTCGTAGCTTTGACCCTATGGGTTTATAGAATTGTAGAAAACTTCATTTGGTAATGTCTGGGGCTGAATTGGAAAAGATACTCGGGGACGTCCAATTACGTTTACCTCTAAAGGGAGCTATACAAGGAAAATAGGGAAAAATTGAAGTGGGACATTTTGTGGATATTTTCTCGTAGTTTGACCCTATGGATTTATAGAATTGCGGAAAAATTCATTTGGAGCTGTCCGGTCCTGAATTGGAGCAGATACCAGGGAACGCCCGATTACGTATACCTCCAAAGGGAGATATACAAGGAAATTGGGAAAAAATTGAAGCGGACCGTTTTGTGGATATTTTCTCGTAGTTTGAACCTATGGGTTTATAGAATTGCGGAAAACTTTATTTGGAGCTGTCCGGGCCTGAATTGGACCAGATACCAAGGGACGCCCGATTACATATACCTCTAAAGGGAGCTATACAATGAAAATGGGGGAAAATTGAAGCGGGACGTTTTGTGGATATTTTCTCGTAGCTTTGACCCTATGGGTTTATAGAATTGTAGAAAACTTCATTTGGGGATGTCTGGGGCGGAATTGGAAAAGATACTCGGGGACGTCCAATCACGTTTACCTCTAAAGGGAGCTATACAAGGAAAATAGGGAAAAATTGAAGTGGGACATTTTGTGGATATTTTCTCGTAGTTTGACCCTATGGGTTTATAGAATTGCGGAAAAATTCATTTGGAGCTGTCCGGTCCTGAATTGGAGCAAATACCAGGGAACGCCCGATTACGTATACCTCCAAAGGGAGCTATACAAGGAAATTGGGAAAAAATTGAAGCGGACCATTTTGTGGATATTTTCTCGTAGTTTGAACCTATGGGTTTATAGAATTGCGGAAAACTTTATTTGGAGCTGTCCGGGCCTGAATTGGACCAGATACCAAGGGACGCCCGATTACATATACCTCTAAAGGGAGCTATACAATGAAAATGGGGGAAAATTGAAGCGGGACGTTTTGTGGATATTTTCTCGTAGCTTTGACCCTATGGGTTTATAGAATTGTAGAAAACTTCATTTGGGGATGTCTGGGGCGGAATTGGAAAAGATAATCGGGGACGTCCAATTACGTTTACCTCTAAAGGGAGCTATACAAGGAAAATAGGGAAAAATTGAAGTGGGACATTTTGTGGATATTTTCTCGTAGTTTGACCCTATGGATTTGTAGAATTGCGGAAAACTTCATTTGGAGCTGTCCGGTCCTGAATTGGAGCAGATACCAGGGAACGCCCGATTACGTATACCTCCAAAGGGAGCTATACAAGGAAATTGGGAAAAAATTGAAGCGGACCGTTTTGTGGATATTTTCTCGTAGTTTGAACCTATGGGTTTATAGAATTGCGGAAAACTTTATTTGGAGCTGTCCGGGCCTGAATTGGACCAGATACCAAGGGACACCCGATTACATATACCTCTAAAGGGAGCTATACAATGAAAATGGGGGAAAATTTAAGCGGGACGTTTTGTGGATATTTTCTCGTAGCTTTGACCCTATGGGTTTATAGAATTGTAGAAAACTTCATTTGGGGATGTCTGGGGCTGAATTGGAAAAGATACTCGGGGACGTCCAATTACGTTTACCTCTAAAGGGAGCTATACAAGGAAAATAGGGAAAAATTGAAGTGGGACATTTTGTGGATAATTTCTCGTAGTTTGACCCTATGGATTTATAGAATTGCGGAAAAATTCATTTGGAGCTGTCCGGTCCTGAATTGGAGCAGATACCAGGGAACGCCCGATTACGTATACCTCCAAAGGGAGCTATACAAGGAAATTGGGAAAAAATTGAAGCGGACCGTTTTGTGGATATTTTCTCGTAGTTTGAACCTATGGGTTTATAGAATTGCGGAAAACTTTATTTGGAGCTGTCCGAGCCTGAATTGGACCAGATACCAAGGGACGTCCGATTACATATACCTCTAAAGGGAGCTATACAATGAAAATGGGGGAAAATGGAAGCGGGACGTTTTGTGGATATTTTCTCGTAGCTTTGACCTATGGGTTTATAGAATTGTAGAAAACTTTATTTGGGGATGTCTGGGGCTGAATTGGAAAAGATACTCGGGGACGTCCAATTACGTTTACCTCTAAAGGGAGTTATACAAGGAAAATAGGGAAAAATTGAAGTGGGACATTTTGTGGATAATTTCTCGTAGTTTGACCCTATGGATTTATAGAATTGCGGAAAAATTCATTTGGAGCTGTCCGGTCCTGAATTGGAGCAGATACCAGGGAACGCCCGATTACGTATACCTCCAAAGGGAGCTATACAAGGAAATTGGGAAAAAATTGAAGCGGACCGTTTTGTGGATATTTTCTCGTAGTTTGAACCTATGGGTTTATAGAATTGCGGAAAACTTTATTTGGAGCTGTCCGGGCCTGAATTGGACCAGATACCAAGGGACACCCGATTACATATACCTCTAAAGGGAGCTATACAATGAAAATGGGGGAAAATTGAAGCGGGACGTTTTGTGGATATTTTCTCGTAGCTTTGACCCTATGGGTTTATAGAATTGTAGAAAACTTCATTTGGGGATGTCTGGGGCGGAATTGGAAAAGATACTCGGGGACGTCCAATTACGTTTACCTCTAAAGGGAGCTATACAAGGAAAATAGGGAAAAATTGAAGTGGGACATTTTGTGGATATTTTCTCGTAGTTTGACCCTATGGATTTATAGAATTGCGGAAAAATTCATTTGGAGCTGTCCGGTCCTGAATTGGAGCAGATACCAGGGAACGCCCGATTACGTATACCTCCAAAGGGAGCTATACAAGGAAATTGGGAAAAAATTGAAGCGGACCGTTTTGTGGATATTTTCTCGTAGTTTGAACCTATGGGTTTATAGAATTGCGGAAAACTTTATTTGGAGCTGTCCGAGCCTGAATTGGACCAGATACCAAGGGACGCCCGATTACATATACCTCTAAAGGGAGCTATACAATGAAAATGGGGGAAAATTGAAGCGGGACGTTTTGTGGATATTTTCTCGTAGCTTTGACCCTATGGGTTTATAGAATTGTAGAAAACTTCATTTGGGGATGTCTGGGGCGGAATTGGAAAAGATACTCGGGGACGTCCAATTACGTTTACCTCTAAAGGGAGCTATACAAGGAAAATAGGGAAAAATTGAAGTGGGACATTTTGTGGATATTTTCTCGTAGTTTGACCCTATGGATTTATAGAATTGCGGAAAAATTCATTTGGAGCTGTCCGGTCCTGAATTGGAGCAGATATCAGGGAACGCCCGATTACGTATACCTCCAAAGGGAGCTATACAAGGAAATTGGGAAAAAATTGAAGCGGACCGTTTTGTGGATATTTTCTCGTAGTTTGAACCTATGGGTTTATAGAATTGCGGAAAACTTTATTTGGAGCTGTCCGAGCCTGAATTGGACCAGATACCAAGGGACGCCCGATTACATATACCTCTAAAGGGAGCTATACAATGAAAATGGGGGAAAATTGAAGCGGGACGTTTTGTGGATATTTTCTCGTAGCTTTGACCCTATGGGTTTATAGAATTGTAGAAAACTTCATTTGGGGATGTCTGGGGCTGAATTGGAAAAGATACTCGGGGACGTCCAATTACGTTTACCTCTAAAGGGAGCTATACAAGGAAAATAGGGAAAAATTGAAGTGGGACATTTTGTGGATATTTTCTCGTAGTTTGACCCTATGGATTTATGAAATTGCGGAAAACTTCATTTGGAGCTGTCCGGTCCTGAATTTGAGCAGATACCAGGGAACGCCCGATTACGTATACCTCCAAAGGGAGCTATACAAGGAAATTGGGAAAAAATTGAAGCGGACCGTTTTGTGGATATTTTCTCGTAGTTTGAACCTATGGGTTTATAGAATTGCGGAAAACTTTATTTGGAGCTGTCCGGGCCTGAATTGGACCAGATACCAAGGGACACCCGATTACATATACCTCTAAAGGGAGCTATACAATGAAAATGGGGGAAAATTGAAGCGGGACGTTTTGTGGATATTTTCTCGTAGCTTTGACCCTATGGGTTTATAGAATTGTAGAAAACTTCATTTGGGGATGTCTGGGGCTGAATTGGAAAAGATACTCGGGGACGTCCAATTACGTTTACCTCTAAAGGGAGCTATACAAGGAAAATAGGGAAAAATTGAAGTGGGACATTTTGTGGATAATTTCTCGTAGTTTGACCCTATGGATTTATCGAATTGCGGAAAAATTCATTTGGAGCTGTCTAGTCCTGAATTGGAGCAGATACCAGGGAACGCCCGATTACGTATAACTCCAAAGGGAGCTATACAAGGAAATTGGGAAAAAATTGAAGCGGACCGTTTTGTGGATATTTTCTCGTAGTTTGAACCTATGGGTTTATAGAATTGCGGAAAACTTTATTTGGAGCTGTCCGGGCCTGAATTGGACCAGATACCAAGGGACACCCGATTACATATACCTCTAAAGGGAGCTATACAATGAAAATGGGGGAAAATTGAAGCGGGACGTTTTGTGGATATTTTCTCGTAGCTTTGACCCTATGGGTTTATAGAATTGTAGAAAACTTCATTTGGGGATGTCTGGGGCGGAATTGGAAAAGATACTCGGGGACGTCCAATTACGTTTACCTCTAAAGGGAGCTATACAAGGAAAATAAGGAAAAATTGAAGTGGGACATTTTGTGGATATTTTGTCGTAGTTTGACCCTATGGATTTATAGAATTGCGGAAAAATTCATTTGGAGCTGTCCGGTCCTGAATTGGAGCAGATACCAGGGAACGCCCGATTACGTATACCTCCAAAGGGAGCTATACAAGGAAATTGGGAAAAAATTGAAGCGGACCGTTTTGTGGATATTTTCTCGTAGTTTGAACCTATGGGTTTATAGAATTGCGGAAAACTTTATTTGGAGCTGTCCGAGCCTGAATTGGACCAGATACCAAGGGACGCCCGATTACATATACCTCTAAAGGGAGCTATACAATGAAAATGGGGGAAAATTGAAGCGGGACGTTTTGTGGATATTTTCTCGTAGCTTTGACCCTATGGGTTTATAGAATTGTAGAAAACTTCATTTGGGGATGTCTGGGGCTGAATTGGAAAAGATACTCGGGGACGTCCAATTACGTTTACCTCTAAAGGGAGCTATACAAGGAAAATAGGGAAAAATTGAAGTGGGACATTTTGTGGATATTTTCTCGTAGTTTGACCCTATGGATTTATAGAATTGCGGAAAAATTCATTTGGAGCTGTCCGGTCCTGAATTGGAGCAGATACCAGGGAACGCCCGATTACGTATACCTCCAAAGGGAGCTATACAAGGAAATTGGGAAAAAATTGAAGCGGACCGTTTTGTGGATATTTTCTCGTAGTTTGAACCTATGGGTTTATAGAATTGCGGAAAACTTTATTTGGAGCTGTCCGAGCCTGAATTGGACCAGATACCAAGGGACGCCCGATTACATATACCTCTAAAGGGAGCTATACAATGAAAATGGGGGAAAATTGAAGCGGGACGTTTTGTGGATATTTTCTCGTAGCTTTGACCCTATGGGTTTATAGAATTGTAGAAAACTTCATTTGGGGATGTCTGGGGCTGAATTGGAAAAGATACTCGGGGACGTCCAATTACGTTTACCTCTAAAGGGAGCTATACAAGGAAAATAGGGAAAAATTGAAGTGGGACATTTTGTGGATATTTTCTCGTAGTTTGACCCTATGGATTTATGAAATTGCGGAAAACTTCATTTGGAGCTGTCCGGTCCTGAATTTGAGCAGATACCAGGGAACGCCCGATTACGTATACCTCCAAAGGGAGCTATACAAGGAAATTGGGAAAAAATTGAAGCGGACCGTTTTGTGGATATTTTCTCGTAGTTTGAACCTATGGGTTTATAGAATTGCGGAAAACTTTATTTGGAGCTGTCCGGGCCTGAATTGGACCAGATACCAAGGGACACCCGATTACATATACCTCTAAAGGGAGCTATACAATGAAAATGGGGGAAAATTGAAGCGGGACGTTTTGTGGATATTTTCTCGTAGCTTTGACCCTATGGGTTTATAGAATTGTAGAAAACTTCATTTGGGGATGTCTGGGGCTGAATTGGAAAAGATACTCGGGGACGTCCAATTACGTTTACCTCTAAAGGGAGCTATACAAGGAAAATAGGGAAAAATTGAAGTGGGACATTTTGTGGATAATTTCTCGTAGTTTGACCCTATGGATTTATCGAATTGCGGAAAAATTCATTTGGAGCTGTCTAGTCCTGAATTGGAGCAGATACCAGGGAACGCCCGATTACGTATAACTCCAAAGGGAGCTATACAAGGAAATTGGGAAAAAATTGAAGCGGACCGTTTTGTGGATATTTTCTCGTAGTTTGAACCTATGGGTTTATAGAATTGCGGAAAACTTTATTTGGAGCTGTCCGGGCCTGAATTGGACCAGATACCAAGGGACACCCGATTACATATACCTCTAAAGGGAGCTATACAATGAAAATGGGGGAAAATTGAAGCGGGACGTTTTGTGGATATTTTCTCGTAGCTTTGACCCTATGGGTTTATAGAATTGTAGAAAACTTCATTTGGGGATGTCTGGGGCGGAATTGGAAAAGATACTCGGGGACGTCCAATTACGTTTACCTCTAAAGGGAGCTATACAAGGAAAATAAGGAAAAATTGAAGTGGGACATTTTGTGGATATTTTGTCGTAGTTTGACCCTATGGATTTATAGAATTGCGGAAAAATTCATTTGGAGCTGTCCGGTCCTGAATTGGAGCAGATACCAGGGAACGCCCGATTACGTATACCTCCAAAGGGAGCTATACAAGGAAATTGGGAAAAAATTGAAGCGGACCGTTTTGTGGATATTTTCTCGTAGTTTGAACCTATGGGTTTATAGAATTGCGGAAAACTTTATTTGGAGCTGTCCGAGCCTGAATTGGACCAGATACCAAGGGACGCCCGATTACATATACCTCTAAAGGGAGCTATACAATGAAAATGGGGGAAAATTGAAGCGGGACGTTTTGTGGATATTTTCTCGTAGCTTTGACCCTATGGGTTTATAGAATTGTAGAAAACTTCATTTGGGGATGTCTGGGGCTGAATTGGAAAAGATACTCGGGGACGTCCAATTACGTTTACCTCTAAAGGGAGCTATACAAGGAAAATAGGGAAAAATTGAAGTGGGACATTTTGTGGATATTTTCTCGTAGTTTGACCCTATGGATTTATGAAATTGCGGAAAACTTCATTTGGAGCTGTCCGGTCCTGAATTTGAGCAGATACCAGGGAACGCCCGATTACGTATACCTCCAAAGGGAGCTATACAAGGAAATTGGGAAAAAATTGAAGCGGACCGTTTTGTGGATATTTTCTCGTAGTTTGAACCTATGGGTTTATAGAATTGCGGAAAACTTTATTTGGAGCTGTCCGGGCCTGAATTGGACCAGATACCAAGGGACGCCCGATTACATATACCTCTAAAGGGAGCTATATAATGAAAATGGGGGAAAATTGAAGCGGGACGTTTTGTGGATATTTTCTCGTAGCTTTGACCCTATGGGTTTATAGAATTGTAGAAAACTTCATTTGGGGATGTCTGGGGCTGAATTGGAAAAGATACTCGGGGACGTCCAATTACGTTTACCTCTAAAGGGAGCTATACAAGGAAAATAGGGAAAAATTGAAGTGGGACATTTTGTGGATATTTTCTCGTAGTTTGACCCTATGGATTTATGAAATTGCGGAAAACTTCATTTGGAGCTGTCCGGTCCTGAATTTGAGCAGATACCAGGGAACGCCCGATTACGTATACCTCCAAAGGGAGCTATACAAGGAAATTGGGAAAAAATTGAAGCGGACCCTTTTGTGGATATTTTCTCGTAGTTTGAACCTATGGGTTTATAGAATTGCGGAAAACTTTATTTGGAGCAGTCCGGGCCTGAATTGGACCAGATACCAAGGGATGCCCGATTACATATACCTCTAAAGGGAGCTATACAATGAAAATGGGTAAAAATTGAAGCGGGACGTTTTGTGGATATTTTCTCGTAGCTTTGACCCTATGGGTTTATAGAATTGTAGAAAACTTCATTTGGGGATGTCTGGGGCTGAATCGGAACAGATACTCGGGGACGTCCAATTACGTTAACCTCTAAAGGGAGCTATACAAGGAAAATAGGGAAAAATTGAAGTGGGATATTTTATGGATTTTTTCTCGTAGTTTGACCCTATGGATTTATAGAATTGCGGAAAACTTCATTTGGAGCTGTCCGGTCCTGAATTGGAGCAGATACCAGGGAACGCCCGATTACGTATACCTCCAAAGGGGCTATACAAGGAAATTGGGAAAAAATTGAAGCGGACCGTTTTGTGGATATTTTCTCGTAGTTTGAACCTATGGGTTTATAGAATTGCGGAAAACTTTATTTGGAGCTGTCCGGGCCTGAATTGGACCAGATACCAAGGGACGCCCGATTACATATACCTCTAAAGGGAGCTATACAATGAAAATGGGGGAAAATTGAAGCGGGACGTTTTGTGGATATTTTCTCGTAGCTTTGACCCTATGGGTTTATAGAATTGTAGAAAACTTCATTTGGGGATGTCTGGGGCTGAATTGGAAAAGATACTCGGGGACGTCCAATTACGTTTACCTCTAAAGGGAGCTATACAAGGAAAATAAGGAAAAATTGAAGTGGGACATTTTGTGGATATTTTGTCGTAGTTTGACCCTATGGATTTATAGAATTGCGGAAAAATTCATTTGGAGCTGTCCGGTCCTGAATTGGAGCAGATACCAGGGAACGCCCGATTACGTATACCTCCAAAGGGAGCTATACAAGGAAATTGGGAAAAAATTGAAGCGGACCGTTTTGTGGATATTTTCTCGTAGTTTGAACCTATGGGTTTATAGAATTGCGGAAAACTTTATTTGGAGCTGTCCGAGCCTGAATTGGACCAGATACCAAGGGACGCCCGATTACATATACCTCTAAAGGGAGCTATACAATGAAAATGGGGGAAAATTGAAGCGGGACGTTTTGTGGATATTTTCTCGTAGCTTTGACCCTATGGGTTTATAGAATTGTAGAAAACTTCATTTGGGGATGTCTGGGGCTGAATTGGAAAAGATACTCGGGGACGTCCAATTACGTTTACCTCTAAAGGGAGCTATACAAGGAAAATAGGGAAAAATTGAAGTGGGACATTTTGTGGATATTTTCTCGTAGTTTGACCCTATGGATTTATGAAATTGCGGAAAACTTCATTTGGAGCTGTCCGGTCCTGAATTTGAGCAGATACCAGGGAACGCCCGATTACGTATACCTCCAAAGGGAGCTATACAAGGAAATTGGGAAAAAATTGAAGCGGACCGTTTTGTGGATATTTTCTCGTAGTTTGAACCTATGGGTTTATAGAATTGCGGAAAACTTTATTTGGAGCTGTCCGGGCCTGAATTGGACCAGATACCAAGGGACGCCCGATTACATATACCTCTAAAGGGAGCTATATAATGAAAATGGGGGAAAATTGAAGCGGGACGTTTTGTGGATATTTTCTCGTAGCTTTGACCCTATGGGTTTATAGAATTGTAGAAAACTTCATTTGGGGATGTCTGGGGCTGAATTGGAAAAGATACTCGGGGACGTCCAATTACGTTTACCTCTAAAGGGAGCTATACAAGGAAAATAGGGAAAAATTGAAGTGGGACATTTTGTGGATATTTTCTCGTAGTTTGACCCTATGGATTTATGAAATTGCGGAAAACTTCATTTGGAGCTGTCCGGTCCTGAATTTGAGCAGATACCAGGGAACGCCCGATTACGTATACCTCCAAAGGGAGCTATACAAGGAAATTGGGAAAAAATTGAAGCGGACCCTTTTGTGGATATTTTCTCGTAGTTTGAACCTATGGGTTTATAGAATTGCGGAAAACTTTATTTGGAGCAGTCCGGGCCTGAATTGGACCAGATACCAAGGGATGCCCGATTACATATACCTCTAAAGGGAGCTATACAATGAAAATGGGTAAAAATTGAAGCGGGACGTTTTGTGGATATTTTCTCGTAGCTTTGACCCTATGGGTTTATAGAATTGTAGAAAACTTCATTTGGGGATGTCTGGGGCTGAATCGGAACAGATACTCGGGGACGTCCAATTACGTTAACCTCTAAAGGGAGCTATACAAGGAAAATAGGGAAAAATTGAAGTGGGATATTTTATGGATTTTTTCTCGTAGTTTGACCCTATGGATTTATAGAATTGCGGAAAACTTCATTTGGAGCTGTCCGGTCCTGAATTGGAGCAGATACCAGGGAACGCCCGATTACGTATACCTCCAAAGGGGCTATACAAGGAAATTGGGAAAAAATTGAAGCGGACCGTTTTGTGGATATTTTCTCGTAGTTTGAACCTATGGGTTTATAGAATTGCGGAAAACTTTATTTGGAGCTGTCCGGGCCTGAATTGGACCAGATACCAAGGGACGCCCGATTACATATACCTCTAAAGGGAGCTATACAATGAAAATGGGGGAAAATTGAAGCGGGACGTTTTGTGGATATTTTCTCGTAGCTTTGACCCTATGGGTTTATAGAATTGTAGAAAACTTCATTTGGGGATGTCTGGGGCTGAATTGGAAAAGATACTCGGGGACGTCCAATTACGTTTACCTCTAAAGGGAGCTATACAAGGAAAATAAGGAAAAATTGAAGTGGGACATTTTGTGGATATTTTGTCGTAGTTTGACCCTATGGATTTATAGAATTGCGGAAAAATTCATTTGGAGCTGTCCGGTCCTGAATTGGAGCAGATACCAGGGAACGCCCGATTACGTATACCTCCAAAGGGAGCTATACAAGGAAATTGGGAAAAAATTGAAGCGGACCGTTTTGTGGATATTTTCTCGTAGTTTGAACCTATGGGTTTATAGAATTGCGGAAAACTTTATTTGGAGCTGTCCGAGCCTGAATTGGACCAGATACCAAGGGACGCCCGATTACATATACCTCTAAAGGGAGCTATACAATGAAAATGGGGGAAAATTGAAGCGGGACGTTTTGTGGATATTTTCTCGTAGCTTTGACCCTATGGGTTTATAGAATTGTAGAAAACTTCATTTGGGGATGTCTGGGGCTGAATTGGAAAAGATACTCGGGGACGTCCAATTACGTTTACCTCTAAAGGGAGCTATACAAGGAAAATAGGGAAAAATTGAAGTGGGACATTTTGTGGATAATTTCTCGTAGTTTGACCCTATGGATTTATCGAATTGCGGAAAAATTCATTTGGAGCTGTCTAGTCCTGAATTGGAGCAGATACCAGGGAACGCCCGATTACGTATAACTCCAAAGGGAGCTATACAAGGAAATTGGGAAAAAATTGAAGCGGACCGTTTTGTGGATATTTTCTCGTAGTTTGAACCTATGGGTTTATAGAATTGCGGAAAACTTTATTTGGAGCTGTCCGGGCCTGAATTGGACCAGATACCAAGGGACACCCGATTACATATACCTCTAAAGGGAGCTATACAATGAAAATGGGGGAAAATTGAAGCGGGACGTTTTGTGGATATTTTCTCGTAGCTTTGACCCTATGGGTTTATAGAATTGTAGAAAACTTCATTTGGGGATGTCTGGGGCGGAATTGGAAAAGATACTCGGGGACGTCCAATTACGTTTACCTCTAAAGGGAGCTATACAAGGAAAATAA
This sequence comes from Heracleum sosnowskyi, assembly GCA_030848705.1. Taxonomy (NCBI): domain Eukaryota; kingdom Viridiplantae; phylum Streptophyta; class Magnoliopsida; order Apiales; family Apiaceae; genus Heracleum; species Heracleum sosnowskyi. The sequence goes on from CM061236.1 coordinate 52,727,504, forward strand.
GGAAAAATTGAAGTGGGACATTTTGTGGATATTTTGTCGTAGTTTGACCCTATGGATTTATAGAATTGCGGAAAAATTCATTTGGAGCTGTCCGGTCCTGAATTGGAGCAGATACCAGGGAACGCCCGATTACGTATACCTCCAAAGGGAGCTATACAAGGAAATTGGGAAAAAATTGAAGCGGACCGTTTTGTGGATATTTTCTCGTAGTTTGAACCTATGGGTTTATAGAATTGCGGAAAACTTTATTTGGAGCTGTCCGAGCCTGAATTGGACCAGATACCAAGGGACGCCCGATTACATATACCTCTAAAGGGAGCTATACAATGAAAATGGGGGAAAATTGAAGCGGGACGTTTTGTGGATATTTTCTCGTAGCTTTGACCCTATGGGTTTATAGAATTGTAGAAAACTTCATTTGGGGATGTCTGGGGCTGAATTGGAAAAGATACTCGGGGACGTCCAATTACGTTTACCTCTAAAGGGAGCTATACAAGGAAAATAGGGAAAAATTGAAGTGGGACATTTTGTGGATATTTTCTCGTAGTTTGACCCTATGGATTTATGAAATTGCGGAAAACTTCATTTGGAGCTGTCCGGTCCTGAATTTGAGCAGATACCAGGGAACGCCCGATTACATATACCTCCAAAGGGAGCTATACAAGGAAATTGGGAAAAAATTGAAGCGGACCGTTTTGTGGATATTTTCTCGTAGTTTGAACCTATGGGTTTATAGAATTGCGGAAAACTTTATTTGGAGCTGTCCGGGCCTGAATTGGACCAGATACCAAGGGACGCCCGATTACATATACCTCTAAAGGGAGCTATATAATGAAAATGGGGGAAAATTGAAGCGGGACGTTTTGTGGATATTTTCTCGTAGCTTTGACCCTATGGGTTTATAGAATTGTAGAAAACTTCATTTGGGGATGTCTGGGGCTGAATTGGAAAAGATACTCGGGGACGTCCAATTACGTTTACCTCTAAAGGGAGCTATACAAGGAAAATAGGGAAAAATTGAAGTGGGACATTTTGTGGATATTTTCTCGTAGTTTGACCCTATGGATTTATGAAATTGCGGAAAACTTCATTTGGAGCTGTCCGGTCCTGAATTTGAGCAGATACCAGGGAACGCCCGATTACGTATACCTCCAAAGGGAGCTATACAAGGAAATTGGGAAAAAATTGAAGCGGACCCTTTTGTGGATATTTTCTCGTAGTTTGAACCTATGGGTTTATAGAATTGCGGAAAACTTTATTTGGAGCAGTCCGGGCCTGAATTGGACCAGATACCAAGGGATGCCCGATTACATATACCTCTAAAGGGAGCTATACAATGAAAATGGGTAAAAATTGAAGCGGGACGTTTTGTGGATATTTTCTCGTAGCTTTGACCCTATGGGTTTATAGAATTGTAGAAAACTTCATTTGGGGATGTCTGGGGCTGAATCGGAACAGATACTCGGGGACGTCCAATTACGTTAACCTCTAAAGGGAGCTATACAAGGAAAATAGGGAAAAATTGAAGTGGGATATTTTATGGATTTTTTCTCGTAGTTTGACCCTATGGATTTATAGAATTGCGGAAAACTTCATTTGGAGCTGTCCGGTCCTGAATTGGAGCAGATACCAGGGAACGCCCGATTACGTATACCTCCAAAGGGGCTATACAAGGAAATTGGGAAAAAATTGAAGCGGACCGTTTTGTGGATATTTTCTCGTAGTTTGAACCTATGGGTTTATAGAATTGCGGAAAACTTTATTTGGAGCTGTCCGGGCCTGAATTGGACCAGATACCAAGGGACGCCCGATTACATATACCTCTAAAGGGAGCTATACAATGAAAATGGGGGAAAATTGAAGCGGGACGTTTTGTGGATATTTTCTCGTAGCTTTGACCCTATGGGTTTATAGAATTGTAGAAAACTTCATTTGGGGATGTCTGGGGCTGAATTGGAAAAGATACTCGGGGACGTCCAATTACGTTTACCTCTAAAGGGAGCTATACAAGGAAAATAAGGAAAAATTGAAGTGGGACATTTTGTGGATATTTTGTCGTAGTTTGACCCTATGGATTTATAGAATTGCGGAAAAATTCATTTGGAGCTGTCCGGTCCTGAATTGGAGCAGATACCAGGGAACGCCCGATTACGTATACCTCCAAAGGGAGCTATACAAGGAAATTGGGAAAAAATTGAAGCGGACCGTTTTGTGGATATTTTCTCGTAGTTTGAACCTATGGGTTTATAGAATTGCGGAAAACTTTATTTGGAGCTGTCCGAGCCTGAATTGGACCAGATACCAAGGGACGCCCGATTACATATACCTCTAAAGGGAGCTATACAATGAAAATGGGGGAAAATTGAAGCGGGACGTTTTGTGGATATTTTCTCGTAGCTTTGACCCTATGGGTTTATAGAATTGTAGAAAACTTCATTTGGGGATGTTTGGGGCTGAATTGGAAAAGATACTCGGGGACGTCCAATTACGTTTACCTCTAAAGGGAGCTATACAAGGAAAATAGGGAAAAATTGAAGTGGGACATTTTGTGGATATTTTCTCGTAGTTTGACCCTATGGATTTATGAAATTGCGGAAAACTTCATTTGGAGCTGTCCGGTCCTGAATTTGAGCAGATACCAGGGAACGCCCGATTACGTATACCTCCAAAGGGAGCTATACAAGGAAATTGGGAAAAAATTGAAGCGGACCGTTTTGTGGATATTTTCTCGTAGTTTGAACCTATGGGTTTATAGAATTGCGGAAAACTTTATTTGGAGCTGTCCGGGCCTGAATTGGACCAGATACCAAGGGACGCCCGATTACATATACCTCTAAAGGGAGCTATATAATGAAAATGGGGGAAAATTGAAGCGGGACGTTTTGTGGATATTTTCTCGTAGCTTTGACCCTATGGGTTTATAGAATTGTAGAAAACTTCATTTGGGGATGTCTGGGGCTGAATTGGAAAAGATACTCGGGGACGTCCAATTACGTTTACCTCTAAAGGGAGCTATACAAGGAAAATAGGGAAAAATTGAAGTGGGACATTTTGTGGATATTTTCTCGTAGTTTGACCCTATGGATTTATGAAATTGCGGAAAACTTCATTTGGAGCTGTCCGGTCCTGAATTTGAGCAGATACCAGGGAACGCCCGATTACGTATACCTCCAAAGGGAGCTATACAAGGAAATTGGGAAAAAATTGAAGCGGACCCTTTTGTGGATATTTTCTCGTAGTTTGAACCTATGGGTTTATAGAATTGCGGAAAACTTTATTTGGAGCAGTCCGGGCCTGAATTGGACCAGATACCAAGGGATGCCCGATTACATATACCTCTAAAGGGAGCTATACAATGAAAATGGGTAAAAATTGAAGCGGGACGTTTTGTGGATATTTTCTCGTAGCTTTGACCCTATGGGTTTATAGAATTGTAGAAAACTTCATTTGGGGATGTCTGGGGCTGAATCGGAACAGATACTCGGGGACGTCCAATTACGTTAACCTCTAAAGGGAGCTATACAAGGAAAATAGGGAAAAATTGAAGTGGGATATTTTATGGATTTTTTCTCGTAGTTTGACCCTATGGATTTATAGAATTGCGGAAAACTTCATTTGGAGCTGTCCGGTCCTGAATTGGAGCAGATACCAGGGAACGCCCGATTACGTATACCTCCAAAGGGGCTATACAAGGAAATTGGGAAAAAATTGAAGCGGACCGTTTTGTGGATATTTTCTCGTAGTTTGAACCTATGGGTTTATAGAATTGCGGAAAACTTTATTTGGAGCTGTCCGGGCCTGAATTGGACCAGATACCAAGGGACGCCCGATTACATATACCTCTAAAGGGAGCTATACAATGAAAATGGGGGAAAATTGAAGCGGGACGTTTTGTGGATATTTTCTCGTAGCTTTGACCCTATGGGTTTATAGAATTGTAGAAAACTTCATTTGGGGATGTCTGGGGCTGAATTGGAAAAGATACTCGGGGACGTCCAATTACGTTTACCTCTAAAGGGAGCTATACAAGGAAAATAAGGAAAAATTGAAGTGGGACATTTTGTGGATATTTTGTCGTAGTTTGACCCTATGGATTTATAGAATTGCGGAAAAATTCATTTGGAGCTGTCCGGTCCTGAATTGGAGCAGATACCAGGGAACGCCCGATTACGTATACCTCCAAAGGGAGCTATACAAGGAAATTGGGAAAAAATTGAAGCGGACCGTTTTGTGGATATTTTCTCGTAGTTTGAACCTATGGGTTTATAGAATTGCGGAAAACTTTATTTGGAGCTGTCCGAGCCTGAATTGGACCAGATACCAAGGGACGCCCGATTACATATACCTCTAAAGGGAGCTATACAATGAAAATGGGGGAAAATTGAAGCGGGACGTTTTGTGGATATTTTCTCGTAGCTTTGATCCTATGGGTTTATAGAATTGTAGAAAACTTCATTTGGGGATGTCTGGGGCTGAATTGGAAAAGATACTCGGGGACGTCCAATTACGTTTACCTCTAAAGGGAGCTATACAAGGAAAATAGGGAAAAATTGAAGTGGGACATTTTGTGGATATTTTCTCGTAGTTTGACCCTATGGATTTATGAAATTGCGGAAAACTTCATTTGGAGCTGTCCGGTCCTGAATTTGAGCAGATACCAGGGAACGCCCGATTACGTATACCTCCAAAGGGAGCTATACAAGGAAATTGGGAAAAAATTGAAGCGGACCGTTTTGTGGATATTTTCTCGTAGTTTGAACCTATGGGTTTATAGAATTGCGGAAAACTTTATTTGGAGCTGTCCGGGCCTGAATTGGACCAGATACCAAGGGACGCCCGATTACATATACCTCTAAAGGGAGCTATATAATGAAAATGGGGGAAAATTGAAGCGGGACGTTTTGTGGATATTTTCTCGTAGCTTTGACCCTATGGGTTTATAGAATTGTAGAAAACTTCATTTGGGGATGTCTGGGGCTGAATTGGAAAAGATACTCGGGGACGTCCAATTACGTTTACCTCTAAAGGGAGCTATACAAGGAAAATAGGGAAAAATTGAAGTGGGACATTTTGTGGATATTTTCTCGTAGTTTGACCCTATGGATTTATGAAATTGCGGAAAACTTCATTTGGAGCTGTCCGGTCCTGAATTTGAGCAGATACCAGGGAACGCCCGATTACGTATACCTCCAAAGGGAGCTATACAAGGAAATTGGGAAAAAATTGAAGCGGACCCTTTTGTGGATATTTTCTCGTAGTTTGAACCTATGGGTTTATAGAATTGCGGAAAACTTTATTTGGAGCAGTCCGGGCCTGAATTGGACCAGATACCAAGGGATGCCCGATTACATATACCTCTAAAGGGAGCTATACAATGAAAATGGGTAAAAATTGAAGCGGGACGTTTTGTGGATATTTTCTCGTAGCTTTGACCCTATGGGTTTATAGAATTGTAGAAAACTTCATTTGGGGATGTCTGGGGCTGAATCGGAACAGATACTCGGGGACGTCCAATTACGTTAACCTCTAAAGGGAGCTATACAAGGAAAATAGGGAAAAATTGAAGTGGGATATTTTATGGATTTTTTCTCGTAGTTTGACCCTATGGATTTATAGAATTGCGGAAAACTTCATTTGGAGCTGTCCGGTCCTGAATTGGAGCAGATACCAGGGAACGCCCGATTACGTATACCTCCAAAGGGGCTATACAAGGAAATTGGGAAAAAATTGAAGCGGACCGTTTTGTGGATATTTTCTCGTAGTTTGAACCTATGGGTTTATAGAATTGCGGAAAACTTTATTTGGAGCTGTCCGGGCCTGAATTGGACCAGATACCAAGGGACGCCCGATTACATATACCTCTAAAGGGAGCTATACAATGAAAATGGGGGAAAATTGAAGCGGGACGTTTTGTGGATATTTTCTCGTAGCTTTGACCCTATGGGTTTATAGAATTGTAGAAAACTTCATTTGGGGATGTCTGGGGCTGAATTGGAAAAGATACTCGGGGACGTCCAATTACGTTTACCTCTAAAGGGAGCTATACAAGGAAAATAGGGAAAAATTGAAGTGGGACATTTTGTGGATATTTTCTCGTAGTTTGACCCTATGGATTTATAGAATTGCGGAAAAATTCATTTGGAGCTGTCCGGTCCTGAATTGGAGCAGATACCAGGGAACGCCCGATTACGTATACCTCCAAAGGGAGCTATACAAGGAAATTGGGAAAAAATTGAAGCAGACCGTTTTGTGGATATTTTCTCGTAGTTTGAACCTATGGGTTTAGAGAATTGCGGAAAACTTTATTTGGAGCTGTCCGGGCCTGAATTGGACCAGATACCAAGGGACGCCCGATTACATATACCTCTAAAGGGAGCTATACAATGAAAATGGGGGAAAATTGAAGCGGGACGTTTTGTGGATATTTTCTCGTAGCTTTGACCCTATGGGTTTATAGAATTGTAGAAAACTTCATTTGGGGATGTCTGGGGCGGAATTGGAAAAGATACTCGGGGACGTCCAATCACGTTTACCTCTAAAGGGAGCTATACAAGGAAAATAGGGAAAAATTGAAGTGGGACATTTTGTGGATATTTTCTCGTAGTTTGACCCTATGGGTTTATAGAATTGCGGAAAAATTCATTTGGAGCTGTCCGGTCCTGAATTGGAGCAAATACCAGGGAACGCCCGATTACGTATACCTCCAAAGGGAGCTATACAAGGAAATTGGGAAAAAATTGAAGCGGACCGTTTTGTGGATATTTTCTCATAGTTTGAACCTATGGGTTTATAGAATTGCGGAAAACTTTATTTGGAGCTGTCCGGGCCTGAATTGGACCAGATACCAAGGGACGCCCGATTACATATACCTCTAAAGGGAGCTATACAATGAAAATGGGGGAAAATTGAAGCAGGACGTTTTGTGGATATTTTCTCGTAGCTTTGACCCTATGGGTTTATAGAATTGTAGAAAACTTCATTTGGGGATGTCTGGGGCGGAATTGGAAAAGATAATCGGGGACGTCCAATTACGTTTACCTCTAAAGGGAGCTATACAAGGAAAATAGGGAAAAATTGAAGTGGGACATTTTGTGGATATTTTCTCGTAGTTTGACCCTATGGATTTGTAGAATTGCGGAAAACTTCATTTGGAGCTGTCCGGTCCTGAATTGGAGCAGATACCAGGGAACGCCCGATTACGTATACCTCCAAAGGGAGCTATACAAGGAAATTGGGAAAAAATTGAAGTTGACCGTTTTGTGGATATTTTCTCGTAGTTTGAACCTATGGGTTTATAGAATTGCGGAAAACTTTATTTGGAGCTGTCCGGGCCTGAATTGGACCAGATACCAAGGGACACCCGATTACATATACCTCTAAAGGGAGCTATACAATGAAAATGGGGGAAAATTGAAGCGGGACGTTTTGTGGATATTTTCTCGTAGCTTTGACCCTATGGGTTTATAGAATTGTAGAAAACTTCATTTGGGGATGTCTGGGGCTGAATTGGAAAAGATACTCGGGGACGTCCAATTACGTTTACCTCTAAAGGGAGCTATACAAGGAAAATAGGGAAAAATTGAAGTGGGACATTTTGTGGATAATTTCTCGTAGTTTGACCCTATGGATTTATAGAATTGCGGAAAAATTCATTTGGAGCTGTCCGGTCCTGAATTGGAGCAGATACCAGGGAACGCCCGATTACGTATACCTCCAAAGGGAGCTATACAAGGAAATTGGGAACAAATTGAAGCGGACCGTTTTGTGGATATTTTCTCGTAGTTTGAACCTATGGGTTTATAGAATTGCGGAAAACTTTATTTGGAGCTGTCCGAGCCTGAATTGGACCAGATACCAAGGGACGCCCGATTACATATACCTCTAAAGGGAGCTACACAATGAAAATGGGGGAAAATTGAAGCGGGACGTTTTGTGGATATTTTCTCGTAGCTTTGACCCTATGGGTTTATAGAATTGTAGAAAACTTCATTTGGGGATGTCTGGGGCTGAATTGGAAAAGATACTCGGGGACGTCCAATTACGTTTACCTCTAAAGGGAGCTATACAAGGAAAATAGGGAAAAATTGAAGTGGGACATTTTGTGGATATTTTCTCGTAGTTTGACCCTATGGATTTATGAAATTGCGGAAAACTTCATTTGGAGCTGTCCGGTCCTGAATTTGAGCAGATACCAGGGAACGCCCGATTACGTATACCTCCAAAGGGAGCTATACAAGGAAATTGGGAAAAATTGAAGCGGACCGTTTTGTGGATATTTTCTCGTAGTTTGAACCTATGGGTTTATAGAATTGCGGAAAACTTTATTTGGAGCTGTCCGGGCCTGAATTGGACCAGATACCAAGGGACACCCGATTACATATACCTCTAAAGGGAGCTATACAATGAAAATGGGGGAAAATTGAAGCGGGACGTTTTGTGGATATTTTCTCGTAGCTTTGACCCTATGGGTTTATAGAATTGTAGAAAACTTCATTTGGGGATGTCTGGGGCTGAATTGGAAAAGATACTCGGGGACGTCCAATTACGTTTACCTCTAAAGGGAGCTATACAAGGAAAATAGGGAAAAATTGAAGTGGGACATTTTGTGGATAATTTCTCGTAGTTTGACCCTATGGATTTATAGAATTGCGGAAAAATTCATTTGGAGCTGTCCGGTCCTGAATTGGAGCAGATACCAGGGAACGCCCGATTACGTATACCTCCAAAGGGAGCTATACAAGGAAATTGGGAAAAAATTGAAGCGGACCGTTTTGTGGATATTTTCTCGTAGTTTGAACCTATGGGTTTATAGAATTGCGGAAAACTTTATTTGGAGCTGTCCGGGCCTGAATTGGACCAGATACCAAGGGACACCCGATTACATATACCTCTAAAGGGAGCTATACAATGAAAATGGGGGAAAATTGAAGCGGGACGTTTTGTGGATATTTTCTCGTAGCTTTGACCCTATGGGTTTATAGAATTGTAGAAAACTTCATTTGGGGATGTCTGGGGCTGAATTGGAAAAGATACTCGGGGACGTCCAATTACGTTTACCTCTAAAGGGAGCTATACAAGGAAAATAGGGAAAAATTGAAGTGGGACATTTTGTGGATATTTTCTCGTAGTTTGACCCTATGGATTTATGAAATTGCGGAAAACTTCATTTGGAGCTGTCCGGTCCTGAATTTGAGCAGATACCAGGGAACGCCCGATTACGTATACCTCCAAAGGGAGCTATACAAGGAAATTGGGAAAAAATTGAAGCGGACCGTTTTGTGGATATTTTCTCGTAGTTTGAACCTATGGGTTTATAGAATTGCGGAAAACTTTATTTGGAGCTGTCCGGGCCTGAATTGGACCAGATACCAAGGGACACCCGATTACATATACCTCTAAAGGGAGCTATACAATGAAAATGGGGGAAAATTGAAGCGGGACGTTTTGTGGATATTTTCTCGTAGCTTTGACCCTATGGGTTTATAGAATTGTAGAAAACTTCATTTGGGGATGTCTGGGGCTGAATTGGAAAAGATACTCGGGGACGTCCAATTACGTTTACCTCTAAAGGGAGCTATACAAGGAAAATAGGGAAAAATTGAAGTGGGACATTTTGTGGATATTTTCTCGTAGTTTGACCCTATGGATTTATGAAATTGCGGAAAACTTCATTTGGAGCTGTCCGGTCCTGAATTTGAGCAGATACCAGGGAACGCCCGATTACGTATACCTCCAAAGGGAGCTATACAAGGAAATTGGGAAAAAATTGAAGCGGACCGTTTTGTGGATATTTTCTCGTAGTTTGAACCTATGGGTTTATAGAATTGCTGAAAACTTTATTTGGAGCTGTCCGGGCCTGAATTGGACCAGATACCAAGGGACACCCGATTACATATACCTCTAAAGGGAGCTATACAATGAAAATGGGGGAAAATTGAAGCGGGACGTTTTGTGGATATTTTCTCGTAGCTTTGACCCTATGGGTTTATAGAATTGTAGAAAACTTCATTTGGGGATGTCTGGGGTGGAATTGGAAAAGATACTCGGGGACGTCCAATTACGTTTACCTCTAAAGGGAGCTATACAAGGAAAATAGGGAAAAATTGAAGTGGGACATTTTGTGGATATTTTCTCGTAGTTTGACCCTATGGATTTATATAATTGCGGAAAAATTCATTTGGAGCTGTCCGGTCCTGAATTGGAGCAGATACCAGGGAACGCCCGATTACGTATACCTCCAAAGGGAGCTATACAAGGAAATTGGAAAAAAATTGAAGCGGACCGTTTTGTGGATATTTTCTCGTAGTTTGAACCTATGGGTTTATAGAATTGCGGAAAACTTTATTTGGAGCTGTCCGGGCCTGAATTGGACCAGATACCAAGGGACGCCCGATTACATATACCTCTAAAGGGAGCTATATAATGAAAATGGGGGAAAATTGAAGCGGGACGTTTTGTGGATATTTTCTCGTAGCTTTGACCCTATGGGTTTATAGAATTGTAGAAAACTTCATTTGGGGATGTCTGGGGTGGAATTGGAAAAGATACTCGGGGACGTCCAATTACGTTTACCTCTAAAGGGAGCTATACAAGGAAAATAGGGAAAAATTGAAGTGGGACATTTTGTGGATATTTTCTCGTAGTTTGACCCTATGGATTTATATAATTGCGGAAAAATTCATTTGGAGCTGTCCGGTCCTGAATTGGAGCAGATACCAGGGAACGCCCGATTACGTATACCTCCAAAGGGAGCTATACAAGGAAATTGGGAAAAAATTGAAGCGGACCGTTTTGTGGATATTTTCTCGTAGTTTGAACCTATGGGTTTATAGAATTGCTGAAAACTTTATTTGGAGCTGTCCGGGCCTGAATTGGACCAGATACCAAGGGACGCCCGATTACATATACCTCTAAAGGGAGCTATACAATGAAAATGGGGGGAAATTGAAGCGGGACGTTTTGTGGATATTTTCTCGTAGCTTTGACCCTATGGGTTTATAGAATTGTAGAAAACTTCATTTGGGGATGTCTGGGGTGGAATTGGAAAAGATACTCGGGGACGTCCAATTACGTTTACCTCTAAAGGGAGCTATACAAGGAAAATAGGGAAAAATTGAAGTGGGACATTTTGTGGATATTTTCTCGTAGTTTGACCCTATGGATTTATAGAATTGCGGAAAAATTCATTTGGAGCTGTCCGGTCCTGAATTGGAGCAGATACCAGGGAACGCCCGATTACGTATACCTCCAAAGGGAGCTATACAAGGAAATTGGAAAAAAATTGAAGCGGACCGTTTTGTGGATATTTTCTCGTAGTTTGAACCTATGGGTTTATAGAATTGCGGAAAACTTTATTTGGAGCTGTCCGGGCCTGAATTGGACCAGATACCAAGGGACGCCCGATTACATATACCTCTAAAGGGAGCTATACAATGAAAATGGGGGAAAATTGAAGCGGGACGTTTTGTGGATATTTTCTCGTAGCTTTGACCCTATGGGTTTATAGAATTGTAGAAAACTTCATTTGGGGATGTCTGGGGTGGAATTGGAAAAGATACTCGGGGACGTCCAATTACGTTTACCTCTAAAGGGAGCTATACAAGGAAAATAGGGAAAAATTGAAGTGGGACATTTTGTGGATATTTTCTCGTAGTTTGACCCTATGGATTTATAGAATTGCGGAAAAATTCATTTGGAGCTGTCCGGTCCTGAATTGGAGCAGATACCAGGGAACGCCCGATTACGTATACCTCCAAAGGGAGCTATACAAGGAAATTGGGAAAAAATTGAAGCGGACCGTTTTGTGGATATTTTCTCGTAGTTTGAACCTATGGGTTTATAGAATTGCGGAAAACTTTATTTGGAGCTGTCCGGGCCTGAATTGGACCAGATACCAAGGGACGCCCGATTACATATACCTCTAAAGGGAGCTATACAATGAAAATGGGGGAAAATGGAAGCGGGACGTTTTGTGGATATTTTCTCGTAGCTTTGACCCTATGGGTTTATAGAATTGTAGAAAACTTCATTTGGGGATGTCTGGGGCGGAATTGGAAAAGATACTCGGGGACGTCCAATTACGTTTACCTCTAAAGGGAGCTATACAAGGAAAATAGGGAAAAATTGAAGTGGGACATTTTGTGGATATTTTCTCGTAGTTTGACCCTATGGATTTATAGAATTGCGGAAAAATTCATTTGGAGCTGTCCGGTCCTGAATTGGAGCAGATACCAGGGAACGCCCGATTACGTATACCTCCAAAGGGAGCTATACAAGGAAATTGGGAAAAAATTGAAGCGGACCGTTTTGTGGATATTTTCTCGTAGTTTGAACCTATGGGTTTATAGAATTGCGGAAAACTTTATTTGGAGCTGTCCGAGCCTGAATTGGACCAGATACCAAGGGACGCCCGATTACATATACCTCTAAAGGGAGCTATACAATGAAAATGGGGGAAAATTGAAGCGGGACATTTTGTGGATATTTTCTCGTAGCTTTGACCCTATGGGTTTATAGAATTGTAGAAAACTTCATTTGGGGATGTCTGGGGCTGAATTGGAAAAGATACTCGGGGACGTCCAATTACGTTTACCTCTAAAGGGAGCTATACAAGGAAAATAGGGAAAAATTGAAGTGGGACATTTTGTGGATATTTTCTCGTAGTTTGACCCTATGGATTTATGAAATTGCGGAAAACTTCATTTGGAGCTGTCCGGTCCTGAATTTGAGCAGATACCAGGGAACGCCCGATTACGTATACCTCCAAAGGGAGCTATACAAGGAAATTGGGAAAAAATTGAAGCGGACCGTTTTGTGGATATTTTCTCGTAGTTTGAACCTATGGGTTTATAGAATTGCGGAAAACTTTATTTGGAGCTGTCCGGGCCTGAATTGGACCAGATACCAAGGGACACCCGATTACATATACCTCTAAAGGGAGCTATACAATGAAAATGGGGGAAAATTGAAACGGGACGTTTTGTGGATATTTTCTCGTAGCTTTGACCCTATGGGTTTATAGAATTGTAGAAAACTTCATTTGGGGATGTCTGGGGCTGAATTGGAAAAGATACTCGGGGACGTCCAATTACGTTTACCTCTAAAGGGAGCTATACAAGGAAAATAGGGAAAAATTGAAGTGGGACATTTTGTGGATATTTTCTCGTAGTTTGACCCTATGGATTTATAGAATTGCGGAAAAATTCATTTGGAGCTGTCCGGTCCTGAATTGGAGCAGATACCAGGGAACGCCCGATTACGTATACCTCCAAAGGGAGCTATACAAGGAAATTGGGAAAAAATTGAAGCGGACCGTTTTGTGGATATTTTCTCGTAGTTTGAACCTATGGGTTTATAGAATTGCGGAAAACTTTATTTGGAGCTGTCCGGGCCTGAATTGGACCAGATACCAAGGGACGCCCGATTACATATACCTCTAAAGGGAGCTATACAATGAAAATGGGGGAAAATTGAAGCGGGACGTTTTGTGGATATTTTCTCGTAGCTTTGACCCTATGGGTTTATAGAATTGTAGAAAACTTCATTTGGGGATGTCTGGGGCGGAATTGGAAAAGATACTCGGGGACGTCCAATTACGTTTACCTCTAAAGGGAGCTATACAAGGAAAATAGGGAAAAATTGAAGTGGGACATTTTGTGGATATTTTCTCGTAGTTTGACCCTATGGATTTATAGAATTGCGGAAAAATTCATTCGGAGCTGTCCGGTCCTGAATTGGAGCAGATACTAGGGAATGCCCGATTACGTATACCTCCAAAGGGAGCTATACAAGGAAATTGGGAAAAAATTGAAGCGGACCGTTTTGTGGATATTTTCTCGTAGTTTGACCCTATGGATTTATAGAATTGCGGAAAAATTCATTTGGAGCTGTCCGGTCCTGAATTGGAGCAGATACCAGGGAACGCCCGATTACGTATACCTCCAAAGGGAGCTATACAAGGAAATTGGGAAAAAATTGAAGCGGACCGTTTTGTGGATATTTTCTCGTAGTTTGAACCTATGGGTTTATAGAATTGCGGAAAACTTTATTTGGAGCTGTCCGGGCTTGAATTGGACCAGATACCAAGGGACGCCCGATTACATATACCTCTAAAGGGAGCTATACAATGAAAATGGGGGAAAATTGAAGCGGGACATTTTGTGGATATTTTCTCGTAGCTTTGACCCTATGGGTTTATAGAATTGTAGAAAACTTCATTTGGGGATGTCTGGGGCTGAATTGGAAAAGATACTCGGGGACGTCCAATTACGTTTACCTCTAAAGGGAGCTATACAAGGAAAATAGGGAAAAATTGAAGTGGGACATTTTGTGGATATTTTCTCGTAGTTTGACCCTATGGATTTATGAAATTGCGGAAAACTTCATTTGGAGCTGTCCGGTCCTGAATTTGAGCAGATACCAGAGAACGCCCGATTACGTATACCTCCAAAGGGAGCTATACAAGGAAATTGGGAAAAAATTGAAGCGGACCCTTTTGTGGATATTTTCTCGTAGTTTGAACCTATGGGTTTATAGAATTGCGGAAAACTTTATTTGGAGCAGTCCGGGCCTGAATTGGACCAGATACCAAGGGACACCCGATTACATATACCTCTAAAGGGAGCTATACAATGAAAATGGGGGAAAATTGAAGCGGGACGTTTTGTGGATATTTTCTCGTAGCTTTGACCCTATGGGTTTATAGAATTGTAGAAAACTTCATTTGGGGATGTCTGGGGCTGAATTGGAAAAGATACTCGGGGACGTCCAATTACGTTTACCTCTAAAGGGAGCTATACAAGGAAAATAGGGAAAAATTGAAGTGGGACATTTTGTGGATATTTTCTCGTAGTTTGACCCTATGGATTTATAGAATTGCGGAAAACTTCATTTGGAGCTGTCCGGTCCTGAATTGGAGCAGATACCAGGGAACGCCCGATTACGTATACCTCCAAAGGGGCTATACAAGGAAATTGGGAAAAAATTGAAGCGGACCGTTTTGTGGATATTTTCTCGTAGTTTCAAACTATGGGTTTATAGAATTGCGGAAAACTTTATTTGGAGCTGTCCGGGCCTGAATTGGACCAGATACCAAGGGACGCCCGATTACATATACCTCTAAAGGGAGCTATACAATGAAAATGGGGGAAAATTGAAGCGGGACGTTTTGTGGATATTTTCTCGTAGCTTTGACCCTATGGGTTTATAGAATTGTAGAAAACTTCATTTGGGGATGTCTGGGGCGGAATTGGAAAAGATAATCGGGGACGTCCAATTACGTTTTCCTCTAAAGGGAGCTATACAAGGAAAATAGGGAAAAATTGAAGTGGGACATTTTGTGGATATTTTCTCGTAGTTTGACCCTATGGATTTGTAGAATTGCGGAAAACTTCATTTGGAGCTGTCCGGTCCTGAATTGGAGCAGATACCAGGGAACGCCCGATTACGTATACCTCCAAAGGGAGCTATACAAGGAAATTGGGGAAAAATTGAAGCGGACCGTTTTGTGGATATTTTCTCGTAGTTTGAACCTATGGGTTTATAGAATTGCGGAAAACTTTATTTGGAGCTGTCCGGGCCTGAATTGGACCAGATACCAAGGGACACCCGATTACATATACCTCTAAAGGGAGCTACACAATGAAAATGTGGGAAAATTGAAGCGGGACGTTTTGTGGATATTTTCTCGTAGCTTTGACCCTATGGGTTTATAGAATTGTAGAAAACTTCATTTGGGGATGTCTGGGGCTGAATTGGAAAAGATACTCGGGGACGTCCAATTACGTTTACCTCTAAAGGGAGCTATACAAGGAAAATAGGGAAAAATTGAAGTGGGACATTTTGTGGATATTTTCTCGTAGTTTGACCCTATGGATTTATAGAATTGCGGAAAACTTCATTTGGAGCTGTCCGGTCCTGAATTGGAGCAGATACCAGGGAACGCCCGATTACGTATACCTCCAAAGGGGCTATACAAGGAAATTGGGAAAAAATTGAAGCGGACCGTTTTGTGGATATTTTCTCGTAGTTTCAACCTATGGGTT
Organism: Heracleum sosnowskyi; assembly: GCA_030848705.1. Lineage (NCBI taxonomy): Eukaryota > Viridiplantae > Streptophyta > Magnoliopsida > Apiales > Apiaceae > Heracleum > Heracleum sosnowskyi. The sequence continues at coordinate 52,743,547 of CM061236.1, forward strand.
TATAGAATTGCGGAAAACTTTATTTGGAGCTGTCCGGGCCTGAATTGGACCAGATACCAAGGGACGCCCGATTACATATACCTCTAAAGGGAGCTATACAATGAAAATGGGGAAAAATTGAAGCGGGACGTTTTGTGGATATTTTCTCGTAGCTTTGACCCTATGGGTTTATAGAATTGTAGAAAACTTCATTTGGGGATGTCTGGGGCGGAATTGGAAAAGATAATCGGGGACGTCCAATTACGTTTACCTCTAAAGGGAGCTATACAAGGAAAATAGGGAAAAATTGAAGTGGGACATTTTGTGGATATTTTCTCGTAGTTTGACCCTATGGATTTGTAGAATTGCGGAAAACTTCATTTGGAGCTGTCCGGTCCTGAATTGGAGCAGATACCAGGGAACGCCCGATTACGTATACCTCCAAAGGGAGCTATACAAGGAAATTGGGAAAAAATTGAAGCGGACCGTTTTGTGGATATTTTCTCGTAGTCTGAACCTATGGGTTTATAGAATTGCGGAAAACTTTATTTGGAGCTGTCCGGGCCTGAATTGGACCAGATACCAAGGGACACCCGATTACATATACCTCTAAAGGGAGCTACACAATGAAAATGTGGGAAAATTGAAGCGGGACGTTTTGTGGATATTTTCTCGTAGCTTTGACCCTATGGGTTTATAGAATTGTAGAAAACTTCATTTGGGGATGTCTGGGGCTGAATTGGAAAAGATACTCGGGGACGTCCAATTACGTTTACCTCTAAAGGGAGCTATACAAGGAAAATAGGGAAAAATTGAAGTGGGACATTTTGTGGATATTTTCTCGTAGTTTGACCCTATGGATTTATAGAATTGCGGAAAACTTCATTTGGAGCTGTCCGGTCCTGAATTGGAGCAGATACCAGGGAACGCCCGATTACGTATACCTCCAAAGGGAGCTATACAAGGAAATTGGGAAAAAATTGAAGCGGACCCTTTTGTGGATATTTTCTCGTAGTTTGAACCTATGGGTTTATAGAATTGCGGAAAACTTTATTTGGAGCAGTCCGGGCCTGAATTGGACCAGATACCAAGGGACACCCGATTACATATACCTCTAAAGGGAGCTATACAATGAAAATGGGGGAAAATTGAAGCGGGACGTTTTGTGGATATTTTCTCGTAGCTTTGACCCTATGGGTTTATAGAATTGTAGAAAACTTCATTTGGGGATGTCTGGGGCTGAATTGGAAAAGATACTCGGGGACGTCCAATTACGTTTACCTCTAAAGGGAGCTATACAAGGAAAATAGGGAAAAATTGAAGTGGGACATTTTGTGGATATTTTCTCGTAGTTTGACCCTATGGATTTATAGAATTGCGGAAAACTTCATTTGGAGCTGTCCGGTCCTGAATTGGAGCAGATACCAGGGAACGCCCGATTACGTATACCTCCAAAGGGGCTATACAAGGAAATTGGGAAAAAATTGAAGCGGACCGTTTTGTGGATATTTTCTCGTAGTTTCAACCTATGGGTTTATAGAATTGCGGAAAACTTTATTTGGAGCTGTCCGGGCCTGAATTGGACCAGATACCAAGGGACGCCCGATTACATATACCTCTAAAGGGAGCTATACAATGAAAATGGGGGAAAATTGAAGCGGGACGTTTTGTGGATATTTTCTCGTAGCTTTGACCCTATGGGTTTATAGAATTGTAGAAAACTTCATTTGGGGATGTCTGGGGCGGAATTGGAAAAGATAATCGGGGACGTCCAATTACGTTTTCCTCTAAAGGGAGCTATACAAGGAAAATAGGGAAAAATTGAAGTGGGACATTTTGTGGATATTTTCTCGTAGTTTGACCCTATGGATTTGTAGAATTGCGGAAAACTTCATTTGGAGCTGTCCGGTCCTGAATTGGAGCAGATACCAGGGAACGCCCGATTACGTATACCTCCAAAGGGAGCTATACAAGGAAATTGGGAAAAAATTGAAGCGGACCGTTTTGTGGATATTTTCTCGTAGTTTGAACCTATGGGTTTATAGAATTGCGGAAAACTTTATTTGGAGCTGTCCGGGCCTGAATTGGACCAGATACCAAGGGACACCCGATTACATATACCTCTAAAGGGAGCTACACAATGAAAATGTGGGAAAATTGAAGCGGGACGTTTTGTGGATATTTTCTCGTAGCTTTGACCCTATGGGTTTATAGAATTGTAGAAAACTTCATTTGGGGATGTCTGGGGCTGAATTGGAAAAGATACTCGGGGACGTCCAATTACGTTTACCTCTAAAGGGAGCTATACAAGGAAAATAGGGAAAAATTGAAGTGGGACATTTTGTGGATATTTTCTCGTAGTTTGACCCTATGGATTTATAGAATTGCGGAAAACTTCATTTGGAGCTGTCCGGTCCTGAATTGGAGCAGATACCAGGGAACGCCCGATTACGTATACCTCCAAAGGGGCTATACAAGGAAATTGGGAAAAAATTGAAGCGGACCGTTTTGTGGATATTTTCTCGTAGTTTCAACCTATGGGTTTATAGAATTGCGGAAAACTTTATTTGGAGCTGTCCGGGCCTGAATTGGACCAGATACCAAGGGACGCCCGATTACATATACCTCTAAAGGGAGCTATACAATGAAAATGGGGAAAAATTGAAGCGGGACGTTTTGTGGATATTTTCTCGTAGCTTTGACCCTATGGGTTTATAGAATTGTAGAAAACTTCATTTGGGGATGTCTGGGGCGGAATTGGAAAAGATAATCGGGGACGTCCAATTACGTTTACCTCTAAAGGGAGCTATACAAGGAAAATAGGGAAAAATTGAAGTGGGACATTTTGTGGATATTTTCTCGTAGTTTGACCCTATGGATTTGTAGAATTGCGGAAAACTTCATTTGGAGCTGTCCGGTCCTGAATTGGAGCAGATACCAGGGAACGCCCGATTACGTATACCTCCAAAGGGAGCTATACAAGGAAATTGGGAAAAAATTGAAGCGGACCGTTTTGTGGATATTTTCTCGTAGTCTGAACCTATGGGTTTATAGAATTGCGGAAAACTTTATTTGGAGCTGTCCGGGCCTGAATTGGACCAGATACCAAGGGACACCCGATTACATATACCTCTAAAGGGAGCTACACAATGAAAATGTGGGAAAATTGAAGCGGGACGTTTTGTGGATATTTTCTCGTAGCTTTGACCCTATGGGTTTATAGAATTGTAGAAAACTTCATTTGGGGATGTCTGGGGCTGAATTGGAAAAGATACTCGGGGACGTCCAATTACGTTTACCTCTAAAGGGAGCTATACAAGGAAAATATGGAAAAATTGAAGTGGGACATTTTGTGGATAATTTCTCGTAGTTTGACCCTATGGATTTATAGAATTGCGGAAAAATTCATTTGGAGCTGTCCGGTCCTGAATTGGAGCAGATACCAGGGAACGCCCGATTACGTATACCTCCAAAGGGAGCTATACAAGGAAATTGGGAAAAAATTGAAGCGGACCGTTTTGTGGATATTTTCTCGTAGTTTGAACCTATGGGTTTATAGAATTGCGGAAAACTTTATTTGGAGCTGTCCGGGCCTGAATTGGACCAGATACCAAGGGACACCCGATTACATATACCTCTAAAGGGAGCTATACAATGAAAATGGGGGAAAATTGAAGCGGGACGTTTTGTGGATATTTTCTCGTAGCTTTGACCCTATGGGTTTATAGAATTGTAGAAAACTTCATTTGGGGATGTCTGGGGCTGAATTGGAAAAGATACTCGGGGACGTCCAATTACGTTTACCTCTAAAGGGAGCTATACAAGGAAAATAGGGAAAAATTGAAGTGGGACATTTTGTGGATATTTTCTCGTAGTTTGACCCTATGGATTTATAGAATTGCGGAAAACTTCATTTGGAGCTGTCCGGTCCTGAATTGGAGCAGATACCAGGGAACGCCCGATTACGTATACCTCCAAAGGGGCTATACAAGGAAATTGGGAAAAAATTGAAGCGGACCGTTTTGTGGATATTTTCTCGTAGTTTCAACCTATGGGTTTATAGAATTGCGGAAAACTTTATTTGGAGCTGTCCGGGCCTGAATTGGACCAGATACCAAGGGACGCCCGATTACATATACCTCTAAAGGGAGCTATACAATGAAAATGGGGAAAAATTGAAGCGGGACGTTTTGTGGATATTTTCTCGTAGCTTTGACCCTATGGGTTTATAGAATTGTAGAAAACTTCATTTGGGGATGTCTGGGGCGGAATTGGAAAAGATAATCGGGGACGTCCAATTACGTTTACCTCTAAAGGGAGCTATACAAGGAAAATAGGGAAAAATTGAAGTGGGACATTTTGTGGATATTTTCTCGTAGTTTGACCCTATGGATTTGTAGAATTGCGGAAAACTTCATTTGGAGCTGTCCGGTCCTGAATTGGAGCAGATACCAGGGAACGCCCGATTACGTATACCTCCAAAGGGAGCTATACAAGGAAATTGGGAAAAAATTGAAGCGGACCGTTTTGTGGATATTTTCTCGTAGTCTGAACCTATGGGTTTATAGAATTGCGGAAAACTTTATTTGGAGCTGTCCGGGCCTGAATTGGACCAGATACCAAGGGACACCCGATTACATATACCTCTAAAGGGAGCTACACAATGAAAATGTGGGAAAATTGAAGCGGGACGTTTTGTGGATATTTTCTCGTAGCTTTGACCCTATGGGTTTATAGAATTGTAGAAAACTTCATTTGGGGATGTCTGGGGCTGAATTGGAAAAGATACTCGGGGACGTCCAATTACGTTTACCTCTAAAGGGAGCTATACAAGGAAAATATGGAAAAATTGAAGTGGGACATTTTGTGGATAATTTCTCGTAGTTTGACCCTATGGATTTATAGAATTGCGGAAAAATTCATTTGGAGCTGTCCGGTCCTGAATTGGAGCAGATACCAGGGAACGCCCGATTACGTATACCTCCAAAGGGAGCTATACAAGGAAATTGGGAAAAAATTGAAGCGGACCGTTTTGTGGATATTTTCTCGTAGTTTGAACCTATGGGTTTATAGAATTGCGGAAAACTTTATTTGGAGCTGTCCGGGCCTGAATTGGACCAGATACCAAGGGACACCCGATTACATATACCTCTAAAGGGAGCTATACAATGAAAATGGGGGAAAATTGAAGCGGGACGTTTTGTGGATATTTTCTCGTAGCTTTGACCCTATGGGTTTATAGAATTGTAGAAAACTTCATTTGGGGATGTCTGGGGCTGAATTGGAAAAGATACTCGGGGACGTCCAATTACGTTTACCTCTAAAGGGAGCTATACAAGGAAAATAGGGAAAAATTGAAGTGGGACATTTTGTGGATATTTTCTCGTAGTTTGACCCTATGGATTTATAGAATTGCGGAAAACTTCATTTGGAGCTGTCCGGTCCTGAATTTGAGCAGATACCAGGGAACGCCCGATTACGTATACCTCCAAAGGGGCTATACAAGGAAATTGGGAAAAAATTGAAGCGGACCGTTTTGTGGATATTTTCTCGTAGTTTCAACCTATGGGTTTATAGAATTGCGGAAAACTTTATTTGGAGCTGTCCGGGCCTGAATTGGACCAGATACCAAGGGACGCCCGATTACATATACCTCTAAAGGGAGCTATACAATGAAAATGGGGGAAAATTGAAGCGGGACGTTTTGTGGATATTTTCTCGTAGCTTTGACCCTATGGGTTTATAGAATTGTAGAAAACTTCATTTGGGGATGTCTGGGGCGGAATTGGAAAAGATAATCGGGGACGTCCAATTACGTTTACCTCTAAAGGGAGCTATACAAGGAAAATAGGGAAAAATTGAAGTGGGACATTTTGTGGATATTTTCTCGTAGTTTGACCCTATGGATTTGTAGAATTGCGGAAAACTTCATTTGGAGCTGTCCGGTCCTGAATTGGAGCAGATACCAGGGAACGCCCGATTACGTATACCTCCAAAGGGTGCTATACAAGGAAATTGGGAAAAAATTGAAGCGGACCGTTTTGTGGATATTTTCTCGTAGTCTGAACCTATGGGTTTATAGAATTGCAGAAAACTTTATTTGGAGCTGTCCGGGCCTGAATTGGACCAGATACCAAGGGACACCCGATTACATATACCTCTAAAGGGAGCTACACAATGAAAATGTGGGAAAATTGAAGCGGGACGTTTTGTGGATATTTTCTCGTAGCTTTGACCTTATGGGTTTATAGAATTGTAGAAAACTTCATTTGGGGATGTCTGGGGCTGAATTGGAAAAGATACTCGGGGACGTCCAAGTACGTTTACCTCTAAAGGGAGCTATACAAGGAAAATAGGGAAAAATTGAAGTGGGACATTTTGTGGATAATTTCTCGTAGTTTGACCCTATGGATTTATAGAATTGCGGAAAAATTCATTTGGAGCTGTCCGGTCCTGAATTGGAGCAGATACCAGGGAACGCCCCATTACGTATACCTCCAAAGGGAGCTATACAAGGAAATTGGGAAAAAATTGAAGCGGACCGTTTTGTGGATATTTTCTCGTAGTTTGAACCTATGGGTTTATAGAATTGCGGAAAACTTTATTTGGAGCTGTCCGGGCCTGAATTGGACCAGATACCAAGGGACACCCGATTACATATACCTCTAAAGGGAGCTATACAATGAAAATGGGGGAAAATTGAAGCGGGACGTTTTGTGGATATTTTCTCGTAGCTTTGACCCTATGGGTTTATAGAATTGTAGAAAACTTCATTTGGGGATGTCTGGGGCTGAATTGGAAAAGATACTCGGGGACGTCCAATTACGTTTACCTCTAAAGGGAGCTATACAAGGAAAATAGGGAAAAATTGAAGTGGGACATTTTGTGGATAATTTCTCGTAGTTTGACCCTATGGATTTATAGAATTGCGGAAAAATTCATTTGGAGCTGTCCGGTCCTGAATTGGAGCAGATACCAGGGAACGCCCGATTACGTATACCTCCAAAGGGAGCTATACAAGGAAATTGGGAAAAAATTGAAGCGGACCGTTTTGTGGATATTTTCTCGTAGTTTGAACCTATGGGTTTATAGAATTGCGGAAAACTTTATTTGGAGCTGTCCGGGCCTGAATTGGACCATATACCAAGGGACGCCCGATTACATATACCTCTAAAGGGAGCTATACAATGAAAATGGGGGAAAATTGAAGCGGGACGTTTTGTGGATATTTTCTCGTAGCTTTGACCCTATGGGTTTATAGAATTGTAGAAAACTTCATTTGGGGATGTCTGGGGCGGAATTGGAAAAGATACTCGGGGACGTCCAATTACGTTTACATCTAAAGGGAGCTATACAAGGAAAATAGGGAAAAATTGAAGTGGGACATTTTGTGGATATTTTCTCGTAGTTTGACCCTATGGATTTATAGAATTGCGGAAAAATTCATTTGGAGCTGTCCGGTCCTGAATTGGAGCAGATACCAGGGAACGCCCGATTACGTATACCTCCAAAGGGAGCTATACAAGGAAATTGGGAAAAAATTGAAGCGGACCGTTTTGTGGATATTTTCTCGTAGTTTGAACCTATGGGTTTATAGAATTGCGGAAAACTTTATTTGGAGCTGTCCGAGCCTGAATTGGACCAGATACCAAGGGACGCCCGATTACATATACCTCTAAAGGGAGCTATACAATGAAAATGGGGGAAAATTGAAGCGGGACGTTTTGTGGATATTTTCTCGTAGCTTTGACCCTATGGGTTTATAGAATTGTAGAAAACTTCATTTGGGGATGCCTGGGGCTGAATTGGAAAAGATACTCGGGGACGTCCAATTACGTTTACCTCTAAAGGGAGCTATACAAGGAAAATAGGGAAAAATTGAAGTGGGACATTTTGTGGATATTTTCTCGTAGTTTGACCCTATGGATTTATGAAATTGCGGAAAACTTCATTTGGAGCTGTCCGGTCCTGAATTTGAGCAGATACCAGGGAACGCCCGATTACGTATACCTCCAAAGGGAGCTATACAAGGAAATTGGGAAAAAATTGAAGCGGACCGTTTTGTGGATATTTTCTCGTAGTTTGAACCTATGGGTTTATAGAATTGCGGAAAACTTTATTTGGAGCTGTCCGGGCCTGAATTGGACCAGATACCATGGGACACCCGATTACATATACCTCTAAAGGGAGCTATACAATGAAAATGGGGGAAAATTGAAACGGGACGTTTTGTGGATATTTTCTCGTAGCTTTGACCCTATGGGTTTATAGAATTGTAGAAAACTTCATTTGGGGATGTCTGGGGCTGAATTGGAAAAGATACTCGGGGACGTCCAATTACGTTTACCTCTAAAGGGAGCTATACAAGGAAAATAGGGAAAAATTGAAGTGGGACATTTTGTGGATATTTTCTCGTAGTTTGACCCTATGGATTTATAGAATTGCGGAAAAATTCATTTGGAGCTGTCCGGTCCTGAATTGGAGCAGATACCAGGGAACGCCCGATTACGTATACCTCCAAAGGGAGCTATACAAGGAAATTGGGAAAAAATTGAAGCGGACCGTTTTGTGGATATTTTCTCGTAGTTTGAACCTATGGGTTTATAGAATTGCGGAAAACTTTATTTGGAGCTGTCCGGGCCTGAATTGGACCAGATACCAAGGGACGCCCGATTACATATACCTCTAAAGGGAGCTATACAATGAAAATGGGGGAAAATTGAAGCGGGACGTTTTGTGGATATTTTCTCGTAGCTTTGACCCTACGGGTTTATAGAATTGTAGAAAACTTCATTTGGGGATGTCTGGGGCGGAATTGGAAAAGATACTCGGGGACGTCCAATTACGTTTACCTCTAAAGGGAGCTATACAAGGAAAATAGGGAAAAATTGAAGTGGGACATTTTGTGGATATTTTCTCGTAGTTTGACCCTATGGATTTATAGAATTGCGGAAAAATTCATTCGGAGCTGTCCGGTCCTGAATTGGAGCAGATACCAGGGAACGCCCGATTACGTATACCTCCAAAGGGAGCTATACAAGGAAATTGGGAAAAAATTGAAGCGGACCGTTTTGTGGATATTTTCTCGTAGTTTGAACCTATGGGTTTATAGAATTGCGGAAAACTTTATTTGGAGCTGTCCGGGCCTGAATTGGACCAGATACCAAGGGACGCCCGATTACATATACCTCTAAAGGGAGCTATACAATGAAAATGGGGGAAAATTGAAGCGGGACGTTTTGTGGATATTTTCTCGTAGCTTTGACCCTATGGGTTTATAGAATTGTAGAAAACTTCATTTGGGGATGTCTGGGGCTGAATTGGAAAAGATACTCGGGGACGTCCAATTACGTTTACCTCTAAAGGGAGCTATACAAGGAAAATAGGGAAAAATTGAAGTGGGACATTTTGTGGATATTTTCTCGTAGTTTGACCCTTTGGATTTATGAAATTGCGGAAAACTTCATTTGGAGCTGTCCGGTCCTGAATTTGAGCAGATACCAGGGAACGCCCGATTACGTATACCTCCAAAGGGAGCTATACAAGGAAATTGGGAAAAAATTGAAGCGGACCCTTTTGTGGATATTTTCTCGTAGTTTGAACCTATGGGTTTATAGAATTGCGGAAAACTTTATTTGGAGCAGTCCGGGCCTGAATTGGACCAGATACCAAGGGATGCCCGATTACATATACCTCTAAAGGGAGCTATACAATGAAAATGGGTAAAAATTGAAGCGGGACGTTTTGTGGATATTTTCTCGTAGCTTTGACCCTATGGGTTTATAGAATTGTAGAAAACTTCATTTGGGGATGTCTGGGGCTGAATCGGAACAGATACTCGGGGACGTCCAATTACGTTAACCTCTAAAGAGAGCTATACAAGGAAAATAGGGAAAAATTGAAGTGGGATATTTTATGGATTTTTTCTCGTAGTTTGACCCTATGGATTTATAGAATTGCGGAAAACTTCATTTGGAGCTGTCCGGTCCTGAATTGGAGCAGATACCAGGGAACGCCCGATTACGTATACCTCCAAAGGGGCTATACAAGGAAATTGGGAAAAAATTGAAGCGGACCGTTTTGTGGATATTTTCTCGTAGTTTGAACCTATGGGTTTATAGAATTGCGGAAAACTTTATTTGGAGCTGTCCGAGCCTGAATTGGACCAGATACCAAGGGACGCCCGATTACATATACCTCTAAAGGGAGCTATACAATGAAAATGGGGGAAAATTGAAGCGGGACGTTTTTTGGATATTTTCTCGTAGCTTTGACCCTATGGGTTTATAGAATTGTAGAAAACTTCATTTGGGGATGTCTGGGGCTGAATTGGAAAAGATACTCGGGGACGTCCAATTACGTTTACCTCTAAAGGGAGCTATACAAGGAAAATAGGGAAAAATTGAAGTGGGACATTTTGTGGATATTTTCTCGTAGTTTGACCCTATGGATTTATGAAATTGCGGAAAACTTCATTTGGAGCTGTCCGGTCCTGAATTGGAGCAGATACCAGGGAACGCCCGATTACGTATACCTCCAAAGGGAGCTATACAAGGAAATTGGGAAAAAATTGAAGCGAACCGTTTTGTGGATATTTTCTCGTAGTTTGAACCTATGGGTTTATAGAATTGCGGAAAACTTTATTTGGAGCTGTCCGGGCCTGAATTGGACCAGATACCAAGGGACGCCCGATTACATATACCTCTAAAGGGAGCTATACAATGAAAATGGGGGAAAATTGAAGCGGGACGTTTTGTGGATATTTTCTCGTAGCTTTGACCCTACGGGTTTATAGAATTGTAGAAAACTTCATTTGGGGATGTCTGGGGCGGAATTGGAAAAGATACTCGGGGACGTCCAATTACGTTTACCTCTAAAGGGAGCTATACAAGGAAAATAGGGAAAAATTGAAGTGGGACATTTTGTGGATATTTTCTCGTAGTTTGACCCTATGGATTTATAGAATTGCGGAAAAATTCATTCGGAGCTGTCCGGTCCTGAATTGGAGCAGATACCAGGGAACGCCCGATTACGTATACCTCCAAAGGGAGCTATACAAGGAAATTGGGAAAAAATTGAAGCGGACCGTTTTGTGGATATTTTCTCGTAGTTTGAACCTATGGGTTTATAGAATTGCGGAAAACTTTATTTGGAGCTGTCCGGGCCTGAATTGGACCAGATACCAAGGGACGCCCGATTACATATACCTCTAAAGGGAGCTATACAATGAAAATGGGGGAAAATTGAAGCGGGACGTTTTGTGGATATTTTCTCGTAGCTTTGACCCTACGGGTTTATAGAATTGTAGAAAACTTCATTTGGGGATGTCTGGGGCGGAATTGGAAAAGATACTCGGGGACGTCCAATTACGTTTACCTCTAAAGGGAGCTATACAAGGAAAATAGGGAAAAATTGAAATGGGACATTTTGTGGATATTTTCTCGTAGTTTGACCCTATGGATTTATAGAATTGCGGAAAAATTCATTCGGAGCTGTCCGGTCCTGAATTGGAGCAGATACCAGGGAACGCCCGATTACGTATACCTCCAAAGGGAGCTATACAAGGAAATTGGGAAAAAATTGAAGCGGACCGTTTTGTGGATATTTTCTCGTAGTTTGAACCTATGGGTTTATAGAATTGCGGAAAACTTTATTTGGAGCTGTCCGGGCCTGAATTGGACCAGATACCAAGGGACGCCCGATTACATATACCTCTAAAGGGAGCTATACAATGAAAATGGGGGAAAATTGAAGCGGGACGTTTTGTGGATATTTTCTCGTAGCTTTGACCCTATGGGTTTATAGAATTGTAGAAAACTTCATTTGGGGATGTCTGGGGCTGAATTGGAAAAGATACTCGGGGACGTCCAATTACGTTTACCTCTAAAGGGAGTTATACAAGGAAAATAGGGAAAAATTGAAGTGGGACATTTTGTGGATATTTTCTCGTAGTTTGACCCTTTGGATTTATGAAATTGCGGAAAACTTCATTTGGAGCTGTCCGGTCCTGAATTTGAGCAGATACCAGGGAAGGCCCGATTACGTATACCTCCAAAGGGAGCTATACAAAGAAATTGGGAAAAAATTGAAGCGGACCCTTTTGTGGATATTTTCTCGTAGTTTGAACCTATGGGTTTATAGAATTGCGGAAAACTTTATTTGGAGCAGTCCGGGCCTGAATTGGACCAGATACCAAGGGATGCCCGATTACATATACCTCTAAAGGGAGCTATACAATGAAAATGGGTAAAAATTGAAGCGGGACGTTTTGTGGATATTTTCTCGTAGCTTTGACCCTATGGGTTTATAGAATTGTAGAAAACTTCATTTGGGGATGTCTGGGGCTGAATCGGAACAGATACTCGGGGACGTCCAATTACGTTAACCTCTAAAGAGAGCTATACAAGGAAAATAGGGAAAAATTGAAGTGGGATATTTTATGGATTTTTTCTCGTAGTTTGACCCTATGGATTTATAGAATTGCGGAAAACTTCATTTGGAGCTGTCCGGTCCTGAATTGGAGTAGATACCAGGGAACGCCCGATTACGTATACCTCCAAAGGGGCTATACAAGGAAATTGGGAAAAAATTGAAGCGGACCGTTTTGTGGATATTTTCTCGTAGTTTGAACCTATGGGTTTATAGAATTGCGGAAAACTTTATTTGGAGCTGTCCGGGCCTGAATTGGACCAGATACCAAGGGACGCCCGATTACATATACCTCTAAAGGGAGCTATACAATGAAAATGGGGGAAAATTGAAGCGGGACGTTTTGTGGATATTTTCTCGTAGCTTTGACCCTATGGATTTATAGAATTGCGGAAAACTTCATTTGGAGCTGTCCGGTCCTGAATTGGAGCAGATACCAGGGAACGCCCGATTACGTATACCTCCAAAGGGGCTATACAAGGAAATTGGGAAAAAATTGAAGCGGACCGTTTTGTGGATATTTTCTCGTAGTTTGAACCTATGGGTTTATAGAATTGCGGAAAACTTTATTTGGAGCTGTCCGGGCCTGAATTGGACCAGATACCAAGGGACGCCCGATTACATATACCTCTAAAGGGAGCTATACAATGAAAATGGGGGAAAATTGAAGCGGGGCGTTTTGTGGATATTTTCTCGTACCTTTGACCCTATGGGTTTATAGAATTGTAGAAAACTTCATTTGGGGATGTCTGGGGTGGAATTGGAAAAGATACTCGGGGACGTCCAATTACGTTTACCTCTAAAGGGAGCTATACAAGGAAAATAGGGAAAAATTGAAGTGGGACATTTTGTGGATATTTTCTCGTAGTTTGACCCTATGGATTTATAGAATTGCGGAAAAATTCATTTGGAGCTGTCCGGTCCTGAATTGGAGCAGATACCAGGGAACGCCCGATTACGTATACCTCCAAAGGGAGCTATACAAGGAAATTGGGAAAAAATTGAAGCGGACCGTTTTGTGGATATTTTCTCGTAGTTTGAACCTATGGGTTTATAGAATTGCGGAAAACTTTATTTGGAGCTGTCCGGGCCTGAATTGGACCAGATACCAAGGGACGCCCGATTACATATACCTCTAAAGGGAGCTATACAATGAAAATGGGGGAAAATTGAAGCGGGACGTTTTGTGGATATTTTCTCGTAGCTTTGACCCTATGGGTTTATAGAATTGTAGAAAACTTCATTTGGGGATGTCTGGGGCTGAATTGGAAAAGATACTCGGGGACGTCCAATTACGTTTACCTCTAAAGGGAGCTATACAAGGAAAATAGGGAAAAATTGAAGTGGGACATTTTGTGGATATTTTCTCGTAGTTTGACCCTATGGATTTATAGAATTGCGGAAAACTTCATTTGGAGCTGTCCGGTCCTGAATTGGAGCAGATACCAGGGAACGCCCGATTACGTATACCTCCAAAGGGGCTATACAAGGAAATTGGGAAAAAATTGAAGCGGACCGTTTTGTGGATATTTTCTCGTAGTTTCAACCTATGGGTTTATAGAATTGCGGAAAACTTTATTTGGAGCTGTCCGGGCCTGAATTGGACCAGATACCAAGGGACGCCCGATTACATATACCTCTAAAGGGAGCTATACAATGAAAATGGGGGAAAATTGAAGCGGGACGTTTTGTGGATATTTTCTCGTAGCTTTGACCCTATGGGTTTATAGAATTGTAGAAAACTTCATTTGGGGATGTCTGGGGCTGAATTGGAAAAGATACTCGGGGACGTCCAATTACGTTTACCTCTAAAGGGAGCTATACAAGGAAAATAGGGAAAAATTGAAGTGGGACATTTTGTGGATATTTTCTCGTAGTTTGACCCTATGGATTTATAGAATTGCGAAAAATTCATTTGGAGCTATCCTGTCCTGAATTGGAGCAGATACCAGGGAACGCCCGATTACGTATACCTCCAAAGGGAGCTATACAAGGAAATTGGGAAAAAATTGAAGCGGACCGTTTTGTGGATATTTTCTCGTAGTTTGAACCTATGGGTTTATAGAATTGCGGAAAACTTTATTTAGAGCTGTCCGGGCCTGAATTGGACCAGATACCAAGGGACGCCCGATTACATATACCTCTAAAGGGAGCTATACAATGAAAATGGGGGAAAATTGAAGCGGGACGTTTTGTGGATATTTTCTCGTACCTTTGACCCTATGGGTTTATAGAATTGTAGAAAACTTCATTTGGGGATGTCTGGGGTGGAATTGGAAAAGATACTCGGGGACGTCCAATTACGTTTACCTCTAAAGGGAGCTATACAAGGAAAATAGGGAAAAATTGAAGTGGGACATTTTGTGGATATTTTCTCATAGTTTGACCCTATGGATTTATATAATTGCGGAAAAATTCATTTGGAGCTGTCCGGTCCTGAATTGGAGCAGATACCAGGGAACGCCCGATTACGTATACCTCCAAAGGGAGCTATACAAGGAAATTGGGAAAAAATTGAAGCGGACCGTTTTGTGGATATTTTCTCGTAGTTTGAACCTATGGGTTTATAGAATTGCGGAAAACTTTATTTGGAGCTGTCCGGGCCTGAATTGGACCAGATACCAAGGGACGCCCGATTACATATACCTCTAAAGGGAGCTATACAATGAAACTGGGGGAAAATTGAAGCGGGACGTTTTGTGGATATTTTCTCGTAGCTTTGACCCTATGGGTTTATAGAATTGTAGAAAACTTCATTTGGGGATGTCTGGGGCTGAATTGGAAAAGATACTCGGGGACGTCCAATTACGTTTACCTCTAAAGGGAGCTATACAAGGAAAATAGGGAAAAATTGAAGTGGGACATTTTGTGGATATTTTCTCGTAGTTTGACCCTATGGATTTATAGAATTGCGGAAAACTTCATTTGGAGCTGTCCGGTCCTGAATTGGAGCAGATACCAGGGAACGCCCGATTACGTATACCTCCAAAGGGAGCTATACAAGGAAATTGGGAAAAAATTGAAGCGGACCGTTTTGTGGATATTTTCTCGTAGTTTGAACCTATGGGTTTATAGAATTGCGGAAAACTTTATTTGGAGCTGTCCGGGCCTGAATTGGACCAGATACCAAGGGACGCCCGATTACATATACCTCTAAAGGGAGCTATACAATGAAACTGGGGGAAAATTGAAGCGGGACGTTTTGTGGATATTTTCTCGTAGCTTTGACCCTATGGGTTTATAGAATTGTAGAAAACTTCATTTGGGGATGTCTGGGGCTGAATTGGAAAAGATACTCGGGGACGTCCAATTACGTTTACCTCTAAAGGGAGCTATACAAGGAAAATAGGGAAAAATTGAAGTGGGACATTTTGTGGATATTTTCTCGTAGTTTGACCCTATGGATTTATAGAATTGCGGAAAACTTCATTTGGTGCTGTCCGGTCCTGAATTGGAGCAGATACCAGGGAACGCTCGATTACGTATACCTCCAAAGGGGCTATACAAGGAAATTGGGAAAAAATTGAAGCGGACCGTTTTGTGGATATTTTCTCGTAGTTTCAACCTATGGGTTTATAGAATTGCGGAAAACTTTATTTGGAGCTGTCCGGGCCTGAATTGGACCAGATACCAAGGGACGCCCGATTACATATACCTCTAAAGGGAGCTATACAATGAAAATGGGGGAAAATTGAAGCGGGACGTTTTGTGGATATTTTCTCGTACCTTTGACCCTATGGGTTTATAGAATTGTAGAAAACTTCATTTGGGGATGTCTGGGGTGGAATTGGAAAAGATACTCGGGGACGTCCAATTACGTTTACCTCTAAAGGGAGCTATACAAGGAAAATAGGGAAAAATTGAAGTGGGACATTTTGTGGATATTTTCTCGTAGTTTGACCCTATGGATTTATATAATTGCGGAAAAATTCATTTGGAGCTGTCCGGTCCTGAATTGGAGCAGATACCAGGGAACGCCCGATTACGTATACCTCCAAAGGGAGCTATACAAGGAAATTGGGAAAAAATTGAAGCGGACCGTTTTGTGGATATTTTCTCGTAGTTTGAACCTATGGGTTTATAGAATTGCGGAAAACTTTATTTGGAGCTGTCCGGGCCTGAATTGGACCAGATACCAAGGGACGCCCGATTACATATACCTCTAAAGGGAGCTATACAATGAAAATGGGGGAAAATTGAAGCGGGACGTTTTGTGGATATTTTCTCGTAGCTTTGACCCTATGGGTTTATAGAATTGTAGAAAACTTCATTTGGGGATGTCTGGGGCTGAATTGGAAAAGATACTCGGGGACGTCCAATTACGTTTACCTCTAAAGGGAGCTATACAAGGAAAATAGGGAAAAATTGAAGTGGGACATTTTGTGGATATTTTCTCGTAGTTTGACCCTATGGATTTATAGAATTGCGGAAAAATTCATTTGGAGCTGTCCGGTCCTGAATTGGAGCAGATACCAGGGAACGCCCGATTACGTATACCTCCAAAGGGAGCTATACAAGGAAATTGGGAAAAAATTGAAGCGGACCTTTTTGTGGATATTTTCTCGTAGTTTGAACCTATGGGTTTATAGAATTGCGGAAAACTTTATTTGGAGCTGTCCGGGCCTGAATTGGACCAGATACCAAGGGACGCCCGATTACATATACCTCTAAAGGGAGCTATACAATGAAAATGGGGGAAAATTGAAGCGGGACGTTTTGTGGATATTTTCTCGTACCTTTGACCCTATGGGTTTATAGAATTGTAGAAAACTTCATTTGGGGATGTCTGGGGTGGAATTGGAAAAGATACTCGGGGACGTCCAATTACGTTTACCTCTAAAGGGAGCTATACAAGGAAAATAGGGAAAAATTGAAGTGGGACATTTTGTGGATATTTTCTCGTAGTTTGACCCTATGGATTTATATAATTGCGGAAAAATTCATTTGGAGCTGTCCGGTCCTGAATTGGAGCAGATACCAGGGAACGCCCGATTACGTATACCTCCAAAGGGAGCTATACAAGGAAATTGGGAAAAAATTGAAGCGGACCGTTTTGTGGATATTTTCTCGTAGTTTGAACCTATGGGTTTATAGAATTGCGGAAAACTTTATTTGGAGCTGTCCGGGCCTGAATTGGACCAGATACCAAGGGACGCCCGATTACATATACCTCTAAAGGGAGCTATACAATGAAACTGGGGGAAAATTGAAGCGGGACGTTTTGTGGATATTTTCTCGTAGCTTTGACCCTATGGGTTTATAGAATTGTAGAAAACTTCATTTGGGGATGTCTGGGGCTGAATTGGAAAAGATACTCGGGGACGTCCAATTACGTTTACCTCTAAAGGGAGCTATACAAGGAAAATAGGGAAAAATTGAAGTGGGACATTTTGTGGATATTTTCTCGTAGTTTGACCCTATGGATTTATAGAATTGCGGAAAACTTCATTTGGTGCTGTCCGGTCCTGAATTGGAGTAGATACCAGGGAACGCTCGATTACGTATACCTCCAAAGGGGCTATACAAGGAAATTGGGAAAAAATTGAAGCGGACCGTTTTGTGGATATTTTCTCGTAGTTTCAACCTATGGGTTTATAGAATTGCGGAAAACTTTATTTGGAGCTGTCCGGGCCTGAATTGGACCAGATACCAAGGGACGCCCGATTACATATACCTCTAAAGGGAGCTATACAATGAAAATGGGGGAAAATTGAAGCGGGACGTTTTGTGGATATTTTCTCGTAGCTTTGACCCTATGGGTTTATAGAATTGTAGAAAACTTCATTTGGGGATGTCTGGGGTGGAATTGGAAAAGATACTCGGGGACGTCCAATTACGTTTACCTCTAAAGGGAGCTATACAAGGAAAATAGGGAAAAATTGAAGTGGGACATTTTGTGGATATTTTCTCGTAGTTTGACCCTATGGATTTATATAATTGCGGAAAAATTCATTTGGAGCTGTCCGGTCCTGAATTGGAGCAGATACCAGGGAACGCCCGATTACGTATACCTCCAAAGGGAGCTATACAAGGAAATTGGAAAAAAATTGAAGCGGACCGTTTTGTGGATATTTTCTCATAGTTTGAACCTATGGGTTTATAGAATTGCGGAAAACTTTATTTGGAGCTGTCCGGGCCTGAATTGGACCAGATACCAAGGGACGCCCGATTACATATACCTCTAAAGGGAGCTATACAATGAAAATGGGGGAAAATTGAAGCGGGACGTTTTGTGGATATTTTCTCGTAGCTTTGACCCTATGGGTTTATAGAATTGTAGAAAACTTCATTTGGGGATGTCTGGGGCTGAATTGGAAAAGATACTCGGGGACGTCCAATTACGTTTACCTCTAAAGGGAGCTATACAAGGAAAATAGGGAAAAATTGAAGTGGGACATTTTGTGGATATTTTCTCGTAGTTTGACCCTATGGATTTATAGAATTGCGGAAAAATTCATTTGGAGCTGTCCGGTCCTGAATTGGAGCAGATACCAGGGAACGCCCGATTACGTATACCTCCAAAGGGAGCTATACAAGGAAATTGGGAAAAAATTGAAGCGGACCGTTTTGTGGATATTTTCTCGTAGTTTGAACCTATGGGTTTATAGAATTGCGGAAAACTTTATTTGGAGCTGTCCGGGCCTGAATTGGACCAGATACCAAGGGACGCCCGATTACATATACCTCTAAAGGGAGCTATACAATGAAAATGGGGGAAATTGAAGCGGGACGTTTTGTGGATATTTTCTCGTACCTTTGACCCTATGGGTTTATAGAATTGTAGAAAACTTCATTTGGGGATGTCTGGGGTGGAATTGGAAAAGATACTCGGGGACGTCCAATTACGTTTACCTCTAAAGGGAGCTATACAAGGAAAATAGGGAAAATTTGAAGTGGGACATTTTGTGGATATTTTCTCGTAGTTTGACCCTATGGATTTATATAATTGCGGAAAAATTCATTTGGAGCTGTCCGGTCCTGAATTGGAGCAGATACCAGGGAACGCCCGATTACGTATACCTCCAAAGGGAGCTATACAAGGAAATTGGGAAAAAATTGAAGCGGACCGTTTTGTGGATATTTTCTCGTAGTTTGAACCTATGGGTTTATAGAATTGCGGAAAACTTTATTTGGAGCTGTCCGGGCCTGAATTGGACCAGATACCAAGGGACGCCCGATTACATATACCTCTAAAGGGAGCTATACAATGAAACTGGGGGAAAATTGAAGCGGGACGTTTTGTGGATATTTTCTCGTAGCTTTGACCCTATGGGTTTATAGAATTGTAGAAAACTTCATTTGGGGATGTCTGGGGCTGAATTGGAAAAGATACTCGGGGACGTCCAATTACGTTTACCTCTAAAGGGAGCTATACAAGGAAAATAGGGAAAAATTTAAGTGGGACATTTTGTGGATATTTTCTCGTAGTTTGACCCTATGGATTTATAGAATTGCGGAAAACTTCATTTGGAGCTGTCCGATCCTGAATTGGAGCAGATACCAGGGAACGCCCGATTACGTATACCTCCAAAGGGGCTATACAAGGAAATTGGGAAAAAATTGAAGCGGACCGTTTTGTGGATATTTTCTCGTAGTTTCAACCTATGGGTTTATAGAATTGCGGAAAACTTTATTTGGAGCTATCCGGGCCTGAATTGGACCAGATACCAAGGGACGCCCGATTACATATACCTCTAAAGGGAGCTATACAATGAAAATGGGGGAAAATTGAAGCGGGACGTTTTGTGGATATTTTCTCGTAGCTTTGACCCTATGGGTTTATAGAATTGTAGAAAACTTCATTTGGGGATGTCTGGGGTGGAATTGGAAAAGATACTCGGGGACGTCCAATTACGTTTACCTCTAAAGGGAGCTATACAAGGAAAATAGGGAAAAATTGAAGTGGGACATTTTGTGGATATTTTCTCGTAGTTTGACCCTATGGATTTATATAATTGCGGAAAAATTCATTTGGAGCTGTCCGGTCCTGAATTGGAGCAGATACCAGGGAACGCCCGATTACGTATACCTCCAAAGGGAGCTATACAAGGAAATTGGAAAAAAATTGAAGCGGACCGTTTTGTGGATATTTTCTCGTAGTTTGAACCTATGGGTTTATAGAATTGCGGAAAACTTTATTTGGAGCTGTCCGGGCCTGAATTGGACCAGATACCAAGGGACGCCCGATTACATATACCTCTAAAGGGAGCTATACAATGAAAATGGGGGAAAATTGAAGCAGGACGTTTTGTGGATATTTTCTCGTAGCTTTGACCCTATGGGTTTATAGAATTGTAGAAAACTTCATTTGGGGATGTCTGGGGTGGAATTGGAAAAGATACTCGGGGACGTCCAATTACGTTTACCTCTAAAGGGAGCTATACAAGGAAAATAGGGAAAAATTGAAGTGGGACATTTTGTGGATATTTTCTCGTAGTTTGACCCTATGGATTTATATAATTGCGGAAAAATTCATTTGGAGCTGTCCGGTCCTGAATTGGAGCAGATACCAGGGAACGCCCGATTACGTATACCTCCAAAGGGAGCTATACAAGGAAATTGGGAAAAAATTGAAGCGGACCGTTTTGTGGATATTTTCTCGTAGTTTGAACCTATGGGTTTATAGAATTGCGGAAAACTTTATTTGGAGCTGTCCGGGCCTGAATTGGACCAGATACCAAGGGACGCCCGATTACATATACCTCTAAAGGGAGCTATACAATGAAAATGGGGGAAAATTGAAGCGGGACGTTTTGTGGATATTTTCTCGTAGCTTTGACCCTATGGGTTTATAGAATTGTAGAAAACTTCATTTGGGGATGTCTGGGGCTGAATTGGAAAAGATACTCGGGGACGTCCAATTACGTTTACCTCTAAAGGGAGCTATACAAGGAAAATAGGGAAAAATTGAAGTGGGACATTTTGTGGATATTTTCTCGTAGTTTGACCCTATGGATTTATGAAATTGCGGAAAACTTCATTTGGAGCTGTCCGGTCCTGAATTTGAGCAGATACCAGGGAACGCCCGATTACGTATACCTCCAAAGGGAGCTATACAAGGAAATTGGGAAAAAATTGAAGCGGACCCTTTTGTGGATATTTTCTCGTAGTTTGAACCTATGGGTTTATAGAATTGCGGAAAACTTTATTTGGAGCAGTCCGGGCCTGAATTGGACCAGATACCAAGGGATGCCCGATTACATATACCTCTAAAGGGAGCTATACAATGAAAATGGGTAAAAATTGAAGCGGGACGTTTTGTGGATATTTTCTCGTAGCTTTGACCCTATGGGTTTATAGAATTGTAGAAAACTTCATTTGGGGATGTCTGGGGCTGAATCGGAACAGATACTCGGGGACGTCCAATTACGTTAACCTCTAAAGGGAGCTATACAAGGAAAATAGGGAAAAATTGAAGTGGGATATTTTATGGATTTTTTCTCGTAGTTTGACCCTATGGATTTATAGAATTGCGGAAAACTTCATTTGGAGCTGTCCGGTCCTGAATTGGAGCAGATACCAGGGAACGCCCGATTACGTATACCTCCAAAGGGGCTATACAAGGAAATTGGGAAAAAATTGAAGCGGACCGTTTTGTGGATATTTTCTCGTAGTTTGAACCTATGGGTTTATAGAATTGCGGAAAACTTTATTTGGAGCTGTCCGGGCCTGAATTGGACCAGATACCAAGGGACGCCCGATTACATATACCTCTAAAGGGAGCTATACAATGAAAATGGGGGAAAATTGAAGCGGGACGTTTTGTGGATATTTTCTCGTAGCTTTGACCCTATGGGTTTATAGAATTGTAGAAAACTTCATTTGGGGATGTCTGGGGCTGAATTGGAAAAGATACTCGGGGACGTCCAATTACGTTTACCTCTAAAGGGAGCTATACAAGGAAAATGGGGAAAAATTGAAGTGGGACATTTTGTGGATATTTTCTCGTAGTTTGACCCTATGGATTTATAGAATTGCGGAAAAATTCATTTGGAGCTGTCCGGTCCTGAATTGGAGCAGATACCAGGGAACGTCCGATTACGTATACCTCCAAAGGGAGCTATACAAGGAAATTGGGAAAAAATTGAAGCGGACCGTTTTGTGGATATTTTCTCGTAGTTTGAACCTATGGGTTTATAGAATTGCGGAAAACTTTATTTGGAGCTGTCCGGGCCTGAATTGGACCTGATACCAAGGGACGCCCGATTACATATACCTCTAAAGGGAGCTATACAATGAAAATGGGGGAAAATTGAAGCGGGACGTTTTGTGGATATTTTCTCGTAGCTTTGACCCTATGGGTTTATAGAATTGTAGAAAACTTCATTTGGGGATGTCTGGGGCTGAATTGGAAAAGATACTCGGGGACGTCCAATTACGTTTACCTCTAAAGGGAGCTATACAAGGAAAATAGGGAAAAATTGAAGTGGGACATTTTGTGGATATTTTCTCATAGTTTGATCCTATGGATTTATAGAATTGCGGAAAAATTCATTTGGAGCTGTCCGGTCCTGAATTGGAGCAGATACCAGGGAACGCCCGATTACGTATACCTCCAAAGGGAGCTATACAAGGAAATTGGGAAAAAATTGAAGCGGACCGTTTTGTGGATATTTTCTCGTAGTTTGAACCTATGGGTTTATAGAATTGCGGAAAACTTTATTTGGAGCTGTCCGGGCCTGAATTGGACCAGATACCAAGGGACGCCCGATTACATATACCTCTAAAGGGAGCTATACAATGAAAATGGGGGAAAATTGAAGCGGGACGTTTTGTGGATATTTTCTCGTAGCTTTGACCCTATGGGTTTATAGAATTGTAGAAAACTTCATTTGGGGATGTCTGGGGCTGAATTGGAAAAGATACTCGGGGACGTCCAATTACGTTTACCTCTAAAGGGAGCTATACAAGGAAAATAGGGAAAAATTGAAGTGGGACATTTTGTGGATATTTTCTCGTAGTTTGACCCTATGGATTTATGAAATTGCGGAAAACTTCATTTGGAGCTGTCCGGTCCTGAATTTGAGCAGATACCAGGGAACGCCCGATTACGTATACCTCCAAAGGGAGCTATACAAGGAAATTGGGAAAAAATTGAAGCGGACCCTTTTGTGGATATTTTCTCGTAGTTTGAATCTATGGGTTTATAGAATTGCGGAAAACTTTATTTGGAGCAGTCCGGGCCTGAATTGGACCAGATACCAAGGGATGCCCGATTACATATACCTCTAAAGGGAGCTATACAATGAAAATGGGTAAAAATTGAAGCGGGACGTTTTGTGGATATTTTCTCGTAGCTTTGACCCTATGGGTTTATAGAATTGTAGAAAACTTCATTTGGGGATGTCTGGGGCTGAATCGGAACAGATACTCGGGGACGTCCAATTACGTTAACCTCTAAAGGGAGCTATACAAGGAAAATAGGGAAAAATTGAAGTGGGATATTTTATGGATTTTTTCTCGTAGTTTGACCCTATGGATTTATAGAATTGCGGAAAACTTCATTTGGAGCTGTCCGGTCCTGAATTGGAGCAGATACCAGGGAACGCCCGATTACGTATACCTCCAAAGGGGCTATACAAGGAAATTGGGAAAAAATTGAAGCGGACCGTTTTGTGGATATTTTCTCGTAGTTTGAACCTATGGGTTTATAGAATTGCGGAAAACTTTATTTGGAGCTGTCCGGGCCTGAATTGGACCAGATACCAAGGGACGCCCGATTACATATACCTCTAAAGGGAGCTATACAATGAAAATGGGGGAAAATTGAAGCGGGACGTTTTGTGGATATTTTCTCGTAGCTTTGACCCTATGGGTTTATAGAATTGTAGAAAACTTCATTTGGGGATGTCTGGGGCTGAATTGGAAAAGATACTCGGGGACGTCCAATTACGTTTACCTCTAAAGGGAGCTATACAAGGAAAATAGGGAAAAATTGAAGTGGGACATTTTGTGGATATTTTCTCGTAGTTTGACCCTATGGATTTATAGAATTGCGGAAAACTTCATTTGGAGCTGTCCGGTCCTGAATTGGAGCAGATACCAGGGAACGCCCGATTACGTATACCTCCAAAGGGGCTATACAAGGAAATTGGGAAAAAATTGAAGCGGACCGTTTTGTGGATATTTTCTCGTAGTTTGAACCTATGGGTTTATAGAATTGCGGAAAACTTTATTTGGAGCTGTCCGGGCCTGAATTGGACCAGATACCAAGGGACGCCCGATTACATATACCTCTAAATGGAGCTATACAATGAAAATGGGGGAAAATTGAAGCGGGACGTTTTGTGGATATTTTCTCGTAGCTTTGACCCTAGGGGTTTATAGAATTGTAGAAAACTTCATTTGGGGATGTCTGGGGCTGAATTGGAAAAGATACTCGGGGACGTCCAATTACGTTTACCTCTAAAGGGAGCTATACAAGGAAAATAGGGAAAAATTGAAGTGGGACATTTTGTGGATATTTTCTCGTAGTTTGACCCTATGGATTTATAGAATTGCGGAAAAATTCATTTGGAGCTGTCCGGTCCTGAATTGGAGCAGATACCAGGGAACGCCCGATTACGTATACCTCCAAAGGGAGCTATACAAGGAAATTGGGAAAAAATTGAAGCGGACCGTTTTGTGGATATTTTCTCGTAGTTTGAACCTATGGGTTTATAGAATTGCGGAAAACTTTACTTGGAGCTGTCCGGGCCTGAATTGGACCAGATACCAAGGGACGCCCGATTACATATACCTCTAAAGGGAGCTATACAATGAAAATGGGGGAAAATTGAAGCGGGACGTTTTGTGGATATTTTCTCGTAGCTTTGACCCTATGGGTTTATAGAATTGTAGAAAACTTCATTTGGGGATGTCTGGGGTGGAATTGGAAAAGAGACTCGGGGACGTCCAATTACGTTTACCTCTAAAGGGAGCTATACAAGGAAAATAGGGAAAAATTGAAGTGGGACATTTTGTGGATATTTTCTCGTAGTTTGACCCTATGGATTTATATAATTGCGGAAAAATTCATTTGGAGCTGTCCGGTCCTGAATTGGAGCAGATACCAGGGAACGCCCGATTACGTATACCTCCAAAGGGAGCTATACAAGGAAATTGGGAAAAAATTGAAACGGACCGTTTTGTGGATATTTTCTCGTAGTTTGAACCTATGGGTTTATAGAATTGCGGAAAACTTTATTTGGAGCTGTCCGGGCCTGAATTGGACCAGATACCAAGGGACGCCCGATTACATATACCTCTAAAGGGAGCTATACAATGAAAATGGGGGAAAATTGAAGCTGGACGTTTTGTGGATATTTTCTCGTAGCTTTGACCCTATGGGTTTATAGAATTGTAGAAAACTTCATTTGGGGATGTCTGGGGCTGAATTGGAAAAGATACTCGGGGACGTACAATTACGTTTACCTCTAAAGGGAGCTATACAAGGAAAATAGGGAAAAATTGAAGTGGGACATTTTGTGGATATTTTCTCGTAGTTTGACCCTATGGATTTATGAAATTGCGGAAAACTTCATTTGGAGCTGTCCGGTCCTGAATTTGAGCAGATACCAGGGAACGCCCGATTACGTATACCTCCAAAGGGAGCTATACAAGGAAATTGGGAAAAAATTGAAGCGGACCCTTTTGTGGATATTTTCTCGTAGTTTGAACCTATGGGTTTATAGAATTGCGGAAAACTTTATTTGGAGCTGTCCGGGCCTGAATTGGACCAGATACCAAGGGATGCCCGATTACATATACCTCTAAAGGGAGCTATACAATGAAAATGGGGGAAAATTGAAGCGGGACGTTTTGTGGATATTTTCTCGTAGCTTTGACCCTATGGGTTTATAGAATTGTAGAAAACTTCATTTGGGGATGTCTGGGGCTGAATCGGAACAGATACTCGGGGACGTCCAATTACGTTAACCTCTAAAGGGAGCTATACAAGGAAAATAGGGAAAAATTGAAGTGGGATATTTTATGGATTTTTTCTCGTAGTTTGACCCTATGGATTTATAGAATTGCGAAAAACTTCATTTGGAGCTGTCCGGTCCTGAATTGGAGCAGATACCAGGGAACGCCCGATTACGTATACCTCCAAAGGGGCTATACAAGGAAATTGGGAAAAAATTGAAGCGGACCGTTTTGTGGATATTTTCTCGTAGTTTGAACCTATGGGTTTATAGAATTGCGGAAAACTTTATTTGGAGCTGTCCGGGCCTGAATTGGACCAGATACCAAGGGACGCCCGATTACATATACCTCTAAAGGGAGCTATACAATGAAAATGGGGGAAAATTGAAGCGGGACGTTTTTTGGATATTTTCTCGTAGCTTTGACCCTATGGGTTTATAGAATTGTAGAAAACTTCATTTGGGGATGTCTGGGGCTGAATTGGAAAAGATACTCGGGGACGTCCAATTACGTTTACCTCTAAAGGGAGCTATACAAGGAAAATAGGGAAAAATTGAAGTGGGACATTTTGTGGATATTTTCTCATAGTTTGACCCTATGGATTTATAGAATTGCGGAAAAATTCATTTGGAGCTGTCCGGTCCTGAATTGGAGCAGATACCAGGGAACGCCCGATTACGTATACCTCCAAAGGGAGCTATACAAGGAAATTGGGAAAAAATTGAAGCGGACCGTTTTGTGGATATTTTCTCGTAGTTTGAACCTATGGGTTTATAGAATTGCGGAAAACTTTACTTGGAGCTGTCCGGGCCTGAATTGGACCAGATACCAAGGGACGCCCGATTACATATACCTCTAAAGGGAGCTATACAATGAAAATGGGGGAAAATTGAAGCGGGACGTTTTGTGGATATTTTCTCGTAGCTTTGACCCTATGGGTTTATAGAATTGTAGAAAACTTCATTTGGGGATGTCTGGGGTGGAATTGGAAAAGATACTCGGGGACGTCCAATTACGTTTACCTCTAAAGGGAGCTATACAAGGAAAATAGGGAAAAATTGAAGTGGGACATTTTGTGGATATTTTCTCGTAGTTTGACCCTATGGATTTATATAATTGCGGAAAAATTCATTTGGAGCTGTCCGGTCCTGAATTGGAGCAGATACCAGGGAACGCCCGATTACGTATACCTCCAAAGGGAGCTATACAAGGAAATTGGGAAAAAATTGAAACGGACCGTTTTGTGGATATTTTCTCGTAGTTTGAACCTATGGGTTTATAGAATTGCGGAAAACTTTATTTGGAGCTGTCCGGGCCTGAATTGGACCAGATACCAAGGGATGCCCGATTACATATACCTCTAAAGGGAGCATTACAATGAAAATGGGTAAAAATTGAAGCGGGACGTTTTGTGGATATTTTCTCGTAGCTTTGACCCTATGGGTTTATAGAATTGTAGAAAACTTCATTTGGGGATGTCTGGGGCTGAATCGGAACAGATACTCGGGGACGTCCAATTACGTTAACCTCTAAAGGGAGCTATACAAGGAAAATAGGGAAAAATTGAAGTGGGATATTTTATGGATATTTTCTCATAGTTTGACCCTATGGATTTATAGAATTGCGGAAAACTTCATTTGGAGCTGTCCGGTCCTGAATTGGAGCAGATACCAGGGAACGCCCGATTACGTATACCTCCAAAGGGGCTATACAAGGAAATTGGGAAAAAATTGAAGCGGACCGTTTTGTGGATATTTTCTCGTAGTTTGAACCTGTGGGTTTATAGAATTGCGGAAAACTTTATTTGGAGCTGTCCGGGCCTGAATTGGACCAGATACCAAGGGACGCCCGATTACATATACCTCTAAAGGGAGCTATACAATGAAAATGGGGGAAAATTGAAGCGGGACGTTTTGTGGATATTTTCTCGTAGCTTTGACCCTATGGGTTTATAGAATTGTAGAAAACTTCATTTGGGGATGTCTGGGGCTGAATTGGAAAAGATACCCGGGGACGTCCAATTACGTTTACCTCTAAAGGGAGCAATACAAGGAAAATAGGGAAAAATTGAAGTGGGACATTTAGTGGATATTTTCTCGTAGTTTGAACCTATGGGTTTATAGAATTGCGGAAAACTTTATTTGGAGCTGTCCGGGCCTGAATTGGACCAGATATCAGGGAACGCCCGATTACATATACCTCTAAAGGGAGCTATACAATGAAAATGGGGGAAAATTGAAGCGGGACGTTTTGTGGATATTTTCTCGTAGCTTTGACCCTATGGGTTTATAGAATTGTAGAAAACTTCATTTGGGGATGTCTGGGGCTGAATTGGAAAAGATACTCGGGGACGTCCAATTACGTTTACCTCTAAAGGGAGCTATACAAGGAAAATAGGGAAAAATTGAAGTGGGACATTTTGTGGATATTTTCTCGTAGTTTGACCCTATGGATTTATGAAATTGCGGAAAACTTCATTTGGAGCTGTCCGGTCCTGAATTTGAGCAGATACCAGGGAACGCCCGATTACGTATACCTCCAAAGGGAGCTATACAAGGAAATTGGGAAAAAATTGAAGCGGACCCTTTTGTGGATATTTTCTCGTAGTTTGAACCTATGGGTTTATAGAATTGCGGAAAACTTTATTTGGAGCAGTCCGGGCCTGAATTGGACCAGATACCAAGGGATGCCCGATTACATATACCTCTAAAGGGAGCTATACAATGAAAATGGGTAAAAATTGAAGCGGGACGTTTTGTGGATATTTTCTCGTAGCTTTGACCCTATGGGTTTATAGAATTGTAGAAAACTTCATTTGGGGATGTCTGGGGCTGAATCGGAACAGATACTCGGGGACGTCCAATTACGTTAACCTCTAAAGGGAGCTATACAAGGAAAATAGGGAAAAATTGAAGTGGGATATTTTATGGATTTTTTCTCGTAGTTTGACCCTATGGATTTATAGAATTGCGGAAAACTTCATTTGGAGCTGTCCGGTCCTGAATTGGAGCAGATACCAGGGAACGCCCGATTACGTATACCTCCAAAGGGGCTATACAAGGAAATTGGGAAAAAATTGAAGCGGACCGTTTTGTGGATATTTTCTCGTAGTTTGAACCTATGGGTTTATAGAATTGCGGAAAACTTTATTTGGAGCTGTCCGGGCCTGAATTGGACCAGATACCAAGGGACGCCCGATTACATATACCTCTAAAGGGAGCTATACAATGAAAATGGGGGAAAATTGAAGCGGGACGTTTTGTGGATATTTTCTCGTAGCTTTGACCCTATGGGTTTATAGAATTGTAGAAAACTTCATTTGGGGATGTTTGGGGCTGAATTGGAAAAGATACTCGGGGACGTCCAATTACGTTTACCTCTAAAGGGAGCTATACAAGGAAAATAGGGAAAAATTGAAGTGGGACATTTTGTGGATATTTTCTCATAGTTTGACCCTATGGATTTATAGAATTGCGGAAAAATTCATTTGGAGCTGTCCGGTCCTGAATTGGAGCAGATACCAGGGAACGCCCGATTACGTATACCTCCAAAGGGAGCTATACAAGGAAATTGGGAAAAAATTGAAGCGGACCGTTTTGTGGATATTTTCTCGTAGTTTGAACCTATGGGTTTATAGAATTGCGGAAAACTTTATTTGGAGCTGTCCGGGCCTGAATTGGACCTGATACCAAGGGACGCCCGATTACATATACCTCTAAAGGGAGCTATACAATGAAAATGGGGGAAAATTGAAGCGGGACGTTTTGTGGATATTTTCTCGTAGCTTTGACCCTATGGGTTTATAGAATTGTAGAAAACTTCATTTGGGGATGTCTGGGGCTGAATTGGAAAAGATACTCGGGGACGTCCAATTACGTTTACCTCTAAAGGGAGCTATACAAGGAAAATAGGGAAAAATTGAAGTGGGACATTTTGTGGATATTTTCTCATAGTTTGATCCTATGGATTTATAGAATTGCGGAAAAATTCATTTGGAGCTGTCCGGTCCTGAATTGGAGCAGATACCAGGGAACGCCCGATTACGTATACCTCCAAAGGGAGCTATACAAGGAAATTGGGAAAAAATTGAAGCGGACCGTTTTGTGGATATTTTCTCGTAGTTTGAACCTATGGGTTTATAGAATTGCGGAAAACTTTATTTGGAGCTGTCCGGGCCTGAATTGGACCAGATACCAAGGGACGCCCGATTACATATACCTCTAAAGGGAGCTATACAATGAAAATGGGGGAAAATTGAAGCGGGACGTTTTGTGGATATTTTCTCGTAGCTTTGACCCTATGGGTTTATAGAATTGTAGAAAACTTCATTTGGGGATGTCTGGGGCTGAATTGGAAAAGATACTCGGGGACGTCCAATTACGTTTACCTCTAAAGGGAGCTATACAAGGAAAATAGGGAAAAATTGAAGTGGGACATTTTGTGGATATTTTCTCGTAGTTTGACCCTATGGATTTATGAAATTGCGGAAAACTTCATTTGGAGTTGTCCGGTCCTGAAT
Organism: Heracleum sosnowskyi; assembly: GCA_030848705.1. Classification (NCBI taxonomy): domain Eukaryota; kingdom Viridiplantae; phylum Streptophyta; class Magnoliopsida; order Apiales; family Apiaceae; genus Heracleum; species Heracleum sosnowskyi. The sequence continues at coordinate 52,774,379 of CM061236.1, forward strand.
TTGAGCAGATACCAGGGAACGCCCGATTACGTATACCTCCAAAGGGAGCTATACAAGGAAATTGGGAAAAAATTGAAGCGGACCCTTTTGTGGATATTTTCTCGTAGTTTGAACCTATGGGTTTATAGAATTGCGGAAAACTTTATTTGGAGCAGTCCGGGCCTGAATTGGACCAGATACCAAGGGATGCCCGATTACATATACCTCTAAAGGGAGCTATACAATGAAAATGGGTAAAAATTGAAGCGGGACGTTTTGTGGATATTTTCTCGTAGCTTTGACCCTATGGGTTTATAGAATTGTAGAAAACTTCATTTGGGGATGTCTGGGGCTGAATCGGAACAGATACTCGGGGACGTCCAATTACGTTAACCTCTAAAGGGAGCTATACAAGGAAAATAGGGAAAAATTGAAGTGGGATATTTTATGGATTTTTTCTCGTAGTTTGACCCTATGGATTTATAGAATTGCGGAAAACTTCATTTGGAGCTGTCCGGTCCTGAATTGGAGCAGATACCAGGGAACGCCCGATTACGTATACCTCCAAAGGGGCTATACAAGGAAATTGGGAAAAAATTGAAGCGGACCGTTTTGTGGATATTTTCTCGTAGTTTGAACCTATGGGTTTATAGAATTGCGGAAAACTTTATTTGGAGCTGTCCGGGCCTGAATTGGACCAGATACCAAGGGACGCCCGATTACATATACCTCTAAAGGGAGCTATACAATGAAAATGGGGGAAAATTGAAGCGGGACGTTTTGTGGATATTTTCTCGTAGCTTTGACCCTATGGGTTTATAGAATTGTAGAAAACTTCATTTGGGGATGTCTGGGGCTGAATTGGAAAAGATACTCGGGGACGTGCAATTACGTTTACCTCTAAAGGGAGCTATACAAGGAAAATAGGGAAAAATTGAAGTGGGACATTTTGTGGATATTTTCTCATAGTTTGACCCTATGGATTTATAGAATTGCGGAAAAATTCATTTGGAGCTGTCCGGTCCTGAATTGGAGCAGATACCAGGGAACGCCCGATTACGTATACCTCCAAAGGGAGCTATACAAGGAAATTGGGAAAAAATTGAAGCGGACCGTTTTGTGGATATTTTCTCGTAGTTTGAACCTATGGGTTTATAGAATTGCGGAAAACTTTATTTGGAGCTGTCCGGGCCTGAATTGGACCTGATACCAAGGGACGCCCGATTACATATACCTTTAAAGGGAGCTATACAATGAAAATGGGGGAAAATTGAAGCGGGACGTTTTGTGGATATTTTCTCGTAGCTTTGACCCTATGGGTTTATAGAATTGTAGAAAACTTCATTTGGGGATGTCTGGGGCTGAATTGGAAAAGATACTCGGGGACGTCCAATTACGTTTACCTCTAAAGGGAGCTATACAAGGAAAATAGGGAAAAATTGAAGTGGGACATTTTGTGGATATTTTCTCATAGTTTGATCCTATGGATTTATAGAATTGCGGAAAAATTCATTTGGAGCTGTCCGGTCCTGAATTGGAGCAGATACCAGGGAACGCCCGATTACGTATACCTCCAAAGGGAGCTATACAAGGAAATTGGGAAAAAATTGAAGCGGACCGTTTTGTGGATATTTTCTCGTAGTTTGAACCTATGGGTTTATAGAATTGCGGAAAACTTTATTTGGAGCTGTCCGGGCCTGAATTGGACCAGATACCAAGGGACGCCCGATTACATATACCTCTAAAGGGAGCTATACAATGAAAATGGGGGAAAATTGAAGCGGGACGTTTTGTGGATATTTTCTCGTAGCTTTGACCCTATGGGTTTATAGAATTGTAGAAAACTTCATTTGGGGATGTCTGGGGCTGAATTGGAAAAGATACTCGGGGACGTCCAATTACGTTTACCTCTAAAGGGAGCTATACAAGGAAAATAGGGAAAAATTGAAGTGGGACATTTTGTGGATATTTTCTCGTAGTTTGACCCTATGGATTTATGAAATTGCGGAAAACTTCATTTGGAGCTGTCCGGTCCTGAATTTGAGCAGATACCAGGGAACGCCCGATTACGTATACCTCCAAAGGGAGCTATACAAGGAAATTGGGAAAAAATTGAAGCGGACCCTTTTGTGGATATTTTCTCGTAGTTTGAATCTATGGGTTTATAGAATTGCGGAAAACTTTATTTGGAGCAGTCCGGGCCTGAATTGGACCAGATACCAAGGGATGCCCGATTACATATACCTCTAAAGGGAGCTATACAATGAAAATGGGTAAAAATTGAAGCGGGACGTTTTGTGGATATTTTCTCGTAGCTTTGACCCTATGGGTTTATAGAATTGTAGAAAACTTCATTTGGGGATGTCTGGGGCTGAATCGGAACAGATACTCGGGGACGTCCAATTACGTTAACCTCTAAAGGGAGCTATACAAGGAAAATAGGGAAAAATTGAAGTGGGATATTTTATGGATTTTTTCTCGTAGTTTGACCCTATGGATTTATAGAATTGCGGAAAACTTCATTTGGAGCTGTCCGGTCCTGAATTGGAGCAGATACCAGGGAACGCCCGATTACGTATACCTCCAAAGGGGCTATACAAGGAAATTGGGAAAAAATTGAAGCGGACCGTTTTGTGGATATTTTCTCGTAGTTTGAACCTATGGGTTTATAGAATTGCGGAAAACTTTATTTGGAGCTGTCCGGGCCTGAATTGGACCAGATACCAAGGGACGCCCGATTACATATACCTCTAAAGGGAGCTATACAATGAAAATGGGGGAAAATTGAAGCGGGACGTTTTGTGGATATTTTCTCGTAGCTTTGACCCTATGGGTTTATAGAATTGTAGAAAACTTCATTTGGGGATGTCTGGGGCTGAATTGGAAAAGATACTCGGGGACGTCCAATTACGTTTACCTCTAAAGGGAGCTATACAAGGAAAATAGGGAAAAATTGAAGTGGGACATTTTGTGGATATTTTCTCGTAGTTTGACCCTATGGATTTATGAAATTGCGGAAAACTTCATTTGGAGCTGTCCGGTCCTGAATTTGAGCAGATACCAGGGAACGCCCGATTACGTATACCTCCAAAGGGAGCTATACAAGGAAATTGGGAAAAAATTGAAGCGGACCCTTTTGTGGATATTTTCTCGTAGTTTGAACCTATGGGTTTATAGAATTGCGGAAAACTTTATTTGGAGCAGTCCGGGCCTGAATTGGACCAGATACCAAGGGATGCCCGATTACATATACCTCTAAAGGGAGCTATACAATGAAAATGGGTTAAAATTGAAGCGGGACGTTTTGTGGATATTTTCTCGTAGCTTTGACCCTATGGGTTTATAGAATTGTAGAAAACTTCATTTGGGGATGTCTGGGGCTGAATCGGAACAGATACTCGGGGACGTCCAATTACGTTAACCTCTAAAGGGAGCTATACAAGGAAAATAGGGAAAAATTGAAGTGGGATATTTTATGGATTTTTTCTCGTAGTTTGACCCTATGGATTTATAGAATTGCGGAAAACTTCATTTGGAGCTGTCCGGTCCTGAATTGGAGCAGATACCAGGGAACGCCCGATTACGTATACCTCCAAAGGGGCTATACAAGGAAATTGGGAAAAAATTGAAGCGGACCGTTTTGTGGATATTTTCTCGTAGTTTGAACCTATGGGTTTATAGAATTGCGGAAAACTTTATTTGGAGCTGTCCGGGCCTGAATTGGACCAGATACCAAGGGACGCCCGATTACATATACCTCTAAAGGGAGCTATACAATGAAAATGGGGGAAAATTGAAGCGGGACGTTTTGTGGATATTTTCTCGTAGCTTTGACCCTATGGGTTTATAGAATTGTAGAAAACTTCATTTGGGGATGTCTGGGGCTGAATTGGAAAAGATACTCGGGGACGTGCAATTACGTTTACCTCTAAAGGGAGCTATACAAGGAAAATAGGGAAAAATTGAAGTGGGACATTTTGTGGATATTTTCTCATAGTTTGACCCTATGGATTTATAGAATTGCGGAAAAATTCATTTGGAGCTGTCCGGTCCTGAATTGGAGCAGATACCAGGGAACGCCCGATTACGTATACCTCCAAAGGGAGCTATACAAGGAAATTGGGAAAAAATTGAAGCGGACCGTTTTGTGGATATTTTCTCGTAGTTTGAACCTATGGGTTTATAGAATTGCGGAAAACTTTATTTGGAGCTGTCCGGGCCTGAATTGGACCTGATACCAAGGGACGCCCGATTACATATACCTTTAAAGGGAGCTATACAATGAAAATGGGGGAAAATTGAAGCGGGACGTTTTGTGGATATTTTCTCGTAGCTTTGACCCTATGGGTTTATAGAATTGTAGAAAACTTCATTTGGGGATGTCTGGGGCTGAATTGGAAAAGATACTCGGGGACGTCCAATTACGTTTACCTCTAAAGGGAGCTATACAAGGAAAATAGGGAAAAATTGAAGTGGGACATTTTGTGGATATTTTCTCATAGTTTGATCCTATGGATTTATAGAATTGCGGAAAAATTCATTTGGAGCTGTCCGGTCCTGAATTGGAGCAGATACCAGGGAACGCCCGATTACGTATACCTCCAAAGGGAGCTATACAAGGAAATTGGGAAAAAATTGAAGCGGACCGTTTTGTGGATATTTTCTCGTAGTTTGAACCTATGGGTTTATAGAATTGCGGAAAACTTTATTTGGAGCTGTCCGGGCCTGAATTGGACCAGATACCAAGGGACGCCCGATTACATATACCTCTAAAGGGAGCTATACAATGAAAATGGGGGAAAATTGAAGCGGGACGTTTTGTGGATATTTTCTCGTAGCTTTGACCCTATGGGTTTATAGAATTGTAGAAAACTTCATTTGGGGATGTTTGGGGCTGAATTGGAAAAGATACTCGGGGACGTCCAATTACGTTTACCTCTAAAGGGAGCTATACAAGGAAAATAGGGAAAAATTGAAGTGGGACATTTTGTGGATATTTTCTCGTAGTTTGACCCTATGGATTTATGAAATTGCGGAAAACTTCATTTGGAGCTGTCCGGTCCTGAATTTGAGCAGATACCAGGGAACGCCCGATTACGTATACCTCCAAAGGGAGCTATACAAGGAAATTGGGAAAAAATTGAAGCGGACCCTTTTGTGGATATTTTCTCGTAATTTGAATCTATGGGTTTATAGAATTGCGGAAAACTTTATTTGGAGCAGTCCGGGCCTGAATTGGACCAGATACCAAGGGATGCCCGATTACATATACCTCTAAAGGGAGCTATACAATGAAAATGGGTAAAAATTGAAGCGGGACGTTTTGTGGATATTTTCTCGTAGCTTTGACCCTATGGGTTTATAGAATTGTAGAAAACTTCATTTGGGGATGTCTGGGGCTGAATCGGAACAGATACTCGGGGACGTCCAATTACGTTAACCTCTAAAGGGAGCTATACAAGGAAAATAGGGAAAAATTGAAGTGGGATATTTTATGGATTTTTTCTCGTAGTTTGACCCTATGGATTTATAGAATTGCGGAAAACTTCATTTGGAGCTGTCCGGTCCTGAATTGGAGCAGATACCAGGGAACGCCCGATTACGTATACCTCCAAAGGGGCTATACAAGGAAATTGGGAAAAAATTGAAGCGGACCGTTTTGTGGATATTTTCTCGTAGTTTGAACCTATGGGTTTATAGAATTGCGGAAAACTTTATTTGGAGCTGTCCGGGCCTGAATTGGACCAGATACCAAGGGACGCCCGATTACATATACCTCTAAAGGGAGCTATACAATGAAAATGGGGGAAAATTGAAGCGGGACGTTTTGTGGATATTTTCTCGTAGCTTTGACCCTATGGGTTTATAGAATTGTAGAAAACTTCATTTGGGGATGTCTGGGGCTGAATTGGAAAAGATACTCGGGGACGTCCAATTACGTTTACCTCTAAAGGGAGCTATACAAGGAAAATAGGGAAAAATTGAAGTGGGACATTTTGTGGATATTTTCTCGTAGTTTGACCCTATGGATTTATAGAATTGCGGAAAACTTCATTTGGAGCTGTCCGGTCCTGAATTGGAGCAGATACCAGGGAACGCCCGATTACGTATACCTCCAAAGGGGCTATACAAGGAAATTGGGAAAAAATTGAAGCGGACCGTTTTGTGGATATTTTCTCGTAGTTTGAACCTATGGGTTTATAGAATTGCGGAAAACTTTATTTGGAGCTGTCCGGGCCTGAATTGGACCAGATACCAAGGGACGCCCGATTACATATACCTCTAAAGGGAGCTATACAATGAAAATGGGGGAAAATTGAAGCGGGACGTTTTGTGGATATTTTCTCGTAGCTTTGACCCTAGGGGTTTATAGAATTGTAGAAAACTTCATTTGGGGATGTCTGGGGCTGAATTGGAAAAGATACTCGGGGACGTCCAATTACGTTTACCTCTAAAGGGAGCTATACAAGGAAAATAGGGAAAAATTGAAGTGGGACATTTTGTGGATATTTTCTCGTAGTTTGACCCTATGGATTTATAGAATTGCGGAAAAATTCATTTGGAGCTGTCCGGTCCTGAATTGGAGCAGATACCAGGGAACGCCCGATTACGTATACCTCCAAAGGGAGCTATACAAGGAAATTGGGAAAAAATTGAAGCGGACCGTTTTGTGGATATTTTCTCGTAGTTTGAACCTATGGGTTTATAGAATTGCGGAAAACTTTACTTGGAGCTGTCCGGGCCTGAATTGGACCAGATACCAAGGGACGCCCGATTACATATACCTCTAAAGGGAGCTATACAATGAAAATGGGGGAAAATTGAAGTGGGACGTTTTGTGGATATTTTCTCGTAGCTTTGACCCTATGGGTTTATAGAATTGTAGAAAACTTCATTTGGGGATGTCTGGGGTGGAATTGGAAAAGATACTCGGGGACGTCCAATTACGTTTACCTCTAAAGGGAGCTATACAAGGAAAATAGGGAAAAATTGAAGTGGGACATTTTGTGGATATTTTCTCGTAGTTTGACCCTATGGATTTATATAATTGCGGAAAAATTCATTTGGAGCTGTCCGGTCCTGAATTGGAGCAGATACCAGGGAACGCCCGATTACGTATACCTCCAAAGGGAGCTATACAAGGAAATTGGGAAAAAATTGAAACGGACCGTTTTGTGGATATTTTCTCGTAGTTTGAACCTATGGGTTTATAGAATTGCGGAAAACTTTATTTGGAGCTGTCCGGGCCTGAATTGGACCAGATACCAAGGGACGCCCGATTACATATACCTCTAAAGGGAGCTATACAATGAAAATGGGGGAAAATTGAAGCGGGACGTTTTGTGGATATTTTCTCGTAGCTTTGACCCTATGGGTTTATAGAATTGTAGAAAACTTCATTTGGGGATGTCTGGGGCTGAATTGGAAAAGATACTCGGGGACGTACAATTACGTTTACCTCTAAAGGGAGCTATACAAGGAAAATAGGGAAAAATTGAAGTGGGACATTTTGTGGATATTTTCTCGTAGTTTGACCCTATGGATTTATGAAATTGCGGAAAACTTCATTTGGAGCTGTCCGGTCCTGAATTTGAGCAGATACCAGGGAACGCCCGATTACGTATACCTCCAAAGGGAGCTATACAAGGAAATTGGGAAAAAATTGAAGCGGACCCTTTTGTGGATATTTTCTCGTAGTTTGAACCTATGGGTTTATAGAATTGCGGAAAACTTTATTTGGAGCAGTCTGGGCTTGAATTGGACCAGATACCAAGGGATGCCCGATTACATATACCTCTAAAGGGAGCTATACAATGAAAATGGGGGAAAATTGAAGCGGGACGTTTTGTGGATATTTTCTCGTAGCTTTGACCCTATGGGTTTATAGAATTGTAGAAAACTTCATTTGGGGATGTCTGGGGCTGAATCGGAACAGATACTCGGGGACGTCCAATTACGTTAACCTCTAAAGGGAGCTATACAAGGAAAATAGGGAAAAATTGAAGTGGGATATTTTATGGATTTTTTCTCGTAGTTTGACCCTATGGATTTATAGAATTGCGAAAAACTTCATTTGGAGCTGTCCGGTCCTGAATTGGAGCAGATACCAGGGAACGCCCGATTACGTATACCTCCAAAGGGGCTATACAAGGAAATTGGGAAAAAATTGAAGCGGACCGTTTTGTGGATATTTTCTCGTAGTTTGAACCTATGGGTTTATAGAATTGCGGAAAACTTTATTTGGAGCTGTCCGGGCCTGAATTGGACCAGATACCAAGGGACGCCCGATTACATATACCTCTAAAGGGAGCTATACAATGAAAATGGGGGAAAATTGAAGCGGGACGTTTTGTGGATATTTTCTCGTAGCTTTGACCCTATGGGTTTATAGAATTGTAGAAAACTTCATTTGGGGATGTCTGGGGCTGAATTGGAAAAGATACTCGGGGACGTCCAATTACGTTTACCTCTAAAGGGAGCTATACAAGGAAAATAGGGAAAAATTGAAGTGGGACATTTTGTGGATATTTTCTCGTAGTTTGACCCTATGGATTTATAGAATTGCGGAAAACTTCATTTGGAGCTGTCCGGTCCTGAATTGGAGCAAATACCAGGGAACGCCCGATTGCGTATACCTCCAAAGGGAGCTATAAAAGGAAATTGGGAAAAATTGAAGCGGACCGTTTTGTGGATATTTTCTCGTAGTTTGAACCTATGGGTTTATAGAATTGCGGAAAACTTTATTTGGAGCTGTCCGGGCCTGAATTGGACCAGATACCAAGGGATGCCCGATTACATATACCTCTAAAGGGAGCATTACAATGAAAATGGGTAAAAATTGAAGCGGGACGTTTTGTGGATATTTTCTCGTAGCTTTGACCCTATGGGTTTATAGAATTGTAGAAAACTTCATTTGGGGATGTCTGGGGCTGAATCGGAACAGATACTCGGGGACGTCCAATTACGTTAACCTCTAAAGGGAGCTATACAAGGAAAATAGGGAAAAATTGAAGTGGGATATTTTATGGATATTTTCTCGTAGTTTGACCCTATGGATTTATAGAATTGCGGAAAACTTCATTTGGAGCTGTCCGGTCCTGAATTGGAGCAGATACCAGGGAACGCCCGATTACGTATACCTCCAAAGGGGCTATACAAGGAAATTGGGAAAAAATTGAAGCGGACCGTTTTGTGGATATTTTCTCGTAGTTTGAACCTGTGGGTTTATAGAATTGCGGAAAACTTTATTTGGAGCTGTCCGGGCCTGAATTGGACCAGATACCAAGGGACGCCCGATTACATATACCTCTAAAGGGAGCTATACAATGAAAATGGGGGAAAATTGAAGCGGGACGTTTTGTGGATATTTTCTCGTAGCTTTGACCCTATGGGTTTATAGAATTGTAGAAAACTTCTTTTGGGGATGTCTGGGGCTGAATTGGAAAAGATACTCGGGGACGTCCAATTACGTTTACCTCTAAAGGGAGCTATACAAGGAAAATAGGGAAAAATTGAAGTGGGACATTTTGTGGATATTTTCTCGTAGTTTGACCCTATGGGTTTATAGAATTGTAGAAAACTTCATTTGGGGATGTCTGGGGCTGAATTGGAAAAGATACCCGGGGACGTCCAATTACGTTTACCTCTAAAGGGAGCAATACAAGGAAAATAGGGAAAAATTGAAGTGGGACATTTAGTGGATATTTTCTCGTAGTTTGAACCTATGGGTTTATAGAATTGCGGAAAACTTTATTTGGAGCTGTCCGGGCCTGAATTGGACCAGATACCAAGGGACGCCCGATTACATATACCTCTAAAGGGAGCTATACAATGAAAATGGGGGAAAATTGAAGCGGGACGTTTTGTGGATATTTTCTCGTAGCTTTGACCCTATGGGTTTATAGAATTGTAGAAAACTTCATTTGGGGATGTCTGGGGCTGAATTGGAAAAGATACCCGGGGACGTCCAATTACGTTTACCTCTAAAGGGAGCAATACAAGGAAAATAGGGAAAAATTGAAGTGGGACATTTAGTGGATATTTTCTCGTAGTTTGAACCTATGGGTTTATAGAATTGCGGAAAACTTTATTTGGAGCTGTCCGGGCCTGAATTGGACCAGATATCAGGGAACGCCCGATTACATATACCTCTAAAGGGAGCTATACAATGAAAATGGGGGAAAATTGAAGCGGGACGTTTTGTGGATATTTTCTCGTAGCTTTGACCCTATGGGTTTATAGAATTGTAGAAAACTTCATTTGGGGATGTCTGGGGCTGAATTGGAAAAGATACCCGGGGACGTCCAATTACGTTTACCTCTAAAGTGAGCAATACAAGGAAAATAGGGAAAAATTGAAGTGGGACATTTAGTGGATATTTTCTCGTAGTTTGACCCTATGGATTTATAGAATTGCGAAAAACTTCATTTGGAGCTGTCCGGTCCTGAATTGGAGCAGATACCAGGGAACGCCCGATTACGTATACCTCCAAAGGGAGCTATACAAGGAAATTGGGAAAAAATTGAAGCGGACTTTTTTGTGGATATTTTCTCGTAGTTTGAACCTATGGGTTTATAGAATTGCGGAAAACATTATTTGGAGCTGTCCGGGCCTGAATTGGACCAGATACCAAGGGACGCCCGATTACATATACCTCTAAAGGGAGCTATACAATGAAAATGGGGGAAAATTGAAGCGGGACGTTTTGTGGATATTTTCTCGTAGCTTTGACCCTATGGGTTTATAGAATTGTAGAAAACTTCATTTGGGGATGTCTGGGGCTGAATTGGAAAAGATACTCGGGGACGTCCAATTACGTTTACCTCTAAAGGGAGCTATACAAGGAAAATAGGGAAAAATTGAAGTGGGACATTTTGTGGATATTTTCTCGTAGTTTGACCCTATGGATTTATAAAATTGCGGAAAACTTCATTTGGAGCTGTCCGGTCCTGAATTGGAGCAGATACCAGGGAACACCCGATTACGTATACCTCCAAAGGGAGCTATACAAGGAAATTGGGAAAAAATTGAAGCGGACCATTTTGTGGATATTTTCTCGTAGTTTGAACCTATGGGTTTATAGAATTGCGGAAAACTTTATTTGGAGCTGTCCGGGCCTGAATTGGACCAGATACCAAGGGACGCCCGATTACATATACCTCTAAAGGGAGCTATACAATGAAAATGGGGGAAAATTGAAGCGGGACGTTTTGTGGATATTTTCTCGTAGCTTTGACCCTATGGGTTTATAGAATTGTAGAAAACTTCATTTGGGGATGTCTGGGGCTGAATTGGAAAAGATACTCGGGGACGTACAATTACGTTTACCTCTAAAGGGAGCTATACAAGGAAAATAGGGAAAAATTGAAGTGGGACATTTTGTGGATATTTTCTCGTAGTTTGACCCTATGGATTTATGAAATTGCGGAAAACTTCATTTGGAGCTGTCCGGTCCTGAATTTGAGCAGATACTATGGGAACGCCCGATTACGTATACCTCCAAAGGGAGCTATAAAAGGAAATTGGGAAAAAATTGAAGCGGACCGTTTTGTGGATATTTTCTCGTAGTTTGAACCTATGGGTTTATAGAATTGCGGAAAACTTTACTTGGAGCTGTCCGGGCCTGAATTGGACCAGATACCAAGGGACGCCCGATTACATATACCTCTAAAGGGAGCTATACAATGAAAATGGGGGAAAATTGAAGCAGGACGTTTTGTGGATATTTTCTCGTAGCTTTGACCCTATGGGTTTATAGAATTGTAGAAAACTTCATTTGGGGATGTCTGGGGTGGAATTGGAAAAGATACTCGGGGACGTCCAATTACGTTTACCTCTAAAGGGAGCTATACAAGGAAAATAGGGAAAAATTGAAGTGGGACATTTTGTGGATATTTTCTCGTAGTTTGACCCTATGGATTTATATAATTGCGGAAAAATTCATTTGGAGCTGTCCGGTCCTGAATTGGAGCAGATACCAGGGAACGCCCGATTACGTATACCTCCAAAGGGAGCTATACAAGGAAATTGGGAAAAAATTGAAGCGGACCGTTTTGTGGATATTTTCTCGTAGTTTGAACCTATGGGTTTATAGAATTGTGGAAAACTTTATTTGGAGCTGTCCGGGCCTGAATTGGACCAGATACCAAGGGACGCCCGATTACATATACCTCTAAAGGGAGCTATACAATGAAAATGGGGGAAAATTGAAGCGGGACATTTTGTGGATATTTTCTCGTAGCTTTGACCCTATGGGTTTATAGAATTGTAGAAAACTTCATTTGGGGATGTCTGGGGCTGAATTGGAAAAGATACTCGGGGACGTACAATTACGTTTACCTCTAAAGGGAGCTATACAAGGAAAATAGGGAAAAATTGAAGTGGGACATTTTGTGGATATTTTCTCGTAGTTTGACCCTATGGATTTATGAAATTGCGGAAAACTTCATTTGGAGCTGTCCGGTCCTGAATTTGAGCAGATACTATGGGAACGCCCGATTACGTATACCTCCAAAGGGAGCTATAAAAGGAAATTGGGAAAAAATTGAAGCGGACCGTTTTGTGGATATTTTCTCGTAGTTTGAACCTATGGGTTTATAGAATTGCGGAAAACTTTATTTGGAGCTGTCCGGGCCTGAATTGGACCAGATACCAAGGGACGCCCGATTACATATACCTCTAAAGGGAGCTATACAATGAAAATGGGGGAAAATTGAAGCGGGACGTTTTGTGGATATTTTCTCGTAGCTTTGACCCTATGGGTTTATAGAATTGTAGAAAACTTCATTTGGGGATGTCTGGGGTGGAATTGGAAAAGATACTCGGGGACGTCCAATTACGTTTACCTCTAAAGGGAGCTATACAAGGAAAATAGGGAAAAATTGAAGTGGGACATTTTGTGGATATTTTCTCGTAGTTTGACCCTATGGATTTATAAAATTGCGGAAAACTTCATTTGGAGCTGTCCGGTCCTGAATTGGAGCAGATACCAGGGAACACCCGATTACGTATACCTCCAAAGGGAGCTATACAAGGAAATTGGGAAAAAATTGAAGTGGACCGTTTTGTGGATATTTTCTCGTAGTTTGAACCTATGGGTTTATAGAATTGCGGAAAACTTTATTTGGAGCTGTCCGGGCCTGAATTGGACCAGATACCAAGGGACGCCCGATTACATATACCTCTAAAGGGAGCTATACAATGAAAATGGGGGAAAATTGAAGCGGGACGTTTTGTGGATATTTTCTCGTAGCTTTGACCCTAGGGGTTTATAGAATTGTAGAAAACTTCATTTGGGGATGTCTGGGGCTGAATTGGAAAAAATACTCGGGGACGTCCAATTACGTTTACTTCTAAAGGGAGCTATACAAGGAAAATAGGGAAAAATTGAAGTGGGACATTTTGTGGATATTTTCTCGTAGTTTGACCCTATGGATTTATAGAATTGCGGAAAAATTCATTTGGAGCTGTCCGGTCCTGAATTGGAGCAGATACCAGGGAACGCCCGATTACGTATACCTCCAAAGGGAGCTATACAAGGAAATTGGGAAAAAATTGAAGCGGACCGTTTTGTGGATATTTTCTCGTAGTTTGAACCTATGGGTTTATAGAATTGCGGAAAACTTTATTTGGAGCTGTCCGGGCCTGAATTGGACCAGATATCAGGGAACGCCCGATTACATATACCTCTAAAGGGAGCTATACAATGAAAATGGGGGAAAATTGAAGCGGGACGTTTTGTGGATATTTTCTCGTAGCTTTGACCCTATGGGTTTATAGAATTGTAGAAAACTTCATTTGGGGATGTCTGGGGCTGAATTGGAAAAGATACCCGGGGACGTCCAATTACGTTTACCTCTAAAGTGAGCAATACAAGGAAAATAGGGAAAAATTGAAGTGGGACATTTAGTGGATATTTTCTCGTAGTTTGACCCTATGGATTTATAGAATTGCGAAAAACTTCATTTGGAGCTGTCCGGTCCTGAATTGGAGCAGATACCAGGGAACGCCCGATTACGTATACCTCCAAAGGGAGCTATACAAGGAAATTGGGAAAAAATTGAAGCGGACTTTTTTGTGGATATTTTCTCGTAGTTTGAACCTATGGGTTTATAGAATTGCGGAAAACATTATTTGGAGCTGTCCGGGCCTGAATTGGACCAGATACCAAGGGACGCCCGATTACATATACCTCTAAAGGGAGCTATACAATGAAAATGGGGGAAAATTGAAGCGGGACGTTTTGTGGATATTTTCTCGTAGCTTTGACCCTATGGGTTTATAGAATTGTAGAAAACTTCATTTGGGGATGTCTGGGGCTGAATTGGAAAAGATACTCGGGGACGTCCAATTACGTTTACCTCTAAAGGGAGCTATACAAGGAAAATAGGGAAAAATTGAAGTGGGACATTTTGTGGATATTTTCTCGTAGTTTGACCCTATGGATTTATAAAATTGCGGAAAACTTCATTTGGAGCTGTCCGGTCCTGAATTGGAGCAGATACCAGGGAACACCCGATTACGTATACCTCCAAAGGGAGCTATACAAGGAAATTGGGAAAAAATTGAAGTGGACCGTTTTGTGGATATTTTCTCGTAGTTTGAACCTATGGGTTTATAGAATTGCGGAAAACTTTATTTGGAGCTGTCCGGGCCTGAATTGGACCAGATACCAAGGGACGCCCGATTACATATACCTCTAAAGGGAGCTATACAATGAAAATGGGGGAAAATTGAAGCGGGACGTTTTGTGGATATTTTCTCATAGCTTTGACCCTAGGGGTTTATAGAATTGTAGAAAACTTCATTTGGGGATGTCTGGGGCTGAATTGGAAAAGATACTCGGGGACGTCCAATTACGTTTACCTCTAAAGGGAGCTATACAAGGAAAATAGGGAAAAATTGAAGTGGGACATTTTGTGGATATTTTCTCGTAGTTTGACCCTCTGGATTTATAGAATTGCGGAAAAATTCATTTGGAGCTGTCCGGTCCTGAATTGGAGCAGATACCAGGGAACGCCCGATTACGTATACCTCCAAAGGGAGCTATACAAGGAAATTGGGAAAAAATTGAAGCGGACCGTTTTGTGGATATTTTCTCGTAGTTTGAACCTATGGGTTTATAGAATTGCGGAAAACTTTACTTGGAGCTGTCCGGGCCTGAATTGGACCAGATACCAAGGGACGCCCGATTACATATACCTCTAAAGGGAGCTATACAATGAAAATGGGGGAAAATTGAAGCAGGACGTTTTGTGGATATTTTCTCGTAGCTTTGACCCTATGGGTTTATAGAATTGTAGAAAACTTCATTTGGGGATGTCTGGGGTGGAATTGGAAAAGATACTCGGGGACGTCCAATTACGTTTACCTCTAAAGGGAGCTATACAAGGAAAATAGGGAAAAATTGAAGTGGGACATTTTGTGGATATTTTCTCGTAGTTTGACCCTATGGATTTATATAATTGCGGAAAAATTCATTTGGAGCTGTCCGGTCCTGAATTGGAGCAGATACCAGGGAACGCCCGATTACGTATACCTCCAAAGGGAGCTATACAAGGAAATTGGGAAAAAATTGAAGCGGACCGTTTTGTGGATATTTTCTCGTAGTTTGAACCTATGGGTTTATAGAATTGTGGAAAACTTTATTTGGAGCTGTCCGGGCCTGAATTGGACCAGATACCAAGGGACGCCCGATTACATATACCTCTAAAGGGAGCTATACAATGAAAATGGGGGAAAATTGAAGCGGGACATTTTGTGGATATTTTCTCGTAGCTTTGACCCTATGGGTTTATAGAATTGTAGAAAACTTCATTTGGGGATGTCTGGGGCTGAATTGGAAAAGATACTCGGGGACGTACAATTACGTTTACCTCTAAAGGGAGCTATACAAGGAAAATAGGGAAAAATTGAAGTGGGACATTTTGTGGATATTTTCTCGTAGTTTGACCCTATGGATTTATGAAATTGCGGAAAACTTCATTTGGAGCTGTCCGGTCCTGAATTTGAGCAGATACTATGGGAACGCCCGATTACGTATACCTCCAAAGGGAGCTATAAAAGGAAATTGGGAAAAAATTGAAGCGGACCGTTTTGTGGATATTTTCTCGTAGTTTGAACCTATGGGTTTATAGAATTGCGGAAAACTTTATTTGGAGCTGTCCGGGCCTGAATTGGACCAGATACCAAGGGACGCCCGATTACATATACCTCTAAAGGGAGCTATACAATGAAAATGGGGGAAAATTGAAGCGGGACGTTTTGTGGATATTTTCTCGTAGCTTTGACCCTATGGGTTTATAGAATTGTAGAAAACTTCATTTGGGGATGTCTGGGGTGGAATTGGAAAAGATACTCGGGGACGTCCAATTACGTTTACCTCTAAAGGGAGCTATACAAGGAAAATAGGGAAAAATTGAAGTGGGACATTTTGTGGATATTTTCTCGTAGTTTGACCCTATGGATTTATAGAATTGCGGAAAACTTCATTTGGAGCTGTCCGGTCCTGAATTGGAGCAGATACCAGGGAACGCCCGATTACGTATACCTCCAAAGGGGCTATACAAGGAAATTGGGAAAAAATTGAAGCGGACCGTTTTGTGGATATTTTCTCGTAGTTTGAACCTATGGGTTTATAGAATTGCGGAAAACTTTATTTGGAGCTGTCCGGGCCTGAATTGGACCAGATACCAAGGGACGCCCGATTACATATACCTCTAAAGGGAGCTATACAATGAAAATGGGGGAAAATTGAAGCGGGACGTTTTGTGGATATTTTCTCGTAGCTTTGACCCTAGGGGTTTATAGAATTGTAGAAAACTTCATTTGGGGATGTCTGGGGCTGAATTGGAAAAAATACTCGGGGACGTCCAATTACGTTTACTTCTAAAGGGAGCTATACAAGGAAAATAGGGAAAAATTGAAGTGGGACATTTTGTGGATATTTTCTCGTAGTTTGACCCTATGGATTTATAGAATTGCGGAAAAATTCATTTGGAGCTGTCCGGTCCTGAATTGGAGCAGATACCAGGGAACGCCCGATTACGTATACCTCCAAAGGGAGCTATACAAGGAAATTGGGAAAAAATTGAAGCGGACCGTTTTGTGGATATTTTCTCGTAGTTTGAACCTATGGGTTTATAGAATTGCGGAAAACTTTACTTGGAGCTGTCCGGGCCTGAATTGGACCAGATACCAAGGGACGCCCGATTACATATACCTCTAAAGGGAGCTATACAATGAAAATGGGGGAAAATTGAAGCAGGACGTTTTGTGGATATTTTCTCGTAGCTTTGACCCTATGGGTTTATAGAATTGTAGAAAACTTCATTTGGGGATGTCTGGGGTGGAATTGGAAAAGATACTCGGGGACGTCCAATTACGTTTACCTCTAAAGGGAGCTATACAAGGAAAATAGGGAAAAATTGAAGTGGGACATTTTGTGGATATTTTCTCGTAGTTTGACCCTATGGATTTATATAATTGCGGAAAAATTCATTTGGAGCTGTCCGGTCCTGAATTGGAGCAGATACCAGGGAACGCCCGATTACGTATACCTCCAAAGGGAGCTATACAAGGAAATTGGGAAAAAATTGAAGCGGACCGTTTTGTGGATATTTTCTCGTAGTTTGAACCTATGGGTTTATAGAATTGCGGAAAACTTTATTTGGAGCTGTCCGGGCCTGAATTGGACCAGATACCAAGGGACGCCCGATTACATATACCTCTAAAGGGAGCTATACAATGAAAATGGGGGAAAATTGAAGCGGGACATTTTGTGGATATTTTCTCGTAGCTTTGACCCTATGGGTTTATAGAATTGTAGAAAACTTCATTTGGGGATGTCTGGGGCTGAATTGGAAAAGATACTCGGGGACGTACAATTACGTTTACCTCTAAAGGGAGCTATACAAGGAAAATAGGGAAAAATTGAAGTGGGACATTTTGTGGATATTTTCTCGTAGTTTGACCCTATGGATTTATGAAATTGCGGAAAACTTCATTTGGAGCTGTCCGGTCCTGAATTTGAGCAGATACTATGGGAACGCCCGATTACGTATACCTCCAAAGGGAGCTATAAAAGGAAATTGGGAAAAAATTGAAGCGGACCGTTTTGTGGATATTTTCTCGTAGTTTGAACCTATGGGTTTATAGAATTGCGGAAAACTTTATTTGGAGCTGTCCGGGCCTGAATTGGACCAGATACCAAGGGATGCCCGATTACATATACCTCTAAAGGGAGCATTACAATGAAAATGGGTAAAAATTGAAGCGGGACGTTTTGTGGATATTTTCTCGTAGCTTTGACCCTATGGGTTTATAGAATTGTAGAAAACTTCATTTGGGGATGTCTGGGGCTGAATCGGAACAGATACTCGGGGACGTCCAATTACGTTAACCTCTAAAGGGAGCTATACAAGGAAAATAGGGAAAAATTGAAGTGGGATATTTTATGGATATTTTCTCGTAGTTTGACCCTATGGATTTATAGAATTGCGGAAAACTTTATTTGGAGCTGTCCGGTCCTGAATTGGAGCAGATACCAGGGAACGCCCGATTACGTATACCTCCAAAGGGGCTATACAAGGAAATTGGGAAAAAATTGAAGCGGACCGTTTTGTGGATATTTTCTCGTAGTTTGAACCTATGGGTTTATAGAATTGCGGAAAACTTTATTTGGAGCTGTCCGGGCCTGAATTGGACCAGATATCAGGGAACGCCCGATTACATATACCTCTAAAGGGAGCTATACAATGAAAATGGGGGAAAATTGAAGCGGGACGTTTTGTGGATATTTTCTCGTAGCTTTGACCCTATGGGTTTATAGAATTGTAGAAAACTTCATTTGGGGATGTCTGGGGCTGAATTGGAAAAGATACCCGGGGACGTCCAATTACGTTTACCTCTAAAGTGAGCAATACAAGGAAAATAGGGAAAAATTGAAGTGGGACATTTAGTGGATATTTTCTCGTAGTTTGACCCTATGGATTTATAGAATTGCGAAAAACTTCATTTGGAGCTGTCCGGTCCTGAATTGGAGCAGATACCAGGGAACGCCCGATTACGTATACCTCCAAAGGGAGCTATACAAGGAAATTGGGAAAAAATTGAAGCGGACTTTTTTGTGGATATTTTCTCGTAGTTTGAACCTATGGGTTTATAGAATTGCGGAAAACATTATTTGGAGCTGTCCGGGCCTGAATTGGACCAGATACCAAGGGACGCCCGATTACATATACCTCTAAAGGGAGCTATACAATGAAAATGGGGGAAAATTGAAGCGGGACGTTTTGTGGATATTTTCTCGTAGCTTTGACCCTATGGGTTTATAGAATTGTAGAAAACTTCATTTGGGGATGTCTGGGGCTGAATTGGAAAAGATACTCGGGGACGTCCAATTACGTTTACCTCTAAAGGGAGCTATACAAGGAAAATAGGGAAAAATTGAAGTGGGACATTTTGTGGATATTTTCTCGTAGTTTGACCCTATGGATTTATAAAATTGCGGAAAACTTCATTTGGAGCTGTCCGGTCCTGAATTGGAGCAGATACCAGGGAACACCCGATTACGTATACCTCCAAAGGGAGCTATACAAGGAAATTGGGAAAAAATTGAAGTGGACCGTTTTGTGGATATTTTCTCGTAGTTTGAACCTATGGGTTTATAGAATTGCGGAAAACTTTATTTGGAGCTGTCCGGGCCTGAATTGGACCAGATACCAAGGGACGCCCGATTACATATACCTCTAAAGGGAGCTATACAATGAAAATGGGGGAAAATTGAAGCGGGACGTTTTGTGGATATTTTCTCATAGCTTTGACCCTAGGGGTTTATAGAATTGTAGAAAACTTCATTTGGGGATGTCTGGGGCTGAATTGGAAAAGATACTCGGGGACGTCCAATTACGTTTACCTCTAAAGGGAGCTATACAAGGAAAATAGGGAAAAATTGAAGTGGGACATTTTGTGGATATTTTCTCGTAGTTTGACCCTCTGGATTTATAGAATTGCGGAAAAATTCATTTGGAGCTGTCCGGTCCTGAATTGGAGCAGATACCAGGGAACGCCCGATTACGTATACCTCCAAAGGGAGCTATACAAGGAAATTGGGAAAAAATTGAAGCGGACCGTTTTGTGGATATTTTCTCGTAGTTTGAACCTATGGGTTTATAGAATTGCGGAAAACTTTACTTGGAGCTGTCCGGGCCTGAATTGGACCAGATACCAAGGGACGCCCGATTACATATACCTCTAAAGGGAGCTATACAATGAAAATGGGGGAAAATTGAAGCAGGACGTTTTGTGGATATTTTCTCGTAGCTTTGACCCTATGGGTTTATAGAATTGTAGAAAACTTCATTTGGGGATGTCTGGGGTGGAATTGGAAAAGATACTCGGGGACGTCCAATTACGTTTACCTCTAAAGGGAGCTATACAAGGAAAATAGGGAAAAATTGAAGTGGGACATTTTGTGGATATTTTCTCGTAGTTTGACCCTATGGATTTATATAATTGCGGAAAAATTCATTTGGAGCTGTCCGGTCCTGAATTGGAGCAGATACCAGGGAACGCCCGATTACGTATACCTCCAAAGGGAGCTATACAAGGAAATTGGGAAAAAATTGAAGCGGACCGTTTTGTGGATATTTTCTCGTAGTTTGAACCTATGGGTTTATAGAATTGTGGAAAACTTTATTTGGAGCTGTCCGGGCCTGAATTGGACCAGATACCAAGGGACGCCCGATTACATATACCTCTAAAGGGAGCTATACAATGAAAATGGGGGAAAATTGAAGCGGGACATTTTGTGGATATTTTCTCGTAGCTTTGACCCTATGGGTTTATAGAATTGTAGAAAACTTCATTTGGGGATGTCTGGGGCTGAATTGGAAAAGATACTCGGGGACGTACAATTACGTTTACCTCTAAAGGGAGCTATACAAGGAAAATAGGGAAAAATTGAAGTGGGACATTTTGTGGATATTTTCTCGTAGTTTGACCCTATGGATTTATGAAATTGCGGAAAACTTCATTTGGAGCTGTCCGGTCCTGAATTTGAGCAGATACTATGGGAACGCCCGATTACGTATACCTCCAAAGGGAGCTATAAAAGGAAATTGGGAAAAAATTGAAGCGGACCGTTTTGTGGATATTTTCTCGTAGTTTGAACCTATGGGTTTATAGAATTGCGGAAAACTTTATTTGGAGCTGTCCGGGCCTGAATTGGACCAGATACCAAGGGACGCCCGATTACATATACCTCTAAAGGGAGCTATACAATGAAAATGGGGGAAAATTGAAGCGGGACGTTTTGTGGATATTTTCTCGTAGCTTTGACCCTATGGGTTTATAGAATTGTAGAAAACTTCATTTGGGGATGTCTGGGGTGGAATTGGAAAAGATACTCGGGGACGTCCAATTACGTTTACCTCTAAAGGGAGCTATACAAGGAAAATAGGGAAAAATTGAAGTGGGACATTTTGTGGATATTTTCTCGTAGTTTGACCCTATGGATTTATAGAATTGCGGAAAACTTCATTTGGAGCTGTCCGGTCCTGAATTGGAGCAGATACCAGGGAACGCCCGATTACGTATACCTCCAAAGGGGCTATACAAGGAAATTGGGAAAAAATTGAAGCGGACCGTTTTGTGGATATTTTCTCGTAGTTTGAACCTATGGGTTTATAGAATTGCGGAAAACTTTATTTGGAGCTGTCCGGGCCTGAATTGGACCAGATACCAAGGGACGCCCGATTACATATACCTCTAAAGGGAGCTATACAATGAAAATGGGGGAAAATTGAAGCGGGACGTTTTGTGGATATTTTCTCGTAGCTTTGACCCTAGGGGTTTATAGAATTGTAGAAAACTTCATTTGGGGATGTCTGGGGCTGAATTGGAAAAAATACTCGGGGACGTCCAATTACGTTTACTTCTAAAGGGAGCTATACAAGGAAAATAGGGAAAAATTGAAGTGGGACATTTTGTGGATATTTTCTCGTAGTTTGACCCTATGGATTTATAGAATTGCGGAAAAATTCATTTGGAGCTGTCCGGTCCTGAATTGGAGCAGATACCAGGGAACGCCCGATTACGTATACCTCCAAAGGGAGCTATACAAGGAAATTGGGAAAAAATTGAAGCGGACCGTTTTGTGGATATTTTCTCGTAGTTTGAACCTATGGGTTTATAGAATTGCGGAAAACTTTACTTGGAGCTGTCCGGGCCTGAATTGGACCAGATACCAAGGGACGCCCGATTACATATACCTCTAAAGGGAGCTATACAATGAAAATGGGGGAAAATTGAAGCAGGACGTTTTGTGGATATTTTCTCGTAGCTTTGACCCTATGGGTTTATAGAATTGTAGAAAACTTCATTTGGGGATGTCTGGGGTGGAATTGGAAAAGATACTCGGGGATGTCCAATTACGTTTACCTCTAAAGGGAGCTATACAAGGAAAATAGGGAAAAATTGAAGTGGGACATTTTGTGGATATTTTCTCGTAGTTTGACCCTATGGATTTATATAATTGCGGAAAAATTCATTTGGAGCTGTCCGGTCCTGAATTGGAGCAGATACCAGGGAACGCCCGATTACGTATACCTCCAAAGGGAGCTATACAAGGAAATTGGGAAAAAATTGAAGCGGACCGTTTTGTGGATATTTTCTCGTAGTTTGAACCTATGGGTTTATAGAATTGCGGAAAACTTTATTTGGAGCTGTCCGGGCCTGAATTGGACCAGATACCAAGGGACGCCCGATTACATATACCTCTAAAGGGAGCTATACAATGAAAATGGGGGAAAATTGAAGCGGGACATTTTGTGGATATTTTCTCGTAGCTTTGACCCTATGGGTTTATAGAATTGTAGAAAACTTCATTTGGGGATGTCTGGGGCTGAATTGGAAAAGATACTCGGGGACGTACAATTACGTTTACCTCTAAAGGGAGCTATACAAGGAAAATAGGGAAAAATTGAAGTGGGACATTTTGTGGATATTTTCTCGTAGTTTGACCCTATGGATTTATGAAATTGCGGAAAACTTCATTTGGAGCTGTCCGGTCCTGAATTTGAGCAGATACTATGGGAACGCCCGATTACGTATACCTCCAAAGGGAGCTATAAAAGGAAATTGGGAAAAAATTGAAGCGGACCGTTTTGTGGATATTTTCTCGTAGTTTGAACCTATGGGTTTATAGAATTGCGGAAAACTTTATTTGGAGCTGTCCGGGCCTGAATTGGACCAGATACCAAGGGATGCCCGATTACATATACCTCTAAAGGGAGCATTACAATGAAAATGGGTAAAAATTGAAGCGGGACGTTTTGTGGATATTTTCTCGTAGCTTTGACCCTATGGGTTTATAGAATTGTAGAAAACTTCATTTGGGGATGTCTGGGGCTGAATCGGAACAGATACTCGGGGACGTCCAATTACGTTAACCTCTAAAGGGAGCTATACAAGGAAAATAGGGAAAAATTGAAGTGGGATATTTTATGGATATTTTCTCGTAGTTTGACCCTATGGATTTATAGAATTGCGGAAAACTTTATTTGGAGCTGTCCGGTCCTGAATTGGAGCAGATACCAGGGAACGCCCGATTACGTATACCTCCAAAGGGGCTATACAAGGAAATTGGGAAAAAATTGAAGCGGACCGTTTTGTGGATATTTTCTCGTAGTTTGAACCTGTGGGTTTATAGAATTGCGGAAAACTTTATTTGGAGCTGTCCGGGCCTGAATTGGACCAGATACCAAGGGTCGCCCGATTACATATACCTCTAAAGGGAGCTATACAATGAAAATGGGGGAAAATTGAAGCGGGACGTTTTGTGGATATTTTCTCGTAGCTTTGACCCTATGGGTTTATAGAATTGTAGAAAACTTCATTTGGGGATGTCTGGGGCTGAATTGGAAAAGATACCCGGGGACGTCCAATTACGTTTACCTCTAAAGGGAGCAATACAAGGAAAATAGGGAAAAATTGAAGTGGGACATTTAGTGGATATTTTCTCGTAGTTTGAACCTATGGGTTTATAGAATTGCGGAAAACTTTATTTGGAGCTGTCCGGACCTGAATTGGACCAGATATCAGGGAACGCCCGATTACATATACCTCTAAAGGGAGCTATACAATGAAAATGGGGGAAAATTGAAGCGGGACGTTTTGTGGATATTTTCTCGTAGCTTTGACCCTATGGGTTTATAGAATTGTAGAAAACTTCATTTGGGGATGTCTGGGGCTGAATTGGAAAAGATACCCGGGGACGTCCAATTACGTTTACCTCTAAAGTGAGCAATACAAGGAAAATAGGGAAAAATTGAAGTGGGACATTTAGTGGATATTTTCTCGTAGTTTGACCCTATGGATTTATAGAATTGCGGAAAACTTCATTTGGAGCTGTCCGGTCCTGAATTGGAGCAGATACCAGGGAACGCCCGATTACGTATACCTCCAAAGGGAGCTATACAAGGAAATTGGGAAAAAATTGAAGCGGACTTTTTTGTGGATATTTTCTCGTAGTTTGAACCTATGGGTTTATAGAATTGCGGAAAACATTATTTGGAGCTATCCGGGCCTGAATTGGACCAGATACCAAGGGACGCCCGATTACATATACCTCTAAAGGGAGCTATACAATGAAAATGGGGGAAAATTGAAGCGGGACGTTTTGTGGATATTTTCTCGTAGCTTTGACCCTATGGGTTTATAGAATTGTAGAAAACTTCATTTGGGGATGTCTGGGGCTGAATTGGAAAAGATACTCGGGGACGTCCAATTACGTTTACCTCTAAAGGGAGCTATACAAGGAAAATAGGGAAAAATTGAAGTGGGACATTTTGTGGATATTTTCTCGTAGTTTGACCCTATGGATTTATAAAATTGCGGAAAACTTCATTTGGAGCTGTCCGGTCCTGAATTGGAGCAGATACCAGGGAACACCCGATTACGTATACCTCCAAAGGGAGCTATACAAGGAAATTGGGAAAAAATTGAAGCGGACCATTTTGTGGATATTTTCTCGTAGTTTGAACCTATGGGTTTATAGAATTGCGGAAAACTTTATTTGGAGCTGTCCGGGCCTGAATTGGACCAGATACCAAGGGATGCCCGATTACATATACCTCTAAAGGGAGCTATACAATGAAAATGGGTAAAAATTGAAGCGGGACGTTTTGTGGATATTTTCTCGTAGTTTTGACCCTATGGGTTTATAGAATTGTAAAAAACTTCATTTGGGGATGTCTGGGGCAGAATCAGAACAGATACTCGGGGACGTCCAATTACGTTAACCTCTAAAGGGAGCTATACAAGGAAAATAGGGAAAAATTGAAGTGGGATATTTTATGGATATTTTCTTGTAGTTTGACCCTATGGATTTATAGAATTGCGGAAATCTTCATTTGGAGCTGTCCGGTCCTGAATTGGAGCAGATACCAGGGAACGCCCGATTACGTATACCTCCAAAGGGGCTATACAAGGAAATTGGGAAAAAATTGAAGCGGACCGTTTTGTGGATATTTTCTCGTAGTTTGAACATATGGGTTTATAGAATTGCGGAAAACTTTATTTGGAGCTGTCCGGGCCTGAATTGGACCAGATACCAAGGGATGCCCGATTACATATACCTCTAAAGGGAGCTATACAATGAAAATGGGTAAAAATTGAAGCGGGACGTTTTGTGGATATTTTCTCGTAGTTTTGACCCTATGGGTTTATAGAATTGTAAAAAACTTCATTTGGGGATGTCTGGGGCAGAATCAGAACAGATACTCGGGGACGTCCAATTACGTTAACCTCTAAAGGGAGCTATACAAGGAAAATAGGGAAAAATTGAAGTGGGATATTTTATGGATATTTTCTTGTAGTTTGACCCTATGGATTTATAGAATTGCGGCAATCTTCATTTGGAGTTGTCCGGTCCTGAATTGGAGCAGATACCAGGGAACGCCCGATTACGTATACCTCCAAAGGGGCTATACAAGGAAATTGGGAAAAATTGAAGCGGACCGTTTTGTGGATATTTTCTCGTAGTTTGAACCTATGGGTTTATAGAATTGCGGAAAACTTTATTTGGAGCTGTCCGGGCCTGAATTGGACCAGATACCAAGGGACGCCCGATTACATATACCTCTAAAGGGAGCTATACAATGAAAATGGGGGAAAATTGAAGCGGGATGTTTTGTGGATATTTTCTCGTAGCATTGACCCTATGGGTTTATCGAATTATAGAAAACTTCATTTGGGGATGTCTGGGGCGGAATTGGAAAAGATACTCGGGGACGTCCAATTA
This sequence comes from Heracleum sosnowskyi, assembly GCA_030848705.1. Classification (NCBI taxonomy): domain Eukaryota; kingdom Viridiplantae; phylum Streptophyta; class Magnoliopsida; order Apiales; family Apiaceae; genus Heracleum; species Heracleum sosnowskyi. The sequence continues at coordinate 52,800,660 of CM061236.1, forward strand.
CGTTTACCTCTAAAGGGAGCTATACAAGGAAAATAGGGAAAAATTGAAGTGGGACATTTTGTGGATATTTTCTCGTACTTTGTCCCTATGGATTTATAGAATTGCGGAAAAATTCATTTGGAGCTGTCCGGTCCTGAATTGGAGCAGATACCAGGGAACGCCCGATTACGTATACCTCCAAAGGGAGCTATACAAGGAAATTGGGAAAAAATTGAAGCGGACCGTTTTGTGGATATTTTCTCGTAGTTTGAACCTATGGGTTTATAGAATTGCGGAAAACTTTATTTGGAGCTGTCCGGGCCTGAATTGGACCAGATACCAAGGGACGCCCGATTACATATACCTCTAAAGGGAGCTATACAATGAAAATGGGGGAAAATTGAAGCGGGACGTTTTGTGGATATTTTCTCGTAGCTTTGACCCTATGGGTTTATAGAATTGTAGAAAACTTCATTTGGGGATGTCTGGGGCGGAATTGGAAAAGATACTCGGGGACGTCCAATTACGTTTACCTCTAAAGGGAGCTATACAAGGAAAATAGGGAAAAATGAAGTGGGACATTTTGTGGATATTTTCTCATAGTTTGACCCTATGGATTTATAGAATTGCGGAAAACTTCATTTGGAGCTGTCCGGTCCTGAATTGGAGCAGATACCAGGGAACGCCCGATTACGTATACCTCCAAAGGGGCTATACAAGGAAATTGGGAAAAAATTGAAGCGGACCGTTTTGTGGATATTTTCTCGTAGTTTGAACCTATGGGTTTATAGAATTGCGGAAAACTTTATTTGGAGCTGTCCGGGCCTGAATTGGACCAGATACCAAGGGACGCCCGATTACATATACCTCTAGAGGGAGCTATACAATGAAAATGGGGGAAAATTGAAGCGGGACGTTTTGTGGATATTTTCTCCTAGCTTTGACCCTATGGGTTTATAGAATTGTAGAAGACTTCATTTGGGGATGTCTGGGGCTGAATTGGAAAAGATACTCGGGGACGTCCAATTACGTTTACCTCTAAAGGGAGCTATACAAGGAAAATAGGGAAAAATTGAAGTGGGATATTTTATGGATATTTTCTTGTAGTTTGACCCTATGGATTTATAGAATTGCGGCAATCTTCATTTGGAGTTGTCCGGTCCTGAATTGGAGCAGATACCAGGGAACGCCCGATTACGTATACCTCCAAAGGGGCTATACAAGGAAATTGGGAAAAATTGAAGCGGACCGTTTTGTGGATATTTTCTCGTAGTTTGAACCTATGGGTTTATAGAATTGCGGAAAACTTTATTTGGAGCTGTCCGGGCCTGAATTGGACCAGATACCAAGGGACGCCCGATTACATATACCTCTAAAGGGAGCTATACAATGAAAATGGGGGAAAATTGAAGCGGGATGTTTTGTGGATATTTTCTCGTAGCATTGACCCTATGGGTTTATCGAATTATAGAAAACTTCATTTGGGGATGTCTGGGGCGGAATTGGAAAAGATACTCGGGGACGTCCAATTACGTTTACCTCTAAAGGGAGCTATACAAGGAAAATAGGGAAAAATTGAAGTGGGACATTTTGTGGATATTTTCTCGTACTTTGTCCCTATGGATTTATAGAATTGCGGAAAAATTCATTTGGAGCTGTCCGGTCCTGAATTGGAGCAGATACCAGGGAACGCCCGATTACGTATACCTCCAAAGGGAGCTATACAAGGAAATTGGGAAAAAATTGAAGCGGACCGTTTTGTGGATATTTTCTCGTAGTTTGAACCTATGGGTTTATAGAATTGCGGAAAACTTTATTTGGAGCTGTCCGGGCCTGAATTGGACCAGATACCAAGGGACGCCCGATTACATATACCTCTAAAGGGAGCTATACAATGAAAATGGGGGAAAATTGAAGCGGGACGTTTTGTGGATATTTTCTCGTAGCTTTGACCCTATGGGTTTATAGAATTGTAGAAAACTTCATTTGGGGATGTCTGGGGCGGAATTGGAAAAGATACTCGGGGACGTCCAATTACGTTTACCTCTAAAGGGAGCTATACAAGGAAAATAGGGAAAAATGAAGTGGGACATTTTGTGGATATTTTCTCATAGTTTGACCCTATGGATTTATAGAATTGCGGAAAACTTCATTTGGAGCTGTCCGGTCCTGAATTGGAGCAGATACCAGGGAACGCCCGATTACGTATACCTCCAAAGGGGCTATACAAGGAAATTGGGAAAAAATTGAAGCGGACCGTTTTGTGGATATTTTCTCGTAGTTTGAACCTATGGGTTTATAGAATTGCGGAAAACTTTATTTGGAGCTGTCCGGGCCTGAATTGGACCAGATACCAAGGGACGCCCGATTACATATACCTCTAGAGGGAGCTATACAATGAAAATGGGGGAAAATTGAAGCGGGACGTTTTGTGGATATTTTCTCCTAGCTTTGACCCTATGGGTTTATAGAATTGTAGAAGACTTCATTTGGGGATGTCTGGGGCTGAATTGGAAAAGATACTCGGGGACGTCCAATTACGTTTACCTCTAAAGGGAGCTATACAAGGAAAATAGGGAAAAAATGAAGTGGGACATTTTGTGGATATTTTCTCGTACTTTGTCCCTATGGATTTATAGAATTGCGGAAAACTTCATTTGGAGCTGTCCGGTCCTGAATTGGAGCAGATACCAGGGAACGCCCGATTACGTATACCTCCAAAGGGAGCTATACAAGGAAATTGGGAAAAAATTGAAGCGGACCGTTTTGTGGATATTTTCTCGTAGTTTGAACCTATGGGTTTATAGAATTGCGGAAAACTTTATTTGGAGCTGTCCGGGCCTGAATTGGACCAGATACCAAGGGACGCCCGATTACATATACCTCTAGAGGGAGCTATACAATGAAAATGGGGGAAAATTGAAGCGGGACGTTTTGTGGATATTTTCTCGTAGCTTTGACCCTATGGGTTTATAGAATTGTAGAAAACTTCATTTGGGGATGTCTGGGGCTGAATTGGAAAAGATACTCGGGGACGTCCAATTACGTTTACCTCTAAAGGGAGCTATACAAGGAAAATAGGGAAAAAATGAACTGGGACATTTTGTGGATATTTTCTCGTAGTTTGACCCTATGGATTTATAGAATTGCGGAAAACTTCATTTGGAGCTGTCCGGTCCTGAATTGGAGCAGATACCAGGGAACGCCCGATTACGTATACCTCCAAAGGGGCTATACAAGGAAATTGGGAAAAAATTGAAGCAGACCGTTTTGTGGATATTTTCTCGTAGTTTGAACCTATGGGTTTATAGAATTGCGGAAAACTTTATTTGGAGCTGTCCGGGCCTGAATTGGACCAGATACCAAGGGACGCCCGATTACATATACCTCTAGAGGGAGCTATACAATGAAAATGGGGGAAAATTGAAGCGGGACGTTTTGTGGATATTTTCTCGTAGCTTTGACCCTATGGGTTTATAGAATTGTAGAAAACTTCATTTGGGGATGTCTGGGGCTGAATTGGAAAAGATACTCGGGGACGTCCAATTACGTTTACCTCTAAAGGGAGCTATACAAGGAAAATAGGGAAAAAATGAAGTGGGACATTTTGTGGATATTTTCTCGTAGTTTGACCCTATGGATTTATAGAATTGCGGAAAACTTCATTTGGAGCTGTCCGGTCCTGAATTGGAGCAGATACCAGGGAACGCCCGTTTACGTATACCTCCAAAGGGAGCTATACAAGGAAATTGGGAAAAAATTGAAGCAGACCGTTTTGTGGATATTTTCTCGTAGTTTGAACCTATGGGTTTATAGAATTGCGGAAAACTTTATTTGGAGCTGTCCGGGCCTGAATTGGACCAGATACCAAGGGACGCCCGATTACATATACCTCTAGAGGGAGCTATACAATGAAAATGGGGGAAAATTGAAGCGGGACGTTTTGTGGATATTTTCTCGTAGCTTTGACCCTATGGGTTTATAGAATTGTAGAAAACCTCATTTGGGGATGTCTGGGGCTGAATTGGAAAAGATACTCGGGGACGTCCAATTACGTTTACCTCTAAAGGGAGCTATACAAGGAAAATAGGGAAAAAATGAAGTGGGACATTTTGTGGATATTTTCTCGTAGTTTGACCCTATGGATTTATAGAATTGCGGAAAACTTCATTTGGAGCTGTCCGGTCCTGAATTGGAGCAGATACCAGGGAACGCCCGATTACGTATACCTCCAAAGGGAGCTATACAAGGAAATTGGGAAAAAATTGAAGCGGACCGTTTTGTGGATATTTTCTCGTAGTTTGAACCTATGGGTTTATAGAATTGCGGAAAACTTTATTTGGAGCTGTCCGGGCCTGAATTGGACCAGATACCAAGGGACGCCCGATTACATATACCTCTAGAGGGAGCTATACAATGAAAATGGGGGAAAATTGAAGCGGGACGTTTTGTGGATATTTTCTCGTAGCTTTGACCTTATGGGTTTATAGAATTGTAGAAAACCTCATTTGGGGATGTCTGGGGCTGAATTGGAAAAGATACTCGGGGACGTCCAATTACGTTTACCTCTAAAGGGAGCTATACAAGGAAAATAGGGAAAAAATGAAGTGGGACATTTTGTGGATATTTTCTCGTAGTTTGACCCTATGGATTTATAGAATTGCGGAAAACTTCATTTGGAGCTGTCCGGTCCTGAATTGGAGCAGATACCAGGGAACGCCCGATTACGTATACCTCCAAAGGGAGCTATACAAGGAAATTGGGAAAAAATTGAAGCGGACCGTTTTGTGGATATTTTCTCGTAGTTTGAACCTATGGGTTTATAGAATTGCGGAAAACTTTATTTGGAGCTGTCCGGGCCTGAATTGGACCAGATACCAAGGGACGCCCGATTACATATACCTCTAGAGGGAGCTATACAATGAAAATGGGGGAAAATTGAAGCGGGACGTTTTGTGGATATTTTCTCGTAGCTTTGACCCTATGGGTTTATAGAATTGTAGAAAACTTCATTTGGGGATGTCTGGGGCTGAATTGGAAAAGATACTCGGGGACGTCCAATTACGTTTACCTCTAAAGGGAGCTATACAAGGAAAATAGGGAAAAATTGAACTGGGACATTTTGTGGATATTTTCTCGTAGTTTGACCCTATGGATTTATAGAATTGCGGAAAACTTCATTTGGAGCTGTCCGGTCCTGAATTGGAGCAGATACCAGGGAACGCCCGATTACGTATACCTCCAAAGGGGCTATACAAGGAAATTGGGAAAAAATTGAAGCGGACCGTTTTGTGGATATTTTCTTGTAGTTTGAACCTATGGGTTTATAGAATTGCGGAAAACTTTATTTGGAGCTGTCCGGGCCTGAATTGGACCAGATACCAAGGGACGCCCGATTACATATACCTCTAGAGGGAGCTATACAATGAAAATGGGGGAAAATTGAAGCGGGACGTTTTGTGGATATTTTCTCGTAGCTTTGACCCTATGGGTTAATAGAATTGTAGAAAACTTCATTTGGGGATGTCTGGGGCTGAATTGGAAAAGATACTCGGGGACGTCCAATTACGTTTACCTCTAAAGGGAGCTATACAAGGAAAATAGGGAAAAAATGAAGTGGGACATTTTGTGGATATTTTCTCGTAGTTTGACCCTATGGATTTATAGAATTGCGGAAAACTTCATTTGGAGCTGTCCGGTCCTGAATTGGAGCAGATACCAGGGAACGCCCGATTACGTATACCTCCAAAGGGAGCTATACAAGGAAATTGGGAAAAAATTGAAGCGGACCGTTTTGTGGATATTTTCTCGTAGTTTGAACCTATGGGTTTATAGAATTGCGGAAAACTTTATTTGGAGCTGTCCGGGCCTGAATTGGACCAGATACCAAGGGACGCCCGATTACATATACCTCTAGAGGGAGCTATACAATGAAAATGGGGGAAAATTGAAGCGGGACGTTTTGTGGATATTTTCTCGTAGCTTTGACCCTATGGGTTTATAGAATTGTAGAAAACCTCATTTGGGGATGTCTGGGGCTGAATTGGAAAAGATACTCGGGGACGTCCAATTACGTTTACCTCTAAAGGGAGCTATACAAGGAAAATAGGGAAAAAATGAAGTGGGACATTTTGTGGATATTTTCTCGTAGTTTGACCCTATGGATTTATAGAATTGCGGAAAACTTCATTTGGAGCTGTCCGGTCCTGAATTGGAGCAGATACCAGGGAACGCCCGATTACGTATACCTCCAAAGGGAGCTATACAAGGAAATTGGGAAAAAATTGAAGCGGACCGTTTTGTGGATATTTTCTCGTAGTTTGAACCTATGGGTTTATAGAATTGCGGAAAACTTTATTTGGAGCTGTCCGGGCCTGAATTGGACCAGATACCAAGGGACGCCCGATTACATATACCTCTAGAGGGAGCTATACAATAAAAATGGGGAAAAATTGAAGCGGGACGTTTTGTGGATATTTTCTCATAGCTTTGACCCTATGGGTTTATAGAATTGTAGAAAACTTCATTTGGGGATGTCTGGGGCTGAATTGGAAAAGATACTCGGGGACGTCCAATTACGTTTACCTCTAAAGGGAGCTATACAAGGAAAATAGGGAAAAAATGAACTGGGACATTTTGTGGATATTTTCTCGTAGTTTGACCCTATGGATTTATAGAATTGCGGAAAACTTCATTTGGAGCTGTCCGGACCTGAATTGGAGCAGATACCAGGGAACGCTCGATTACGTATACCTCCAAAGGGAGCTATACAAGGAAATTGGGAAAAAATTGAAGCGGACCGTTTTGTGGATATTTTCTCGTAGTTTGAACCTATGGGTTTATAGAATTGCGGAAAACTTTATTTGGAGCTGTCCGGACATGAATTGGACCAGATACCAAGGGACGCCCGATTACATATACCTCTAAAGGGAGCTATACAATGAAAATGGGGGAAAATTGAAGCGGGACGTTTTGTGGATATTTTCACGTAGCATTGACCCTATGGGTTTATAGAATTGTAGAAAACTTCATTTGGGGATGTCTGGGGCGGAATTGGAAAAGATACTCGGGGACGTCCAATTACGTTTACCTCTAAAGGGAGCTATACAAGGAAAATAGGGAAAAATTGAAGTGGGATATTTTGTGGATATTTTCTCGTAGTTTGACCCTATGGATTTATAGAATTGCGGAAAAATTCATTTGGAGCTGTCCGGTCCTGAATTGGAGCAGATAACAGGGAACGCCCGATTACGTATACCTCCAAAGGGAGCTATACAAGGAAATTGGGAAAAAATTGAAGCGGACCGTTTTGTGGATATTTTCTCGTAGTTTGAACCTATGGGTTTATAGAATTGCGGAAAACTTTATTTGGAGTTGTCCGGGCCTGAATTGGACCAGATACCAAGGGACGCCCGATTACATATACCTCTAAAGGGAGCTATACAATGAAAATGGGGGAAAATTGAAGCGGGACATTTTGTGGATATTTTCTCGTAGCTTTGACCCTATGGGTTTATAGAATTGTAGAAAACTTCATTTGGGGATGTCTGGGGCTGAATTGGAAAAGATACTCGGGGACGTCCAATTACGTTTACATCTAAAGGGAGCTATACAAGGAAAATAGGGAAAAATTGAAGTGGGATATTTTATGGATATTTTCTCGTAGTTTGACCCTATGGATTTATAGAATTGCGGAAAACTTCATTTGGAGATGTCCGGTCCTGAATTGGAGCAGATACCAGGGAACGCCCGATTACGTATTCCTCCAAAGGGGCTATACAAGGAAATTGGGAAAAAATTGAAGCGGACCGTTTTGTGGATATTTTCTCGTAGTTTGAACCTATGGGTTTATAGAATTGCGGAAAACTTTATTTGGAGCTGTCCGGGCCTGAATTGGACCAGATACCAAGGGACGCCCGATTACATATACCTCTAAAGGGAGCTATACAATGAAAATGGGGGGAAATTGAAGCGGGACGTTTTGTGGATATTTTCTCGTAGCATTGACCCTATGGGTTTATAGAATTGTAGAAAACTTCATTTGGGGATGTCTGGGGCTGAATTGGAAAAGATACTCGGGGACGTCCAATTACGTTTACCTCTAAAGGGAGCTATACAAGGAAAATAGGGAAAAATTGAAGTGGGATATTTTATGGATATTTTCTCGTAGTTTGACCCTATGGATTTATAGAATTGCGGAAAACTTCATTTGGAGATGTCCGGTCCTGAATTGGAGCAGATACCAGGGAACGCCCGATTACGTATTCCTCCAAAGGAGCTATACAAGGAAATTGGGAAAAAATTGAAGCGGACCGTTTTGTGGATATTTTCTCGTAGTTTGAACCTATGGGTTGATAGAATTGCGGAAAACTTAATTTGGAGCTGTCCGGGCCTGAATTGGACCAGATACCAAGGGACGCCCGATTACATATACCTCTAAAGGGAGCTATACAATGAAAATAGGGGAAAATTGAAGCGGGACGTTTTGTGGATATTTTCTCGTAGCATTGACCCTATGGGTTTATAGAATTGTAGAAAACTTCATTTGGAGATGTCTGGGGCTGAATTGGAAAAGATACTCGGCGACGTCCAATTACGTTTACCTCTAAAGGGAGCTATACAAGGAAAATAGGGAAAAATTGAAGTGGGACATTTTGTGGATATTTTCTCGTAGTTTGACCCTATGGATTTATAAAATTGCGAAAAACTTCATTTGGAGCTGTCCGGTCCTGAATTGGAGCAGATACCAGGGAACGCCCGATTACGTATACCTCCAAAGGGAGCTATACAAGGAAATTGGGAAAAAATTGAAGCGGACCGTTTTGTGGATATTTTCTCGTAGTTTGAACCTATGGGTTTATAGAATTGCGGAAAACTTAATTTGGAGCTGTCCGGGCCTGAATTGGACCAGATACCAAGGGACGCCCGATTACATATACCTCTAAAGGGAGCTATACAATGAAAATGGGGGAAAATTGAAGCGGGACGTTTTGTGGATATTTTCTCGTAGCATTGACCCTATGGGTTTATAGAATTGTAGAAAACTTCATTTGGAGATGTCTGGGGCTGAATTGGAAAAGATACTCGGCGACGTCCAATTACGTTTACCTCTAAAGGGAGCTATACAAGGAAAATAGGGAAAAATTGAAGTGGGACATTTTGTGGATATTTTCTCGTAGTTTGACCCTATGGATTTATAAAATTGCGAAAAACTTCATTTGGAGCTGTCCGGTCCTGAATTGGAGCAGATACCAGGGAACGCCCGATTACGTATACCTCCAAAGGGAGCTATACAAGGAAATTGGGAAAAAATTGAAGCGGACCGTTTTGTGGATATTTTCTCGTAGTTTGAACCTATGGGTTTATAGAATTGCGGAAAACTTAATTTGGAGCTGTCCGGGCCTGAATTGGACCAGATACCAAGGGACGCCCGATTACATATACCTCTAAAGGGAGCTATACAATGAAAATGGGGGAAAATTGAAGCGGGACGTTTTGTGGATATTTTCTCGTAGCTTTGACCCTATGGGTTTATAGAATTGTAGAAAACTTCATTTGGGGATGTCTGGGGCTGAATTGGAAAAGATACTCGGGGACGTCCAATTACGTTTACCTCTAAAGGGAGCTATACAAGGAAAATAGGGAAAAATTGAAGTGGGACATTTTGTGGATATTTTCTCGTAGTTTGACCCTATGGATTTATAGAATTGCGGAAAACTTCATTTGGAGCTGTCCGGTCCTGAATTGGAGCAGATACCAGGGAACGCCCGATTACGTATACCTCCAAAGGGAGCTATACAAGGAAATTGGGAAAAAATTGAAGCGGACCGTTTTGTGGATATTTTCTCGTAGTTTGAACCTATGGGTTTATAGAATTGCGGAAAACTTTATTTGGAGCTGTCCGGGCCTGAATTGGACCAGATACCAAGGGACGCCCGATTACATATACCTCTAAAGGGAGCTATACAATGAAAATGGGGGAAAATTGAAGCGGGACGTTTTGTGGATATTTTCTCGTAGCTTTGACCCTATGGGTTTATAGAATTGTAGAAAACTTCATTTGGGGATGTCTGGGGCTGAATTGGAAAAGATACTCGGGGACGTCCAATTACGTTTACCTCTAAAGGGAGCTATACAAGGAAAATAGGGAAAAATTGAAGTGGGACATTTTGTGGATATTTTCTCGTAGTTTGACCCTATGGATTTATAGAATTGCGGAAAACTTCATTTGGAGCTGTCCGGTCCTGAATTGGAGCAGATACCAGGGAACACCCGATTACGTATACCTCCAAAGGGAGCTATACAAGGAAATTGGGAAAAAATTGAAGCGGACCGTTTTGTGGATATTTTCTCGTAGTTTGACCCTATGGATTTATAAAATTGCGAAAAACTTCATTTGGAGCTGTCCGGTCCTGAATTGGAGCAGATACCAGGGAACGCCCGATTACGTATACCTCCAAAGGGAGCTATACAAGGAAATTGGGAAAAAATTGAAGCGGACCGTTTTGTGGATATTTTCTCGTAGTTTGAACCTATGGGTTTATAGAATTGCGGAAAACTTAATTTGGAGCTGTCCGGGCCTGAATTGGACCAGATACCAAGGGACGCCCGATTACATATACCTCTAAAGGGAGCTATACAATGAAAATGGGGGAAAATTGAAGCGGGACGTTTTGTGGATATTTTCTCGTAGCTTTGACCCTATGGGTTTATAGAATTGTAGAAAACTTCATTTGGGGATGTCTGGGGCTGAATTGGAAAAGATACTCGGGGACGTCCAATTACGTTTACCTCTAAAGGGAGCTATACAAGGAAAATAGGGAAAAATTGAAGTGGGACATTTTGTGGATATTTTCTCGTAGTTTGACCCTATGGATTTATAGAATTGCGGAAAACTTCATTTGGAGCTGTCCGGTCCTGAATTGGAGCAGATACCAGGGAACGCCCGATTACGTATACCTCCAAAGGGAGCTATACAAGGAAATTGGGAAAAAATTGAAGCGGACCGTTTTGTGGATATTTTCTCGTAGTTTGAACCTATGGGTTTATAGAATTGCGGAAAACTTTATTTGGAGCTGTCCGGGCCTGAATTGGACCAGATACCAAGGGACGCCCGATTACATATACCTCTAAAGGGAGCTATACAATGAAAATGGGGGAAAATTGAAGCGGGACGTTTTGTGGATATTTTCTCGTAGCTTTGACCCTATGGGTTTATAGAATTGTAGAAAACTTCATTTGGGGATGTCTGGGGCTGAATTGGAAAAGATACTCGGGGACGTCCAATTACGTTTACCTCTAAAGGGAGCTATACAAGGAAAATAGGGAAAAATTGAAGTGGGACATTTTGTGGATATTTTCTCGTAGTTTGACCCTATGGATTTATAGAATTGCGGAAAACTTCATTTGGAGCTGTCCGGTCCTGAATTGGAGCAGATACCAGGGAACACCCGATTACGTATACCTCCAAAGGGAGCTATACAAGAAAATTGGGAAAAAATTGAAGCGGACCGTTTTGTGGATATTTTCTCGTAGTTTGAACCTATGGGTTTATAGAATTGCGGAAAACTTTATTTGGAGCTGTCCGGGCCTGAATTGGACCAGATACCAAGGGACGCCCGATTACATATACCTCTAAAGGGAGCTATACAATGAAAATGGGGGAAAATTGAAGCGGGACGTTTTGTGGATATTTTCTCGTAGCTTTGACCCTATGGGTTTATAGAATTGTAGAAAACTTCATTTGGGGATGTCTGGGGCTGAATTGGAAAAGATACTCGGGGACGTCCAATTACGTTTACCTCTAAAGGGAGCTATACAAGGAAAATAGGGAAAAATTGAAGTGGGACATTTTGTGGATATTTTCTCGTAGTTTGACCCTATGGATTTATAGAATTGCGGAAAACTTCATTTGGAGCTGTCCGGTCCTGAATTGGAGCAGATACCAGGGAACGCCCGATTACGTATACCTCCAAAGGGAGCTATACAAGGAAATTGGGAAAAAATTGAAGCGGACCGTTTTGTGGATATTTTCTCGTAGTTTGAACCTATGGGTTTATAGAATTGCGGAAAACTTTATTTGGAGCTGTCCGGGCCTGAATTGGACCAGATACCAAGGGACGCCCGATTACATATACCTCTAAAGGGAGCTATACAATGAAAATGGGGGAAAATTGAAGCGGGACGTTTTGTGGATATTTTCTCGTAGCTTTGACCCTATGGGTTTATAGAATTGTAGAAAACTTCATTTGGGGATGTCTGGGGCTGAATTGGAAAAGATACTCGGGGACGTCCAATTACGTTTACCTCTAAAGGGAGCTATACAAGGAAAATAGGGAAAAATTGAAGTGGGACATTTTGTGGATATTTTCTCGTAGTTTGACCCTATGGATTTATAGAATTGCGGAAAACTTCATTTGGAGCTGTCCGGTCCTGAATTGGAGCAGATACCAGGGAACACCCGATTACGTATACCTCCAAAGGGAGCTATACAAGAAAATTGGGAAAAAATTGAAGCGGACCGTTTTGTGGATATTTTCTCGTAGTTTGAACCTATGGGTTTATAGAATTGCGGAAAACTTTATTTGGAGCTGTCCGGGCCTGAATTGGACCAGATACCAAGGGACGCCCGATTACATATACCTCTAAAGGGAGCTATACAATGAAAATGGGGGAAAATTGAAGCGGGACGTTTTGTGGATATTTTCTCGTAGCTTTGACCCTATGGGTTTATAGAATTGTAGAAAACTTCATTTGGGGATGTCTGGGGCTGAATTGGAAAAGATACTCGGGGACGTCCAATTACGTTTACCTCTAAAGGGAGCTATACAAGGAAAATAGGGAAAAATTGAAGTGGGACATTTTGTGGATATTTTCTCGTAGTTTGACCCTATGGATTTATAGAATTGCGGAAAACTTCATTTGGAGCTGTCCGGTCCTGAATTGGAGCAGATACCAGGGAACGCCCGATTACGTATACCTCCAAAGGGAGCTATACAAGGAAATTGGGAAAAAATTGAAGCGGACCGTTTTGTGGATATTTTCTCGTAGTTTGAACCTATGGGTTTATAGAATTGCGGAAAACTTTATTTGGAGCTGTCCGGGCCTGAATTGGACCAGATACCAAGGGACGCCCGATTACATATACCTCTAAAGGGAGCTATACAATGAAAATGGGGGAAAATTGAAGCGGGACGTTTTGTGGATATTTTCTCGTAGCTTTGACCCTATGGGTTTATAGAATTGTAGAAAACTTCATTTGGGGATGTCTGGGGCTGAATTGGAAAAGATACTCGGGGACGTCCAATTACGTTTACCTCTAAAGGGAGCTATACAAGGAAAATAGGGAAAAATTGAAGTGGGACATTTTGTGGATATTTTCTCGTAGTTTGACCCTATGGATTTATAGAATTGCGGAAAACTTCATTTGGAGCTGTCCGGTCCTGAATTGGAGCAGATACCAGGGAACACCCGATTACGTATACCTCCAAAGGGAGCTATACAAGAAAATTGGGAAAAAATTGAAGCGGACCGTTTTGTGGATATTTTCTCGTAGTTTGAACCTATGGGTTTATAGAATTGCGGAAAACTTTATCTGGAGCTGTCCGGGCCTGAATTGGACCAGATACCAAGGGATGCCCGATTACATATACCTCTAAAGGGAGCTATACAATGAAAATGGGGGAAAATTGAAGCGGGACGTTTTGTGGATATTTTCTCGTAGCTTTGACCCTATTGGTTTATAGAATTGTAGAAAACTTCATTTGGGGATGTCTGGTGCTGAATTGGAAAAGATACTCGGGGACGTCCAATTACGTTTACCTCTAAAGGGAGCTATACAAGGAAAATAGGGAAAAATTGAAGTGGGATATTTTATGGATATTTTCTCGTAGTTTGACCCTATGGATTTATAAAATTGCGGAAAACTTCATTTGGAGCTGTCCGGTCCTAAATTGGAGAAGATACCAGGGAACACCCGATTACGTATACCTCCAAAGGGGCTATACAAGGAAATTGGGAAAAAATTGAAGCGGACCGTTTTGTGGATATTTTCTCGTAGTTTGAACCTATGGGTTTATAGAATTGCGGAAAACTTTATCTGGAGCTGTCCGGGCCTGAATTGGACCAGATACCAAGGGATGCCCGATTACATATACCTCTAAAGGGAGCTATACAATGAAAATGGGGGAAAATTGAAGCGGGACGTTTTGTGGATATTTTCTCGTAGCTTTGACCCTATTGGTTTATAGAATTGTAGAAAACTTCATTTGGGGATGTCTGGTGCTGAATTGGAAAAGATACTCGGGGATGTCCAATTACGTTTACCTCTAAAGGGAGCTATACAAGGAAAATAGGGAAAAATTGAAGTGGGATATTTTGTGGATATTTTATCATAGTTTGACCCTATGGATTTATAGAATTGCGGAAAAATTCATTTGGAGCTGTCCGGTCCTGAATTGGAGCAGATACCAGGGAACGCCCGATTACGTATACCTCCAAAGGGGCTATACAAGGAAATTGGGAAAAAATTGAAGCGGACCGTTTTGTGGATATTTTCTCGTAGTTTGAACCTATGGGTTTATAGAATTGCGGAAAACTTAATTTGGAGCTGTCCGGGCCTGAATTGGACCAGATACCAAGAGACGCCCGATTACATACACCTCTAAAGGGAGCTATATAATGAAAATGGGAGAAAATTGAAGCGGGACGTTTTGTGGATATTTTCTCGTAGCATTGACCCTATGGGTTTATAGAATTGTAGAAAACTTCATTTGGGGATGTTTGGGGCTGAATTGGAAAAGATACTCGGGGACGTCCAATTACGTTTACCTCTAAAGGGAGCTATACAAGGAAAATAGGGAAAAATTGAAGTGGGACATTTTGTGGATATTTTATCGTAGTTTGACCCTATGGATTTATAGAATTGCGGAAAAATTCATTTGGAGCTGTCCGGTCCTGAATTGGAGCAGATACCAGGGAACGCCCGATTACGTATACCTCCAAAGGGAGCTATACAAGGAAATTGGGAAAAAATTGAAGCGGACCGTTTTGTGGATATTTTCTCGTAGTTTGAACCTATGGGTTTATAGAATTGCGGAAAACTTTATTTGGAGCTGTCCGGGCCTGAATTGGACCAGATACCAAGGGATGCCCGATTACATATACCTCTAAAGGGAGCTATACAATGAAAATGGGGGAAAATTGAAGCGGGACGTTTTGTGGATATTTTCTCGTAGCTTTGACCCTATGGGTTTATAGAATTGTAGAAAACTTCATTTGGGGATGTCTGGGGCTGAATTGGAAAAGATACTCGGGGACGTCCAATTACGTTTACCTCTAAAGGGAGCTATACAAGGAAAATAGGGAAAAATTGAAGTGGGACATTTTGTGGATATTTTCTCGTAGTTTGACCCTATGGATTTATAAAATTGCGGAAAACTTCATTTGGAGCTTTCCGGTCCTGAATTGGAGCAGATACCAGGGAACGCCCGATTACGTATACCTCCAAAGGGAGCTATACAAGGAAATTGGGAAAAAATTGAAGCGGACCGTTTTTGGATATTTTCTCGTAGTTTGAACCTATGGGTTTATAGAATTGCGGAAAACTTTATTTGGAGCTGTCCGGGCCTGAATTGGACCAGATACCAAGGGATGCCCGATTACATATACCTCTAAAGGGAGCTATACAATGAAAATGGGTAAAAATTGAAGCGGGACGTTTTGTGGATATTTTCTCGTAGTTTTGACCCTATGGGTTTATAGAATTGTAGAAAACTTCATTTGGGGATGTCTGGGGCTGAATCGGAACAGATACTCGGGGACGTCCAATTACGTTAACCTCTAAAGGGAGCTATACAAGGAAAATAGGGAAAAATTGAAGTGGGATATTTTATGGATATTTTCTCGTAGTTTGACCCTATGGATTTATAGAATTGCGGAAAACTTCATTTAGAGCTGTCCGATCCTGAATTGGAGCAGATACCAGGGAACGCCCGATTACGTATACCTCCAAAGGGGCTATACAAGGAAATTGGGAAAAAATTGAAGCGGACCGTTTTATGGATATTTTCTCGTAGTTTGAACCTATGGGTTTATAGAATTGCGGAAAACTTTATTTGGAGCTGTCCGGGCCTGAATTGGACCAGATACCAAGGGACGCCCGATTACATATACCTCTAAAGGGAGCTATACAATGAAAATGGGGGAAAATTGAAGCGGGACGTTTTGTGGATATTTTCTCGTAGCATTGACCCTATGGGTTTATAGAATTGTAGAAAACTTCATTTGGGGATGTCTGGGGCTGAATGGGAAAAGATACTCGGGAACGTCCAATTACGTTTACCTCTAAAGGGAGCTATACAAGGAAAATAGGGAAAAATTGAAGTGGGACATTTTGTGGATATTTTCTCGTAGTTTGACCCTATGGATTTATAAAATTGCGGAAAACTTCATTTGGAGCTGTCCGGTCCTGAATTGGAGCAGATACCAGGGAACACCCGATTACGTATACCTCCAAAGGGAGCTATACAAGAAAATTGGGAAAAAATTGAAGCGGACCGTTTTGTGGATATTTTCTCGTAGTTTGAACCTATGGGTTTATAGAATTGCGGAAAACTTTATCTGGAGCTGTCCGGGCCTGAATTGGACCAGATACCAAGGGATGCCCGATTACATATACCTCTAAAGGGAGCTATACAATGAAAATGGGGGAAAATTGAAGCGAGACGTTTTGTGGATATTTTCTCGTAGCTTTGACCCTATTGGTTTATAGAATTGTAGAAAACTTCATTTGGGGATGTCTGGTGCTGAATTGGAAAAGATACTCGGGGATGTCCAATTACGTTTACCTCTAAAGGGAGCTATACAAGGAAAATAGGGAAAAATTGAAGTGGGATATTTTGTGGATATTTTATCATAGTTTGACCCTATGGATTTATAGAATTGCGGAAAAATTCATTTGGAGCTGTCCGGTCCTGAATTGGAGCAGATACCAGGGAACGCACGATTACGTATACCTCCAAAGGGGCTATACAAGGAAATTGGGAAAAAATTGAAGCGGACCGTTTTGTGGATATTTTCTCGTAGTTTGAACCTATGGGTTTATAGAATTGCGGAAAACTTAATTTGGAGCTGTCCGGGCCTGAATTGGACCAGATACCAAGAGACGCCCGATTACATATACCTCTAAAGGGAGCTATATAATGAAAATGGGAGAAAATTGAAGCGGGACGTTTTGTGGATATTTTCTCGTAGCATTGACCCTATGGGTTTATAGAATTGTAGAAAACTTCATTTGGGGATGTCTGGGGCTGAATTGGAAAAGATACTCGGGGACGTCCAATTACGTTTACCTCTAAAGGGAGCTATACAAGGAAAATAGGGAAAAATTGAAGTGGGACATTTTGTGGATATTTTATCGTAGTTTGACCCTATGGATTTATAGAATTGCGGAAAAATTCATTTGGAGCTGTCCGGTCCTGAATTGGAGCAGATACCAGGGAACGCCCGATTACGTATACCTCCAAAGGGAGCTATACAAGGAAATTGGGAAAAAATTGAAGCGGACCGTTTTGTGGATATTTTCTCGTAGTTTGAACCTATGGGTTTATAGAATTGCGGAAAACTTTATTTGGAGCTGTCCGGGCCTGAATTGGACCAGATACCAAGGGATGCCCGATTACATATACCTCTAAAGGGAGCTATACAATGAAAATGGGGGAAAATTGAAGCGGGACGTTTTGTGGATATTTTCTCGTAGCTTTGACCCTATGGGTTTATAGAATTGTAGAAAACTTCATTTGGGGATGTCTGGGGCTGAATTGGAAAAGATACTCGGGGACGTCCAATTACGTTTACCTCTAAAGGGAGCTATACAAGGAAAATAGGGAAAAATTGAAGTGGGACATTTTGTGGATATTTTCTCGTAGTTTGACCCTATGGATTTATAAAATTGCGGAAAACTTCATTTGGAGCTTTCCGGTCCTGAATTGGAGCAGCTACCAGGGAACGCCCGATTACGTATACCTCCAAAGGGAGCTATACAAGGAAATTGGGAAAAAATTGAAGCGGACCGTTTTTGGATATTTTCTCGTAGTTTGTGTTAGTGTAGGTGCCCTAGAGGCAATACACTGTTTATCTTGATAAACATTTATGTCATTTGATTATTAATTGTATTTATTATGACTTTAATTACTGCGATATATTAGCATAATAAATGTCCTTAGAATAATGATACACATTATATAGTTTAAGTATTTATAACTTGAATTTGAGATTATATAATATATCATATTCTTAAAGGTCCCTAGTCGAGTATTATTATATAGGACAATAATAATACATAAATAGACTAGTATGTTTTTTGACTGATAACCACATCTCATTGGTTATAAGTATGGAGATACTAAAGTCAATACATAGGTACATGTAGGGGTACATGGTACTGGACAGACCCACCGTGAGATTCTTCATGTTAATTATGTCATAAGAAAGACTCACAGTGATAATGGTGTAATGATCCTTCGACTTGAGATCATTATATTTCTATACGAGGATAATATACTTTGACTACATTAAAAGTTACCTTTGACCGGGTGATGATAAAAGTGGACATCGGGTATATTGTGAATCGTATGAGAAATATGAATGATAGATATAGGATTTAACCCTCCTATCAGATAGGAGAGATATTATTGGCCTCTTGATTGAGTGAGACTATAAAATGCATGGTCGTGCTCAAATAATGATTTGTCTTAATAGTCTACTCATGTATCAAGTAAACCCGGATTAAATTCTGAAGAGGATGACAGTAAACATGCCTCGAGTTTAATCTATAATATTTGGTTAAAGGGATTATATTACACGGGAACATTAATCACAAAAGGTTTTATCGAATCACGATTTAAATATTATTTATTTGGGTAGCAATGATGTATTACTAGATGCCGCTCATTGTTTATAATTTTATTAGAGAATAAAATTATTGCCAATTAAATGATAGCCTACAGGGTCACACACATAGAACGCTTTAAGGAAGAATTAATTTAAATTATGAATTTAAATTAATTAATGATCAGTTGAATTTTATTGATAATTAAGTGGGACTTAATTATTTAAATTAAATTCAAATATACGAGATATGATTTTCTGATTATAATAATTAAGTGTGACTTAATTATTATTATTATTATTTATTTAAAGCAATAGAATTTGATTCTACAGCTGCTTTAAATATTTTAAGATAATTAAGTATGACTTAATTATTATCCGTCTAGGAAATAGAATTGGATTCTATTTCTAGTCGGGCTAGGCCTTGTCATATATGGACTCTTCTTCTAAATCGGATATGTAAGATGTATATATATCTGAAAAAGGATAGAAGACGGGTAATCGATATTAGACAATAACCTACGCAGAAAATCTTGATCTTTTCATTAGAGGCTAGTACCTCACTTCCGGGCAAGAAAAGTTCTTGGAGTGTTCGTGTGGATACCGTAGAGGAGGCTTCGAAGAGGAGCACTCAACGATCGTGAAAAGCTAGGATCTCTAATTGACGTCCATAATCGTAAAGCTTCGATAGGTAAATTTTCTTACTACCATGATTATCCAAGCATTATACATGGATCCAGGGCTTGGTTTCGATCAATTTTATTTTTCGTTTTCGCTGCGTATTTGCGATCGGAACCAACAATGGTATCAGAGCTACGTGTTTAATGGGATAATCTGGTTTATATGATGTATACGATACATGTTTACCTGCGATTTGTTCACCAGATTCGTTTTAACAGTTAAGTTTTTAACTTCTGGCGACTTACTGCATAAACTAAGACTTGCGTTTTTCTTGGTGCTTATGTGAATCTATACGAGACTTGCTATTTGTATGGGATACATCTAGATGTAATAATTAGAATCACAAGCCTGGTCTAATTAGTTTACCAGTTTTTCAATTTATATGGTTTCTGGGTTCGCCGTATAAAAGTTCTGAAACCTGCGATTTACTTGTCTGCATGGGCGATTTACTTGACTGCATGGCATGCTGTGGATTATTGTAAACTAAAAGTTCTGAAATCTGGACATGTGATGTATGCGATACATGCTAGTCTGCTTTAAGATGTTTACGTGATCTGTTTTTCCTGGAGCCATACACACATGAACCCTACCTGCGTCTTTTTATTCTGCTACAAGGCTGCGTCTCTTTCTTATGCCAACTGTGTGTATATCTAGTACATCTTGCTTGCTGTGTTAGATAAGTACAGGACTGCTGAGTTTTACCAGTTAGTTGCCATGCGAGTCCTATTTACGATCAAGATTGTGTTTTGCAATTATGAGATACACGTTTCTGCTTGTCCGGTTTATCATGCGTATATTTGCAATGAATCTGTGAATTACCTGCAAACATGTGTTTATATGTGTGGTCGTCTGGTGCTTTAACCTACGATTAATATTCTTCTGCTAATCCTGTGATCTGTTCGTACTGCTTGAATGTGTCCATATGTCTGTCATATAGATAATGGATCATGTAACCTGCTAACATGAACTACAAGCTGCAATACATGCTAACATGCAACCTACGATTTCCTCTTCTGATATACTGTTGTGTCTGTATGTTTGTTGTTTTTCTGTGAGTATGAATAACAATATGCAGTCCATTCTATATCGTAAGCAATATACGGGATATGCAGTAAGAAGAGTTCATGCTATATACATACATACATGTTTTGGTCGTAAACTTCGTTAGATCAACTGGGTTTGATGATTTTGAATGTTTAGATACTAAACGTGATTGTATTTGACTACACTGCCATTATAAGGTCTGTTATATTGATTTGGAATCAAAACAATGCTGTGTTTAAGAACAGAAGTCGAACTGGGTTAGTCAGGTAGAATTTTTCCAGGTGATACGCATGAACAGTATGCGTATCAGCTGATGCGCATACTGTAGATGCGTATCAGCACGGACTAAAATGATTTCAAGGGATACGCATACTGTAGATGCGCATCTCCCTTGTTTGTTCAGTTTTCTGATTATACGTGACAAGAAGATGCGTATCATGCTTGTTTTACAGTTTACAATTTTCTGCTTTTTGCGTGCTAGGTTACGTATATGCGATATAAATTAACCTGAAAAATTGCGGAATTTTATTAATTAGTAATTTTGATTGCTATATTAATATTTAATTAAAGCATGTAAATTTTATTAATTAGTAATTTGATTACTATATTAATATTTAATTAAATGTGTTAATTAATTATTTATGATGTGATCATATTTAATTTATGTTGAATAATAATGTGATTATACAACATGTGATGCTTTAATTGCTATGTGAGCATGATGCATGGTTATGGCCCCATGACCTAGTTGTAATTTATTTTTAAATTTTTAAATTTATGGTTTGTAATATTTAAATACGACTTGCATGTCGTTTTTCTCTTGTAATTGTTTTATCTCGAATGCAACTCGAGTTCTTTTGTAAATTGTTTCAAAAGGAAGCTTGGAGGCAATCGAGGCGGCTTTGGAAGCGAAGCAGGAGATTTTGTAATAATTAGTTATTACAATTACCACCATAGATTGACCTATGATTTTTCCATTAGCTTGGAAAAATCGCATAGGATTGGGCCATAACCATAGCATATTTAATTATCTGATGCGCTTTACATATGATGTATGTTTATGCATGTGATGTATAGATAAGTAGGATGGAATGTATGTATTAGATACGACACCCATGCCATGCTTGCTTAAACAAGATAAAATCTGTAACGATTCAAGATTTTAAAATTAACAAACGATCATGAGATTCTTGTGTTTATAAAATATGGATTTTAAAGCACATAATTAAATATCGATATTGATATCTAAAATTGGGATTTTCTGTCAAAAGCGGATATGCGTATTCGTAAGGTTGATGGGTTTTAAGAGTGACCTTTGGTATCCTCCATCTACCTGGGAAATGAACAGTTTAGGATGTTAATATGAAATATTTGGTTCAAAGGAAATTGAGGATCTCTTTATGATATGATCATGATCGTTATAAATTTCTCAAAAATCCCTTAAACAAAATATTAAGTTTTAATCGGATGCTTTCCAATGAATGAACACTCATCGAATCCTAGATCGAAAAGGGGAAGGACTGTCAGTGGCAGGTGACTCCTATCTATCGTGGTGAGATGCGACGAATATAAACGGTTATATTCGGCCGTTGGATCATTGGGTCAAACTTAACTAAGTCGTCATAATAAGGTGAAAATAAACGGTTATATTCGACCATTATGAACTTAGAAGCATGGAGTTTGGTTAAGATCTATTAGATAGATTAGAACAATGGTTGTTCACCAAGCTATCCAAGAATTATATATGATATAATTGACAAATGTTGTCTACCTAAATAATCAATTTTAAGGACTTCCAGTGGTTGACTTAGAATGTGACGAAATATGGATCTTGGCTCACTAGAAAGAATTATGGGATATACTTTCCGAATTGATAGTAAGGGCTATTAATTTGATAAAAATAGTGGGAGATATATTATGAATATATCATAATCATTTGAACATAATAATAATAACTCAGACAATCTAATGTTTATTTTGTGCTTTTAACATTGTAGATACTGAATAATGACAAACAACTTAAACTCTCTATCCGTTCCATCAATCCTTGGGAAGGATAGATTGAAGGAGGATCTGAAGAAGAAGAAGGCTCAACAAGCTTCTACTTCAGGAATATATGTTATAGAAGTCAATTTGTCTACTTCTGCATCTTGGGTATTGGATACTGGATGTGCTTCTCACATTTGTTGAAATGTGGGGGAGCTGCAAAGAAGTAGGACATTGGCTAAGGGAGAAGTGGACCTACTAGTTGGTAATGGAGCAAGAGTTGCTGCTTTATCTGTAGGCACTTATTATCTATCTTTGCCCTCGGGGCTTGTGTTAGAACTTTATAACTGGTTTTACGTACCTGCTATTCGCAGAAATATGATTTCTGTTTCTTGTTTGGACAAGAAGGGTTTTTCATTTATAATAAGGAACAACAGTTGTTCTTTTGCTTTGAATGATTTGACCTATGGTATTGCACGTT
The DNA here is from genome assembly GCA_030848705.1 of Heracleum sosnowskyi. NCBI lineage: Eukaryota > Viridiplantae > Streptophyta > Magnoliopsida > Apiales > Apiaceae > Heracleum > Heracleum sosnowskyi. Next base: position 52,823,719 of record CM061236.1, read on the forward strand.
TGTTTAATGGTTTATAGGTTCTTGATATTAGATAATCCTGTCTATAATATAGTAAATAAACGATTTAAATTAATGACTCAAATCATACATACCTCTGGCATTGTCGTCTAGGCCATATAAATGAGAAACGCATATCCAAATTACATATGGATGGATACTTGGATAAGTTTGATTTTGAATCATACTATGGATGCGAATCTTGTTTGCTTGGTAAGATGACTAAAGCCCCTTTCACTGGCAAGGGTCAAAGGGCCACTGAACGTTTGGAGCTAATACATAGTGATGTATGTGGCCCAATGCGTGTGATGGCTAGAGGAGGCTACTACTACTTCATAACATTTACTGATGATATCAGTAGATACGGATATGTATATCTTATGAAGAATAAATCCGATTCTTTTGAAAAGTTCAAAGAATATAAGGATGAAGTAGAGAAGCAAATTGGCGGAGGTGCAAGTATTAAGATCTTACGATCCGATCGTGGGGGTGAATACTTAAGCACCGATTTTAAAAGAGTATTTAAAAGAGTGTGATATTGTATCACAACTCGCTCCGCCAGGAACACCTCAATGGAATGGAGTTTCAGAGAGGAGAAATCGTACATTGTTGGACATGGTGCGATCGATGATGAGTCATGCAGATCTTCCAATTAGTTTCTGGGGTCACGCTCTAGAAACAGCGGCTTTCACACTTAACCATGTTCCTACTAAGAAGGTTCAAAAGACTTCATATGAGATATGGGAGTAGAAACGGTCAAGCATGAACTTTATGAAAGTTTGGGGATGCAAGGCGTTTGTGAAACGTTTGAGTATCTGACAAGCTTGGACCTAAATCCGAAGAATGCAATTTTGTGGAATACCCTAAAGAAATAAAGGCGTATTATTTTCCCTTTGAGCATAAAGTGTTTACTGCTCGAGATGTTGTCTTTATGGAAAGAGATTTTGTTTCCAAAAGAAACAGTGGGAGAACTATAGATCTCGATGAGGATCGAGAACCACAAAATAGCATTGAACCTGAAGTGGAACAAGAGCAGGATAATGCTCAAGAAACACAGGTTGTTCGTAGATCTGGTAGAATTCGTCATGCATGAGCCAGAGAGATATGGATTTCTCTTGACTCAATGTGGTGATTTGATGCTCATAGATGAAGATGAGCCTCTCACATACCAAGATGCTATGAACGGTCCAGTCTCTAGGAGATGGAATATTCGTTTTGATGAAATAGTCATATAGTATGGCTTTGATTAAAACGAAGATGAACCTTGTGTTTACAAGAAGGTTAGTGGGAGCTATATGGCATTCTATAGTATTATATGTTGATATATTACTAATGGAGAATGACATATCTTCTCTAAAGGATGTTGACACTTGGTTAGGGAGCAACTTCTCTATGAAAGACTTAGGAGATGCGTCCTACATTCAAGGAATGAGGATCTATAGAGATAGATCTAGAAAGGATGATCGGTCTAAGTCAGAGTACATACATTGATAAGGTTTTGCATCGTTTAGGTATGCAAAATGCGAAAAGGGGATGTGTCCCCGTGTCTCAAGGGATAACGATCTCTAAAGACCAGTGTCCGAAATCATTGGATGATAAGGACAACATGAAGAAGGTTCCATATGCCTCAGCAATTGGATCTATCATGTGTGCAATGGTATGTACTCGTCCTGATGTCTCGTATGCTTTGAGCATGACGAGCATATTCTTGGTGTATGGAGGAGAAAAGAAACTGGTTGTAAAAGGTTACACTGATACAAGTTTCCAAACAGACAGGGATGATAATATATCATAGTCTGGTTTTTGTTTTGTCTAAACGGAGTTACTGTAAGCTAGAATAGTTCATAGCAAGAAACAGTCATTTATTCTACAATGGAGGTTGAGTACATTGCAGCTTGTGAAGCGGCAAAGGAAGATGTTTGGACTCGAAAATTCATTACTGAATGGGGGAGTGGTTCCATCGATCGCAGATCCCATAAACTAGTACTGCGATAATAATGGAGCCATTGCATAGGTTAAAGAACCTAGATCACACTCCCGATCCAAACATATACTCAGGAGATTTCACCTCATTCAAGAGTTGAATGAAAGGGGTGATATACACATATGTAAAGCACACACAAATGATAACATATCAGACTCACTGACCAAAGGCCTGTCGCAGCAGAAGCACGACGGTCACACTAGTTCCATATGTATTGGATACATGGGTGATTGGCTCTAGTGCAAGTGGGAGATTGTTAGTGTAGGTGCCCTAGAGGCAATACACTGTTTATCTTGATAAACATTTATGTCATTTGATTATTAATTGTATTTATTATGACTTTAATTACTGCGATATATTAGCATAATAAATGTCCTTAGAATAATGATACACATTATATAGTTTAAGTATTTATAACTTGAATTTGAGATTATATAATATATCATATTCTTAAAGGTCCCTAGTCGAGTATTATTATATAGGACAATAATAATACATAAATAGACTAGTATGTTTTTTGACTGATAACCACATCTCATTGGTTATAAGTATGGAGATACTAAAGTCAATACATAGGTACATGTAGGGGTACATGGTACTGGACAGACCCACCGTGAGATTCTTCATGTTAATTATGTCATAAGAAAGACTCACAGTGATAATGGTGTAATGATCCTTCGACTTGAGATCATTATATTTCTATACGAGGATAATATACTTTGACTACATTAAAAGTTACCTTTGACCGGGTGATGATAAAAGTGGACATCGGGTATATTGTGAATCGTATGAGAAATATGAATGATAGATATAGGATTTAACCCTCCTATCAGATAGGAGAGATATTATTGGCCTCTTGATTGAGTGAGACTATAAAATGCATGGCCGTGCTCAAATAATGATTTGTCTTAATAGTCTACTCATGTATCAAGTAAACCCGGATTAAATTATGAAGAGGATGACAGTAAACATGCCTCGAGTTTAATCTATAATATTTGGTTAAAGGGATTATATTACACGGGAACATTAATCACAAAAGGTTTTATCGAATCACGATTTAAATATTATTTATTTGGGTAGCAATGATGTATTACTAGATGCCGCTCATTGTTTATAATTTTATTAGAGAATAAAATTATTGCCAATTAAATGATAGCCTACAGGGTCACACACATAGAACGCTTTAAGGAAGAATTAATTTAAATTATGAATTTAAATTAATTAATGATCAGTTGAATTTTATTGATAATTAAGTGGGACTTAATTATTTAAATTAAATTCAAATATACGAGATATGATTTTCTGATTATAATAATTAAGTGTGACTTAATTATTATTATTATTTATTTAAAGCAATAGAATTTGATTCTACAGCTGCTTTAAATATTTTAAGATAATTAAGTATGACTTAATTATTATCCGTCTAGGAAATAGAATTGGATTCTATTTCTAGTCGGGCTAGGCCTTGTCATATATGGACTCTTCTTCTAAATCGGATATGTAAGATGTATATATATCTGAAAAAGGATAGAAGACGGGTAATCGATATTAGACAATAACCTACGCAGAAAATCTTGATCTTTTCATTAGAGGCTAGTACCTCACTTCCGGGCAAGAAAAGTTCTTGGAGTGTTCGTGTGGATACCGTAGAGGAGGCTTCGAAGAGGAGCACTCAACGATCGTGAAAAGCTAGGATCTCTAATTGACGTCCATAATCGTAAAGCTTCGATAGGTAAATTTTCTTACTACCATGATTATCCAAGCATTATACATGGATCCAGGGCTTGGTTTCGATCAATTTTATTTTTCGTTTTCGCTGCGTATTTGCGATCGGAACCAACAGTTTGAACCTATGGGTTTATAGAATTGCGGAAAACTTTATTTGGAGCTGTCCGGGCCTGAATTGGACCAGATACCAAGGGATGCCCGATTACATATACCTCTAAAGGGAGCTATACAATGAAAATGGGTAAAAATTGAAGCGGGACGTTTTGTGGATATTTTCTCGTAGTTTTGACCCTATGGGTTTATAGAATTGTAGAAAACTTCATTTGGGGATGTCTGGGGCTGAATCGGAACAGATACTCGGGGACGTCCAATTACGTTAACCTCTAAAGGGAGCTATACAAGGAAAATAGGGAAAAATTGAAGTGGGATATTTTATGGATATTTTCTCGTAGTTTGACCCTATGGATTTATAGAATTGCGGAAAACTTCATTTAGAGCTGTCCGATCCTGAATTGGAGCAGATACCAGGGAACGCCCGATTACGTATACCTCCAAAGGGGCTATACAAGGAAATTGGGAAAAAATTGAAGCGGACCGTTTTATGGATATTTTCTCGTAGTTTGAACCTATGGGTTTATAGAATTGCGGAAAACTTTATTTGGAGCTGTCCGGGCCTGAATTGGACCAGATACCAAGGGACGCCCGATTACATATACCTCTAAAGGGAGCTATACAATGAAAATGGGGGAAAATTGAAGCGGGACGTTTTGTGGATATTTTCTCGTAGCATTGACCCTATGGGTTTATAGAATTGTAGAAAACTTCATTTGGGGATGTCTGGGGCTGAATGGGAAAAGATACTCGGGAACGTCCAATTACGTTTACCTCTAAAGGGAGCTATACAAGGAAAATAGGGAAAAATTGAAGTGGGACATTTTGTGGATATTTTCTCGTAGTTTGACCCTATGGATTTATAAAATTGCGGAAAACTTCATTTGGAGCTGTCCGGTCCTGAATTGGAGCAGATACCAGGGAACGCCCGATTACGTATACCTCCAAAGGGGCTATACAAGGAAATTGGGAAAAAATTGAAGCGGACCGTTTTATGGATATTTTCTCGTAGTTTGAACCTATGGGTTTATTGAATTGCGGAAAACTTTATTTGGAGCTGTCCGGGCCTGAATTGGACCAGATACCAAGGGACGCCCGATTACATATACCTCTAAAGGGAGCTATACAATGAAAATGGGGGAAAATTGAAGCGGGACGTTTTGTGGATATTTTCTCGTAGCATTGACCCTATGGGTTTATAGAATTGTAGAAAACTTCATTTGGGGATGTCTGGGGCTGAATGGGAAAAGATACTCGGGAACGTCCAATTACGTTTACCTCTAAAGGGAGCTATACAAGGAAAATAGGGAAAAATTGAAGTGGGACATTTTGTGGATATTTTCTCGTAGTTTGACCCTATGGATTTATAAAATTGCGGAAAACTTCATTTGGAGCTGTCCGGTCCTGAATTGGAGCAGATACCAGGGAACGCCCGATTACGTATACCTCCAAAGGGGCTATACAAGGAAATTGGGAAAAAATTGAAGAGGACCGTTTTATGGATATTTTCTCGTAGTTTGAACCTATGGGTTTATAGAATTGCGGAAAACTTTATTTGGAGCTGTCCGGGCCTGAATTGGACCAGATACCAAGGGACGCCCGATTACATATACCTCTAAAGGGAGCTATACAATGAAAATGGGGGAAAATTGAAGCGGGACGTTTTGTGGATATTTTCTCGTAGCATTGACCCTATGGGTTTATAGAATTGTAGAAAACTTCATTTGGGGATGTCTGGGGCTGAATGGGAAAAGATACTCGGGAACGTCCAATTACGTTTACCTCTAAAGGGAGCTATACAAGGAAAATAGGGAAAAATTGAAGTGGGACATTTTGTGGATATTTTCTCGTAGTTTGACCCTATGGATTTATAAAATTGCGGAAAACTTCATTTGGAGCTGTCCGGTCCTGAATTGGAGCAGATACCAGGGAACGCCCGATTACGTATACCTCCAAAGGGGCTATACAAGGAAATTGGGAAAAAATTGAAGCGGACCGTTTTATGGATATTTTCTCGTAGTTTGAACCTATGGGTTTATAGAATTGCGGAAAACTTTATTTGGAGCTGTCCGGGCCTGAATTGGACCAGATACCAAGGGACGCCCGATTACATATACCTCTAAAGGGAGCTATACAATGAAAATGGGGGAAAATTGAAGCGGGACGTTTTGTGGATATTTTCTCGTAGCATTGACCCTATGGGTTTATAGAATTGTAGAAAACTTCATTTGGGGATGTCTGGGGCTGAATGGGAAAAGATACTCGGGAACGTCCAATTACGTTTACCTCTAAAGGGAGCTATACAAGGAAAATAGGGAAAAATTGAAGTGGGACATTTTGTGGATATTTTCTCGTAGTTTGACCCTATGGATTTATAAAATTGCGGAAAACTTCATTTGGAGCTGTCCGGTCCTGAATTGGAGCAGATACCAGGGAACGCCCGATTACGTATACCTCCAAAGGGGCTATACAAGGAAATTGGGAAAAAATTGAAGCGGACCGTTTTATGGATATTTTCTCGTAGTTTGAACCTATGGGTTTATAGAATTGCGGAAAACTTTATTTGGAGCTGTCCGGGCCTGAATTGGACCAGATACCAAGGGACGCCCGATTACATATACCTCTAAAGGGAGCTATACAATGAAAATGGGGGAAAATTGAAGCGGGACGTTTTGTGGATATTTTCTCGTAGCATTGACCCTATGGGTTTATAGAATTGTAGAAAACTTCATTTGGGGATGTCTGGGGCTGAATTGGAAAAGATACTCGGGCACGTCCAATTACGTTTACCTCTAAAGGGAGCTATACAAGGAAAATAGGGAAAAATTGAAGTGGGACATTTTGTGGATATTTTCTCGTAGTTTGACCCTATGGATTTATAAAATTGCGGAAAACTTCATTTGGAGCTGTCCGGTCCTGAATTGGAGCAGATATCAGGGAACGCCCGATTACGTATACCTCTAAAGGGAGCTATACAAGGAAATTGGGAAAAAATTGAAGCGGACCATTTTGTGGATATTTTCTCGTAGTTTGAACCTATGGGTTTATAGAATTGCGGAAAACTTTATTTGGAGCTGTCCGGGCCTGAATTGGACCAGATACCAAGGGACGCCCGATTACATATACCTCTAAAGGGAGCTAGACATTGAAAATGGGGGAAAATTGAAGCGGGACGTTTTGTGGATATTTTCTCGTAGCATTGACCCTATGGGTTTATAGAATTGTAGAAAACTTCATTTGGGGATGTCTGGGGCTGAATCGGAAAAGATACTCGGGGACGTCCAATTACGTTAACCTCTAAAGGGAGCTATACAAGGAAAATAGGGAAAAATTGAAGTGGGTTATTTTATGGATATTTTCTCGTAGTTTGACCCTATGGATTTATAGAATTGCGGAAAACTTCATTTGGAGATGTCCGGTCCTGAATTGGAGCAGATACCAGGGAACGCCCGATTACGTATACCTCCAAAGGGGCTATACAAGGAAATTGGGAAAAAATTGAAGCGGACAGTTTTGTGGATATTTTCTCGTAGTTTGAACCTATGGGTTTATAGAATTGCGGAAAACTTTATTTGGAGCTGTCCGGGCCTGAATTGGACCAGATAGCAAGGGACGCCCGATTACATATACCTCTAAAGGGAGCTAGACATTGAAAATGGGGGAAAATTGAAGCGGGACGTTTTGTGGATATTTTCTCGTAGCATTGACCCTATGGGTTTATAGAATTGTAGAAAACTTCATTTGGGGATGTCTGGGGCTGAATGGGAAAAGATACTCGGGAACGTCCAATTACGTTTACCTCTAAAGGGAGCTATACAAGGAAAATAGGGAAAAATTGAAGTGGGACATTTTGTGGATATTTTCTCGTAGTTTGACCCTATGGATTTATAAAATTGCGGAAAACTTCATTTGGAGCTGTCCGGTCCTGAATTGGAGCAGATACCAGGGAACGCCCGATTACGTATACCTCCAAAGGGGCTATACAAGGAAATTGGGAAAAAATTGAAGCGGACCGTTTTATGGATATTTTCTCGTAGTTTGAACCTATGGGTTTATAGAATTGCGGAAAACTTTATTTGGAGCTGTCCGGGCCTGAATTGGACCAGATACCAAGGGACGCCCGATTACATATACCTCTAAAGGGAGCTATACAATGAAAATGGGGGAAAATTGAAGCGGGACGTTTTGTGGATATTTTCTCGTAGCATTGACCCTATGGGTTTATAGAATTGTAGAAAACTTCATTTGGGGATGTCTGGGGCTGAATTGGAAAAGATACTCGGGCACGTCCAATTACGTTTACCTCTAAAGGGAGCTATACAAGGAAAATAGGGAAAAATTGAAGTGGGACATTTTGTGGATATTTTCTCGTAGTTTGACCCTATGGATTTATAAAATTGCGGAAAACTTCATTTGGAGCTGTCCGGTCCTGAATTGGAGCAGATATCAGGGAACGCCCGATTACGTATACCTCTAAAGGGAGCTATACAAGGAAATTGGGAAAAAATTGAAGCGGACCATTTTGTGGATATTTTCTCGTAGTTTGAACCTATGGGTTTATAGAATTGCGGAAAACTTTATTTGGAGCTGTCCGGGCCTGAATTGGACCAGATACCAAGGGACGCCCGATTACATATACCTCTAAAGGGAGCTAGACATTGAAAATGGGGGAAAATTGAAGCGGGACGTTTTGTGGATATTTTCTCGTAGCATTGACCCTATGGGTTTATAGAATTGTAGAAAACTTCATTTGGGGATGTCTGGGGCTGAATCGGAAAAGATACTCGGGGACGTCCAATTACGTTAACCTCTAAAGGGAGCTATACAAGGAAAATAGGGAAAAATTGAAGTGGGTTATTTTATGGATATTTTCTCGTAGTTTGACCCTATGGATTTATAGAATTGCGGAAAACTTCATTTGGAGATGTCCGGTCCTGAATTGGAGCAGATACCAGGGAACGCCCGATTACGTATACCTCCAAAGGGGCTATACAAGGAAATTGGGAAAAAATTGAAGCGGACAGTTTTGTGGATATTTTCTCGTAGTTTGAACCTATGGGTTTATAGAATTGCGGAAAACTTTATTTGGAGCTGTCCGGGCCTGAATTGGACCAGATAGCAAGGGACGCCCGATTACATATACCTCTAAAGGGAGCTAGACATTGAAAATGGGGGAAAATTGAAGCGGGACGTTTTGTGGATATTTTCTCGTAGCATTGACCCTATGGGTTTATAGAATTGTAGAAGACTTCATTTGGGGATGTCTGGGGCTGAATTGGAAAAGATACTCGGGGACGTCCAATTACGTTTACCTCTAAAGGGAGCTATACAAGGAAAATAGGGAAAAATTGAAGTGGGACATTTTGTGGATATTTTATCGTAGTTTGACCCTATGGATTTATAGAATTGCGGAAAAATTCATTTGGAGCTGTCCGGTCCTGAATTGGAGCAGATACCAGGGAACGCCCGATTACGTATACCTCCAAAGGGAGCTATACAAGGAAATTGGGAAAAAATTGAAGCGGACCGTTTTGTGGATATTTTCTCGTAGTTTGAACCTATGGGTTTATAGAATTGCGGAAAACTTAATTTAGAGTTGTCCGGGCCTGAATTGGACCAGATACCAAGGGACGCCCGATTACATATACCTCTAAAGGGAGCTATACAATGAAAATGGGGGAAAATTGAAGCGGGACGTTTTGTGGATATTTTCTCCTAGCTTTGACCCTATGGGTTTATAGAATTGTAGAAGACTTCATTTGGGGATGTCTGGGGCTGAATTGGAAAAGATACTCGGGGACGTCCAATTACGTTTACCTCTAAAGGGAGCTATACAAGGAAAATAGGGAAAAATTGAAGTGGGACATTTTGTGGATATTTTCTCGTAGTTTGACCCTATGGATTTATAAAATTGCGGAAAACTTCATTTGGAGCTGTCCGGTCCTGAATTGGAGCAGATACCAGGGAACGCCCGATTACGTATACCTCCAAAGGGAGCTATACAAGGAAATTGGGAAAAAATTGAAGCGGACCGTTTTGTGGATATTTTCTCGTAGTTTGAACCTACGGGTTTATAGAATTGCGGAAAACTTTATTTGGAGCTTTCCGGGCCTGAATTGGACCAGATACCAAGGGACGCCCGATTACATATACCTCTAAAGGGAGCTATACAATGAAAATGGGGGAAAATTGAAGCGGGACGTTTTGTGGATATTTTCTCGTAGCTTTGACCCTATGGGTTTATAGAATTGTAGAAAACTTCATTTGGGGATGTCTGGGGCTTAATTGGAAAAGATACTCGGGGACGTCCAATTACGTTTACCTCTAAAGGGAGCTATACAAGGAAAATAGGGAAAAATTGAAGTGGGACATTTTGTGGATATTTTCTCGTAGTTTGACCCTATGGATTTATAAAATTGCGGAAAACTTCATTTGGAGCTTTCCGGTCCTGAATTGGAGCAGATACCAGGGAACGCCCGATTACGTATACCTCCAAAGGGAGCTATACAAGGAAATTGGGAAAAAATTGAAGCGGACCGTTTTGTGGATATTTTCTCGTAGTTTGAACCTATGGGTTTATAGAATTGCGGAAAACATTATTTGGAGCTGTCCGGGCCTGAATTGGACCAGATACCAAGGGATGCCCGATTACATATACCTCTAAAGGGAGCTATACAATGAAAATGGGTAAAAATTGAAGCGGGACGTTTTGTGGATATTTTCTCGTAGTTTTGACCCTATGGGTTTATAGAATTGTAGAAAACTTCATTTGGGGATGTCTGGGGCTGAATCGGAACAGATACTCGGGGACGTCCAATTACGTTAACCTCTAAAGGGAGCTATACAAGGAAAATAGGGAAAAATTGAAGTGGGATATTTTATGGATATTTTCTCGTAGTTTGACCCTATGGATTTATAAAATTGCGGAAAAATTCATTTGGAGCTGTCCGGTCCTGAATTGGAGCAGATACCAGGGAACGCCCGATTACGTATACCTCCAAAGGGAGCTATACAAGGAAATTGGGAAAAAATTGAAGCGGACCGTTTTGTGGATATTTTCTCGTAGTTTGAACCTATGGGTTTATAGAATTGCGGAAAACTTTATTTGGAGCTGTCCGGGCCTGAATTGGACCAGATACCAAGGGACGCCCGATTACATATACCTCTAAAGGGAGCTATACAATGAAAATGGGGGAAAATTGAAGCGGGACGTTTTGTGGATATTTTCTCCTAGCTTTGACCCTATGGGTTTATAGAATTGTAGAAAACTTCATTTGGGGATGTCTGGGGCTGAATTGGAAAAGATACTCGTGGACGTCCAATTACGTTTACCTCTAAAGGGAGCTATACAAGGAAAATAGGGAAAAATTGAAGTGGGACATTTTGTGGATATTTTCTCGTAGTTTGACCCTATGGATTTATAAAATTGCGGAAAACTTCATTTGGAGCTGTCCGGTCCTGAATTGGAGCAGATACCAGGGAACGCCCGATTACGTATACCTCCAAAGGGAGCTATACAAGGAAATTGGGAAAAAATTGAAGCGGACCGTTTTGTGGATATTTTCTCGTAGTTTGAACCTATGGGTTTATAGAATTGCGGAAAACTTTATTTGGAGCTGTCCGGGCCTGAATTGGACCAGATACCAAGGGACGCCCGATTACATATACCTCTAAAGGGAGCTATACAATGAAAATGGGGGAAAATTGAAGCGGGACGTTTTGTGGATATTTTCTCGTAGCTTTGACCCTATGGGTTTATAGAATTGTAGAAAACTTCATTTGGGGATGTCTGGGGCTTAATTGGAAAAGATACTCGGGGACGTCCAATTACGTTTACCTCTAAAGGGAGCTATACAAGGAAAATAGGGAAAAATTGAAGTGGGACATTTTGTGGATATTTTCTCGTAGTTTGACCCTATGGATTTATAAAATTGCGGAAAACTTCATTTGGAGCTTTCCGGTCCTGAATTGGAGCAGATACCAGGGAACGCCCGATTACGTATACCTCCAAAGGGAGCTATACAAGGAAATTGGGAAAAAATTGAAGCGGACCGTTTTGTGGATATTTTCTCGTAGTTTGAACCTATGGGTTTATAGAATTGCGGAAAACATTATTTGGAGCTGTCCGGGCCTGAATTGGACCAGATACCAAGGGATGCCCGATTACATATACCTCTAAAGGGAGCTATACAATGAAAATGGGTAAAAATTGAAGCGGGACGTTTTGTGGATATTTTCTCGTAGTTTTGACCCTATGGGTTTATAGAATTGTAGAAAACTTCATTTGGGGATGTCTGGGGCTGAATCGGAACAGATACTCGGGGACGTCCAATTACGTTAACCTCTAAAGGGAGCTATACAAGGAAAATAGGGAAAAATTGAAGTGGGATATTTTATGGATATTTTCTCGTAGTTTGACCCTATGGATTTATAAAATTGCGGAAAAATTCATTTGGAGCTGTCTGGTCCTGAATTGGAGCAGATACCAGGGAACGCCCGATTACGTATACCTCCAAAGGGAGCTATACAAGGAAATTGGGAAAAAATTGAAGCGGACCGTTTTGTGGATATTTTCTCGTAGTTTGAACCTATGGGTTTATAGAATTGCGGAAAACTTTATTTGGAGCTGTCCGGGCCTGAATTGGACCAGATACCAAGGGACGCCCGATTACATATACCTCTAAAGGGAGCTATACAATGAAAATGGGGGAAAATTGAAGCGGGACGTTTTGTGGATATTTTCTCCTAGCTTTGACCCTATGGGTTTATAGAATTGTAGAAAACTTCATTTGGGGATGTCTGGGGCTGAATTGGAAAAGATACTCGGGGACGTCCAATTACGTTTACCTCTAAAGGGAGCTATACAAGGAAAATAGGGAAAAATTGAAGTGGGACATTTTGTGGATATTTTCTCGTAGTTTGACCCTATGGATTTATAAAATTGCGGAAAACTTCATTTGGAGCTATCCGGTCCTGAATTGGAGCAGATACCAGGGAACGCCCGATTACGTATACCTCCAAAGGGAGCTATACAAGGAAATTGGGAAAAAATTGAAGCGGACCGTTTTGTGGATATTTTCTCGTAGTTTGAACCTATGGGTTTATAGAATTGCGGAAAACTTTATTTGGAGCTGTCCGGGCCTGAATTGGACCAGATACCAAGGGACGCCCGATTACATATACCTCCAAAGGGACCTATACAATGAAAATGGGGGAAAATTGAAGCGGGACGTTTTGTGGATATTTTCTCATAGCTTTGACCCTATGGGTTTATAGAATTGTAGAAAACTTCATTTGGGGATGTCTGGGGCTTAATTGGAAAAGATACTCGGGGACGTCCAATTACGTTTACCTCTAAAGGGAGCTATACAAGGAAAATAGGGAAAAATTTAAGTGGGACATTTTGTGGATATTTTCTCGTAGTTTGACCCTAGGGATTTATAAAATTGCGGAAAACTTCATTTGGAGCTTTCCGGTCCTGAATTGGAGCAGATACCAGGGAACGCCCGATTACGTATACCTCCAAAGGGAGCTATACAAGGAAATTGGGAAAAAATTGAAGCGGACCGTTTTGTGGATATTTTCTCGTAGTTTGAACCTATGGGTTTATAGAATTGCGGAAAACATTATTTGGAGCTGTCCGGGCCTGAATTGGACCAGATACCAAGGGATGCCCGATTACATATACCTCTAAAGGGAGCTATACAATGAAAATGGGTAAAAATTGAAGCGGGACGTTTTGTGGATATTTTCTCGTAGTTTTGACCCTATGGGTTTATAGAATTGTAGAAAACTTCATTTGGGGATGTCTGGGGCTGAATCGGAACAGATACTCGGGGACGTCCAATTACGTTAACCTCTAAAGGGAGCTATACAAGGAAAATAGGGAAAAATTGAAGTGGGATATTTTATGGATATTTTCTCGTAGTTTGACCCTATGGATTTATAAAATTGCGGAAAAATTCATTTGGAGCTGTCCAGTCCTGAATTGGAGCAGATACCAGGGAACGCCCGATTACGTATACCTCCAAAGGGAGCTATACAAGGAAATTGGGAAAAAATTGAAGCGGACCGTTTTGTGGATATTTTCTCGTAGTTTAAACCTATGGGTTTATAGAATTGCGGAAAACTTTATTTGGAGCTGTCCGGGCCTGAATTGGACCAGATACCAAGGGACGCCCGATTACATATACCTCTAAAGGGAGCTATACAATGAAAATAGGGGAAAATTGAAGCGGGACGTTTTGTGGATATTTTCTCCTAGCTTTGACCCTATGGGTTTATAGAATTGTAGAAAACTTCATTTGGGGATGTCTGGGGCTGAATTGGAAAAGATACTCGTGGACGTCCAATTACGTTTACCTCTAAAGGGAGCTATACAAGGAAAATAGGGAAAAATTGAAGTGGGACATTTTGTGGATATTTTCTCGTAGTTTGACCCTATGGATTTATAAAATTGCGGAAAACTTCATTTGGAGCTGTCCGGTCCTGAATTGGAGCAGATACCAGGGAACGCCCGATTACGTATACCTCCAAAGGGAGCTATACAAGGAAATTGGGAAAAAATTGAAGCGGACCGTTTTGTGGATATTTTCTCGTAGTTTGAACCTATGGGTTTATAGAATTGCGGAAAACTTTATTTGGAGCTGTCCGGGCCTGAATTGGACCAGATACCAAGGGACGCCCGATTACATATACCTCTAAAGGGAGCTATACAATGAAAATGGGGGAAAATTGAAGCGGGACGTTTTGTGGATATTTTCTCGTAGCTTTGACCCTATGGGTTTATAGAATTGTAGAAAACTTCATTTGGGGATGTCTGGGGCTTAATTGGAAAAGATACTCGGGGACGTCCAATTACGTTTACCTCTAAAGGGAGCTATACAAGGAAAATAGGGAAAAATTGAAGTGGGACATTTTGTGGATATTTTCTCGTAGTTTGACCCTATGGATTTATAAAATTGCGGAAAACTTCATTTGGAGCTTTCCGGTCCTGAATTGGAGCAGATACCAGGGAACGCCCGATTACGTATACCTCCAAAGGGAGCTATACAAGGAAATTGGGAAAAAATTGAAGCGGACCGTTTTGTGGATATTTTCTCGTAGTTTGAACCTATGGGTTTATAGAATTGCGGAAAACATTATTTGGAGCTGTCCGGGCCTGAATTGGACCAGATACCAAGGGATGCCCGATTACATATACCTCTAAAGGGAGCTATACAATGAAAATGGGTAAAAATTGAAGCGGGACGTTTTGTGGATATTTTCTCGTAGTTTTGACCCTATGGGTTTATAGAATTGTAGAAAACTTCATTTGGGGATGTCTGGGGCTGAATCGGAACAGATACTCGGGGACGTCCAATTACGTTAACCTCTAAAGGGAGCTATACAAGGAAAATAGGGAAAAATTGAAGTGGGATATTTTATGGATATTTTCTCGTAGTTTGACCCTATGGATTTATAAAATTGCGGAAAAATTCATTTGGAGCTGTCCGGTCCTGAATTGGAGCAGATACCAGGGAACGCCCGATTACGTATACCTCCAAAGGGAGCTATACAAGGAAATTGGGAAAAAATTGAAGCGGACCGTTTTGTGGATATTTTCTCGTAGTTTGAACCTATGGGTTTATAGAATTGCGGAAAACTTTATTTGGAGCTGTCCGGGCCTGAATTGGACCAGATACCAAGGGACGCCCGATTACATATACCTCTAAAGGGAGCTATACAATGAAAATGGGGGAAAATTGAAGCGGGACGTTTTGTGGATATTTTCTCCTAGCTTTGACCCTATGGGTTTATAGAATTGTAGAAAACTTCATTTGGGGATGTCTGGGGCTGAATTGGAAAAGATACTCGGGGACGTCCAATTACGTTTACCTCTAAAGGGAGCTATACAAGGAAAATAGGGAAAAATTGAAGTGGGACATTTTGTGGATATTTTCTCGTAGTTTGACCCTATGGATTTATAAAATTGCGGAAAACTTCATTTGGAGCTGTCCGGTCCTGAATTGGAGCAGATACCAGGGAACGCCCGATTACGTATACCTCCAAAGGGAGCTATACAAGGAAATTGGGAAAAAATTGAAGCGGACCGTTTTGTGGATATTTTCTCGTAGTTTGAACCTATGGGTTTATAGAATTGCGGAAAACTTTATTTGGAGCTGTCCGGGCCTGAATTGGACCAGATACCAAGGGACGCCCGATTACATATACCTCCAAAGGGGCCTATACAATGAAAATGGGGGAAAATTGAAGCGGGACGTTTTGTGGATATTTTCTCATAGCTTTGACCCTATGGGTTTATAGAATTGTAGAAAACTTCATTTGGGGATGTCTGGGGCTTAATTGGAAAAGATACTCGGGGACGTCCAATTACGTTTACCTCTAAAGGGAGCTATACAAGGAAAATAGGGAAAAATTTAAGTGGGACATTTTGTGGATATTTTCTCGTAGTTTGACCCTAGGGATTTATAAAATTGCGGAAAACTTCATTTGGAGCTTTCCGGTCCTGAATTGGAGCAGATACCAGGGAACGCCCGATTACGTATACCTCCAAAGGGAGCTATACAAGGAAATTGGGAAAAAATTGAAGCGGACCGTTTTGTGGATATTTTCTCGTAGTTTGATCCTATGGGTTTATAGAATTGCGGAAAACTTTATTTGGAGCTGTCCGGGCCTGAATTGGACCAGATACCAAGGGATGCCCGATTACATATACCTCTAAAGGGAGCTATACAATGAAAATGGGTAAAAATTGAAGCGGGACGTTTTGTGGATATTTTCTCGTAGTTTTGACCCTATGGGTTTATAGAATTGTAGAAAACTTCATTTGGGGATGTCTGGGGCTGAATCGGAACAGATACTCGGGGACGTCCAATTACGTTAACCTCTAAAGGGAGCTATACAAGGAAAATAGGGAAAAATTGAAGTGGGATATTTTATGGATATTTTCTCATAGTTTGACCCTATGGATTTATAGAATTGCGAAAAACTTCATTTAGAGCTGTCCGGTCCTGAATTGGAGCAGATACCAGGGAACGCCCGATTACGTATACCTCCAAAGGGAGCTATACAAGGAAATTGGGAAAAAATTGAAGCGGACCGTTTTGTGGATATTTTCTCGTAGTTTGAACCTATGGGTTTATAGAATTGCGGAAAACATTATTTGGACCTGTCCGGGCCTGAATTGGACCAGATACCAAGGGATGCCCGATTACATATACCTCTAAAGGGAGCTATACAATGAAAATGGGTAAAAATTGAAGCGGGACGTTTTGTGGATATTTTCTCGTAGTTTTGACCCTATGGGTTTATAGAATTGTAGAAAACTTCATTTGGGGATGTCTGGGGCTGAATCGGAACAGATACTCGGGGACGTCCAATTACGTTAACCTCTAAAGGGAGCTATACAAGGAAAATAGGGAAAAATTGAAGTGGGATATTTTATGGATATTTTCTCGTAGTTTGACCCTATGGATTTATAAAATTGCGGAAAACTTCATTTGGAGCTTTCCGGTCCTGAATTGGAGCAGATACCAGGGAACGCCCGATTACGTATACCTCCAAAGGGAGCTATACAAGGAAATTGGGAAAAAATTGAAGCGGACCGTTTTGTGGATATTTTCTCGTAGTTTGAACCTATGGGTTTATAGAATTGCGGAAAACATTATTTGGAGCTGTCCGAGCCTGAATTGGACCAGATACCAAGGGATGCCCGATTACATATACCTCTAAAGGGAGCTATACAATGAAAATGGGTAAAAATTGAAGCGGGACGTTTTGTGGATATTTTCTCATAGTTTTGACCCTATGGGTTTATAGAATTGTAGAAAACTTCATTTGGGGATGTCTGGGGCTGAATCGGAACAGATACTCGGGGACGTCCAATTACGTTAACCTCTAAAGGGAGCTATACAAGGAAAATAGGGAAAAATTGAAGTGGGATATTTTATGGATATTTTCTCGTAGTTTGACCTTATGGATTTATAAAATTGCGGAAAAATTCATTTGGAGCTGTCCGGTCCTGAATTGGAGCAGATACCAGGGAACGCCCGATTACGTATACCTCCAAAGGGAGCTATACAAGGAAATTGGGAAAAAATTGAAGCGGACCGTTTTGTGGATATTTTCTCGTAGTTTGAACCTATGGGTTTATAGAATTGCGGAAAACTTTATTTGGAGCTGTCCGGGCCTGAATTGGACCAGATACCAAGGGACGCCCGATTACATATACCTCTAAAGGGAGCTATACAATGAAAATGGGGGAAAATTGAAGCGGGACGTTTTGTGGATATTTTCTCCTAGCTTTGACCCTATGGGTTTATAGAATTGTAGAAAACTTCATTTGGGGATGTCTGGGGCTGAATTGGAAAAGATACTCGTGGACGTCCAATTACGTTTACCTCTAAAGGGAGCTATACAAGGAAAATAGGGAAAAATTGAAGTGGGACATTTTGTGGATATTTTCTCGTAGTTTGACCCTATGGATTTATAAAATTGCGGAAAACTTCATTTGGAGCTGTCCGGTCCTGAATTGGAGCAGATACCAGGGAACGCCCGATTACGTATACCTCCAAAGGGAGCTATACAAGGAAATTGGGAAAAAATTGAAGCGGACCGTTTTGTGGATATTTTCTCGTAGTTTGAACCTATGGGTTTATAGAATTGCGGAAAACTTTATTTGGAGCTGTCCGGGCCTGAATTGGACCAGATACCAAGGGACGCCCGATTACATATACCTCTAAAGGGAGCTATACAATGAAAATGGGGGAAAATTGAAGCGGGACGTTTTGTGGATATTTTCTCGTAGCTTTGACCCTATGGGTTTATAGAATTGTAGAAAACTTCATTTGGGGATGTCTGGGGCTTAATTGGAAAAGATACTCGGGGACGTCCAATTACGTTTACCTCTAAAGGGAGCTATACAAGGAAAATAGGGAAAAATTGAAGTGGGACATTTTGTGGATATTTTCTCGTAGTTTGACCCTATGGATTTATAAAATTGCGGAAAACTTCATTTGGAGCTTTCCGGTCCTGAATTGGAGCAGATACCAGGGAACACCCGATTACGTATACCTCCAAAGGGAGCTATACAAGGAAATTGGGAAAAAATTGAAGCGGACCGTTTTGTGGATATTTTCTCGTAGTTTGAACCTATGGGTTTATAGAATTGCGGAAAACATTATTTGGAGCTGTCCGGGCCTGAATTGGACCAGATACCAAGGGATGCCCGATTACATATACCTCTAAAGGGAGCTATACAATGAAAATGGGGGAAAATTGAAGCGGGACATTTTGTGGATATTTTCTCATAGCTTTGACCCTATGGGTTTATAGAATTGTAGAAAACTTCATTTGGGGATGTCTGGGGCTGAATCGGAACAGATACTCGGGGACGTCCAATTACGTTAACCTCTAAAGGGAGCTATACAAGGAAAATAGGGAAAAATTGAAGTGGGATATTTTATGGATATTTTCTCATAGTTTGACCCTATGGATTTATAGAATTGCGGAAAACTTCATTTAGAGCTGTCCGGTCCTGAATTGGAGCAGATACCAGGGAACGCCCGATTACGTATACCTCCAAAGGGAGCTATACAAGGAAATTGGGAAAAAATTGAAGCGGACCGTTTTGTGGATATTTTCTCGTAGTTTGAACCTATGGGTTTATAGAATTGCGGAAAACATTATTTGGACCTGTCCGGGCCTGAATTGGACCAGATACCAAGGGATGCCCGATTACATATACCTCTAAAGGGAGCTATACAATGAAAATGGGTAAAAATTGAAGCGGGACGTTTTGTGGATATTTTCTCGTAGTTTTGACCCTATGGGTTTATAGAATTGTAGAAAACTTCATTTGGGGATGTCTGGGGCTGAATCGGAACAGATACTCGGGGACGTCCAATTACGTTAACCTCTAAAGGGAGCTATACAAGGAAAATAGGGAAAAATTGAAGTGGGATATTTTATGGATATTTTCTCGTAGTTTGACCTTATGGATTTATAAAATTGCGGAAAAATTCATTTGGAGCTGTCCGGTCCTGAATTGGAGCAGATACCAGGGAACGCCCGATTACGTATACCTCCAAAGGGAGCTATACAAGGAAATTGGGAAAAAATTGAAGCGGACCGTTTTGTGGATATTTTCTCGTAGTTTGAACCTATGGGTTTATAGAATTGCGGAAAACTTTATTTGGAGCTGTCCGGGCCTGAATTGGACCAGATACCAAGGGACGCCCGATTACATATACCTCTAAAGGGAGCTATACAATGAAAATGGGGGAAAATTGAAGCGGGACGTTTTGTGGATATTTTCTCCTAGCTTTGACCCTATGGGTTTATAGAATTGTAGAAAACTTCATTTGGGGATGTCTGGGGCTGAATTGGAAAAGATACTCGTGGACGTCCAATTACGTTTACCTCTAAAGGGAGCTATACAAGGAAAATAGGGAAAAATTGAAGTGGGACATTTTGTGGATATTTTCTCGTAGTTTGACCCTATGGATTTATAAAATTGCGGAAAACTTCATTTGGAGCTGTCCGGTCCTGAATTGGAGCAGATACCAGGGAACGCCCGATTACGTATACCTCCAAAGGGAGCTATACAAGGAAATTGGGAAAAAATTGAAGCGGACCGTTTTGTGGATATTTTCTCGTAGTTTGAACCTATGGGTTTATAGAATTGCGGAAAACTTTATTTGGAGCTGTCCGGGCCTGAATTGGACCAGATACCAAGGGACGCCCGATTACATATACCTCTAAAGGGAGCTATACAATGAAAATGGGGGAAAATTGAAGCGGGACGTTTTGTGGATATTTTCTCGTAGCTTTGACCCTATGGGTTTATAGAATTGTAGAAAACTTCATTTGGGGATGTCTGGGGCTTAATTGGAAAAGATACTCGGGGACGTCCAATTACGTTTACCTCTAAAGGGAGCTATACAAGGAAAATAGGGAAAAATTGAAGTGGGACATTTTGTGGATATTTTCTCGTAGTTTGACCCTATGGATTTATAAAATTGCGGAAAACTTCATTTGGAGCTTTCCGGTCCTGAATTGGAGCAGATACCAGGGAACACCCGATTACGTATACCTCCAAAGGGAGCTATACAAGGAAATTGGGAAAAAATTGAAGCGGACCGTTTTGTGGATATTTTCTCGTAGTTTGAACCTATGGGTTTATAGAATTGCGGAAAACATTATTTGGAGCTGTCCGGGCCTGAATTGGACCAGATACCAAGGGATGCCCGATTACATATACCTCTAAAGGGAGCTATACAATGAAAATGGGGGAAAATTGAAGCGGGACATTTTGTGGATATTTTCTCATAGCTTTGACCCTATGGGTTTATAGAATTGTAGAAAACTTCATTTGGGGATGTCTGGGGCTGAATCGGAACAGATACTCGGGGACGTCCAATTACGTTAACCTCTAAAGGGAGCTATACAAGGAAAATAGGGAAAAATTGAAGTGGGATATTTTATGGATATTTTCTCATAGTTTGACCCTATGGATTTATAGAATTGCGGAAAACTTCATTTAGAGCTGTCCGGTCCTGAATTGGAGCAGATACCAGGGAACGCCCGATTACGTATACCTCCAAAGGGAGCTATACAAGGAAATTGGGAAAAAATTGAAGCGGACCGTTTTGTGGATATTTTCTCGTAGTTTGAACCTATGGGTTTATAGAATTGCGGAAAACATTATTTGGACCTGTCCGGGCCTGAATTGGACCAGATACCAAGGGATGCCCGATTACATATACCTCTAAAGGGAGCTATACAATGAAAATGGGTAAAAATTGAAGCGGGACGTTTTGTGGATATTTTCTCGTAGTTTTGACCCTATGGGTTTATAGAATTGTAGAAAACTTCATTTGGGGATGTCTGGGGCTGAATCGGAACAGATACTCGGGGACGTCCAATTACGTTAACCTCTAAAGGGAGCTATACAAGGAAAATAGGGAAAAATTGAAGTGGGATATTTTATGGATATTTTCTCGTAGTTTGACCCTATGGATTTATAAAATTGCGGAAAACTTCATTTGGAGCTTTCCGGTCCTGAATTGGAGCAGATACCAGGGAACGCCCGATTACGTATACCTCCAAAGGGAGCTATACAAGGAAATTGGGAAAAAATTGAAGCGGACCGTTTTGTGGATATTTTCTCGTAGTTTGAACCTATGGGTTTATAGAATTGCGGAAAACATTATTTGGAGCTGTCCGGGCCTGAATTGGACCAGATACCAAGGGATGCCCGATTACATATACCTCTAAAGGGAGCTATACAATGAAAATGGGTAAAAATTGAAGCGGGACGTTTTGTGGATATTTTCTCGTAGTTTTGACCCTATGGGTTTATAGAATTGTAGAAAACTTCATTTGGGGATGTCTGGGGCTGAATCGGAATAGATACTCGGGGACGTCCAATTACGTTAACCTCTAAAGGGAGCTATACAAGGAAAATAGGGAAAAATTGAAGTGGGATATTTTATGGATATTTTCTCGTAGTTTGACCCTATGGATTTATAAAATTGCGGAAAAATTCATTTGGAGCTGTCCGGTCCTGAATTGGAGCAGATACCAGGGAACGCCCGATTACGTATACCTCCAAAGGGAGCTATACAAGGAAATTGGGAAAAAATTGAAGCGGACCGTTTTGTGGATATTTTCTCGTAGTTTGAACCTATGGGTTTATAGAATTGCGGAAAACTTTATTTGGAGCTGTCCGGGCCTGAATTGGACCAGATACCAAGGGACACCCGATTACATATACCTCTAAAGGGAGCTATACAATGAAAATGGGGGAAAATTGAAGCGGGACGTTTTGTGGATATTTTCTCCTAGCTTTGACCCTATGGGTTTATAGAATTGTAGAAAACTTCATTTGGGGATGTCTGGGGCTGAATTGGAAAAGATACTCGTGGACGTCCAATTACGTTTACCTCTAAAGGGAGCTATACAAGGAAAATAGGGAAAAATTGAAGTGGGACATTTTGTGGATATTTTCTCGTAGTTTGACCCTATGGATTTATAAAATTGCGGAAAACTTCATTTGGAGCTGTCCGGTCCTGAATTGGAGCAGATACCAGGGAACGCCCGATTACGTATACCTCCAAAGGGAGCTATACAAGGAAATTGGGAAAAAATTGAAGCGGACCGTTTTGTGGATATTTTCTCGTAGTTTGAACCTATGGGTATATAGAATTGCGGAAAACTTTATTTGGAGCTGTCCGGGCCTGAATTGGACCAGATACCAAGGGACGCCCGATTACATATACCTCTAAAGGGAGCTATACAATGAAAATGGGGGAAAATTGAAGCGGGACGTTTTGTGGATATTTTCTCGTAGCTTTGACCCTATGGGTTTATAGAATTGTAGAAAACTTCATTTGGGGATGTTTGGGGCTTAATTGGAAAAGATACTCGGGGACGTCCAATTACGTTTACCTCTAAAGGGAGCTATACAAGGAAAATAGGGAAAAATTGAAGTGGGACATTTTGTGGATATTTTCTCGTAGTTTGACCCTATGGATTTATAAAATTGCGGAAAACTTCATTTGGAGCTTTCCGGTCCTGAATTGGAGCAGATACCAGGGAACACCCGATTACGTATACCTCCAAAGGGAGCTATACAAGGAAATTGGGAAAAAATTGAAGCGGACCGTTTTGTGGATATTTTCTCGTAGTTTGAACCTATGGGTTTATAGAATTGCGGAAAACATTATTTGGAGCTGTCCGGGCCTGAATTGGACCAGATACCAAGGGATGCCCGATTACATATACCTCTAAAGGGAGCTATACAATGAAAATGGGTAAAAATTGAAGCGGGACGTTTTGTGGATATTTTCTCGTAGTTTTGACCCTATGGGTTTATAGAATTGTAGAAAACTTCATTTGGGGATGTCTGGGGCTGAATCGGAACAGATACTCGGGGACGTCCAATTACGTTAACCTCTAAAGGGAGCTATACAAGGAAAATAGGGAAAAATTGAAGTGGGATATTTTATGGATATTTTCTCGTAGTTTGACCCTATGGATTTATAAAATTGCGGAAAAATTCATTTGGAGCTGTCCGGTCCTGAATTGGAGCAGATACCAGGGAACGCCCGATTACGTATACCTCCAAAGGGAGCTATACAAGGAAATTGGGAAAAAATTGAAGCGGACCGTTTTGTGGATATTTTCTCGTAGTTTGAACCTATGGGTTTATAGAATTGCGGAAAACTTTATTTGGAGCTGTCCGGGCCTGAATTGGACCAGATACCAAGGGACGCCCGATTACATATACCTCTAAAGGGAGCTATACAATGAAAATGGGGGAAAATTGAAGCGGGACGTTTTGTGGATATTTTCTCCTAGCTTTGACCCTATGGGTTTATAGAATTGTAGAAAACTTCATTTGGGGATGTCTGGGGCTGAATTGGAAAAGATACTCGGGGACGTCCAATTACGTTTACCTCTAAAGGGAGCTATACAAGGAAAATAGGGAAAAATTGAAGTGGGACATTTTGTGGATATTTTCTCGTAGTTTGACCCTATGGATTTATAAAATTGCGGAAAACTTCATTTGGAGCTGTCCGGTCCTGAATTGGAGCAGATACCAGGGAACGCCCGATTACGTATACCTCCAAAGGGAGCTATACAAGGAAATTGGGAAAAAATTGAAGCGGACCGTTTTGTGGATATTTTCTCGTAGTTTGAACCTATGGGTTTATAGAATTGCGGAAAACTTTATTTGGAGCTGTCCGGGCCTGAATTGGACCAGATACCAAGGGATGCCCGATTACATATACCTCCAAAGGGACCTATACAATGAAAATGGGGGAAAATTGAAGCGGGACGTTTTGTGGATATTTTCTCATAGCTTTGACCCTATGGGTTTATAGAATTGTAGAAAACTTCATTTGGGGATGTCTGGGGCTTAATTGGAAAAGATACTCGGGCACGTCCAATTACGTTTACCTCTAAAGGGAGCTATACAAGGAAAATAGGGAAAAATTTAAGTGGGACATTTTGTGGATATTTTCTCGTAGTTTGACCCTAGGGATTTATAAAATTGCGGAAAACTTCATTTGGAGCTTTCCGGTCCTGAATTGGAGCAGATACCAGGGAACGCCCGATTACGTATACCTCCAAAGGGAGCTATACAAGGAAATTGGGAAAAAATTGAAGCGGACCGTTTTGTGGATATTTTCTCGTAGTTTGAACCTATGGGTTTATAGAATTGCGGAAAACTTTATTTGGAGCTGTCCGGGCCTGAATTGGACCAGATACCAAGGGACGCCCGATTACATATACCTCTAAAGGGAGCTATACAATGAAAATGGGGGAAAATTGAAGCGGGACATTTTGTGGATATTTTCTCGTAGCTTTGACCCTATGGGTTTATAGAATTGTAGAAAACTTCATTTGGGGATGTCTGGGGCTTAATTGGAAAAGATACTCGGGGACGTCCAATTACGTTTACATCTAAAGGGAGCTATACAAGGAAAATAGGGAAAAATTGAAGTGGGACATTTTGTGGATATTTTCTCGTAGTTTGACCCTATGGATTTATAAAATTGCGGAAAACTTCATTTGGAGCTTTCCGGTCCTGAATTGGAGCAGATACCAGGGAACGCCCGATTACGTATACCTCCAAAGGGAGCTATACAAGGAAATTGGGAAAAAATTGAAGCGGACCGTTTTGTGGATATTTTCTCGTAGTTTGAACCTATGGGTTTATAGAATTGCGGAAAACATTATTTGGAGCTGTCCGGGCCTGAATTGGACCAGATACCAAGGGATGCCCGATTACATATACCTCTAAAGGGAGCTATACAATGAAAATGGGTAAAAATTGAAGCGGGACATTTTGTGGATATTTTCTCGTAGTTTTGACCCTATGGGTTTATAGAATTGTAGAAAACTTCATTTGGGGATGTCTGGGGCTGAATCGGAACAGATACTCGGGGACGTCCAATTACGTTAACCTCTAAAGGGAGCTATACAAGGAAAATAGGGAAAAATTGAAGTGGGATATTTTATGGATATTTTCTCGTAGTTTGACCCTATGGATTTATAAAATTGCGGAAAAATTCATTTGGAGCTGTCCGGTCCTGAATTGGAGCAGATACCAGGGAACGCCCGATTACGTATACCTCCAAAGGGAGCTATACAAGGAAATTGGGAAAAAATTGAAGCGGACCGTTTTGTGGATATTTTCTCGTAGTTTGAACCTATGGGTTTATAGAATTGCGGAAAACTTTATTTGGAGCTGTCCGGGCCTGAATTGGACCAGATACCAAGGGACGCCCGATTACATATACCTCTAAAGGGAGCTATACAATGAAAATGGGGGAAAATTGAAGCGGGACGTTTTGTGGATATTTTCTCCTAGCTTTGACCCTATGGGTTTATAGAATTGTAGAAAACTTCATTTGGGGATGTCTGGGGCTGAATTGGAAAAGATACTCGGGGACGTCCAATTACGTTTACCTCTAAAGGGAGCTATACAAGGAAAATAGGGAAAAATTGAAGTGGGACATTTTGTGGATATTTTCTCGTAGTTTGACCCTATGGATTTATAAAATTGCGGAAAACTTCATTTGGAGCTGTCCGGTCCTGAATTGGAGCAGATACCAGGGAACGCCCGATTACGTATACCTCCAAAGGGAGCTATACAAGGAAATTGGGAAAAAATTGAAGCGGACCGTTTTGTGGATATTTTCTCGTAGTTTGAACCTATGGGTTTATAGAATTGCGGAAAACTTTATTTGGAGCTGTCCGGGCCTGAATTGGACCAGATACCAAGGGACGCCCGATTACATATACCTCCAAAGGGACCTATACAATGAAAATGGGGGAAAATTGAAGCGGGACGTTTTGTGGATATTTTCTCATAGCTTTGACCCTATGGGTTTATAGAATTGTAGAAAACTTCATTTGGGGATGTCTGGGGCTTAATTGGAAAAGATACTCGGGGACGTCCAATTACGTTTACCTCTAAAGGGAGCTATACAAGGAAAATAGGGAAAAATTTAAGTGGGACATTTTGTGGATATTTTCTCGTAGTTTGACCCTAGGGATTTATAAAATTGCGGAAAACTTCATTTGGAGCTTTCCGGTCCTGAATTGGAGCAGATACCAGGGAACGCCCGATTACGTATACCTCCAAAGGGAGCTATACAAGGAAATTGGGAAAAAATTGAAGCGGACCGTTTTGTGGATATTTTCTCGTAGTTTGATCCTATGGGTTTATAGAATTGCGGAAAACTTTATTTGGAGCTGTCCGGGCCTGAATTGGACCAGATACCAAGGGATGCCCGATTACATATACCTCTAAAGGGAGCTATACAATGAAAATGGGTAAAAATTGAAGCGGGACGTTTTGTGGATATTTTCTCGTAGTTTTGACCCTATGGGTTTATAGAATTGTAGAAAACTTCATTTGGGGATGTCTGGGGCTGAATCGGAACAGATACTCGGGGACGTCCAATTACGTTAACCTCTAAAGGGAGCTATACAAGGAAAATAGGGAAAAATTGAAGTGGGATATTTTATGGATATTTTCTCGTAGTTTGACCCTATGGATTTATAGAATTGCGGAAAACTTCATTTAGAGCTGTCCGGTCCTGAATTGGAGCAGATACCAGGGAACGCCCGATTACGTATACCTCCAAAGGGGCTATACAAGGAAATTGGGAAAAAATTGAAGCGGACCGTTTTGTGGATATTTTCTCGTAGTTTGAACCTATGGGTTTATAGAATTGCGGAAAACTTTATTTGGAGCTGTCCGGGCCTGAATTGGACCAGATACCAAGGGACGCCCGATTACATATACCTCTAAAGGGAGCTATACAATGAAAATGGGGGAAAATTGAAGCGGGATGTTTTGTGGATATTTTCTCGTAGCATTGACCCTATGGGTTTATAGAATTGTAGAAAACTTCATTTGGGGATGTCTGGGGCTGAATTGGAAAAGATACTCGGGAACGTCCAATTACGTTTACCTCTAAAGGGAGCTATACAAGGAGAATAGGGAAAAATTGAAGTGGGACATTTTGTGGATATTTTCTCGTAGTTTGACCCTATGGATTTATAAAATTGCTGAAAACTTTATTTGGAGCTGTCCGGGCCTGAATTGGACCAGATAGCAAGGGACGCCCGATTACATATACCTCTAAAGGGAGCTAGACATTGAAAATGGGGGAAAATTGAAGCGGGACGTTTTGTGGATATTTTCTCGTAGCATTGACCCTATGGGTTTATAGAATTGTAGAAGACTTCATTTGGGGATGTCTGGGGCTGAATTGGAAAAGATACTCGGGGACGTCCAATTACGTTTACCTCTAAAGGGAGCTATACAAGGAAAATAGGGAAAAATTGAAGTGGGACATTTTGTGGATATTTTATCGTAGTTTGACCCTATGGATTTATAGAATTGCGGAAAAATTCATTTGGAGCTGTCCGGTCCTGAATTGGAGCAGATACCAGGGAACGCCCGATTACGTATACCTCCAAAGGGAGCTATACAAGGAAATTGGGAAAAAATTGAAGCGGACCGTTTTGTGGATATTTTCTCGTAGTTTGAACCTATGGGTTTATAGAATTGCGGA
Organism: Heracleum sosnowskyi; assembly: GCA_030848705.1. Lineage (NCBI taxonomy): Eukaryota > Viridiplantae > Streptophyta > Magnoliopsida > Apiales > Apiaceae > Heracleum > Heracleum sosnowskyi. The sequence continues at coordinate 52,852,141 of CM061236.1, forward strand.
AAACTTAATTTGGAGCTGTCCGAGCCTGAATTGGACCAGATACCAAGGGACGCCCGATTACATATACCTCTAAAGGGAGCTATACAATGAAAATGGGGGAAAATTGAAGCGGGACGTTTTGTGGATATTTTCTCCTAGCTTTGACCCTATGGGTTTATAGAATTGTAGAAGACTTCATTTGGGGATGTCTGGGGCTGAATTGGAAAAGATACTCGGGGACGTCCAATTACGTTTACCTCTAAAGGGAGCTATACAAGGAAAATAGGGAAAAATTGAAGTGGGACATTTTGTGGATATTTTCTCGTAGTTTGACCCTATGGATTTATAAAATTGCGGAAAACTTCATTTGGAGCTGTCCGGTCCTGAATTGGAGCAGATACCAGGGAACGCCCGATTACGTATACCTCCAAAGGGAGCTATACAAGGAAATTGGGAAAAAATTGAAGCGGACCGTTTTGTGGATATTGTCTCGTAGTTTGAACCTATGGGTTTATAGAATTGCGGAAAACTTTATTTGGAGCTGTCCGGGCCTGAATTGGACCAGATACCAAGGGACGCCCGATTACATATACCTCTAAAGGGAGCTATACAATGAAAATGGGGGAAAATTGAAGCGGGACGTTTTGTGGATATTTTCTCGTAGCTTTGACCCTATGGGTTTATTGAATTGTAGAAAACTTCATTTGGGGATGTCTGGGGCTTAATTGGAAAAGATACTCGGGGACGTCCAATTACGTTTACGTCTAAAGGGAGCTATACAAGGAAAATAGGGAAAAATTGAAGTGGGACATTTTGTGGATATTTTCTCGTAGTTTGACCCTATGGATTTATAAAATTGCGGAAAACTTCATTTAGAGCTTTCCGGTCCTGAATTGGAGCAGATACCAGGGAACGCCCGATTACGTATACCTCCAAAGGGAGCTATACAAGGAAATTGGGAAAAAATTGAAGCGGACCGTTTTGTGGATATTTTCTCGTAGTTTGAACCTATGGGTTTATAGAATTGCGGAAAACATTATTTGGAGCTGTCCGGGCCTGAATTGGACCAGATACCAAGGGATGCCCGATTACATATACCTCTAAAGGGAGCTATACAATGAAAATGGGGGAAAATTGAAGCGGGACGTTTTGTGGATATTTTCTCCTAGCTTTGACCCTATGGGTTTATAGAATTGTAGAAAACTTCATTTGGGGATGTCTGGGGCTGAATCGGAACAGATACTCGGGGACGTCCAATTACGTTAACCTCTAAAGGGAGCTATACAAGGAAAATAGGGAAAAATTGAAGTGGGATATTTTATGGATATTTTCTCGTAGTTGACCCTATGGATTTATAAAATTGCGGAAAAATTCATTTGGAGCTGTCCGGTCCTGAATTGGAGCAGATACCAGGGAACGCCCGATTACGTATACCTCCAAAGGGAGCTATACAAGGAAATTGGGAAAAAATTGAAGCGGACCGTTTTGTGGATATTTTCTCGTAGTTTGAACCTATGGGTTTATAGAATTGCGGAAAACTTTATTTGGAGCTGTCCGGGCCTGAATTGGACCAGATACCAAGGGACGCCCGATTACATATACCTCTAAAGGGAGCTATACAATGAAAATGGGGGAAAATTGAAGCGGGACGTTTTGTGGATATTTTCTCGTAGCTTTGACCCTATGGGTTTATTGAATTGTAGAAAACTTCATTTGGGGATGTCTGGGGCTTAATTGGAAAAGATACTCGGGGACGTCCAATTACGTTTACCTCTAAAGGGAGCTATACAAGGAAAATAGGGAAAAATTGAAGTGGGACATTTTGTGGATATTTTCTCGTAGTTTGACCCTATGGATTTATAAAATTGCGGAAAACTTCATTTAGAGCTTTCCGGTCCTGAATTGGAGCAGATACCAGGGAACGCCCGATTACGTATACCTCCAAAGGGAGCTATACAAGGAAATTGGGAAAAAATTGAAGCGGACCGTTTTGTGGATATTTTCTCGTAGTTTGAACCTATGGGTTTATAGAATTGCGGAAAACATTATTTGGAGCTGTCCGGGCCTGAATTGGACCAGATACCAAGGGATGCCCGATTACATATACCTCTAAAGGGAGCTATACAATGAAAATGGGGGAAAATTGAAGCGGGACGTTTTGTGGATATTTTCTCCTAGCTTTGACCCTATGGGTTTATAGAATTGTAGAAAACTTCATTTGGGGATGTCTGGGGCTGAATCGGAACAGATACTCGGGGACGTCCAATTACGTTAACCTCTAAAGGGAGCTATACAAGGAAAATAGGGAAAAATTGAAGTGGGATATTTTATGGATATTTTCTCGTAGTTGACCCTATGGATTTATAAAATTGCGGAAAAATTCATTTGGAGCTGTCCGGTCCTGAATTGGAGCAGATACCAGGGAACGCCCGATTACGTATACCTCCAAAGGGAGCTATACATGGAAATTGGGAAAAAATTGAAGCGGACCGTTTTGTGGATATTTTCTCGTAGTTTGAACCTATGGGTTTATAGAATTGCGGAAAACTTTATTTGGAGCTGTCCGGGCCTGAATTGGACCAGATACCAAGGGACGCCCGATTACATATACCTCTAAAGGGAGCTATACAATGAAAATGGGGGAAAATTGAAGCGGGACGTTTTGTGGATATTTTCTCCTAGCTTTGACCCTATGGGTTTATAGAATTGTAGAAAACTTCATTTGGGGATGTCTGGGGCTGAATTGGAAAAGATACTCGGGGACGTCCAATTACGTTTACCTCTAAAGGGAGCTATACAAGGAAAATAGGGAAAAATTGAAGTGGGACATTTTGTGGATATTTTCTCGTAGTTTGACCCTATGGATTTATAAAATTGCGGAAAACTTCATTTGGAGCTGTCCGGTCCTGAATTGGAGCAGATACTAGGGAACGCCCGATTACGTATACCTCCAAAGGGAGCTATACAAGGAAATTGGGAAAAAATTGAAGCGGACCGTTTTGTGGATATTTTCTCGTAGTTTGAACCTATGGGTTTATAGAATTGCGGAAAACTTTATTTGGAGCTGTCCGGGCCTGAATTGGACCAGATACCAAGGGACGCCCGATTACATATACCTCTAAAGGGAGCTATACAATGAAAATGGGGGAAAATTGAAGCGGGACGTTTTGTGGATATTTTCTCATAGCTTTGACCCTATGGGTTTATAGAATTGTAGAAAACTTCATTTGGGGATGTCTGGGGCTTAATTGGAAAAGATACTCGGGGACGTCCAATTACGTTTACCTCTAAAGGGAGCTATACAAGGAAAATAGGGAAAAATTTAAGTGGGACATTTTGTGGATATTTTCTTGTAGTTTGACCCTATGGATTTATAAAATTGCGGAAAACTTCATTTGGAGCTTTCCGGTCCTGAATTGGAGCAGATACCAGGGAACGCTCGATTACGTATACCTCCAAAGGGAGCTATACAAGGAAATTGGGAAAAAATTGAAGCGGACCGTTTTGTGGATATTTTCTCGTAGTTTGATCCTATGGGTTTATAGAATTGCGGAAAACTTTATTTGGAGCTGTCCGGGCCTGAATTGGACCAGATACCAAGGGATGCCCGATTACATATACCTCTAAAGGGAGCTATACAATGAAAATGGGTAAAAATTGAAGCGGGACGTTTTGTGGATATTTTCTCGTAGTTTTTACCCTATGGGTTTATAGAATTGTAGAAAACTTCATTTGGGGATGTCTGGGGCTGAATCGGAGCAGATACTAGGGAACGCCCGATTACGTATACCTCCAAAGGGAGCTATACAAGGAAATTGGGAAAAAATTGAAGCGGACCGTTTTGTGGATATTTTCTCGTAGTTTGAACCTATGGGTTTATAGAATTGCGGAAATCTTTATTTGGAGCTGTCCGGGCCTGAATTGGACCAGATACCAAGGGACGCCCGATTACATATACCTCTAAAGGGAGCTATACAATGAAAATGGGGGAAAATTGAAGCGGGACGTTTTGTGGATATTTTCTCATAGCTTTGACCCTATGGGTTTATAGAATTGTAGAAAACTTCATTTGGGGATGTCTGGGGCTGAATCGGAACAGATACTCGGGGACGTCCAATTACGTTAACCTCTAAAGGGAGCTATACAAGGAAAATAGGGAAAAATTGAAGTGGGATATTTTATGGATATTTTCTCGTAGTTTGACCCTATGGATTTATAAAATTGCGGAAAAATTCATTTGGAGCTGTCCGGTCCTGAATTGGAGCAGATACCAGGGAACGCCCGATTACGTATACCTCCAAAGGGAGCTATACAAGGAAATTGGGAAAAAATTGAAGCGGACCGTTTTGTGGATATTTTCTCGTAGTTTGAACCTATGGGTTTATAGAATTGCGGAAAACTTTATTTGGAGCTGTCCGGGCCTGAATTGGACCAGATACCAAGGGACGCCCGATTACATATACCTCTAAAGGGAGCTATACAATAAAAATGGGGGAAAATTGAAGCGGGACGTTTTGTGGATATTTTCTCCTAGCTTTGACCCTATGGGTTTATAGAATTGTAGAAAACTTCATTTGGGGATGTCTGGGGCTGAATTGGAAAAGATACTCGGGGACGTCCAATTACGTTTACCTCTAAAGTAAGCTATACAAGGAAAATAGGGAAAAATTGAAGTGGGACATTTTGTGGATATTTTCTCGTAGTTTGACCCTATGGATTTATAAAATTGCGGAAAACTTCATTTGGAGCTGTCCGGTCCTGAATTGGAGCAGATACTAGGGAACGCCCGATTACGTATACCTCCAAAGGGAGCTATACAAGGAAATTGGGAAAAAATTGAAGCGGACCGTTTTGTGGATATTTTCTCGTAGTTTGAACCTATGGGTTTATAGAATTGCGGAAAACTTTATTTGGAGCTGTCCGGGCCTGAATTGGACCAGATACCAAGGGACGCCCGATTACATATACCTCTAAAGGGAGCTATACAATGAAAATGGGGGAAAATTGAAGCGGGACGTTTTGTGGATATTTTCTCATAGCTTTGACCCTATGGGTTTATAGAATTGTAGAAAACTTCATTTGGGGATGTCTGGGGCTTAATTGGAAAAGATACTCGGGGACGTCCAATTACGTTTACCTCTATAGGGAGCTATACAAGGAAAATAGGGAAAAATTTAAGTGGGACATTTTGTGGATATTTTCTCGTAGTTTGACCCTATGGATTTATAAAATTGCGGAAAACTTCATTTGGAGCTTTCCGGTCCTGAATTGGAGCAGATACCAGGGAACGCCCGATTACGTATACCTCCAAAGGGAGCTATACAAGGAAATTGGGAAAAAATTGAAGCGGACCGTTTTGTGGATATTTTCTCGTAGTTTGATCCTATGGGTTTATAGAATTGCGGAAAACATTATTTGGAGCTGTCCGGGCCTGAATTGGACCAGATACCAAGGGATGCCCGATTACATATACCTCTAAAGGGAGCTATACAATGAAAATGGGTAAAAATTGAAGCGGGACGTTTTGTGGATATTTTCTCGTAGTTTTGACCCTATGGGTTTATAGAATTGTAGAAAACTTCATTTGGGGATGTCTGGGGCTGAATCGGAACAGATACTCGGGGACGTCCAATTACGTTAACCTTTAAAGGGAGCTATACAAGGAAAATAGGGAAAAATTGAAGTGGGATATTTTATGGATAGTTTCTCGTAGTTTGACCCTATGGATTTATAGAATTGCGGAAAACTTCATTTAGAGCTGTCCGGTCCTGAATTGGAGCAGATACCAGGGAACGCCCGATTACGTATACCTCCAAAGGGGCTATACAAAGAAATTGGGAAAAAATTGAAGCGGACCGTTTTGTGGATATTTTCTCGTAGTTTGAACCTATGGGTTTATAGAATTGCGGAAAACTTTATTTGGAGCTGTCCGGGCCTGAATTGGACCAGATACCAATGGACGCCCGATTACATATACCTCTAAAGGGAGCTATACAATGAAAATGGGGGAAAATTGAAGCGGGACGTTTTGTGGATATTTTCTCGTAGCATTGACCCTATGGGTTTATAGAATAGTAGAAAACTTCATTTGGGGATGTCTGGGGCTTAATTGGAAAAGATACTCGGGGACGTCCAATTACGTTTACCTCTAAAGGGAGCTATACAAGGAAAATAGGGAAAAATTGAAGTGGGACATTTTGTGGATATTTTATCGTAGTTTGACCCTATGGATTTATAGAATTGCGGAAAAATTCATTTGGAGCTGTCCGGTCCTGAATTGGAGCAGATACCAGGGAACGCCCGATTACGTATACCTCCAAAGGGAGCTATACAAGGAAATTGGGAAAAAATTGAAGCGGACCATTTTGTGGATATTTTCTCGTAGTTTGAACCTATGGGTTTATAGAATTGCGGAAAACTTAATTTGGAGCTGTCCGGGCCTGAATTGGACCAGATACCAAGGGACGCCCGATTACATATACCTCTAAAGGGAGCTATACAATGAAAATGGGGGAAAATTGAAGCGGGACGTTTTGTGGATATTTTCTCCTAGCTTTGACCCTATGGGTTTATAGAATTGTAGAAAACTTCATTTGGGGATGTCTGGGGTTGAATTGGAAAAGATACTCGGGGACGTCCAATTACGTTTACCTCTAAAGGGAGCTATACAAGGAAAATAGGGAAAAATTGAAGTGGGACATTTTGTGGATATTTTCTCGTAGTTTGACCCTATGGATTTATAAAATTGCGGAAAACTTCATTTGGAGCTGTCCGGTCCTGAATTGGAGCAGATACCAGGGAACGCCCGATTACGTATACCTCCAAAGGGAGCTATACAAGGAAATTGGGAAAAAATTGAAGCGGACCGTTTTGTGGATATTTTCTCGTAGTTTGAACCTATGGGTTTATAGAATTGCGGAAAACTATATTTGGAACTATCCGGGCCTGAATTGGACCAGATACCAAGGGACGCCCGATTACATATACCTCTAAAGGGAGCTATACAATGAAAATGGGGGAAAATTGAAGCGGGACATTTTGTGGATATTTTCTCATAGCTTTGACCCTATGGGTTTATAGAATTGTAGAAAACTTCATTTGGGGATGTCTGGGGCTGAATTGGAAAAGATACTCGGGGACGTCCAATTACGTTTACCTCTAAAGGGAGCTATACAAGGAAAATAGGGAAAAATTGAAGTGGGACATTTTGTGGATATTTTCTCGTAGTTTGACCCTATGGATTTATAAAATTGCGGAAAACTTCATTTGGAGCTGTCCGGTCCTGAATTGGAGCAGATACCAGGGAACGCCCGATTACGTATACCACCAAAGGGAGCTATACAAGGAAATTGGGAAAAAATTGAAGTGGACCGTTTTGTGGATATTTTCTCGTAGTTTGAACCTATGGGTTTATAGAATTGCGGAAAACTTTATTTGGAGCTGTCCGGGCCTGAATTGGACCAGATACCAAGGGATGCCCGATTACATATACCTCTAAAGGGAGCTATACAATGAAAATGGGTAAAAATTGAAGCGGGACGTTTTGTGGATATTTTCTCATAGTTTTGACCATATGGGTTTATAGAATTGTAGAAAACTTCATTTGGGGATGTCTGGGGCTTAATCGGAACAGATACTCGGGGACGTCCAATTACGTTAACCTCTAAAGGGAGCTATACAAGGAAAATAGGGAAAAATTGAAGTGGGATATTTTATGGATATCTTCTCGTAGTTTGACCCTATGGATTTATAGAATTGCGGAAAACTTCATTTAGAGCTGTCCGGTCCTGAATTGGAGCAGATACCAGGGAACGCCCGATTACGTAAACCTCCAAAGGGGCTATACAAGGAAATTGGGAAAAAATTGAAGCGGACCGTTTTGTGGATATTTTCTCGTAGTTTGAACCTATGGGTTTATAGAATTGCGGAAAACTTTATTTGGAGCTGTCCGGGCCTGAATTGGACCAGATACCAAGGGACGCCCGATTACATATACCTCTAAAGGGAGCTATACAATGAAAATGGGGGAAAATTGAAGCGGGACGTTTTGTGGATATTTTCTCGTAGCATTGACCCTATGGGTTTATAGAATTGTAGAAAACTTCATTTGGGGATGTCTGGGGCTGAATTGGAAAAGATACTCGGGGACGTCCAATTACGTTTACCTCTAACGGGAGCTATACAAGGAAAATAGGGAAAAATTGAAGTGGGACATTTTGTGGATATTTTCTCGTAGTTTGACCCTGTGGATTTATAAAATTGCGGAAAACTTCATATGGAGCTGTCCGGTCCTGAATTGGAGCAGATACCAGGGAACGCCCGATTACGTATACCTCCAAAGGGAGCTATACAAGGAAATTGGGAAAAAATTGAAGCGGACCGTTTTGTGGATATTTTCTCGTAGTTTGAACCTATGGGTTTATAGAATTGCGGAAAACTTTATTTGGAGCTGTCCGGGCCTGAATTGGACCAGATACCAAGGGACGCCCGATTACATATACCTCTAAAGGGAGCTATACAATGAAAATGGGGGAAAATTGAAGCGGGACGTTTTGTGGATATTTTCTCGTAGCTTTGACTCTATGGGTTTATAGAATTGTAGAAAACTTCATTTGGGGATGTCTGGGGCTGAATTGGAAAAGATACTCGGGGACGTTGATAAGTGGATTTCATATCCACTTGGATCGTCCTAAATTGGCTTAAGTTGGTTGTTTTGTTCTCAAGTTTGTGGTATTTGTGATATGTTTGGTGTTAGTATTTGCAGAGTTGAGTTGTCAGCAGAGATGTGGAGTTCTTGTGGTTTGCGGAGGTGTTTTGAGCATGTTTGTGAAGGTCAAGTGGTTGCGGGAGTTGGAAGTGCAAGGAAATCCTAAACTTGAAAGGATTGGAGAATAAAGAGCTCAATTTGGAGATTTATTAGAAGGAAATTAGGATTTGTTGGGCTACCTGCACATCATTCACTGTTTGGGCCATATCTCGAGATGTAGAAGTCAGAATTGGACGAGTAAACAGTCCACGCGAAGAGAAAGGAATTCTGGACAGGAAACCAGGCGCGCCCGCGCCACCTCCCACGCGCCCGCGCCACAACTGACAGAAGTCTCCGCGCATCCGCGCCACCTCCCGCGCGCCCGCGCCAGAAGAATGCTGAAAACTGCAAGTGTGTGGTCAGAAGAGGAAACTTGCCATAGATTTTCAGCCTTAAGCCTTTATAAGTATTTGATGGACGTTTTCTGAGGGATATAAGACATATATATCAATATACATACATTCATATTTATCCACCGGTGAGGAGAACAAGAAGACGGTTGATTTACAAAGACCTAGTTTTCATCTAATCTTTGTATTCTTCTAAATTAGGCGATACTTTGGATTCTCGTTTGTTCTTTCTAAACCCTAGTTATTTTATTCAGTTTTCCAAACTTATTACTATCATGTTTTCATCAGAACCCACGATGATGAAAGGTTCGATTATGAACTAATCGTCGTCGTGGGATTCTAACGGATTTATTTATGGATTTTAATAGTTAATTGTTTTAAAGATTTGTGTGTGATGTATTCTTGATAACCTAGTTTGGTTGTGATTATTCTTCTTGGATGAGTAGCTAACATCTAAGATTATTTGTTAATCTCTATTGAATGCGAAAGTGGATATAGAGATTTAGAACTTGCCATGCTAGCATAGGTTTATGTATGTTTATCATGCATGATTCGTAGGTGATTTTAACCATCTCATCTGCCCTATGTAATCTAAATGGATATCTTGATCGTTAAACCGTTATGTTTTCAAATCTTATAGACATATAGGGTCTAAACATAATTGGTGTCTGCTTAACTTCTATCTCTTTGTGGATGTTTGAGTGGTTTGGTATACGTATACTGAAAGGTAGCGTGTACTGATTTCGTGTTATCCGATTAGTTATCACTACCGTCACATGCATTGATTAAAGACAAAAGACTCTAGATGAAGTACTTAATGAAGTTAGGATCCCATGTTTATACTTATAAGTAAATTTACAGAAATCCCTTCTTTAGTTAATTATAATCTTGTTAAGTCTAGTAGTTAATTTAGTTAAACAAAACTCAATTTGTCAATTGTCTTAGCATTGAATAATAACCATACATTGTTGCATAAGTGGTAAACTATTATAACCAAAGCAGTCTCTGTGGGAACGAACTCTACTTAATCCTGTATTACTTGTGACCGCGTATACTTGCGTGATATTGTGCGAACAAGTTTTTGGCGCCGCTGCCGGGGACTCGGTGTTATATATATAGTTTATGTGCTTGTCATCAGTGGTCGTTAAAGTTCACTGACTCGGATTATTCTTTCATCAATTTTACTTTGTTTGGTGAGTTTCAGGTGTTTTAGTGAGCGTGTATGCGAACACGTTCTCAATCTCGGAAGGAAGAACTTGAATTACTCTAGATATGGGAGAACCAGTAGCAGAAACGAAGGCTTTGAAGGACTATTCTCAGCCGAGAATCAATGACATTCAATCTAGCATTGTCAGGCCGGTTATTGCAGCTAATACTTTTGAAATCAAGCCTGGCACGATTCAGATGGTACAGAATTCAGTTCAGTTTGGGGGTGCTCCGACGGAAGATCCTAATATGCATATTAGGGATTTTATCGAGATATACGACACCTTCAAGTTCAACGGAGTGTCAGAAGATGCTGTGAAGCTGAGACTTTTCCCATTTTCTCTGAGGGATAAGGCTAAGGGCTGGTTGCACTCTCTACCAGCAGGTTCTATTACTACATGGGAGGATCTTGCTCAGAAATTTCTTACTAAATTCTTCCCCATGGCTAAAACTGCTGCGATCAGGAATGCTCTTACTCAGTTTTCTCAGCATTCTGGAGAAACTTTATGTGAAGCTTGGGAGAGATACAAGGAGATGCTTAGGAGATGTCCACATCATGGATTGCCCGACTGGATGGTGATTAATTGTTTTTATAATGGTCTGGGAGCACAATCAAGACCAATGTTAGATGCAGCATCAGGTGGAGCTCTATGGGCTAAGAGCTACGAGGAAGCTTATGAGTTAATTGAGATGATGGCTGCGAATGAATATCAGAATCCTACTCAGAGATTATCACAAGGCAAAGTAGCAGGAGTTCTTGAAGTTGATGCAGCTACAGCTATAGCAGCCCAGTTGAAGGCTTTGACAATGAAGGTGGATTCTTTGACGAATTATGGAGTTCAGCAGGTGGCTAGTGTTTGTGAGCTTTGTGCGGGCGCACATGAGACGAATAATTGTGCCATATCTAGTGAGTCGGCGCAGTTTGTGAGCAACTTTCAGAGACCATCACAGCCAGTTCCAGCCACCTATCATTCCAATAGCCGGAATCATCCTAATTTCAGCTGGAGCGACAATCAACAATCTCAGCAGCCTTATCAGCCATTCCAAGGTCAGCAATTTGGAGCAAAGCCTTACAATCCTCAGAATTTTCAGCAGCAGCAAGGGCAGAATTTTCAGCCACAGTATGCTCCTAGGCAACAATTTCAGCCACCAGGATTTCCGCAACAACCTCATGCTAGTGCGGGGCAGTCTTCGAATGAAAAATCTGAATTGGATGAGTTGAGAATGATAGTTAAATTCCAGGCGGCATCGCTCAAGACTTTGGAGAATCAGATGGGGCAGTTGGCAAGTGCCTTACTCAGCAGAGCTCAGGGAACTCTTCCTAGCGATACGGAGCCTAATCCAGGAAAGACAGTTGTCCAAGAACATGTGAAAGCAGTTACCTTGAGATCGGGAAAGGTCACGGGCAATCAAAAATCAGTAGTTGAAGAAGAGGAAGAAATTCAGCAGCATCAGGTGGAACCTTCTAAGGAAAAGCCAAATTTTGATTTGGCAGCTAAGCAGTTGGACGGTGAGGCTGAAAAGAGCAAAAATTCTGCTGACAAGTCTACTTCGGAGCAGACTATTTACCCACCTCCTCCATACCCAAAGAGGCTCCAGAAAAAGACTACAGAGAGTAACCAGATCTATCCTCCTCCTCCATATCCAAAGAGGCTACAGAAGCAGAATCTTGACACAAAATTCGCCAAATTTCTCGAGGTTTTCAAGAAGTTACACATCAACATACCTTTTGCAGAAGCTCTTGAACAGATGCCGAGCTATGCTAAGTTCATGAAGGGTATTCTATCTCGGAAGTTGAAACTCGAGGATTTGGACACCGTTGCTTTGACAGAGGAGTGTAGTGCAGTTCTACAGCAGAAATTGCCACCGAAGCTTAAAGATCCGGGAAGTTTTACCATACCTTGCACTATTGGCAATCAACTTTTCAGCAAATGCTTATGTGATTTGGGAGCTAGCATTAATCTAATGCCAATGTCTGTTTTTAAGCAACTTGGGTTGCCTGAGCCGAAACCAGTTAATATGACCTTACAGTTGGCTGATCGGTCGATCACATATCCGAGGGGTATAGTGGAGGATGTCTTGGTAAAGGTGGATAAGCTGATTTTTCCTGCTGATTTTGTTATTCTTGACTTTGAGGAGGATAAGAAGATTCCTATCATCTTGGGAAGACCTTTTCTGGCTACTGGCCGAGCGTTGATCGATGTTCAGAAAGGAGAGCTCACAATGAGGGTGAGTAATCAAAAGGTCATCTTTAATGTGTTCAAGGCTATGAAATTTCCGACAGAGGAGGAAAAGTGTTTTAGCTTGAAGATGGTTGATACGGGTCAGAGAAAGGAGTTCGATCAGCTGTTGAGCAAAAATTCGGACATGCACAAGTTCGAGCATCACATCAGTGATTCCATTGACAATTCTTCCATTCGAGATCTTTCGAATGTCAAGCTTGGAAAACTTCCACCACATTTGAAGTATGTCCTTCTGAATGATGAGTTGGTGATTTTTAAAGAGTGTGAAGATAATGTGTTGAGAAGGTGGAACAAGGATGATGAGGTAAAAGAGTGTTCTTATCAATCGACGGAGAAGCATAAACACCTTAGAGGTGTAAAGAAGAAAAAGAAAAAATCGATTGGTGGAAAAGTCAAGGTGAAGTTTGATTTGGAAAAGATGTGGGAAGAAAGCAAGAAGGTTATCAAACAATGGGTGAATGGTCCATCTACTAAGGACAAGTCAAATGCGATCTTCGAGCCACCATGATTTGATTCACATTTGTCCGGCTAAATGACATTAACGACAGCGCTTCGTGGGAGGCAACCCATGTGTTAGGTATGTTTCTACTATCTTTCTTATTACCTTCAATGAGGACATTGAATATTGTAAGTTTGGGGGTGATAATTAAGGATTAGTTGTGTTTGTGTGTGTTCATATAGGAATCATATTGCATATTTAATTAGTTATTCATATAGTTGCATAATTGTCATATAGAGCATTCTGTTTTGCATATTATTTGTTTATCTATCATGTGAGTCCATTTAGTTGCATGTGCATAGCATGCATATTTCATGATCTCTTATGACTTGACTATTTCCGTTAGTGAGTCGATGTTGATGGGAGTGTGGTTATGATGAATAGAGGGCTGATTAAGTTCCTAGGAAATTGACTTGCATGCCAGAAACAATTGTAAATTCACAAGTCTCATTGGTTGCTTTTAGATTTGATCAGACCATGTTTGTTTGGAAGTTAGAATTTAACCACTTGCTTATATTTAGAATGTTTTCTATTCTCTTGAAATTGAAAGAAGCACTTCAATCTAAGTTTGGGGGAAAACAGGGATTTCATTCTAGTTGTCAATAAAGGCTAGGCGTCAAATGGCTAGTAGCCGGCTCATTGAAAAGATGAGTAGTCTAGGGTGGGATGAGAATAAGGCAAAGTGCACTCATTCCGAAATAAAAAAAAAATAGAAAAAAAAAAAGTCGTTTTAGTTGTTTATGCAGAATTGATCAGGTTGAGCTCTTTAATACTCGAGCAATTAAGTTCTAGGGGACTTTGTGCCTAGTGACCTAAGACTTTTCCGGTCTGGGATCCACTAACCTAAAGCTCGCTACATGGGTATTATTGTATAAGCCTTTTGGGGTCTCATCCATTGCACGGTCAAGTAAGCATGTGTATTGTGTTTAGTATGTTGTTTTGTAATAAAAGCATGAATTCCTGTCTAACTCAAGTGGATATTGAGGTGTCTTTAAGTGGTTTCTTGTGGCTAGAGTTCATTTTGTTTATAAGCTTGTGGTTGTTTTGGTGAAGAATAGGATATGGTCTTGATTTAGTTTGGGAGTATATTGATGAGCATTGCACACACACACGTTTCTGTGTTTGTATGGTTAGTATACGGGAATTTGGTCGAACTCTGTTTGAAAGATTGCATTCCTTGTTATGTTGGCTTGTTGATTGGTTATGGTTAGTTTGAGGGGATCGCTTGCATTAGCATATTAGTTGCATTCATGCATTGCATTATAGTTAGTAGAGTCTGTTTATGCTTGAGGACAAGCATCGGTTTAAGTTTGGGGGTGTGATAAGTGGATTTCATATCCACTTGGATCGTCCTAAATTGGCTTAAGTTGGTTGTTTTGTTCTCAAGTTTGTGGTATTTGTGATATGTTTGGTGTTAGTATTTGCAGAGTTGAGTTGTCAGCAGAGATGTGGAGTTCTTGTGGTTTGCGGAGGTGTTTTGAGCATGTTTGTGAAGGTCAAGTGGTTGCGGGAGTTGGAAGTGCAAGGAAATCCTAAACTTGAAAGGATTGGAGAATAAAGAGCTCAATTTGGAGATTTATTAGAAGGAAATTAGGATTTGTTGGGCTACCTGCACATCATTCACTGTTTGGGCCATATCTCGAGATGTAGAAGTCAGAATTGGACGAGTAAACAGTCCACGCGAAGAGAAAGGAATTCTGGACAGGAAACCAGGCGCGCCCGCGCCACCTCCCACGCGCCCGCGCCACAACTGACAGAAGTCTCCGCGCGTCCGCGCCACCTCCCGCGCACCCGCGCCAGAAGAATGCTGAAAACTGCAAGTGTGTGGTCAGAAGAGGAAACTTGCCATAGATTTTCAGCCTTAAGCCTTTATAAGTATTTGATGGACGTTTTCTGAGGGATATAAGACATATATATCAATATACATACATTCATATTTATCCACCGGTGAGGAGAACAAGAAGACGGTTGATTTACGAAGACCTAGTTTTCATCTAATCTTTGTATTCTTCTAAATTAGGCGATACTTTGGATTCTCGTTTGTTCTTTCTAAACCCTAGTTATTTTATTCAGTTTTCCAAACTTATTACTATCATGTTTTCATCAGAACCCACGATGATGAAAGGTTCGATTATGAACTAATCGTCGTCGTGGGATTCTAACGGATTTATTTATGGATTTTAATAGTTAATTGTTTTAAAGATTTGTGTGTGATGTATTCTTGATAACCTAGTTTGGTTGTGATTATTCTTCTTGGATGAGTAGCTAACATCTAAGATTATTTGTTAATCTCTATTGAATGCGAAAGTGGATATAGAGATTTAGAACTTGCCATGCTAGCATAGGTTTATGTATGTTTATCATGCATGATTCGTAGGTGATTTTAACCATCTCATCTGCCCTATGTAATCTAAATGGATATCTTGATCGTTAAACCGTTATGTTTTCAAATCTTATAGACATATAGGGTCTAAACATAATTGGTGTCTGCTTAACTTCTATCTCTTTGTGGATGTTTGAGTGGTTTGGTATACGTATACTGAAAGGTAGCGTGTACTGATTTCGTGTTATCCGATTAGTTATCACTACCGTCACATGCATTGATTAAAGACAAAAGACTCTAGATGAAGTACTTAATGAAGTTAGGATCCCATGTTTATACTTATAAGTAAATTTACAGAAATCCCTTCTTTAGTTAATTATAATCTTGTTAAGTCTAGTAGTTAATTTAGTTAAACAAAACTCAATTTGTCAATTGTCTTAGCATTGAATAATAACCATACATTGTTGCATAAGTGCTAAACTATTATAACCAAAGCAGTCTCTGTGGGAACGAACTCTACTTAATCCTGTATTACTTGTGACCGCGTATACTTGCGTGATATTGTGTGAACAGACGTCCAATTACGTTTACCTCTAAAGGGAGCTATACAAGGAAAATAGGGAAAAATTGAAGTGGGACATTTTGTGGATATTTTCTCGTAGTTTGACCCTATGGATTTATAAAATTGCGGAAAACTTCATTTGGAGCTATCTGGTCCTGAATTGAAGCAGATACCAGGGAACGCCCGATTACGTATACCTCCAAAGGGAGCTATACAAGGAAATTGGGAAAAAATTGAAGCGGACCGTTTTGTGGATATTTTCTCGTAGTTTGAACCTATGGGTTTATAGAATTGCGGAAAACTTTATTTGGAGCTGTCCGGGCCTGAATTGGACCAGATACCAAGGGATGCCCGATTACATATACCTCTAAAGGGAGCTATACAATGAAAATGGGTAAAAATTGAAGCGGGACGTTTTGTGGATATTTTCTCGTAGTTTTGACCCTATGGGTTTATAGAATTGTAGAAAACTTCATTTGGGGATGTTTGGGGCTGAATCGGAACAGATACTCGGGGACGTCCAATTACGTTAACCTCTAAAGGGAGCTATACAAGGAAAATAGGGAAAAATTGAAGTGGGATATTTTATGGATATTTTCTCGTAGTTTGACCATATGGATTTATAGAATTGCGGAAAACTTCATTTAGAGCTGTCCGGTCCTGAATTGGAGCAGATACCAGGGAACGCCCGATTACGTATACCTCCAAAGGGAGCTATACAAGGAAATTGGGAAAAAATTGAAGCGGACCGTTTTGTGGATATTTTCTCGTAGTTTGAACCTATGGGTTTATAGAATTGCGGAAAACTTTATTTGGAGCTGTCCGGACCTGAATTGGACCAGATACCAAGGGACGCCCGATTACATATACCTCTAAAGGGAGCTATACAATGAAAATGGGGGAAAATTGAAGCGGGACGTTTTGTGGATATTTTCTCGTAGCTTTGACCCTATGGGTTTATAGAATTGTAGAAAACTTCATTTGGGGATGTCTGGGGCTGAATTGGAAAAGATACTCGGGGACGTTCAATTACGTTTACCTCTAAAGGGAGCTATACAAGGAAAATAGGGAAAAATTGAAGTGGGACATTTTGTGGATATTTTCTCGTAGTTTGACCCTATGGATTTATAAAATTGCGGAAAACTTCATTTGGAGCTGTCCGGTCCTGAATTGGAGCAGATACCAGGGAACGCCCGATTACGTATACCTCCAAAGGGAGCTATACAAAGAAATTGGGAAAAAATTGAAGCGGACCGTTTTGTGGATATTTTCTCGTAGTTTGATCCTATGGGTTTATAGAATTGCGGAAAACTTTATTTGGAGCTGTCCGGGCCTGAATTGGACCAGATACCAAGGGATGCCCGATTACATATACCTCTAAAGGGAGCTATACAATGAAAATGGGTAAAAATTGAAGCGGGACGTTTTGTGGATATTTTCTCGTAGTTTTGACCCTATGGGTTTATAGAATTGTAGAAAACTTCATTTGGGGATGTTTGGGGCTGAATCGGAACAGATACTCGGGGACGTCCAATTACGTTAACCTCTAAAGGGAGCTATACAAGGAAAATAGGGAAAAATTGAAGTGGGATATTTTATGGATATTTTCTCGTAGTTTGACCATATGGATTTATAGAATTGCGGAAAACTTCATTTAGAGCTGTCCGGTCCTGAATTGGAGCAGATACCAGGGAACGCCCGATTACGTATACCTCCAAAGGGGCTATACAAGGAAATTGGGAAAAAATTGAAGCGGACCGTTTTGTCGATATTTTCTCGTAGTTTGAACCTATGGGTTTATAGAATTGCGGAAATCTTTATTTGGAGCTGTTCGGGCCTGAATTGGACCAGATACCAAGGGACGCCCAATTACATATACCTCTAAAGGGAGCTATACAATGAAAATGGGGGAAAATTGAAGCGGGACGTTTTGTGGATATTTTCTCGTAGCTTTGACCCTATGGGTTTATAGAATTGTAGAAAACTTCATTTGGGGATGTCTGGGGCTGAATTGGAAAAGATACTCGGGGACGTCCAATTACGTTTACCTCTAAAGGGAGCTATACAAGGAAAATAGGGAAAAATTGAAGTGGGACATTTTGTGGATATTTTCTCGTAGTTTGACCCTATGGATTTATAGAATTGCGGAAAACTTCATTTGGAGCTGTCTGGTCCTGAATTGGTGGCAGATACCAGGGAACGCCCGATTACGTATACCTCCAAAGGGGCTATACAAGGAAATTGGGAAAAATTGAAGTGGGCCGTTTTGTGGATATTTTCTCGTAGTTTGAACCTATGGGTTTATAGAATTGCGGAAAACTTTATTTGGAGCTGTCCGGGCCTGAATTGGACCAGATACCAAGGGACGCCCGATTACATATACCTCTAAAGGGAGCTATACAATGAAAATGGGGGAAAATTGAAGCGGGTCGTTTTGTGGATATTTTCTCGTAGCATTGACCCTATGGGTTTATAGAATTGTAGAAAACTTCATTTGGGGATGTCTGGGGCTGAATTGGAAAAGATACTCGGGGACGTCCAATTACGTTTACCTCTAAAGGGAGCTATACAAGGAAAATAGGGAAAAATTGAAGTGGGACATTTTGTGGATATTTTCTCGTAGTTTGACCCTATGGATTTATAAAATTGCGGAAAAATTCATTTGGAGCTGTCCGGTCCTGAATTGGAGCAGATACCAGGGAACGCCCGATTACGTATACCTCCAAAGGGAGCTATACAAGGAAATTGGGAAAAAATTGAAGTGGACCGTTTTGTGGATATTTTCTCGTAGTTTGAACCTATGGGTTTATAGAATTGCGGAAAACTTTATTTGGAGTTGTCCGGACCTGAATTGGACCAGATACCAAGGGACGCCCGATTACATATACCTCTAAAGGGAGCTATACAATGAAAATGGGGGAAAATTGAAGCGGGACGTTTTGTGGATATTTTCTCGTAGCTTTGACCCTATGGGTTTATAGAATTGTAGAAAACTTCATTTGGGGATGTCTGGGGCTGAATTGGAAAAGATACTCGGGGACGTCCAATTACGTTTACCTCTAAAGGGAGCTATACAAGGAAAATAGGGAAAAATTGAAGTGGGACATTTTGTGGATATTTTCTCGTAGTTTGACCCTATGGATTTATAGAATTGCGGAAAACTTCATTTGGAGCTGTCCGGTCCTGAATTGGAGCAGATACAAGGGAACGCCCGATTACGTATACCTCCAAAGGGAGCTATACAAGGAAATTGGGAAAAAATTGAAGCGGACCGTTTTGTGGATATTTTCTCGTAGTTTGAACCTATGGGTTTATAGAATTGCGGAAAACTTTATTTGGAGCTGTCCGGGCCTGAATTGGACCAGATACCAAGGGACGCCCGATTACATATACCTCTAAAGGGAGCTATACAATGAAAATGGGGGAAAATTGAAGCGGGACGTTTTGTGGATATTTTCTCGTAGCTTTGACCCTATGGGTTTATAGAATTGTAGAAAACTTCATTTGGGGATGTCTGGGGCTGAATTGGAAAAGATACCCGGGGACGTCCAATTACGTTTACCTCTAAAGGGAGCTATACAAGAAAAATAAGGAAAAATTGAAGTGGGACATTTTGTGGATATTTTCTCGTAGTTTGACCCTATGGATTTATAGAATTGCGGAAAACTTCATTTGGAGTTGTCCGGTCCTGAATTGGAGCAGATACCAGGGAACGCCCGATTACGTATACCTCCAAAGGGAGCTATACAAGGAAATTGGGAAAAAATTGAAGCGGACCGTTTTGTGGATATTTTCTCGTAGTTTGAACCTATGGGTTTATAGAATTGCGGAAAACTTTATTTGGAGCTGTCCGGACCTGAATTGGACCAGATACCAAGGGACGCCCGATTACATATACCTCTAAAGGGAGCTATACAATGAAAATGGGGGAAAATTGAAGCGGGACGTTTTGTGGATATTTTCTCGTAGCTTTGTCCCTATGGGTTTATAGAATTGTAGAAAACTTCATTTGGGGATGTCTGGGGCTGAATTGGAAAAGATACTCGGGGACGTCCAATTACGTTTACCTCTAAAGGGAGCTATACAAGGAAAATAGGGAAAAATTGAAGTGGGACATTTTGTGGATATTTTCTCGTAGTTTGACCCTATGGATTTATAGAATTGCGGAAAACTTCATTTGGAGCTGTCTGGTCCTGAATTGTTGGCAGATACCAGGGAACGCCCGATTACGTATACCTCCAAAGGGGCTATACAAGGAAATTGGGAAAAAATTGAAGTGGACCGTTTTGTGGATATTTTCTCGTAGTTTGAACCTATGGGTTTATAGAATTGCGGAAAACTTTATTTGGAGCTGTTCGGGCCTGAATTGGACCAGATACCAAGGGACGCCCGATTACATATACCTCTAAAGGGAGCTATACAATGAAAATGGGGGAAAATTGAAGCGGGTCGTTTTGTGGATATTTTCTCGTAGCATTGACCCTATGGGTTTATAGAATTGTAGAAAACTTCATTTGGGGATGTCTGGGGCTGAATTGGAAAAGATACTCGGGGACGTCCAATTACGTTTACCTCTAAAGGGAGCTATACAAGGAAAATAGGGAAAAATTGAAGTGGGACATTTTGTGGATATTTTCTCGTAGTTTGACCCTATGGATTTATAAAATTGCGGAAAAATTCATTTGGAGCTGTCCGGTCCTGAATTGGAGCAGATACCAGGGAACGCCCGATTACGTATACCTCCAAAGGGAGCTATACAAGGAAATTGGGAAAAAATTGAAGCGGACCGTTTTGTGGATATTTTCTCGTAGTTTGAACCTATGGGTTTATAGAATTGCGGAAAACTTTATTTGGAGCTGTCCGGACCTGAATTGGACCAGATACCAAGGGACGCCCGATTACATATACCTCTAAAGGGAGCTATACAATGAAAATGGGGGAAAATTGAAGCGGGGCGTTTTGTGGATATTTTCTCGTAGCTTTGACCCTATGGGTTTATAGAATTGTAGAAAACTTCATTTGGGGATGTCTGGGGCTGAATTGGAAAAGATACTCGGGGACGTCCAATTACGTTTACCTCTAAAGGGAGCTATACAAGGAAAATAGGGAAAAATTGAAGTGGGACATTTTGTGGATATTTTCTCGTAGTTTGACCCTATGGATTTATAGAATTGCGGAAAACTTCATTTGGAGCTGTCCGGTCCTGAATTGGAGCAGATACAAGGGAACGCCCGATTACGTATACCTCCAAAGGGAGCTATACAAGGAAATTGGGAAAAAATTGAAGCGGACCGTTTTGTGGATATTTTCTCGTAGTTTGAACCTATGGGTTTATAGAATTGCGGAAAACTTTATTTGGAGCTGTCCGGGCCTGAATTGGACCAGATACCAAGGGACGCCCGATTACATATACCTCTAAAGGGAGCTATACAATGAAAATGGGGGAAAATTGAAGCGGGACGTTTTGTGGATATTTTCTCGTAGCTTTGACCCTATGGGTTTATAGAATTGTAGAAAACTTCATTTGGGGATGTCTGGGGCTGAATTGGAAAAGATACTCGGGGACGTCCAATTACGTTTACCTCTAAAGGGAGCTATACAAGGAAAATAAGGAAAAATTGAAGTGGGACATTTTGTGGATATTTTCTCGTAGTTTGACCCTATGGATTTATAGAATTGCGGAAAACTTCATTTGGAGCTGTCCGGTCCTGAATTGGAGCAGATACCAGGGAACGCCCGATTACGTATACCTCCAAAGGGAGCTATACAAGGAAATTGGGAAAAAATTGAAGCGGACCGTTTTGTGGATATTTTCTCGTAGTTTGAACCTATGGGTTTATAGAGTTGCGGAAAACTTTATTTGGAGCTGTCCGGGCTTGAATTGGACCAGATACCATGGGATGCCCGATTACATATACCTCTAAAGGTAGCTCTACAATGAAAATGGGTAAAAATTGAAGCGGGACGTTTTGTGGATATTTTCTCGTAGTTTTGACCCTATGGGTTTATAGAATTGTAGAAAACTTCATTTGGGGATGTCTGGGGCTGAATCAGAACAGATACTCGGGGACGTCCAATTACGTTAACCTCTAAAGGGAGCTATACACGGAAAATAGGGAAAAATTGAAGTGGGATATTTTATGGATATTTTCTCGTAGTTTGACCCTATGGATTTATAGAATTGCGGAAAACTTCATTTGGAGCTGTCCGGTCCTGAATTGGAGCAGATACCAGGGAACGCCCGATTACGTATACCTCCAAAGGGGCTATACAAGGAAATTGGGAAAAAATTGAAGCGGACCGTTTTGTGGATATTTTCTCGTAGTTTGAACCTATGGGTTTATAGAATTGCGGAAAACTTTATTTGGAGGTGTCCGGGCCTGAATTGGACCAGATACCAAGGGACGCCCGATTACATATACCTCTAAAGGGAGCTATACATTGAAAATGGGGGAAAATTGAAGCGGGACGTTTTGTGGATATTTTCTCGTAGCATTGACCCTATGGGTTTATAGAATTGTAGAAAACTTCATTTGGGGATGTCTGGGGCTGAATTGGAAAAGATACTCGGGGACGTCCAATTACGTTTACCTCTAAAGGGAGCTATACAAGGAAAATAGGGAAAAATTGAAGTGGGACATTTTGTGGATATTTTATCGTAGTTTGACCCTATGGATTTATAAAATTGCGGAAAAATTAATTTGGAGCGGTCCGGTCCTGAATTGGAGCAGATACCAGGGAACGCTCGATTACGTATACCTCCAAAGGGAGCTATACAAGGAAATTGGGAAACAATTGAAGCGGACCGTTTTGTGGATATTTTCTCGTAGTTTGAACCTATGGGTTTATAGAATTGCGGAAAACTTTATTTGGAGCTGTCCGGGCCTGAATTGGACCAGATACCAAGGGACGCCCGATTACATATACCTCTAAAGGGAGCTATACAATGAAAATGGGGGAAAATTGAAGCGGGACGTTTTGTGGATATTTTCTCGTAGCTTTGACCCTATGGGTTTATAGAATTGTAGAAAACTTCATTTGGGGATGTCTGGGGCTGAATTGGAAAAGATACTCGGGGACGTCCAATTACGTTTACCTCTAAAGGGAGCTATACAAGGAAAATAGGGAAAATTTGAAGTGGGACATTTTGTGGATATTTTCTCGTAGTTTGACCCTATGGATTTATAGAATTGCGGAAAACTTCATTTGGAGCTGTCCGGTCCTGAATTGGAGCAGATACCAGGGAACGCCCGATTACGTATACCTCCAAAGGGGCTATACAAGGAAATTGGGAAAAAATTGAAGCGGACCGTTTTGTGGATATTTTCTCGTAGTTTGAACCTATGGGTTTATAGAATTGCGGAAAACTTTATTTGGAGCTGTCCGGGCCTGAATTGGACCAGATACCAAGGGACGCCCGATTACATATACCTCTAAAGGGAGCTATACATTGAAAATGGGGGAAAATTGAAGCGGGACGTTTTGTGGATATTTTCTCGTAGCATTGACCCTATGGGTTTATAGAATTGTAGAAAACTTCATTTGGGGATGTCTGGGGCTGAATTGGAAAAGATACTCGGGGACGTCCAATTACGTTTACCTCTAAAGGGAGCTATACAAGGAAAATAGGGAAAAATTGAAGTGGGACATTTTGTGGATATTTTATCGTAGTTTGACCCTATGGATTTATAAAATTGCGGAAAAATTCATTTGGAGCGGTCCGGTCCTGAATTGGAGCAGATACCAGGGAACGCCCGATTACGTATACCTCCAAAGGGAGCTATACAAGGAAATTGGGAAACAATTGAAGCGGACCGTTTTGTGGATATTTTCTCGTAGTTTGAACCTATGGGTTTATAGAATTGCGGAAAACTTTATTTGGAGCTGTCCGGGCCTGAATTGGACCAGATACCAAGGGACGCCCGATTACATATACCTCTAAAGGGAGCTATACAATGAAAATGGGGGAAAATTGAAGCGGGACGTTTTGTGGATATTTTCTCGTAGCTTTGACCCTATGGGTTTATAGAATTGTAGAAAACTTCATTTGGGGATGTCTGGGGCTGAATCAGAACAGATACTCGGGGACGTCCAATTACGTTAACCTCTAAAGGGAGCTATACACGGAAAATAGGGAAAAATTGAAGTGGGATATTTTATGGATATTTTCTCGTAGTTTGACCCTATGGATTTATAGAATTGCGGAAAACTTCATTTGGAGCTGTCCGGTCCTGAATTGGAGCAGATACCAGGGAACGCCCGATTACGTATACCTCCAAAGGGGCTATACAAGGAAATTGGGAAAAAATTGAAGCGGACCGTTTTGTGGATATTTTCTCGTAGTTTGAACCTATGGGTTTATAGAATTGCGGAAAACTTTATTTGGAGGTGTCCGGGCCTGAATTGGACCAGATACCAAGGGACGCCCGATTACATATACCTCTAAAGGGAGCTATACATTGAAAATGGGGGAAAATTGAAGCGGGACGTTTTGTGGATATTTTCTCGTAGCATTGACCCTATGGGTTTATAGAATTGTAGAAAACTTCATTTGGGGATGTCTGGGGCTGAATTGGAAAAGATACTCGGGGACGTCCAATTACGTTTACCTCTAAAGGGAGCTATACAAGGAAAATAGGGAAAAATTGAAGTGGGACATTTTGTGGATATTTTATCGTAGTTTGACCCTATGGATTTATAAAATTGCGGAAAAATTAATTTGGAGCGGTCCGGTCCTGAATTGGAGCAGATACCAGGGAACGCTCGATTACGTATACCTCCAAAGGGAGCTATACAAGGAAATTGGGAAACAATTGAAGCGGACCGTTTTGTGGATATTTTCTCGTAGTTTGAACCTATGGGTTTATAGAATTGTGGAAAACTTTATTTGGAGCTGTCCGGGCCTGAATTGGACCAGATACCAAGGGACGCCCGATTACATATACCTCTAAAGGGAGCTATACAATGAAAATGGGGGAAAATTGAAGCGGGACGTTTTGTGGATATTTTCTCGTAGCTTTGACCCTATGGGTTTATAGAATTGTAGAAAACTTCATTTGGGGATGTCTGGGGCTGAATTGGAAAAGATACTCGGGGACGTCCAATTACGTTTACCTCTAAAGGGAGCTATACAAGGAAAATAGGGAAAATTTGAAGTGGGACATTTTGTGGATATTTTCTCGTAGTTTGACCCTATGGATTTATAGAATTGCGGAAAACTTCATTTGGAGCTGTCCGGTCCTGAATTGGAGCAGATACCAGGGAACGCCCGATTACGTATACCTCCAAAGGGGCTATACAAGGAAATTGGGAAAAAATTGAAGCGGACCGTTTTGTGGATATTTTCTCGTAGTTTGAACCTATGGGTTTATAGAATTGCGGAAAACTTTATTTGGAGCTGTCCGGGCCTGAATTGGACCAGATACCAAGGGACGCCCGATTACATATACCTCTAAAGGGAGCTATACATTGAAAATGGGGGAAAATTGAAGCGGGACGTTTTGTGGATATTTTCTCGTAGCATTGACCCTATGGGTTTATAGAATTGTAGAAAACTTCATTTGGGGATGTCTGGGGCTGAATTGGAAAAGATACTCGGGGACGTCCAATTACGTTTACCTCTAAAGGGAGCTATACAAGGAAAATAGGGAAAAATTGAAGTGGGACATTTTGTGGATATTTTATCGTAGTTTGACCCTATGGATTTATAAAATTGCGGAAAAATTCATTTGGAGCGGTCCGGTCCTGAATTGGAGCAGATACCAGGGAACGCCCGATTACGTATACCTCCAAAGGGAGCTATACAAGGAAATTGGGAAACAATTGAAGCGGACCGTTTTGTGGATATTTTCTCGTAGTTTGAACCTATGGGTTTATAGAATTGCGGAAAACTTTATTTGGAGCTGTCCGGGCCTGAATTGGACCAGATACCAAGGGACGCCCGATTACATATACCTCTAAAGGGAGCTATACAATGAAAATGGGGGAAAATTGAAGCGGGACGTTTTGTGGATATTTTCTCGTAGCTTTGACCCTATGGGTTTATAGAATTGTAGAAAACTTCATTTGGGGATGTCTGGGGCTGAATTGGAAAAGATACTCGGGGACGTCCAATTACGTTTACCTCTAAAGGGAGCTATACAAGGAAAATAGGGAAAATTTGAAGTGGGACATTTTGTGGATATTTTCTCGTAGTTTGACCCTATGGATTTATAGAATTACGGAAAACTTCATTTGGAGCCGTCCGGTCCTGAATTGGAGCAGATACCAGGGAACGCCCGATTACGTATACCTCCAAAGGGAGCTATACAAGGAAATTGGGAAAAAATTGAAGCGGACCGTTTTGTGGATATTTTCTCGTAGTTTGAACCTATGGGTTTATAGAATTGCGGAAAACTTTATTTGGAGCTGTCCGGGCCTGAATTGGACCAGATACCAAGGGACGCCCGATTACATATACCTCTAAAGGGAGCTATACAATGAAAATGGGGGAAAATTGAAGCGGGACGTTTTGTGGATATTTTCTCGTAGCTTTGACCCTATGGGTTTATAGAATTGTAGAAAACTTCATTTGGGGATGTCTGGGGCTGAATTGGAAAAGATACTCGGGGACGTCCAATTACGTTTACCTCTAAAGGGAGCTATACAAGGAAAATAGGGAAAAATTGAAGTGGGACATTTTGTGGATATTTTCTCGTAGTTTGACCCTATGGATTTATAGAATTGCGGAAAACTTCATTTGGAGCTGTCCGGTCCTGAATTGGAGCAGATACCAGGGAACGCCCGATTACGTATACCTCCAAAGGGAGCTATACAAGGAAATTGGGAAAAAATTGAAGCGGACCGTTTTGTGGATATTTTCTCGTAGTTTGAACCTATGGGTTTATAGAATTGCGGAAAACTTTATTTGGAGCTGTCCGGGCCTGAATTGGACCAGATACCAAGGGACGCCCGATTACATATACCTCTAAAGGGAGCTATACAATGAAAATGGGGGAAAATTGAAGCGGGACGTTTTGTGGATATTTTCTCGTAACTTTAACCCTATGGGTTTATAGAATTGTAGAAAACTTCATTTGGGGATGTCTGGGGCTGAATTGGAAAAGATACTCGGGGACGTCCAATTACGTTTACCTCTAAAGGGAGCTATACAAGGAAAATAGGGAAAAATTGAAGTGGGACATTTTGTGGATATTTTATCGTAGTTTGACCCTATGGATTTATAAAATTGCGGAAAAATTAATTTGGAGCGGTCCGGTCCTGAATTGGAGCAGATACCAGGGAACGCTCGATTACGTATACCTCCAAAGGGAGCTATACAAGGAAATTGGGAAACAATTGAAGCGGACCGTTTTGTGGATATTTTCTCGTAGTTTGAACCTATGGGTTTATAGAATTGCGGAAAACTTTATTTGGAGCTGTCCGGGCCTGAATTGGACCAGATACCAAGGGACGCCCGATTACATATACCTCTAAAGGGAGCTATACAATGAAAATGGGGGAAAATTGAAGCGGGACGTTTTGTGGATATTTTCTCGTAGCTTTGACCCTATGGGTTTATAGAATTGTAGAAAACTTCATTTGGGGATGTCTGGGGCTGAATTGGAAAAGATACTCGGGGACGTCCAATTACGTTTACCTCTAAAGGGAGCTATACAAGGAAAATAGGGAAAATTTGAAGTGGGACATTTTGTGGATATTTTCTCGTAGTTTGACCCTATGGATTTATAGAATTGCGGAAAACTTCATTTGGAGCTGTCCGGTCCTGAATTGGAGCAGATACCAGGGAACGCCCGATTACGTATACCTCCAAAGGGGCTATACAAGGAAATTGGGAAAAAATTGAAGCGGACCGTTTTGTGGATATTTTCTCGTAGTTTGAACCTATGGGTTTATAGAATTGCGGAAAACTTTATTTGGAGCTGTCCGGGCCTGAATTGGACCAGATACCAAGGGACGCCCGATTACATATACCTCTAAAGGGAGCTATACATTGAAAATGGGGGAAAATTGAAGCGGGACGTTTTGTGGATATTTTCTCGTAGCATTGACCATATGGGTTTATAGAATTGTAGAAAACTTCATTTGGGGATGTCTGGGGCTGAATTGGAAAAGATACTCGGGGACGTCCAATTACGTTTACCTCTAAAGGGAGCTATACAAGGAAAATAGGGAAAAATTGAAGTGGGACATTTTGTGGATATTTTATCGTAGTTTGACCCTATGGATTTATAAAATTGCGGAAAAATTCATTTGGAGCGGTCCGGTCCTGAATTGGAGCAGATACCAGGGAACGCCCGATTACGTATACCTCCAAAGGGAGCTATACAAGGAAATTGGGAAACAATTGAAGCGGACCGTTTTGTGGATATTTTCTCGTAGTTTGAACCTATGGGTTTATAGAATTGCGGAAAACTTTATTTGGAGCTGTCCGGGCCTGAATTGGACCAGATACCAAGGGACGCCCGATTACATATACCTCTAAAGGGAGCTATACAATGAAAATGGGGGAAAATTGAAGCGGGACGTTTTGTGGATATTTTCTCGTAGCTTTGACCCTATGGGTTTATAGAATTGTAGAAAACTTCATTTGGGGATGTCTGGGGCTGAATCAGAACAGATACTCGGGGACGTCCAATTACGTTAACCTCTAAAGGGAGCTATACACGGAAAATAGGGAAAAATTGAAGTGGGATATTTTATGGATATTTTCTCGTAGTTTGACCCTATGGATTTATAGAATTGCGGAAAACTTCATTTGGAGCTGTCCGGTCCTGAATTGGAGCAGATACCAGGGAACGCCCGATTACGTATACCTCCAAAGGGGCTATACAAGGAAATTGGGAAAAAATTGAAGCGGACCGTTTTGTGGATATTTTCTCGTAGTTTGAACCTATGGGTTTATAGAATTGCGGAAAACTTTATTTGGAGGTGTCCGGGCCTGAATTGGACCAGATACCAAGGGACGCCCGATTACATATACCTCTAAAGGGAGCTATACATTGAAAATGGGGGAAAATTGAAGCGGGACGTTTTGTGGATATTTTCTCGTAGCATTGACCCTATGGGTTTATAGAATTGTAGAAAACTTCATTTGGGGATGTCTGGGGCTGAATTGGAAAAGATACTCGGGGACGTCCAATTACGTTTACCTCTAAAGGGAGCTATACAAGGAAAATAGGGAAAAATTGAAGTGGGACATTTTGTGGATATTTTATCGTAGTTTGACCCTATGGATTTATAAAATTGCGGAAAAATTAATTTGGAGCGGTCCGGTCCTGAATTGGAGCAGATACCAGGGAACGCTCGATTACGTATACCTCCAAAGGGAGCTATACAAGGAAATTGGGAAACAATTGAAGCGGACCGTTTTGTGGATATTTTCTCGTAGTTTGAACCTATGGGTTTATAGAATTGCGGAAAACTTTATTTGGAGCTGTCCGGGCCTGAATTGGACCAGATACCAAGGGACGCCCGATTACATATACCTCTAAAGGGAGCTATACAATGAAAATGGGGGAAAATTGAAGCGGGACGTTTTGTGGATATTTTCTCGTAGCTTTGACCCTATGGGTTTATAGAATTGTAGAAAACTTCATTTGGGGATGTCTGGGGCTGAATTGGAAAAGATACTCGGGGACGTCCAATTACGTTTACCTCTAAAGGGAGCTATACAAGGAAAATAGGGAAAATTTGAAGTGGGACATTTTGTGGATATTTTCTCGTAGTTTGACCCTATGGATTTATAGAATTGCGGAAAACTTCATTTGGAGCTGTCCGGTCCTGAATTGGAGCAGATACCAGGGAACGCCCGATTACGTATACCTCCAAAGGGGCTATACAAGGAAATTGGGAAAAAATTGAAGCGGACCGTTTTGTGGATATTTTCTCGTAGTTTGAACCTATGGGTTTATAGAATTGCGGAAAACTTTATTTGGAGCTGTCCGGGCCTGAATTGGACCAGATACCAAGGGACGCCCGATTACATATACCTCTAAAGGGAGCTATACATTGAAAATGGGGGAAAATTGAAGCGGGACGTTTTGTGGATATTTTCTCGTAGCATTGACCCTATGGGTTTATAGAATTGTAGAAAACTTCATTTGGGGATGTCTGGGGCTGAATTGGAAAAGATACTCGGGGACGTCCAATTACGTTTACCTCTAAAGGGAGCTATACAAGGAAAATAGGGAAAAATTGAAGTGGGACATTTTGTGGATATTTTATCGTAGTTTGACCCTATGGATTTATAAAATTGCGGAAAAATTCATTTGGAGCGGTCCGGTCCTGAATTGGAGCAGATACCAGGGAACGCCCGATTACGTATACCTCCAAAGGGAGCTATACAAGGAAATTGGGAAACAATTGAAGCGGACCGTTTTGTGGATATTTTCTCGTAGTTTGAACCTATGGGTTTATAGAATTGCGGAAAACTTTATTTGGAGCTGTCCGGGCCTGAATTGGACCAGATACCAAGGGACGCCCGATTACATATACCTCTAAAGGGAGCTATACAATGAAAATGGGGGAAAATTGAAGCGGGACGTTTTGTGGATATTTTCTCGTAGCTTTGACCCTATGGGTTTATAGAATTGTAGAAAACTTCATTTGGGGATGTCTGGGGCTGAATTGGAAAAGATACTCGGGGACGTCCAATTACGTTTACCTCTAAAGGGAGCTATACAAGGAAAATAGGGAAAAATTGAAGTGGGACATTTTGTGGATATTTTCTCGTAGTTTGACCCTATGGATTTATAGAATTGCGGAAAACTTCATTTGGAGCTGTCCGGTCCTGAATTGGAGCAGATACCAGGGAACGCCCGATTACGTATACCTCCAAAGGGAGCTATACAAGGAAATTGGGAAAAAATTGAAGCGGACCGTTTTGTGGATATTTTCTCGTAGTTTGAACCTATGGGTTTATAGAATTGCGGAAAACTTTATTTGGAGCTGTCCGGGCCTGAATTGGACCAGATACCAAGGGACGCCCGATTACATATACCTCTAAAGGGAGCTATACAATGAAAATGGGGGAAAATTGAAGCGGGACGTTTTGTGGATATTTTCTCGTAACTTTAACCCTATGGGTTTATAGAATTGTAGAAAACTTCATTTGGGGATGTCTGGGGCTGAATTGGAAAAGATACTCGGGGACGTCCAATTACGTTTACCTCTAAAGGGAGCTATACAAGGAAAATAGGGAAAAATTGAAGTGGGACATTTTGTGGATATTTTATCGTAGTTTGACCCTATGGATTTATAAAATTGCGGAAAAATTAATTTGGAGCGGTCCGGTCCTGAATTGGAGCAGATACCAGGGAACGCTCGATTACGTATACCTCCAAAGGGAGCTATACAAGGAAATTGGGAAACAATTGAAGCGGACCGTTTTGTGGATATTTTCTCGTAGTTTGAACCTATGGGTTTATAGAATTGCGGAAAACTTTATTTGGAGCTGTCCGGGCCTGAATTGGACCAGATACCAAGGGACGCCCGATTACATATACCTCTAAAGGGAGCTATACAATGAAAATGGGGGAAAATTGAAGCGGGACGTTTTGTGGATATTTTCTCGTAGCTTTGACCCTATGGGTTTATAGAATTGTAGAAAACTTCATTTGGGGATGTCTGGGGCTGAATTGGAAAAGATACTCGGGGACGTCCAATTACGTTTACCTCTAAAGGGAGCTATACAAGGAAAATAGGGAAAATTTGAAGTGGGACATTTTGTGGATATTTTCTCGTAGTTTGACCCTATGGATTTATAGAATTGCGGAAAACTTCATTTGGAGCTGTCCGGTCCTGAATTGGAGCAGATACCAGGGAACGCCCGATTACGTATACCTCCAAAGGGGCTATACAAGGAAATTGGGAAAAAATTGAAGCGGACCGTTTTGTGGATATTTTCTCGTAGTTTGAACCTATGGGTTTATAGAATTGCGGAAAACTTTATTTGGAGCTGTCCGGGCCTGAATTGGACCAGATACCAAGGGACGCCCGATTACATATACCTCTAAAGGGAGCTATACATTGAAAATGGGGGAAAATTGAAGCGGGACGTTTTGTGGATATTTTCTCGTAGCATTGACCCTATGGGTTTATAGAATTGTAGAAAACTTCATTTGGGGATGTCTGGGGCTGAATTGGAAAAGATACTCGGGGACGTCCAATTACGTTTACCTCTAAAGGGAGCTATACAAGGAAAATAGGGAAAAATTGAAGTGGGACATTTTGTGGATATTTTATCGTAGTTTGACCCTATGGATTTATAAAATTGCGGAAAAATTCATTTGGAGCGGTCCGGTCCTGAATTGGAGCAGATACCAGGGAACGCCCGATTACGTATACCTCCAAAGGGAGCTATACAAGGAAATTGGGAAACAATTGAAGCGGACCGTTTTGTGGATATTTTCTCGTAGTTTGAACCTATGGGTTTATAGAATTGCGGAAAACTTTATTTGGAGCTGTCCGGGCCTGAATTGGACCAGATACCAAGGGACGCCCGATTACATATACCTCTAAAGGGAGCTATACAATGAAAATGGGGGAAAATTGAAGCGGGACGTTTTGTGGATATTTTCTCGTAGCTTTGACCCTATGGGTTTATAGAATTGTAGAAAACTTCATTTGGGGATGTCTGGGGCTGAATTGGAAAAGATACTCGGGGACGTCCAATTACGTTTACCTCTAAAGGGAGCTATACAAGGAAAATAGGGAAAATTTGAAGTGGGACATTTTGTGGATATTTTCTCGTAGTTTGACCCTATGGATTTATAGAATTACGGAAAACTTCATTTGGAGCCGTCCGGTCCTGAATTGGAGCAGATACCAGGGAACGCCCGATTACGTATACCTCCAAAGGGAGCTATACAAGGAAATTGGGAAAAAATTGAAGCAGACCGTTTTGTGGATATTTTCTCGTAGTTTGAACCTATGGGTTTATAGAATTGCGGAAAACTTTATTTGGAGCTGTCCGGGCCTGAATTGGACCAGATACCAAGGGACGCCCGATTACATATACCTCTAAAGGGAGCTATACAATGAAAATGGGGGAAAATTGAAGCGGGACGTTTTGTGGATATTTTCTCGTAGCTTTGACCCTATGGGTTTATAGAATTGTAGAAAACTTCATTTGGGGATGTCTGGGGCTGAATTGGAAAAGATACTCGGGGACGTCCAATTACGTTTACCTCTAAAGGGAGCTATACAAGGAAAATAGGGAAAAATTGAAGTGGGACATTTTGTGGATATTTTCTCGTAGTTTGACCCTATGGATTTATAGAATTGCGGAAAACTTCATTTGGAGCTGTCCGGTCCTGAATTGGAGCAGATACCAGGGAACGCCCGATTACGTATACCTCCAAAGGGAGCTATACAAGGAAATTGGGAAAAAATTGAAGCGGACCGTTTTGTGGATATTTTCTCGTAGTTTGAACCTATGGGTTTATAGAATTGCGGAAAACTTTATTTGGAGCTGTCCGGGCCTGAATTGGACCAGATACCAAGGGACGCCCGATTACATATACCTCTAAAGGGAGCTATACAATGAAAATGGGGGAAAATTGAAGCGGGACGTTTTGTGGATATTTTCTCGTAACTTTAACCCTATGGGTTTATAGAATTGTAGAAAACTTCATTTGGGGATGTCTGGGGCTGAATTGGAAAAGATACTCGGGGACGTCCAATTACGTTTACCTCTAAAGGGAGCTATACAAGGAAAATAGGGAAAAATTGAAGTGGGACATTTTGTGGATATTTTCTCGTAGTTTGACCCTATGGATTTATAGAATTGCGGAAAACTTCATTTGGAGCTGTCCGGTCCTGAATTGGAGCAGATACCAGGGAACGCCCGATTACGTATACCTCCAAAGGGAGCTATACAAGGAAATTGGGAAAAAAATTGAAGCGGACCGTTTTGTGGATATTTTCTCGTAGTTTGAACGTATGGGTTTATAGAATTGCGGAAAACTTTATTTGGAGCTGTCCGGGCTTGAATTGGACCAGATACCAAGGGATGCCCGATTACATATACCTCTAAAGGTAGCTATACAATGAAAATGGGTAAAAATTGAAGCGGGACGTTTTGTGGATATTTTCTCGTAGTTTTGACCCTATGGGTTTATAGAATTGTAGAAAACTTCATTTGGGGATGTCTGGGGCTGAATCAGAACAGATACTCGGGGACGTCCAATTACGTTAACCTCTAAAGGGAGCTATACACGGAAAATAGGGAAAAATTGAAGTGGGATATTTTATGGATATTTTCTCGTAGTTTGACCCTATGGATTTATAGAATTGCGGAAAACTTCATTTGGAGCTGTCCGGTCCTGAATTGGAGCAGATACCAGGGAACGCCCGATTACGTATACCTCCAAAGGGGCTATACAAGGAAATTGGGAAAAAATTGAAGCGGACCGTTTTGTGGATATTTTCTCGTAGTTTGAACCTATGGGTTTATAGAATTGCGGAAAACTTTATTTGGAGATGTCCGGGCCTGAATTGGACCAGATACCAATGGACGCCCGATTACATATACCTCTAAAGGGAGTTATACAATGAAAATGGGGGAAAATTGAAGCGGGACGTTTTGTGGATATTTTCTCGTAGCTTTGAACCTATGGGTTTATAGAATTGTAGAAAACTTCATTTGGGGATGTCTGGGGCTGAATTGGAAAAGATACTCGGGGACGTCCAATTACGTTTACCTCTAAAGGGAGCTATACAAGGAAAATAGGGAAAAATTGAAGTGGGACATTTTGTGGATATTTTCTCGTAGTTTGACCCTATGGATTTATAGAATTGCGGAAAACTTCATTTGGAGCTGTCCGGTCCTGAATTGGAGCAGATACCAGGGAACGCCCGATTACGTATACCTCCAAAGGGAGCTATACAAGGAAATTGGGAAAAAATTGAAGCGGACCGTTTTGTGGATATTTTCTCGTAGTTTGAACCTATGGGTTTATAGAATTGCGGAAAACTTTATTTGGAGCTGTCCCGGCCTGAATTGGACCAGATACCAAGGGACGCCCGATTACATATACCTCTAAAGGGAGCTATACAATGAAAATGGGGGAAAATTGAAGCGGGACGTTTTGTGGATATTTTCTCGTAGCTTTGACCCTATTGGTTTATAGAATTGTAGAAAACTTCATTTGGGGATGTCTGGGGCTAAATTGGAAAAGATACTTGGGGCCGTCCAATTACGTTTACCTCTAAAGGGAGCTATACAAGGAAAATAGGGAAAAATTGAAGTGAGACATTTTGTGGATATTTTCTCGTAGTTTGACCCTATGGATTTATAGAATTGCGGAAAACTTCATTTGGAGCTGTCCGGTCCTGAATTGGAGCAGATACCAGGGAACGCCCGATTACGTATACCTCCAAAGGGAGCTATACAAGGAAATTGGGAAAAAAATTGAAGCGGACCGTTTTGTGGATATTTTCTCGTAGTTTGAACCTATGGGTTTATAGAATTGCGGAAAACTTTATTTGGAGTTGTCCGGGCCTGAATTGGACCAGATACCAAGGGACGCCCGATTACATATACCTCTAAAGGGAGCTATACAATGAAAATGGGGGAAAATTGAAGAGGGACGTTTTGTGGATATTTTCTCGTAGCTTTGACCCTATGGGTTTATAGAATTGTAGAAAACTTCATTTGGAGATGTCTGGGGCTGAATTGGAAAAGATACTCGGGGACGTCCAATTACGTTTACCTCTAAAGGGAGCTATACAAGGAAAATAGGGAAAAATTGAAGTGGGACATTTTGTGGATATTTTCTCGTAGTTTGACCCTATGGATTTATAAAATTGCGGAAAACTTCATTTGGAGCTGTCCGGTCCTGAATTGGAGCAGATACCAGGGAACGCCCGATTACGTATACCTCCAAAGGGAGCTATACAAGGAAATTGGGAAAAAATTGAAGCGGACCGTTTTGTGGATATTTTCTCGTAGTTTGAACCTATGGGTTTATAGAATTGCGGAAAACTTTATTTGGAGCTGTCCGGGCCTGAATTGGACCAGATACCAAGGGACGCCCGATTACATATACCTCTAAAGGGAGCTATACAATGAAAATGGGGGAAAATTGAAGCGGGACGTTTTGTGGATATTTTCTCGTAGCTTTGACCCTATGGGTTTATAGAATTGTAGAAAACTTCATTTGGGGATGTCTGGGGCTGAATTGGAAAAGATACTCGGGGACGTCCAATTACGTTTACCTCTAAAGGGAGCTATACAAGGAAAATAGGGAAAATTTGAAGTGGGACATTTTGTGGATATTTTCTCGTAGTTTGACCCTATGGATTTATAGAATTACGGAAAACTTCATTTGGAGCCGTCCGGTCCTGAATTGGAGCAGATACCAGGGAACGCCCGATTACGTATACCTCCAAAGGGAGCTATACAAGGAAATTGGGAAAAAATTGAAGCGGACCGTTTTGTGGATATTTTCTCGTAGTTTGAACCTATGGGTTTATAGAATTGCGGAAAACTTTATTTGGAGCTGTCCGGGCCTGAATTGGACCAGATACCAAGGGACGCCCGATTACATATACCTCTAAAGGGAGCTATACAATGAAAATGGGGGAAAATTGAAGCGGGACGTTTTGTGGATATTTTCTCGTAGCTTTGACCCTATGGGTTTATAGAATTGTAGAAAACTTCATTTGGGGATGTCTGGGGCTGAATTGGAAAAGATACTCGGGGACGTCCAATTACGTTTACCTCTAAAGGGAGCTATACAAGGAAAATAGGGAAAAATTGAAGTGGGACATTTTGTGGATATTTTCTCGTAGTTTGACCCTATGGATTTATAGAATTGCGGAAAACTTCATTTGGAGCTGTCCGGTCCTGAATTGGAGCAGATACCAGGGAACGCCCGATTACGTATACCTCCAAAGGGAGCTATACAAGGAAATTGGGAAAAAATTGAAGCGGACCGTTTTGTGGATATTTTCTCGTAGTTTGAACCTATGGGTTTATAGAATTGCGGAAAACTTTATTTGGAGCTGTCCGGGCCTGAATTGGACCAGATACCAAGGGACGCCCGATTACATATACCTCTAAAGGGAGCTATACAATGAAAATGGGGGAAAATTGAAGCGGGACGTTTTGTGGATATTTTCTCGTAACTTTAACCCTATGGGTTTATAGAATTGTAGAAAACTTCATTTGGGGATGTCTGGGGCTGAATTGGAAAAGATACTCGGGGACGTCCAATTACGTTTACCTCTAAAGGGAGCTATACAAGGAAAATAGGGAAAAATTGAAGTGGGACATTTTGTGGATATTTTCTCGTAGTTTGACCCTATGGATTTATAGAATTGCGGAAAACTTCATTTGGAGCTGTCCGGTCCTGAATTGGAGCAGATACCAGGGAACGCCCGATTACGTATACCTCCAAAGGGAGCTATACAAGGAAATTGGGAAAAAAATTGAAGCGGACCGTTTTGTGGATATTTTCTCGTAGTTTGAACCTATGGGTTTATAGAATTGCGGAAAACTTTATTTGGAGCTGTCCGGGCTTGAATTGGACCAGATACCAAGGGATGCCCGATTACATATACCTCTAAAGGTAGCTATACAATGAAAATGGGTAAAAATTGAAGCGGGACGTTTTGTGGATATTTTCTCGTAGTTTTGACCCTATGGGTTTATAGAATTGTAGAAAACTTCATTTGGGGATGTCTGGGGCTGAATCAGAACAGATACTCGGGGACGTCCAATTACGTTAACCTCTAAAGGGAGCTATACACGGAAAATAGGGAAAAATTGAAGTGGGATATTTTATGGATATTTTCTCGTAGTTTGACCCTATGGATTTATAGAATTGCGGAAAACTTCATTTGGAGCTGTCCGGTCCTGAATTGGAGCAGATACCAGGGAACGCCCGATTACGTATACCTCCAAAGGGAGCTATACAAGGAAATTGGGAAAAAAATTGAAGCGGACCGTTTTGTGGATATTTTCTCGTAGTTTGAACCTATGGGTTTATAGAATTGCGGAAAACTTTATTTGGAGTTGTCCGGGCCTGAATTGGACCAGATACCAAGGGACGCCCGATTACATATACCTCTAAAGGGAGCTATACAATGAAAATGGGGGAAAATTGAAGAGGGACGTTTTGTGGATATTTTCTCGTAGCTTTGACCCTATGGGTTTATAGAATTGTAGAAAACTTCATTTGGAGATGTCTGGGGCTGAATTGGAAAAGATACTCGGGGACGTCCAATTACGTTTACCTCTAAAGGGAGCTATACAAGGAAAATAGGGAAAAATTGAAGTGGGACATTTTGTGGATATTTTCTCGTAGTTTGACCCTATGGATTTATAAAATTGCGGAAAACTTCATTTGGAGCTGTCCGGTCCTGAATTGGAGCAGATACCAGGGAACGCCCGATTACGTATACCTCCAAAGGGAGCTATACAAGGAAATTGGGAAAAAATTGAAGCGGACCGTTTTGTGGATATTTTCTCGTAGTTTGAACCTATGGGTTTATAGAATTGCGGAAAACTTTATTTGGAGCTGTCCGGGCCTGAATTGGACCAGATACCAAGGGATGCCCGATTACATATATACCTCTAAAGGGAGCTATACAATGAAAATGGGTAAAAATTGAAGCGGGACGTTTTGTGGATATTTTCTCGTAGTTTTGACCCTATGGGTTTATAGAATTGTAGAAAACTTCATTTGGGGATGTCTGGGGCTGAATCAGAATAGATACTCGGGGACGTCCAATTACGTTAACCTCTAAAGGGAGCTATACAAGGAAAATAGGGAAAAATTGAAGTGGGATATTTTATGGATCTTTTCTCGTAGTTTGACCCTATGGATTTAAAGAATTGCGGAAAACATCATTTGGAGCTGTCCGGTCCTGAATTGGAGCAGATACCAGGGAACGCCCGATTACGTATACCTCCAAGGGGCTATACAAGGAAATTGGGAAAAAATTGAAGCGGACCGTTTTGTGGATATTTTCTCGTAGTTTGAACCTATGGGTTTATAGAATTGCGGAAAACTTTATTTGGAGCTGTCCGGGCCTGAATTGGACCAGATACCAAGGGACGCCCGATTACATATACCTCTAAAGGTAGCTATACAATGAAAATGGGGGAAAATTGAAGCGGGACGTTTTGTGGATATTTTCTCGTAGCATTGACCCTATGGGTTTATAGAATTTTAGAAAACTTCATTTGGGGATGTCTGGGGCTGAATTGGAAACGATACTCGGGGACGTCCAATTACGTTTACCTCTAAAGGGAGCTATACAAGGAAAATAGGGAAAAATTGAAGTGGGACAATTTGTGGATATTTTCTCGTAGTTTGACCCTATGGATTTATAAAATTGCGGAAAACTTCATTTGGAGCTGTCCGGTCCTGAATTGGAGCAGATACCAGGGAACGCCCGATTACGTATACCTCCAAAGGGGCTATACAAGGAAATTGGGAAAAAATTGAAGCGGACCGTTTTGTGGATATTTTCTCGTAGTTTGAACCTATGGGTTTATAGAATTGCGGAAAACTTTATTTGGAGCTATCCGGGCCTGAATTGGACCAGATACCAATGGACGCCCGATTACATATACCTCTAAAGGGAGCTATACAATGAAAATGGGGGAAAATTGAAGCGGGACGTTTTGTGGATATTTTCTCGTAGCTTTGACCCTATGGGTTTATAGAATTGTAGAAAACTTCATTTCGGGATGTCTGGGGCTGAATTGGAAAAGATACTTGGGGACGTCCAATTACGTTTACCTCTAAAGGGAGCTATACAAGGAAAATAGGGAAAAATTGAAGTAGGACATTTTGTGGATATTTTCTCGTAGTTTGACCCTATGGATTTATAGAATTGCGGAAAACTTTATTTGGAGCTGTCCGGTCCTGAATTGGAGCAGATACCAGGGAACGCCCGATTACGTATACCTCCAAAGGGAGCTATACAAGGAAATTGGGAAAAAATTGAAGCGGACCGTTTTGTGGATATTTTCTCGTAGTTTGAACCTATGGGTTTATAGAATTGCGGAAAACTTTATTTGGAGCTGTCCGGGCCTGAATTGGACCAGATACCAAGGGACGCCCGATTACATATACCTCTAAAGGGAGCTATACAATGAAAATGGGGGAAAATTGAAGCGGGACGTTTTGTGGATATTTTCTCGTAGCTTTGACCCTATGGGTTTATAGAATTGTAGAAAACTTCATTTGGAGATGTCTGGGGCTGAATTGGAAAAGATACTCGGGGACGTCCAATTACGTTTACCTCTAAAGGGAGCTATACATGGAAAATAGGGAAAAATTGAAGTGGGACATTTTGTGGATATTTTCTCGTAGTTTGACCCTATGGATTTATAAAATTGCGGAAAACTTTATTTGGAGCTGTCCGGTCCTGAATTGGAGCAGATACCAGGGAACGCCCGATTACGTATACCTCCAAAGGGAGCTATACAAGGAAATTGGGAAAAAATTGAAGCAGACCGTTTTGTGGATATTTTCTCGTAGTTTGAACCTATGGGTTTATAGAATTGCGGAAAACTTTATTTGGAGCTGTCCGGGCCTGAATTGGACCAGATACCAAGGGATGCCCGATTACATATACCTCTAAAGGGAGCTATACAATGAAAATGGGTAAAAATTGAAGCGGGACGTTTTGTGGATATTTTCTCGTAGTTTTGACCCTATGGGTTTATAGAATTGTAGAAAACTTCATTTGGGGATGTCTGGGGCTGAATCAGAACAGATACTCGGGGATGTCCAATTACGTTAACCTCTAAAGGGATCTATACAAGGAAAATAGGGAAAAATTGAAGTGGGATATTTTATGGATATTTTCTCGTAGTTTGACCCTATGGATTTATAGAATTGCGGAAAACTTCATTTGGAGCTGTCCGGTCCTGAATTGGAGCAGATACCAGGGAACGCCCGATTACGTATACCTCCAAAGGGGCTATACAAGGAAATTGGGAAAAAATTGAAGCGGACCGTTTTGTGGATATTTTCTCGTAGTTTGAACCTATGGGTTTATAGAATTGCGGAAAACTTTATTTGGAGCTGTCCGGGCCTGAATTGGACCAGATACCAAGGGACGCCCGATTACATATACCTCTAAAGGTAGCTATACAATGAAAATGGGGGAAAATTGAAGCGGGACGTTTTGTGGATATTTTCTCGTAGCATTGACCCTATGGGTTTATAGAATTGTAGAAAACTTCATTTGTGGATGTCTGGGGCTGAATTGGAAAAGATACTCGGGGACGTCCAATTACGTTTACCTCTAAAAGGAGCTATACAAGGAAAATAGGGAAAAATTGAAGTGGGACATTTTGTGGATATTTTCTCGTAGTTTGACCCTATGGATTTATAAAATTGCGGAAAACTTCATTTGGAGCTGTCCGGTCCTGAATTGGAGCAGATACCAGGGAACGCCCGATTACGTATACCTCCAAAGGGGCTATACAAGGAAATTGGGAAAAAATTGAAGCGGACCGTTTTGTGGATATTTTCTCGTAGTTTGAACCTATGGGTTTATAGAATTGCGGAAAACTTTATTTGGAGCTGTCCGGGCCTGAATTGGACCAGATACCAAGGGATGCCCGATTACATATACCTCTAAAGGGAGCTATACAATGAAAATGGGTAAAAATTGAAGCGGGACGTTTTGTGGATATTTTCTCATAGTTTTGACCCTATGGGTTTATAGAACTGTAGAAAACTTCATTTGGGGATGTCTGGGGCTGAATCAGAACAGATACTCGGGGACGTCCAATTACGTTAACCTCTAAAGGGAGCTATACAAGGAAAATAGGGAAAAATTGAAGTAGGATATTTTATGGATATTTTCTCGTAGTTTGACCCTATGGATTTATAGAATTGCGGAAAACTTCATTTGGAGCTGTCCGGTTCTGAATTGGAGCAGATACCAGGGAACGCCCGATTACGTATACCTCCAAAGGGGCTATACAAGGAAATTAGGAAAAATTGAAGCGGACCGTTTTGTGGATATTTTCTCGTAGTTTGAACCTATGGGTTTATAGAATTACGGAAAACTTTATTTGGAGCTGTCCGGGCCTGAATTGGACCAGATACCAAGGGACGCCCGATTACATATACCTCTAAAGGTAGCTATACAATGAAAATGGGGGAAAATTGAAGCGGGACGTTTTGTGGATATTTTCTCGTAGCATTGACCCTATGGGTTTACAGAATTGTAGAAAACTTCATTTGGGGATGTCTGGGGCTGAATCAGAACAGATACTCGGGGACGTCCAATTACGTTAACCTCTAAAGGGAGCTATACAAGGGAAATAGGGAAAAATTGAAGTGGGATATTTTATGGATATTTTCTCGTAGTTTGACCCTATGGATTTATAGAATTGCGGAAAACTTCATTTGGAGCTGTCCGGTCCTGAATTGGAGCAGATACCAGGGAAAGCCCGATTATGTATACCTCCAAAGGGGCTATACAAGGAAATTGGGAAAAAATTGAAGCGGACCGTTTTGTGGATATTTTCTCGTAGTTTGAACCTATGGGTTTATAGAATTGCGGAAAACTTTATTTGGAGCTGTCCGGGCCTGAATTGGACCAGATACCAAGGGATGCCCGATTACATATACCTCTAAAGGGAGCTATACAATGAAAATGGGTAAAAATTGAAGCGGGACGTTTTGTGGATATTTTCTCATAGTTTTGACCCTATGGGTTTATAGAACTGTAGAAAACTTCATTTGGGGATGTCTGGGGCTGAATCAGAACAGATACTCGGGGACGTCCAATTACGTTAACCTCTAAAGGGAGCTATACAAGGAAAATAGGGAAAAATTGAAGTAGGATATTTTATGGATATTTTCTCGTAGTTTGACCCTATGGATTTATAGAATTGCGGAAAACTTCATTTGGAGCTGTCCGGTTCTGAATTGGAGCAGATACCAGGGAACGCCCGATTACGTATACCTCCAAAGGGGCTATACAAGGAAATTAGGAAAAATTGAAGCGGACCGTTTTGTGGATATTTTCTCGTAGTTTGAACCTATGGGTTTATAGAATTACGGAAAACTTTATTTGGAGCTGTCCGGGCCTGAATTGGACCAGATACCAAGGGACGCCCGATTACATATACCTCTAAAGGTAGCTATACAATGAAAATGGGGGAAAATTGAAGCGGGACGTTTTGTGGATATTTTCTCGTAGCATTGACCCTATGGGTTTACAGAATTGTAGAAAACTTCATTTGGGGATGTCTGGGGCTGAATCAGAACAGATACTCGGGGACGTCCAATTACGTTAACCTCTAAAGGGAGCTATACAAGGGAAATAGGGAAAAATTGAAGTGGGATATTTTATGGATATTTTCTCGTAGTTTGACCCTATGGATTTATAGAATTGCGGAAAACTTCATTTGGAGCTGTCCGGTCCTGAATTGGAGCAGATACCAGGGAAAGCCCGATTATGTATACCTCCAAAGGGGCTATACAAGGAAATTGGGAAAAAATTGAAGCGGACCGTTTTGTGGATATTTTCTCGTAGTTTGAACCTATTGGTTTATAGAATTGCGGAAAACTTTATTTGGAGCAGTCCGGGCTTGAATTGGCCCAGATACCAAGGGACGCCCGATTACATATACCTCTAAAGGGAGCTATACAATGAAAATGGGGGAAAATTGAAGCGGGACGTTTTGTGGATATTTTCTCGTATCTTTGACCCTATGGGTTTATAGAATTGTAGAAAACTTCATTTGGGGATGTCTGGGGCTGAATTGGAAAAGATACTCGGGGACGTCCAATTACGTTTACCTCTAAAGGGAGCTATACAAGGGAAATAGGGAAAAATTGAAGTGGGACATTTTGTGGATATTTTCTCATAGTTTGACCCTATGGATTTATAGAATTGCGGAAAACTTCATTTGGAGCTGTCTGGTCCTGAATTGGAGCAGATACCAGGGAACACCCGATTACATATACCTCCAAAGGGAGCTATACAAGGAAATTAGGAAAAAATTGAAGCGGACCGTTTTGTGGATATTTTCTCGTAGTTTGAACCTATGGGTTTATAGAATTGCGGAAAACTTTATTTGGAGCTGTCCGGGCCTGAATTGGACCAGATACCAAGGGATGCCCGATTACATATACCTCTAAAGGGAGCTATACAATGAAAATGGGTAAAAATTGAAGCGGGACGTTTTGTGGATATTTTCTCGTAGTTTTGACCCTATGGGTTTATAGAATTGTAGAAAACTTCATTTGGGGATGTCTGGGGCTGAATCAGAACAGATACTCGGGGACGTCCAATTACGTTAACCTCTAAAGGGAGCTATACAAGGAAAATAGGGAAAAATTGAAGTGGGATATTTTATGGATATTTTCTCTTAGTTTGACCCTATGGATTTATAGAATTGCGGAAAACTTCATTTGGAGCTGTCCGGTCCTGAATTGGAGCAGATAACAGGGAACGCCCGATTACGTATACCTCCAAAGGGGCTATACAAGGAAATTGGGA
This sequence comes from Heracleum sosnowskyi, assembly GCA_030848705.1. NCBI lineage: Eukaryota > Viridiplantae > Streptophyta > Magnoliopsida > Apiales > Apiaceae > Heracleum > Heracleum sosnowskyi. The sequence goes on from CM061236.1 coordinate 52,896,600, forward strand.
AAAAATTGAAGAGGACCGTTTTGTGGATATTTTCTCGTAGTTTGAACCTATGGGTTTATAGAATTGCGGAAAACTTTATTTGGAGCTGTCCGGGCCTGAATTGGACCAGATACCAAGGGATGCCCGATTACATATACCTCTAAAGGGAGCTATACAATGAAAATGGGTAAAAATTGAAGCGGGACGTTTTGTGGATATTTTCTCGTAGCATTGACCCTATGGGTTTACAGAATTGTAGAAAACTTCATTTGGGGATGTCTGGGGCTGAATCAGAACAGATACTCGGGGACGTCCAATTACGTTAACCTCTAAAGGGAGCTATACAAGGGAAATAGGGAAAAATTGAAGTGGGATATTTTATGGATATTTTCTCGTAGTTTGACCCTATGGATTTATAGAATTGCGGAAAACTTCATTTGGAGCTGTCCGGTCCTGAATTGGAGCAGATACCAGGGAAAGCCCGATTATGTATACCTCCAAAGGGGCTATACAAGGAAATTGGGAAAAAATTGAAGCGGACCGTTTTGTGGATATTTTCTCGTAGTTTGAACCTATTGGTTTATAGAATTGCGGAAAACTTTATTTGGAGCAGTCCGGGCTTGAATTGGCCCAGATACCAAGGGACGCCCGATTACATATACCTCTAAAGGGAGCTATACAATGAAAATGGGGGAAAATTGAAGCGGGACGTTTTGTGGATATTTTCTCGTATCTTTGACCCTATGGGTTTATAGAATTGTAGAAAACTTCATTTGGGGATGTCTGGGGCTGAATTGGAAAAGATACTCGGGGACGTCCAATTACGTTTACCTCTAAAGGGAGCTATACAAGGAAAATAGGGAAAAATTGAAGTGGGACATTTTGTGGATATTTTCTCATAGTTTGACCCTATGGATTTATAGAATTGCGGAAAACTTCATTTGGAGCTGTCTGGTCCTGAATTGGAGCAGATACCAGGGAACACCCGATTACATATACCTCCAAAGGGAGCTATACAAGGAAATTAGGAAAAAATTGAAGCGGACCGTTTTGTGGATATTTTCTCGTAGTTTGAACCTATGGGTTTATAGAATTGCGGAAAACTTTATTTGGAGCTGTCCGGGCCTGAATTGGACCAGATACCAAGGGATGCCCGATTACATATACCTCTAAAGGGAGCTATACAATGAAAATGGGTAAAAATTGAAGCGGGACGTTTTGTGGATATTTTCTCGTAGTTTTGACCCTATGGGTTTATAGAATTGTAGAAAACTTCATTTGGGGATGTCTGGGGCTGAATCAGAACAGATACTCGGGGACGTCCAATTACGTTAACCTCTAAAGGGAGCTATACAAGGAAAATAGGGAAAAATTGAAGTGGGATATTTTATGGATATTTTCTCGTAGTTTGACCCTATGGATTTATAGAATTGCGGAAAACTTCATTTGGAGCTGTCCGGTCCTGAATTGGAGCAGATAACAGGGAACGCCCGATTACGTATACCTCCAAAGGGGCTATACAAGGAAATTGGGAAAAAATTGAAGAGGACCGTTTTGTGGATATTTTCTCGTAGTTTGAACCTATGGGTTTATAGAATTGCGGAAAACTTTATTTGGAGCTGTCCGGGCCTGAATTGGACCAGATACCAAGGGATGCCCGATTACATATACCTCTAAAGGGAGCTATACAATGAAAATGGGTAAAAATTGAAGCGGGACGTTTTGTGGATATTTTCTCGTAGTTTTGACCCTATGGGTTTATAGAATTGTAGAAAACTTCATTTGGGGATGTCTGGGGCTGAATCAGAACAGATACTCGGGGACGTCCAATTACGTTAACCTCTAAAGGGAGCTATACAAGGAAAATAGGGAAAAATTGAAGTGGGATATTTTATGGATATTTTCTCGTAGTTTGACCCTATGGATTTATAGAATTGCGGAAAACTTCATTTGGAGCTGTCCGGTCCTGAATTGGAGCAGATACCAGGGAACGCCCGATTACGTATACCTCCAAAGGGGCTATACAAGGAAATTGGGAAAAAATTGAAGCGGACCGTTTTGTGGATATTTTCTCGTAGTTTGAACCTATGGGTTTATAGAATTGCGGAAAACTTTATTTGGAGCTGTCCGGGCCTGAATTGGACCAGATACCAAGGGACGCCCGATTACATATACCTCTAAAGGTAGCTATACAATGAAAATGGGGGAAAATTGAAGCGGGACGTTTTGTGGATATTTTCTCGTAGCATTGACCCTATGGGTTTATAGAATTGTAGAAAACTTCATTTGTGGATGTCTGGGGCTGAATTGGAAAAGATACTCGGGGACGTCCAATTACGTTTACCTCTAAAAGGAGCTATACAAGGAAAATAGGGAAAAATTGAAGTGGGACATTTTGTGGATATTTTCTCGTAGTTTGACCCTATGGATTTATAAAATTGCGGAAAACTTCATTTGGAGCTGTCCGGTCCTGAATTGGAGCAGATACCAGGGAACGCCCGATTACGTATACCTCCAAAGGGGCTATACAAGGAAATTGGGAAAAAATTGAAGCGGACCGTTTTGTGGATATTTTCTCGTAGTTTGAACCTATGGGTTTATAGAATTGCGGAAAACTTTATTTGGAGCTGTCCGGGCCTGAATTGGACCAGATACCAAGGGATGCCCGATTACATATACCTCTAAAGGGAGCTATACAATGAAAATGGGTAAAAATTGAAGCGGGACGTTTTGTGGATATTTTCTCATAGTTTTGACCCTATGGGTTTATAGAACTGTAGAAAACTTCATTTGGGGATGTCTGGGGCTGAATCAGAACAGATACTCGGGGACGTCCAATTACGTTAACCTCTAAAGGGAGCTATACAAGGAAAATAGGGAAAAATTGAAGTAGGATATTTTATGGATATTTTCTCGTAGTTTGACCCTATGGATTTATAGAATTGCGGAAAACTTCATTTGGAGCTGTCCGGTTCTGAATTGGAGCAGATACCAGGGAACGCCCGATTACGTATACCTCCAAAGGGGCTATACAAGGAAATTAGGAAAAATTGAAGCGGACCGTTTTGTGGATATTTTCTCGTAGTTTGAACCTATGGGTTTATAGAATTACGGAAAACTTTATTTGGAGCTGTCCGGGCCTGAATTGGACCAGATACCAAGGGACGCCCGATTACATATACCTCTAAAGGTAGCTATACAATGAAAATGGGGGAAAATTGAAGCGGGACGTTTTGTGGATATTTTCTCGTAGCATTGACCCTATGGGTTTACAGAATTGTAGAAAACTTCATTTGGGGATGTCTGGGGCTGAATCAGAACAGATACTCGGGGACGTCCAATTACGTTAACCTCTAAAGGGAGCTATACAAGGGAAATAGGGAAAAATTGAAGTGGGATATTTTATGGATATTTTCTCGTAGTTTGACCCTATGGATTTATAGAATTGCGGAAAACTTCATTTGGAGCTGTCCGGTCCTGAATTGGAGCAGATACCAGGGAAAGCCCGATTATGTATACCTCCAAAGGGGCTATACAAGGAAATTGGGAAAAAATTGAAGCGGACCGTTTTGTGGATATTTTCTCGTAGTTTGAACCTATGGGTTTATAGAATTGCGGAAAACTTTATTTGGAGCTGTCCGGGCCTGAATTGGACCAGATACCAAGGGATGCCCGATTACATATACCTCTAAAGGGAGCTATACAATGAAAATGGGTAAAAATTGAAGCGGGACGTTTTGTGGATATTTTCTCATAGTTTTGACCCTATGGGTTTATAGAACTGTAGAAAACTTCATTTGGGGATGTCTGGGGCTGAATCAGAACAGATACTCGGGGACGTCCAATTACGTTAACCTCTAAAGGGAGCTATACAAGGAAAATAGGGAAAAATTGAAGTAGGATATTTTATGGATATTTTCTCGTAGTTTGACCCTATGGATTTATAGAATTGCGGAAAACTTCATTTGGAGCTGTCCGGTTCTGAATTGGAGCAGATACCAGGGAACGCCCGATTACGTATACCTCCAAAGGGGCTATACAAGGAAATTAGGAAAAATTGAAGCGGACCGTTTTGTGGATATTTTCTCGTAGTTTGAACCTATGGGTTTATAGAATTACGGAAAACTTTATTTGGAGCTGTCCGGGCCTGAATTGGACCAGATACCAAGGGACGCCCGATTACATATACCTCTAAAGGTAGCTATACAATGAAAATGGGGGAAAATTGAAGCGGGACGTTTTGTGGATATTTTCTCGTAGCATTGACCCTATGGGTTTACAGAATTGTAGAAAACTTCATTTGGGGATGTCTGGGGCTGAATCAGAACAGATACTCGGGGACGTCCAATTACGTTAACCTCTAAAGGGAGCTATACAAGGGAAATAGGGAAAAATTGAAGTGGGATATTTTATGGATATTTTCTCGTAGTTTGACCCTATGGATTTATAGAATTGCGGAAAACTTCATTTGGAGCTGTCCGGTCCTGAATTGGAGCAGATACCAGGGAAAGCCCGATTATGTATACCTCCAAAGGGGCTATACAAGGAAATTGGGAAAAAATTGAAGCGGACCGTTTTGTGGATATTTTCTCGTAGTTTGAACCTATTGGTTTATAGAATTGCGGAAAACTTTATTTGGAGCAGTCCGGGCTTGAATTGGCCCAGATACCAAGGGACGCCCGATTACATATACCTCTAAAGGGAGCTATACAATGAAAATGGGGGAAAATTGAAGCGGGACGTTTTGTGGATATTTTCTCGTATCTTTGACCCTATGGGTTTATAGAATTGTAGAAAACTTCATTTGGGGATGTCTGGGGCTGAATTGGAAAAGATACTCGGGGACGTCCAATTACGTTTACCTCTAAAGGGAGCTATACAAGGAAAATAGGGAAAAATTGAAGTGGGACATTTTGTGGATATTTTCTCATAGTTTGACCCTATGGATTTATAGAATTGCGGAAAACTTCATTTGGAGCTGTCTGGTCCTGAATTGGAGCAGATACCAGGGAACACCCGATTACATATACCTCCAAAGGGAGCTATACAAGGAAATTAGGAAAAAATTGAAGCGGACCGTTTTGTGGATATTTTCTCGTAGTTTGAACCTATGGGTTTATAGAATTGCGGAAAACTTTATTTGGAGCTGTCCGGGCCTGAATTGGACCAGATACCAAGGGATGCCCGATTACATATACCTCTAAAGGGAGCTATACAATGAAAATGGGTAAAAATTGAAGCGGGACGTTTTGTGGATATTTTCTCGTAGTTTTGACCCTATGGGTTTATAGAATTGTAGAAAACTTCATTTGGGGATGTCTGGGGCTGAATCAGAACAGATACTCGGGGACGTCCAATTACGTTAACCTCTAAAGGGAGCTATACAAGGAAAATAGGGAAAAATTGAAGTGGGATATTTTATGGATATTTTCTCGTAGTTTGACCCTATGGATTTATAGAATTGCGGAAAACTTCATTTGGAGCTGTCCGGTCCTGAATTGGAGCAGATAACAGGGAACGCCCGATTACGTATACCTCCAAAGGGGCTATACAAGGAAATTGGGAAAAAATTGAAGAGGACCGTTTTGTGGATATTTTCTCGTAGTTTGAACCTATGGGTTTATAGAATTGCGGAAAACTTTATTTGGAGCTGTCCGGGCCTGAATTGGACCAGATACCAAGGGATGCCCGATTACATATACCTCTAAAGGGAGCTATACAATGAAAATGGGTAAAAATTGAAGCGGGACGTTTTGTGGATATTTTCTCGTAGTTTTGACCCTATGGGTTTATAGAATTGTAGAAAACTTCATTTGGGGATGTCTGGGGCTGAATCAGAACAGATACTCGGGGACGTCCAATTACGTTAACCTCTAAAGGGAGCTATACAAGGAAAATAGGGAAAAATTGAAGTGGGATATTTTATGGATATTTTCTCGTAGTTTGACCCTATGGATTTATAGAATTGCGGAAAACTTCATTTGGAGCTGTCCGGTCCTGAATTGGAGCAGATACCAGGGAACGCCCGATTACGTATACCTCCAAAGGGGCTATACAAGGAAATTGGGAAAAAATTGAAGCGGACCGTTTTGTGGATATTTTCTCGTAGTTTGAACCTATGGGTTTATAGAATTGCGGAAAACTTTATTTGGAGCTGTCCGGGCCTGAATTGGACCAGATACCAAGGGATGCCCGATTACATATACCTCTAAAGGGAGCTATACAATGAAAATGGGTAAAAATTGAAGCGGGACGTTTTGTGGATATTTTCTCGTAGTTTTGAGCCTATGGGTTTATAGAATTGTAGAAAACTTCATTTGGGGATGTCTGGGGCTGAATCAGAACAGATACTCGGGGACGTCCAATTACGTTAACCTCTAAAGGGAGCTATACAAGGAAAATAGGGAAAAATTGAAGTGGGATATTTTATGGATATTTTCTCGTAGTTTGACCCTATGGATTTATAGAATTGCGGAAAACTTCATTTGGAGCTGTCTGGTCCTGAATTGGAGCTGATACCAGGGAACGCCCGATTACGTATACCTCCAAAGGGGCTATACAAGGAAATTGGGAAAAAATTGAAGAGGACCGTTTTGTGGATATTTTCTCGTAGTTTGAACCTATGGGTTTATAGAATTGCGGAAAACTTTATTTGGAGCTGTCCGGGCCTGAATTGGACCAGATACCAAGGGATGCCCGATTACATAGACCTCTAAAGGGAGCTATACAATGAAAATGGGTAAAAATTGAAGCGGGACGTTTTGTGGATATTTTCTCGTAGTTTTGACCCTATGGGTTTATAGAATTGTAGAAAACTTCATTTGGGGATGTCTGGGGCTGAATCAGAACAGATACTCGGGGACGTCCAATTACGTTAACCTCTAAAGGGTGCTATACAAGGAAAATAGGGAAAAATTGAAGTGGGATATTTTATGGATATTTTCTCGTAGTTTGACCCTATGGATTTATAGAATTGCGGAAAACTTCATTTGGAGCTGTCTGGTCCTGAATTGGAGCAGATACCAGGGAACGCCCGATTACGTATACCTCCAAAGGGGCTATACAAGGAAATTGGGAAAAAATTGAAGCGGACCGTTTTGTGGATATTTTCTCGTAGTTTGAACCTATGGGTTTATAGAATTGCGGAAAACTTTATTTGGAGCTGTCCGGGCCTGAATTGGACCAGATACCAAGGGATGCCCGATTACATATACCTCTAAAGGGAGCTATACAATGAAAATGGGTAAAAATTGAAGCGGGACGTTTTGTGGATATTTTCTCGTAGTTTTGACCCTATGGGTTTATAGAATTGTAGAAAACTTCATTTGGGGATGTCTGGGGCTGAATCAGAACAGATACTCGGGGACGTCCAATTACGTTAACCTCTAAAGGGAGCTATACAAGGAAAATAGGGAAAAATTGAAGTGGGATATTTTATGGATATTTTCTCGTAGTTTGACCCTATGGATTTATAGAATTGCGGAAAACTTCATTTGGAGCTGTCTGGTCCTGAATTGGAGCAGATACCAGGGAACGCCCGATTACGTATACCTCCAAAGGGGCTATACAAGGAAATTGGGAAAAAATTGAAGAGGACCGTTTTGTGGATATTTTCTCGTAGTTTGAACCTATGGGTTTATAGAATTGCGGAAAACTTTATTTGGAGCTGTCCGGGCCTGAATTGGACCAGATACCAAGGGATGCCCGATTACATATACCTCTAAAGGGAGCTATACAATGAAAATGGGTAAAAATTGAAGCGGGACGTTTTGTGGATATTTTCTCGTAGTTTTGACCCTATGGGTTTATAGAATTGTAGAAAACTTCATTTGGGGATGTCTGGGGCTGAATCAGAACAGATACTCGGGGACGTCCAATTACGTTAACCTCTAAAGGGAGCTATACAAGGAAAATAGGGAAAAATTGAAGTGGGATATTTTATGGATATTTTCTCGTAGTTTGACCCTATGGATTTATAGAATTGCGGAAAACTTCATTTGGAGCAGTCCGGTCCTGAATTGGAGCAGATACCAGGGAACACCCGATTACGTATACCTCCAAAGGGAGCTATACAAGGAAATTGGGAAAAAATTGAAGCGGACCGTTTTGTGGATATTTTCTCGTAGTTTGAACCTATGGGTTTATAGAATTGCGGAAAACTTTATTTGGAGCTGTCCGGGCCTGAATTGGACCAGATACCAAGGGATGCCCGATTACATATACCTCTAAAGGGAGCTATACAATGAAAATGGGTAAAAATTGAAGCGGGACGTTTTGTGGATATTTTCTCGTAGTTTTGACCCTATGGGTTTATAGAATTGTAGAAAACTTCATTTGGGGATGTCTGGGGCTGAATCAGAACAGATACTCGGGGACGTCCAATTACGTTAACCTCTAAAGGGAGCTATACAAGGAAAATAGGGAAAAATTGAAGTGGGATATTTTACGGATATTTTCTCGTAGTTTGACCCTATGGATTTATAGAATTGCGGAAAACTTCATTTGGAGCTGTCCGGTCCTGAATTGGAGCAGATACCAGGGAACGCCCGATTACGTATACCTCCAAAGGGGCTATACAAGGAAATTGGGAAAAAATTGAAGCGGACCGTTTTGTGGATATTTTCTCGTAGTTTGAACCTATGGGTTTATAGAATTGCGGAAAACTTTATTTGGAGCTGTCCGGGCCTGAATTGGACCAGATACCAAGGGACGCTCGATTACATATACCTCTAAAGGGAGCTATACAATGAAAATGGGGGAAAATTGAGGCGGGACGTTTTGTGGATATTTTCCCGTATCTTTGACCCTATGGGTTTATAGAATTGTAGAAAACTTCATTTGGGGATGTCTGGGGCTGAATTGGAAAAGATACTCGGGGACGTCCAATTACGTTTACCTCTAAAGGGAGCTATACAAGGAAAATAGGGAAAAATTGAAGTGGGACATTTTGTGGATATTTTCTCGTAGATTGACCCTATGGATTTATAGAATTGCGGAAAACTTCATTTGGAGCAGTCCGGTCCTGAATTGGAGCAGATACCAGGGAACACCCGATTACGTATACCTCCAAAGGGAGCTATACAAGGAAATTGGGAAAAAATTGAAGTGGACCGTTTTGTGGATATTTTCTCGTAGTTTGAACCTATGGGTTTATAGAATTGCGGAAAACTTTATTTGGAGCTGTCCGGGCCTGAATTGGACCAGATACCAAGGGACGCCCGATTACATATACCTCTAAAGGTAGTTATACAATGAAAATGGGGGAAAATTGAAGCGGGACGTTTTGTGGATATTTTCTCGTAGCATTGACCCTATGGGTTTACAGAATTGTAGAAAACTTCATTTGGGGATGTCTGGGGCTGAATCAGAACAGATACTCGGGGCCGTCCAATTACGTTAACCTCTAAAGGGAGCTATACAAGGGAAATAGGGAAAAATTGAAGTGGGATATTTTATGGATATTTTCTCGTAGTTTGACCCTATGGATTTATAGAATTGCGGAAAACTTCATTTGGAGCTGTCCGGTCCTGAATTGGAGCAGATACCAGGGAACGCCCGATTACGTATACCTCCAAAGGGGCTATACAAGGAAATTGGGAAAAAATTGAAGCGGACCGTTTTGTGGATATTTTCTCGTAGTTTGAACCTATGGGTTTATAGAATTGCGGAAAACTTTATTTGGAGCTGTCCGGGCCTGAATTGGACCAGATACCGAGGGACGCTCGATTACATATACCTCTAAAGGGAGCTATACAATGAAAATGGGGGAAAATTGAAGCGGGACGTTTTGTGGATATTTTCCCGTATCTTTGACCCTATGGGTTTATAGAATTGTAGAAAACTTCATTTGGGGATGTCTGGGGCTGAATTGGAAAAGATACTCGGGGACGTCCAATTACGTTTACCTCTAAAGGGAGCTATACAAGGAAAATAGGGAAAAATTGAAGTGGGACATTTTGTGGATATTTTCTCGTAGATTGACCCTATGGATTTATACAATTGCGGAAAACTTCATTTGGAGCAGTCCGGTCCTGAATTGGAGCAGATACCAGGGAACACCCGATTACGTATACCTCCAAAGGGAGCTATACAAGGAAATTGGGAAAAAATTGAAGCGGACCGTTTTGTGGATATTTTCTGGTAGTTTGAACGTATGGGTTTATAGAATTGCGGAAAACTTTATTTGGAGCTGTCCGGGCCTGAATTGGACCAGATACCAAGGGATACCCGATTACATATACCTCTAAAGGGAGCTATACAATGAAAATGGGTAAAAATTGAAGCGGGACGTTTTGTGGATATTTTCTCGTAGTTTTGACCCTATGGGTTTATAGAATTGTAGAAAACTTCATTTGGGGATGTATGGGGCTGAATCAGAACAGATACTCGGGGACGTCCAATTACGTTAACCTCTAAAGGGAGCTATACAAGGAAAATAGGGAAAAATTGAAGTGGAATATTTTATGGATATTTTCTCGTAGTTTGACCCTATGGATTTATAGAATTGCGGAAAACTTCATTTGGAGCTGTCCGGTCCTGAATTGGAGCAGATACGAGGGAACGCCCGATTACGTATACCTCCAAAGGGGCTATACAAGGAAATTGGGAAAAAATTGAAGCGGACCGTTTTATGGATATTTTCTCATAGTTTGAACCTATGGGTTTATAGAATTGCGGAAAACTTTATTTGGAGCTGTCCGGGCCTGAATTGGACCAGATACCAAGGGACGCCCGATTACATATACCTCTAAAGGTAGCTATACAATGAAAATGGGGGAAAATTGAAGCGGGACGTTTTGTGGATATTTTCTCGTAGCATTGACCCTATGGGTTTACAGAATTGTAGAAAACTTCATTTGGGGATGTCTGGGGCTGAATCAGAACAGATACTCGGGGACGTCCAATTACGTTAACCTCTAAAGGGAGCTATACAAGGGAAATAGGGAAAAATTGAAGTGGGATATTTTATGGATATTTTCTCGTAGTTTGACCCTATGGATTTATAGAATTACGGAAAACTTCATTTGGAGCTGTCCGGTCATGAATTGGAGCAGATACCAGGGAACGCCCGATTACGTATACCTCCAAAGGGGCTATACAAGGAAATTGGGAAAAAATTGAAGCGGACCGTTTTGTGAATATTTTCTCGTAGTTTGAACCTATTGGTTTATAGAATTGCGGAAAACTTTATTTGGAGCTGTCCGGGCCTGAATTGGCCCAGATACCAAGGGACGCCCGATTACATATACCTCTAAAGGGAGCTATACAATGAAAATGGGGGAAAATTGAAGCGGGACGTTTTGTGGATATTTTCCCGTATCTTTGACCCTATGGGTTTATAGAATTGTAGAAAACTTCATTTGGGGATGTCTGGGGCTGAATTGGAAAAGATACTCGGGGACGTCCAATTACGTTTACCTCTAAAGGGAGCTATACAAGGAAAATAGGGAAAAATTGAAGTGGGACATTTTGCGGATATTTTCTCATAGTTTGACCCTATGGATTTATAGGATTGCGGAAAACTTCATTTGTAGCTGTCCGGTCCTGAATTGGAGCAGATACCAGGGAACGCCCGATTACGTATACCTCCAAAGGGAGCTATACAAGGAAATTAGGAAAAAATTGAAGCGGACCGTTTTGTGGACATTTTCTCGTAGTTTGAACCTATGGGTTTATAGAATTGCGGAAAACTTTATTTGGAGCTGTCCGGGCCTGAATTGGACCAGATACCAAGGGATACCCGATTACATATACCTCTAAAGGGAGCTATACAATGAAAATGGGTAAAAATTGAAGCGGGACGTTTTGCGGATATTTTCTCGTAGTTTTGACCCTATGGGTTTATAGAATTGTAGAAAACTTCATTTGGGGATGTATGGGGCTGAATCAGAACAGATACTCGGGAACGTCCAATTACGTTAACCTCTAAAGGGAGCTATACAAGGAAAATAGGGAAAAATTGAAGTGGAATATTTTATGGATATTTTCTCGTAGTTTGACCCTATGGATTTATAGAATTGCGGAAAACTTCATTTGGAGCTGTCCGGTCCTGAATTGGAGCAGATACGAGGGAACGCCCGATTACGTATACCTCCAAAGGGGCTATACAAGGAAATTGGGAAAAAATTGAAGCGGACCGTTTTGTGGATATTTTCTCGTAGTTTGAACCTATGGGTTTATAGAATTGCGGAAAACTTTATTTGGAGCTGTCCGGGCCTGAATTGGACCAGATACCAAGGGACGCCCGATTACATATACCTCTAAAGGGAGCTATACAATGAAAATGGGGGAAAATTGAAGCGGGACGTTTTGTGGATATTTTCTCGTAACTTTAACCCTATGGGTTTATAGAATTGTAGAAAACTTCATTTGGGGATATCTGGGGCTGAATTGGAAAAGATACTCGGGGACGTCCAATTACGTTTACCTCTAAAGGGAGCTATACAAGGAAATTGGGAAAAAATTGAAGCGGACCGTTTTGTGAATATTTTCTCGTAGTTTGAACCTATTGGTTTATAGAATTGCGGAAAACTTTATTTGGAGCTGTCCGGGCCTGAATTGGCCCAGATACCAAGGGACGCCCGATTACATATACCTCTAAAGGGAGCTATACAATGAAAATGGGGGAAAATTGAAGCGGGACGTTTTGTGGATATTTTCCCGTATCTTTGACCCTATGGGTTTATAGAATTGTAGAAAACTTCATTTGGGGATGTCTGGGGCTGAATTGGAAAAGATACTCGGGGACGTCCAATTACGTTTACCTCTAAAGGGAGCTATACAAGGAAAATAGGGAAAAATTGAAGTGGGACATTTTGCGGATATTTTCTCATAGTTTGACCCTATGGATTTATAGGATTGCGGAAAACTTCATTTGTAGCTGTCCGGTCCTGAATTGGAGCAGATACCAGGGAACACCCGATTACGTATACCTCCAAAGGGAGCTATACAAGGAAATTGGGAAAAAATTGAAGCGGACCGTTTTGTGGATATTTTCTCGTAGTTTGAACGTATGGGTTTATAGAATTGCGGAAAACTTTATTTGGAGCTGTCCGGGCCTGAATTGGACCAGATACCAAGGGATACCCGATTACATATACCTCTAAAGGGAGCTATACAATGAAAATGGGTAAAAATTGAAGCGGGACGTTTTGTGGATATTTTCTCGTAGTTTTAACCCTATGGGTTTATAGAATTGTAGAAAACTTCATTTGGGGATGTATGGGGCTGAATCAGAACAGATACTCGGGGACGTCCAATTACGTTAACCTCTAAAGGGAGCTATACAAGGAAAATAGGGAAAAATTGAAGTGGAATATTTTATGGATATTTTCTCGTAGTTTGACCCTATGGATTTATAGAATTGCGGAAAACTTCATTTGGAGCTGTCCGGTCCTGAATTGGAGCAGATACCAGGGAACACCCGATTACGTATACCTCCAAAGGGAGCTATACAAGGAAATTGGGAAAAAATTGAAGCGGACCGTTTTGTGGATATTTTCTCGTAGTTTGAACGTATGGGTTTATAGAATTGCGGAAAACTTTATTTGGAGCTGTCCGGGCCTGAATTGGACCAGATACCAAGGGATACCCGATTACATATACCTCTAAAGGGAGCTATACAATGAAAATGGGTAAAAATTGAAGCGGGACGTTTTGTGGATATTTTCTCGTAGTTTTGACCCTATAGGTTTATAGAATTGTAGAAAACTTCATTTGGGGATGTATGGGGCTGAATCAGAACAGATACTCGGGGACGTCCAATTACGTTAACCTCTAAAGGGAGCTATACAAGGAAAATAGGGAAAAATTGAAGTGGAATATTTTATGGATATTTTCTCGTAGTTTGACCCTATGGATTTATAGAATTGCGGAAAACTTCATTTGGAGCTGTCCGGTCCTGAATTGGAGCAGATACGAGGGAACGCCCGATTACGTATACCTCCAAAGGGGCTATACAAGGAAATTGGGAAAAAATTGAAGCTGACCGTTTTATGGATATTTTCTCATAGTTTGAACCTATGGGTTTATAGAATTGCGGAAAACTTTATTTGGAGCTGTCCGGGCCTGAATTGGACCAGATACCAAGGGACGCCCGATTACATATACCTCTAAAGGTAGCTATACAATGAAAATGGGGGAAAATTGAAGCGGGACGTTTTGTGGATATTTTCTCGTAGCATTGACCCTATGGGTTTACAGAATTGTAGAAAACTTCATTTGGGGATGTCTGGGGCTGAATCAGAACAGATACTCGGGGACGTCCAATTACGTTAACCTCTAAAGGGAGCTATACAAGGGAAATAGGGAAAAATTGAAGTGGGATATTTTATGGATATTTTCTCGTAGTTTGACCCTATGGATTTATAGAATTACGGAAAACTTCATTTGGAGCTGTCCGGTCATGAATTGGAGCAGATACCAGGGAACGCCCGATTACGTATACCTCCAAAGGGGCTATACAAGGAAATTGGGAAAAAATTGAAGCGGACCGTTTTGTGAATATTTTCTCGTAGTTTGAACCTATTGGTTTATAGAATTGCGGAAAACTTTATTTGGAGCTGTCCGGGCCTGAATTGGCCCAGATACCAAGGGACGCCCGATTACATATACCTCTAAAGGGAGCTATACAATGAAAATGGGGGAAAATTGAAGCGGGACGTTTTGTGGATATTTTCCCGTATCTTTGACCCTATGGGTTTATAGAATTGTAGAAAACTTCATTTGGGGATGTCTGGGGCTGAATTGGAAAAGATACTCGGGGACGTCCAATTACGTTTACCTCTAAAGGGAGCTATACAAGGAAAATAGGGAAAAATTGAAGTGGGACATTTTGCGGATATTTTCTCATAGTTTGACCCTATGGATTTATAGGATTGCGGAAAACTTCATTTGTAGCTGTCCGGTCCTGAATTGGAGCAGATACCAGGGAACGCCCGATTACGTATACCTCCAAAGGGAGCTATACAAGGAAATTAGGAAAAAATTGAAGCGGACCGTTTTGTGGACATTTTCTCATAGTTTGAACCTATGGGTTTATAGAATTGCGGAAAACTTTATTTGGAGCTGTCCGGGCCTGAATTGGACCAGATACCAAGGGATACCCGATTACATATACCTCTAAAGGGAGCTATACAATGAAAATGGGTAAAAATTGAAGCGGGACGTTTTGCGGATATTTTCTCGTAGTTTTGACCCTATGGGTTTATAGAATTGTAGAAAACTTCATTTGGGGATGTATGGGGCTGAATCAGAACAGATACTCGGGAACGTCCAATTACGTTAACCTCTAAAGGGAGCTATACAAGGAAAATAGGGAAAAATTGAAGTGGAATATTTTATGGATATTTTCTCGTAGTTTGACCCTATGGATTTATAGAATTGCGGAAAACTTCATTTGGAGCTGTCCGGTCCTGAATTGGAGCAGATACGAGGGAACGCCCGATTACGTATACCTCCAAAGGGGCTATACAAGGAAATTGGGAAAAAATTGAAGCGGACCGTTTTGTGGATATTTTCTCGTAGTTTGAACCTATGGGTTTATAGAATTGCGGAAAACTTTATTTGGAGCTGTCCGGGCCTGAATTGGACCAGATACCAAGGGACGCCCGATTACATATACCTCTAAAGGGAGCTATACAATGAAAATGGGGGAAAATTGAAGCGGGACGTTTTGTGGATATTTTCTCGTAACTTTAACCCTATGGGTTTATAGAATTGTAGAAAACTTCATTTGGGGATGTCTGGGGCTGAATTGGAAAAGATACTCGGGGACGTCCAATTACGTTTACCTCTAAAGGGAGCTATACAAGGAAATTGGGAAAAAATTGAAGCGGACCGTTTTGTGAATATTTTCTCGTAGTTTGAACCTATTGGTTTATAGAATTGCGGAAAACTTTATTTGGAGCTGTCCGGGCCTGAATTGGCCCAGATACCAAGGGACGCCCGATTACATATACCTCTAAAGGGAGCTATACAATGAAAATGGGGGAAAATTGAAGCGGGACGTTTTGTGGATATTTTCCCGTATCTTTGACCCTATGGGTTTATAGAATTGTAGAAAACTTCATTTGGGGATGTCTGGGGCTGAATTGGAAAAGATACTCGGGGACGTCCAATTACGTTTACCTCTAAAGGGAGCTATACAAGGAAAATAGGGAAAAATTGAAGTGGGACATTTTGCGGATATTTTCTCATAGTTTGACCCTATGGATTTATAGGATTGCGGAAAACTTCATTTGTAGCTGTCCGGTCCTGAATTGGAGCAGATACCAGGGAACACCCGATTACGTATACCTCCAAAGGGAGCTATACAAGGAAATTGGGAAAAAATTGAAGCGGACCGTTTTGTGGATATTTTCTCGTAGTTTGAACGTATGGGTTTATAGAATTGCGGAAAACTTTATTTGGAGCTGTCCGGGCCTGAATTGGACCAGATACCAAGGGATACCCGATTACATATACCTCTAAAGGGAGCTATACAATGAAAATGGGTAAAAATTGAAGCGGGACGTTTTGTGGATATTTTCTCGTAGTTTTAACCCTATGGGTTTATAGAATTGTAGAAAACTTCATTTGGGGATGTATGGGGCTGAATCAGAACAGATACTCGGGGACGTCCAATTACGTTAACCTCTAAAGGGAGCTATACAAGGAAAATAGGGAAAAATTGAAGTGGAATATTTTATGGATATTTTCTCGTAGTTTGACCCTATGGATTTATAGAATTGCGGAAAACTTCATTTGGAGCTGTCCGGTCCTGAATTGGAGCAGATACCAGGGAACACCCGATTACGTATACCTCCAAAGGGAGCTATACAAGGAAATTGGGAAAAAATTGAAGCGGACCGTTTTGTGGATATTTTCTCGTAGTTTGAACGTATGGGTTTATAGAATTGCGGAAAACTTTATTTGGAGCTGTCCGGGCCTGAATTGGACCAGATACCAAGGGATACCCGATTACATATACCTCTAAAGGGAGCTATACAATGAAAATGGGTAAAAATTGAAGCGGGACGTTTTGTGGATATTTTCTCGTAGTTTGACCCTATGGATTTATAGAATTGCGGAAAACTTCATTTGGAGCTGTCCGGTCCTGAATTGGAGCAGATACGAGGGAACGCCCGATTACGTATACCTCCAAAGGGGCTATACAAGGAAATTGGGAAAAAATTGAAGCGGACCGTTTTATGGATATTTTCTCATAGTTTGAACCTATGGGTTTATAGAATTGCGGAAAACTTTATTTGGAGCTGTCCGGGCCTGAATTGGACCAGATACCAAGGGACGCCCGATTACATATACCTCTAAAGGTAGCTATACAATGAAAATGGGGGAAAATTGAAGCGGGACGTTTTGTGGATATTTTCTCGTAGCATTGACCCTATGGGTTTACAGAATTGTAGAAAACTTCATTTGGGGATGTCTGGGGCTGAATCAGAACAGATACTCGGGGACGTCCAATTACGTTAACCTCTAAAGGGAGCTATACAAGGAAATAGGGAAAAATTGAAATGGGATATTTTATGGATATTTTCTCGTAGTTTGACCCTATGGATTTATAGAATTACGGAAAACTTCATTTGGAGCTGTCCGGTCATGAATTGGAGCAGATACCAGGGAACGCCCGATTACGTATACCTCCAAAGGGGCTATACAAGGAAATTGGGAAAAAATTGAAGCGGACCGTTTTGTGAATATTTTCTCGTAGTTTGAACCTATTGGTTTATAGAATTGCGGAAAACTTTATTTGGAGCTGTCCGGGCCTGAATTGGCCCAGATACCAAGGGACGCCCGATTACATATACCTCTAAAGGGAGCTATACAATGAAAATGGGGGAAAATTGAAGCGGGACGTTTTGTGGATATTTTCCCGTATCTTTGACCCTATGGGTTTATAGAATTGTAGAAAACTTCATTTGGGGATGTCTGGGGCTGAATTGGAAAAGATACTCGGGGACGTCCAATTACGTTTACCTCTAAAGGGAGCTATACAAGGAAAATAGGGAAAAATTGAAGTGGGACATTTTGCGGATATTTTCTCATAGTTTGACCCTATGGATTTATAGGATTGCGGAAAACTTCATTTGTAGCTGTCCGGTCCTGAATTGGAGCAGATACCAGGGAACGCCCGATTACGTATACCTCCAAAGGGAGCTATACAAGGAAATTAGGAAAAAATTGAAGCGGACCGTTTTGTGGACATTTTCTCGTAGTTTGAACCTATGGGTTTATAGAATTGCGGAAAACTTTATTTGGAGCTGTCCGGGCCTGAATTGGACCAGATACCAAGGGATACCCGATTACATATACCTCTAAAGGGAGCTATACAATGAAAATGGGTAAAAATTGAAGCGGGACGTTTTGCGGATATTTTCTCGTAGTTTTGACCCTATGGGTTTATAGAATTGTAGAAAACTTCATTTGGGGATGTATGGGGCTGAATCAGAACAGATACTCGGGAACGTCCAATTACGTTAACCTCTAAAGGGAGCTATACAAGGAAAATAGGGAAAAATTGAAGTGGAATATTTTATGGATATTTTCTCGTAGTTTGACCCTATGGATTTATAGAATTGCGGAAAACTTCATTTGGAGCTGTCCGGTCCTGAATTGGAGCAGATACGAGGGAACGCCCGATTACGTATACCTCCAAAGGGGCTATACAAGGAAATTGGGAAAAAATTGAAGCGGACCGTTTTGTGGATATTTTCTCGTAGTTTGAACCTATGGGTTTATAGAATTGCGGAAAACTTTATTTGGAGCTGTCCGGGCCTGAATTGGACCAGATACCAAGGGACGCCCGATTACATATACCTCTAAAGGGAGCTATACAATGAAAATGGGGGAAAATTGAAGCGGGACGTTTTGTGGATATTTTCTCGTAACTTTAACCCTATGGGTTTATAGAATTGTAGAAAACTTCATTTGGGGATGTCTGGGGCTGAATTGGAAAAGATACTCGGGGACGTCCAATTACGTTTACCTCTAAAGGGAGCTATACAAGGAAATTGGGAAAAAATTGAAGCGGACCGTTTTGTGAATATTTTCTCGTAGTTTGAACCTATTGGTTTATAGAATTGCGGAAAACTTTATTTGGAGCTGTCCGGGCCTGAATTGGCCCAGATACCAAGGGACGCCCGATTACATATACCTCTAAAGGAAGCTATACAATGAAAATGGGGGAAAATTGAAGCGGGACGTTTTGTGGATATTTTCCCGTATCTTTGACCCTATGGGTTTATAGAATTGTAGAAAACTTCATTTGGGGATGTCTGGGGCTGAATTGGAAAAGATACTCGGGGACGTCCAATTATGTTTACCTCTAAAGGGAGCTATACAAGGAAAATAGGGAAAAATTGAAGTGGGACATTTTGCGGATATTTTCTCATAGTTTGACCCTATGGATTTATAGGATTGCGGAAAACTTCATTTGTAGCTGTCCGGTCCTGAATTGGAGCAGATACCAGGGAACACCCGATTACGTATACCTCCAAAGGGAGCTATACAAGGAAATTGGGAAAAAATTGAAGCGGACCGTTTTGTGGATATTTTCTCGTAGTTTGAACGTATGGGTTTATAGAATTGCGGAAAACTTTATTTGGAGCTGTCCGGGCCTGAATTGGACCAGATACCAAGGGATACCCGATTACATATACCTCTAAAGGGAGCTATACAATGAAAATGGGTAAAAATTGAAGCGGGACGTTTTGTGGATATTTTCTCGTAGTTTTAACCCTATGGGTTTATAGAATTGTAGAAAACTTCATTTGGGGATGTATGGGGCTGAATCAGAACAGATACTCGGGGACGTCCAATTACGTTAACCTCTAAAGGGAGCTATACAAGGAAAATAGGGAAAAATTGAAGTGGAATATTTTATGGATATTTTCTCGTAGTTTGACCCTATGGATTTATAGAATTGCGGAAAACTTCATTTGGAGCTGTCCGGTCCTGAATTGGAGCAGATACCAGGGAACACCCGATTACGTATACCTCCAAAGGGAGCTATACAAGGAAATTGGGAAAAAATTGAAGCGGACCGTTTTGTGGATATTTTCTCGTAGTTTGAACGTATGGGTTTATAGAATTGCGGAAAACTTTATTTGGAGCTGTCCGGGCCTGAATTGGACCAGATACCAAGGGATACCCGATTACATATACCTCTAAAGGGAGCTATACAATGAAAATGGGTAAAAATTGAAGCGGGACGTTTTGTGGATATTTTCTCGTAGTTTGACCCTATGGATTTATAGAATTGCGGAAAACTTCATTTGGAGCTGTCCGGTCCTGAATTGGAGCAGATACGAGGGAACGCCCGATTACGTATACCTCCAAAGGGGCTATACAAGGAAATTGGGAAAAAATTGAAGCGGACCGTTTTATGGATATTTTCTCATAGTTTGAACCTATGGGTTTATAGAATTGCGGAAAACTTTATTTGGAGCTGTCCGGGCCTGAATTGGACCAGATACCAAGGGACGCCCGATTACATATACCTCTAAAGGTAGCTATACAATGAAAATGGGGGAAAATTGAAGCGGGACGTTTTGTGGATATTTTCTCGTAGCATTGACCCTATGGGTTTACAGAATTGTAGAAAACTTCATTTGGGGATGTCTGGGGCTGAATCAGAACAGATACTCGGGGACGTCCAATTACGTTAACCTCTAAAGGGAGCTATACAAGGGAAATAGGGAAAAATTGAAATGGGATATTTTATGGATATTTTCTCGTAGTTTGACCCTATGGATTTATAGAATTACGGAAAACTTCATTTGGAGCTGTCCGGTCATGAATTGGAGCAGATACCAGGGAACGCCCGATTACGTATACCTCCAAAGGGGCTATACAAGGAAATTGGGAAAAAATTGAAGCGGACCGTTTTGTGAATATTTTCTCGTAGTTTGAACCTATTGGTTTATAGAATTGCGGAAAACTTTATTTGGAGCTGTCCGGGCCTGAATTGGCCCAGATACCAAGGGACGCCCGATTACATATACCTCTAAAGGGAGCTATACAATGAAAATGGGGGAAAATTGAAGCGGGACGTTTTGTGGATATTTTCCCGTATCTTTGACCCTATGGGTTTATAGAATTGTAGAAAACTTCATTTGGGGATGTCTGGGGCTGAATTGGAAAAGATACTCGGGGACGTCCAATTACGTTTACCTCTAAAGGGAGCTATACAAGGAAAATAGGGAAAAATTGAAGTGGGACATTTTGCGGATATTTTCTCATAGTTTGACCCTATGGATTTATAGGATTGCGGAAAACTTCATTTGTAGCTGTCCGGTCCTGAATTGGAGCAGATACCAGGGAACGCCCGATTACGTATACCTCCAAAGGGAGCTATACAAGGAAATTAGGAAAAAATTGAAGCGGACCGTTTTGTGGACATTTTCTCGTAGTTTGAACCTATGGGTTTATAGAATTGCGGAAAACTTTATTTGGAGCTGTCCGGGCCTGAATTGGACCAGATACCAAGGGATACCCGATTACATATACCTCTAAAGGGAGCTATACAATGAAAATGGGTAAAAATTGAAGCGGGACGTTTTGCGGATATTTTCTCGTAGTTTTGACCCTATGGGTTTATAGAATTGTAGAAAACTTCATTTGGGGATGTATGGGGCTGAATCAGAACAGATACTCGGGAACGTCCAATTACGTTAACCTTTAAAGGGAGCTATACAAGGAAAATAGGGAAAAATTGAAGTGGAATATTTTATGGATATTTTCTCGTAGTTTGACCCTATGGATTTATAGAATTGCGGAAAACTTCATTTGGAGCTGTCCGGTCCTGAATTGGAGCAGATACGAGGGAACGCCCGATTACGTATACCTCCAAAGGGGCTATACAAGGAAATTGGGAAAAAATTGAAGCGGACCGTTTTGTGGATATTTTCTCGTAGTTTGAACCTATGGGTTTATAGAATTGCGGAAAACTTTATTTGGAGCTGTCCGGGCCTGAATTGGACCAGATACCAAGGGACGCCCGATTACATATACCTCTAAAGGGAGCTATACAATGAAAATGGGGGAAAATTGAAGCGGGACGTTTTGTGGATATTTTCTCGTAACTTTAACCCTATGGGTTTATAGAATTGTAGAAAACTTCATTTGGGGATGTCTGGGGCTGAATTGGAAAAGATACTCGGGGACGTCCAATTACGTTTACCTCTAAAGGGAGCTATACAAGGAAATTGGGAAAAAATTGAAGCGGACCGTTTTGTGAATATTTTCTCGTAGTTTGAACCTATTGGTTTATAGAATTGCGGAAAACTTTATTTGGAGCTGTCCGGGCCTGAATTGGCCCAGATACCAAGGGACGCCCGATTACATATACCTCTAAAGGGAGCTATACAATGAAAATGGGGGAAAATTGAAGCGGGACGTTTTGTGGATATTTTCCCGTATCTTTGACCCTATGGGTTTATAGAATTGTAGAAAACTTCATTTGGGGATGTCTGGGGCTGAATTGGAAAAGATACTCGGGGACGTCCAATTACGTTTACCTCTAAAGGGAGCTATACAAGGAAAATAGGGAAAAATTGAAGTGGGACATTTTGCGGATATTTTCTCATAGTTTGACCCTATGGATTTATAGGATTGCGGAAAACTTCATTTGTAGTTGTCCGGTCCTGAATTGGAGCAGATACCAGGGAACACCCGATTACGTATACCTCCAAAGGGAGCTATACAAGGAAATTGGGAAAAAATTGAAGCGGACCGTTTTGTGGATATTTTCTCGTAGTTTGAACGTATGGGTTTATAGAATTGCGGAAAACTTTATTTGGACCTGTCCGGGCCTGAATTGGACCAGATACCAAGGGATACCCGATTACATATACCTCTAAAGGGAGCTATACAATGAAAATGGGTAAAAATTGAAGCGGGACGTTTTGTGGATATTTTCTCGTAGTTTTAACCCTATGGGTTTATAGAATTGTAGAAAACTTCATTTGGGGATGTATGGGGCTGAATCAGAACAGATACTCGGGGACGTCCAATTACGTTAACCTCTAAAGGGAGCTATACAAGGAAAATAGGGAAAAATTGAAGTGGAATATTTTATGGATATTTTCTCGTAGTTTGACCCTATGGATTTATAGAATTGCGGAAAACTTCATTTGGAGCTGTCCGGTCCTGAATTGGAGCAGATACGAGGGAACGCCCGATTACGTATACCTCCAAAGGGGCTATACAAGGAAATTGGGAAAAAATTGAAGCGGACCGTTTTATGGATATTTTCTCGTAGTTTGAACCTATGGGTTTATAGAATTGCGGAAAACTTTATTTGGAGCTGTCCGGGCCTGAATTGGACCAGATACCAAGGGACGCCCGATTACATATACCTCTAAAGGTAGCTATACAATGAAAATGGGGGAAAATTGAAGCGGGACGTTTTGTGGATATTTTCTCGTAGCATTGACCCTATGGGTTTACAGAATTGTAGAAAACTTCATTTGGGGATGTCTGGGGCTGAATCAGAACAGATACTCGGGGACGTCCAATTACGTTAACCTCTAAAGGGAGCTATACAAGGGAAATAGGGAAAAATTGAAGTGGGATATTTTATGGATATTTTCTCGTAGTTTGACCCTATGGATTTATAGAATTACGGAAAACTTCATTTGGAGCTGTCCGGTCCTGAATTGGAGCAGATACCAGGGAACGCCCGATTACGTATACCTCCAAAGGGGCTATACAAGGAAATTGGGAAAAAATTGAAGCGGACCGTTTTGTGAATATTTTCTCGTAGTTTGAACCTATTGGTTTATAGAATTGCGGAAAACTTTATTTGGAGCTGTCCGGGCCTGAATTGGCCCAGATACCAAGGGACGCCCGATTACATATACCTCTAAAGGGAGCTATACAATGAAAATGGGGGAAAATTGAAGCGGGACGTTTTGTGGATATTTTCCCGTATCTTTTACCCTATGGGTTTATAGAATTGTAGAAAACTTCATTTGGGGATGTCTGGGGCTGAATTGGAAAAGATACTCGGGGACGTCCAATTACGTTTACCTCTAAAGGGAGCTATACAAGGAAAATAGGGAAAAATTGAAGTGGGACATTTTGCGGATATTTTCTCATAGTTTGACCCTATGGATTTATAGGATTGCGGAAAACTTCATTTGTAGCTGTCCGGTCCTGAATTGGAGCAGATACCAGGGAACGCCCGATTACGTATACCTCCAAAGGGACCTATACAAGGAAATTAGGAAAAAATTGAAGCGGACCGTTTTGTGGACATTTTCTCGTAGTTTGAACCTATGGGTTTATAGAATTGCGGAAAACTTTATTTGGAGCTGTCCGGGCCTGAATTGGACCAGATACCAAGGGATACCCGATTACATATACCTCTAAAGGGAGCTATACAATGAAAATGGATAAAAATTGAAGCGGGACGTTTTGTGGATATTTTCTCGTAGTTTTGACCCTATGGGTTTATAGAATTGTAGAAAACTACATTTGGGGATGTATGGGGCTGAATCAGAACAGATACTCGGGAACGTCCAATTACGTTAACCTCTAAAGGGAGCTATACAAGGAAAATAGGGAAAAATTGAAGTGGAATATTTTATGGATATTTTCTCGTAGTTTGACCCTATGGATTTATAGAATTGCGGAAAACTTCATTTGGAGCTGTCCGGTCCTGAATTGGAGCAGATACGAGGGAACGCCCGATTACGTATACCTCCAAAGGGGCTATACAAGGAAATTGGGAAAAAATTGAAGCGGACCGTTTTGTGGATATTTTCTCGTAGTTTGAACCTATGGGTTTATAGAATTGCGGAAAACTTTATTTGGAGCTGTCCGGGCCTGAATTGGACCAGATACCAAGGGACGCCCGATTACATATACCTCTAAAGGTAGCTATACAATGAAAATGGGGGAAAATTGAAGCGGGACGTTTTGTGGATATTTTCTCGTAGCATTGACCCTATGGGTTTACAGAATTGTAGAAAACTTCATTTGGGGATGTCTGGGGCTGAATCAGAACAGATACTCGGGGACGTCCAATTACGTTAACCTCTAAAGGGAGCTATACAAGGGAAATAGGGAAAAATTGAAGTGGGATATTTTATGGATATTTTCTCGTAGTTTGACCCTATGGATTTATAGAATTGCGGAAAACTTCATTTGGAGCTGTCCGGTCCTGAATTGGAGCAGATACCAGGGAACGCCCGATTACGTATACCTCCAAAGGGGCTATACAAGGAAATTGGGAAAAAATTGAAGCGGACCGTTTTGTGGATATTTTCTCGTAGTTTGAACCTATTGGTTTATAGAATTGCGGAAAACTTTATTTGGAGCTGTCCGGGCCTGAATTGGCCCAGATACCAAGGGACGCCCGATTACATATATCTCTAAAGGGAGCTATACAATGAAAATGGGGGAAAATTGAAGCGGGACGTTTTGTGGATATTTTCCCGTATCTTTGACCCTATGGGTTTATAGAATTGTAGAAAACTTCATTTGGGGATGTCTGGGGCTGAATTGGAAAAGATACTCGGGGACGTCCAATTACGTTTACCTCTAAAGGGAGCTATACAAGGAAAATAGGGAAAAATTGAAGTGGGACATTTTGTGGATATTTTCTCATAGTTTGACCCTATGGATTTATAGGATTGCGGAAAACTTCATTTGTAGCTGTCCGGTCCTGAATTGGAGCAGATACCAGGGAACGCCCGATTACGTATACCTCCAAAGGGAGCTATACAAGGAAATTAGGAAAAAATTGAAGCGGACCGTTTTGTGGACATTTTCTCGTAGTTTGAACCTATGGGTTTATAGAATTGCGGAAAACTTTATTTGGAGCTGTCCGGGCCTGAATTGGACCAGATACCAAGGGATACCCGATTACATATACCTCTAAAGGGAGCTATACAATGAAAATGGGTAAAAATTGAAGCGGGACGTTTTGTGGATATTTTCTCGTAGATTTGACCCTATGGGTTTATAGAATTGTAGAAAACTTCATTTGGGGATGTATGGGGCTGAATCAGAACAGATACTCGGGGACGTCCAATTACGTTAACCTCTAAAGGGAGCTATACAAGGAAAATAGGGAAAATTGAAGTGGAATATTTTATGGATATTTTCTCGTAGTTTGACCCTATGGATTTATAGAATTGCGGAAAACTTCATTTGGAGCTGTCCGGTCCTGAATTGGAGCAGATACGAGGGAACGCCCGATTACGTATACCTCCAAAGGGGCTATACAAGGAAATTGGGAAAAAATTGAAGCGGACCGTTTTGTGGATATTTTCTCGTAGTTTGAACCTATGGGTTTATAGAATTGCGGAAAACTTTATTTGGAGCTGTCCGGGCCTGAATTGGACCAGATACCAAGGGACGCCCGATTACATATACCTCTAAAGGTAGCTATACAATGAAAATGGGGGAAAATTGAAGCGGGACGTTTTGTGGATATTTTCTCGTAGCATTGACCCTATGGGTTTACAGAATTGTAGAAAACTTCATTTGGGGATGTCTGGGGCTGAATCAGAACAGATACTCGGGGACGTCCAATTACGTTAACCTCTAAAGGGAGCTATACAAGGGAAATAGGGAAAAATTGAAGTGGGATATTTTATGGATATTTTCTCATAGTTTGACCCTATGGATTTATAGAATTGCGGAAAACTTCATTTGGAGCTGTCCGGTCCTGAATTGGAGCAGATACCAGGGAACGCCCGATTACGTATACCTCCAAAGGGGCTATACAAGGAAATTGGGAAACAATTGAAGCGGATCGTTTTGTGGATATTTTCTCGTAGTTTGAACCTATTGGTTTATAGAATTGCGGAAAACTTTATTTGGAGCTGTCCGGGCCTGAATTGGCCCAGATACCAAGGGACGCCCGATTACATATACCTCTAAAGGGAGCTATACAATGAAAATGGGGGAAAATTGAAGCGGGACGTTTTGTGGATATTTTCTCGTATCTTTGACCCTATGGGTTTATAGAATTGTAGAAAACTTCATTTGGGGATGTCTGGGGCTGAATTGGAAAAGATACTCGGGGACGTCCAATTACGTTTACCTCTAAAGGGAGCTATACAAGGAAAATAGGGAAAAATTGAAGTGGGACATTTTGTGGATATTTTCTCATAGTTTGACCCTATGGATTTATAGGATTGCGGAAAACTTCATTTGTAGCTGTCCGGTCCTGAATTGGAGCAGATACCAGGGAACGCCCGATTACGTATACCTCCAAAGGGAGCTATACAAGGAAATTAGGAAAAAATTGAAGCGGACCGTTTTGTGGACATTTTCTCGTAGTTTGAACCTATGGGTTTATAGAATTGCGGAAAACTTTATTTGGAGCTGTCCGGGCCTGAATTGGACCAGATACCAAGGGATGCCCGATTACATATACCTCTAAAGGGAGCTATACAATGAAAATGGGTAAAAATTGAAACGGGACGTTTTGTGGATATTTTCTCATAGTTTTGACCCTATGGGTTTATAGAATTGTAGAAAACTTCATTTGGGGATGTCTGGGGTTGAATTGGAAAAGATACTCGGGGACGTCCAATTACGTTTACCTCTAAAGGGAGCTATACAAGGAAAATAGGGAAAAATTGAAGTGGGACATTTTGTGGATATTTTCTCATAGTTTGACCCTATGGATTTATAGAATTGCGGAAAACTTCATTTGGAGCTGTCCGGTCCTGAATTGGAGCAGATACAAGGGAACGCCCGATTACGTATACCTCCAAAGGGAGCTATACAAGGAAATTAGGAAAAAATTGAAGCGGACCGTTTTGTGGATATTTTCTCGTAGTTTGAACCTATGGGTTTATAGAATTGCGGAAAACTTTATTTGGAGTTGTCCGGGCCTGAATTGGACCAGATACCAAGGGACGCCCGATTACATATACCTCTAAAGGGAGCTATACAATGAAAATGGGGGAAAATTGAAGCGGGACGTTTTGTGGATATTTTCCCGTATCTTTGACCCTATGGGTTTATAGAATTGTAGAAAACTTCATTTGGGGATGTCTGGGGCTGAATTGGAAAAGATACTCGGGGACGTCCAATTACGTTTACCTCTAAAGGGAGTTATACAAGGAAAATAGGGAAAAATTGAAGTGGGACATTTTGTGGATATTTTCTCGTAGTTTGACCCTATGGATTTATAGAATTGCGGAAAACTTCATTTGGAGCAGTCTGGTCCTGAATTGGAGCAGATACCAGGGAACACCCGATTACGTATACCTCCAAAGGGAGCTATACAAGGAAATTGGGAAAAAATTGAAGCGGACCGTTTTGTGGATATTTTATCGTAGTTTGAACCTATGGGTTTATAGAATTGCGGAAAACTTTATTTGGAGCTGTCCGGGCCTGAATTGGACCAGATACCAAGGGATGCCCGATTACATATACCTCTAAAGGGAGCTATACAATGAAAATGGGTAAAAATTGAAGCGGGACATTTTGTGGATATTTTCTCGTAGTTTTGACCCTATGGGTTTATAGAATTGTAGAAAACTTCATTTGGGGATGTATGGGGCTGAATCAGAACAGATACTCGGGGACGTCCAATTACGTTAACCTCTAAAGGGAGCTATACAAGGAAAATAGGGAAAAATTGAAGTGGAATATTTTATGGATATTTTCTCGTAGTTTGACCCTATGGATTTATAGAATTGCGTAAAACTTCATTTGGAGCTGGCCGGTCCTGAATTGGAGCAGATACCAGGGAACGCCCGATTACGTATACCTCCAAAGGGGCTATACAAGGAAATTGGGAAAAAATTGAAGCGGACCGTTTTGTGGATATTTTCTCGTAGTTTGAACCTATGGGTTTATAGAATTGCGGAAAACTTTATTTGGAGCTGTCCGGGCCTGAATTGGACCAGATACCAAGGGACGCCCGATTACATATACCTCTAAAGGTAGCTATACAATGAAAATGGGGGAAAATTGAAGCGGGACGTTTTGTGGATATTTTCTCGTAGCATTGACCCTATGGGTTTACAGAATTGTAGAAAACTTCATTTGGGGATGTCTGGGGCTGAATCAGAACAGATACTCGGGGACGTCCAATTACGTTAACCTCTAAAGGGAGCTATACAAGGGAAATAGGGAAAAATTGAAGTGGGATATTTTATGGATATTTTCTCGTAGTTTGACCCTATGGATTTATAGAATTGCGGAAAACTTCATTTGGAGCTGTCCGGTCCTGAATTGGAGCAGATACCAGGGAACGCCCGATTACGTATACCTCCAAAGGGGCTATACAAGGAAATTGGGAAAAAATTGAAGAGGACCGTTTTGTGGATATTTTCTCGTAGTTTGAACCTATGGGTTTATAGAATTGCGGAAAACTTTATTTGGAGCTGTCCGGGCCTGAATTGGACCAGATACCAAGGGATGCCCGATTATATATACCTCTAAAGGGAGCTATACAATGAAAATGGGTAAAAATTGAAGCGGGACGTTTTGTGGATATTTTCTCGTAGTTTTGACCCTATGGGTTTATAGAATTGTAGAAAACTTCATTTGGGGATGTCTGGGGCTGAATTGGAAAAGATACTCGGGGACGTCCAATTACGTTTACCTCTAAAGGGAGCTATACAAGGAAAATAGGGAAAAATTGAAGTGGGACATTTTGTGGATATTTTCTCATAGTTTGACCCTATGGATTTATAGGATTGCGGAAAACTTCATTTGTAGCTGTCCGGTCCTGAATTGGAGCAGATACCAGGGAACGCCCGATTACGTATACCTCCAAAGGGAGCTATACATGGAAATTAGGAAAAAATTGAAGCGGACCGTTTTGTGGACATTTTCTCGTAGTTTGAACCTATGGGTTTATAGAATTGCGGAAAACTTTATTTGGAGCTGTCCGGGCCTGAATTGGACCAGATACCAAGGGATACCCGATTACATATACCTCTAAAGGGAGCTATACAATGAAAATGGGTAAAAATTGAAGCGGGACGTTTTGTGGATATTTTCTCGTAGATTTGACCCTATGGGTTTATAGAATTGTAGAAAACTTCATTTGGGGATGTATGGGGCTGAATCAGAACAGATACTCGGGGACGTCCAATTACGTTAACCTCTAAAGGGAGCTATACAAGGAAAATAGGGAAAATTGAAGTGGAATATTTTATGGATATTTTCTCGTAGTTTGACCCTATGGATTTATAGAATTGCGGAAAACTTCATTTGGAGCTGTCCGGTCCTGAATTGGAGCAGATACGAGGGAACGCCCGATTACGTATACCTCCAAAGGGGCTATACAAGGAAATTGGGAAAAAATTGAAGCGGACCGTTTTGTGGATATTTTCTCGTAGTTTGAACCTATGGGTTTATAGAATTGCGGAAAACTTTATTTGGAGCTGTCCGGGCCTGAATTGGACCAGATACCAAGGGACGCCCGATTACATATACCTCTAAAGGTAGCTATACAATGAAAATGGGGGAAAATTGAAGCGGGACGTTTTGTGGATATTTTCTCGTAGCATTGACCCTATGGGTTTACAGAATTGTAGAAAACTTCATTTGGGGATGTCTGGGGCTGAATCAGAACAGATACTCGGGGACGTCCAATTACGTTAACCTCTAAAGGGAGCTATACAAGGGAAATAGGGAAAAATTGAAGTGGGATATTTTATGGATATTTTCTCATAGTTTGACCCTATGGATTTATAGAATTGCGGAAAACTTCATTTGGAGCTGTCCGGTCCTGAATTGGAGCAGATACCAGGGAACGCCCGATTACGTATACCTCCAAAGGGGCTATACAAGGAAATTGGGAAACAATTGAAGCGGATCGTTTTGTGGATATTTTCTCGTAGTTTGAACCTATTGGTTTATAGAATTGCGGAAAACTTTATTTGGAGCTGTCCGGGCCTGAATTGGCCCAGATACCAAGGGACGCCCGATTACATATACCTCTAAAGGGAGCTATACAATGAAAATGGGGGAAAATTGAAGCGGGACGTTTTGTGGATATTTTCTCGTATCTTTGACCCTATGGGTTTATAGAATTGTAGAAAACTTCATTTGGGGATGTCTGGGGCTGAATTGGAAAAGATACTCGGGGACGTCCAATTACGTTTACCTCTAAAGGGAGCTATACAAGGAAAATAGGGAAAAATTGAAGTGGGACATTTTGTGGATATTTTCTCATAGTTTGACCCTATGGATTTATAGGATTGCGGAAAACTTCATTTGTAGCTGTCCGGTCCTGAATTGGAGCAGATACCAGGGAACGCCCGATTACGTATACCTCCAAAGGGAGCTATACAAGGAAATTAGGAAAAAATTGAAGCGGACCGTTTTGTGGACATTTTCTCGTAGTTTGAACCTATGGGTTTATAGAATTGCGGAAAACTTTATTTGGAGCTGTCCGGGCCTGAATTGGACCAGATACCAAGGGATGCCCGATTACATATACCTCTAAAGGGAGCTATACAATGAAAATGGGTAAAAATTGAAACGGGACGTTTTGTGGATATTTTCTCATAGTTTTGACCCTATGGGTTTATAGAATTGTAGAAAACTTCATTTGGGGATGTCTGGGGTTGAATTGGAAAAGATACTCGGGGACGTCCAATTACGTTTACCTCTAAAGGGAGCTATACAAGGAAAATAGGGAAAAATTGAAGTGGGACATTTTGTGGATATTTTCTCATAGTTTGACCCTATGGATTTATAGAATTGCGGAAAACTTCATTTGGAGCTGTCCGGTCCTGAATTGGAGCAGATACAAGGGAACGCCCGATTACGTATACCTCCAAAGGGAGCTATACAAGGAAATTAGGAAAAAATTGAAGCGGACCGTTTTGTGGATATTTTCTCGTAGTTTGAACCTATGGGTTTATAGAATTGCGGAAAACTTTATTTGGAGTTGTCCGGGCCTGAATTGGACCAGATACCAAGGGACGCCCGATTACATATACCTCTAAAGGGAGCTATACAATGAAAATGGGGGAAAATTGAAGCGG
This sequence comes from Heracleum sosnowskyi, assembly GCA_030848705.1. NCBI lineage: Eukaryota > Viridiplantae > Streptophyta > Magnoliopsida > Apiales > Apiaceae > Heracleum > Heracleum sosnowskyi. The sequence goes on from CM061236.1 coordinate 52,928,555, forward strand.
GACGTTTTGTGGATATTTTCCCGTATCTTTGACCCTATGGGTTTATAGAATTGTAGAAAACTTCATTTGGGGATGTCTGGGGCTGAATTGGAAAAGATACTCGGGGACGTCCAATTACGTTTACCTCTAAAGGGAGTTATACAAGGAAAATAGGGAAAAATTGAAGTGGGACATTTTGTGGATATTTTCTCGTAGTTTGACCCTATGGATTTATAGAATTGCGGAAAACTTCATTTGGAGCAGTCCGGTCCTGAATTGGAGCAGATACCAGGGAACACCCGATTACGTATACCTCCAAAGGGAGCTATACAAGGAAATTGGGAAAAAATTGAAGCGGACCGTTTTGTGGATATTTTATCGTAGTTTGAACCTATGGGTTTATAGAATTGCGGAAAACTTTATTTGGAGCTGTCCGGGCCTGAATTGGACCAGATACCAAGGGATGCCCGATTACATATACCTCTAAAGGGAGCTATACAATGAAAATGGGTAAAAATTGAAGCGGGACATTTTGTGGATATTTTCTCGTAGTTTTGACCCTATGGGTTTATAGAATTGTAGAAAACTTCATTTGGGGATGTATGGGGCTGAATCAGAACAGATACTCGGGGACGTCCAATTACGTTAACCTCTAAAGGGAGCTATACAAGGAAAATAGGGAAAAATTGAAGTGGAATATTTTATGGATATTTTCTCGTAGTTTGACCCTATGGATTTATAGAATTGCGTAAAACTTCATTTGGAGCTGGCCGGTCCTGAATTGGAGCAGATACCAGGGAACGCCCGATTACGTATACCTCCAAAGGGGCTATACAAGGAAATTGGGAAAAAATTGAAGCGGACCGTTTTGTGGATATTTTCTCGTAGTTTGAACCTATGGGTTTATAGAATTGCGGAAAACTTTATTTGGAGCTGTCCGGGCCTGAATTGGACCAGATACCAAGGGACGCCCGATTACATATACCTCTAAAGGTAGCTATACAATGAAAATGGGGGAAAATTGAAGCGGGACGTTTTGTGGATATTTTCTCGTAGCATTGACCCTATGGGTTTACAGAATTGTAGAAAACTTCATTTGGGGATGTCTGGGGCTGAATCAGAACAGATACTCGGGGACGTCCAATTACGTTAACCTCTAAAGGGAGCTATACAAGGGAAATAGGGAAAAATTGAAGTGGGATATTTTATGGATATTTTCTCGTAGTTTGACCCTATGGATTTATAGAATTGCGGAAAACTTCAATTGGAGCTGTCCGGTCCTGAATTGGAGCAGATACCAGGGAACGCCCGATTACGTATACCTCCAAAGGGGCTATACAAGGAAATTGGGAAAAAATTGAAGAGGACCGTTTTGTGGATATTTTCTCGTAGTTTGAACCTATGGGTTTATAGAATTGCGGAAAACTTTATTTGGAGCTGTCCGGGCCTGAATTGGACCAGATACCAAGGGATGCCCGATTATATATACCTCTAAAGGGAGCTATACAATGAAAATGGGTAAAAATTGAAGCGGGACGTTTTGTGGATATTTTCTCGTAGTTTTGACCCTATGGGTTTATAGAATTGTAGAAAACTTCATTTGGGGATGTCTGGGGCTGAATCAGAACAGATACTTGGGGACGTCCAATTACGTTAACCTCTAAAGGGAGCTATACAAGGAAAATAGGGAAAAATTGAAGTGGGATATTTTATGGATATTTTCTCGTAGTTTGACCCTATGGATTTATAGAATTGCGGAAAACTTCATTTGGAGCTGTCCGGTCCTGAATTGGAGCAGATACCAGGGAACGCCCGATTACGTATACCTCCAAAGGGGCTATACAAGGAAATTGGGAAAAAATTGAAGCGGACCGTTTTGTGGATATTTTCTCGTAGTTTGAACCTATGGGTTTATAGAATTGCGGAAAACTTTATTTGGAGCTGTCCGGGCCTGAATTGGACCAGATACCAAGGGACGCCCGATTACATATACCTCTAAAGGGAGCTATACAATGAAAATGGGGGAAAATTGAAGCGGGACGTTTTGTGGATATTTTCTCGTATCTTTGACCCTATGGGTTTATAGAATTGTAGAAAACTTCATTTGGGGATGTCTGGGGCTGAATCGGAACAGATACTCGGGGACGTCCAATTACGTTAACCTCTAAAGGGAGCTATACAAGGAAAATAGGGAAAAATTGAAGTGGGATATTTTATGGATATTTTCTCGTAGTTTGACCCTATGGATTTATAGAATTGCGGAAAACTTCATTTGGAGCTGTCCGGTCCTGAATTGGAGCAGATACCAGGGAACGCCCGATTACGTATACCTCCAAAGGGGCTATACAAGGAAATTGGGAAAAAATTGAAGAGGACCGTTTTGTGGATATTTTCTCGTAGTTTGAACCTATGGGTTTATAGAATTGCGGAAAACTTTATTTGGAGCTGTCCGGGCCTGAATTGGACCAGATACCAAGGGATGCCCGATTACATATACCTCTAAAGGGAGCTATACAATGAAAATGGGTAAAAATTGAAGCGGGACGTTTTGTGGATATTTTCTCGTAGTTTTGACCCTATGGGTTTATAGAATTGTAGAAAACTTCATTTGGGGATGTCTGGGGCTGAATCAGAACAGATACTCGGGGACGTCCAATTACGTTAACCTCTAAAGGGAGCTATACAAGGAAAATAGGGAAAAATTGAAGTGGGATATTTTATGGATATTTTCTCGTAGTTTGACCCTATGGATTTATAGAATTGCGGAAAACTTCATTTGGAGCTGTCCGGTCCTGAATTGGAGCAGATACCAGGGAACGCCCGATTACGTATACCTCCAAAGGGGCTATACAAGGAAATTGGGAAAAAATTGAAGCGGACCGTTTTGTGGATATTTTCTCGTAGTTTGAACCTATGGGTTTATAGAATTGCGGAAAACTTTATTTGGAGCTGTCCGGGCCTGAATTGGACCAGATACCAAGGGACGCCCGATTACATATACCTCTAAAGGGAGCTATACAATGAAAATGGGGGAAAATTGAAGCGGGACGTTTTGTGGATATTTTCTCGTACCTTTGACCCTATGGGTTTATAGAATTGTAGAAAACTTCATTTGGGGATGTCTGGGGCTGAATCGGAACAGATACTCGGGGACGTCCAATTACGTTAACCTCTAAAGGGAGCTATACAAGGAAAATAGGGAAAAATTGAAGTGGGACATTTTGTGGATATTTTCTCGAAGTTTGACCCTATGGATTTATAGAATTGTGGAAAACTTCATTTGGAGCTGTCCGGTCCTGAATTGGAGCAGATACCAGGGAACGCCCGATTACGTATACCTCCAAAGGGGCTATACAAGGAAATTGGGAAAAAATTGAAGCGGACCGTTTTGTGGATATTTTCTCGTAGTTTGAACCTATGGGTTTATAGAATTGCGGAAAACTTTATTTGGAGCTGTCCGGGCCTGAATTGGACCAGATACCAAGGGACGCCCGATTACATATACCTCTAAAGGGAGCTATACAATGAAAATGGGGGAAAATTGAAGCGGGACGTTTTGTGGATATTTTCTCGTAGCTTTGACCCTATGGGTTTATAGAATTGTAGAAAACTTCATTTGGGGATGTCTGGGGCGGAATTGGAAAAGATACTCGGGGACGTCCAATTACGTTTACCTCTAAAGGGAGCTATACAAGGAAAATAGGGAAAAATTGAAGTGGGACATTTTGTGGATATTTTCTCGTAGTTTGACCCTATGGATTTATAGAATTGCGGAAAACTTCATTTGGAGCTGTCCAGGCCTGAATTGGACCAGATACCAAGGGATGCCCGATTATATATACCTCTAAAGGGAGCTATACAATGAAATTGGGTAAAAATTGAAGCGGGACGTTTTGTGGATATTTTCTCGTAGTTTTGACCCTATGGGTTTATAGAATTGTAGAAAACTTCATTTGGGGATGTCTGGGGCTGAATCAGAACAGATACTTGGGGACGTCCAATTACGTTAACCTCTAAAGGGAGCTATACAAGGAAAATAGGGAAAAATTGAAGTGGGATATTTTATGGATATTTTCTCGTAGTTTGACCCTATGGATTTATAGAATTGCGGAAAACTTCATTTGGAGCTGTCCGGTCCTGAATTGGAGCAGATACCAGGGAACGCCCGATTACGTATACCTCCAAAGGGGCTATACAAGGAAATTGGGAAAAAATTGAAGCGGACCGTTTTGTGGATATTTTCTCGTAGTTTGAACCTATGGGTTTATAGAATTGCGGAAAACTTTATTTGGAGCTGTCCGGGCCTGAATTGGACCAGATACCAAGGGACGCCCGATTACATATACCTCTAAAGGGAGCTATACAATGAAAATGGGGGAAAATTGAAGCGGGACGTTTTGTGGATAGTTTCTCGTATCTTTGACCCTATGGGTTTATAGAATTGTAGAAAACTTCATTTGGGGATGTCTGGGGCTGAATCGGAACAGATACTCGGGGACGTCCAATTACGTTAACCTCTAAAGGGAGCTATACAAGGAAAATAGGGAAAAATTGAAGTGGGATATTTTATGGATATTTTCTCGTAGTTTGACCCTATGGATTTATAGAATTGCGGAAAACTTCATTTGGAGCTGTCCGGTCCTGAATTGGAGCAGATACCAGGGAACGCCCGATTACGTATACCTCCAAAGGGGCTATACAAGGAAATTGGGAAAAAATTGAAGAGGACCGTTTTGTGGATATTTTCTCGTAGTTTGAACCTATGGGTTTATAGAATTGCGGAAAACTTTATTTGGAGCTGTCCGGGCCTGAATTGGACCAGATACCAAGGGATGCCCGATTACATATACCTCTAAAGGGAGCTATACAATGAAAATGGGTAAAAATTGAAGCGGGACGTTTTGTGGATATTTTCTCGTAGTTTTGACCCTATGGGTTTATAGAATTGTAGAAAACTTCATTTGGGGATGTCTGGGGCTGAATCAGAACAGATACTCGGGGACGTCCAATTACGTTAACCTCTAAAGGGAGCTATACAAGGAAAATAGGGAAAAATTGAAGTGGGATATTTTATGGATATTTTCTCGTAGTTTGACCCTATGGATTTATAGAATTGCGGAAAACTTCATTTGGAGCTGTCCGGTCCTGAATTGGAGCAGATACCAGGGAACGCCCGATTACGTATACCTCCAAAGGGGCTATACAAGGAAATTGGGAAAAAATTGAAGCGGACCGTTTTGTGGATATTTTCTCGTAGTTTGAACCTATGGGTTTATAGAATTGCGGAAAACTTTATTTGGAGCTGTCCGGGCCTGAATTGGACCAGATACCAAGGGACGCCCGATTACATATACCTCTAAAGGGAGCTATACAATGAAAATGGGGGAAAATTGAAGCGGGACGTTTTGTGGATATTTTCTCGTACCTTTGACCCTATGGGTTTATAGAATTGTAGAAAACTTCATTTGGGGATGTCTGGGGCTGAATCGGAACAGATACTCGGGGACGTCCAATTACGTTAACCTCTAAAGGGAGCTATACAAGGAAAATAGGGAAAAATTGAAGTGGGACATTTTGTGGATATTTTCTCGAAGTTTGACCCTATGGATTTATAGAATTGTGGAAAACTTCATTTGGAGCTGTCCGGTCCTGAATTGGAGCAGATACCAGGGAACGCCCGATTACGTATACCTCCAAAGGGGCTATACAAGGAAATTGGGAAAAAATTGAAGCGGACCGTTTTGTGGATATTTTCTCGTAGTTTGAACCTATGGGTTTATAGAATTGCGGAAAACTTTATTTGGAGCTGTCCGGGCCTGAATTGGACCAGATACCAAGGGACGCCCGATTACATATACCTCTAAAGGGAGCTATACAATGAAAATGGGGGAAAATTGAAGCGGGACGTTTTGTGGATATTTTCTCGTAGCTTTGACCCTATGGGTTTATAGAATTGTAGAAAACTTCATTTGGGGATGTCTGGGGCGGAATTGGAAAAGATACTCGGGGACGTCCAATTACGTTTACCTCTAAAGGGAGCTATACAAGGAAAATAGGGAAAAATTGAAGTGGGACATTTTGTGGATATTTTCTCGTAGTTTGACCCTATGGATTTATAGAATTGCGGAAAACTTCATTTGGAGCTGTCCAGGCCTGAATTGGACCAGATACCAAGGGATGCCCGGTTATATATACCTCTAAAGGGAGCTATACAATGAAATTGGGTAAAAATTGAAGCGGGACGTTTTGTGGATATTTTCTCGTAGTTTTGACCCTATGGGTTTATAGAATTGTAGAAAACTTCATTTGGGGATGTCTGGGGCTGAATCAGAACAGATACTTGGGGACGTCCAATTACGTTAACCTCTAAAGGGAGCTATACAAGGAAAATAGGGAAAAATTGAAGTGGGATATTTTATGGATATTTTCTCGTAGTTTGACCCTATGGATTTATAGAATTGCGGAAAACTTCATTTGGAGCTGTCCGGTCCTGAATTGGAGCAGATACCAGGGAACGCCCGATTACGTATACCTCCAAAGGGGCTATACAAGGAAATTGGGAAAAAATTGAAGCGGACCGTTTTGTGGATATTTTCTCGTAGTTTGAACCTTTGGGTTTATAGAATTGCGGAAAACTTTATTTGGAGCTGTCCGGGCCTGAATTGGACCAGATACCAAGGGACGCCCGATTACATATACCTCTAAAGGGAGCTATACAATGAAAATGGGGGAAAATTGAAGCGGGACGTTTTGTGGATATTTTCTCGTATCTTTGACCCTATGGGTTTATAGAATTGTAGAAAACTTCATTTGGGGATGTCTGGGGCTGAATCGGAACAGATACTCGGGGACGTCCAATTACGTTAACCTCTAAAGGGAGCTATACAAGGAAAATAGGGAAAAATTGAAGTGGGATATTTTATGGATATTTTCTCGTAGTTTGACCCTATGGATTTATAGAATTGCGGAAAACTTCATTTGGAGCTGTCCGGTCCTGAATTGGAGCAGATACCAGGGAACGCCCGATTACGTATACCTCCAAAGGGGCTATACAAGGAAATTGGGAAAAAATTGAAGAGGACCGTTTTGTGGATATTTTCTCGTAGTTTGAACCTATGGGTTTATAGAATTGCGGAAAACTTTATTTGGAGCTGTCCGGGCCTGAATTGGACCAGATACCAAGGGATGCCCGATTACATATACCTCTAAAGGGAGCTATACAATGAAAATGGGTAAAAATTGAAGCGGGACGTTTTGTGGATATTTTCTCGTAGTTTTGACCCTATGGGTTTATAGAATTGTAGAAAACTTCATTTGGGGATGTCTGGGGCTGAATCAGAACAGATACTCGGGGACGTCCAATTACGTTAACCTCTAAAGGGAGCTATACAAGGAAAATAGGGAAAAATTGAAGTGGGATATTTTATGGATATTTTCTCGTAGTTTGACCCTATGGATTTATAGAATTGCGGAAAACTTCATTTGGAGCTGTCCGGTCCTGAATTGGAGCAGATACCAGGGAACGCCCGATTACGTATACCTCCAAAGGGGCTATACAAGGAAATTGGGAAAAAATTGAAGAGGACCGTTTTGTGGATATTTTCTCGTAGTTTGAACCTATGGGTTTATAGAATTGCGGAAAACTTTATTTGGAGCTGTCCGGGCCTGAATTGGACCAGATACCAAGGGATGCCCGATTACATATACCTCTAAAGGGAGCTATACAATGAAAATGGGTAAAAATTGAAGCGGGACGTTTTGTGGATATTTTCTCGTAGTTTTGACCCTATGGGTTTATAGAATTGTAGAAAACTTCATTTGGGGATGTCTGGGGCTGAATCAGAACAGATACTCGGGGACGTCCAATTACGTTAACCTCTAAAGGGAGCTATACAAGGAAAATAGGGAAAAATTGAAGTGGGATATTTTATGGATATTTTCTCGTAGTTTGACCCTATGGATTTATAGAATTGCGGAAAACTTCATTTGGAGCTGTCCGGTCCTGAATTGGAGCAGATACCAGGGAACGCCCGATTACGTATACCTCCAAAGGGGCTATACAAGGAAATTGGGAAAAAATTGAAGCGGACCGTTTTGTGGATATTTTCTCGTAGTTTGAACCTATGGGTTTATAGAATTGCGGAAAACTTTATTTGGAGCTGTCCGGGCCTGAATTGGACCAGATACCAAGGGACGCCCGATTACATATACCTCTAAAGGGAGCTATACAATGAAAATGGGGGAAAATTGAAGCGGGACGTTTTGTGGATATTTTCTCGTACCTTTGACCCTATGGGTTTATAGAATTGTAGAAAACTTCATTTGGGGATGTCTGGGGCTGAATCGGAACAGATACTCGGGGACGTCCAATTACGTTAACCTCTAAAGGGAGCTATACAAGGAAAATAGGGAAAAATTGAAGTGGGACATTTTGTGGATATTTTCTCGAAGTTTGACCCTATGGATTTATAGAATTGTGGAAAACTTCATTTGGAGCTGTCCGGTCCTGAATTGGAGCAGATACCAGGGAACGCCCGATTACGTATACCTCCAAAGGGGCTATACAAGGAAATTGGGAAAAAATTGAAGCGGACCGTTTTGTGGATATTTTCTCGTAGTTTGAACCTATGGGTTTATAGAATTGCGGAAAACTTTATTTGGAGCTGTCCGGGCCTGAATTGGACCAGATACCAAGGGACGCCCGATTACATATACCTCTAAAGGGAGCTATACAATGAAAATGGGGGAAAATTGAAGCGGGACGTTTTGTGGATATTTTCTCGTAGCTTTGACCCTATGGGTTTATAGAATTGTAGAAAACTTCATTTGGGGATGTCTGGGGCGGAATTGGAAAAGATACTCGGGGACGTCCAATTACGTTTACCTCTAAAGGGAGCTATACAAGGAAAATAGGGAAAAATTGAAGTGGGACATTTTGTGGATATTTTCTCGTAGTTTGACCCTATGGATTTATAGAATTGCGGAAAACTTCATTTGGAGCTGTCCAGGCCTGAATTGGACCAGATACCAAGGGATGCCCGGTTATATATACCTCTAAAGGGAGCTATACAATGAAATTGGGTAAAAATTGAAGCGGGACGTTTTGTGGATATTTTCTCGTAGTTTTGACCCTATGGGTTTATAGAATTGTAGAAAACTTCATTTGGGGATGTCTGGGGCTGAATCAGAACAGATACTTGGGGACGTCCAATTACGTTAACCTCTAAAGGGAGCTATACAAGGAAAATAGGGAAAAATTGAAGTGGGATATTTTATGGATATTTTCTCGTAGTTTGACCCTATGGATTTATAGAATTGCGGAAAACTTCATTTGGAGCTGTCCGGTCCTGAATTGGAGCAGATACCAGGGAACGCCCGATTACGTATACCTCCAAAGGGGCTATACAAGGAAATTGGGAAAAAATTGAAGCGGACCGTTTTGTGGATATTTTCTCGTAGTTTGAACCTTTGGGTTTATAGAATTGCGGAAAACTTTATTTGGAGCTGTCCGGGCCTGAATTGGACCAGATACCAAGGGACGCCCGATTACATATACCTCTAAAGGGAGCTATACAATGAAAATGGGGGAAAATTGAAGCGGGACGTTTTGTGGATATTTTCTCATATCTTTGACCCTATGGGTTTATAGAATTGTAGAAAACTTCATTTGGGGATGTCTGGGGCTGAATCGGAACAGATACTCGGGGACGTCCAATTACGTTAACCTCTAAAGGGAGCTATACAAGGAAAATAGGGAAAAATTGAAGTGGGATATTTTATGGATATTTTCTCGTAGTTTGACCCTATGGATTTATAGAATTGCGGAAAACTTCATTTGGAGCTGTCCGGTCCTGAATTGGAGCAGATACCAGGGAACGCCCGATTACGTATACCTCCAAAGGGGCTATACAAGGAAATTGGGAAAAAATTGAAGAGGACCGTTTTGTGGATATTTTCTCGTAGTTTGAACCTTTGGGTTTATAGAATTGCGGAAAACTTTATTTGGAGCTGTCCGGGCCTGAATTGGACCAGATACCAAGGGATGCCCGATTACATATACCTCTAAAGGGAGCTATACAATGAAAATGGGTAAAAATTGAAGCGGGACGTTTTGTGGATATTTTCTCGTAGTTTTGACCCTATGGGTTTATAGAATTGTAGACAACTTCATTTGGGGATGTCTGGGGCTGAATCGGAACAGATACTCGGGGACGTCCAATTACGTTAACCTCTAAAGGGAGCTATACAAGGAAAATAGGGAAAAATTGAAGTGGGATATTTTATGGATATTTTCTCGTAGTTTGACCCTATGGATTTATAGAATTGCGGAAAACTTCATTTGGAGCTGTCCGGTCCTGAATTGGAGCAGATACCAGGGAACGCCCGATTACGTATACCTCCAAAGGGGCTATACAAGGAAATTGGGAAAAAATTGAAGCGGACCGTTTTGTGGATATTTTCTCGTAGTTTGAACCTATGGGTTTATAGAATTGCGGAAAACTTTATTTGGAGCTGTCCGGGCCTGAATTGGACCAGATACCAAGGGACGCCCGATTACATATACCTCTAAAGGGAGCTATACAATGAAAATGGGGGAAAATTGAAGCGGGACGTTTTGTGGATATTTTCTCGTATCTTTGACCCTATGGGTTTATAGAATTGTAGAAAACTTCATTTGGGGATGTCTGGGGCTGAATCGGAACAGATACTCGGGGACGTCCAATTACGTTAACCTCTAAAGGGAGCTATACAAGGAAAATAGGGAAAAATTGAAGTGGGACATTTTGTGGATATTTTCTCGTAGTTTGACCCTATGGATTTATAGAATTGCGGAAAACTTCATTTGGAGCTGGCCGGTCCTGAATTGGAGCAGATACCAGGGAACGCCCGATTACGTATACCTCCAAAGGGGCTATACAAGGAAATTGGGAAAAAATTGAAGCGGACCGTTTTGTGGATATTTTCTCGTAGTTTGAACCTATGGGTTTATAGAATTGCGGAAAACTTTATTTGGAGCTGTCCGGGCCTGAATTGGACCAGATACCAAGGGACGCCCGATTACATATACCTCTAAAGGGAGCTATACAATGAAAATGGGGGAAAATTGAAGCGGGACGTTTTGTGGATATTTTCTCGTAGCTTTGACCCTATGGGTTTATAGAATTGTAGAAAACTTCATTTGGGGATGTCTGGGGCGGAATTGGAAAAGATACTCGGGGACGTCCAATTACGTTTACCTCTAAAGGGAGCTATACAAGGAAAATAGGGAAAAATTGAAGTGGGACATTTTGTGGATATTTTCTCGTAGTTTGACCCTATGGATTTATAGAATTGCGGAAAACTTCATTTGGAGCTGGCCGGTCCTGAATTGGAGCAGATACCAGGGAACGCCCGATTACGTATACCTCCAAAGGGGCTATACAAGGAAATTGGGAAAAAATTGAAGCGGACCGTTTTGTGGATATTTTCTCGTAGTTTGAACCTATGGGTTTATAGAATTGCGGAAAACTTTATTTGGAGCTGTCCGGGCCTGAATTGGACCAGATACCAAGGGACGCCCGATTACATATACCTCTAAAGGTAGCTATACAATGAAAATGGGGGAAAATTGAAGCGGGACGTTTTGTGGATATTTTCTCGTAGCATTGACCCTATGGGTTTACAGAATTGTAGAAAACTTCATTTGGGGATGTCTGGGGCTGAATCAGAACAGATACTCGGGGACGTCCAATTACGTTAACCTCTAAAGGGAGCTATACAAGGGAAATAGGGAAAAATTGAAGTGGGATATTTTATGGATATTTTCTCGTAGTTTGACCCTATGGATTTATAGAATTGCGGAAAACTTCATTTGGAGCTGTCCGGTCCTGAATTGGAGCAGATACCAGGGAACGCCCGATTACGCATACCTCCAAAGGGGCTATACAAGGAAATTGGGAAAAAATTGAAGCGGACCGTTTTGTGGATATTTTCTCGTAGTTTGAACCTATTGGTTTATAGAATTGCGGAAAACTTTATTTGGAGCTGTCCGGGCCTGAATTGGCCCAGATACCAAGGGACGCCCGATTACATATACCTCTAAAGGGAGCTATACAATGAAAATGGGGGAAAATTGAAGCGGGACGTTTTGTGGATATTTTCTCGTATCTTTGACCCTATGGGTTTATAGAATTGTAGAAAACTTCATTTGGGGATGTCTGGGGCTGAATTGGAAAAGATACTCGGGGACGTCCAATTACGTTTACCTCTAAAGGGAGCTATACAAGGAAAATAGGGAAAAATTGAAGTGGGACATTTTGTGGATATTTTCTCATAGTTTGACCCTATGGATTTATAGAATTGCGGAAAACTTCATTTGGAGCTGTCCGGTCCTGAATTGGAGCAGATACCAGGGAACAACCGATTACGTATACCTCCAAAGGGAGCTATACAAGGAAATTAGGAAAAAATTGAAGCGGACCGTTTTGTGGATATTTTCTCGTAGTTTGAACCTATGGGTTTATAGAATTGCGGAAAACTTTATTTGGAGCTGTCCGGGCCTGAATTGGACCAGATACCAAGGGATGCCCGATTACATATACCTCTAAAGGGAGCTATACAATGAAAATGGGTAAAAATTGAAGCGGGACGTTTTGTGGATATTTTCTCGTAGTTTTGACCCTATGGGTTTATAGAATTGTAGAAAACATCATTTGGGGATGTCTGGGGCTGAATCAGAACAGATACTCGGGGACGTCCAATTACGTTAACCTCTAAAGGGAGCTATACAAGGAAAATAGGGAAAAATTGAAGTGGGATATTTTATGGATATTTTCTCGTAGTTTGACCCTATGGATTTATAGAATTGCGGAAAACTTCATTTGGAGCTGTCCGGTCCTGAATTGGAGCAGATACCAGGGAACGCCCGATTACGTATACCTCCAAAGGGGCTATACAAGGAAATTGGGAAAAAATTGAAGAGGACCGTTTTGTGGATATTTTCTCGTAGTTTGAACCTATGGGTTTATAGAATTGCAGAAAACTTTATTTGGAGCTGTCCGGGCCTGAATTGGACCAGATACCAAGGGATGCCCGATTACATATACCTCTAAAGGGAGCTATACAATGAAAATGGGTAAAAATTGAAGCGGGACGTTTTGTGGATATTTTATCATAGTTTTGACCCTATGGGTTTATAGAATTATAGAAAAATTCATTTGGGGATGTCTGGGGCTGAATCAGAACAGATACTCGGGGACGTCCAATTACGTTAACCTCTAAAGGGAGCTATACAAGGAAAATAGGGAAAAATTGAAGTGGGATATTTTATGGATATTTTCTCGTAGTTTGACCCTATGGATTGATAGAATTGCGGAAAACTTCATTTGGAGCTGTCCGGTCCTGAATTGGAGCAGATACCAGGGAACGCCCGATTACGTATACCTCCAAAGGGGCTATACAAGGAAATTGGGAAAAAATTGAAGCGGACCGTTTTGTGGATATTTTCTCGTAGTTTGAACCTATGGGTTTATAGAATTGCGGAAAACTTTATTTGGAGCTGTCCGGGCCTGAATTGGACCAGATACCAAGGGACGCCCGATTACATATACCTTTAAAGGGAGCTATACAATGAAAATGGGGGAAAATTGAAGCGGGACGTTTTGTGGATATTTTCTCGTATCTTTGACCCTATGGGTTTATAGAATTGTAGAAAACTTCATTTGGGGATGTCTGGGGCTGAATCGGAACAGATACTCGGGGACGTCCAATTACGTTAACCTCTAAAGGGAGCTATACAAGGAAAATAGGGAAAAATTGAAGTGGGACATTTTGTGGATATTTTCTCGTAGTTTGACCCTATGGATTTATAGAATTGCGGAAATATTCATTTGGAGTTGTCCGGTCCTGAATTGGAGCAGTTACTAGGGAACACCTGATTACGTATACCTCCAAAGGGAGCTATACAAGGATATTGGGAAAAAATTGAAGCGGACCGTTTTATGGATATTTTCTCGTAGTTTGAACCTATGGGTTTATAGAATTGCGGAAAACTTTATTTGGAGCTGTCCGGGCCTGAATTGGACCAGATACCAAGGGACGCCCGATTACATATACCTCTAAAGGGAGCTATACAATGAAAATGGGGGAAAATTGAAGCGGGACGTTTTGTGGATATTTTCTCGTAGCTTTGACCCTATGGGTTTATAGAATTGTAGAAAACTTCATTTGGGGATGTCTGGGGCGGAATTGGAAAAGATACTCGGGGACGTCCAATTACGTTTACCTCTAAAGGGAGCTATACAAGGAAAATAGGGAAAAATTGAAGTGGGACATTTTGTGGATATTTTCTCGTAGTTTGACCCTATGGATTTATAGAATTGCGGAAAAATTCATTTGGAGCTGTCCGGTCCTGAATTGGAGCAGATACTAGGGAACGCCCGATTACGTATACCTCCAAAGGGAGCTATACAAGGAAATTGGGAAAAAATTGAAGCGGACCGTTTTGTGGATATTTTCTCGTAGTTTGAACCTATGGGTTTATAGAATTGCGGAAAACTTTATTTGGAGCTGTCCGGGCCTGAATTGGACCAGATACCAAGGGACGCCCGATTACATATACCTCTAAAGGGAGCTATACAATGAAAATGGGGGAAAATTGAAGCGGGACGTTTTGTGGATATTTTCTCGTAGCTTTGACCCTATGGGTTTATAGAATTGTAGAAAACTTCATTTGGGGATGTCTGGGGCGGAATTGGAAAAGATACTCGGGGACGTCCAATTACGTTTACCTCTAAAGGGAGCTATACAAGGAAAATAGGGAAAAATTGAAGTGGGACATTTTGTGGATATTTTCTCATAGTTTGACCCTATGGATTTAAAGAATTGCGGAAAACTTCATTTGGAGTTGTCCGGTCCTGAATTGGAGCAGATACCAGGGAACGCCCGATTACGTATACCTCCAAAGGGAGCTATACAAGGAAATTAGGAAAAAATTGAAGCGGACCGTTTTGTGGATATTTTCTCGTAGTTTGAACCTATGGGTTTGTAGAATTGCGGAAAACTTTATTTGGAGCTGTCCGGGCCTGAATTGGACCAGATACCAAGGGACGCCCGATTACATATACCTCTAAAGGGAGCTATACAATGAAAATGGGGGAAAATTGAAGCGGGACGTTTTGTGGATATTTTCTCGTAGCTTTGACCCTATGGGTTTATAGAATTGTAGAAATTTTCATTTGGGGATGTCTGGGGCGAAATTGGAAAAGATACTCGGGGACGTCCAATTACGTTTACCTCTAAAGGGAGCTATACAAGGAAAATAGGGAAAAATTGAAGTGGGACATTTTGTGGATATTTTCTCGTAGTTTGACCCTATGGATTTAAAGAATTGCGGAAAACTTCATTTGGAGTTGTCCGGTCCTGAATTGGAGCAGATACCAGGGAACGCCCGATTACGTATACCTCCAAAGGGAGCTATACAAGGAAATTAGGAAAAAATTGAAGCGGACCATTTTGTGGATATTTTCTCGTAGTTTGAACCTATGGGTTTATAGAATTGCGGAAAACTTTATTTGGAGCTGTCCGGGCCGGAATTGGACCAGATACCAAGGGACGCCCGATTACATATACCTCTAAAGGGAGCTATACAATGAAAATGGGGGAAAATTGAAGCGGGACGTTTTGTGGATATTTTCTCGTAGCTTTGACCCTATTGGTTTATAGAATTGTAGAAAACTTCATTTGGGGATGTCTGGGGCGGAATTGGAAAAGATACTCGGGGACGTCCAATTACGTTTACCTCTAAAGGGAGCTATACAAGGAAAATAGGGAAAAATTGAAGTGGGACATTTTGTGGATATTTTCTCGTAGTTTGACCCTATGGATTTATAGAATTGCGGAAATATTCATTTGGAGTTGTCCGGTCCTGAATTGGAGCAGATACTAGGGAACGCCCGATTACGTATACCTCCAAAGGGAGCTATACAAGGATATTGGGAAAAAATTGAAGCGGACCGTTTTGTGGATATTTTCTCGTAGTTTGAACCTATGGGTTTATAGAATTGCGGAAAACTTTATTTGGAGCTGTCTGGGCCTGAATTGGACCAGATACCAAGGGACGCCCGATTACATATACCTCTAAAGGGAGCTATACAATGAAAATGGGGGAAAATTGAAGCGGGACGTTTTGTGGATATTTTCTCGTAGCTTTGACCCTATGGGTTTATAGAATTGTAGAAAACTTCATTTGGGGATGTCTGGGGCGGAATTGGAAAAGATACTCGGGGACGTCCAATTACGTTTACCTCTAAAGGGAGCTATACAAGGAAAATAGGGAAAAATTGAAGTGGGACATTTTGTGGATATTTTCTCGTAGTTTGACCCTATGGATTTATAGAATTGCGGAAAAATTCATTTGGAGCTGTCCGGTCCTGAATTGGAGCAGATACTAGGGAACGCCCGATTACGTATACCTCCAAAGGGAGCTATACAAGGAAATTGGGAAAAAATTGAAGCGGACCGTTTTGTGGATATTTTCTCGTAGTTTGAACCTATGGGTTTATAGAATTGCGGAAAACTTTATTTGGAGCTGTCCGGGCCTGAATTGGACCAGATACCAAGGGACGCCCGATTACATATACCTCTAAAGGGAGCTATACAATGAAAATGGGGGAAAATTGAAGCGGGACGTTTTGTGGATATTTTCTCGTAGCTTTGACCCTATGGGTTTATAGAATTGTAGAAAACTTCATTTGGGGATGTCTGGGGCGGAATTGGAAAAGATACTCGGGGACGTCCAATTACGTTTACCTCTAAAGGGAGCTATACAAGGAAAATAGGGAAAAATTGAAGTGGGACATTTTGTGGATATTTTCTCATAGTTTGACCCTATGGATTTAAAGAATTGCGGAAAACTTCATTTGGAGTTGTCCGGTCCTGAATTGGAGCAGATACCAGGGAACGCCCGATTACGTATACCTCCAAAGGGAGCTATACAAGGAAATTAGGAAAAAATTGAAGCGGACCGTTTTGTGGATATTTTCTCGTAGTTTGAACCTATGGGTTTATAGAATTGCGGAATACTTTATTTGGAGCTGTCCGGGCCGGAATTGGACCAGATACCAAGGGACGCCCGATTACATATACCTCTAAAGGGAGCTATACAATGAAAATGGGGGAAAATTGAAGCGGGACGTTTTGTGGATATTTTCTCGTAGCTTTGACCCTATTGGTTTATAGAATTGTAGAAAACTTCATTTGGGGATGTCTGGGGCTGAATTGGAAAAGATACTCGGGGACGTCCAATTACGTTTACCTCTAAAGGGAGCTATACAAGGAAAATAGGGAAAAATTGAAGTGGGACATTTTGTGGATATTTTCTCGTAGTTTGACCCTATGGATTTATAAAATTGCGGAAAACTTCATTTGGAGCTGTCCGGTCCTGAATTGGAGCAGATACCAGGGAACGCCCGATTACGTATACCTCCAAAGGGAGCTATACAAGGAAATTGGGAAAAAATTGAAGCGGACCGTTTTGTGGATATTTTCTCTTAGTTTGAACTTATGGGTTTATAGAATTGCGGAAAACTTTATTTGGAGCTGTCCGGGCCTGAATTGGACCAGATACCAAGGGGCGCCCGATTACATATACCTCTAAAGGGAGCTATACAATGAAAATGGGGGAAAATTCAAGCGGGACGTTTTGTGGATATTTTCTCGTAGCTTTGACCCTATGGGTTTATAGAATTGTAGAAAACTTCATTTGGGGATGTCTGGGGCTGAATTGGAAAAGAAACTCGGGGACGTCCAATTACGTTTACCTCTAAAGGGAGCTATACAAGGAAAATAGGGAAAAATTGAAGTGGGACATTTTGTGGATATTTTCTCGTAGTTTGACCCTATGGATTTATAGAATTGCGGAAATATTCATTTGGAGTTGTCCGGTCCTGAATTGGAGCAGATACTAGGGAACGCCCGATTACGTATACCTCCAAAGGGAGCTATACAAGGAAATTGGGAAAAAATTGAAACGGACCGTTTTGTGGATATTTTCTCGTAGTTTGAACCTATGGGTTTATAGAATTGCGGAAAACTTTATTTGGAGCTGTCCGGGCCTGAATTGGACCAGATAGCAAGGGACGCCCGATTACATATACCTTTAAAGGGAGCTATACAATGAAAATGGGGGAAAATTGAAGCGGGACGTTTTGTGGATATTTTCTCGTAGCTTTGACCCTATTGGTTTATAGAATTGTAGAAAACTTCATTTGGGGATGTCTGGGGCTGAATTGGAAAAGATACTCGGGGACGTCCAATTACGTTTACCTCTAAAGGGAGCTATACAAGGAAAATAGGGAAAAATTGAAGTGGGACATTTTGTGGATATTTTCTCGTAGTTTGACCCTATGGATTTATAAAATTGCGGAAAACTTCATTTGGAGCTGTCCGGTCCTGAATTGGAGCAGATACCAGGGAACGCCCGATTACGTATACCTCCAAAGGGAGCTATACAAGGAAATTGGGAAAAAATTGAAGCGGACCGTTTTGTGGATATTTTCTCTTAGTTTGAACTTATGGGTTTATAGAATTGCGGAAAACTTTATTTGGAGCTGTCCGGGCCTGAATTGGACCAGATACCAAGGGGCGCCCGATTACATATACCTCTAAAGGGAGCTATACAATGAAAATGGGGGAAAATTCAAGCGGGACGTTTTGTGGATATTTTCTCGTAGCTTTGACCCTATGGGTTTATAGAATTGTAGAAAACTTCATTTGGGGATGTCTGGGGCTGAATTGGAAAAGAAACTCGGGGACGTCCAATTACGTTTACCTCTAAAGGGAGCTATACAAGGAAAATAGGGAAAAATTGAAGTGGGACATTTTGTGGATATTTTCTCGTAGTTTGACCCTATGGATTTATAGAATTGCGGAAATATTCATTTGGAGTTGTCCGGTCCTGAATTGGAGCAGATACTAGGGAACGCCCGATTACGTATACCTCCAAAGGGAGCTATACAAGGAAATTGGGAAAAAATTGAAACGGACCGTTTTGTGGATATTTTCTCTTAGTTTGAACCTATGGGTTTATAGAATTGCGGAAAACTTTATTTGGAGCTGTCCGGGCCTGAATTGGACCAGATAGCAAGGGACGCCCGATTACATATACCTCTAAAGGGAGCTATACAATGAAAATGGGGGAAAATTGAAGCGGGACGTTTTGTGGATATTTTCTCGTAACTTTGACCCTATGGGTTTATAGAATTGTAGAAAACTTCATTTGGGGATGTCTGGGGCGGAATTGGAAAAGATACTCGGGGACGTCCAATTACGTTTACCTCTAAAGGGAGCTATACAAGGAAAATAGGGAAAAATTGAAGTGGGACATTTTGTGGATATTTTCTCGTAGTTTGACCCTATGGATTTATAGAATTGCGGAAAAATTCATTTGGAGCTGTCCGGTCCTGAATTGGAGCAGATACTAGGGAACGCCCGATTACGTATACCTCCAAAGGGAGCTATACAAGGAAATTGGGAAAAAATTGAAGCGAACCGTTTTGTGGATATTTTCTCGTAGTTTGAACCTATGGGTTTATAGAATTGCGGAAAACTTTATTTGGAGCTGTCCGGGCCTGAATTGGACCAGATACCAAGGGACGCCCGATTACATATACCTCTAAAGGGAGCTATACAATGAAAATGGGGGAAAATTGAAGCGGGACGTTTTTTGGATATTTTCTCGTAGCTTTGACCCTATGGGTTTATAGAATTGTAGAAAACTTCATTTGGGGATGTCTGGGGCGAAATTGGAAAAGATACTCGGGGACGTCCAATTACGTTTACCTCTAAAGGGAGCTATACATGGAAAATAGGGAAAAATTGAAGTGGGACATTTTGTGGATATTTTCTCGTAGTTTGACCCTATGGATTTAAAGAATTGCGGAAAACTTCATTTGGAGTTGTCCGGTCCTGAATTGGAGCAGATACCAGGGAACGCACGATTACGTATACCTCCAAAGGGAGCTATACAAGGAAATTAGGAAAAAATTGAAGCGGACCGTTTTGTGGATATTTTCTCGTAGTTTGAACCTATGGGTTTATAGAATTGCGGAAAACTTTATTTGGAGCTGTCCGGGCCGGAATTGGACCAGATACCAAGGGACGCCCGATTACATATACCTCTAAAGGGAGCTATACAATGAAAATGGGGGAAAATTGAAGCGGGACGTTTTGTGGATATTTTCTCGTAGCTTTGACCCTATTGGTTTATAGAATTGTAGAAAACTTCATTTGGGGATGTCTGGGGCTGAATTGGAAAAGATACTCGGGGACGTCCAATTACGTTTACCTCTAAAGGGAGCTATACAAGGAAAATAGGGAAAAATTGAAGTGGGACATTTTGTGGATATTTTCTCGTAGTTTGACCCTATGGATTTATAAAATTGCGGAAAACTTCATTTGGAGCTGTCCGGTCCTGAATTGGAGCAGATACCAGGGAACGCCCGATTACGTATACCTCCAAAGGGAGCTATACAAGGAAATTGGGAAAAAATTGAAGAGGACCGTTTTGTGGATATTTTCTCGTAGTTTGAACCTATGGGTTTATAGAATTGCGGAAAACTTTATTTGGAGCTGTCCGGGCCTGAATTGGACCAGATAGCAAGGGACGCCCGATTACATATACCTCTAAAGGGAGCTATACAATGAAAATGGGGGAAAATTGAAGCGGGACGTTTTGTGGATATTTTCTCGTAGCTTTGACCCTATGGGTTTATAGAATTGTAGAAAACTTCATTTGGGGATGTCTGGGGCGGAATTGGAAAAGATACTCGGGGACGTCCAATTACGTTTACCTCTAAAGGGAGCTATACAAGGAAAATAGGGAAAAATTGAAGTGGGACATTTTGTGGATATTTTCTCGTAGTTTGACCCTATGGATTTATAGAATTGCGGAAAAATTCATTTGGAGCTGTCCGGTCCTGAATTGGAGCAGATACTAGGGAACGCCCGATTACGTATACCTCCAAAGGGAGCTATACAAGGAAATTGGGAAAAAATTGAAGCGGACCGTTTTGTGGATATTTTCTCATAGTTTGAACCTATGGGTTTATAGAATTGCGGAAAACTTTATTTGGAGCTGTCCGGGCCTGAATTGGACCAGATACCAAGGGACGCCCGATTACATATACCTCTAAAGGGAGCTATACAATGAAAATGGGGGAAAATTGAAGCGGGACGTTTTGTGGATATTTTCTCGTAGCTTTGACCCTATGGGTTTATAGAATTGTAGAAAACTTCATTTGGGGATGTCTGGGGCGAAATTGGAAAAGATACTCGGGGACGTCCAATTACGTTTACCTCTAAAGGGAGCTATACAAGGAAAATAGGGAAAAATTGAAGTGGGACATTTTGTGGATATTTTCTCGTAGTTTGACCCTATGGATTTAAAGAATTGCGGAAAACTTCATTTGGAGTAGTCCGGTCCTGAATTGGAGCAGATACCAGGGAACGCCCGATTACGTATACCTCCAAATGGAGCTATACAAGGAAATTAGGAAAAAATTGAAGCGGACCGTTTTGTGGATATTTTCTCGTAGTTTGAACCTATGGGTTTATAGAATTACGGAAAACTTTATTTGGAGCTGTCCGGGCCGGAATTGGACCAGATACCAAGGGACGCCCGATTACATATACCTCTAAAGGGAGCTATACAATGAAAATGGGGGAAAATTGAAGCGGGTCATTTTGTGGATATTTTCTCGTAGCTTTGACCCTATTGGTTTATAGAATTGTAGAAAACTTCATTTGGGGATGTCTGGGGCTGAATTGGAAAAGATACTCGGGGACGTCCAATTACGTTTACCTCTAAAGGGAGCTATACAAGGAAAATAGGGAAAAATTGAAGTGGGACATTTTGTGGATATTTTCTCGTAGTTTGACCCTATGGATTTATAAAATTGCGGAAAACTTCATTTGGAGCTGTCCGGTCCTGAATTGGAGCAGATACCAGGGAACGCCCGATTACGTATACCTCCAAAGGGAGCTATACAAGGAAATTGGGAAAAAATTGAAGCGGGCCGTTTTGTGGATATTTTCTCGTAGTTTGAACTTATGGGTTTATAGAATTGCGGAAAACTTTATTTGGAGCTGTCCGGGCCTGAATTGGACCAGATACCAAGGGGCGCCCGATTACATATACCTCTAAAGGGAGCTATACAATGAAAATGGGGGAAAATTCAAGCGGGACGTTTTGTGGATATTTTCTCGTAGCTTTGACCCTATGGGTTTATAGAATTGTAGAAAACTTCATTCGGGGATGTCTGGGGCGAAATTGGAAAAGATACTCGGGGACGTCCAATTACGTTTACCTCTAAAGGGAGCTATACAAGGAAAATAGGGAAAAATTGAAGTGGGACATTTTGTGGATATTTTCTCGTAGTTTGACCCTATGGATTTAAAGAATTGCGGAAAACTTCATTTGGAGTTGTCTGGTCCTGAATTGGAGCAGATACCAGGGAACGCCCGATTACGTATACCTCCAAAGGGAGCTATACAAGGAAATTAGGAAAAAATTGAAGCGGACCGTTTTGTGTATATTTTCTCGTAGTTTGAACCTATGGGTTTATAGAATTGCGGAAAACTTTATTTGGAGCTGTCCGGGCCTGAATTGGACCAGATACCAAGGGACGCCCGATTACATATACCTCTAAAGGGAGCTATACAATGAAAATGGGGGGAAATTGAAGCGGTACGTTTTGTGGATATTTTCTCGTAGCTTTGACCCTATGGGTTTATAGAATTGTAGAAAACTTCATTTGGGGATGTCTGGGGCGAAATTGGAAAAGATACTCGGGGACGTCCAATTACGTTTACCTCTAAAGGGAGCTATACAAGGAAAATAGGGAAAAATTGAAGTGGGACATTTTGTGGATATTTTCTCTTAGTTTGACCCTATGGATTTAAAAAATTGCGGAAAACTTCATTTGGAGCTGTCCGGTCCTGAATTGGAGCAGATACCAGGGAACGCCCGATTACGTATACCTCCAATGGGAGCTATACAAGGAAATTGGGAAAAAATTGAAGAGGACCGTTTTGTGGATATTTTCTCGTAGTTTGAACCTATGGGTTTATAGAATTGCGGAAAACTTTATTTGGAGCTGTCCGGGCCTGAATTGGACCAGATACCAAGGGATGCCCGATTACATATACCTCTAAAGGGAGCTATACAATGAAAATGGGTAAAAATTGAAGCGGGACGTTTTGTGGATATTTTCTCGTAGTTTTGACCCTATGGGTTTATAGAATTGTAGAAAACTTCATTTGGGGATGTCTGGGGCTGAATCTGAATAGATACTCGGGGACGTCCAATTACGTTAACCTCTAAAGGGAGCTATACAAGGAAAATAGGGAAAAATTGAAGTGGGATATTTTATGGATATTTTCTCGTAGTTTGACCCTATGTATTTATAGAATTGCGGAAAACTTAATTTGGAGCTGTCCGGTCCTGAATTGGAGCAGATACCAGGGAACACCCGATTACCTATACCTCCAAAGGGGCTATACAAGGAAATTGGGAAAAAATTGAAGCGGACCGTTTTGTGGATATTTTCTCGTAGTTTGAACCTATGGGTTTATAGAATTGCGGAAAACTTTATTTGGAGCTGTCCGGGCCTGAATTGGACCAGATACCAAGGGACGCCCGATTACATATACCTCAAAAGGGAGCTATACAATGAAAATGGGGGAAAATTGAAGCGGGACGTTTTGTGGATATTTTCTCGTAGCTTTGACCCTATGGGTTTATAGAATTGTAGAAAACTTCATTTGGGGATGTCTGGGGCTGAATTGGAAAAGATACTCGGGGACGTCCAATTACGTTTACCTCTAAAGGGAGCTATACAAGGAAAATAGGGAAAAATTGAAGTGGGACATTTTGTGGATATTTTCTCGTAGTTTGACCCTATGGATTTATAGAATTGCGGAAAACTTCATTTGGAGCTGTCCGGTCCTGAATTGGAGCAGATACCAGGGAACGCCCGAGTACGTATACCTCCAAAGGGAGCTATACAAGGAAATTGGGAAAAAATTGAAGCGGACCGTTTTGTGGATATTTTCTCGTAGTTTGAACTTATGGGTTTATAGAATTGCGGAAAACTTTATTTGGAGCTGTCCGGGCCTGAATTGGACCAGATACCAAGGGGCGCCCGATTACATATACCTCTAAAGGGAGCTATACAATGAAAATGGGGGAAAATTCAAGCGGGACGTTTTGAGGATATTTTCTCGTAGCTTTGACCCTATGGGTTTATAGAATTGTAGAAAACTTCATTTGGGGATGTCTGGGGCTGAATTGGAAAAGATACTCGGGGACGTCCAATTACGTTTACCTCTAAAGGGAGCTATACAAGGAAAATAGGGAAAAATTGAAGTGGGACATTTTGTGGATATTTTCTCGTAGTTTGACCCTATGGATTTATAGAATTTCGGAAAGTTTCATTTGGAGCTGTCCGGTCCTGAATTGGAGCAGATACCAGGGAACGCCCTATTACGTATACCTCCAAAGGGAGCTATACAAGGAAATTGGGAAAAAATTGAAGCGGACCGTTTTGTGGATATTTTCTCGTAGTTTGAACCTATGGGTTTATAGAATTGCGGAAAACTTTATTTGGAGCTGTCCGGGCCTGAATTGGACCAGATACCAAGGGA
This sequence comes from Heracleum sosnowskyi, assembly GCA_030848705.1. Taxonomy (NCBI): domain Eukaryota; kingdom Viridiplantae; phylum Streptophyta; class Magnoliopsida; order Apiales; family Apiaceae; genus Heracleum; species Heracleum sosnowskyi. The sequence goes on from CM061236.1 coordinate 52,953,215, forward strand.
CGCCCGATTACATATACATCTAAAGGGAGCTATACAATGAAAATGGGGGAAAATTGAAGCGGGACGTTTTGTGGATATTTTCTCATAGTTTTGACACTATGGGTTTATAGAATTGTAGAAAACTTCATTTGGGGATGTCTGGGGCTGAATCGAAACAGATACTCGGGGACGTCCAATTACGTTCACCTCTAAAGGGAGCTATACAAGGAAAATAGGGAAAAATTGAAGTGGGATATTTTATGGATATTTTCTCGTAGTTTGACCCTATGGATTTATAGAATTGCGGAAAACTTCATTTGGAGCTGTCCGGTCCTGAATTGGAGCAGATACCAGGGAACGCCAGATTACGTAAAAGGGGCTATACAAGGAAATTGGGAAAAAATTGAAGCGGACCGTTTTGTGGATATTTTCTCGTAGTTTGAACCTATGGGTTTATAGAATTGCGGAAAACTTTATTTGGAGCTGTCCGGGCCTGAATTGGACCAGATACCAAGGGACGCCCGATTACATATACATCTAAAGGGAGCTATACAATGAAAATGGGGGAAAATTGAAGCGGGACGTTTTGTGGATATTTTCTCGTAGCTTTGACCTTATGGGTTTATAGAATTGTAGAAAACTTCATTTGGGGATGTCTGGGGCTGAATTGGAAAAGATACTCGGGGACGTCCAATTACGTTTACCTCTAAAGGGAGCTATACAAGGAAAATAGGGAAAAATTGAAGTGGGACATTTTGTGGATATTTTCTCGTAGTTTGACCCTATGGATTTATAGAATTGCGGAAAACTTCATTTGGAGCTGTCCGGTCCTGAATTGGAGCAGATACCAGGGAACGCCCGATTACGTATACCTCCAAAGGGAGCTACACAAGGAAATTGGGAAAAAATTGAAGCGGACCGTTTTGTGGATATTTTCTCGTAGTTTGAACCTATGGGTTTATAGAATTGCGGAAAACTTTATTTGGAGCTGTCCGGGCCTGAATTGGACCAGATACCAAGGGACGCCCGATTACATATACCTCTAAAGGGAGCTATACAATGAAAATGGGGGGAAATTGAAGCGGGACGTTTTGTGGATATTTTCTCGTAGCTTTGACCCTATGGGTTTATAGAATTGTAGAAAACTTGATTTGGGGATGTCTGGGGCAAAATTGGAAAAGATACTCGGGGATGTCCAATTACGTTTACCTCTAAAGGGAGCTATACAAGGAAAATAGGGAAAAATTGAAGTGGGACATTTTGTGGATATTTTCTCGTAGTTTGACCCTATGGATTTATAGAATTGCGGAAAACTTCATTTGGAGCTGTCCGGTCCTGAATTGGAGCAGATACCAGGGAACGCCCGAGTACGTATACCTCCAAAGGGAGCTATACAAGGAAATTGGGAAAAAATTGAAGCGGACCGTTTTATGGATATTTTCTCGTAGTTTGAACCTATGGGTTTATAGAATTGCGGAAAACTTTATTTGGAGCTGTCCGGGCCTGAATTGGACCAGATACCAAGGGACGCCCGATTACATATACCTCAAAAGGGAGCTATACGATGAATGGGGGAAAATTGAAGCGGGACGTTTTGTGGATATTTTCTCGTAGCTTTGACCCTATGGGTTTATAGAATTGTAGAAAACTTCATTTGGGGATGTCTGGGGCTGAATTGGAAAAGATACTCGGGGACGTCCAATTACGTTTACCTCTAAAGGGAGCTATACAAGGAAAATAGGGAAAAATTGAAGTGGGACATTTTGTGGATATTTTCTCGTAGTTTGAACCTATGGGTTTATAGAATTGCGGAAAACTTTATTTGGAGCTGTCCGGGCCTGAATTGGACCAGATACCAAGGGACGCCCGATTACATATACCTCTAAAGGGAGCTATACAATGAAAATGGGGGGAAATTGAAGCGGGACGTTTTGTGGATATTTTCTCGTAGCTTTGACCCTATGGGTTTATAGAATTGTAGAAAACTTGATTTGGGGATGTCTGGGGCAAAATTGGAAAAGATACTCGGGGATGTCCAATTACGTTTACCTCTAAAGGGAGCTATACAAGGAAAATAGGGAAAAATTGAAGTGGGACATTTTGTGGATATTTTCTCGTAGTTTGACCCTATGGATTTATAGAATTGCGGAAAACTTCATTTGGAGCTGTCCGGTCCTGAATTGGAGCAGATACCAGGGAACGCCCGAGTACGTATACCTCCAAAGGGAGCTATACAAGGAAATTGGGAAAAAATTGAAGCGGACCGTTTTATGGATATTTTCTCGTAGTTTGAACCTATGGGTTTATAGAATTGCGGAAAACTTTATTTGGAGCTGTCCGGGCCTGAATTGGACCAGATACCAAGGGACGCCCGATTACATATACCTCAAAAGGGAGCTATACGATGAATGGGGGAAAATTGAAGCGGGACGTTTTGTGGATATTTTCTCGTAGCTTTGACCCTATGGGTTTATAGAATTGTAGAAAACTTCATTTGGGGATGTCTGGGGCTGAATTGGAAAAGATACTCGGGGACGTCCAATTACGTTTACCTCTAAAGGGAGCTATACAAGGAAAATAGGGAAAAATTGAAGTGGGACATTTTGTGGATATTTTCTCGTAGTTTGAACCTATGGGTTTATAGAATTGCGGAAAACTTTATTTGGAGCTGTCCGGGCCTGAATTGGACCAGATACCAAGGGACGCCCGATTACATATACCTCTAAAGGGAGCTATACAATGAAAATGGGGGGAAATTGAAGCGGGACGTTTTGTGGATATTTTCTCGTAGCTTTGACCCTATGGGTTTATAGAATTGTAGAAAACTTGATTTGGGGATGTCTGGGGCAAAATTGGAAAAGATACTCGGGGACGTCCAATTACGTTTACCTCTAAAGGGAGCTATACAAGGAAAATAGGGAAAAATTGAAGTGGGACATTTTGTGGATATTTTCTCGTAGTTTGACCCTATGGATTTATAGAATTGCGGAAAACTTCATTTGGAGCTGTCCGGTCCCGAATTGGAGCAGATACCAGGGAACGCCCGAGTACGTATACCTCCAAAGGGAGCTATACAAGGAAATTGGGAAAAAATTGAAGCGGACCGTTTTGTGGATATTTTCTCGTAGTTTGAACTTATGGGTTTATAGAATTGCGGAAAACTTTATTTGGAGCTGTCCGGGCCTGAATTGGACAAGATACCAAGGGGCGCCCGATTACATATACCTCTAAAGGGAGCTATACAATGAAAATGGGGGAAAATTCAAGCGGGACGTTTTGAGGATATTTTCTCGTAGCTTTGACCCTATGGGTTTATAGAATTGTAGAAAACTTCATTTGGGGATGTCTGGGGCTGAATTGGAAAAGATACTCGGGGACGTCCAATTACGTTTACCTCTAAAGGGAGCTATACAAGAAAAATAGGGAAAAATTGAAGTGGGACATTTTGTGGATATTTTCTCGTAGTTTGAACCTATGGGTTTATAGAATTGCGGAAAACTTTATTTGGAGCTGTCCGGGCCTGAATTGGACCAGATACCAAGGGACGCCCGATTACATATACCTCTAAAGGGAGCTATACAATGAAAATGGGGGGAAATTGAAGCGGGACGTTTTGTGGATATTTTCTCGTAGCTTTGACCCTATGGGTTTATAGAATTGTAGAAAACTTGATTTGGGGATGTCTGGGGCAAAATTGGAAAAGATACTCGGGGACGTCCAATTACGTTTACCTCTAAAGGGAGCTATACAAGGAAAATAGGGAAAAATTGAAGTGGGACATTTTGTGGATATTTTCTCGTAGTTTGACCCTATGGATTTATAGAATTGCGGAAAACTTCATTTGGAGCTGTCCGGTCCCGAATTGGAGCAGATACCAGGGAACGCCCGAGTACGTATACCTCCAAAGGGAGCTATACAAGGAAATTGGGAAAAAATTGAAGCGGACCGTTTTGTGGATATTTTCTCGTAGTTTGAACTTATGGGTTTATAGAATTGCGGAAAACTTTATTTGGAGCTGTCCGGGCCTGAATTGGACAAGATACCAAGGGGCGCCCGATTACATATACCTCTAAAGGGAGCTATACAATGAAAATGGGGGAAAATTCAAGCGGGACGTTTTGAGGATATTTTCTCGTAGCTTTGACCCTATGGGTTTATAGAATTGTAGAAAACTTCATTTGGGGATGTTTGGGGCTGAATTGGAAAAGATACTCGGGGACGTCCAATTACGTTTACCTCTAAAGGGAGCTATACAAGAAAAATAGGGAAAAATTGAAGTGGGACATTTTGTGGATATTTTCTCGTAGTTTGAACCTATGGGTTTATAGAATTGCGGAAAACTTTATTTGGAGCTGTCCGGGCCTGAATTGGACCAGATACCAAGGGACGCCCGATTACATATACCTCTAAAGGGAGCTATACAATGAAAATGGGGGGAAATTGAAGCGGGACGTTTTGTGGATATTTTCTCGTAGCTTTGACCCTATGGGTTTATAGAATTGTAGAAAACTTGATTTGGGGATGTCTGGGGCAAAATTGGAAAAGATACTCGGGGACGTCCAATTACGTTTACCTCTAAAGGGAGCTATACAAGGAAAATAGGGAAAAATTGAAGTGGGACATTTTGTGGATATTTTCTCGTAGTTTGACCCTATGGATTTATAGAATTGCGGAAAACTTCATTTGGAGCTGTCCGGTCCTGAATTGGAGCAGATACCAGGGAACGCCCGAGTACGTATACCTCCAAAGGGAGCTATACAAGGAAATTGGGAAAAAATTGAAGTGGACCGTTTTTTGGATATTTTCTCGTAGTTTGAACTTATGGGTTTATAGAATTGCGGAAAACTTTATTTGGAGCTGTCCGGGCCTGAATTGGACAAGATACCAAGGGGCGCCCGATTACATATACCTCTAAAGGGAGCTATACAATGAAAATGGGGGAAAATTCAAGCGGGACGTTTTGAGGATATTTTCTCGTAGCTTTGACCCTATGGGTTTATAGAATTGTAGAAAACTTCATTTGGGGATGTCTGGGGCTGAATTGGAAAAGATACTCGGGGACGTCCAATTACGTTTACCTCTAAAGGGAGCTATACAAGGAAAATAGGGAAAAATTGAAGTGGGACATTTTGTGGATATTTTCTCGTAGTTTGACCCTATGGATTTATAGAATTGCGGAAAACTTCATTTGGAGCTGTCCGGTCCTGAATTGGAGCAGATACCAGGGAACGCCCTATTACGTATACCTCCAAAGGGAGCTATACAAGGAAATTGGGAAAAATTGAAGCGGACCGTTTTGTGGATATTTTCTCGTAGTTTGAACCTATGGGTTTATAGAATTACGGAAAACTTTATTTGGAGCTGTCCGGGCCTGAATTGGACCAAATACCAAGGGATGCCCGATTACATATACCTCTAAAGGGAGCTATACAATGAAAATGGGTCAAAATTGAAGCGGGACGTTTTGTGGATATTTTCTCGTAGTTTTGACACTATGGGTTTATAGAATTGTAGAAAACTTCATTTGGGGATGTCTGGGGCTGAATCGAAACAGATACTCGGGGACGTCCAATTACGTTAACCTCTAAAGGGAGCTATACAAGGAAAATAGGGAAAAATTGAAGTGGGACATTTTGTGGATATTTTCTCGTAGTTTGACCCTATGGATTTATAGAATTGCGGAAAACTTCATTTGGAGCTGTCCGGTCCTGAATTGGAGCAGATACCAGGGAACGCCCGAGTACGTATACCTCCAAAGGGAGCTATACAAGGAAATTGGGAAAAAATTGAAGCGGACCGTTTTATGGATATTTTCTCGTAGTTTGAACCTATGGGTTTATAGAATTGCGGAAAACTTTATTTGGAGCTGTCCGGGCCTGAATTGGACCAGATACCAAGGGACGCCCGATTACATATACCTCAAAAGGGAGCTATACGATGAATGGGGGAAAATTGAAGCGGGACGTTTTGTGGATATTTTCTCGTAGCTTTGACCCTATGGGTTTATAGAATTGTAGAAAACTTCATTTGGGGATGTCTGGGGCTGAATTGGAAAAGATACTCGGGGACGTCCAATTACGTTTACCTCTAAAGGGAGCTATACAAGGAAAATAGGGAAAAATTGAAGTGGGACATTTTGTGGATATTTTCTCGTAGTTTGAACCTATGGGTTTATAGAATTGCGGAAAACTTTATTTGGAGCTGTCCGGGCCTGAATTGGACCAGATACCAAGGGACGCCCGATTACATATACCTCTAAAGGGAGCTATACAATGAAAATGGGGGGAAATTGAAGCGGGACGTTTTGTGGATATTTTCTCGTAGCTTTGACCCTATGGGTTTATAGAATTGTAGAAAACTTGATTTGGGGATGTCTGGGGCAAAATTGGAAAAGATACTCGGGGACGTCCAATTACGTTTACCTCTAAAGGGAGCTATACAAGGAAAATAGGGAAAAATTGAAGTGGGACATTTTGTGGATATTTTCTCGTAGTTTGACCCTATGGATTTATAGAATTGCGGAAAACTTCATTTGGAGCTGTCCGGTCCCGAATTGGAGCAGATACCAGGGAACGCCCGAGTACGTATACCTCCAAAGGGAGCTATACAAGGAAATTGGGAAAAAATTGAAGCGGACCGTTTTGTGGATATTTTCTCGTAGTTTGAACTTATGGGTTTATAGAATTGCGGAAAACTTTATTTGGAGCTGTCCGGGCCTGAATTGGACAAGATACCAAGGGGCGCCCGATTACATATACCTCTAAAGGGAGCTATACAATGAAAATGGGGGAAAATTCAAGCGGGACGTTTTGAGGATATTTTCTCGTAGCTTTGACCCTATGGGTTTATAGAATTGTAGAAAACTTCATTTGGGGATGTCTGGGGCTGAATTGGAAAAGATACTCGGGGACGTCCAATTACGTTTACCTCTAAAGGGAGCTATACAAGAAAAATAGGGAAAAATTGAAGTGGGACATTTTGTGGATATTTTCTCGTAGTTTGAACCTATGGGTTTATAGAATTGCGGAAAACTTTATTTGGAGCTGTCCGGGCCTGAATTGGACCAGATACCAAGGGACGCCCGATTACATATACCTCTAAAGGGAGCTATACAATGAAAATGGGGGGAAATTGAAGCGGGACGTTTTGTGGATATTTTCTCGTAGCTTTGACCCTATGGGTTTATAGAATTGTAGAAAACTTGATTTGGGGATGTCTGGGGCAAAATTGGAAAAGATACTCGGGGACGTCCAATTACGTTTACCTCTAAAGGGAGCTATACAAGGAAAATAGGGAAAAATTGAAGTGGGACATTTTGTGGATATTTTCTCGTAGTTTGACCCTATGGATTTATAGAATTGCGGAAAACTTCATTTGGAGCTGTCCGGTCCCGAATTGGAGCAGATACCAGGGAACGCCCGAGTACGTATACCTCCAAAGGGAGCTATACAAGGAAATTGGGAAAAAATTGAAGCGGACCGTTTTGTGGATATTTTCTCGTAGTTTGAACTTATGGGTTTATAGAATTGCGGAAAACTTTATTTGGAGCTGTCCGGGCCTGAATTGGACAAGATACCAAGGGGCGCCCGATTACATATACCTCTAAAGGGAGCTATACAATGAAAATGGGGGAAAATTCAAGCGGGACGTTTTGAGGATATTTTCTCGTAGCTTTGACCCTATGGGTTTATAGAATTGTAGAAAACTTCATTTGGGGATGTCTGGGGCTGAATTGGAAAAGATACTCGGGGACGTCCAATTACGTTTACCTCTAAAGGGAGCTATACAAGAAAAATAGGGAAAAATTGAAGTGGGACATTTTGTGGATATTTTCTCGTAGTTTGAACCTATGGGTTTATAGAATTGCGGAAAACTTTATTTGGAGCTGTCCGGGCCTGAATTGGACCAGATACCAAGGGACGCCCGATTACATATACCTCTAAAGGGAGCTATACAATGAAAATGGGGGGAAATTGAAGCGGGACGTTTTGTGGATATTTTCTCGTAGCTTTGACCCTATGGGTTTATAGAATTGTAGAAAACTTGATTTGGGGATGTCTGGGGCAAAATTGGAAAAGATACTCGGGGACGTCCAATTACGTTTACCTCTAAAGGGAGCTATACAAGGAAAATAGGGAAAAATTGAAGTGGGACATTTTGTGGATATTTTCTCGTAGTTTGACCCTATGGATTTATAGAATTGCGGAAAACTTCATTTGGAGCTGTCCGGTCCTGAATTGGAGCAGATACCAGGGAACGCCCGAGTACGTATACCTCCAAAGGGAGCTATACAAGGAAATTGGGAAAAAATTGAAGTGGACCGTTTTTTGGATATTTTCTCGTAGTTTGAACTTATGGGTTTATAGAATTGCGGAAAACTTTATTTGGAGCTGTCCGGGCCTGAATTGGACAAGATACCAAGGGGCGCCCGATTACATATACCTCTAAAGGGAGCTATACAATGAAAATGGGGGAAAATTCAAGCGGGACGTTTTGAGGATATTTTCTCGTAGCTTTGACCCTATGGGTTTATAGAATTGTAGAAAACTTCATTTGGGGATGTCTGGGGCTGAATTGGAAAAGATACTCGGGGACGTCCAATTACGTTTACCTCTAAAGGGAGCTATACAAGGAAAATAGGGAAAAATTGAAGTGGGACATTTTGTGGATATTTTCTCGTAGTTTGACCCTATGGATTTATAGAATTGCGGAAAACTTCATTTGGAGCTGTCCGGTCCTGAATTGGAGCAGATACCAGGGAACGCCCTATTACGTATACCTCCAAAGGGAGCTATACAAGGAAATTGGGAAAAATTGAAGCGGACCGTTTTGTGGATATTTTCTCGTAGTTTGAACCTATGGGTTTATAGAATTACGGAAAACTTTATTTGGAGCTGTCCGGGCCTGAATTGGACCAAATACCAAGGGATGCCCGATTACATATACCTCTAAAGGGAGCTATACAATGAAAATGGGTCAAAATTGAAGCGGGACGTTTTGTGGATATTTTCTCGTAGTTTTGACACTATGGGTTTATAGAATTGTAGAAAACTTCATTTGGGGATGTCTGGGGCTGAATCGAAACAGATACTCGGGGACGTCCAATTACGTTAACCTCTAAAGGGAGCTATACAAGGAAAATAGGGAAAAATTGAAGTGGGATATTTTATGGATATTTTCTCGTAGTTTGACCCTATGGATTTATAGAATTGCGGAAAACTTCATTTGGAGCTGTCCGGTCCTGAATTGGAGCAGATACCAGGGAACGCCAGATTACGTAAAAGGGGCTATACAAGGAAATTGGGAAAAAATTGAAGCGGACCGTTTTGTGGATATTTTCTCGTAGTTTGAACCTATGGGTTTATAGAATTGCGGAAAACTTTATTTGGAGCTGTCCGGGCCTGAATTGGACCAGATACCAAGGGACGCCCGATTACATATACATCTAAAGGGAGCTATACAATGAAAATGGGGGAAAATTGAAGCGGGACGTTTTGTGGATATTTTCTCGTAGCTTTGACCTTATGGGTTTATAGAATTATAGAAAACTTCATTTGGGGATGTCTGGGGCTGAATTGGAAAAGATACTCGGGGACGTCCAATTACGTTTACCTCTAAAGGGAGCTATACAAGGAAAATAGGGAAAAATTGGAGTGGGACATTTTGTGGATATTTTCTCGTAGTTTGACCCTATGGATTTATAGAATTGCGGAAAACTTCATTTGGAGCTGTCCGGTCCTGAATTGGAGCAGATACCAGGGAACGCCCGATTACGTATACCTCCAAAGGGAGCTACACAAGGAAATTGGGAAAAAATTGAAGCGGACCGTTTTGTGGATATTTTCTCGTAGTTTGAACCTATGGGTTTATAGAATTGCGGAAAACTTTATTTGGAGCTGTCCGGGCCTGAATTGGACCAGATACCAAGGGACGCCCGATTACATATACCTCTAAAGGGAGCTATACAATGAAAATGGGGGGAAATTGAAGCGGGACGTTTTGTGGATATTTTCTCGTAGCTTTGACCCTATGGGTTTATAGAATTCTAGAAAACTTGATTTGGGGATGTCTGGGGCAAAATTGGAAAAGATACTCGGGGACGTCCAATTACGTTTACCTCTAAAGGGAGCTATACAAGGAAAATAGGGAAAAATTGAAGTGGGACATTTTGTGGATATTTTCTCGTAGTTTGACCCTATGGATATATAAAATTGCGGAAAACTTCATTTGGAGCTGTCCGGTCCTGAATTGGAGCAGATACCAGGGAACGCCCGATTACGTATACCTCCAATGGGAGCTATACAAAGAAATTGGGAAAAAATTGAAGAGGACCGTTTTGTGGATATTTTCTCGTAGTTTGAACCTATGGGTTTATAGAATTGCGGAAAACTTTATTTGGAGCTGTCCGGGCCTGAATTGGACCAGATACCAAGGGATGCCCGATTACATATACCTCTAAAGGGAGCTATACAATGAAAATCGGTAAAAATTGAAGCGGGACGTTTTGTGGATATTTTCTCGTAGTTTTGACCCTATGGGTTTATAGAATTGTAGAAAACTTCATTTGGGGATGTCTGGGGCTGAATCTGAATAGATACTCGGGGACGTCCAATTACGTTAACCTCTAAAGGGAGCTATACAAGGAAAATAGGGAAAAATTGAAGTGGGATATTTTATGGATATTTTCTCGTAGTTTGACCCTATGTATTTATAGAATTGCGGAAAACTTCATTTGGAGCTGTCCGGTCCTGAATTGGAGCAGATACCAGGGAACACCCGATTACCTATACCTCCAAAGGAGCTATACAAGGAAATTGGGAAAAAATTGAAGCGGACCGTTTTGTGGATATTTTCTCGTAGTTTGAACCTATGGGTTTATAGAATTGCGGAAAACTTTATTTGGAGCTGTCCGGGCCTGAATTGGACCAGATACCAAGGGACGCCCGATTACATATACCTCAAAAGGGAGCTATACAATGAAAATGGGGGAAAATTGAAGCGGGACGTTTTGTGGATATTTTCTCGTAGCTTTGACCCTATGGGTTTATAGAATTGTAGAAAACTTCATTTGGGGATGTCTGGGGCTGAATTGGAAAAGATACTCGGGGACGTCCAATTACGTTTACCTCTAAAGGGAGCTATACAGGGAAAATAGGGAAAAATTGAAGTGGGACATTTTGTGGATATTTTCTCGTAGTTTGACCCTATGGATTTATAGAATTGCGGAAAACTTCATTTGGAGCTGTCCGGTCCTGAATTGGAGCAGATACCAGGGAACGCCCGATTACGTATACCTCCAAAGGGAGCTATACAAGGAAATTGGGAAAAAATTGAAGCGGACCGTTTTGTGGATATTTTCTCGTAGTTTGAACTTATGGGTTTATAGAATTGCGGAAAACTTTATTTGGAGCTGTCCGGGCCTGAATTGGACCAGATACCAAGGGGCGCCCGATTACATATACCTCTAAAGGGAGCTATACAATGAAAATGGGGGAAAATTCAAGCGGGACGTTTTGAGGATATTTTCTCGTAGCTTTGACCCTATTGGTTTATAGAATTGTAGAAAACTTCATTTGGGGATGTCTGGGGCTGAATTGGAAAAGATACTCGGGGACGTCCAATTACGTTTACCTCTAAAGGGAGCTATACAGGGAAAATAGGGAAAAATTGAAGTGGGACATTTTGTGGATATTTTCTCGTAGTTTGACCCTATGGATTTATAGAATTGCGGAAAACTTCATTTGGAGCTGTCCGGTCCTGAATTGGAGCAGATACCAGGGAACGCTCGATTACGTATACCTCCAAAGGGAGCTATACAAGGAAATTGGCAAAAAATTGAAGCGGACCGTTTTGTGGATATTTTCTCGTAGTTTGAACCTATGGGTTTATAGAATTACGGAAAACTTTATTTGGAGCTGTCCGGGCCTGAATTGGACCAGATACCAAGGGATGCCCGATTACATATACCTCTAAAGGGAGCTATACAATGAAAATGGGTCAAAATTGAAGCGGGACGTTTTGTGGATATTTTCTCGTAGTTTGAACTTATGGGTTTATAGAATTGCGGAAAACTTTATTTGGAGCTGTCCGGGCCTGAATTGGACCAGATACCAAGGGGCGCCCGATTACATATACCTCTAAAGGGAGCTATACAATGAAAATGGGGGAAAATTCAAGCGGGACGTTTTGAGGATATTTTCTCGTAGCTTTGACCCTATGGGTTTATAGAATTGTAGAAAACTTCATTTGGGGATGTCTGGGGCTGAATTGGAAAAGATACTCGGGGACGTCCAATTACGTTTACCTCTAAAGGGAGCTATACATGGAAAATAGGGAAAAATTGAAGTGGGACATTTTGTGGATATTTTCTCGTAGTTTGACCCTATGGATTTATAGAATTACGGAAAACTTCATTTGGAGCTGTCCGGTCCTGAATTGGAGCAGATACCAGGGAACGCCCGATTACGTATACCTCCAAAGGGAGCTATACAAGGAAATTGGCAAAAAATTGAAGCGGACCGTTTTGTGGATATTTTCTCGTAGTTTGAACCTATGGGTTTATAGAATTACGGAAAACTTTATTTGGAGCTGTCCGGGCCTGAATTGGACCAGATACCAAGGGATGCCCGATTACATATACCTCTAAAGGGAGCTATACAATGAAAATGGGTCAAAATTGAAGCGGGACGTTTTGTGGATATTTTCTCGTAGTTTTGACACTATGGGTTTATAGAATTGTAGAAAACTTCATTTGGGGATGTCTGGGGCTGAATCGAAACAGATACTCGGGGACGTCCAATTATGTTAACCTCTAAAGGGAGCTATACAAGGAAAATAGGGAAAAATTGAAGTGGGATATTTTATGGATATTTTCTCGTAGTTTGACCCTATGGATTTATAGAATTGCGGAAAACTTCATTTGGAGCTGTCCGGTCCTGAATTGGAGCAGATACCAGGGAACGCCAGATTACGTAAAAGGGGCTATACAAGGAAATTGGGAAAAAATTGAAGAGGACCGTTTTGTGGATATTTTCTCGTAGTTTGAACCTATGGGTTTATAGAATTGCGGAAAACTTTATTTGGAGCTGTCCGGGCCTGAATTGGACCAGATACCAAGGGATGCCCGATTACATATACCTCTAAAGGGAGCTATACAATGAAAATCGGTAAAAATTGAAGCGGGACGTTTTGTGGATATTTTCTCGTAGTTTTGACCCTATGGGTTTATAGAATTGTAGAAAACTTCATTTGGGGATGTCTGGGGCTGAATCTGAATAGATACTCGGGGACGTCCAATTACGTTAACCTCTAAAGGGAGCTATACAAGGAAAATAGGGAAAAATTGAAGTGGGATATTTTATGGATATTTTCTCGTAGTTTGACCCTATGTATTTATAGAATTGCGGAAAACTTCATTTGTAGCTGTCCGGTCCTGAATTGGAGCAGATACCAGGGAACACCCGATTACCTATACCTCCAAAGGAGCTATACAAGGAAATTGGGAAAAAATTGAAGCGGACCGTTTTGTGGATATTTTCTCGTAGTTTGAACCTATGGGTTTATAGAATTGCGGAAAACTTTATTTGGAGCTGTCCGGGCCTGAATTGGACCAGATACCAAGGGACGCCCGATTACATATACCTCAAAAGGGAGCTATACAATGAAAATGGGGGAAAATTGAAGCGGGACGTTTTGTGGATATTTTCTCGTAGCTTTGACCCTATGGGTTTATAGAATTGTAGAAAACTTCATTTGGGGATGTCTGGGGCTGAATTGGAAAAGATACTCGGGGACGTCCAATTACGTTTACCTCTAAAGGGAGCTATACAGGGAAAATAGGGAAAAATTGAAGTGGGACATTTTGTGGATATTTTCTCGTAGTTTGACCCTATGGATTTATAGAATTGCGGAAAACTTCATTTGGAGCTGTCCGGTCCTGAATTGGAGCAGATACCAGGGAACGCCCGATTACGTATACCTCCAAAGGGAGCTATACAAGGAAATTGGGAAAAAATTGAAGCGGACCGTTTTGTGGATATTTTCTCGTAGTTTGAACTTATGGGTTTATAGAATTGCGGAAAACTTTATTTGGAGCTGTCCGGGCCTGAATTGGACCAGATACCAAGGGGCGCCCGATTACATATACCTCTAAAGGGAGCTATACAATGAAAATGGGGGAAAATTCAAGCGGGACGTTTTGAGGATATTTTCTCGTAGCTTTGACCCTATTGGTTTATAGAATTGTAGAAAACTTCATTTGGGGATGTCTGGGGCTGAATTGGAAAAGATACTCGGGGACGTCCAATTACGTTTACCTCTAAAGGGAGCTATACATGGAAAATAGGGAAAAATTGAAGTGGGACATTTTGTGGATATTTTCTCGTAGTTTGACCCTATGGATTTATAGAATTGCGGAAAACTTCATTTGGAGCTGTCCGGTCCTGAATTGGAGCAGATACCAGGGAACGCCCGATTACGTATACCTCCAAAGGGAGCTATACAAGGAAATTGGCAAAAAATTGAAGCGGACCGTTTTGTGGATATTTTCTCGTAGTTTGAACCTATGGGTTTATAGAATTACGGAAAACTTTATTTGGAGCTGTCCGGGCCTGAATTGGACCAGATACCAAGGGATGCCCGATTACATATACCTCTAAAGGGAGCTATACAATGAAAATGGGTCAAAATTGAAGCGGGACGTTTTGTGGATATTTTCTCGTAGTTTGAACTTATGGGTTTATAGAATTGCGGAAAACTTTATTTGGAGCTGTCCGGGCCTGAATTGGACCAGATACCAAGGGGCGCCCGATTACATATACCTCTAAAGGGAGCTATACAATGAAAATGGGGGAAAATTCAAGCGGGACGTTTTGAGGATATTTTCTCGTAGCTTTGACCCTATGGGTTTATAGAATTGTAGAAAACTTCATTTGGGGATGTCTGGGGCTGAATTGGAAAAGATACTCGGGGACGTCCAATTACGTTTACCTCTAAAGGGAGCTATACATGGAAAATAGGGAAAAATTGAAGTGGGACATTTTGTGGATATTTTCTCGTAGTTTGACCCTATGGATTTATAGAATTACGGAAAACTTCATTTGGAGCTGTCCGGTCCTGAATTGGAGCAGATACCAGGGAACGCCCGATTACGTATACCTCCAAAGGAAGCTATACAAGGAAATTGCCAAAAAATTGAAGCGGACCGTTTTGTGGATATTTTCTCGTAGTTTGAACCTATGGGTTTATAGAATTACGGAAAACTTTATTTGGAGCTGTCCGGGCCTGAATTGGACCAGATACCAAGGGATGCCCGATTACATATACCTCTAAAGGGAGCTATACAATGAAAATGGGTCAAAATTGAAGCGGGACGTTTTGTGGATATTTTCTCGTAGTTTTGACACTATGGGTTTATAGAATTGTAGAAAACTTCATTTGGGGATGTCTGGGGCTGAATCGAAACAGATACTCGGGGACGTCCAATTATGTTAACCTCTAAAGGGAGCTATACAAGGAAAATAGGGAAAAATTGAAGTGGGATATTTTATGGATATTTTCTCGTAGTTTGACCCTATGGATTTATAGAATTGCGGAAAACTTCATTTGGAGCTGTCCGGTCCTAAATTGGAGCAGATACCAGGGAACGCCAGATTACGTAAAAGGGGCTATACAAGGAAATTGGGAAAAAATTGATGCGGACCGTTTTGTGGATATTTTCTCGTAGTTTGAACCTATGGGTTTATAGAATTGCGGAAAACTTTATTTGGAGCTGTCCGGGCCTGAATTGGACCAGATACCAAGGGACGCCCGATTACATATACATCTAAAGGGAGCTATACAATGAAAATGGGGGAAAATTGAAGCGGGACGTTTTGTGGATATTTTCTCGTAGCTTTGACCTTATGGGTTTATAGAATTGTAGAAAACTTCATTTGGGGATGTCTGGGGCTGAATTGGAAAAGATACTCGGGGACGTCCAATTACGTTTACCTCTAAAGGGAGCTATACAAGGAAAATAGGGAAAAATTGAAGTGGGACATTTTGTGGATATTTTCTCGTAGTTTGACCCTATGGATTTATAGAATTGCGGAAAACTTCATTTGGAGCTGTCCGGTCCTGAATTGGAGCAGATACCAGGGAACGCCCGATTACGTATACCTCCAAAGGGAGCTATACAAGGAAATTGGGAAAAAATTGAAGCGGACCATTTTGTGGATATTTTCTCGTAGTTTGAACCTATGGGTTTATAGAATTGCGGAAAACTTTATTTGGAGCTGTCCGGGCCTGAATTGGACCAGATACCAAGGGACGCCCGATTACATATACCTCTAAAGGGAGCTATACAATGAAAATGGGGGAAAATTGAAGCGGGACGTTTTGTGGATATTTTCTCGTAGCTTTGACCCTATGGGTTTATAGAATTGTAGAAAACTTCATTTGGGGATGTCTGGGGCTGAATTGGAAAAGATACTTGGGGACGTCCAATTACGTTTACCTCTAAAGGGAGCTATACAAGGAAAATAGGGAAAAATTGAAGTGGGACATTTTGTGGATATTTTCTCGTAGTTTGACCCTATGGATTTATAGAATTGCGGAAAACTTCATTTGGAGCTGTCCGGTCCTGAATTGGAGCAGATACCAGGGAACGCCCGATTACGTATACCTCCAAAGGGAGCTATACAAGGAAATTGGGAAAAAATTGAAGCGGACCGTTTTGTGGATATTTTCTCGTAGTTTGAACCTATGGGTTTATAGAATTGCGGAAAACTTTATTTGGAGCTGTCCGGGCCTGAATTGGACCAGATACCAAGGGACGCCCGATTACATATACCTCTAAAGGGAGCTATACAATGAAAATGGGGGAAATTGAAGCGGGACGTTTTGTGGATATTTTCTCGTAGCTTTGACCTTATGGGTTTATAGAATTGTAGAAAACTTCATTTGGGGATGTCTGGGGCTGAATTGGAAAAGATACTCGGGGACGTCCAATTACGTTAACCTCTAAAGGGAGCTATACAAGGAAAATAGGGAAAAATTGAAGTGGGATATTTTATGGATATTTTCTCGTAGTTTGACCCTATGGATTTATAGAATTGCGGAAAACTTCATTTGGAGCTGTCCGGTCCTGAATTGGAGCAGATACCAGGGAACACCCGATTACGTATACCTCCAAAGGGGCTATACAAGGAAATTGAGAAAAAATTGAAG
Source organism: Heracleum sosnowskyi (assembly GCA_030848705.1). Lineage (NCBI taxonomy): Eukaryota > Viridiplantae > Streptophyta > Magnoliopsida > Apiales > Apiaceae > Heracleum > Heracleum sosnowskyi. The sequence continues at coordinate 52,970,402 of CM061236.1, forward strand.
CGGACCGTTTTGTGGATATTTTCTCGTAGTTTGAACCTATGGGTTTATAGAATTGCGGAAAACTTTATTTGGAGCTGTCCGGGCCTGAATTGGACCAGATACCAAGGGACGCCCGATTACATATACCTCAAAAGGGAGCTATACAATGAAAATGGGGGAAAATTGAAGCGGGACGTTTTCTGGATATTTTCTCGTAGCTTTGACCCTATGGGTTTATAGAATTGTAGAAAACTTCATTTGGGGGATGTCTGGGGCTGAATTGGAAAAGATACTCGGGGACGTCCAATTACGTTTACCTCTAAAGGGAGCTATACAAGGAAAATAGGGAAAAATTGAAGTGGGACATTTTGTGGATATTTTCTCGTAGTTTGACCCTATGGATTTATAGAATTGCGGAAAACTTCATTTGGAACTGTCCGGTCCTGAATTGGAACAGATACCAGGGAACGCCCGATTACGTATACCTCCAAAGGGAGCTATACAAGGAAATTGGGAAAAAATTGAAGCGGACCGTTTTGTGGATATTTTCTCGTAGTTTGAACATATGGGTTTATAGAATTGCGGAAAACTTTATTTGGAGCTGTCCGGGCCTGAATTGGACCAGATACCAAGGGACGCCCGATTACATATACATCTAAAGGGAGCTATACAATGAAAATGGGGGAAAATTGAAGCGGGACGTTTTGTGGATATTTTCTCGTAGCTTTGACCTTATGGGTTTATAGAATTGTAGAAAACTTCATTTGGGGATGTCTGGGGCTGAATTGGAAAAGATACTCGGGGACGTCCAATTACGTTTACCTCTAAAGGGAGCTATACAAGGAAAATAGGGAAAAATTGAAGTGGGACATTTTGTGGATATTTTCTCGTAGTTTGACCCTATGGATTTATAGAATTGCGGAAAACTTCATTTGGAGCTGTCCGGTCCTGAATTGGAGCAGATACCAGGGAACGCCCGATTACGTATACCTCCAAAGGGAGCTATACAAGGAAATTGGGAAAAAATTGAAGCGGACCATTTTGTGGATATTTTCTCGTAGTTTGAACCTATGGGTTTATAGAATTGCGGAAAACTTTATTTGGAGCTGTCCGGGCCTGAATTGGACCAGATACCAAGGGACGCCCGATTACATATACCTCTAAAGGGAGCTATACAATGAAAATGGGGGGAAATTGAAGCGGGACGTTTTGTGGATATTTTCTCGTAGCTTTGACACTATGGGTTTATAGAATTGTAGAAAACTTCATTTGGGGATGTCTGGGGCTGAATTGGAAAAGATACTCGGGGACGTCCAATTATGTTTACCTCTAAAGGGAGCTATACAAGGAAAATAGGGAAAAATTGAAGTGGGACATTTTGTGGATATTTTCTCGTAGTTTGACCCTATGGGTTTATAAAATTGCGGAAAACTTCATTTGGAGCTGTCCGGTCCTGAATTGGAGCAGATACCAGGGAACGCCCGATTACGTATACCTCCAAAGGGAGCTATACAAGGAAATTGGGAAAAAATTGAAGCGGACCGTTTTGTGGATATTTTCTCGTAGTTTGAACCTATGGGTTTATAGAATTGCGGAAAACTTTATTTGGAGCTGTCCGGGCCTGAATTGGACCAGATACCAAGGGATGCCCGATTACATATACCTCTAAAGGGAGCTATACAATGAAAATGGGTAAAAATTGAAGCGGGACGTTTTGTGGATATTTTCTCGTAGTTTTGACCCTATGGGTTTATAGAATTGTAGAAAACTTCATTTGGGGATGTCTGGGGCTGAATCTGAATAGATACTCGGGGACGTCCAATTACGTTAACCTCTAAAGGGAGCTATACAAGGAAAATAGGGAAAAATTGAAGTGGGATATTTTATGGATATTTTCTCGTAGTTTGACCCTATGGATTTATAGAATTGCGGAAAACTTCATTTGGAGCTGTCCGGTCCTGAATTGGAGCAGATACCAGGGAACACCCGATTACGTATACCTCCAAAGGGGCTATACAAGGAAATTGAGAAAAAATTGAAGCGGACCGTTTTGTGGATATTTTCTCGTAGTTTGAACCTATGGGTTTATAGAATTGCGGAAAACTTTATTTGGAGCTGTCCGGGCCTGAATTGGACCAGATACCAAGGGACGCCCGATTACATATACCTCAAAAGGGAGCTATACAATGAAAATGGGGGAAAATTGAAGCGGGACGTTTTCTGGATATTTTCTCGTAGCTTTGACCCTATGGGTTTATAGAATTGTAGAAAACTTCATTTGGGGATGTCTGGGGCTGAATTGGAAAAGATACTCGGGGACGTCCAATTACGTTTACCTCTAAAGGGAGCTATACAAGGAAAATAGGGAAAAATTGAAGTGGGACATTTTGTGGATATTTTCTCGTAGTTTGACCCTATGGATTTATAGAATTGCGGAAAACTTCATTTGGAACTGTCCGGTCCTGAATTGGAACAGATACCAGGGAACGCCCGATTACGTATACCTCCAAAGGGAGCTATACAAGGAAATTGGGAAAAAATTGAAGCGCACCGTTTTGTGGATATTTTCTCGTAGTTTGAACATATGGGTTTATAGAATTGCGGAAAACTTTATTTGGAGCTGTCCGGGCCTGAATTGGACCAGATACCAAGGGACGCCCGATTACATATACCTCTAAAGGGAGCTATACAATGAAAATGGGGGAAAATTGAAGCGGGACGTTTTGTGGATATTTTCTCGTAGCTTTGACCCTATGGGTTTATAGAATTGTAGAAAACTTCATTTGGGGATGTCTGGGGCTGAATTGGAAAAGATACTCGGGGACGTCCAATTACGTTTACCTCTAAAGGGAGCTATACAAGGAAAATAGGGAAAAATTGAAGTGGGACATTTTGTGGATATTTTCTCGTAGTTTGACCCTATGGATTTATAGAATTGCGGAAAACTTCATTTTGAGCTGTCTGGTCCTGAATTGGAGCAGATACCAGGGAACGCCCGATTACGTATACCTCCAAAGGGAGCTATACAAGGAAATTGGGAAAAAATTGAAGCGGACCGTTTTGTGGATATTTTCTCGTAGTTTGAACCTATGGGTTTATAGAATTGCGGAAAACTTTATTTGGAGCTGTCCGGGCCTGAATTGGACCAGATACCAAGGGATGCCCGATTACATATACCTCTAAAAGGAGCTATACAATGAAAATGGGTCAAAATTGAAGCGGGACGTTTTGTGGATATGTTCTCGTAGTTTTGACCCTATGGGTTTATAGAATTGTAGAAAACTTCATTTGGGGATGTCTGGGGCTGAATCGGAACAGATACTCGGGGACGTCCGATTACCTTTACCTCTAAAGGGAGCTATACAAGGAAAATAGGGAAAATTGAAGTGGGATATTTTATAGATATTTTCTCGTAGTTTGACCCTATGGATTTATAGAATTGCGGAAAACTTCATTTGGAGCTGTCCGGTCCTGAATTGGAGCAGATACCAGGGAACGCCCGATTACGTATACCTCCAAAGGGGCTATACAAGGAAATTGGGAAAAAATTGAAGCGGACCGTTTTGTGGATATTTTCTCGTAGTTTGAACCTATGGGTTTATAGAATTGCGGAAAACTTTATTTGGAGCTGTCCGGGCCTGAATTGGACCAGATACCAAGGGACGCCCGATTACATATACCTCTAAAGGGAGCTATATGTACAATGAAAATGGGGGAAAATTGAAGCGGGACGTTTTGTGGATATTTTCTCGTAGCTTTGACCCTATGGGTTTATAGAATTGTAGAAAACTTCATTTTGGGATGTCTGGGACTGAATTGGAAAAGATACTCGGGGACGTCCAATTACGTTTACCTCTAAAGGGAGCTACACAAGGAAAATAGGGAAAAATTGAAGTGGGACATTTTGTGGATATTTTCTCGTAGTTTGACCCTATGGATTTATAGAATTGCGGAAAACTTCATTTGGAGCTGTCCGGCCCTGAATTGGAGCGGATACCAGGGAACGCCCGATTACGTATACCTCCAAAGGGAGCTATACAAGGAAATTGGGAAAAAATTGAAGCGAACCGTTTTGTGGATATTTTCTCGTAGTTTGAACCTATGGGTTTATAGAATTGCGGAAAACTTTATTTGGAGCTGTCCGGGCCTGAATTGGACCAGATACCAAGGGACGCCCGATTACATATACCTCTAAAGGGAGCTATACAATGAAAATGGGGGAAAATTGAAGCGGGACGTTTTGTGGATATTTTCTCGTAGCTTTGACCCTATGGGTTTATAGAATTGTAGAAAACTTCATTTGGGGATGTCTGGGGCTGAATTGGAAAAGATACTTGGGGACGTCCAATTACGTTTACCTCTAAAGGGAGCTATACAAGGAAAATAGGGAAAAATTGAAGTGGGACATTTTGTGGATATTTTCTCGTAGTTTGACCCTATGGATTTATAGAATTGCGGAAAACTTCATTTGGAGCTGTCCGGTCCTGAATTGGAGCAGATACCAGGGAACGCCCGATTACGTATACCTCCAAAGGGAGCTATACAAGGAAATTGGGAAAAAATTGAAGCGGACCGTTTTGTGGATATTTTCTCGTAGTTTGAACCTATGGGTTTATAGAATTGCGGAAAACTTTATTTGGAGCTGTCCGGGCCTGAATTGGACCAGATACCAAGGGATGCCCGATTACATATACCTCTAAAAGGAGCTATACAATGAAAATGGGTCAAAATTGAAGCGGGACGTTTTGTGGATATGTTCTCGTAGTTTTGACCCTATGGGTTTATAGAATTGTAGAAAACTTCATTTGGGGATGTCTGGGGCTGAATCGGAACAGATACTCGGGGACGTCCGATTACCTTTACCTCTAAAGGGAGCTATACAAGGAAAATAGGGAAAAATTGAAGTGGGATATTTTATGGATATTTTCTCGTAGTTTGACCCTATGGATTTATAGAATTGCGGAAAACTTCATTTGGAGCTGTCCGGTCCTGAATTGGAGCAGATACCAGGGAACGCCCGATTACGTATACCTCCAAAGGGGCTATACAAGGAAATTGGGAAAAAATTGAAGCGGACCGTTTTGTGGATATTTTCTCGTAGTTTGAACCTATGGGTTTATAGAATTGCGGAAAACTTTATTTGGAGCTGTCCGGGCTTGAATTGGACCAGATACTAAGGGACGCCCGATTACATATACCTCTAAAGGGAGCTATATGTACAATGAAAATGGGGGAAAATTGAAGCGGGACGTTTTGTGGATATTTTCTCGTAGCTTTGACCCTATGGGTTTATAGAATTGTAGAAAACTTCATTTGGGGATGTCTGGGACTGAATTGGAAAAGATACTCGGGGACGTCCAATTACGTTTACCTCTAAAGGGAGCTACACAAGGAAAATAGGGAAAAATTGAAGTGGGACATTTTGTGGATATTTTCTCGTAGTTTGACCCTATGGATTTATAGAATTGCGGAAAACTTCATTTGGAGATGTCCGGCCCTGAATTGGAGCAGATACCAGGGAACACCCGATTACGTATACCTCCAAAGGGAGCTATACAAGGAAATTGGGAAAAAATTGAAGCGAACCGTTTTGTGGATATTTTCTCGTAGTTTGAACCTATGGGTTTATAGAATTGCGGAAAACTTTATTTGGAGCTGTCCGGGCCTGAATTGGACCAGATACCAAGGGACGCCCGATTACATATACCTCTAAAGGGAGCTATACAATGAAAATGGGGGAAAATTGAAGCGGGACGTTTTGTGGATATTTTCTCGTAGCTTTGACCCTATGGGTTTATAGAATTGTAGAAAACTTCATTTGGGGATGTCTGGGGCTGAATTGGAAAAGATACTCGGGGACGTCCAATTACGTTTACCTCTAAAGGGAGCTATACAAGGAAAATAGGGAAAAATTGAAGTGGGACATTTTGTGGATATTTTCTCGTAGTTTGACCCTATGGATTTATAGCATTGCGGAAAACTTCATTTGGAGCTGTCCGGTCCTGAATTGGAGCAGATACCAGGGAACGCCCGATTACGTATACCTCCAAAGGGAGCTATACAAGGAAATTGGGAAAAAATTGAAGTGGACCGTTTTGTGGATATTTTCTCGTAGTTTGAACCTATGGGTTAATAGAATTGCGGAAAACTTTATTTGGAGCTGTCCGGGCCTGAATTGGACCAGATACCAAGGGACGCCCGATTACATATACCTCTAAAGGGAGCTATACAATAAAAATGGGGGAAAATTGAAGCGGGACGTTTTGTGGATATTTTCTCGTAGCTTTGACCCTATGGGTTTATAGAATTGTAGAAAACTTCATTTGGGGATGTCTGGGGCTGAATTGGAAAAGATACTCGGGGACGTCCAATTACGTTTACCTCTAAAGGGAGCTATACAAGGAAAATAGGGAAAAATTGAAGTGGGACATTTTGTGGATATTTTCTCGTAGTTTGACCCTATGGATTTATAGAATTGCGGAAAACTTCATTTGGAGCTGTCCGGTCCTGAATTGGAGCAGATACCAGGGAACGCCCGATTACGTATACCTCCAAAGGGACCTATACAAGGAAATTGGGAAAAAATTGAAGCGAACCGTTTTGTGGATATTTTCTCGTAGTTTGAACCTATGGGTTTATAGAATTGCGGAAAACTTTATTTGGAGCTGTCCGGGCCTGAATTGGACCAGATACCAAGGGACGCCCGATTACATATACCTCTGAAGGGAGCTATACAATGAAAATGGGGGAAAATTGAAGCGGGATGTTTTGTGGATATTTTCTCGTAGCTTTGACCCTATGGGTTTATAGAATTGTTGAAAACTTCATTTGGGGATGTCTGGGGCTGAATTGGAAAAGATACTCGGGGACGTCCAATTACGTTTACCTCTAAAGGGAGCTATACAAGGAAAATAGGGAAAAATTGAAGTCGGACATTTTGTGGATATTTTCTCGTAGTTTGACCCTATGGATTTATAGAATTGCGGAAAACTTCATTTGGAGCTGTCCGGTCCTGAATTGGAGCAGATACCAGGGAACGCCCGATTACGTATACCTCCAAAGGGAGCTATACAAGGAAATTGGGAAAAAATTGAAGTGGACCGTTTTGTGGATATTTTCTCGTAGTTTGAACCTATGGGTTAATAGAATTGCGGAAAACTTTATTTGGAGCTGTCCGGGCCTGAATTGGACCAGATACCAAGGGACGCCCGATTACATATACCTCTAAAGGGAGCTATACAATGAAAATGGGGGAAAATTGAAGCGGGACGTTTTGTGGATATTTTCTCGTAGCTTTGACCCTATGGGTTTATAGAATTGTAGAAAACTTCATTTGGGGATGTCTGGGGCTGAATTGGAAAAGATACTCGGGGACGTCCAATTACGTTTACCTCTAAAGGGAGCTATACAAGGAAAATAGGGAAAAATTGAAGTGGGACATTTTGTGGATATTTTCTCGTAGTTTGACCCTACGGATTTATAGAATTGCGGAAAACTTCATTTGGAGCTGTCCGGTCCTGAATTGGAGCAGATACCAGGGAACGCCCGATTACGTATACCTCCAAAGGGAGCTATACAAGGAAATTGGGAAAAAATTGAAGCGAACCGTTTTGTGGATATTTTCTCGTAGTTTGAACCTATGGGTTTATAGAATTGCGGAAAACTTTATTTGGAGCTGTCCGGGCCTGAATTGGACCAGATACCAAGGGACGCCCGATTACATATACCTCTAAAGGGAGCTATACAATGAAAATGGGGGAAAATTGAAGCGGGATGTTTTGTGGATATTTTCTCGTAGCTTTGACCCTATGGGTTTATAGAATTGTAGAAAACTTCATTTGGGGATGTCTGGGGCTGAATTGGAAAAGATACTCGGGGACGTCCAATTACGTTTACCTCTAAAGGGAGCTATACAAGGAAAATAGGGAAAAATTGAAGTGGGACATTTTGTGGATATTTTCTCGTAGTTTGACCCTATGGATTTATAGAATTGCGGAAAACTTCATTTGGAGCTGTCCGGTCCTGAATTGGAGCAGATACCAGGGAACGCCCGATTACGTATACCTCCAAAGGGAGCTATACAAGGAAATTGGGAAAAAATTGAAGTGGACCGTTTTGTGGATATTTTCTCGTAGTTTGAACCTATGGGTTAATAGAATTGCGGAAAACTTTATTTGGAGCTGTCCGGGCCTGAATTGGACCAGATACCAAGGGACGCCCGATTACATATACCTCTAAAGGGAGCTATACAATGAAAATGGGGGAAAATTGAAGCGGGACGTTTTGTGGATATTTTCTCGTAGCTTTGACCCTATGGGTTTATAGAATTGTAGAAAACTTCATTTGGGGATGTCTGGGGCTGAATTGGAAAAGATACTCGGGGACGTCCAATTATGTTTACCTCTAAAGGGAGCTATACAAGGAAAATAGGGAAAAATTGAAGTGGGACATTTTGTGGATATTTTCTCGTAGTTTGACCCTATGGATTTATAGAATTGCGGAAAACTTCATTTGGAGCTGTCCGGTCCTGAATTGGAACAGATACCAGGGAACGCCCGATTACGTATACCTCCAAAGGGAGCTATACAAGGAAATTGGGAAAAAATTGAAGTGGACCGTTTTGTGGATATTTTCTCGTAGTTTGAACCTATGGGTTAATAGAATTGCGGAAAACTTTATTTGGAGCTGTCCTGGCCTGAATTGGACCAGATACCAAGGGACGCCCGATTACATATACCTCTAAAGGGAGCTATACAATGAAAATGGGGGAAAATTGAAGCGGGACGTTTTGTGGATATTTTCTCGTAGCTTTGACCCTATGGGTTTATAGAATTGTAGAAAACTTCATTTGGGGATGTCTGGGGCTGAATTGGAAAAGATACTCGGGGACGTCCAATTACGTTTACCTCTAAAGGGAGCTATACAAGGAAAATAGGGAAAAATTGAAGTGGGACATTTTGTGGATATTTTCTCGTAGTTTGACCCTATGGATTTATAGAATTGCGGAAAACTTCATTTGGAGCTGTCCGGTCCTGAATTGGAGCAGATACCAGGGAACGCCCGATTACGTATACCTCCAAAGGGACCTATACAAGGAAATTGGGAAAAAATTGAAGCGAACCGTTTTGTGGATATTTTCTCGTAGTTTGAACCTATGGGTTTATAGAATTGCGGAAAACTTTATTTGGAGCTGTCCGGGCCTGAATTGGACCAGATACCAAGGGACGCCCGATTACATATACCTCTGAAGGGAGCTATACAATGAAAATGGGGGAAAATTGAAGCGGGATGTTTTGTGGATATTTTCTCGTAGCTTTGACCCTATGGGTTTATAGAATTGTTGAAAACTTCATTTGGGGATGTCTGGGGCTGAATTGGAAAAGATACTCGGGGACGTCCAATTACGTTTACCTCTAAAGGGAGCTATACAAGGAAAATAGGGAAAAATTGAAGTCGGACATTTTGTGGATATTTTCTCGTAGTTTGACCCTATGGATTTATAGAATTGCGGAAAACTTCATTTGGAGCTGTCCGGTCCTGAATTGGAGCAGATACCAGGGAACGCCCGATTACGTATACCTCCAAAGGGAGCTATACAAGGAAATTGGGAAAAAATTGAAGTGGACCGTTTTGTGGATATTTTCTCGTAGTTTGAACCTATGGGTTAATAGAATTGCGGAAAACTTTATTTGGAGCTGTCCGGGCCTGAATTGGACCAGATACCAAGGGACGCCCGATTACATATACCTCTAAAGGGAGCTATACAATGAAAATGGGGGAAAATTGAAGCGGGACGTTTTGTGGATATTTTCTCGTAGCTTTGACCCTATGGGTTTATAGAATTGTAGAAAACTTCATTTGGGGATGTCTGGGGCTGAATTGGAAAAGATACTCGGGGACGTCCAATTACGTTTACCTCTAAAGGGAGCTATACAAGGAAAATAGGGAAAAATTGAAGTGGGACATTTTGTGGATATTTTCTCGTAGTTTGACCCTACGGATTTATAGAATTGCGGAAAACTTCATTTGGAGCTGTCCGGTCCTGAATTGGAGCAGATACCAGGGAACGCCCGATTACGTATACCTCCAAAGGGAGCTATACAAGGAAATTGGGAAAAAATTGAAGCGAACCGTTTTGTGGATATTTTCTCGTAGTTTGAACCTATGGGTTTATAGAATTGCGGAAAACTTTATTTGGAGCTGTCCGGGCCTGAATTGGACCAGATACCAAGGGACGCCCGATTACATATACCTCTAAAGGGAGCTATACAATGAAAATGGGGGAAAATTGAAGCGGGATGTTTTGTGGATATTTTCTCGTAGCTTTGACCCTATGGGTTTATAGAATTGTAGAAAACTTCATTTGGGGATGTCTGGGGCTGAATTGGAAAAGATACTCGGGGACGTCCAATTACGTTTACCTCTAAAGGGAGCTATACAAGGAAAATAGGGAAAAATTGAAGTGGGACATTTTGTGGATATTTTCTCGTAGTTTGACCCTATGGATTTATAGAATTGCGGAAAACTTCATTTGGAGCTGTCCGGTCCTGAATTGGAGCAGATACCAGGGAACGCCCGATTACGTATACCTCCAAAGGGAGCTATACAAGGAAATTGGGAAAAAATTGAAGTGGACCGTTTTGTGGATATTTTCTCGTAGTTTGAACCTATGGGTTAATAGAATTGCGGAAAACTTTATTTGGAGCTGTCCGGGCCTGAATTGGACCAGATACCAAGGGACGCCCGATTACATATACCTCTAAAGGGAGCTATACAATGAAAATGGGGGAAAATTGAAGCGGGACGTTTTGTGGATATTTTCTCGTAGCTTTGACCCTATGGGTTTATAGAATTGTAGAAAACTTCATTTGGGGATGTCTGGGGCTGAATTGGAAAAGATACTCGGGGACGTCCAATTACGTTTACCTCTAAAGGGAGCTATACAAGGAAAATAGGGAAAAATTGAAGTGGGACATTTTGTGGATATTTTCTCGTAGTTTGACCCTATGGATTTATAGAATTGCGGAAAACTTCATTTGGAGCTGTCCGGTCCTGAATTGGAACAAATACCAGGGAACGCCCGATTATGTATACCTCCAAAGGGAGCTATACAAGGAAATTGGGAAAAAATTGAAGTGGACCGTTTTGTGGATATTTTCTCGTAGTTTGAACCTATGGGTTTATAGAATTGCGGAAAACTTTATTTGGAGCTGTCCGGGCCTGAATTGGACCAGATACCAAGGGACGCCCGATTACATATACCTCTAAAGGGAGCTATACAATGAAAATGGGGGAAAATTGAAGCGGGACGTTTTGTGGATATTTTCTCGTAGCTTTGACCCTATGGGTTTATAGAATATTAGAAAACTTCATTTGGGGATGTCTGGGGCTGAATTGGAAAAGATACTCGGGGACGTCCAATTACGTTTACCTCTAAAGGGTATACAAGGAAAATAGGGAAAAATTGAAGTGGGACATTTTGTGGATATTTTCTCGTAGTTTGACCCTATGTATTTATAGAATTGCGGAAAACTTCATTTGGAGCTGTCCGGCCCTGAATTGGAGCAAATACCAGGGAACGCCCGATTACGTATACCTCCAAAGGGAGCTATACAAGGAAATTGGGAAAAAATTGAAGCGAACCGTTTTGTGGATATTTTCTCGTAGTTTGAACCTATGGGTTTATAGAATATTAGAAAACTTCATTTGGGGATGTCTGGGGCTAAATTGGAAAAGATACTCGGGGACGTCCAATTACGTTTACCTCTAAAGGGAGCTATACAAGGAAAATAGGGAAAAATTGAAGTGGGACATTTTGTGGATATTTTCTCGTAGTTTGACCCTATGGATTTATAGAATTGCGGAAAACTTCATTTGGAGCTGTCCGGCCCTGAATTGGAGCAGATACCAGGGAACGCCCGATTACGTATACCTCTAAAGGGAGCTATACAAGGAAATTGGGAAAAAATTGAAGCGAACCGTTTTGTGGATATTTTCTCGTAGTTTGAACCTATGGGTTTATAGAATTGCGGAAAACTTTATTTGGAGCTGTCCGGGCCTGAATTGGACCAGATACCAAGGGACGCCCGATTACATATACCTCTAAAGGGAGCTATACAATGAAAATGGGGGAAAATTGAAGCGGGACGTTTTGTGGATATTTTCTCGTAGCTTTGACCCTATGGGTTTATAGAATTGTAGAAAACTTCATTTGGGGATGTCTGGGGCTGAATTGGAAAAGATACTCGGGGACGTCCAATTACGTTTACCTCTAAAGGGAGCTATACAAGGAAAATAGGGAAAAATTGAAGTAGGACATTTTGTGGATATTTTCTCGAAGTTTGACCCTATGGATTTATAGAATTGCGGAAAACTTCATTTGGAGCTGTCCGGTCCTGAATTGGAACAGATACCAGGGAACGCCCGATTACGTATACCTCCAAAGGGAGCTATACAAGGAAATTGGGAAAAAATTGAAGCGGACCGTTTTGTGGATATTTTCTCGTAGTTTGAACCTATGGGTTTATAGAATTGCGGAAAACTTTATTTGGAGCTTTCCGGGCCTGAATTGGACCAGATACCAAGGGACGCCCGATTACATATACCTCTAAAGGGAGCTATACAATGAAAATGGGGGAAAATTGAAGCGGGACGTTTTGTGGATATTTTCTCGTAGCTTTGACCCTATGGGTTTATAGAATTGTAGAAAACTTCATTTGGGGATGTCTGGGGCTGAATTGGAAAAGATACTCGGGGACGTCCAATTACGTTTACCTCTAAAGGGAGCTATACAAGGAAAATAGGGAAAAATTGAAGTGGGACATTTTGTGGATATTTTCTCGTAGTTTGACCCTATGGATTTATAGAATTGCGGAAAACTTCATTTGGAGCTGTCCGGTCCTGAATTGGAGCAGATACCAGGCAACGCCCGATTACGTATACCTCCAAAGGGAGCTATACAAGGAAATTGGGAAAAAATTGAAGCGGACCGTTTTGTGGATATTTTCTCGTAGTTTGAACCTATGGGTTTATAGAATTGCGGAAAACCTTATTTGGAGTTGTCCGGGCCTGAATTGGACCAGATACCAAGGGACGCCCGATTACATATACCTCTAAAGGGAGCTATACAATGAAAATGGGGGAAAATTGAAGCGGGACGTTTTGTGGATATTTTCTCGTAGCTTTGACCCTATGGGTTTATAGAATTGTAGAAAACTTCATTTGGGGATGTCTGGGGCTGAATTGGAAAAGATACTCGGGGACGTCCAATTACGTTTACCTCTAAAGGGAGCTATACAAGGAAAATAGGGAAAAATTGAAGTGGGATATTTTGTGGATATTTTCTCGTAGTTTGACCCTATGGATTTATAGAATTGCGGAAAACTTCATTTGGAGCTGTCCGGTCCTGAATTGGAACACATACCAGGGAACGCCCGATTACGTATACCTCCAAAGGGAGCTATACAAGGAAATTGGGAAAAAATTGAAGTGGACCGTTTTGTGGATATTTTCTCGTAGTTTGAACCTATGGGTTTATAGAATTGCGGAAAACTTTATTTGGAGCTGTCCGGGCCTGAATTGGACCAGATACCAAGGGACGCCCGATTACATATACCTCTAAAGGGAGCTATACAATGAAAATGGGGGAAAATTGAAGCGGGACGTTTTGTGGATATTTTCTCGTAGCTTTGACCCTATGGGTTTATAGAATTGTAGAAAACTTCATTTGGGGATGTCTGGGGCTGAATTGGAAAAGATACTCGGGGACGTCCAATTACGTTTACCTCTAAAGGGAGCTATACAAGGAAAATAGGGAAAAATTGAAGTGGGACATTTTGTGGATATTTTCTCGTAGTTTGACCCTATGGATTTATAGAATTGCGGAAAACTTCATTTGGAGCTGTCCGGCCCTGAATTGGAGCAGATACCAGGGAACGCCCGATTACGTATACCTCCAAAGGGAGCTATACAAGGAAATTGGGAAAAAATTGAAGCGAACCATTTTGTGGATATTTTCTCGTAGTTTGAACCTATGGGTTTATAGAATATTAGAAAACTTCATTTGGGGATGTCTGGGGCTAAATTGGAAAAGATACTCGGGGACGTCCAATTACGTTTACCTCTAAAGGGAGCTATACAAGGAAAATAGGGAAAAATTGAAGTGGGACATTTTGTGGATATTTTCTCGTAGTTTGACCCTATGGATTTATAGAATTGCAGAAAACTTCATTTGGAGCTGTCCGGCCCTGAATTGGAGCAGATACCAGGGAACGCCCGATTACGTATACCTCCAAAGGGAGCTATACAAGGAAATTGGGAAAAAATTGAAGCGAACCGTTTTGTGGATATTTTCTCGTAGTTTGAACCTATGGGTTTATAGAATTGCGGAAAACTTTATTTGGAGCTGTCCGGGCCTGAATTGGACTAGATACCAAGGGACGCCCGATTACATATACCTCTAAAGGGTGCTATACAATGAAAATGGGGGAAAATTGAAGCGGGACGTTTTGTGGATATTTTCTCGTAGCTTTGACCCTATGGGTTTATAGAATTGTAGAAAACTTCATTTGGGGATGTCTGGGGCTGAATTGGAAAAGATACTCGGGGACGTCCAATTACGTTTACCTCTAAAGGGAGCTATACAAGGAAAATAGGGAAAAATTGAAGTAGGACATTTTGTGGATATTTTCTCGAAGTTTGACCCTATGGATTTATAGAATTGCGGAAAACTTCATTTGGAGCTGTCCGGTCCTGAATTGGAACAGATACCAGGGAACGCCCGATTACGTATACCTCCAAAGGGAGCTATACAAGGAAATTGGGAAAAAATTGAAGCGGACCGTTTTGTGGATATTTTCTCGTAGTTTGAACCTATGGGTTTATAGAATTGCGGAAAACTTTATTTGGAGCTGTCCGGGCCTGAATTGGACCAGATACCAAGGGACGCCCGATTACATATACCTCTAAAAGGAGCTATACAATGAAAATGGGGGAAAATTGAAGCGGGACGTTTTGTGGATATTTTCTCGTAGCTTTGACCCTATGGGTTTATAGAATTGTAGAAAACTTCATTTGGGGATGTCTGGGGCTGAATTGGAAAAGATACTCGGGGACGTCCAATTACGTTTACCTCTAAAGGGAGCTATACAAGGAAAATAGGGAAAAATTGAAGTGGGACATTTTGTGGATATTTTCTCGTAGTTTGACCCTATGGATTTATAGAATTGCGGAAAACTTCATTTGGAGCTGTCCGGTCCTGAATTGGAGCAGATACCAGGGAACGCCCGATTACGTATACCTCCAAAGGGAGCTATACAAGGAAATTGGGAAAAAATTGAAGCGGACCGTTTTGTGGATATTTTCTCGTAGTTTGAACCAATGGGTTTATAGAATTGCGGAAAACTTTATTTGGAGCTGTCCGGGCCTGAATTGGACCAGATACCAAGGGATGCCCGATTACATATACCTCTAAAGGGAGCTATACAATGAAAATGGGTCAAAATTGAAGCGGGACGTTTTGTGGATATTTTCTCGTAGTTTTGACCCTATGGGTTTATAGAATTGTAGAAAACTTCATTTGGGGATGTCTGGGGCTGAATCGGAACAGATACTCGGGGACATCCGATTACCTTTACCTCTAAAGGGAGCTATACAAGGAAAATAGAGAAAAATTGAAGTGGGATATTTTATGGATATTTTCTCGTAGTTTGACCCTATGGATTTATAGAATTGTGGAAAACTTCATTTGGAGCTGTCCGGTCCTGAATTGGAGCAGATACCAGGGAACGCCCGATTACGTATACCTCCAAAGGGGCTATACAAGGAAATTGGGAAAAAATTGAAGCGGACCGTTTTGTGGATATTTTCTCGTAGTTTGAACCTATGGGTTTATAGAATTGCGGAAAACTTTATTTGGAGCTGTCCGGGCCTGAATTGGACCAGATACCAAGGGACGCCCGATTACATATACCTCTAAAGGGAGCTATACAATGAAAATGGGGGAAAATTGAAGCGGGACGTTTTGTGGATATTTTCTCATAGCTTTGACCCTATGGGTTTATAGAATTGTAGAAAACTTCATTTGGGGATGTTTGGGGCTGAATTGGAAAAGATACTCGGGGACGTCCAATTACGTTTACCTCTAAAGGGAGCTATACAAGGAAAATAGGGAAAAATTGAAGTGGGACATTTTGTGGATATTTTCTCGTAGTTTGACCCTATGGATTTATAGAATTGCGGAAAACTTCATTTGGAGCTGTCCGGTCCTGAATTGGAACAGATACCAGGGAACGCCCGATTACGTATACCTCCAGAGGGAGCTATACAAGGAAATTGGGAAAAAATTGAAGCGGACCGTTTTGTGGATATTTTCTCGTAGTTTGAACCTATGGGTTTATAGAATTACGGAAAACTTTATTTGGAGCTGTCCGGGCCTGAATTGGACCAGATACCAAGGGACGCCCGATTACATATACCTCTAAAGGGAGCTATACAATGAAAATGGTGGGAAATTGAAGCGGGACGTTTTGTGGATATTTTCTCGTAGCTTTGACCCTATGGGTTTATAGAATTGTAGAAAACTTCATTTGGGGATGTCTGGGGCTGAATTGGAAAAGATACTCGGGGACGTCCAATTACGTTTACCTCTAAAGGGAGCTATACAAGGAAAATAGGGAAAAATTGAAGTGGGACATTTTGTGGATATTTTCTCGTAGTTTGACCCTATGGATTTATAGAATTGCGGAAAACTTCATTTGGAGCTGTCCGGTCCTGAATTGGAGCAGATACCAGGGAACGCCCGATTACGTATACCTCCAAAGGGAGCTATACAAGGAAATTGGGAAAAAATTGAAGCGGACCGTTTTGTGGATATTTTCTCGTAGTTTGAACCTATGGGTTTATAGAATTGCGGAAAACTTTATTTGGAGCTGTCCGGGCCTGAATTGGACCAGATACCAAGGGACGCCCGATTACATATACCTCTAAAGGGAGCTATACAATGAAAATGGGGGAAAATTGAAGCGGGTCGTTTTGTGGATATTTTCTCGTAGCTTTGACCCTATGGGTTTATAGAATTGTAGAAAACTTCATTTGGGGATGTCTGGGGCTGAATCGGAACAGATACTCGGGGACGTCCGATTACCTTTACCTCTAAAGGGAGCTATACAAGGAAAATAGGGAAAAATTGAAGTGGGATATTTTATGGATATTTTCTCGTAGTTTGACCCTATGGATTTATAGAATTGCGGAAAACTTCATTTGGAGCTGTCCGGTCCTGAATTGGAGCATATACCAGGGAACGCCCGATTACGTATACCTCCAAAGGGGCTATACAAGGAAATTGGGAAAAAATTGAAGCGGACCGTTTTGTGGATATTTTCTCGTAGTTTCAACCTATGGGTTTATAGAATTGCGGAAAACTTTATTTGGAGCTGTCCGGGCCTGAATTGGACCAGATACCAAGGGATGCCCGATTACATATACCTCTAAAGGGAGCTATACAATGAAAATGGGTCAAAATTGAAGCGGGACGTTTTGTGGATATTTTCTCGTAGTTTTGACCCTATGGGTTTATAGAATTGTAGAAAACTTCATTTGGGGATGTCTGGGGCTGAATCGGAACAGATACTCGGGGACGTCCGATTACCTTTACCTCTAAAGGGAGCTATACAAGGAAAATAGGGAAAAATTGAAGTGGGATATTTTATGGATATTTTCTCGTAGTTTGACCCTATGGATTTATAGAATTGCGGAAAACTTCATTTGGAGCTGTCCGGTCCTGAATTGGAGCATATACCAGGGAACGCACGATTACGTATACCTCCAAAGGGGCTATACAAGGAAATTGGGAAAAAATTGAAGCGGACCGTTTTGTGGATATTTTCTCGTAGTTTGAACCTATGGGTTTATAGAATTGCGGAAAACTTTATTTGGAGCTGTCCGGGCCTGAATTGGACCAGATACCAAGGGACGCCCGATTACATATACCTCTAAAGGGAGCTATACAATGAAAATGGGGGAAAATTGAAGCGGGTCGTTTTGTGGATATTTTCTCGTAGCTTTGACCCTATGGGTTTATAGAATTGTAGAAAACTTCATTTGGGGATGTCTGGGGCTGAATTGGAAAAGATACTCGGGGACGTCCAATTACGTTTACCTCTAAAGGGAGCTATACAAGGAAAATAGGGAAAAATTGAAGTGGGACATTTTGTGGATATTTTCTCGTAGTTTGACCCTATGGATTTATAGAATTGCGGAAAACTTCATTTGGAGCTGTCCGGTCCTGAATTGGAGCAGATACCAGGGAACGCCCGATTACGTATACCTCCAAAGGGAGCTATACAAGGAAATTGGGAAAAAATTGAAGCGGACCGTTTTGTGGATATTTTCTCGTAGTTTGAACCTATGGGTTTATAGAATTGCGGAAAACTTTATTTGGAGCTGTCCGGGCCTGAATTGGACCAGATACCAAGGGATGCCCGATTACATATACCTCTAAAGGGAGCTATACAA
Source organism: Heracleum sosnowskyi (assembly GCA_030848705.1). Classification (NCBI taxonomy): domain Eukaryota; kingdom Viridiplantae; phylum Streptophyta; class Magnoliopsida; order Apiales; family Apiaceae; genus Heracleum; species Heracleum sosnowskyi. The sequence goes on from CM061236.1 coordinate 52,988,894, forward strand.
TGAAAATGGGTCAAAATTGAAGCGGGACGTTTTGTGGATATTTTCTCGTAGTTTTGACCCTATGGGTTTATAGAATTGTAGAAAACTTCATTTGGGGATGTCTGGGGCTGAATCGGAACAGATACTCGGGGACGTCCGATTACCTTTACCTCTAAAGGGAGCTATACAAGGAAAATAGGGAAAAATTGAAGTGGGATATTTTATGGATATTTTCTCGTAGTTTGACCCTATGGATTTATAGAATTGCGGAAAACTTCATTTGGAGCTGTCCGGTCCTGAATTGGAGCATATACCAGGGAACGCCCGATTACGTATACCTCCAAAGGGGCTATACAAGGAAATTGGGAAAAAATTGAAGCGGACCGTTTTGTGGATATTTTCTCGTAGTTTCAACCTATGGGTTTATAGAATTGCGGAAAACTTTATTTGGAGCTGTCCGGGCCTGAATTGGACCAGATACCAAGGGATGCCCGATTACATATACCTCTAAAGGGAGCTATACAATGAAAATGGGTCAAAATTGAAGCGGGACGTTTTGTGGATATTTTCTCGTAGTTTTGACCCTATGGGTTTATAGAATTGTAGAAAACTTCATTTGGGGATGTCTGGGGCTGAATCGGAACAGATACTCGGGGACGTCCGATTACCTTTACCTCTAAAGGGAGCTATACAAGGAAAATAGGGAAAAATTGAAGTGGGATATTTTATGGATATTTTCTCGTAGTTTGACCCTATGGATTTATAGAATTGCGGAAAACTTCATTTGGAGCTGTCCGGTCCTGAATTGGAGCATATACCAGGGAACGCACGATTACGTATACCTCCAAAGGGGCTATACAAGGAAATTGGGAAAAAATTGAAGCGGACCGTTTTGTGGATATTTTCTCGTAGTTTGAACCTATGGGTTTATAGAATTGCGGAAAACTTATTTTGGAGCTGTCCGGGCCTGAATTGGACCAGATACCAAGGGACGCCCGATTACATATACCTCTAAAGGGAGCTATACAATGAAAATGGGGGAAAATTGAAGCGGGTCATTTTGTGGATATTTTCTCGTAGCTTTGACCCTATGGGTTTATAGAATTGTAGAAAACTTCATTTGGGGATGTCTGGGGCTGAATTGGAAAAGATACTCGGGGACGTCCAATTACGTTTACCTCTAAAGGGAGCTATACAAGGAAAATAGGGAAAAATTGAAGTGGGACATTTTGTGGATATTTTCTCGTAGTTTGACCCTATGGATTTATAGAATTGCGGAAAACTTCATTTGGAGCTGTCCGGCCCTGAATTGGAGCAGATACCAGGGAACGCCCGATTACGTATACCTCCAAAGGGAGCTATACAAGGAAATTGGGAAAAAATTGAAGCGAACCATTTTGTGGATATTTTCTCGTAGTTTGAACCTATGGGTTTATAGAATTGCGGAAAACTTTATTTGGAGCTGTCCGGGCCTGAATTGGACCAGATACCAAGGGACGCCCGATTACATATACCTCTAAAGGGAGCTATACAATGAAAATGGGGGAAAATTGAAGCGGGACGTTTTGTGGATATTTTCTCGTAGCTTTGACCCTATGGGTTTATAGAATTGTAGAAAACTTCATTTGGGGATGTCTGGGGCTGAATTGGAAAAGATACTCGGGGACGTCCAATTACGTTTACCTCTAAAGGGAGCTATACAAGGAAAATAGGGAAAAATTGAAGTGGGACATTTTGTGGATATTTTCTCGTAGTTTGACCCTATGGATTTATAGAATTGCGGAAAACATCATTTGGAGCTGTCCGGTCCTGAATTGGAACAGATACCAGGGAACGCCCGATTACGTATACCTCCAAAGGGAGCTATACAAGGAAATTGGGAAAAAATTGAAGTGGACCGTTTTGTGGATATTTTCTCGTAGTTTGAACCTATGGGTTTATAGAATTGCGGAAAACTTTATTTGGAGCTGTCCGGGCCTGAATTGGACCAGATACCAAGGGACGCCCGATTACATATACCTCTAAAGGGAGATATACAATGAAAATGGGGGAAAATTGAAGCGGGACGTTTTGTGTATATTTTCTCGTAGCTTTGACCCTATGGGTTTATAGAATTGTAGAAAACTTCATTTGGGGATGTCTGGGGCTGAATTGGAAAAGATACTCGGGGACGTCCAATTACGTTTACCTCTAAAGGGAGCTATACAAGGAAAATAGGGAAAAATTGAAGTGGGACATTTTGTGGATATTTTCTCGTAGTTTGACCCTATGGATTTATAGAATTGCGGAAAACTTCATTTGGAGCTGTCCGGTCCTGAATTGGAGCAGATACCAGGGAACGCCCGATTACGTATACCTCCAAAGGGAGCTATACAAGGAAATTGGGAAAAAATTGAAGCGGACCGTTTTGTGGATATTTTCTCGTAGTTTGAACCTATGGGTTTATAGAATTGCGGAAAACTTTATTTGGAGCTGTCCGGGCCTGAATTGGACCAGATACCAAGGGACGCCCGATTACATATACCTCTAAAGGGAGCTATACAATGAATATGGGGGAAAATTGAAGCGGGACGTTTTGAGGATATTTTCTCGTAGCTTTGACCCTATGGGTTTATAGAATTGTAGAAAACTTCATTTGGGGATGTCTGGGGCTGAATTGGAAAAGATACTCGGGGACGTCCAATTACGTTTACCTCTAAAGGGAGCTATACAAGGAAAATAGGGAAAAATTGAAGTGGGACATTTTGTGGATATTTTCTCGTAGTTTGACCCTATGGATTTATAGAATTGCGGAAAACTTCATTTGGAGCTGTCCGGTCCTGAATTGGAACAGATAAAAGGGAACGGCCGATTACGTATACCTCCAAAGGGAGCTATACAAGGAAATTGGGAAAAAATTGAAGTGGACCGTTTTGTGGATATTTTCTCGTAGTTTGAACCTATGGGTTTATAGAATTGCGGAAAACTTTATTTGGAGCTGTCCGGGCCTGAATTGGACCAGATACCAAGGGACGCCCGATTACATATACCTCTAAAGGGAGCTATACAATGAAAATGGGGGAAAATTGAAGAGGGACGTTTTGTGGATATTTTCTCGTAGCTTTGACCCTATGGGTTTATAGAATTGTAGAAAACTTCATTTGGGGATGTCTGGGGCTGAATTGGAAAAGATACTCGGGGACGTCCAATTACGTTTACCTCTAAAGGGAGCTATACAAGGAAAATAGGGAAAAATTGAAGTGGGACATTTTGTGGATATTTTCTCATAGTTTGACCCTATGGATTTATAGAATTGCGGAAAACTTCATTTGGAGCTGTCCGGTCCTGAATTGGAACAGATAAAAGGGAACGCCCGATTACGTATACCTCCAAAGGGAGCTATACAAGGAAATTGGGAAAAAATTGAAGTGGACCGTTTTGTGGATATTTTCTCGTAGTTTGAACCTATGGGTTTATAGAATTGCGGAAAACTTTATTTGGAGCTGTCCGGGCCTGAATTGGACCAGATACCAAGGGACGCCCGATTACATATACCTCTAAAGGGAGCTATACAATGAAAATGGGGGAAAATTGAAGCGGGACGTTTTGTGGATATTTTCTCGTAGCTTTGACCCTATGGGTTTATAGAATTGTAGAAAACTTCATTTGGGGATGTCTGGGGCTGAATTGGAAAAGATACTCGGGGACGTCCAATTACGTTTACCTCTAAAGGGAGCTATACAAGGAAAATAGGGAAAAATTGAAGTGGGACATTTTGTGGATATTTTCTCGTAGTTTGACCCTATGGATTTATAGAATTGCGGAAAACTTCATTTGGAGCTGTCCGGTCCTGAATTGGAACAGATAAAAGGGAACGCCCGATTACGTATACCTCCAAAGGGAGCTATACAAGGAAATTGGGAAAAAATTGAAGTGGACCGTTTTGTGGATATTTTCTCGTAGTTTGAACCAATGGGTTTATAGAATTGCGGAAAACTTTATTTGGAGCTGTACGGGCCTGAATTGGACCAGATACCAAGGGACGCCCGATTACATATACCTCTAAAGGGAGATATACAATGAAAATGGGGGAAAATTGAAGCGGGACGTTTTGTGTATATTTTCTCGTAGCTTTGACCCTATGGGTTTATAGAATTGTAGAAAACTTCATTTGGGGATGTCTGGGGCTGAATTGGAAAAGATACTCGGGGACGTCCAATTACGTTTACCTCTAAAGGGAGCTATACAAGGAAAATAGGGAAAAATTGAAGTGGGACATTTTGTGGATATTTTCTCATAGTTTGACCCTATGGATTTATAGAATTGCGGAAAACTTCATTTGGAGCTGTCCGGTCCTGAATTGGAACAGATAAAAGGGAACGCCCGATTACGTATACCTCCAAAGGGAGCTATACAAGGAAATTGGGAAAAAATTGAAGTGGACCGTTTTGTGGATATTTTCTCGTAGTTTGAACCTATGGGTTTATAGAATTGCGGAAAACTTTATTTGGAGCTGTCCGGGCCTGAATTGGACCAGATACCAAGGGACGCCCGATTACATATACCTCTAAAGGGAGCTATACAATGAAAATGGGGGAAAATTGAAGCGGGACGTTTTGTGGATATTTTCTCGTAGCTTTGACCCTATGGGTTTATAGAATTGTAGAAAACTTCATTTGGGGATGTCTGGGGCTGAATTGGAAAAGATACTCGGGGACGTCCAATTACGTTTACCTCTAAAGGGAGCTATACAAGGAAAATAGGGAAAAATTGAAGTGGGACATTTTGTGGATATTTTCTCGTAGTTTGACCCTATGGATTTATAGAATTGCGGAAAACTTCATTTGGAGCTGTCCGGTCCTGAATTGGAACAGATAAAAGGGAACGCCCGATTACGTATACCTCCAAAGGGAGCTATACAAGGAAATTGGGAAAAAATTGAAGTGGACCGTTTTGTGGATATTTTCTCGTAGTTTGAACCTATGGGTTTATAGAATTGCGGAAAACTTCATTTGGAGCTGTCCGGTCCTGAATTGGAACAGATAAAAGGGAACGCCCGATTACGTATACCTCCAAAGGGAGCTATACAAGGAAATTGGGAAAAAATTGAAGTGGACCGTTTTGTGGATATTTTCTCGTAGTTTGAACCTATGGGTTTATAGAATTGCGGAAAACTTTATTTGGAGCTGTCCGGGCCTGAATTGGACCAGATACCAAGGGACGCCCGATTACATATACCTCTAAAGGGAGCTATACAATGAAAATGGGGGAAAATTGAAGCGGGACGTTTTGTGGATATTTTCTCGTAGCTTTGACCCTATGGGTTTATAGAATTGTAGAAAACTTCATTTGGGGATGTCTGGGGCTGAATTGGAAAAGATACTCGGGGACGTCCAATTACGTTTACCTCTAAAGGGAGCTATACAAGGAAAATAGGGAAAAATTGAAGTGGGACATTTTGTGGATATTTTCTCGTAGTTTGACCCTATGGATTTATAGAATTGCGGAAAACTTCATTTGGAGCTGTCCGGTCCTGAATTGGAACAGATAAAAGGGAACGCCCGATTACGTATACCTCCAAAGGGAGCTATACAAGGAAATTGGGAAAAAATTGAAGTGGACCGTTTTGTGGATATTTTCTCGTAGTTTGAACCAATGGGTTTATAGAATTGCGGAAAACTTTATTTGGAGCTGTACGGGCCTGAATTGGACCAGATACCAAGGGACGCCCGATTACATATACCTCTAAAGGGAGATATACAATGAAAATGGGGGAAAATTGAAGCGGGACGTTTTGTGTATATTTTCTCGTAGCTTTGACCCTATGGGTTTATAGAATTGTAGAAAACTTCATTTGGGGATGTCTGGGGCTGAATTGGAAAAGATACTCGGGGACGTCCAATTACGTTTACCTCTAAAGGGAGCTATACAAGGAAAATAGGGAAAAATTGAAGTGGGACATTTTGTGGATATTTTCTCATAGTTTGACCCTATGGATTTATAGAATTGCGGAAAACTTCATTTGGAGCTGTCCGGTCCTGAATTGGAACAGATAAAAGGGAACGCCCGATTACGTATACCTCCAAAGGGAGCTATACAAGGAAATTGGGAAAAAATTGAAGTGGACCGTTTTGTGGATATTTTCTCGTAGTTTGAACCTATGGGTTTATAGAATTGCGGAAAACTTTATTTGGAGCTGTCCGGGCCTGAATTGGACCAGATACCAAGGGACGCCCGATTACATATACCTCTAAAGGGAGCTATACAATGAAAATGGGGGAAAATTGAAGCGGGACGTTTTGTGGATATTTTCTCGTAGCTTTGACCCTATGGGTTTATAGAATTGTAGAAAACTTCATTTGGGGATGTCTGGGGCTGAATTGGAAAAGATACTCGGGGACGTCCAATTACGTTTACCTCTAAAGGGAGCTATACAAGGAAAATAGGGAAAAATTGAAGTGGGACATTTTGTGGATATTTTCTCGTAGTTTGACCCTATGGATTTATAGAATTGCGGAAAACTTCATTTGGAGCTGTCCGGTCCTGAATTGGAACAGATAAAAGGGAACGCCCGATTACGTATACCTCCAAAGGGAGCTATACAAGGAAATTGGGAAAAAATTGAAGTGGACCGTTTTGTGGATATTTTCTCGTAGTTTGAACCAATGGGTTTATAGAATTGCGGAAAACTTTATTTGGAGCTGTACGGGCCTGAATTGGACCAGATACCAAGGGACGCCCGATTACATATACCTCTAAAGGGAGATATACAATGAAAATGGGGGAAAATTGAAGCGGGACGTTTTGTGTATATTTTCTCGTAGCTTTGACCCTATGGGTTTATAGAATTGTAGAAAACTTCATTTGGGGATGTCTGGGGCTGAATTGGAAAAGATACTCGGGGACGTCCAATTACGTTTACCTCTAAAGGGAGCTATACAAGGAAAATAGGGAAAAATTGAAGTGGGACATTTTGTGGATATTTTCTCGTAGTTTGACCCTATGGATTTATAGAATTGCGGAAAACTTCATTTGGAGCTGTCCGGTCCTGAATTGGAGCAGATACCAGGGAACGCCCGATTACGTATACCTCCAAAGGGAGCTATACAAGGAAATTGGGAAAAAATTGAAGCGGACCGTTTTGTGGATATTTTCTCGTAGTTTGAACCTATGGGTTTATAGAATTGCGGAAAACTTTATTTGGAGCTGTCCGGGCCTGAATTGGACCAGATACCAAGGGACGCCCGATTACATATACCTCTAAAGGGAGCTATACAATGAAAATGGGGGAAAATTGAAGCGGGACATTTTGAGGATATTTTCTCATAGCTTTGACCCTATTGGTTTATAGAATTGTAGATAACTTCATTTAGGGATGTCTGGGGCTGAATTGGAAAAGATACTCGGGGACGTCCAATTACGTTTACCTCTAAAGGGAGCTATACAAGGAAAATAGGGAAAAATTGAAGTGGGACATTTTGTGGATATTTTCTCGTAGTTTGACCCTATGGATTTATAGAATTGCGGAAAACTTCATTTGGAGCTGTCCGGTCCTGAATTGGAACAGATAAAAGGGAACGCCCGATTACGTATACCTCCAAAGGGAGCTATACAAGGAAATTGGGAAAAAATTGAAGTGGACCGTTTTGTGGATATTTTCTCGTAGTTTGAACCTATGGGTTTATAGAATTGCGGAAAACTTTATTTGGAGCTGTCCGGGCCTGAATTGGACCAGATACCAAGGGACGCCCGATTACATATACCTCTAAAGGGAGCTATACAATGAAAATGGGGGAAAATTGAAGCGGGACGTTTTGTGGATATTTTCTCGTAGCTTTGACCCTATGGGTTTATAGAATTGTAGAAAACTTCATTTGGGGATGTCTGGGGCTGAATTGGAAAAGATACTCGGGGACGTCCAATTACGTTTACCTCTAAAGGGAGCTATACAAGGAAAATAGGGAAAAATTGAAGTGGGACATTTTGTGGATATTTTCTCGTAGTTTGACCCTATGGATTTATAGAATTGCGGAAAACTTCATTTGGAGCTGTCCGGTCCTGAATTGGAACAGATAAAAGAGAACGCCCGATTACGTATACCTCCAAAGGGAGCTATACAAGGAAATTGGGAAAAAATTGAAGTGGACCGTTTTGTGGATATTTTCTCGTAGTTTGAACCTATGGGTTTATAGAATTGCGGAAAACTTTATTTGGAGCTGTACGGGCCTGAATTGGACCAGATATCAAGGGACGCCCGATTACATATACCTCTAAAGGGAGATATACAATGAAAATGGGGGAAAATTGAAGCGGGACGTTTTGTGTATATTTTCTCGTAGCTTTGACCCTATGGGTTTATAGAATTGTAGAAAACTTCATTTGGGGATGTCTGGGGCTGAATTGGAAAAGATACTCGGGGACGTCCAATTACGTTTACCTCTAAAGGGAGCTATACAAGGAAAATACGGAAAAATTGAAGTGGGACATTTTGTGGATATTTTCTCGTAGTTTGACCCTATGGATTTATAGAAATGCGGAAAACTTCATTTGGAGCTGTCCGGTCCTGAATTGGAGCAGATACCAGGGAACGCCCGATTACGTATACCTCCAAAGGGAGCTATACAAGGAAATTGGGAAAAAATTGAAGCGGACCGTTTTGTGGATATTTTCTCGTAGTTTGAACCTATGGGTTTATAGAATTGCGGAAAACTTTATTTGGAGCTGTCCGGGCCTGAATTGGACCAGATACCAAGGGACGCCCGATTACATATACCTCTAAAGGGAGCTATACAATGAAAATGGGGGAAAATTGAAGCGGGACATTTTGAGGATATTTTCTCATAGCTTTGACCCTATGGGTTTATAGAATTGTAGATAACTTCATTTAGGGATGTCTGGGGCTGAATTGGAAAAGATACTCGGGGACGTCCAATTACGTTTACCTCTAAAGGGAGCTATACAAGGAAAATAGGGAAAAATTGAAGTGGGACATTTTGTGGATATTTTCTCGTAGTTTGACCCTATGGATTTATAGAATTGCGGAAAACTTCATTTGGAGCTGTCCGGTCCTGAATTGGAACAGATAAAAGGGAACGGCCGATTACGTATACCTCCAAAGGGAGCTATACAAGGAAATTGGGAAAAAATTGAAGTGGACCGTTTTGTGGATATTTTCTCGTAGTTTGAACCTATGGGTTTATAGAATTGCGGAAAACTTTATTTGGAGCTGTCCGGGCCTGAATTGGACCAGATACCAAGGGACGCCCGATTACATATACCTCTAAAGGGAGCTATACAATGAAAATGGGGGAAAATTGAAGAGGGACGTTTTGTGGATATTTTCTCGTAGCTTTGACCCTATGGGTTTATAGAATTGTAGAAAACTTCATTTGGGGATGTCTGGGGCTGAATTGGAAAAGATACTCGGGGACGTCCAATTACGTTTACCTCTAAAGGGAGCTATACAAGGAAAATAGGGAAAAATTAAAGTGGGACATTTTGTGGATATTTTCTCGTAGTTTGACCCTATGGATTTATAGAATTGCGGAAAACTTCATTTGGAGCTGTCCGGTCCTGAATTGGAACAGATAAAAGGGAACGGCCGATTACGTATACCTCCAAAGGGAGCTATACAAGGAAATTGGGAAAAAATTGAAGTGGACCGTTTTGTGGATATTTTCTCGTAGTTTGAACCTATGGGTTTATAGAATTGCGGAAAACTTTATTTGGAGCTGTCCGGGCCTGAATTGGACCAGATACCAAGGGACGCCCGATTACATATACCTCTAAAGGGAGCTATACAATGAAAATGGGGGAAAATTGAAGCGGGACGTTTTGTGGATATTTTCTCGTAGCTTTGACCCTATGGGTTTATAGAATTGTAGAAAACTTCATTTGGGGATGTCTGGGGCTGAATTGGAAAAGATACTCGGGGACGTCCAATTACGTTTACCTCTAAAGGGAGCTATACAAGGAAAATAGGGAAAAATTGAAGTGGGACATTTTGTGGATATTTTCTCGTAGTTTGACCCTATGGATTTATAGAATTGCGGAAAACTTCATTTGGAGCTGTCCGGTCCTGAATTGGAACAGATAAAAGGGAACGCCCGATTACGTATACCTCCAAAGGGAGCTATACAAGGAAATTGGGAAAAAATTGAAGTGGACCATTTTGTGGATATTTTCTCGTAGTTTGAACCAATGGGTTTATAGAATTGCGGAAAACTTTATTTGGAGCTGTACGGGCCTGAATTGGACCAGATACCAAGGGACGCCCGATTACATATACCTCTAAAGGGAGATATACAATGAAAATGGGGGAAAATTGAAGCGGGACGTTTTGTGTATATTTTCTCGTAGCTTTGACCCTATGGGTTTATAGAATTGTAGAAAACTTCATTTGGGGATGTCTGGGGCTGAATTGGAAAAGATACTCGGGGACGTCCAATTACGTTTACCTCTAAAGGGAGCTATACAAGGAAAATAGGGAAAAATTGAAGTGGGACATTTTGTGGATATTTTCTCGTAGTTTGACCCTATGGATTTATAGAATTGCGGAAAACTTCATTTGGAGCTGTCCGGTCCTGAATTGGAGCAGATACCAGGGAACGCCCGATTACGTATACCTCCAAAGGGAGCTATACAAGGAAATTGGGAAAAAATTGAAGCGGACCGTTTTGTGGATATTTTCTCGTAGTTTGAACCTATGGGTTTATAGAATTGCGGAAAACTTTATTTGGAGCTGTCCGGGCCTGAATTGGACCAGATACCAAGGGACGCCCGATTACATATACCTCTAAAGGGAGCTATACAATGAAAATGGGGGAAAATTGAAGCGGGACATTTTGAGGATATTTTCTCATAGCTTTGACCCTATTGGTTTATAGAATTGTAGATAACTTCATTTAGGGATGTCTGGGGCTGAATTGGAAAAGATACTCGGGGACGTCCAATTACGTTTACCTCTAAAGGGAGCTATACAAGGAAAATAGGGAAAAATTGAAGTGGGACATTTTGTGGATATTTTCTCGTAGTTTGACCCTATGGATTTATAGAATTGCGGAAAACTTCATTTGGAGCTGTCCGGTCCTGAATTGGAACAGATAAAAGGGAACGCCCGATTACGTATACCTCCAAAGGGAGCTATACAAGGAAATTGGGAAAAAATTGAAGTGGACCGTTTTGTGGATATTTTCTCGTAGTTTGAACCTATGGGTTTATAGAATTGCGGAAAACTTTATTTGGAGCTGTCCGGGCCAGAATTGGACCAGATACCAAGGGACGCCCGATTACATATACCTCTAAAGGGAGCTATACAATGAAAATGGGGGAAAATTGAAGCGGGACGTTTTGTGGATATTTTCTTGTAGCTTTCACCCTATGGGATTATAGAATTGTAGAAAACTTCATTTGGGGATGTCTGGGGCTGAATTGGAAAAGATACTCGGGGACGTCCAATTACGTTTACCTCTAAAGGGAGCTATACAAGGAAAATAGGGAAAAATTGAAGTGGGACATTTTGTGGATATTTTCTCGTAGTTTGACCCTATGGATTTATAGAATTGCGGAAAACTTCATTTGGAGCTGTCCGGTCATGAATTGGAGCAGATACCAGGGAACGCCCGATTACGTATACCTCCAAAGGGAGCTATACAAGGAAATTAGGAAAAAATTGAAGCGGACCGTTTTGTGGATATTTTCTCGTAGTTTGAACCTATGGGTTTATAGAATTGCGGAAAACTTTATTTGGAGCTGTCCGGGCCTGAATTGGACCAGATACCAAGGGACGCCCGATTACATATACCTCTAAAGGGAGCTATACAATGAAAATGGGGGAAAATTGAAGCGGGACGTTTTGAGGATATTTTCTCGTAGCTTTGACCCTATGGGTTTATAGAATTGTAGAAAACTTCATTTGGGGATGTCTGGGGCTGAATTGGAAAATATACTCGGGGACGTCCAATTACGTTTACCTCTAAAGGGAGCTATACAAGGAAAATAGGGAAAAATTGAAGTGGGACATTTTGTGGATATTTTCTCGTAGTTTGACCCTATGGATTTATAGAATTGCGGAAAACTTCATTTGGAGCTGTCCGGTCATGAATTGGAGCAGATACCAGGGAACGCCCGATTACGTATACCTCCAAAGGGAGCTATACAAGGAAATTAGGAAAAAATTGAAGCGGACCGTTTTGTGGATATTTTCTCGTAGTTTGAACCTATGGGTTTATAGAATTGCGGAAAACTTTATTTGGAGCTGTCCGAGCCTGAATTGGACCAGATACCAAGGGACGCCCGATTACATATACCTCTAAAGGGAGCTATACAATGAAAATGGGGGAAAATTGAAGCGGGACGTTTTGAGGATATTTTCTCGTAGCTTTGACCCTATGGGTTTATAGAATTGTAGAAAACTTCATTTGGGGATGTCTGGGGCTGAATTGGAAAAGATACTCGGGGACGTCCAATTACGTTTACCTCTAAAGGGAGCTATACAAGGAAAATAGGGAAAAATTGAAGTGGGACATTTTGTGGATATTTTCTCGTAGTTTGACCCTATGGATTTATAGAATTGCGGAAAACTTCATTTGGAGCTGTCCGGTCCTGAATTGGAGCAGATACCAGGGAACGCCCGATTACGTATACCTCCAAAGGGAGCTATACAAGGAAATTGGGAAAAAATTGAAGCGGACCGTTTTGTGGATATTTTCTCGTAGTTTGAACCTATGGGTTTATAGAATTGCGGAAAACTTTATTTGGAGCTGTCCGGGCCTGAATTGGACCAGATACCAAGGGACGCCCAATTACATATACCTCTAAAGGGAGCTATACAATGAAAATGGGGGAAAATTGAAGCGGGACGTTTTGAGGATATTTTCTCGTAGCTTTGACCCTATGGGTTTATAGAATTGTAGAAAACTTCATTTGGGGATGTCTGGGGCTGAATTGGAAAAGATACTCGGGGACGTCCAATTACGTTTACCTCTAAAGGGAGCTATACAAGGAAAATAGGGAAAAATTGAAGTGGGACATTTTGTGGATATTTTCTCGTAGTTTGACCCTATGGATTTATAGAATTGCGGAAAACTTCATTTGGAGCTGTCCGGTCCTGAATTGGAACAGATAAAAGGGAACGCCCGATTACGTATACCTCCAAAGGGAGCTATACAAGGAAATTGGGAAAAAATTGAAGTGGACCGTTTTGTGGATATTTTCTCGTAGTTTGAACCTATGGGTTTATAGAATTGCGGAAAACTTTATTTGGAGCTGTCCGGGCCAGAATTGGACCAGATACCAAGGGACGCCCGATTACATATACCTCTAAAGGGAGCTATACAAAGAAAATGGGGGAAAATTGAAGCGGGACGTTTTGTGGATATTTTCTTGTAGCTTTCACCCTATGGGATTATAGAATTGTAGAAAACTTCATTTGGGGATGTCTGGGGCTGAATTGGAAAAGATACTCGGGGACGTCCAATTACGTTTACCTCTAAAGGGAGCTATACAAGGAAAATAGGGAAAAATTGAAGTGGGACATTTTGTGGATATTTTCTCGTAGTTTGACCCTATGGATTTATAGAATTGCGGAAAACTTCATTTGGAGCTGTCCGGTCATGAATTGGAGCAGATACCAGGGAACGCCCGATTACGTATACCTCCAAAGGGAGCTATACAAGGAAATTAGGAAAAAATTGAAGCGGACCGTTTTGTGGATATTTTCTCGTAGTTTGAACCTATGGGTTTATAGAATTGCGGAAAACTTTATTTGGAGCTGTCCGGGCCTGAATTGGACCAGATACCAAGGGACGCCCGATTACATATACCTCTAAAGGGAGCTATACAATGAAAATGGGGGAAAATTGAAGCGGGACGTTTTGAGGATATTTTCTCGTAGCTTTGACCCTATGGGTTTATAGAATTGTAGAAAACTTCATTTGGGGATGTCTGGGGCTGAATTGGAAAATATACTCGGGGACGTCCAATTACGTTTACCTCTAAAGGGAGCTATACAAGGAAAATAGGGAAAAATTGAAGTGGGACATTTTGTGGATATTTTCTCGTAGTTTGACCCTATGGATTTATAGAATTGCGGAAAACTTCATTTGGAGCTGTCCGGTCATGAATTGGAGCAGATACCAGGGAACGCCCGATTACGTATACCTCCAAAGGGAGCTATACAAGGAAATTAGGAAAAAATTGAAGCGGACCGTTTTGTGGATATTTTCTCGTAGTTTGAACCTATGGGTTTATAGAATTGCGGAAAACTTTATTTGGAGCTGTCCGAGCCTGAATTGGACCAGATACCAAGGGACGCCCGATTACATATACCTCTAAAGGGAGCTATACAATGAAAATGGGGGAAAATTGAAGCGGGACGTTTTGAGGATATTTTCTCGTAGCTTTGACCCTATGGGTTTATAGAATTGTAGAAAACTTCATTTGGGGATGTCTGGGGCTGAATTGGAAAAGATACTCGGGGACGTCCAATTACGTTTACCTCTAAAGGGAGCTATACAAGGAAAATAGGGAAAAATTGAAGTGGGACATTTTGTGGATATTTTCTCGTAGTTTGACCCTATGGATTTATAGAATTGCGGAAAACTTCATTTGGAGCTGTCCGGTCCTGAATTGGAGCAGATACCAGGGAACGCCCGATTACGTATACCTCCAAAGGGAGCTATACAAGGAAATTGGGAAAAAATTGAAGCGGACCGTTTTGTGGATATTTTCTCGTAGTTTGAACCTATGGGTTTATAGAATTGCGGAAAACTTTATTTGGAGCTGTCCGGGCCTGAATTGGACCAGATACCAAGGGACGCCCAATTACATATACCTCTAAAGGGAGCTATACAATGAAAATGGGGGAAAATTGAAGCGGGACGTTTTGAGGATATTTTCTCGTAGCTTTGACCCTATGGGTTTATAGAATTGTAGAAAACTTCATTTGGGGATGTCTGGGGCTGAATTGGAAAAGATACTTGGGGACGTCCAATTACGTTTACCTCTAAAGGGAGCTATACAAGGAAAATAGGGAAAAATTGAAGGGGGACATTTTGTGGATATTTTCTCGTAGTTTGAACCTATGGGTTTATAGAATTGCGGAAAACTTTATTTGGAGCTGTCCGGGCCTGAATTGGACCAGATACCAAGGGACGCCCGATTACATATACCTCTAAAGGGAGCTATACAATGAAAATGGGGGAAAATTGAAGCGGGACGTTTTGAGGATATTTTCTCATAGCTTTGACCCTATGGGTTTATAGAATTGCGGAAAACTTCATTTGGAGCTGTCCGGGGCTGAATTGGAAAAGATACTCGGGGACGTCCAATTACGTTTACCTCTAAAGGGAGCTATACAAGGAAAATAGGGAAAAATTGAAGTGGGACATTTTGTGGATATTTTCTCGTAGTTTGACCCTATGGATTTATAGAATTGCGGAAAACTTCATTTGGAGCTGTCCGGTCCTGAATTGGAGCAGATACCAGGGAACGCCCGATTACGTATACCTCCAAAGGGAGCTATACAAGGAAATTGGGAAAAAATTGAAGCGGACCGTTTTGTGGATATTTTCTCGTAGTTTGAACCTATGGGTTTATAGAATTGCGGAAAATTTTATTTGGAGCTGTCCGGGCCTGAATTGGACCAGATACCAAGGGACGCCCGATTACATATACCTCTAAAGGGAGCTATACAATGAAAATGGGGGAAAATTGAAGCGGGACATTTTGAGGATATTTTCTCATAGCTTTGACCCTATTGGTTTATAGAATTGTAGATAACTTCATTTAGGGATGTCTGGGGCTGAATTGGAAAAGATACTCGGGGACGTCCAATTACGTTTACCTCTAAAGGGAGCTATACAAGGAAAATAGGGAAAAATTGAAGTGGGACATTTTGTGGATATTTTCTCGTAGTTTGACCCTATGGATTTATAGAATTGCGGAAAACTTCATTTGGAGCTGTCCGGTCCTGAATTGGAGCAGATACCAGGGAACGCCCGATTACGTATACCTCCAAAGGGAGCTATACAAGGAAATTGGGAAAAAATTGAAGCGGACCGTTTTGTGGATATTTTCTCGTAGTTTGAACCTATGGGTTTATAGAATTGCGGAAAACTTTATTTGGAGCTGTCCGGGCCTGAATTGGACCAGATACCAAGGGACGCCCAATTACATATACCTCTAAAGGGAGCTATACAATGAAAATGGGGGAAAATTGAAGCGGGACGTTTTGAGGATATTTTCTCGTAGCTTTGACCCTATGGGTTTATAGAATTGTAGAAAACTTCATTTGGGGATGTGTGGGGCTGAATTGGAAAAGATACTTGGGGACGTCCAATTACGTTTACCTCTAAAGGGAGCTATACAAGGAAAATAGGGAAAAATTGAAGGGGGACATTTTGTGGATATTTTCTCGTAGTTTGAACCTATGGGTTTATAGAATTGCGGAAAACTTTATTTGGAGCTGTCCGGGCCTGAATTGGACCAGATACCAAGGGACGCCCGATTACATATACCTCTAAAGGGAGCTATACAATGAAAATGGGGGAAAATTGAAGCGAGACGTTTTGAGGATATTTTCTCATAGCTTTGACCCTATGGGTTTATAGAATTGCGGAAAACTTCATTTGGAGCTGTCCGGGGCTGAATTGGAAAAGATACTCGGGGACGTCCAATTACGTTTACCTCTAAAGGGAGCTATACAAGGAAAATAGGGAAAAATTGAAGTGGGACATTTTGTGGATATTTTCTCGTAGTTTGATCCTATGGATTTATAGAATTGCGGAAAACTTCAGTTGGAGCTGTCCGGTCCTGAATTGGAACAGATAAAAGGGAACGCCCGATTACGTATACCTCCAAAGGGAGCTATACAAGGAAATTGGGAAAAAATTGAAGTGGACCGTTTTGTGGATATTTTCTCGTAGTTTGAACCTATGGGTTTATAGAATTGCGGAAAACTTTATTTGGAGCTGTCCGGGCCTGAATTGGACCAGATACCAAGGGACGCCCGAATACATATACCTCTAAAGGGAGCTATACAATGAAAATGGGGGAAAATTGAAGCGGGACGTTTTGTGGATATTTTCTCGTAGCTTTGACCCTATGGGTTTATAGAATTGTAGAAAACTTCATTTGGGGATGTCTGGGGCTGAATTGGAAAAGATACTCGGGGACGTCCAATTACGTTTACCTCTAAAGGGAGCTATACAAGGAAAATAGGGAAAAATTGAAGTGGGACATTTTGTGGATATTTTCTCGTAGTTTGACCCTATGGATTTATAGAATTGCGGAAAACTTCATTTGGAGCTGTCTGGTCCTGAATTGGAACAGATAAAAGGGAACGCCCGATTACGTATACCTCCAAAGGGAGCTATACAAGGAAATTGGGAAAAAATTGAAGTGGACCATTTTGTGGATATTTTCTCGTAGTTTGAACCAATGGGTTTATAGAATTGCGGAAAACTTTATTTGGAGCTGTACGGGCCTGAATTGGACCAGATACCAAGGGACGCCCGATTACATATACCTCTAAAGGGAGATATACAATGAAAATGGGGGAAAATTGAAGCGGGACGTTTTGTGTATATTTTCTCGTAGCTTTGACCCTATGGGTTTATAGAATTGTAGAAAACTTGATTTGGGGATGTCTGGGGCTGAATTGGAAAAGATACTCGGGGACGTCCAATTACGTTTACCTCTAAAGGGAGCTATACAAGGAAAATAGGGAAAAATTGAAGTGGGACATTTTGTGGATATTTTCTCGTAGTTTGACCCTATGGATTTATAGAATTGCGGAAAACTTCATTTGGAGCTGTCTGGTCCTGAATTGGAGCAGATACCAGGGAACGCCCGATTACGTATACCTCCAAAGGGAGCTATACAAGGAAATTGGGAAAAAATTGAAGCGGACCGTTTTGTGGATATTTTCTCGTAGTTTGAACCTATGGGTTTATAGAATTGCGGAAAACTTTATTTGGAGCTGTCCGGGCCTGAATTGGACCAGATACCAAGGGACGCCCGATTACATATACCTCTAAAGGGAGCTATACAATGAAAATGGGGGAAAATTGAAGCGGGACATTTTGAGGATATTTTCTCATAGCTTTGACCCTATTGGTTTATAGAATTGTAGATAACTTCATTTAGGGATGTCTGGGGCTGAATTGGAAAAGATACTCGGGGACGTCCAATTACGTTTACCTCTAAAGGGAGCTATACAAGGAAAATAGGGAAAAATTGAAGTGGGACATTTTGTGGATATTTTCTCGTAGTTTGACCCTATGGATTTATAGAATTGCGGAAAACTTCATTTGGAGCTGTCCGGTCCTGAATTGGAACAGATAAAAGGGAACGCCCGATTACGTATACCTCCAAAGGGAGCTATACAAGGAAATTGGGAAAAAATTGAAGTGGACCGTTTTGTGGATATTTTCTCGTAGTTTGAACCTATGGGTTTATAGAATTGCGGAAAACTTTATTTGGAGCTGTCCGGGCCAGAATTGGACCAGATACCAAGGGACGCCCGATTACATATACCTCTAAAGGGAGCTATACAATGAAAATGGGGGAAAATTGAAGCGGGACGTTTTGTGTATATTTTCTCGTAGCTTTGACCCTATGGGTTTATAGAATTGTAGAAAACTTGATTTGGGGATGTCTGGGGCTGAATTGGAAAAGATACTCGGGGACGTCCAATTACGTTTACCTCTAAAGGGAGCTACACAAGGAAAATAGGGAAAAATTGAAGTGGGACATTTTGTGGATATTTTCTCGTAGTTTGACCCTATGGATTTATAGAATTGCGGAAAACTTCATTTGGAGCTGTCCGGTCCTGAATTGGAGCAGATACCAGGGAACGCCCGATTACGTATACCTCCAAAGGGAGCTATACAAGGAAATTGGGAAAAAATTGAAGCGAACCGTTTTGTGGATATTTTCTCGTAGTTTGAACCTATGGGTTTATAGAATTGCGGAAAACTTTATTTGGAGCTGTCCGGGCCTGAATTGGACCAGATACCAAGGGACGCCCGATTACATATACCTCTAAAGGGAGCTATACAATGAAAATGGGGGAAAATTGAAGCGGGACATTTTGAGGATATTTTCTCATAGCTTTGACCCTATTGGTTTATAGAATTGTAGATAACTTCATTTAGGGATGTCTGGGGCTGAATTGGAAAAGATACTCGGGGACGTCCAATTACGTTTACCTCTAAAGGGAGCTATACAAGGAAAATAGGGAAAAATTGAAGTGGGACATTTTGTGGATATTTTCTCGTAGTTTGACCCTATGGATTTATAGAATTGCGGAAAACTTCATTTGGAGCTGTCCGGTCCTGAATTGGAACAGATAAAAGGGAACGCCCGATTACGTATACCTCCAAAGGGAGCTATACAAGGAAATTGGGAAAAAATTGAAGTGGACCGTTTTGTGGATATTTTCTCGTAGTTTGAACCTATGGGTTTATAGAATTGCGGAAAACTTTATTTGGAGCTGTCCGGGCCAGAATTGGACCAGATACCAAGGGACGCCCGATTACATATACCTCTAAAGGGAGCTATACAATGAAAATGGGGGAAAATTGAAGCGGGACGTTTTGTGTATATTTTCTCGTAGCTTTGACCCTATGGGTTTATAGAATTGTAGAAAACTTGATTTGGGGATGTCTGGGGCTGAATTGGAAAAGATACTCGGGGACGTCCAATTACGTTTACCTCTAAAGGGAGCTACACAAGGAAAATAGGGAAAAATTGAAGTGGGACATTTTGTGGATATTTTCTCGTAGTTTGACCCTATGGATTTATAGAATTGCGGAAAACTTCATTTGGAGCTGTCCGGTCCTGAATTGGAGCAGATACCAGGGAACGCCCGATTACGTATACCTCCAAAGGGAGCTATACAAGGAAATTGGGAAAAAATTGAAGCGGACCGTTTTGTGGATATTTTCTCGTAGTTTGAACCTATGGGTTTATAGAATTGCGGAAAACTTTATTTGGAGCTGTCCGGGCCTGAATTGGACCAGATACCAAGGGACGCCCGATTACATATACCTCTAAAGGGAGCTATACAATGAAAATGGGGGAAAATTGAAGCGGGACATTTTGAGGATATTTTCTCATAGCTTTGACCCTATTGGTTTATAGAATTGTAGATAACTTCATTTAGGGATGTCTGGGGCTGAATTGGAAAAGATACTCGGGGACGTCCAATTACGTTTACCTCTAAAGGGAGCTATACAAGGAAAATAGGGAAAAATTGAAGTGGGACATTTTGTGGATATTTTCTCGTAGTTTGACCCTATGGATTTATAGAATTGCGGAAAACTTCATTTGGAGCTGTCCGGTCCTGAATTGGAACAGATAAAAGGGAACGCCCGATTACGTATACCTCCAAAGGGAGCTATACAAGGAAATTGGGAAAAAAATTGAAGTGGACCGTTTTGTGGATATTTTCTCGTAGTTTGAACCTATGGGTTTATAGAATTGCGGAAAACTTTATTTGGAGCTGTCCGGGCCAGAATTGGACCAGATACCAAGGGACGCCCGATTACATATACCTCTAAAGGGAGCTATACAATGAAAATGGGGGAAAATTGAAGCGGGACGTTTTGTGGATATTTTCTTGTAGCTTTCACCCTATGGGATTATAGAATTGTAGAAAACTTCATTTGGGGATGTCTGGGGCTGAATTGGAAAAGATACTCGGGGACGTCCAATTACGTTTACCTCTAAAGGGAGCTATACAAGGAAAATAGGGAAAAATTGAAGTGGGACATTTTGTGGATATTTTCTCGTAGTTTGACCCTATGGATTTATAGAATTGCGGAAAACTTCATTTGGAGCTGTCCGGTCATGAATTGGAGCAGATACCAGGGAACGCCCGATTACGTATACCTCCAAAGGGAGCTATACAAGGAAATTAGGAAAAAATTGAAGCGGACCGTTTTGTGGATATTTTCTCGTAGTTTGAACCTATGGGTTTATAGAATTGCGGAAAACTTTATTTGGAGCTGTCCGGGCCTGAATTGGACCAGATACCAAGGGACGCCCGATTACATATACCTCTAAAGGGAGCTATACAATGAAAATGGGGGAAAATTGAAGCGGGACGTTTTGTGGATATTTTCCCGTATCTTTGACCCTATGGGTTTATAGAATTGTAGAAAACTTCATTTGGGGATGTCTGGGGCTGAATTGGAAAAGATACTCGGGGACGTCCAATTACGTTTACCTCTAAAGGGAGCTATACAAGGAAAATAGGGAAAAATTGAAGTGGGACATTTTGTGGATATTTTCTCGTAGTTTGACCCTATGGATTTATAGAATTGCGGAAAACTTCATTTGGAGCTGTCCGGTCCTGAATTGGAGCAGATACCAGGGAACGCCCGATTACGTATACCTCCAAAGGGAGCTATACAAGGAAATTGGGAAAAAATTGAAGCGGACCGTTTTGTGGATATTTTCTCGTAGTTTGAACCTATGGGTTTATAGAATTGCGGAAAATTTTATTTGGAGCTGTCCGGGCCTGAATTGGACCAGATACCAAGGGACGCCCGATTACATATACCTCTAAAGGGAGCTATACAATGAAAATGGGGGAAAATTGAAGCGGGACATTTTGAGGATATTTTCTCATAGCTTTGACCCTATTGGTTTATAGAATTGTAGATAACTTCATTTAGGGATGTCTGGGGCTGAATTGGAAAAGATACTCGGGGACGTCCAATTACGTTTACCTCTAAAGGGAGCTATACAAGGAAAATAGGGAAAAATTGAAGTGGGACATTTTGTGGATATTTTCTCGTAGTTTGACCCTATGGATTTATAGAATTGCGGAAAACTTCATTTGGAGCTGTCCGGTCCTGAATTGGAGCAGATACCAGGGAACGCCCGATTACGTATACCTCCAAAGGGAGCTATACAAGGAAATTGGGAAAAAATTGAAGCGGACCGTTTTGTGGATATTTTCTCGTAGTTTGAACCTATGGGTTTATAGAATTGCGGAAAACTTTATTTGGAGCTGTCCGGGCCTGAATTGGACCAGATACCAAGGGACGCCCAATTACATATACCTCTAAAGGGAGCTATACAATGAAAATGGGGGAAAATTGAAGCGGGACGTTTTGAGGATATTTTCTCGTAGCTTTGACCCTATGGGTTTATAGAATTGTAGAAAACTTCATTTGGGGATGTCTGGGGCTGAATTGGAAAAGATACTTGGGGACGTCCAATTACGTTTACCTCTAAAGGGAGCTATACAAGGAAAATAGGGAAAAATTGAAGGGGGACATTTTGTGGATATTTTCTCGTAGTTTGAACCTATGGGTTTATAGAATTGCGGAAAACTTTATTTGGAGCTGTCCGGGCCTGAATTGGACCAGATACCAAGGGACGCCCGATTACATATACCTCTAAAGGGAGCTATACAATGAAAATGGGGGAAAATTGAAGCGAGACGTTTTGAGGATATTTTCTCATAGCTTTGACCCTATGGGTTTATAGAATTGCGGAAAACTTCATTTGGAGCTGTCCGGGGCTGAATTGGAAAAGATACTCGGGGACGTCCAATTACGTTTACCTCTAAAGGGAGCTATACAAGGAAAATAGGGAAAAATTGAAGTGGGACATTTTGTGGATATTTTCTCGTAGTTTGATCCTATGGATTTATAGAATTGCGGAAAACTTCAGTTGGAGCTGTCCGGTCCTGAATTGGAACAGATAAAAGGGAACGCCCGATTACGTATACCTCCAAAGGGAGCTATACAAGGAAATTGGGAAAAAATTGAAGTGGACCGTTTTGTGGATATTTTCTCGTAGTTTGAACCTATGGGTTTATAGAATTGCGGAAAACTTTATTTGGAGCTGTCCGGGCCTGAATTGGACCAGATACCAAGGGACGCCCGAATACATATACCTCTAAAGGGAGCTATACAATGAAAATGGGGGAAAATTGAAGCGGGACGTTTTGTGGATATTTTCTCGTAGCTTTGACCCTATGGGTTTATAGAATTGTAGAAAACTTCATTTGGGGATGTCTGGGGCTGAATTGGAAAAGATACTCGGGGACGTCCAATTACGTTTACCTCTAAAGGGAGCTATACAAGGAAAATAGGGAAAAATTGAAGTGGGACATTTTGTGGATATTTTCTCGTAGTTTGACCCTATGGATTTATAGAATTGCGGAAAACTTCATTTGGAGCTGTCTGGTCCTGAATTGGAACAGATAAAAGGGAACGCCCGATTACGTATACCTCCAAAGGGAGCTATACAAGGAAATTGGGAAAAAATTGAAGTGGACCATTTTGTGGATATTTTCTCGTAGTTTGAACCAATGGGTTTATAGAATTGCGGAAAACTTTATTTGGAGCTGTACGAGCCTGAATTGGACCAGATACCAAGGGACGCCCGATTACATATACCTCTAAAGGGAGATATACAATGAAAATGGGGGAAAATTGAAGCGGGACGTTTTGTGTATATTTTCTCGTAGCTTTGACCCTATGGGTTTATAGAATTGTAGAAAACTTCATTTGGGGATGTCTGGGGCTGAATTGGAAAAGATACTCGGGGACGTCCAATTACGTTTACCTCTAAAGGGAGCTATACAAGGAAAATAGGGAAAAATTGAAGTGGGACATTTTGTGGATATTTTCTCGTAGTTTGACCCTATGGATTTATAGAATTGCGGAAAACTTCATTTGGAGCTGTCTGGTCCTGAATTGGAGCAGATACCAGGGAACGCCCGATTACGTATACCTCCAAAGGGAGCTATACAAGGAAATTGGGAAAAAATTGAAGCGGACCGTTTTGTGGATATTTTCTCGTAGTTTGAACCTATGGGTTTATAGAATTGCGGAAAACTTTATTTGGAGCTGTCCGGGCCTGAATTGGACCAGATACCAAGGGACGCCCGATTACATATACCTCTAAAGGGAGCTATACAATGAAAATGGGGGAAAATTGAAGCGGGACATTTTGAGGATATTTTCTCATAGCTTTGACCCTATTGGTTTATAGAATTGTAGATAACTTCATTTAGGGATGTCTGGGGCTGAATTGGAAAAGATACTCGGGGACGTCCAATTACGTTTACCTCTAAAGGGAGCTATACAAGGAAAATAGGGAAAAATTGAAGTGGGACATTTTGTGGATATTTTCTCGTAGTTTGACCCTATGGATTTATAGAATTGCGGAAAACTTCATTTGGAGCTGTCCGGTCCTGAATTGGAACAGATAAAAGGGAACGCCCGATTACGTATACCTCCAAAGGGAGCTATACAAGGAAATTGGGAAAAAATTGAAGTGGACCGTTTTGTGGATATTTTCTCGTAGTTTGAACCTATGGGTTTATAGAATTGCGGAAAACTTTATTTGGAGCTGTCCGGGCCAGAATTGGACCAGATACCAAGGGACGCCCGATTACATATACCTCTAAAGGGAGCTATACAATGAAAATGGGGGAAAATTGAAGCGGGACGTTTTGTGTATATTTTCTCGTAGCTTTGACCCTATGGGTTTATAGAATTGTAGAAAACTTGATTTGGGGATGTCTGGGGCTGAATTGGAAAAGATACTCGGGGACGTCCAATTACGTTTACCTCTAAAGGGAGCTACACAAGGAAAATAGGGAAAAATTGAAGTGGGACATTTTGTGGATATTTTCTCGTAGTTTGACCCTATGGATTTATAGAATTGCGGAAAACTTCATTTGGAGCTGTCCGGTCCTGAATTGGAGCAGATACCAGGGAACGCCCGATTACGTATACCTCCAAAGGGAGCTATACAAGGAAATTGGGAAAAAATTGAAGCGGACCGTTTTGTGGATATTTTCTCGTAGTTTGAACCTATGGGTTTATAGAATTGCGGAAAACTTTATTTGGAGCTGTCCGGGCCTGAATTGGACCAGATACCAAGGGACGCCCGATTACATATACCTCTAAAGGGAGCTATACAATGAAAATGGGGGAAAATTGAAGCGGGACATTTTGAGGATATTTTCTCATAGCTTTGACCCTATTGGTTTATAGAATTGTAGATAACTTCATTTAGGGATGTCTGGGGCTGAATTGGAAAAGATACTCGGGGACGTCCAATTACGTTTACCTCTAAAGGGAGCTATACAAGGAAAATAGGGAAAAATTGAAGTGGGACATTTTGTGGATATTTTCTCGTAGTTTGACCCTATGGATTTATAGAATTGCGGAAAACTTCATTTGGAGCTGTCCGGTCCTGAATTGGAACAGATAAAAGGGAACGCCCGATTACGTATACCTCCAAAGGGAGCTATACAAGGAAATTGGGAAAAAAATTGAAGTGGACCGTTTTGTGGATATTTTCTCGTAGTTTGAACCTATGGGTTTATAGAATTGCGGAAAACTTTATTTGGAGCTGTCCGGGCCAGAATTGGACCAGATACCAAGGGACGCCCGATTACATATACCTCTAAAGGGAGCTATACAATGAAAATGGGGGAAAATTGAAGCGGGACGTTTTGTGGATATTTTCTTGTAGCTTTCACCCTATGGGATTATAGAATTGTAGAAAACTTCATTTGGGGATGTCTGGGGCTGAATTGGAAAAGATACTCGGGGACGTCCAATTACGTTTACCTCTAAAGGGAGCTATACAAGGAAAATAGGGAAAAATTGAAGTGGGACATTTTGTGGATATTTTCTCGTAGTTTGACCCTATGGATTTATAGAATTGCGGAAAACTTCATTTGGAGCTGTCCGGTCATGAATTGGAGCAGATACCAGGGAACGCCCGATTACGTATACCTCCAAAGGGAGCTATACAAGGAAATTAGGAAAAAATTGAAGCGGACCGTTTTGTGGATATTTTCTCGTAGTTTGAACCTATGGGTTTATAGAATTGCGGAAAACTTTATTTGGAGCTGTCCGGGCCTGAATTGGACCAGATACCAAGGGACGCCCGATTACATATACCTCTAAAGGGAGCTATACAATGAAAATGGGGGAAAATTGAAGCGGGACGTTTTGAGGATATTTTCTCGTAGCTTTGACCCTATGGGTTTATAGAATTGTAGAAAACTTCATTTGGGGATGTCTGGGGCTGAATTGGAAAATATACTCGGGGACGTCCAATTACGTTTACCTCTAAAGGGAGCTATACAAGGAAAATAGGGAAAAATTGAAGTGGGACATTTTGTGGATATTTTCTCGTAGTTTGACCCTATGGATTTATAGAATTGCGGAAAACTTCATTTGGAGCTGTCCGGTCATGAATTGGAGCAGATACCAGGGAACGCCCGATTACGTATACCTCCAAAGGGAGCTATACAAGGAAATTAGGAAAAAATTGAAGCGGACCGTTTTGTGGATATTTTCTCGTAGTTTGAACCTATGGGTTTATAGAATTGCGGAAAACTTTATTTGGAGCTGTCCGAGCCTGAATTGGACCAGATACCAAGGGACGCCCGATTACATATACCTCTAAAGGGAGCTATACAATGAAAATGGGGGAAAATTGAAGCGGGACGTTTTGAGGATATTTTCTCGTAGCTTTGACCCTATGGGTTTATAGAATTGTAGAAAACTTCATTTGGGGATGTCTGGGGCTGAATTGGAAAAGATACTCGGGGACGTCCAATTACGTTTACCTCTAAAGGGAGCTATACAAGGAAAATAGGGAAAAATTGAAGTGGGACATTTTGTGGATATTTTCTCGTAGTTTGACCCTATGGATTTATAGAATTGCGGAAAACTTCATTTGGAGCTGTCCGGTCCTGAATTGGAGCAGATACCAGGGAACGCCCGATTACGTATACCTCCAAAGGGAGCTATACAAGGAAATTGGGAAAAAATTGAAGCGGACCGTTTTGTGGATATTTTCTCGTAGTTTGAACCTATGGGTTTATAGAATTGCGGAAAACTTTATTTGGAGCTGTCCGGGCCTGAATTGGACCAGATACCAAGGGACGCCCAATTACATATACCTCTAAAGGGAGCTATACAATGAAAATGGGGGAAAATTGAAGCGGGACGTTTTGAGGATATTTTCTCGTAGCTTTGACCCTATGGGTTTATAGAATTGTAGAAAACTTCATTTGGGGATGTCTGGGGCTGAATTGGAAAAGATACTTGGGGACGTCCAATTACGTTTACCTCTAAAGGGAGCTATACAAGGAAAATAGGGAAAAATTGAAGGGGGACATTTTGTGGATATTTTCTCGTAGTTTGAACCTATGGGTTTATAGAATTGCGGAAAACTTTATTTGGAGCTGTCCGGGCCTGAATTGGACCAGATACCAAGGGACGCCCGATTACATATACCTCTAAAGGGAGCTATACAATGAAAATGGGGGAAAATTGAAGCGGGACGTTTTGAGGATATTTTCTCATAGCTTTGACCCTATGGGTTTATAGAATTGCGGAAAACTTCATTTGGAACTGTCCGGGGCTGAATTGGAAAAGATACTCGGGGACGTCCAATTACGTTTACCTCTAAAGGGAGCTATACAAGGAAAATAGGGAAAAATTGAAGTGGGACATTTTGTGGATATTTTCTCGTAGTTTGATCCTATGGATTTATAGAATTGCGGAAAACTTCAGTTGGAGCTGTCCGGTCCTGAATTGGAACAGATAAAAGGGAACGCCCGATTACGTATACCTCCAAAGGGAGCTATACAAGGAAATTGGGAAAAAATTGAAGTGGACCGTTTTGTGGATATTTTCTCGTAGTTTGAACCTATGGGTTTATAGAATTGCGGAAAACTTTATTTGGAGCTGTCCGGGCCTGAATTGGACCAGATACCAAGGGACGCCCAATTACATATACCTCTAAAGGGAGCTATACAATGAAAATGGGGGAAAATTGAAGCGGGACGTTTTGAGGATATTTTCTCGTAGCTTTGACCCTATGGGTTTATAGAATTGTAGAAAACTTCATTTGGGGATGTCTGGGGCTGAATTGGAAAAGATACTTGGGGACGTCCAATTACGTTTACCTCTAAAGGGAGCTATACAAGGAAAATAGGGAAAAATTGAAGGGGGACATTTTGTGGATATTTTCTCGTAGTTTGAACCTATGGGTTTATAGAATTGCGGAAAACTTTATTTGGAGCTGTCCGGGCCTGAATTGGACCAGATACCAAGGGACGCCCGATTACATATACCTCTAAAGGGAGCTATACAATGAAAATGGGGGAAAATTGAAGCGGGACGTTTTGAGGATATTTTCTCGTAGCTTTGACCCTATGGGTTTATAGAATTGTAGAAAACTTCATTTGGGGATGTCTGGGGCTGAATTGGAAAAGATACTCGGGGACGTCCAATTACGTTTACCTCTAAAGGGAGCTATACAAGGAAAATAGGGAAAAATTGAAGTGGGACATTTTGTGGATATTTTCTCGTAGTTTGACCCTATGGATTTATAGAATTGCGGAAAACTTCATTTGGAGCTGTCCGGTCCTGAATTGGAGCAGATACCAGGGAACGCCCGATTACGTATACCTCCAAAGGGAGCTATACAAGGAAATTGGGAAAAAATTGAAGCGGACCGTTTTGTGGATATTTTCTCGTAGTTTGAACCTATGGGTTTATAGAATTGCGGAAAACTTTATTTGGAGCTGTCCGGGCCTGAATTGGACCAGATACCAAGGGACGCCCAATTACATATACCTCTAAAGGGAGCTATACAATGAAAATGGGGGAAAATTGAAGCGGGACGTTTTGAGGATATTTTCTCGTAGCTTTGACCCTATGGGTTTATAGAATTGTAGAAAACTTCATTTGGGGATGTCTGGGGCTGAATTGGAAAAGATACTCGGGGACGTCCAATTACGTTTACCTCTAAAGGGAGCTATACAAGGAAAATAGGGAAAAATTGAAGTGGGACATTTTGTGGATATTTTCTCGTAGTTTGACCCTATGGATTTATAGAATTGCGGAAAAGTTCATTTGGAGCTGTCCGGTCCTGAATTGGAGCAGATACCAGGGAACGCCCGATTACGTATACCTCCAAAGGGAGCTATACAAGGAAATTGGGAAAAAATTGAAGCGGACCGTTTTGTGGATATTTTCTCGTAGTTTGAACCTATGGGTTTATAAAATTGCGGAAAACTTTATTTGGAGCTGTCCGGGCCTGAATTGGACCAGATACCAAGGGACACCCGATTACATATAGCTCTAAAGGGAGCTATACAATGAAAATGGGGGAAAATTGAAGCGGGACGTTTTGTGGATATTTTCTCGTAGCTTTGACCCTATGGGTTTATAGAATTGTAGAAAACTTCATTTGGGGATGTCTGGGGCTGAATTGGAAAAGATACTCGGGGACGTCCAATTACGTTTACCTCTAAAGGGAGCTATACAAGGAAAATAGGGAAAAATTGAAGTGGGACATTTTGTGGATATTTTCTCGTAGTTTGACCCTATGGATTTATAGAATTGCGGAAAACTTCATTTGGAGCTGTCCGGTCCTGAATTGGAACAGATAAAAGGGAACGCCCGATTACGTATACCTCCAAAGGGAGCTATACAAGGAAATTGGGAAAAAATTGAAGTGGACCGTTTTGTGTATATTTTCTCGTAGTTTGAACCTATGGGTTTATAGAATTGCGGAAAACTTTATTTGGAGCTGTCCGGGCCTGAATTGGACCAGATACCAAGGGACGCCCGATTACATATACCTCTAAAGGGAGCTATACAATGAAAATGGGGGAAAATTGAAGCGGGACGTTTTGTGGATATTTTCTCGTAGCTTTCACCCTATGGGATTATAGAATTGTAGAAAACTTCATTTGGGGATGTCTGGGGATGAATTGGAAAAGATACTCGGGGACGTCCAATTACGTTTACCTCTAAAGGGAGCTATACAAGGAAAATTGGGAAAAATTGAAGTGGGACATTTTGTGGATATTTTCTCGTAGTTTGACCCTATGGATTTATAGAATTGCGGAAAACTTCATTTGGAGCTGTCCGGTCCTGAATTGGAGCAGATACCAGGGAACGCCCGATTACGTATACCTCCAAAGGGAGCTATACAAGGAAATTAGGAAAAAATTGAAGCGGACCGTTTTGTGGATATTTTCTCGTAGTTTGAACCTATGGGTTTATAGAATTGCGGAAAACTTTATTTGGAGCTGTCCGGGCCTGAATTGGACCAGATACCAAGGGACGCCCGATTACATATACCTCTAAAGGGAGCTATACAATGAAAATGGGGGAAAATTGAAGCGGAACGTTTTGAGGATATTTTCTCGTAGCTTTGACCCTATGGGTTTATAGAATTGTAGAAAACTTCATTTGGGGATGTCTGGGGCTGAATTGGAAAATATACTCGGGGACGTCCAATTACGTTTACCTCTAAAGGGAGCTATACAAGGAAAATAGGGAAAAATTGAAGTGGGACATTTTGTGGATATTTTCTCGTAGTTTGACCCTATGGATTTATAGAATTGCGGAAAACTTCATTTGGAGCTGTCCGGTCCTGAATTGGAGCAGATACCAGGGAACGCCCGATTACGTATACCTCCAAAGGGAGCTATACAAGGAAATTGGGAAAAAATTGAAGCGGACCGTTTTGTGGATATTTTCTCGTAGTTTGAACCTATGGGTTTATAGAATTGCGGAAAACTTTATTTGGAGCTGTCCGGGCCTGAATTGGACCAGATACCAAGGGACGCCCAATTACATATACCTCTAAAGGGAGCTATACAATGAAAATGGGGGAAAATTGAAGCGGGACGTTTTGAGGATATTTTCTCGTAGCTTTGACCCTATGGGTTTATAGAATTGTAGAAAACTTCATTTGGGGATGTCTGGGGCTGAATTGGAAAAGATACTCGGGGACGTCCAATTACGTTTACCTCTAAAGGGAGCTATACAAGGAAAATAGGGAAAAATTGAAGTGGGACATTTTGTGGATATTTTCTCGTAGTTTGACCCTATGGATTTATAGAATTGCGGAAAACTTCATTTGGAGCTGTCCGGTCCTGAATTGGAGCAGATACCAGGGAACGCCCGATTACGTATACCTCCAAAGGGAGCTATACAAGGAAATTAGGAAAAAATTGAAGCGGACCGTTTTGTAGATATTTTCTCGTAGTTTGAACCTATGGGTTTATAGAATTGCGGAAAACTTTATTTGGAGTTGTCCGGGCCTGAATTGGACCAGATACCAAGGGACGCCCGATTACATATACCTCTAAAGGGAGCTATACAATGAAAATGGGGGAAAATTGAAGCGGGACGTTTTGAGGATATTTTCTCGTAGCTTTGACCCTATGGGTTTATAGAATTGTAGAAAACTTCATTTGGGGATGTTTGGGGCTGAATTGGAAAAGATACTTGGGGACGTCCAATTACGTTTACCTCTAAAGGGAGCTATACAAGGAAAATAGGGAAAAATTGAAGTGGGACATTTTGTGGATATTTTCTCGTAGTTTGACCCTATGGATTTATAGAATTGCGGAAAACTTCATTTGGAGCTGTCCGGTCCTGAATTGGAGCAGATACCAGGGAACGCCCGATTACGTATACCTCCAAAGGGAGCTATACAAGGAAATTGGGAAAAAATTGAAGCGGACCGTTTTGTGGATATTTTCTCGTAGTTTGAACCTATGGGTTTATAGAATTGCGGAAAACTTTATTTGGAGCTGTCCGGGCCTGAATTGGACCAGATACCAAGGGACGCCCGATTACATATACCTCTAAAGGGAGCTATACAATGAAAATGGGGGAAAATTGAAGCGGGACGTTTTGAGGATATTTTCTCGTAGCTTTGACCCTATGGGTTTATAGAATTGTAGAAAACTTCATTTGGGGATGTCTGGGGCTGAATTGGAAA
Organism: Heracleum sosnowskyi; assembly: GCA_030848705.1. Classification (NCBI taxonomy): domain Eukaryota; kingdom Viridiplantae; phylum Streptophyta; class Magnoliopsida; order Apiales; family Apiaceae; genus Heracleum; species Heracleum sosnowskyi. The sequence continues at coordinate 53,020,661 of CM061236.1, forward strand.
AGATACTCGGGGACGTCCAATTACGTTTACCTCTAAAGGGAGCTATACAAAGAAAATAGGGAAAAATTGAAGTGGGACATTTTGTGGATATTTTCTCGTAGTTTGATCCTATGGATTTATAGAATTGCGGAAAACTTCATTTGGAGCTGTCCGGTCCTGAATTGGAACAGATAAAAGGGAACGCCCGATTACGTATACCTCCAAAGGGAGCTATACAAGGAAATTGGGAAAAAATTGAAGTGGACCGTTTTGTGGATATTTTCTCGTAGCTTTGACCCTATGGGTTTATAGAATTGTAGAAAACTTCATTTGGGGATGTCTGGGGCTGAATTGGAAAATATACTCGGGGACGTCCAATTACGTTTACCTCTAAAGGGAGCTATACAAGGAAAATAGGGAAAAATTGAAGTGGGACATTTTGTGGATATTTTCTCGTAGTTTGACCCTATGGATTTATAGAATTGTGGAAAACTTCATTTGGAGCTGTCCGGTCCTGAATTGGAGCAGATACCAGGGAACGCCCGATTACGTATACCTCCAAAGGGAGCTATACAAGGAAATTGGGAAAAAATTGAAGCGGACCGTTTTGTGGATATTTTCTCGTAGTTTGAACCTATGGGTTTATAGAATTGCGGAAAACTTTATTTGGAGCTGTCCGGGCCTGAATTGGACCAGATACCAAGGGACGCCCGATTACATATACCTCTAAAGGGAGCTATACAATGAAAATGGGGGAAAATTGAAGCGGGACGTTTTGTGGATATTTTCTCGTAGCTTTGACCCTATGGGTTTATAGAATTGTAGAAAACTTCATTTGGGGATGTCTGGGGCTGAATTGGAAAAGATACTCGGGGACGTCCAATTACGTTTACCTCTAAAGGGAGCTATACAAGGAAAATAGGGAAAAATTGAAGTGGGACATTTTGTGGATATTTTCTCGTAGTTTGACCCTATGGATTTATAGAATTGCGGAAAACTTCATTTGGAGCTGTCCGGTCCTGAATTGGAGCAGATACCAGGGAACGTCCGATTACGTATACCTCCAAAGGGAGCTATACAAGGAAATTAGGAAAAAATTGAAGCGGACCGTTTTGTAGATATTTTCTCGTAGTTTGAACCTATGGGTTTATAGAATTGCGGAAAACTTTATTTGGAGTTGTCCGGGCCTGAATTGGACCAGATACCAAGGGACGCCCGATTACATATACCTCTAAAGGGAGCTATACAATGAAAATGGGGGAAAATTGAAGCGGGACGTTTTGAGGATATTTTCTCGTAGCTTTGACCCTATGGGTTTATAGAATTGTAGAAAACTTCATTTGGGGATGTCTGGGGCTGAATTGGAAAAGATACTTGGGGACGTCCAATTACGTTTACCTCTAAAGGGAGCTATACAAGGAAAATAGGGAAAAATTGAAGTGGGACATTTTGTGGATATTTTCTCGTAGTTTGACCCTATGGATTTATAGAATTGCGGAAAACTTCATTTGGAGCTGTCCGGTCCTGAATTGGAGCAGATACCAGGGAACGCCCGATTACGTATACCTCCAAAGGGAGCTATACAAGGAAATTGGGAAAAAATTGAAGCGGACCGTTTTGTGGATATTTTCTCGTAGTTTGAACCTATGGGTTTATAGAATTGCGGAAAACTTTATTTGGAGCTGTCCGGGCCTGAATTGGACCAGATACCAAGGGACGCCCGATTACATATACCTCTAAAGGGAGCTATACAATGAAAATGGGGGAAAATTGAAGCGGGACGTTTTGAGGATATTTTCTCGTAGCTTTGACCCTATGGGTTTATAGAATTGTAGAAAACTTCATTTGGGGATGTCTGGGGCTGAATTGGAAAAGATACTTGGGGACGTCCAATTACGTTTACCTCTAAAGGGAGCTATACAAGGAAAATAGGGAAAAATTGAAGTGGGACATTTTGTGGATATTTTCTCGTAGTTTGACCCTATGGATTTATAGAATTGCGGAAAACTTCATTTGGAGCTGTCCGGTCCTGAATTGGAGCAGATACCAGGGAACGCCCGATTACGTATACCTCCAAAGGGAGCTATACAAGGAAATTGGGAAAAAATTGAAGCGGACCGTTTTGTGGATATTTTCTCGTAGTTTGAACCTATGGGTTTATAGAATTGCGGAAAACTTTATTTGGAGCTGTCCGGGCCTGAATTGGACCAGATACCAAGGGACGCCCGATTACATATACCTCTAAAGGGAGCTATACAATGAAAATGGGGGAAAATTGAAGCGGGACGTTTTGAGGATATTTTCTCGTAGCTTTGACCCTATGGGTTTATAGAATTGTAGAAAACTTCATTTGGGGATGTCTGGGGCTGAATTGGAAAAGATACTCGGGGACGTCCAATTACGTTTACCTCTAAAGGGAGCTATACAAGGAAAATAGGGAAAAATTGAAGTGGGACATTTTGTGGATATTTTCTCGTAGTTTGATCCTATGGATTTATAGAATTGCGGAAAACTTCATTTGGAGCTGTCCAGTCCTGAATTGGAACAGATAAAAGGGAACACCCGATTACGTATACCTCCAAAGGGAGCTATACAAGGAAATTGGGAAAAAATTGAAGTGGACCGTTTTGTGGATATTTTCTCGTAGCTTTGACCCTATGGGTTTATAGAATTGTAGAAAACTTCATTTGGGGATGTCTGGGCCTGAATTGGAAAATATACTCGGGGACGTCCAATTACGTTTACCTCTAAAGGGAGCTATACAAGGAAAATAGGGAAAAATTGAAGTGGGACATTTTGTGGATATTTTCTCGTAGTTTGACCCTATGAATTTATAGAATTGTGGAAAACTTCATTTGGAGCTGTCCGGTCCTGAATTGGAGCAGATACCAGGGAACGCCCGATTACGTATACCTCCAAAGGGAGCTATACAAGGAAATTGGGAAAAAATTGAAGCGGACCGTTTTGTGGATATTTTCTCGTAGTTTGAACCTATGGGTTTATAGAATTGCGGAAAACTTTATTTGGAGCTGTCCGGGCCTGAATTGGACCAGATACCAAGGGACGCCCGATTACATATACCTCTAAAGGGAGCTATACAATGAAAATGGGGGAAAATTGAAGCGGGACGTTTTGTGGATATTTTCTCGTAGCTTTGACCCTATGGGTTTATAGAATTGTAGAAAACTTCATTTGGGGATGTCTGGGGCTGAATTGGAAAAGATACTCGGGGACGTCCAATTACGTTTACCTCTAAAGGGAGCTATACAAGGAAAATAGGGAAAAATTGAAGTGGGACATTTTGTGGATATTTTCTCGTAGTTTGACCCTATGGATTTATAGAATTGCGGAAAACTTCATTTGGAGCTGTCCGGTCCTGAATTGGAGCAGATACCAGGGAACGTCCGATTACGTATACCTCCAAAGGGAGCTATACAAGGAAATTAGGAAAAAATTGAAGCGGACCGTTTTGTAGATATTTTCTCGTAGTTTGAACCTATGGGTTTATAGAATTGCGGAAAACTTTATTTGGAGTTGTCCGGGCCTGAATTGGACCAGATACCAAGGGACGCCCGATTACATATACCTCTAAAGGGAGCTATACAATGAAAATGGGGGAAAATTGAAGCGGGACGTTTTGAGGATATTTTCTCGTAGCTTTGACCCTATGGGTTTATAGAATTGTAGAAAACTTCATTTGGGGATGTCTGGGGCTGAATTGGAAAAGATACTTGGGGACGTCCAATTACGTTTACCTCTAAAGGGAGCTATACAAGGAAAATAGGGAAAAATTGAAGTGGGACATTTTGTGGATATTTTCTCGTAGTTTGACCCTATGGATTTATAGAATTGCGGAAAACTTCATTTGGAGCTGTCCGGTCCTGAATTGGAGCAGATACCAGGGAACGCCCGATTACGTATACCTCCAAAGGGAGCTATACAAGGAAATTGGGAAAAAATTGAAGCGGACCGTTTTGTGGATATTTTCTCGTAGTTTGAACCTATGGGTTTATAGAATTGCGGAAAACTTTATTTGGAGCTGTTCGGGCCTGAATTGGACCAGATACCAAGGGACGCCCGATTACATATACCTCTAAAGGGAGCTATACAATGAAAATGGGGGAAAATTGAAGCGGGACGTTTTGAGGATATTTTCTCGTAGCTTTGACCCTATGGGTTTATAGAATTGTAGAAAACTTCATTTGGGGATGTCTGGGGCTGAATTGGAAAAGATACTCGGGGACGTCCAATTACGTTTACCTATAAAGGGAGCTATACAAGGAAAATAGGGAAAAATTGAAGTGGGACATTTTGTGGATATTTTCTCGTAGTTTGATCCTATGGATTTATAGAATTGCGGAAAACTTCATTTGGAGCTGTCCGGTCCTGAATTGGAACAGATAAAAGGGAACGCCCGATTACGTATACCTCCAAAGGGAGCTATACAAGGAAATTGGGAAAAAATTGAAGTGGACCGTTTTGTGGATATTTTCTCGTAGCTTTGACCCTATGGGTTTATAGAATTGTAGAAAACTTCATTTGGGGATGTCTGGGGCTGAATTGGAAAATATACTCGGGGACGTCCAATTACGTTTACCTCTAAAGGGAGCTATACAAGGAAAATAGGGAAAAATTGAAGTGGGACATTTTGTGGATATTTTCTCGTAGTTTGACCCTATGGATTTATAGAATTGCGGAAAACTTCATTTGGAGCTGTCCGGTCCTGAATTGGAGCAGATACCAGGGAACGCCCGATTACGTATACCTCCAAAGGGAGCTATACAAGGAAATTGGGAAAAAATTGAAGCGGACCGTTTTGTGGATATTTTCTCGTAGTTTGAACCTATGGGTTTATAGAATTGCGGAAAACTTTATTTGGAGCTGTCCGGGCCTGAATTGGACCAGATACCAAGGGACGCCCGATTACATATACCTCTAAAGGGAGCTATACAATGAAAATGGGGGAAAATTGAAGCGGGACGTTTTGTGGATATTTTCTCGTAGCTTTGACCCTATGGGTTTATAGAATTGTAGAAAACTTCATTTGGGGATGTCTGGGGCTGAATTGGAAAAGATACTCGGGGACGTCCAATTACGTTTACCTCTAAAGGGAGCTATACAAGGAAAATAGGGAAAAATTGAAGTGGGACATTTTGTGGATATTTTCTCGTAGTTTGACCCTATGGATTTATAGAATTGCGGAAAACTTCATTTGGAGCTGTCCGGTCCTGAATTGGAGCAGATACCAGGGAACGCCCGATTACGTATACCTCCAAAGGGAGCTATACAAGGAAATTAGGAAAAAATTGAAGCGGACCGTTTTGTAGATATTTTCTCGTAGTTTGAACCTATGGGTTTATAGAATTGCGGAAAACTTTATTTGGAGTTGTCCGGGCCTGAATTGGACCAGATACCAAGGGACGCCCGATTACATATACCTCTAAAGGGAGCTATACAATGAAAATGGGGGAAAATTGAAGCGGGACGTTTTGAGGATATTTTCTCGTAGCTTTGACCCTATGGGTTTATAGAATTGTAGAAAACTTCATTTGGGGATGTCTGGGGCTGAATTGGAAAAGATACTTGGGGACGTGCAATTACGTTTACCTCTAAAGGGAGCTATACAAGGAAAATAGGGAAAAATTGAAGTGGGACATTTTGTGGATATTTTCTCGTAGTTTGACCCTATGGATTTATAGAATTGCGGAAAACTTCATTTGGAGCTGTCCGGTCCTGAATTGGAGCAGATACCAGGGAACGCCCGATTACGTATACCTCCAAAGGGAGCTATACAAGGAAATTGGGAAAAAATTGAAGCGGACCGTTTTGTGGATATTTTCTCGTAGTTTGAACCTATGGGTTTATAGAATTGCGGAAAACTTTATTTGGAGCTGTCCGGGCCTGAATTGGACCAGATACCAAGGGACGCCCGATTACATATACCTCTAAAGGGAGCTATACAATGAAAATGGGGGAAAATTGAAGCGGGACGTTTTGAGGATATTTTCTCGTAGCTTTGACCGTATGGGTTTATAGAATTGTAGAAAACTTCATTTGGGGATGTCTGGGGCTGAATTGGAAAAGATACTCGGGGACGTCCAATTACGTTTACCTCTAAAGGGAGCTATACAAGGAAAATAGGGAAAAATTGAAGTGGGACATTTTGTGGATATTTTCTCGTAGTTTGATCCTATGGATTTATAGAATTGCGGAAAACTTCATTTGGAGCTGTCCGGTCCTGAATTGGAACAGATAAAAGGGAACGCCCGATTACGTATACCTCCAAAGGGAGCTATACAAGGAAATTGGGAAAAAATTGAAGTGGACCGTTTTGTGGATATTTTCTCGTAGCTTTGACCCTATGGGTTTATAGAATTGTAGAAAACTTCATTTGGGGATGTCTGGGGCTGAATTGGAAAATATACTCGGGGACGTCCAATTACGTTTACCTCTAAAGGGAGCTATACAAGGAAAATAGGGAAAAATTGAAGTGGGACATTTTGTGGATATTTTCTCGTAGTTTGACCCTATGGATTTATAGAATTGCGGAAAACTTCATTTGGAGCTGTCCGGTCCTGAATTGGAGCAGATACCAGGGAACGCCCGATTACGTATACCTCCAAAGGGAGCTATACAAGGAAATTGGGAAAAAATTGAAGCGGACCGTTTTGTGGATATTTTCTCGTAGTTTGAACCTATGGGTTTATAGAATTGCGGAAAACTTTATTTGGAGCTGTCCGGGCCTGAATTGGACCAGATACCAAGGGACGCCCAATTACATATACCTCTAAAGGGAGCTATACAATGAAAATGGGGGAAAATTGAAGCGGGACGTTTTGAGGATATTTTCTCGTAGCTTTGACCCTATGGGTTTATAGAATTGTAGAAAACTTCATTTGGGGATGTCTGGGGCTGAATTGGAAAAGATACTCGGGGACGTCCAATTACGTTTACCTCTAAAGGGAGCTATACAAGGAAAATAGGGAAAAATTGAAGTGGGACATTTTGTGGATATTTTCTCGTAGTTTGACCCTATGGATTTATGGAATTGCGGAAAACTTCATTTGGAGCTGTCCGGTCCTGAATTGGAGCAGATACCAGGGAACACCCGATTACGTATACCTCCAAAGGGAGCTATACAAGGAAATTAGGAAAAAATTGAAGCGGACCGTTTTGTAGATATTTTCTCGTAGTTTGAACCTATGGGTTTATAGAATTGCGGAAAACTTTATTTGGAGTTGTCCGGGCCTGAATTGGACCAGATACCAAGGGACGCCCGATTACATATACCTCTAAAGGGAGCTATACAATGAAAATGGGGGAAAATTGAAGCGGGACGTTTTGAGGATATTTTCTCGTAGCTTTGACCCTATGGGTTTATAGAATTGTAGAAAACTTCATTTGGGGATGTCTGGGGCTGAATTGGAAAAGATACTTGGGGACGTCCAATTACGTTTACCTCTAAAGGGAGCTATACAAGGAAAATAGGGAAAAATTGAAGTGGGACATTTTGTGGATATTTTCTCGTAGTTTGACCCTATGGATTTATAGAATTGCGGAAAACTTCATTTGGAGCTGTCCGGTCCTGAATTGGAGCAGATACCAGGGAACGCCCGATTACGTATACCTCCAAAGGGAGCTATACAAGGAAATTGGGAAAAAATTGAAGCGGACCGTTTTGTGGATATTTTCTCGTAGTTTAAACCTATGGGTTTATAGAATTGCGGAAAACTTTATTTGGAGCTGTCCGGGCCTGAATTGGACCAGATACCAAGGGACGCCCGATTACATATACCTCTAAAGGGAGCTATACAATGAAAATGGGGGAAAATTGAAGCGGGACGTTTTGAGGATATTTTCTCGTAGCTTTGACCCTATGGGTTTATAGAATTGTAGAAAACTTCATTTGGGGATGTCTGGGGCTGAATTGGAAAAGATACTCGGGGACGTCCAATTACGTTTACCTCTAAAGGGAGCTATACAAGGAAAATAGGGAAAAATTGAAGTGGGACATTTTGTGGATATTTTCTCGTAGTTTGATCCTATGGATTTATAGAATTGCGGAAAACTTCATTTGGAGCTGTCCGGTCCTGAATTGGAACAGATAAAAGGGAACGCCCGATTACGTATACCTCCAAAGGGAGCTATACAAGGAAATTGGGAAAAAATTGAAGTGGACCGTTTTGTGGATATTTTCTCGTAGTTTGAACCTATGGGTTTATAGAATTGCGGAAAACTTTATTTGGAGCTGTCCGGGCCTGAATTGGACCAGATACCAAGGGACGCCCGATTACATATACCTCTAAAGGGAGCTATACAATGAAAATGGGGGAAAATTGAAGCGGGACGTTTTGTGGATATTTTCTCGTAGCTTTGACCCTATGGGTTTATAGAATTGTAGAAAACTTCATTTGGGGATGTCTGGGGCTGAATTGGAAAAGATACTCGGGGACGTCCAATTACGTTTACCTCTAAAGGGAGCTATACAAGGAAAATAGGGAAAAATTGAAGTGGGACATTTTGTGGATATTTTCTCGTAGTTTGACCCTATGGATTTATAGAATTGCGGAAAACTTCATTTGGAGCTGTCCGGTCCTGAATTGGAGCAGATACCAGGGAACACCCGATTACGTATACCTCCAAAGGGAGCTATACAAGGAAATTAGGAAAAAATTGAAGCGGACCGTTTTGTAGATATTTTCTCGTAGTTTGAACCTATGGGTTTATAGAATTGCGGAAAACTTTATTTGGAGTTGTCCGGGCCTGAATTGGACCAGATACCAAGGGACGCCCGATTACATATACCTCTAAAGGGAGCTATACAATGAAAATGGGGGAAAATTGAAGCGGGACGTTTTGAGGATATTTTCTCGTAGCTTTGACCCTATGGGTTTATAGAATTGTAGAAAACTTCATTTGGGGATGTCTGGGGCTGAATTGGAAAAGATACTTGGGGACGTCCAATTACGTTTACCTCTAAAGGGAGCTATACAAGGAAAATAGGGAAAAATTGAAGTGGGACATTTTGTGGATATTTTCTCGTAGTTTGACCCTATGGATTTATAGAATTGCGGAAAACTTCATTTGGAGCTGTCCGGTCCTGAATTGGAGCAGATACCAGGGAACGCCCGATTACGTATACCTCCAAAGGGAGCTATACAAGGAAATTGGGAAAAAATTGAAGCGGACCGTTTTGTGGATATTTTCTCGTAGTTTAAACCTATGGGTTTATAGAATTGCGGAAAACTTTATTTGGAGCTGTCCGGGCCTGAATTGGACCAGATACCAAGGGACGCCCGATTACATATACCTCTAAAGGGAGCTATACAATGAAAATGGGGGAAAATTGAAGCGGGACGTTTTGAGGATATTTTCTCGTAGCTTTGACCCTATGGGTTTATAGAATTGTAGAAAACTTCATTTGGGGATGTCTGGGGCTGAATTGGAAAAGATACTCGGGGACGTCCAATTACGTTTACCTCTAAAGGGAGCTATACAAGGAAAATAGGGAAAAATTGAAGTGGGACATTTTGTGGATATTTTCTCGTAGTTTGATCCTATGGATTTATAGAATTGCGGAAAACTTCATTTGGAGCTGTCCGGTCCTGAATTGGAACAGATAAAAGGGAACGCCCGATTACGTATACCTCCAAAGGGAGCTATACAAGGAAATTGGGAAAAAATTGAAGTGGACCGTTTTGTGGATATTTTCTCGTAGTTTGAACCTATGGGTTTATAGAATTGCGGAAAACTTTATTTGGAGCTGTCCGGGCCTGAATTGGACCAGATACCAAGGGACGCCCGATTACATATACCTCTAAAGGGAGCTATACAATGAAAATGGGGGAAAATTGAAGCGGGACGTTTTGTGGATATTTTCTCGTAGCTTTGACCCTATGGGTTTATAGAATTGTAGAAAACTTCATTTGGGGATGTCTGGGGCAGAATTGGAAAAGATACTCGGGGACGTCCAATTACGTTTACCTCTAAAGGGAGCTATACAAGGAAAATAGGGAAAAATTGAAGTGGGACATTTTTTGGATATTTTCTCGTAGTTTGACCCTATGGATTTATAGAATTGCGGAAAACTTCATTTGGAGCTGTCCGGTCCTGAATTGGAGCAGATACCAGGGAAAGCCCGATTACGTATACCTCCAAAGGCAGCTATACAAGGAAATTGGGAAAAAATTGAAGCGGACCGTTTTGTGGATATTTTCTCGTAGTTTGAACCTATGGGTTTATAGATTTGCGGAAAACTTTATTTGGAGCTGTCCGGGCCTGAATTGGACCAGATACCAAGGGACGCCCGATTACATATACCTCTAAAGGGAGCTATACAATGAAAATGGGGGAAAATTGAAGCGGGACGTTTTGAGGATATTTTCTCGTAGCTTTGACCCTATGGGTTTATAGAATTGTAGAAAACTTCATTTGGGGATGTCTGGGGCTGAATTGGAGCAGATACTTGGGGACGTCCAATTACGTTTACCTCTAAAGGGAGCTATACAAGTAAAATAGGGAAAAATTGAAGTGGGACATTTTGTGGATATTTTCTCGTAGTTTGACCCTATGGATTTATAGAATTGCGGAAAACTTCATTTGGAGCTGTCCGGTCCTGAATTGGAGCAGATACCAGGGAACGCCCGATTACGTATACCTCCAAAGGGAGCTATACAAGGAAATTGGGAAAAAATTGAAGCGGACCGTTTTGTGGATATTTTCTCGTAGTTTGAACCTATGGGTTTATAGAATTGCGGAAAACTTTATTTGGAGCTGTCCGGGCCTGAATTGGACCAGATACCAAGGGACGCCCGATTACATATACCTCTAAAGGGAGCTATACAATGAAAATGGGGGAAAATTGAAGCGGGACGTTTTGAGGATATTTTCTCGTAGCTTTGACCCTATGGGTTTATAGAATTGTAGAAAACTTCATTTGGGGATGTCTGGGGCTGAATTGGAAAAGATACTCGGGGACGTCCAATTACGTTTACCTCTAAAGGGAGCTATACAAGGAAAATAGGGAAAAATTGAAGTGGGACATTTTGTGGATATTTTCTCGTAGTTTGACCCTATGGATTTATAGAATTGCGGAAAACTTCATTTGGAGCTGTCCGGTCCTGAATTGGAGCAGATACCAGGGAACGCCCGATTACGTATACCTCCAAAGGGAGCTATACAAGGAAATTGGGAAAAAATTGAAGCGGACCGTTTTGTGGATATTTTCTCGTAGTTTGAACCTATGGGTTTATAGAATTGCGGAAAACTTTATTTGGAGCTGTCCGGGCCTGAATTGGACCAGATACCAAGGGACGTCCGATTACATATACCTCTAAAGGGAGCTATACAATGAAAATGGGGGAAAATTGAAGCGGGACGTTTTGAGGATATTTTCTCGTAGCTTTGACCCTATTGGTTTATAGAATTGTAGAAAACTTCATTTGGGGATGTCTGGGGCTGAATTGGAAAAGATACTCGGGGACGTCCAATTACGTTTACCTCTAAAGGGAGCTATACAAGGAAAATAGGGAAAAATTGAAGTGGGACATTTTGTGGATATTTTCTCGTAGTTTGACCCTATGGATTTATAGAATTGCGGAAAACTTCATTTGGAGCTGTCCGGTCCTGAATTGGAGCAGATACCAGGGAACGCCCGATTACGTATACCTCAAAAGGGAGCTATACAAGGAAATTGGGAAAAAATTGAAGCGGACCGTTTTGTGGATATTTTCTCGTAGTTTGAACCTATGGGTTTATAGAATTGCGGAAAACTTTATTTGGAGCTGTCCGAGCCTGAATTGGACCAGATACCAAGGGACGCCCGATTACATATACCTCTAAAGGGAGCTATACAATGAAAATGGGGGAAAATTGAAGCGGGACGTTTTTAGGATATTTTCTCGTAGCTTTGACCCTATGGGTTTATAGAATTGTAGAAAACTTCATTTGGGGATGTCTGGGGCTGAATTGGAAAAGATACTTGGGGACGTCCAATTACGTTTACCTCTAAAGGGAGCTATACAAGGAAAATAGGGAAAAATTGAAGTGGGACATTTTGTGGATATTTTCTCGTAGTTTGACCCTATGGATTTATAGAATTGCGGAAAACTTCAGTTGGAGCTGTCTGGTCCTGAATTGGAGCAGATACCAGGGAACGCCCGATTACGTATACCTCCAAAGGGAGCTATACAAGGAAATTGGGAAAAAATTGAAGCGGACCGTTTTGTGGATATTTTCTCGTAGTTTGAACCTATGGGTTTATAGAATTGCGGAAAACTTTATTTGGAGCTGTCCGGGCCTGAATTGGACCAGATACCAAGGGATGCCCGATTACATATACCTCTAAAGGGAGCTATACAATGAAAATGGGTCAAAATTGAAGAGGGACGTTTTGTGGATATTTTCTCATAGTTTTGACCCTATGGGTTTATAGAATTGTAGAAAACTTCATTTGGGGATGTCTGGGGCTGAATCGGAATAGATACTCGGGGACGTCCAATTACGTTAACCTCTAAAGGGAGCTATACAAGGAAAATAGGGAAAAATTGAAGTGGGATATTTTATGGATATTTTCTCGTTGTTTGACCCTATGGATTTATAGAATTGCGGAAAACTTCATTTGGAGCTGTCCGGTCCTGAATTGGAGTAGATACCAGGGAACGCCCGATTACGTATACCTCCAAAGGGGCTATACAAGGAAATTGGGAAAAAATTGAAGCGGACCGTTTTGTGGATATTTTCTCGTAGTTTGAACCTATGGGTTTATAGAATTGCGGAAAACTTTATTTGGAGCTGTCCGGGCCTGAATTGGACCAGATACCAAGTGACGCCCGATTACATATACCTCTAAAGGGAGCTATACAATGAAAATGGGGGAAAATTGAAGCGGGACGTTTTGTGGATATTTTCTCGTAGCTTTGACCCTATGGGTTTATAGAATTGTAGAAAACTTCATTTGGGGATGTCTGGGGCTGAATTGGAAAAGATACTCGGGGACGTCCAATTACGTTTACCTCTAAAGGGAGCTATACAAGGAAAATAGGGAAAAATTGAAGTGGGACATTTTGTGGATATTTTCTCGTAGTTTGACCCTATGGATTTATAGAATTGCGGAAAACTTCATTTGGAGCTGTCCGGTCCTGAATTGGAGCAGATACCAGGGAACGCCCGATTACGTATACCTCCAAAGGGAGCTATACAAGGAAATTGGGAAAAAATTGAAGCGGACCGTTTTGTGGATATTTTCTCGTAGTTTGAACCTATGGGTTTATAGAATTGCGGAAAACTTTATTTGGAGCTGTCCGGGCCTAAATTGGACCAGATACCAAGGGACGCCCGATTACATATACCTCTAAAGGGAGCTATACAATGAAAATGGGGGAAAATTGAAGCGGGACGTTTTGAGGATATTTTCTCGTAGCTTTGACCCTATGGGTTTATAGAATTGTAGAAAACTTCATTTGGGGATGTCTGGGGCTGAATTGGAAAAGATACTCGGGGACGTCCAATTACGTTTACCTCTAAAGGGAGCTATACAAGGAAAATAGGGAAAAATTGAAGTGGGACATTTTGTGGATATTTTCTCGTAGTTTGACCCTATGGATTTATAGAATTGCGGAAAACTTCATTTGGAGCTGTCCGGTCCTGAATTGGAGCAGATACTAGGGAACGCCCGATTACGTATACCTCCAAAGGGAGCTATACAAGGAAATTGGGAAAAAATTGAAGCGGACCGTTTTGTGGATATTTTCTCGTATTTTGAACCTATGGGTTTATAGAATTGCGGAAAACTTTATTTGGAGCTGTCCGGGCCTGAATTGGACCAGATACCAAGGGATGCCCGATTACATATACCTCTAAAGGGAGCTATACAATGAAAATGGGTCAAAATTGAAGCGGGACGTTTTGTGGATATTTTCTCGTAGTTTTGACCCTATGGGTTTATAGAATTGTAGAAAACTTCATTTGGGGATGTCTGGGGCTGAATCGGAACAGATACTCGGGGACGTCCAATTACGTTAACCTCTAAAGGGAGCTATACAAGGAAAATAGGGAAAAATTGAAGTGGGATATTTTATGGATATTTTCTCGTTGTTTGACCCTATGGATTTATAGAATTACGGAAAACTTCATTTGGAGCTGTCCGGTCCTGAATTGGAGCAGATACCAGGGAACGCCCGATTACGTATACCTCCAAAGGGGCTATACAAGGAAATTGGGAAAAAATTGAAGCGGACCGTTTTGTGGATATTTTCTCGTAGTTTGAACCTATGGGTTTATAGAATTGCGGAAAACTTTATTTGGAGCTGTCCGGGCCTGAATTGGACCAGATACCAAGGGACGCCCGATTACATATACCTCTAAAGGGAGCTATACAATGAAAATGGGGGAAAATTGAAGCAGGACGTTTTGTGGATATTTTCTCGTAGCTTTGACCCTATGGGTTTATAGAATTGTAGAAAACTTCATTTGGGGATGTCTGGGGCTGAATTGGAAAAGATACTCGGGGACGTCCAATTACGTTTACCTCTAAAGGGAGCTATACAAGGAAAATAGGGAAAAATTGAAGTGGGACATTTTGTGGATATTTTCTCGTAGTTTGACCATGTAGATTTATAGAATTGCGGAAAACTTCATTTGGAGCTGTCCGGTCCTGAATTGGAGCAGATACCAGGGAACGCCCGATTACGTATACCTCCAAAGGGAGCTATACAAGGAAATTGGGAAAAAATTGAAGCGGACCGTTTTGTGGATATTTTCTCGAAGTTTGAACCTATGAGTTTATAGAATTGCGGAAAACTTTATTTGGAGCTGTCCGGGCCTGAATTGGACCAGATACCAAGGGACGCCCGATTACATATACCTCCAAAGGGAGCTATACAATGAAAATGGGGGAAAATTGAAGCGGGACGTTTTGTGGATATTTTCTCGTAGCTTTGACCCTATGGGTTTATAGAATTGTACAAAACTTCATTTGGGGATGTCTGGGGCTGAATTGGAAAAGATACTCGGGGACGTCCAATTACGTTTACCTCTAAAGGGAGCTATACAAGGAAAATAGGGAAAAATTGAAGTGGGACATTTTGTGGATATTTTCTCGTAGTTTGACCCTATGGATTTATAGAATTGCGAAAAACTTCATTTGGAGCTGTCCGGTCCTGAATTGGAGCAGATACCAGGGAACGCCCGATTACGTATACCTCCAAAGGGAGCTATACAAGGAAATTGGGAAAAAATTGAAGCGGACCGTTTTGTGGATATTTTCTCGTAGTTTGAACCTATGGGTTTATAGAATTGCGGAAAACTTTATTTGGAGCTGTCCGGGCCTGAATTGGACCAGATACCAAGGGACGCCCGATTACATATACCTCTAAAGGGAGCTATACAATGAAAATAGGGGAATATTGAAGCGGGACGTTTTGTGGATATTTTCTCGTAGCTTTGACCCTATGGGTTTATAGAATTGTAGAAAACTTCATTTGGGGATGTCTGGGGCTGAATTGGAAAAGATACTCGGGGACGTCCAATTACATTTACCTCTAAAGGGAGCTATACAAGGAAAATAGGGAAAAATTGAAGTGGGACATTTTTTGGATATTTTCTCGCAGTTTGACCCTATGGATTTATAAAATTGCGGAACACTTCATTTGGAGCTGTCCGGTCCTGAATTGGAGTAGATACCAGGGAACGCCCGATTACGTATACCTCCAAAGGGAGCTATACAAGGAAATTGGGAAAAAATTGAAGCGGACCGTTTTGTGGATATTTTCTCGTAGTTTGAACCCATGGGTTTATAGAATTGCGGAAAACTTTATTTGGAGCTGTCCGGGCCTGAATTGGACCAGTTACCAAGGGATGCCCGATTACATATACCTCTAAAGGGATCTATACAATGAAAATGGGTAAAAATTGAAGCGGGACGTTTTGTGGATATTTTCTCGTAGCTTTGACCCTATGGGTTTATAGAATTGTAGAAAACTTCATTTTGGGATGTCTGGGGCTGAATCGGAACAGATACTCGGGGACGTCCAATTACGTTAACCTCTAAAGGGAGCTATACAAGGAAAATAGGGAAAAATTGAAGTGGGATATTTTATGGATATTTTCTCGTAGTTTGACCCTATGGATTTATAGAATTGCGGAAAACTTCATTTGGAGGTGTCCGGTCCTGAATTGGAGCAGATACCAGGGAACGCCCGATTACGTATTCCTCCAAAGGGGATATACAAGGAAATTGGGAAAAATTGAAGCGGACCGTTTTGTGGATATTTTCTCGTAGTTTGAACCTATGGGTTTATAGAATTGCGGAAAACTTTATTTGGAGTTGTCCGGGCCTGAATTGGACTAGATACCAATGGACGCCCAATTACATATACCTCTAAAGGGAGCTATACAATGAAAATGGGGGAAAATTGAAGCGGGACGTTTTGTGGATATTTTCTCGTAGCTTTGACCCTATGGGTTTATAGAATTGTAGAAAACTTCATTTGGGGATGTCTGGGGCTGCATTGGAAAAGATACTAGGGAACGTCCAATTATGTTTACCTCTAAAGGGAGCTATACAAGGAAAATAGGGAAAAATTGAAGTGGGACATTTGGTGGATATTTTCTCGTAGTTTGACCCTATGGATTTATAGAATTGCGGAAAACTTCATTTGGAGCTGTCCGGTCCTGAATTGAAGCAGATACCAGGGAACGCCCGATTACGTATACATCCAAAGGGAGCTATACAAGGAAATTGGGAAAAAATTGAAGCGGACCGTTTTGTGGATATTTTCTCGTAGTTTGAACCTATGGGTTTATAGAATTGCGGAAAACTTTATTTGGAGCTGTCCGGGCCTGAATTGGACCAGATACCAATGGACGCCCGATTACATATACCTCTAAAGGGAGCTATACAATAAAAATGGGGGAAAATTGAAGCGGGACGTTTTGTGGATATTTTCTCGTAGCTTTGACCCTATGGGTTTATAGAATTGTAGAAAACTTCATTTGGGGATGTCTGGGGCTGAATTGGAAAAGATACTTGGGGACGTCCAATTACGTTTACCTCTAAAGGGAGCTATACAAGGAAAATAGGGAAAAATTGAAGTGGGACATTTTGTGGATATTTTCTCGTAGTTTGACCCTATAGATTTATAGAATTGCGGAAAACTTCATTTGGAGCTGTCCGGTCCTGAATTGGAGCAGATACCAGGGAACGCCCGATTACGTATACCTCCAAAGGGAGCTATACAAGGAAATTGGGAAAAAATTAAAGCGGACCGTTTTGTGGATATTTTCTCGTAGTTTGAACCTATGTGTTTATAGAATTGCGGAAAACTTTTTTGGAGCTGTCCGGGCCTGAATTGGACCAGATACCAAGGGACGCCCGATTACATATACCTCTAAAGGGAGCTATACAATGAAAATGGGGGAAAATTGAAGCGGGACGTTTTGTGGATATTTTCTCGTAGCTTTGACCCTATGGGTTTATAGAATTGTAGACAACTTCATTTGGGGATGTCTGGGGCTGAATTGGAAAAGATACTCGGGGACGTCCAATTACGTTTACCTCTAAAGGGAGCTATACAAGGAAAATAGGGAAAAATTAAAGTGGGACATTTTGTGGATATTTTCTCGTAGTTTGACCCTATGGATTTATAGAATTACGGAAAACTTCATTTGGAGCTGTCCGGTCCTGAATTGGAGCAGATACCAGGGAACGCCCGATTACGTATACATCCAAAGGGAGCTATACAAGGAAATTGGGAAAAAATTGAAGCAGACCGTTTTGTGGATATTTTCTCGTAGTTTGAACCTATGGGTTTATAGAATTGTGGAAAACTTTATTTGGAGCTGTCCGGGCCTGAATTGGACCAGATACCAAGGGACGCCCGATTACATATACCTCTAAAGGGAGCTATACAATGAAAATGGGGGAAAATTGAAGCGGGACGTTTTATGGATATTTTCTCGTAGCTTTGACCCTATGGGTTTATAGAATTGTAGAAAACTTCATTTGGGGATGTCTGGGGCTGAATTGGAAAAGATACTCGGGGACGTCCAATTACGTTTACCTCTAAAGGGAGCTATACAAGGAAAATAGGGAAAAATTGAAGTGGGACATTTTGTGGATATTTTCTCGTAGTTTGACCCTATGGATTTATAGAATTGCGGAAAACTTCATTTGGAGCTGTCCGGTCCTGAATTGGAGCAGATACCAGGGAACGCCCGATTACGTATACATCCAAAGGGGGCTATACAAGGAAATTGGGAAAAAATTGAAGCGGACCGTTTTGTGTATATTTTCTCGTAGTTTGAACGTATGGGTTTATAGAATTGCGGAAAACTTTATTTGGAGCTGTCCGGGCCTGAATTGGACCAGATACCAAGGGACGCCCGATTACATATACCTCAAAAGGGAGCTATACAATGAAAATGGGGGGAAATTGAAGCGGGACGTTTTGCGGATATTTTCTCGTAGCTTTGATCCTATGGGTTTATAGAATTGTAGAAAACTTCATTTGGGGATGTCTGGGGCTGAATTGGAAAAGATACTCGGGGACGTCAAATTACGTTTACCTCTAAAGGGAGCTATACCAGGAAAATAGGGAAAAATTGAAGTGGGACATTTTGTGGATATTTTCTCGTAGTTTGACCATGTAGATTTATAGAATTGCGGAAAACTTCATTTGGAGCTATCCGGTCCTGAATTGGAGCAGATACCAGGGAACGCCCGATTACGTATACCTCCAAAGGGAGCTATACAAGGAAATTGGGAAAAAATTGAAGCGGACCGTTTTGTGGATATTTTCTCGTAGTTTGAACCTATGGGTTTATAGAATTGCGGAAAACTTTATTTGGAGCTGTCCGGGCCTGAATTGGACCAGATACCAAGGGACTCCCGATTACATATACCTCTAAAGGGAGCTATACAATGAAAATGGGGGAAAATTGAAGCGGGACGTTTTGTGGATATTTTCTCGTAGCTTTGACCCTATGGGTTTATAGAATTGTAGAAAACTTCATTTGGGGATGTCTGGGGCTGAATTGGAAAAGATACTCGGGGACGTCCAATTACGTTTACCTCTAAAGGGAGCTATACAAGGAAAATAGGGAAAAATTAAAGTGGGACATTTTGTGGATATTTTCTCGTAGTTTGACCCTATGGATTTATAGAATTACGGAAAACTTCATTTGGAGCTGTCCGGTCCTGAATTGGAGCAGATACCAGGGAACGCCCGATTACGTATACATCCAAAGGGAGCTATACAAGGAAATTGGGAAAAAATTGAAGCGGACCGTTTTGTGGATATTTTCTCGTAGTTTGAACCTATGGGTTTATAGAATTGCGGAAAACTTTATTTGGAGCTGTCTCGGCCTGAATTGGACCAGATACCAAGGGACGCCCGATTACATATACCTCTAAAGGGAGCTATACAATGAAAATGGGGGAAAATTGAAGCGGGACGTTTTGTGGATATTTTCTCGTAGCTTTGACCCTATGGGTTTATAGAATTGTAGAAAACTTCATTTGGGGATGTCTGGGGCTGAATTGGAAAAGATACTCGGGGACGTCCAATTACGTTTACCTCTAAAGGGAGCTATACAAGGAAAATAGGGAAAAATTGAAGTGGGACATTTTGTGGATATTTTCTCGTAGTTTGACCCTATGGATTTATAGAATTGCGGAAAACTTCATTTGGAGCTGTCCGGTCCTGAATTGGAGCAGATACCAGGGAACGCCCGATTACGTATACCTCCAAAGGGAGCTATAGAAGGAAATTGGGAAAAAATTGAAGCGGACCGTTTTGTGGATATTTTCTCGTAGTTTGAACCTATGGGTTTATAGAATTGCGGAAAACTTTATTTGGAGCTGTCCGGGCCTGAATTGGACCAGATACCAAGGGACGCCCGATTACATATACCTCTAAAGGGAGCTACAATGAAAATGGGGGAAAATTGAAGCGGGACGTTTTGTGGATATTTTCTCGTAGCTTTGACCCTATGGGTTTATAGAATTGTATAAAACTTCATTTGGGGATGTCTGGGGCTGAATTGGAAAAGATACTCGGGGACGTCCAATTACGTTTACCTCTAAAGGGAGCTATACAAGGAAAATAGGGAAAAATTGAAGTGGGACATTTTGTGGATATTTTCTCGTAGTTTGACCCTATGGATTTATAGAATTGCGGAAAACTTCATTTGGAGCTGTCAGGTCCTGAATTGGAGCAGATACCAGGGAACGCCCGATTACGTATACATCCAAAGGGAGCTATACAAGGAAATTGGGAAAAAATTGAAGCGGACCGTTTTGTGTATATTTTCTCGTAGTTTGAACCTATGGGTTTATAGAATTGCGGAAAACTTTATTTGGAGCTGTCCGGGCCTGAATTGGACCAGATACCAAGGGACGCCCGATTACATATACCTCAAAAGGGAGCTATACAATGAAAATGGGGGGAAATTGAAGCGGGACGTTTTGTGGATATTTTCTCGTAGCTTTGATCCTATGGGTTTATAGAATTGTAGAAAACTTCATTTGGGGATGTCTGGGGCTGAATTGGAAAAGATACTCGGGGACGTCAAATTACGTTTACCTCTAAAGGGAGCTATACCAGGAAAATAGGGAAAAATTGAAGTGGGACATTTTGTGGATATTTTCTCGTAGTTTGACCATGTAGATTTATAGAATTGCGGAAAACTTCATTTGGAGCTATCCGGTCTTGAATTGGAGCAGATACCAGGGAACGCCCGATTACGTATACCTCCAAAGGGAGCTATACAAGGAAATTGGGAAAAAATTGAAGCGGACCGTTTTGTGGATATTTTCTCGTAGTTTGAACCTATGGGTTTATAGAATTGCGGAAAACTTTATTTGGAGCTGTCCGGGCCTGAATTGGACCAGATACCAAGGGACTCCCGATTATATATACCTCTAAAGGGAGCTATACAATGAAAATGGGGGAAAATTGAAGCGGGACGTTTTGTGGATATTTTTTCGTAGCTTTGACCCTATGGGTTTATAGAATTGTAGAAAACTTCATTTGGGGATGTCTGGGGCTGAATTGGAAAAGATACTCGGGGACGTCCAATTACGTTTACCTCTAAAGGGAGCTATACAAGGAAAATAGGGAAAAATTAAAGTGGGACATTTTGTGGATCTTTTCTCGTAGTTTGACCCTATGGATTTATAGAATTACGGAAAACTTCATTTGGAGCTGTCCGGTCCTGAATTGGAGCAGATACCAGGGAACGCCCGATTACGTATACATCCAAAGGGAGCTATACAAGGAAATTGGGAAAAAATTGAAGCGGACCGTTTTGTGGATATTTTCTCGTAGTTTGAACCTATGGGTTTATAGAATTGCGGAAAACTTTATTTGGAGCTGTCCGGGCCTGAATTGGACCAGATACCAAGGGACGCCCGATTACATATACCTCTAAAGGGAGCTATACAATGAAAATGGGGGAAAATTGAAGCGGGACGTTTTGTGGATATTTTCTCGTAGCTTTGACCCTATGGGTTTATAGAATTGTAGAAAACTTCATTTGGGGATGTCTGGGGCTGAATTGGAAAAGATACTCGGGGACGTCCAATTACGTTTACCTCTAAAGGGAGCTATACAAGGAAAATAGGGAAAAATTGAAGTGGGACATTTTGTGGATATTTTCTCGTAGTTTGACCCTATGGATTTATAGAATTGCGGAAAACTTCATTTGGAGCTGTCCGGTCCTGAATTGGAGCAGATACCAGGGAACGCCCGATTACGTATACCTCCAAAGGGAGCTATACAAGGAAATTGGGAAAAAATTGAAGCGGACCGTTTTGTGGATATTTTCTCGTAGTTTGAACCTATGGGTTTATAGAATTGCGCAAAACTTTATTTGGAGCTGTCCGGGCCTGAATTGGACCAGATACCAAGGGACGCCCGATTACATATACCTCTAAAGGGAGCTATACAATGAAAATGGGGGAAAATTGAAGCGGGACGTTTTGTGGATATTTTCTCGTAGCTTTGACCCTATGGGTTTATAGAATTGTATAAAACTTCATTTGGGGATGTCTGGGGCTGAATTGGAAAAGATACTCGGGGACGTCCAATTACGTTTACCTCTAAAGGGAGCTATACAAGGAAAATAGGGAAAAATTGAAGTGGGACATTTTGTGGATATTTTCTCGTAGTTTGACCCTATGGATTTATAAAATTGCGGAAAACTTCATTTGGAGCTGTCCGGTCCTGAATTGGAGCAGATACCAGGGAACGCCCGATTACGTATACATCCAAAGGGAGCTATACAAGGAAATTGGGAAAAAATTGAAGCGGACCGTTTTGTGGATATTTTCTCGTAGTTTGAACCTATGGGTTTATAGAATTGCGGAAAACTTTATTTGGAGCTGTCTGGGCCTGAATTGGACCAGATACCAAGGGACGCCCGATTACATATACCTCTAAAGGGAGCTATACAATGAAAATGGGGGAAAATTGAAGCGGGACGTTTTGTGGATATTTTCTCGTAGCTTTGACCCTATGGGTTTATAGAATTGTAGAAAACTTCATTTGGGGATGTCTGGGGCTGAATTGGAAAAGATACTCGGGGACGTCCAATTACGTTTACCTCTAAAGGGAGCTATACAAGGAAAATAGGGAAAAATTGAAGTGGGACATTTTTTGGATATTTTCTCGTAGTTTGACCCTATGGATTTATAGAATTGCGGAAAACTTTATTTGGAGCTGTCCGGGCCTGAATTGGACAAGATACCAAGGGATGCCCGATTACATATACCTCTAAAGGGAGCGATACAATGAAAATGGGTAAAAATTGAAGTGGGATGTTTTGTGGATATTTTCTCGTAGTTATGACCCTATGGGTTTATAGAATTGTAGAAAACTTCATTTGGGATGTCTAGGGCTGAATCGGAACAGATACTCGGGGACGTCCAATTACGTTTACCTCTAAAGGGAGCTATACAAGGAAAATAGGGAAAAATTGAAGTGGGACATTTTGTGGATATTTTCTCGTAGTTTGACCCTATGGATTTATAAAATTGCGGAAAACTTCATTTGGAGCTGTCCGGTCCTGAATTGGAGCAGATACCAGGGAACGCCCGATTACGTATACATCCAAAGGGAGCTATACAAGGAAATTGGGAAAAAATTGAAGCTGACCGTTTTGTGGATATTTTCTCGTAGTTTGAACCTATGGGTTTATAGAATTGCGGAAAACTTTATTTGGAGCTGTCCGGGCCTGAATTGGACCAGATACCAAGGGACGCCCGATTACATATACCCCTAAAGGGAGCTATACAATATAAATGGGGGAAAATTGAAGCGGGACGTTTTGTGGATATTTTCTCGTAGCTTTGACCCTATGGGTTTATAGAATTGTAGAAAACTTCATTTGGGGATGTCTAGGTCTGAATTGGAAAAGATACTCGGGGACGTCCAATTACGTTTACCTCTAAAGGGAGCTATACAAGGAAAATAGGGAAAAATTGAAGTGGGACATTTTGTGGATATTTTCTCGTAGTTGACCCTATGGATTTATAAAATTGCGGAAAACTTCATTTGGAGCAGTCCGGTCCTGAATTGGAGCAGATACCAGGGAACGCCCGATTACGTATACCTCCAAAGGGAGCTATACAATGAAAATGGGTAAAAATTGAAGCGGGACGTTTTGTGGATATTTTCTCGTAGTTTTGACCCTATGAGTTTATAGAATTGTAGAAAACTTCATTTGGGGATGTCTGGGGCTGAATCGGAAAAGATACTCGGGGACGTCCAATTACGTTAACCTCTAAAGGGAGCTATACAAGGAAAATAGGGAAAAATTGAAGTGAGATATTTTATGGATACTTTCTCGTAGTTTGACCCTATGGATTTATAGAATTGCGGAAAACTTCATTTGGAGCTGTCCGGTCCTGAATTGGAGCAGATACCAGGGAACGCCCGATTACGTATACCTCCAAATGGGCTATACAAGGAAATTGGAAAAAAATTGAAGCAGACCGTTTTGTGGATATTTTCTCGTAGTTTGAACCTATGGGTTTATAGAATTGCGGAAAACTTTATTTGGAGCTGTCCGGGCCTGAATTGGACCAGATACCAATGGACGCCCAATTACATATACCTCTAAAGGGAGCTATACAATGAAAATGGGGGAAAATTGAAGCGGGACGTTTTGTGGATATTTTCTCGTAGCTTTGACCCTATGGGTTTATAGAATTGTAGAAAACTTCATTTGGGAATGTCTGGGGCTGAATTGGAAAAGATACTTGGGGACGTCCAATTACGTTTACCTCTAAAGGGAGCTATACAAGGAAAATAGGGAAAAATTGAAGTGGGATATTTTGTGGATATTTTCTCGTAGTTTGACCCTATGGATTTATAGAATTGCGGAAAACTTCATTTGGAGCTGTCCGGTCCTGAATTGGAGCAGATACCAGGGAACGCCCGATTACGTATACCTCCAAAGGGAGCTATACAAGGAAATTGGGAAAAAATTGAAGCGGACCGTTTTGTGTATATTTTCTCGTAGTTTGAACCTATGGGTTTATAGAATTGCGGAAAACTTTTTTTGGAGCTGTCCGGGCCTGAATTGGACCAGATACCAAGGGACGCCCGATTACATATACCTCTAAAGGGAGCTATACAATGAAAATGGGGGAAAATTGAAGCGGGACGTTTTGTGGATATTTTCTCGTAGCTTTGATCCTATGGGTTTATAGAATTGTAGAAAACTTCATTTGGGGATGTCTGGGGCTGAATTGGAAAAGATACTCGGGGACGTCCAATTACGTTTACCTCTAAAGGGAGCTATACAAGGAAAATAGGGAAAAATTGAAGTGGGACATTTTGTGGATATTTTCTCGTAGTTTGACCCTATGGATTTATAGAATTGCGGAAAACTTTACTGGTATCTGCTTTAATGCAGGCCTGGACAACTCCAAATGTTGTTTTCGGCAATTCTGTAAACCCATAGGGTCAAGCTACGAGAAAATAGCCACAAAACCGTCCGCTTCAATTTTTCGCCATTTTCCTTGTATAGCTCCCTTTAGGGGTATACGTAATCGGGCGTCCCCTGGTATGTGCTCCGATTCAGGCACGGAGAACCCCAAATGATCTTTTCTGCAATTCTAAAAACCCATAGGGTAAAGCTATGAGAAATTATCCACAAAACGGCCCGCCTCAACTTCCCCATTTTCCTTGTATAGCTCCCTTTAGAGGTATACGTAATCGGGCGTCCCCTGGTATCTATTTCAATGCAGGCCCAGACAGCTCCAAATGAAGTTTTCTGCAATTCTGTAAACCCATAGGGTCAAGCTACGAGAAAATATCCACAAAACCGTCCGCTTCAATTTTTCCCCATTTTCCTTGTATAGCTCCCTTTAGGGGTATACGTAATCGGGCTTCCCCTGGTATCTGCTTCAGTGCAGGCCCGGACAGCTCCAAATGAAGTTTTCTGCAATTCTATAAACCCATAGGGTCAAGCTACGAGAAAATATCCACAAAAAAACCCGCTTCAATTTTTCCCCATTTTCCTTGTATAGCTCCCTTTAGAGGTATACGTAATCGGGCGTCCCCAGGTATCTGCTTCAATGCAGGCCCAGACAGCTCCAAATGAAGTTTTCTGCAATTCTGTAAACCCAAAGGGTCAAGCTACGAGAAAATATCCACAAAAAAACCCGCTTCAATTTTTCCCCATTTTCCTTGTATAGCTCCCTTTAGAGGTATACGTAATCGGGCGTCCCCTGGTATCTGGTTTAATGCGGGCCCGGACAACTCCAAATGAAGTTTTCTGCAATTCTGTAAACCCATAGGGTCAAGCTACGGGAAAATATGCACAAAACCGTCCGTTTCAATTTTTCCCCATTTTCCTTGTATAGCTCCCTTTAGGGGTATACGTAATTGGGCGTCCCCGGGTATCAGGTTCAATGCAGGCCCAGACACCTCCAAATGAAGTTTTATGCAATTCTATAAACCCATAGGGTCAAACTACGAGAAAATATCCACAAAACGGTCCGCTTCAGTTTTTCCCCATTTTCCTTGTATAACTCCTTTTAGATGTAAACGTAATAGGGCATCCCCTGGTATGTGCTCCGATTCAGGCACGGACAACCCCAAATGATCTTTTCTACAATTTTATAAACCCATAGGGTCAAGCTACGAGAAATTATCCACAAAACGGGCCTCCTCAACTTCCCCATTTTCCTTGTATAGCTCGCTTTAGAGGTATACGTAATCGGGCGTCCCCTGGTATCTATTTCAATGCAGGCCCAGACAGCTCCAAATGAAGTTTTCTGCAATTCTGTAAACCCATTGGGTCAAGCTACGAGAAAATATCCACAAAACCGTCCGCTTCAATTTTTCCTCATTTTCCTTGTTCTCCCTTTAGGGGTATACGTAATCGGGCTTCCCCTGGTATCTGCTTCAGTGCAGGCCCGGACAGCTCCAAATGAAGTTTTCTGCAATTCTATAAACCCATAGGGTCAAGCTACGAGAAAATATCCACAAAAAAACCCGCTTCAATTTTTCCCCATTTTCCTTGTATAGCTCCCTTTAGAGGTATACGTAATCGGGCGTCCCCAGGTATCTGCTTCAATGCAGGCCCAGACAGCTCCAAATGAAGTTTTCTACAATTCTGTAAACCCAAAGGGTCAAGCTACGAGAAAATATCCACAAAAAAACCCGCTTCAATTTTTCCCCATTTTCCTTGTATAGCTCCCTTTAGAGGTATACGTAATCGGGCGTCCCCTGGTATCTGGTTTAATGCGGGCCCGGACAACTCCAAATGAAGTTTTCTGCAATTCTGTAAACCCATAGGGTCAAGCTACGGGAAAATATGCACAAAACCGTCCGTTTCAATTTTTCCCCATTTTCCTTGTATAGCTCCCTTTAGGGGTATACGTAATTGGGCGTCCCCGGGTATCAGGTTCAATGCAGGCCCGGACACCTCCAAATGAAGTTTTATGCAATTCTATAAACCCATAGGGTCAAACTACGAGAAAATATCCACAAAACGGTCCGCTTCAGTTTTTCCCCATTTTCCTTGTATAACTCCTTTTAGATGTAAACGTAATAGGGCATCCCCTGGTATGTGCTCCGATTCAGGCACGGACAACCCCAAATGATCTTTTCTGCAATTTTATAAACCCATAGGGTCAAGCTACGAGAAATTATCCACAAAACGGGCCTCCTCAACTTCCCCATTTTCCTTGTATAGCTCGCTTTAGAGGTATACGTAATCGGGCGTCCCCTGGTATCTATTTCAATGCAGGCCCAGACAGCTCCAAATGAAGTTTTCTGCAATTCTGTAAACCCATTGGGTCAAGCTACGAGAAAATATCCACAAAACCGTCCGCTTCAATTTTTCCCCATTTTCCTTGTATAGCTCCCTTTAGGGGTATACGTAATCGGGCTTCCCCTGGTATCTGCTTCAGTGCAGGCCCGGACAGCTCCAAATGAAGTTTTCTGCAATTCTATAAACCCATAGGGTCAAGCTACGAGAAAATATCCACAAAAAACCCGCTTCAATTTTTCCCCATTTTCCTTGTATAGCTCCCTTTAGAGGTATAAGTAATCGGGCGTCCCCGGGTATCTGCTTCAATGCAGGCCCAGACAGCTCCAAATGAAGTTTTCTGCAATTCTGTAAACCCATAGGGTCAAGCTACGAGAAAATATCCACAAAAAAACCCGCTTCAATTTTTCCCCATTTTCCTTGTATAGCTCCCTTTAGAGGTATACGTAATCGGGCGTCCCCTGGTATCTGGTTTAATGCAGGCCCGGACAACTCCAAATGAAGTTTTCTGCAATTCTATAAACCCATAGGGTCAAACTACGAGAAAATATCCACAAAACGGCCCGCTTCAATTTTTCCCCATTTTTATTGTATAGCTCCCTTTAGACCCAGACAGCTCCAAAGGAATTTTTCTGCAATTCAATAAACCCATAGGGTCAAGCTACGAGAAAATATCCATAAAACGCCCCTTTTCAATTTTTTCCCCATTTTCCTTGTATAACTCCCTTTAGAGGTAAAGGTAATCAGGTGTCCCTTGGTATCTGCTCCGATTCAGGCACGGACAGCCCCAAATGAACTTTTTTGCAATTCGGGAAACCCATAGGGTCAAGCTACGAGAAAATATCCACAAAACGACCCGCTTCAATTTTTCCCCATTTTCCTTGTATAGCTCCCTTTAGAGGTATACGTAATTGGGCGTCCCCTGGTATCTGCTTTAATGCATGCCTGGACAGCTCCAAATGTTGTTTTCGGCAATTCTGTAAACCCATAGGGTCAAGCTACGAGAAAATAGCCACAAAACCGTCCGCTTCAATTTTTCGCCATTTTCCTTGTATAGCTCCCTTTAGGGGTATACGTAATCGGGCGTCCCCTGGTATCTGCTTCAATGCAGGCCGGGACAGCTCCAAATGAAGTTTTCTGCAATTCTATAAACCCATAGGGTCAAACTACGAGAAAATATCCACAAAACCGTCCGCTTCAATTTTTCCCCATTTTCCTTGTATAGCTCCCTTTAGGGGTATACATAATCGGGCTTCCCCTGGTATCTGCTTCAATGCAGGCCCGGACAGCTCCAAATGAAGTTTTCTCAAATTCTATAAACCCATGGGGTCAAACTACGAGAAAATATCCACAAAACGGCCCGCTTCAGTTTTTCCCCATTTTCCTTGTATAGCTCCCTTTAAAGGTAAACGTAATAGGGCGTCCCCTGGTATGTGCTCCGATTCAGGCACGGAGAACCCCAAATGATCTTTTCTGCAATTCTAAAAACCCATAGGGTAAAGCTATGAGAAATTATCCACAAAACGGCCCGCCTCAACTTCCCCATTTTCCTTGTATAGCTCCTTTTAGAGGTATACGTAATTGGGCGTCCCCTGGTATCTGCTTCAATGCAGGCCCAGACAACTCCAAATGAAGTTTTCTGCAATTATGTAAACCCATAGGGTCAAGCTACGGGAAAATATGCACAAAACCGTCCGTTTCAATTTTTCCCCATTTTCCTTGTATAGCTCCCTTTAGGGGTATACGTAATTGGGCGTCCCCGGGTATCAGGTTCAATGCAGGCCCGGACAACTCCAAATGAAGTTTTATGCAATTCTATAAACCCAAAGGGTCAAACTACGAGAAAATATCCACAAAACGGCCGGCTTCAGTTTTTCCCCATTTTCCTTGTATAGCTCCTTTTAGATGTAAACGTAATAGGGCGTCCCTGGTATGTGCTCCGATTCAGGCACGGACAACCCCAAATGATCTTTTCTGCAATTCTATAAACCCATAGGGTCAAGCTACGAGAAATTATCCACAAAACGGGCCTCCTCAACTTCCCCATTTTTCTTGTATAGCTCGCTTTAGAGGTATACGTAATCGGGCGTCCCCTGGTATCTATTTCAATGCAGGCCCAGACAGCTCCAAATGAAGTTTTCTGCAATTCTGTAAACCCATAGGGTCAAGCTACGAGAAAATATCCACAAAACCGTCCGCTTCAATTTTTCCCCATTTTCCTTGTATAGCTCCCTTTAGGGGTATACGTAATCGGGCTTCCCCTGGTATCTGCTTCAGTGCAGGCCCGGACAACTCCAAATGAAGTTTTCTGCAATTCTATAAACCCATAGGGTCAAGCTACGAGAAAATATCCACAAAAAAACCCGCTTCAATTTTTCCCCATTTTCCTTGTATAGCTCCCTTTAGAGGTATACGTAATCGGGCGTCCCCAGGTATCTGCTTCAATGCAGGCCCAGACAGCTCCAAATGAAGTTTTCTGCAATTCTGTAAACCCATAGGGTCAAGCTACGAGAAAATATCCACAAAAAAACCCGCTTCAATTTTTCCCCATTTTCCTTGTATAGCTCCCTTTAGAGGTATACGTAATCGGGCGTCCCCTGGTATCTGGTTTAATGCAGGCCCGGACAACTCCAAATGTAGTTTTCTGCAATTCTATAAACCCATAGGGTCAAACTACGAGAAAATATCCACAAAACGGCCCGCTTCAATTTTTCCCCATTTTTATTGTATAGCTCCCTTTTGACCCAGACAGCTCCAAAGGAATTTTTCTGTAATTCAATAAACCCATAGGGTCAAGCTACGAGAAAATATCCATAAAACGCCCCTTTTCAATTTTTTCCCCATTTTCCTTGTATAACTCCCTTTAGAGGTAAAGGTAATCAGGTGTCCCTTGGTATCTGCTCCGATTCAGGCACGGACAGCCCCAAATGAACTTTTTTGCAATTCGGGAAACCCATAGGGTCAAGCTACGAGAAAATATCCACAAAACGACCCGCTTCAATTTTTCCCCATTTTCCTTGTATAGCTCCCTTTAGAGGTATACGTAATTGGGCGTCCCCTGGTATCTGCTTTAATGCAGGCCTGGACAGCTCCAAATGTTGTTTTCGGCAATTCTGTAAACCCATAGGGTCAAGCTACGAGAAAATAGCCACAAAACCGTCCGCTTCAATTTTTCGCCATTTTCCTTATATAGCTCCCTTTAGGGGTATACGTAATCGGGCGTCCCCTGGTATCTGCTTCAATGCAGGCCCGGACAGCTCCAAATGAAGTTTTCTGCAATTCTATAAACCCATAGGGTCAAACTACGAGAAAATATCCACAAAACCGTCCGCTTCAATTTTTCCCCATTTTCCTTGTATAGATCCCTTTAGGGGTATACATAATCGGGCTTCCCCTGGTATCTGCTTCAATGCAGGCCCGGACAGCTCCAAATGAAGTTTTCTACAATTCTATGAACCCATGGGGTCAAACTACGAGAAAATATCCACAAAACGGCCCGCTTCAGTTTTTCCCCATTTTCCTTGTATAGCTCCCTTTAAAGGTAAACGTAATAGGGCGTCCCCTGGTATGTGCTCCGATTCAGGCACGGAGAACCCCAAATGATCTTTTCTGCAATTCTAAAAACCCATAGGGTAAAGCTATGAGAAATTATCCACAAAACGGCCCGCCTCAACTTCCCCATTTTCCTTGTATAGCTCCCTTTAGAGGTATACGTAATCGGGCGTCCCCTGGTATCTGCTTCAATGCAGGCCCAGACAACTCCAAATGAAGTTTTCTGCAATTATGTAAACCCATAGGGTCAAGCTACGGGAAAATATGCACAAAACCGTCCGTTTCAATTTTTCCCCATTTTCCTTGTATAGCTCCCTTTAGGGGTATACGTAATTGGGCGTCCCCGGGTATCAGGTTCAATGCAGGCCCGGACAACTCCAAATGAAGTTTTATGCAATTCTATAAACCCAAAGGGTCAAACTACGAGAAAATATCCACAAAACGGCCCGCTTCAGTTTTTCCCCATTTTCCTTGTATAGCTCCTTTTAGATGTAAACGTAATAGGGCGTCCCTGGTATGTGCTCCGATTCAGGCACGGACAACCCCAAATGATCTTTTCTGCAATTCTATAAACCCATAGGGTCAAGCTACGAGAAATTATCCACAAAACGGGCCTCCTCAACTTCCCCATTTTCCTTGTATAGCTCGCTTTAGAGGTATACGTAATCGGGCGTCCCCTGGTATCTATTTCAATGCAGGCCCAGACAGCTCCAAATGAAGTTTTCTGCAATTCTGTAAACCCATAGGGTCAAGCTACGAGAAAATATCCACAAAACCGTCCGCTTCAATTTTTCCCCATTTTCCTTGTATAGCTCCCTTTAGGGTATACGTAATCGGGCTTCCCCTGGTATCTGCTTCAGTGCAGGCCCGGACAGCTCCAAATGAAGTTTTCTGCAATTCTATAAACCCATAGGGTCAATATACGAGAAAATATCCACAAAAAAACCCGCTTCAATTTTTCCCCATTTTCCTTGTATAGCTCCCTTTAGAGGTATACGTAATCGGGCGTCCCCAGGTATCTGCTTCAATGCAGGCCGAGACAGCTCGAAATGAAGTTTTCTGCAATTCTGTAAACCCATAGGGTCAAGCTACGAGAAAATATCCACAAAAAAACCCGCTTCAATTTTTCCCCATTTTCCTTGTATAGCTCCCTTTAGAGGTATACGTAATCGGGCGTCCCCTGGTATCTGGTTTAATGCAGGCCCGGACAACTCCAAATGAAGTTTTATGCAATTCTATAAACCCATAGGGTCAAACTACAAGAAAATATCCACAAAACGGCCCGCTTCAATTTTTCCCCATTTTTATTGTATAGCTCCCTTTAGACCCAGACAGCTCCAAAGGAATTTTTCTGTAATTCAATAAACCCATAGGGTCAAGCTACGAGAAAATATCCATAAAACGCCCTTTTTCAATTTTTTCCCCATTTTCCTTGTATAACTCCCTTTAGAGGTAAAGGTAATCAGGTGTCCCTTGGTATCTGCTCCGATTCAGGCACGGACAGCCCCAACTGAACTTTTTTGTAATTCGGGAAACCCATAGGGTCAAGCTACGAGAAAATATCCACAAAATGACCCGCTTCAATTTTTCCCCATTTTCCTTGTATAGCTCCCTTTAGAGGTATACGTAATTGGGCGTCCCCTGGTATCTGCTTTAATGCAGGCCCGGACAGCTCCAAATGAAGTTTTCTGCAATTCTATAAACCCATAGGGTCAAACTACGAGAAAATATCCACAAAACCGTCCGCTTCAATTTTTCCCCATTTTCCTTCTATAGCTCCCTTTAGGGGTATACATAATCGGGCATCCCCTGGTATCTGCTTCAATGCAGGCCCGGACAGCTCCAAATGAAGTTTTCTGCCATTCTATAAACCCATGGGGTCAAACTATGAGAAAATATCCACAAAATGGCCCACTTCAGTTTTTCCCCATTTTCCTTGTATAGCTCCCTTTAAAGGTAAACGTAATAGGGCGTCCCCTGGTATGTGCTCCGATTCAGGCACGGAGAACCCCAAATGATCTTTTCTGCAATTCTAAAAACCCATAGGGTAAAGCTATGAGAAATTATCCAAAAAATGGCCCGCCTCAACTTCCCCATTTTCCTAGTATAGCTCCCTTTAGAGGTATACGTAAACGGGCGTCCCCTGGTATCTGCTTCAATGCAGGCCCAGACAACTCCAAATGAAGTTTTCTGCAATTCTGTAAACCCATAGGGTCAAGCTACGGGAAAATATGCACAAAACCGTCTGTTTCAATTTTTCCCCATTTTCCTTGTATAGCTCCCTTTAGGGGTATACGTAATCGGGCTTCCCCTGGGATCTGCTTCAATGCAGGCCTGGACAGCTCCAAATGAAGTTTTCGGCAATTCTGTAAACCCATAGGGTCAAACTACGAGAAAATATCCACAAAACGGCCCGCTTCAGTTTTTCCCCATTTTCCTTGTATAGCTCCTTTTAGATGTAAATGTAATAGGGCGTCCCCTGGTATGTGCTCCGATTCAGGCACGGACAACCCCAAATGAACTTTTCTGCAATTCTATAAACCCATAGGGTCAAGCTACGAGAAATTATCCACAAAACGGGCCTCCTCAACTTCCCCATTTTCCTTGTATAGCTCGCTTTAGAGGTATACGTAATCGGGCGTCCCCAGGTATCTATTTCAATGCAGGCCCAGACAGCTCCAAATGAAGTTTTCTGCCATTCTATAAACCCATGGGGTCAAACTACGAGAAAATATCCACAAAATGGACCGCTTCAGTTTTTCCCCATTTTCCTTGTATAGCTCCCTTTAAAGGTAAACGTAATAGGGCGTCCCCTGGTATCTGCTTTAATGCAGGCCCGGACAGCTCCAAATGAAGTTTTCTGCAATTCTATAAACCCATAGGGTCAAACTACGAGAAAATATCCACAAAACCGTCCGCTTCAATTTTTCCCCATTTTCCTTCTATAGCTCCCTTTAGGGGTATACATAATCGGGCATCCCCTGGTATCTGCTTCAATGCAGGCCCGGACAGCTCCAAATGAAGTTTTCTGCCATTCTATAAACCCATGGGGTCAAACTATGAGAAAATATCCACAAAATGGCCCACTTCAGTTTTTCCCCATTTTCCTTGTATAGCTCCCTTTAAAGGTAAACGTAATAGGGCGTCCCCTGGTATGTGCTCCGATTCAGGCACGGAGAACCCCAAATGATCTTTTCTGCAATTCTAAAAACCCATAGGGTAAAGCTATGAGAAATTATCCAAAAAATGGCCCGCCTCAACTTCCCCATTTTCCTAGTATAGCTCCCTTTAGAGGTATACGTAAACGGGCGTCCCCTGGTATCTGCTTCAATGCAGGCCCAGACAACTCCAAATGAAGTTTTCTGCAATTCTGTAAACCCATAGGGTCAAGCTACGGGAAAATATGCACAAAACCGTCTGTTTCAATTTTTCCCCATTTTCCTTGTATAGCTCCCTTTAGGGGTATACGTAATCGGGCTTCCCCTGGGATCTGCTTCAATGCAGGCCTGGACAGCTCCAAATGAAGTTTTCGGCAATTCTGTAAACCCATAGGGTCAAACTACGAGAAAATATCCACAAAACGGCCCGCTTCAGTTTTTCCCCATTTTCCTTGTATAGCTCCTTTTAGATGTAAATGTAATAGGGCGTCCCCTGGTATGTGCTCCGATTCAGGCACGGACAACCCCAAATGAACTTTTCTGCAATTCTATAAACCCATAGGGTCAAGCTACGAGAAATTATCCACAAAACGGGCCTCCTCAACTTCCCCATTTTCCTTGTATAGCTCGCTTTAGAGGTATACGTAATCGGGCGTCCCCAGGTATCTATTTCAATGCAGGCCCAGACAGCTCCAAATGAAGTTTTCTGCCATTCTATAAACCCATGGGGTCAAACTACGAGAAAATATCCACAAAATGGACCGCTTCAGTTTTTCCCCATTTTCCTTGTATAGCTCCCTTTAAAGGTAAACGTAATAGGGCGTCCCCTGGTATGTGCTCCGATTCAGGCACGGAGAACCCCAAATGATCTTTTCTGCAATTCTAAAAACCCATAGGGTAAAGCTATGAGAAATTATCCACAAAATGGCCCGCCTCAACTTCCCCATTTTCCTAGTATAGCTTCCTTTAGAGGTATACGTAAACGGGTGTCCCCTGGTATCTGCTTCAATGCAGGCCCAGACAACTCCAAATGAAGTTTTCTGCAATTCTGTAAACCCATAGGGTCAAGCTACGGGAAAATATGCACAAAACCGTCTGTTTCAATTTTTCCCCATTTTCCTTGTATAGCTCCCTTTAGGGGTATACGTAATTGGGCGTCCCCGGGTATCAGGTACAATGCAGGCCCGGACAACTCCAAATGAAGTTTTATGCAATTCTATAAACCGAAAGGGTCAAACTACGAGAAAATATCCACAAAACGGCCCGCTTCAGTTTTTCCCCATTTTCCTTGTATAGCTCCTTTTAGATGTAAACGTAATAGGGCGTCCCTGGTATGTGCTCCGATTCAGGGACGGACAACCCCAAATGATCTTTTCTGCAATTCTATAAACCCATAGGGTCAAGCTACGAGAAATTATCCACAAAACGGGCCTCCTCAACTTCCCCGTTTTCCTTCTATAGCTCGCTTTAGAGGTATACGTAATCGTGCATCCCCTGGTATCTACTTCAATGCAGGCCCAGACAGCTCCAAATGAAGTTTTCTGCAATTCTGTAAACCCATAGGGTCAAGCTACGAGAAAATATCCACAAAACCGTCCGCTTCAATTTTTCCCCATTTTCCTTGTATAGCTCCCTTTAGGGGTATACGTAATCGGGCTTCCCCTGGGATCTGCTTCAATGCAGGCCTGGACAGCTCCAAATGAAGTTTTCGGCAATTCTGTAAACCATAGGGTCAAACTACGAGAAAATATCCACAAAACGGCCCGCTTCAGTTTTTCCCCATTTTCCTTGTATAGCTCCTTTTAGATGTAAACGTAATAGGGCGTCCCCTGGTATGTGCTCCGATTCAGGCACGGACAACCCCAAATGAACTTTTCTGCAATTCTATAAACCCATAGGGTCAAGCTACGAGAAATTATCCACAAAACGGGCCTCCTCAACTTCCCCATTTTCCTTGTATAGCTCGCTTTAGAGGTATACGTAATCGGGAATCCCCTGGTATCTACTTCAATGCAGGCCCAGACAGCTCCAAATGAAGTTTTCTGCAATTCTGTAAACCCATAGGGTCAAGCTACGGGAAAATATGCACAAAACCGTATGTTTCAATTTTTCCCCATTTTCCTTGTATAGCTCCCTTTAGGGGTATACGTAATTGGGCGTCCCCGGGTATCAGGTTCAATGCAGGCCCGGACAACTCCAAATGAAGTTTTATGCAATTCTATAAACCCAAAGGGTCAAACTACGAGAAAATATCCACAAAATGGCCCGCTTCAGTTTTTCCCCATTTTCCTTGTATAGCTCCTTTTAGATGTAAACGTAATAGGGCGTCCCTGGTATGTGCTCCGATTCAGGCACGGACAACCCCAAATGATCTTTTCTGCAATTCTATAAACCCATAGGGTCAAGCTACGAGAAATTATCCACAAAACGGGCCTCCTCAACTTCCCCATTTTCCTTGTATAGCTCGCTTTAGAGGTATACGTAATCGGGCGTCCCCAGGTATCTATTTCAATGCAGGCCCAGACAGCTCCAAATGAAGTTTTCTGCCATTCTATAAACCCATGGGGTCAAACTACGAGAAAATATCCACAAAATGGCCCGCTTCAGTTTTTCCCCATTTTCCTTGTATAGCTCCCTTTAAAGGTAAACGTAATAGGGCGTCCCCTGGTATGTGCTCCGATTCAGGCACGGAGAACCCCAAATGATCTTTTCTGCAATTCTAAAAACCCATAGGGTAAAGCTATGAGAAATTATCCACAAAATGGCACGCCTCAACTTCCCCATTTTCCTAGTATAGCTCCCTTTAGAGGTATACGTAAACGGGCGTCCCCTGGTATCTGCTTCAATGCAGGCCCAGACAACTCCAAATGAAGTTTTCTGCAATTCTGTAAACCCATAGGGTCAAGCTACGGGAAAATATGCACAAAACCGTCTGTTTCAATTTTTCCCCATTTTCCTTGTATAGCTCCCTTTAGGGGTATACGTAATTGGGCGTCCCCGGGTATCAGGTTCAATGCAGGCCCGGACAACTCCAAATGAAGTTTTATGCAATTCTATAAACCGAAAGGGTCAAACTACGAGAAAATATCCACAAAATGGCCCGCTTCAGTTTTTCCCCATTTTCCTTGTATAGCTCCTTTTAGATGTAAACGTAATAGGGCGTCCCTGGTATGTGCTCCGATTCAGGGACGGACAACCCCAAATGATCTTTTCTGCAATTCTATAAACCCATAGGGTCAAGCTACGAGAAATTATCCACAAAACGGGCCTCCTCAACTTCCCCGTTTTCCTTCTATAGCTCGCTTTAGAGGTATACGTAATCGTGCATCCCCTGGTATCTACTTCAATGCAGGCCCAGACAGCTCCAAATGAAGTTTTCTGCAATTCTGTAAACCCATAGGGTCAAGCTACGAGAAAATATCCACAAAACCGTCCGCTTCAATTTTTCCCCATTTTCCTTGTATAGCTCCCTTTAGGGGTATACGTAATCGGGCTTCCCCTGGGATCTGCTTCAATGCAGGCCTGGACAGCTCCAAATGAAGTTTTCAGCAATTCTGTAAACCATAGGGTCAAACTACGAGAAAATATCCACAAAACGGCCCGCTTCAGTTTTTCCCCATTTTCCTTGTATAGCTCCTTTTAGATGTAAACGTAATAGGGCGTCCCCTGGTATGTGCTCCGATTCAGGCACGGACAACCCCAAATGAACTTTTCTGCAATTCTATAAACCCATAGGGTCAAGCTACGAGAAATTATCCACAAAACGGGCCTCCTCAACTTCCCCATTTTCCTTGTATAGCTCGCTTTAGAGGTATACGTAATCGGGCATCCCCTGGTATGTACTTCAATGCAGGCCCAGACAGCTCCAAATGAAGTTTTCTGCAATTCTGTAAACCCATAGGGTCAAGCTACGGGAAAATATGCACAAAACCGTATGTTTCAATTTTTCCCCATTTTCCTTGTATAGCTCCCTTTAGGGGTATACGTAATTGGGCGTCCCCGGGTGTCAGGTTCAATGCAGGCCCGGACAACTCCAAATGAAGTTTTATGCAATTCTATAAACCCAAAGGGTCAAACTACGAGAAAATATCCACAAAATGGCCCGCTTCAGTTTTTCCCCATTTTCCTTGTATAGCTCCTTTTAGATGTAAACGTAATAGGGCGTCCCTGGTATGTGCTCCGATTCAGGCACGGACAACCCCAAATGATCTTTTCTGCAATTCTATAAACCCATAGGGTCAAGCTACGAGAAATTATCCACAAAACGGGCCTCCTCAACTTCCCCATTTTCCTTGTATAGCTCGCTTTAGAGGTATACGTAATCGGGCGTCCCCAGGTATCTATTTCAATGCAGGCCCAGACAGCTCCAAATGAAGTTTTCTGCAATTCTGTAAACCCATAGGGTCAAGCTACGAGAAAATATCCACAAAACCGTCCGCTTCAATTTTTCCCCATTTTCCTTGTATAGCTCCCTTTAGGGGTATACGTAATCGGGCTTCCCCTGGTATCTGCTTCAGTGCAGGCCCGGACAGCTCCAAATGAAGTTTTCTGCAATTCTATAAACCCATAGGGTCAAGCTACGAGAAAATATCCACAAAAAAACCCGCTTCAATTTTTCCCCATTTTCCTTGTATAGCTCCCTTTAGAGGTATACGTAATCGGGCGTCCCCATGTATCTGCTTCAATGCAGGCCCAGACAGCTCCAAATGAAGTTTTCTGCAATTCTGTAAACCCATAGGGTCAAGCTACGAGAAAATATCCACAAAAAAACCCGCTTCAATTTTTCCCCATTTTCCATGTATAGCTCCCTTTAGAGGTATACGTAATCGGGCGTCCCCTGGTATCTAGTTTAATGCAGGCCCGGACAACTCCAAATGAAGTTTTCTGCAATTCTATAAACCCATAGGGTCAAACTACGAGAAAATATCCACAAAACGGCCCGCTTCAATTTTTCCCCATTTTTATTGTATAGCTCCCTTTTGACCCAGACAGCTCCAAAGGAATTTTTCTGCAATTCAATAAACCCATAGGGTCAAGCTACGAGAAAATATCCATAAAACGCCCCTTTTCAATTTTTTCCCCATTTTCCTTGTATAACTCCCTTTAGAGGTAAAGGTAATCAGGTGTCCCTTGGTATCTGCTCCGATTCAGGCACGGACAGCCCCAACTGAACTTTTTTGCAATTCGGGAAACACATAGGGTCTAGCTACGAGAAAATATCCACAAAATGACCCGCTTCAATTTTTCCCCATTTTCCTTGTATAGCTCCCTTTAGAGGTATACGTAATTGGGCGTCCCCTGGTATCTGCTTTAATGCAGGCCTGGACACCTCCAAATGTTGTTTTCGGCAATTCTGTAAACCCATAGGGTCAAGCTACGAGAAAATAGCCACAAAACCGTCCGCTTCAATTTTTCGCCATTTTCCTTGTATAGCTCCCTTTAGGGGTATACGTAATCGGGCGTCCCCTGGTATCTGCTTCAATGCAGGCCCGGACAGCTCCAAATGAAGTTTTCTGCAATTCCATAAACCCATAGGGTCAAACTACGAGAAAATATCCACAAAACCGTCCGCTTCAATTTTTCCCCATTTTCCTTGTATAGCCCCCTTTAGGGGTATACATAATCGGGCTTCCCCTGGTATCTGCTTCAATGCAGGCCCGGATAGCTCCAAATGAAGTTTTCTGCAATTCTATAAACCCATGGGGTCAAACTACGAGAAAATATCCACAAAACGGCCCGCTTCAGTTTTTCCCCATTTTCCTTGTATAGCTCCCTTTAAAGGTAAACGTAATAGGGCGTCCCCTGGTATGTGCTCCGATTCAGGCACGGAGAACCCCAAATGATCTTTTCTGCAATTCTAAAAACCCATAGGGTAAAGCTATGAGAAATTATCCACAAAACGGCCTGCCTCAACTTCCCCATTTTCCTTGTATAGCTCCCTTTAGAGGTATACGTAATCGGGCGTCCCCTGGTATCTGCTTCAATGCAGGCCCAGACAACTCCAAATAAAGTTTTCTGCAATTATATAAACCCATAGGGTCAAGCTACGAGAAAATATGCACAAAACCGTCCGTTTCAATTTTTCCCCATTTTCCTTGTATAGCTCCCTTTAGGGGTATACATAATTGGACGTCCCCGGGTATCAGGTTCAATGCAGGCCCGGACAACTCCAAATGAAGTTTTATGCAATTCTATAAACCCAAAGGGTCAAACTACGAGAAAATATCCACAAAACGGCCCGCTTCAGTTTTTCCCCATTTTCCTTGTATAGCTCCTTTTAGATGTAAACGTAATAGGGCGTCCCTGGTATGTGCTCCGATTCAGGCACGGACAACCCCAAATGATCTTTTCTGCAATTCTATAAACCCATAGGGTCAAGCTACGAGAAATTATCCACAAAACGGGCCTCCTCAACTTCCCCATTTTCCTTGTATAGCTCCCTTTAGAGGTATACGTAATTGGGCGTCCCCTGGTATCTGCTTTAATGTAGGCCTGGACAGCTCCAAATGTTGTTTTCGGCAATTCTGTAAACCCATAGGGTCAAGCTACGAGAAAATAGCCACAAAACCGTCCGCTTCAATTTTTCGCCATTTTCCTTGTATAGCTCCCTTTAGGGGTATACGTAATCGGGCGTCCCCTGGTATCTGCTTCAATGCAGGCCCGGACAGCTCCAAATGAAGTTTTCTGCAATTCCATAAACCCATAGGGTCAAACTACGAGAAAATATCCACAAAACCGTCCGCTTCAATTTTTCCCCATTTTCCTTGTATAGCTCCCTTTAGGGGTATACATAATCGGGCTTCCCCTGGTATCTGCTTCAATGCAGGCCCGGACAGCTCCAAATGAAGTTTTCTGCAATTATATAAACCCATAGGGTCAAGCTACGGGAAAATATGCACAAAACCGTCCGTTTCAATTTTTCCCCATTTTCCTTGTATAGCTCCCTTTAGGGGTATACATAATTGGGCGTCCCCGGGTATCAGGTTCAATGCAGGCCCGGACAACTCCAAATGAAGTTTTATGCAATTCTATAAACCCAAAGGGTCAAACTACGAGAAAATATCCACAAAACGGCCCGCTTCAGTTTTTCCCCATTTTCCTTGTATAGCTCCTTTTAGATGTAAACGTAATAGGGCGTCCCTGGTATGTGCTCCGATTCAGGCACGGACAACCCCAAATGATCTTTTCTGCAATTTTATAAACCCATAGGGTCAAGCTACGAGAAATTATCCACAAAACGGGCCTCCTCAACTTCCCCATTTTCCTTGTATAGCTCGCTTTAGAGGTATACGTAATCGGGCGTCCCCTGGTATCTATTTCAATGCAGGCCCAGACAGCTCCAAATGAAGTTTTCTGCAATTCTGTAAACCCATAGGGTCAAGCTACGAGAAAATATCCACAAAACCGTCCGCTTCAATTTTTCCCCATTTTCCTTGTATAGCTCCCTTTAGGGGTATACGTAATCGGGCTTCCCCTGGTATCTGCTTCAGTGCAGGCCCGGACAGCTCCAAATGAA
Organism: Heracleum sosnowskyi; assembly: GCA_030848705.1. NCBI lineage: Eukaryota > Viridiplantae > Streptophyta > Magnoliopsida > Apiales > Apiaceae > Heracleum > Heracleum sosnowskyi. Next base: position 53,062,148 of record CM061236.1, read on the forward strand.
GTTTTCTGCAATTCTATAAACCTGTTAGGAATATGTTGTTCTTGATGATAAACATAAAACACTTAGTAGAATTTGTGTAAAGTCATTTTTGTAACTGTCAACGAAATGGCATGCTTTGCAGCATTCCGTTGACAGGAAGCTCATCAACGAAATGAGTGTTGTAGCAATTGCATTGTACAATACTTCACAGTATGATAGGCATTCTGTTATATGTTTTAGATAGGTTTTCTAAGTCATGTTGACTAAGTACTAGATAGGCAAAATAGGTTGGTTAATTGTAAATATGTTATGCCTTGTAATTTTGACTAAGTGAAGACATGTCAACGGTATGAAGATTACTCTGTCAACGGTATGGAGTTTACCCATCAACGAAACGAGGGAAACACCATCAACGGAATGAAGAATGAAGCTATCAACGAAACACATCTCCTTGCTATCAACGAATCAATGTTGCTTTTTGAACAGTTGACAAAGTGATAGTGACAGTTTACTGAACAGATCTAAAAGGAGATATGGAAGTGTACTTTGCATTGGAAGCCATCAAAGTGGTTACTGGAAATAAGGAAACATTCCAATTTCCAATAAGGCTCTTGGAAATGATTATAATGAGCATGAAGACAAAAGCAAAGATCTCCAAGGACCATTGGACAAAAGGAATGAAAAGCAAGCTACTGATGGTTACTACTATTATTCTTTAGTTTAACCAAACGTAGAATTGTAAACTTGGGATTATATAACCAAGTGTAGCAGTTACTTTAGAAAGATGAGAAGAAAAACAAATAGATTGTATTAGCTATTTTTGAGAGCAATTCTTCTCTACAACCTTGTAACTGAGCAGCTGTGTACTTTTGTATCACAGATTATTTCCGCAATAAAAACACTTCAGTTGGATCATCAAACAATCCAACTAAATTATTTATATCTTGTGTTTTTATTTATTCAGTTCAGTTTTATTTTAAAAAGTGTTTAGTTTCAAGAAAATATCAAAAATTGTATTCAACCCCCCCCCCCTTCTACAATTCTGTTAGGTCATTTGGGAATAACAATTGGTATCAGAGCGAGCTTCTAACATACAAGAAGTTTAAAGATCAAGACCAAAAACAGAAACCATGGTGAAGAAGGATGCAGGTGTGAAGATACCAGTTCTTGATAAAGACAATTACTTTCACTGGAAAGTAAAGATGCATTTACATCTCATGTCTATGGATGAGAGGTATGTAGACTGCATTGAGAAAGGTCCACACGTTCCCATGAAGCTTGATTCTAGAGTTGGACTGCCAGATGATGCACCTGATGTAGAGATTCCAAAAACTGTCTCAGAATGGACTGTTGAAGATATTGCAGAAGTCCATAAAGACAAAAGGACCATGAACATTCTGTTTAATGGTTTGGAGCAAGAGATGTTTGACAATGTTATCAACTGTACAACCTCTAAGGAAGTATGGGATACCGTTAGAACTCTCTGTGAAGGAACTGAGCAAGTCAGGGAAAATAAAATGCAACTCCTTATACAACAATATGAGCATTTTCATTTTAAAGCTGGTGAAACCCTAAATGACACGTTTAGTAGGTTTCAAAAGCTTTTGAATGGATTAAAGTTGTATGGGAGGATCTATCAAACCAAGGATTCAAACCTTAAATTTCTTAGAGCTCTTCCAAAAGAATGGAAGCCTATGACTGTTTCTCTCAGAAACACTCAAGAGTACAAAGACTACACTCTTGAAAGGCTTTATGGAACCTTGAAGACTTATGAGCTGGAAATGGAGCAAGATGAGGAAATTGAAAAGGTACAAAAGAAGGGTGGATCTATTGCATTGATTGCATCTGTGAACCAACTTGAAGATGACAATAAAGAAGCTGCAAAGGCCACAACTAGTCGATCTAGTTGTAGGAGTGATGTTAGCAAGGGTAAAGACAAGATGACAGAAGAAGAAGAATCAGAACCAGCCAACTTGGATGACTTAGATGAGATTGATGAACACATTGCTTTTCTGTCTAGAAAATTCTCTAAGTTCAAGTTCAAAAGAAACTCAGAAGTAAGGCCACCAAGAAGAGACTTTCAACCTAGCAAAACAAACTGGATTGAAAAGTCTAAGTCAAAATGTTTCAATTGTGGAATGCTTGGTCACTTTGCTGGAGACTGCAGAAAGCCCAAGGTTGAGAAGGGCAACAGGAAATTTGAGCCTGTTGATTATAAAAAGAAATACTTTGAACTTCTCAAACAAAAAGAAAAGGCTTTCATGTCTCAGGAGTACGATTGGGCTGGTAATGGTGAAGATTCTGATGATGATGTTGAGTATGTCAACTTGGCTCTTATGGCTGACAATCATGAGCAGGAAGCAAGTTCCTCAAGCAACCAGGTAACAATTACTAATCTTTCTGAGCTTTCTAAAGAGGAATGCGACAGTGCAGTAAATGAAATGTCTACTGTATTATATAATTTGCGTGTTACTCTTAAATCACTTACTAAAGAGAATTCAAGAATAAAAGAGACCAATCTGCTCTTAAGTGATAGGAATGCAATGTTAGAAGCACAGCTCATTGAATTTGAGAAAATGAGATGTGTTAGTAGGGATGCTAAGAAGGAACTTGAGAACGTGTTACAAAGGGAAGAAATTCTTAAAACACAACTTGAGATAGAACAAGGTGTGATTACAAAATGGAAGGATGCCAGGAATGTTGCTGCCAACATAATTAATGTTCAAGGCGTGGAATCCTTCTGTGAGCAATCATGGAAAAGGAACAAAGAGAAGCTAGGGTATGTTGGTGAAACCTTAGAATCAGAAACTGAGTCAACAAACAACAAGGATCATTTGTTGAAGGTTGATATGTCAACGGAATGCAATGTTTCGTTGACAGATGAACCATCAACCGATCAGGCTGTTTCGTTGACAGAGAAAAGAAAGGATGAACTCACTAGACTTAATAACAAGTATGGTCCTGTCACCAAGAACTTTGTTCAAGGTGAGTCTAGTAAATCAAAGAAAGTTGAGAAGCCTGTTGAGAGAGCTAATGTAGGTAACTTGTCTAACAAGCAATTGAAAGACAAGTTAGAGAAAGTTCAGGTTGAGGCTAAGGGAAATAAAAAGAATAACAGAAATGGCAAGGTAGGGATTAACAAACACAACAATTACACACCTGATAAATATGCACCTAGAAAGACATGTGTCAATTGTGGAAGTGTTAATCATTTATCTACTAACTGCAAATCTGTTAAGAAATTTGCTAATGTGAAAATGCCCAAGCCTGCAATGAACAGTTCCATGCCTAAAATGCCTGTTATGCCTAACATGTTTGCTCCATATGCACAATTTCAGAATCCATATGCTAGCATGCCATTTGTGCCTAATCCTTACATGAATATGTTTAACATGCCACAAATGCCATGGAACATGAATAACATGATTGTTCCTCCAACTATGCATGCTATGAATGAAAATATGAGCAACCCTCAGAAATCAACACCAAGGGTAAAGATTGATTTGAATCAATCTGAGCCCAAAGTGAAAAATGGTACAAAAGGGAATGCAAAGGCTAACAAGACAGGACCCAAGGAAACTTGGGTACCAAAATCAACTTGATTTGGTTTTATTGTGTGCAGGGAGACAAAAGGAATCTTTGGTACTTGGATAGTGGTTGTTCAAGACACATGACTGGTGATTCTACCCTGCTCACAGAGTTTCAGGAAAGAGCTGGCCCTTGTATTGCTTTTGGAGATGACAGCAAAGGCTACACAAAGGGATATGGCTTGATTTCAAAAGAGAATGTCATCATAGATGAGGTTGCATTGGTGGATGGTCTTAAGCACAACTTGCTTAGTATCAGCCAACTTTGTGACAAAGGATTTTTAGTTACTTTTTCGAAAGAAGCCTGTGTTGTGTCTAAAGGAGGAAACAACAATGTGGTAATGACTGGATTCAGAAGAGGGAATGTGTACATTGCTGACTTTAGTAGCACAAGTTCAGAAACCATCACCTGTCTTTTCAGCAAGGCAAGCAAAGATGAAAGTTGGTTATGGCACAAGAAATTATCCCATCTGAATTTCAAAGTTATGAATGATTTGGTGAGAAAGGATCTTGCTAGAGGAATTCCACAAGTGGAATTTCCCAAGGATGGTTTGTGTGATGCCTGTCAAAAAGGGAAACAGAAGAAGGCATCATTCAAAAGCAAGACAGAGTCATCAATTGTCCAGCAGCTTGAATTACTTCATATGGACCTATTTGGCCCTGTAAATGTTATGTCCATCTCAAAGAAGAAATACTGTCTTGTGATTGTTGATGATTTTTCTAGATTTACATGGACTTTCTTTTTGCACTCTAAAGATGAGGCAAGTGAAATCATTATCAATCACATCAAGATGGTAAGCAATCATCCTGATTTCAAAGTAAGAAGGATTAGGAGTGACAATGGGACATAATTCAAGAATTCGAGCATGAAGGTGTTCTGTGAAGAAAATGGTATTTTGCATGAGTTTTCAGCAGCAAGAACACCACAGCAAAATGGTGTAGTTGAAAGGAAAAACAGAACACTTATTGAAGCTGCAAGGACAATGCTAGATGAATCAAAGTTACCTACATATTTTTGGGCTGAGGCAGTTAACACAGCTTGCTTTACTCAAAATATTTCTTTGATTAATCAGGCCAAGGGAATGACCCCTTATCATCTACTCAAAAGAAAGAAGCCACTATTAGATTTTCTTCATGTCTTTGGATGCAAGTGCTTTGTTCTGAGAAATCAAGCTGAGCATTTGGGGAAATTTGAAGCAAAGGCAGATGAAGCAATATTTGTGGGATATGCAGCAGGGAAAGCTTACAGAGTCTATAATCTCAGAATCAACATTGTTATGGAATCTGTACATGTTGTTTTTGATGATCTCAAAATACAAGGTCTCTGTGATGAAGGTTTCCATGAAAGTCTCTCTTTTGAGAATGAGGAAGGAGAACAAGTGAATCATGATAAGGCTACTGAGAAACAGCCTAAAGTTGTTGTATCTAGCACAGATGAAAGCAGCAGTGAAGATGAAATTGCTGCATTAAGGTTAAAAAGGATAGCAGCTAGCAGACCAAATGGTCATTTCGTTGACAGTCATGATGGTGGATTCGTTGACAGTCAGAATGAGCGTTTCGTTGACAGCCAAAACGGTCATACTGTTGATAGTCATAGGAATGCTTCTAGAAGTGATCAATTAGGGACAACAAACTCAGGGGGAGTTTCTCAAGGACAAATATCCAATCAAGGCAATCATGATCATGAAGCTACGTCTTCAAGAGCAAATCTACCTCCCTCAAGGAAATGGACTAAAGATCATCCCTTTGAACTTATTATAGGTGATGTTTCTTCAAAAGTCCAAACTAGAAGAGCAACTCAAGAAGAATGTCTATATAGTAGCTTTCTGTCTCAAGATGAGCCAAAGAAAGTTGAGGATGCACTTCTAGATCCAGATTGGGTTTTAGCCATGCAAGAAGAGCTAAACCAATTTGAGAGAAACAATGTTTGGAAGCTGGTGCCCAGGCCTAATGACAGGAGTGTTATAGGCACAAAGTGGGTGTTCAGAAACAAGATGGATGAAAATGGCATAGTCACAAGGAACAAAGCTAGACTGGTTGCAAAAGGCTACTCACAGGAAGAGGGAATTGATTTTGATGAAACCTTTGCTCCTGTTGCAAGACTAGAAGCAATAAGGATTTTCCTAGCCTATGCAGCCCATGCCAATTTCAAAGTCTATCAAATGGATGTGAAGAGTGCTTTTCTGAATGGGGAATTGGAAGAGGAGGTGTATGTAAGTCAACCTCCTGGTTTTGAAGATGATGATTTTCCAGACTATGTGTACTTCCTTCTCAAAGCACTCTATGGTTTGAAACAAGCACCTAGAGCCTGGTATGACACTCTCTCATAGTTCCTCCTTGAGAATCATTTCACTAGAGGTACTGTAGATAAAACTCTTTTTCACAGGGTTGTAAATGGCTCTACTTTACTTGTTCAAATTTATGTAGATGATATAATCTTTGGGTCTACAGATGTGAAACTTTGTCAAAAGTTTGCCAAGCTTATGCAAAGTAAATATGAAATGAGCATGATGGGAGAATTAACTTACTTTCTTGGTCTTCAAGTAAAGCAAGTTAATGAAGGCATTTTCATTAGTCAAACAAAATACATTCATGATTTATTAAAGAAATTTAACCTAATGGAATGCTCTACTGCCAAAAATCCCATGCCTACTGCCACCAAACTTGAATTGAATACTAAGGAAAAATCTGTGGACATTTCAAGTTACAGAGGCATGGTAGGCTCACTTTTATATTTAACAGCTAGTAGACCTGATATTATGTTTGCTACATGTCTATGTGCTAGATTTCAGGCTGATCCTAGAGAATCCCATTTAGTTGCTATTAAAAGAATTTTCAGATATCTCAAAGGAACACCAAACCTTGGCATTTGGTATCCTAGAGAATCTGGTTTTGAACTAATTGGTTATTCAGATGCAGATTTTGCAGGATGTAAAATTGACAGGAAAAGTACAACTGGAACCTGTCAATTCCTAGGAAACAAGCTTGTGTCATGGTTCAGCAAGAAACAAAACTCAGTTTCTACCTCCACAGCTGAGGCTGAGTATATTGCAGCTGGAAGTTGTTGTGCACAGATTTTATGGATGAAAAATCAACTTCTTGATTATGGATTAAGAGTTGAGAAAATTCCTATTTTCTGTGACAACACTAGTGCCATTGCCATTACTGAAAATCCAGTGCAGCATTCAAGGACCAAGCACATTGACATCAAGTACCATTTCATTAGAGAACATGTTATGAATGGTACTGTGGAGTTACATTTTGTTCCAAGTGAACAACAACTTGCAGACATCTTTACCAAGCCACTTGATGAATCAACATTCTCAAGATTAGTAAGTGAGCTAGGTATGCTAAATTTCTCTTAATTATTTTTGAGATATTTGCAAGTTAAAATGCAGCCAGAAATTTGCTATGTTTTTCTGTGAATTAATTTTCTCAGGAAAAGGTAAAATTTTGTCTAAGTCAAGATTACTATGCCAAACGGAATGCACCATTTCGTTGACAGTCTTAGCACTTTTTCTGGGTGTTTCGTTGATAGTTCTTTTGTATCAACGAAACGCAGCTTTATCAACGAAATAGACGGGACCTTAAACGCCCAATTCTGATTCGTTGATATAAAGCGCTTTTAATCTGAACCGTTGAAATTTTGACACGTCTTTTACCACGATCTATGCATACACCCCTGTAAGTATAAATCATGGTAATACTTTAAGAGTAACGGTTATATTTTTTTTTTTAAGCCAATCCAGTAATTTACATTTATTATTGGATTCATTTTCTGAGAATTTTTGGGGGAGTATTTAAGAAATTTTATTTTCATTATTTCTTTTTACCTGTTCTCAAAAATTCCAAAGGCTTTTTCTCTCTTCTTCTCTCTAACAAGCAATTCAGTTCGAAGCTTTCCTTTAATCAACAATGGCACCTATAGTCAAGCTTATGTCTGCTGGAGGGTTCATCTATGAGAAGAACAACTCCATCCCTTTTGTTGTCAAGGAAAACCCGAACAGACTGTTCTTCAAAATGATGGATTTCATGAAGAATTGCAAGTTGAGCTATGCAATGTTTCACTCTACACCACTCTACAATGAGATAATCGAGGAAATTTGGACCTCATGTGAGTATAGTGGAACAAACTGCACACTACAATTCACTCTTCAAGGTAATGAGTACATAGTTAATTCTGATGTTTTGCAAGCATGTTTACATATTCCTGATAATAACTGTGATGTTTTGCCTACTAACACTGAAATAACTACCATGCTAAATTCTATAAACTACTCTTTGCCTACTGATAATCTGGGTAGAATAATTAGGAGAGGTTTGGTTAGGGAATACAGTTATTTAGCTGATGCATTCATTAAGGTCTTTTCTGGAAAGATTAGTAATTTTGATGCATTAACTAACTCTATGTTAATTCTCCTAACCATGCTTCTAAATGATAGATATCACAACTTTAGCACCCAACTTATGTATGAAATTGGTGCTAAGTTGGGTGACAAAGCAAATAGGAAGAAAAATATCTATTATGCTAGGTTTCTGATGATGTTGGCTAACCATGTTAGTCCAGCACCATTAGTTATCTCTAACCCTAATGCCAGGTTTGAGTGCTTTGTGCAAGAAAAGAGAGTATTGACAGACATACTGAGGCTGAACCACAATGGTGATGTTCCAGTGGTGTATCTGCCAATCATTGAGGTAACTACTACTATCCCTGTTAGTGTAGCTAACACCTCTACTGTTTTACCTTCCAATGTTGCTATGGAGTCTGTAGCTGTGACCCAACAGGCTCCTGCCCTAGCAACAAAACCAAAATCAAAGAAATCCTCCAAGCCAACCTCAGGTGCTTCTCAAAAGGCACCTGTTGTAAAAACTACCACACAACCTAAGGGGAGTGAGTCTGGAGTTGTGAGAGGTGAGGGAAGGGGTGAACATCAAAGAAACCCCAAGGATAAGGAAGGACAGGTTAGTGTGTACCAGCCAAGCCCCATTGTGTCTTCCCAACAAGGCACAATGAGTAACATGGATTTAAACACAAGTCTAATTGCATCCTCCCAAAAGGATGTGATTATTGAAACAAGCTCTCCTCCTAGAGCACAGTCCAAAAGGGTAAGGGACACTTCAAGCCCACAGTCTACATTTTCCCAATACCAAAGGAGAGTGAAGCAAAAGTCCAAGGGTACACAGGGTGCACACACACTGGAAGCATCACTTCCAGTTTCTCAAATTCAGTTTGATGTAACCCCTATCATTACTCTGGGGTTACAGTCCCATTCTCTAAACATCAATCTTGAATTATCTCCATCAAATTCACCAACTCAATCTTTAGATGTGGACATGATCCATACATCTATTCCTGATTCTCCAACTCTAATCTTGGAGAAGCCCCACTCTGAAGCTGGTGGCCATCACTTGTTAAGTGATTTGTTGGGCCATCAACCAATTTTTCCTGAAGTTGCAAGGGGATCTGTGGACCAATCTTTAAAATCAATCACCACAGACTCTACTGTAATTTCTCATTCTCAAAGTGCTTTCTTGACTTCATCAACGAAACAGTCTATTTCGTTGACAAGTGTTTCTCCATCAACGGTATCCATACCGTTGACAGTTCAAACTACCATTCCGTTGATAGTTCACTCTGCACCTTTAATTGAAAATCAAGTTGTTCCCACAACTAGTGCAGATGATCTAGTGGTAGTTGAGACACTTCTAGGACTGAGAGGGAGTGAAACTGAGAGGCTGGCTTGCAGCCAGGCAAAAGGAGAGAATGTGAGTGAGAGGCTGGCTATTTCTTCCAGCCAGGCAAAAGGAGAGATTGAGAGTTCCACCTTAGAAGGTGAAGGTGAGGGTGTGAGAGGTGTGAGCCATGGGGAGCCCATGATGCAAGAACAGAGTGGAGAGAGAGAAGGGACTACAGGAGTAATAAGGATGGAAGCAGTCATTGCTAGTGAGTTAATGGAGGTCAGTGAGGGAGAAAGGGAAATTACTTTCCAAGAGGTTTATCAACAAACTCTGGATAGTATTTCCCTGGATCCTGAGACCTTTACTCATCCTGTGTCAGCCTATCAAGTTTTGGCTCAACAGGGCAATGTGGAGGCAGAGAGGTCACTACAACTAATTCACACAACTGCATCAATGCAAAGAGCAAAGGATGCCTTGACCAATCTACCTCCAGGGGCTGAAGTAAGTGGAGAATTTGATTTTTCTGATAATGAGGATAGCTTTGGTGACATTCTACAGGTGGCCACTACTGCACAGACTGGGACTTCTGTGGTGCCTCCTACACCAAACTGGCTTTCTCAAGATATGCATGGTAGATGCAATTTGGATGCTGCTATCACAAGGCAGTACAATGAAGCATATCTAGCTCATGAGTCTGCAGGAGCAAGGGACAAGAAATTCTACAAAGCCATCATGGATTCTCTGGAAATTCAAAGGCTACAAATGTTGCAGACAAGGATTGAGGCTACAGAAATCAAGGACTCAATTAGCAACCTTAGGGCTGCTACTGACAGGAGGCTAGATGAAAAGCTTCCTCTTCACACTGTCTCCAGGATGTCAAGGTTTTTCACCAAGGAACCTGAAGTGTCTTCATCTTTGAAAACTCTTTCCTCTAGAGTGGACAAAGTTGAGGCTACACTTAGTCACATGCAAAAGGAGCAGGAGAAGCAAACTCAGCTACTCACCCAGCTTCTGGCAGCTCAAGGGCTCCCTATCATCTCACTTGATGCTAACAAAAAGGGGGAGAAATCTAAGGAGCTAGACATTCAGATCACAAAGGTTATGGTCCCAGCCATCTCCTTACCAGAAGAGCCATTAGCAATGGGGGAGTTTGCAAAGAAGAAAAAGGACAGTATTGACCTGATCCAGGAAGCCTCTTTGAGGATGAAACTTGCAGAACAAATCAAGGATCACTGGTCAAATATTGAAGCAAAGGTCAAGAAGCTAGCTGACACTAAAAAGGTATCATCTGTACAAGCTACTTCAATACCACCATCAACAAATGCAATGGTGACAGTGCAAATAGAGCCACAATTCAGGAGTTCCTATGTCATGGAACCCCTTCAGCATGGAGTCCTTCAAGATTCAAGGAATGAGAAAGGACAAGCTTCATGTTTGAGGAATGTGGATGCAAGAGGGATATCTCCATTATCTCCCATAAAACCCAAAGGCAAGAACATAGCAAGGATAGCTTATCCTCCACCAAGGCTAGATGAGTTCAAAGTCTTAGGGAAGCTGATCAAGGAGAGCAAAGAAAGCAATCATCCAAGCATAAGGAACAAGAGGGCACTCATCTACAGGGATAGCAAGGAAATCTACATTTGGGTTGGTCACCCAAATTTTGCTAAGGCCAAAGCTGAAGAAAGTGAAAGGGCAGCAATGCAAGCTCTTGCAGTTGCTCAATCACTTGAAGATGAAGAAGCCCTACAGGAAGAAAAGGCCAAGGATAAAGCTAAGGAAGCTGGAAAGAAGAAGAGAACAAGTCAGCCAAAGGCTAGAGCTAAGAGGAATCTGAACTTTGATGAAGATGATTCTCAAGAAACTGCTCAAGACTCTTCCACAACAAGTGCACATCAAATTCCTGGTGATCTACCTATTGAGGGAAAGTTGGCTTGTGATCCTGCACATCCTGTCAACTTTCATGATCATCCAATCATGCCAAAAGAGGAACCTTTTGAATTTGATGAAGCCTACTTTCCAAAGTTCCTGTTAGAGAAGGACCAACCAATGAAGACAAAGAAGAGGTCTGTCAAAGCAAAGGCTGTTCTTGTGAGAAAGCCACAATCTCAAAAACCCCCTGCAAACCCAGAGGACTGCATGTACATTGCTGACATCAGGGAAGAATCCAGTCTACATCTTGACTTAGACAACCTGGTGGAAGTAAGGGGAATTGCAGCTTCTCAAAAGTTGCCTGAAAGACTAGTGTTCATATTCAAGGGAGGTAGAGAACAAGTGTGGCCTCTCTACAGAATTTTAGGAGAAGACTATCAAACACTACTCTCAGTGTTTAGATGCTTGAAAAAGGACTTTGGTTTCACCAAAACAGCCAAGTCTGAGGTGGTCTCCAAAATCTGTCAGTTAAAGGCTAGCTGGAACAAGCCTGAGGCTCTTCCCAGGATACTTAGAGTTCCCTCAACAGGAAAGAAAATCCATCTTCAACCTTATTGGATGATGGAGTTTAAGGACAAGGACAATTGCAGAAGATTCTTCAGAATGGAAGACCAGCTGGAGAAGGCATCTAATCAAACTCTAAAGCTGATGCAATCCAAGCTTGGTGATCAAGATGAAGAGGAGAAAATCTTCTACAGAAGGCTACAGGTCCAGATTGAGGAAAACAACTCCAAGAAAGGGAAGAAGACTATGCCACAAAGAAATCACAGATGAAACATTTGCTCAGACTAGAGGAGCATTTGTAGGCATTAGTCTTGTAAGTCTTATATTTTGTCTATAAAATTTTGAAGCTTAATACATATTCTACTTTTGTAATTTATGATGTATCTGAGTGTTTTTGTTATCATCAAGTCTCTTGATTTATGGCTGTTATTCTATCAGTCATAAATTGGGGGAGATTGTTAGGAATATGTTGTTCTTGATGATAAACATAAAACACTTAGTAGAATTTGTGTAAAGTCATTTTTGTAACTGTCAACGAAATGGCATGCTTTGCAGCATTCCGTTGACAGGAAGCTCATCAACGAAATGAGTGTTGTAGCAATTGCATTGTACAATACTTCACAGTATGATAGGCATTCTGTTATATGTTTTAGATAGGTTTTCTAAGTCATGTTGACTAAGTACTAGATAGGCAAAATAGGTTGGTTAATTGTAAATATGTTATGCCTTGTAATTTTGACTAAGTGAAGACATGTCAACGGTATGAAGATTACTCTGTCAACGGTATGAAGTTTACCCATCAACGAAACGAGGGAAACACCATCAACGGAATGAAGAATGAAGCTATCAACGAAACACATCTCCTTGCTATCAACGAATCAATGTTGCTTTTTGAACAGTTGACAAAGTGATAGTGACAGTTTACTGAACAGATCTAAAAGGAGATATGGAAGTGTACTTTGCATTGGAAGCCATCAAAGTGGTTACTGGAAATAAGGAAACATTCCAATTTCCAATAAGGCTCTTGGAAATGATTATAATGAGCATGAAGACAAAAGCAAAGATCTCCAAGGACCATTGGACAAAAGGAATGAAAAGCAAGCTACTGATGGTTACTACTATTATTCTTTAGTTTAACCAAACGTAGAATTGTAAACTTGGGATTATATAACCAAGTGTAGCAGTTACTTTAGAAAGATGAGAAGAAAAACAAATAGATTGTATTAGCTATTTTTGAGAGCAATTCTTCTCTACAACCTTGTAACTGAGCAGCTGTGTACTTTTGTATCACAGATTATTTCCGCAATAAAAACACTTCAGTTGGATCATCAAACAATCCAACTGAATTATTTATATCTTGTGTTTTTATTTATTCAGTTCAGTTTTATTTTAAAAAGTGTTTAGTTTCAAGAAAATATCAAAAATTGTATTCAACCCCCCCCCCCTTCTACAATTCTGTTAGGTCATTTGGGAATAACAAAACCCATAGGGTCAAGCTACGAGAAAATATCGACAAAAAAACCCGCTTCAATTTTTCCCCATTTTCCTTGTATAGCTCCCTTTAGAGGTATACGTAATCGGGCGTCCCCAGGTATCTGCTTCAATGCAGGCCCAGACAGCTCCAAATGAAGTTTTCTGCAATTCTGTAAACCCATAGGGTCAAGCTACGAGAAAATATCCACAAAAAAACCCGCTTCAATTTTTCCCCATTTTCCTTGTATAGCTCCCTTTAGAGGTATACGTAATCGGGCGTCCCCTGGTATCTGGTTTAATGCAGGCCCGGACAACTCCAAATGAAGTTTTCTGCAATTCTATAAACCCATAGGGTCAAACTACGAGAAAATATCCACAAAACGGCCCGCTTCAATTTTTCCCCATTTTTATTGTATAGCTCCCTTTTGACCCAGACAGCTCCAAAGGAATTTTTCTGCAATTCAATAAACCCATAGGGTCAAGCTACGAGAAAATATCCATAAAACGCCCCTTTTCAATTTTTTCCCCATTTTCCTTGTATAACTCCCTTTAGAGGTAAAGGTAATCAGGTGTCCCTTGGTATCTGCTCCGATTCAGGCACGGACAGCCCCAACTGAACTTTTTTGCAATTCGGGAAACCCATAGGGTCAAGCTACGAGAAAATATCCACAAAATGACCCGCTTCAATTTTTCCCCATTTTCCTTGTATAGCTCCCTTTAGAGGTATACGTAATTGGGCGTCCCCTGGTATCTGCTTTAATGCAGGCCTGGACAGCTCCAAATGTTGTTTTCGGCAATTCTGTAAACCCATAGGGTCAAGCTACGAGAAAATAGCCACAAAACCGTCCGCTTCAATTTTTCGCCATTTTCCTTGTATAGCTCCCTTTAGGGGTATACGTAATCGGGCGTCCCCTGGTATCTGCTTCAATGCAGGCCCGGACAGCTCCAAATGAAGTTTTCTGCAATTCCATAAACCCATAGGGTCAAACTACGAGAAAATATCCACAAAACCGTCCGCTTCAATTTTTCCCCATTTTCCTTGTATAGCTCCCTTTAGGGGTATACATAATCGGGCTTCCCCTGGTATCTTCTTCAATGCAGGCCCGGATAGCTCCAAATGAAGTTTTCTGCAATTCTATAAACCCATGGGGTCAAACTACGAGAAAATATCCACAAAATGGCCCGCTTCAGTTTTTCCCCATTTTCCTTGTATAGCTCCTTTTAAGGTAAACGTAATAGGGCGTCCCCTGGTATGTGCTCCGATTCAGGCACGGAGAACCCCAAATGATCTTTTCTGCAATTCTAAAAACCCATAGGGTAAAGCTATGAGAAATTATCCACAAAACGGCCCGCCTCAACTTCCCCATTTTCCTTGTATAGCTCCCTTTAGAGGTATACGTAATCGGGCGTCCCCTGGTATCTGCTTCAATGCAGGCCCAGACAACTCCAAATGAAGTTTTCTGCAATTATATAAACCCATAGGGTCAAGCTACGGGAAAATATGCACAAAACCGTCCGTTTCAATTTTTCCCCATTTTCCTTGTATAGCTCCCTTTAGGGGTATACATAATTGGGCGTCCCCGGGTATCAGGTTCAATGCAGGCCCGGACAACTCCAAATGAAGTTTTATGCAATTCTATAAACCCAAAGGGTCAAACTACGAGAAAATATCCACAAAACGGCCCGCTTCAGTTTTTCCCCATTTTCCTTGTATAGCTCCTTTTAGATGTAAACGTAATAGGGCGTCCCTGGTATGTGCTCCGATTCAGGCACGGACAACCCCAAATGATCTTTTCTGCAATTCTATAAACCCATAGGGTCAAGCTACGAGAAATTATCCACAAAACGGGCCTCCTCAACTTCCCCATTTTCCTTGTATAGCTCGCTTTAGAGGTATACGTAATTGGGCGTCCCCTGGTATCTATTTCAATGCAGGCCCAGACAGCTCCAAATGAAGTTTTCTGCAATTCTGTAAACCCATAGGGTCAAGCTACGAGAAAATATCCACAAAACCGTCCGCTTCAATTTTTCCCCATTTTCCTTGTATAGCTCCCTTTAGGGGTATACGTAATCGGGCTTCCCCTGGTATCTGCTTCAGTGCAGGCCCGGACAGCTCCAAATGAAGTTTTCTGCAATTCTATAAACCCATAGGGTCAAGCTACGAGAAAATATCCACAAAAAAACCCGCTTCAATTTTTCCCCATTTTCCTTGTATAGCTCCCTTTAGAGGTATACGTAATCGGGCGTCCCCAGGTATCTGCTTCAATGCAGGCCCAGACAGTTCGAATTGAAGTTTTCTGCAATTCTGTAAACCCATAGGGTCTACGAGAAAATATCCACAAAAAAACCCGCTTCAATTTTTCCCCATTTTCCTTGTATAGCTCCCTTTAGAGGTATACGTAATCGGGCGTCCCCTGGTATCTGGTTTAATGCAGGCCCGGACAACTCCAAATGAAGTTTTCTGCAATTCTATAAACCCATAGGGTCAAACTACGAGAAAATATCCACAAAACGGCCCGCTTTAATTTTTCCCCATTTTTATTGTATAGCTCCCTTTAGACCCAGACAGCTCCAAAGGAATTTTTCTGTAATTCAATAAACCCATAGGGTCAAGCTACGAGAAAATATCCATAAAACGCCCTTTTTCAATTTTTTCCCCATTTTCCTTGTATAACTCCCTTTAGAGGTAAAGGTAATCAGGTGTCCCTTGGTATCTGCTCCGATTCAGGCACGGACAGCCCCAACTGAACTTTTTTGCAATTCGGGAAACCCATAGGGTCAAGCTACGAGAAAATATCCACAAAATGACCCGCTTCAATTTTTCCCCATTTTCCTTGTATAGCTCCCTTTAGAGGTATACGTAATTGGGCGACCCCTGGTATCTGCTTTAATGCAGGCCTGGACAGCTCCAAATGTTGTTTTCGGCAATTCTGTAAACCCATAGGGTCAAGCTACGAGAAAATAGCCACAAAACCGTCCGCTTCAATTTTTCGCCATTTTCCTTGTATAGCTCCCTTTAGGGGTATACGTAATCGGGCGTCCCCTGGTATCTGCTTCAATGCAGGCCCGGACAGCTCCAAATGAAGTTTTCTGCAATTCCATAAACCCATAGGGTCAAACTACGAGAAAATATCCACAAAACCGTCCGCTTCAATTTTTCCCCATTTTCCTTGTATAGCTCCCTTTAGGGGTATACATAATCGGGCTTCCCCTGGTATCTGCTTCAATGCAGGCCCGGACAGCTCCAAATGAAGTTTTCTGCAATTCTATAAACCCATGGGGTCAAACTACGAGAAAATATCCACAAAACGGCCCGCTTCAGTTTGTCCCCATTTTCCTTGTATAGCTCCCTTTAAAGGTAAACGTAATAGGGCGTCCCCTGGTATTTGCTCCGATTCAGGCACGGAGAACCCCAAATGATCTGTTCTGCAATTCTATAAACCCATAGGGTAAAGCTATGAGAAATTATCCACAAAATGGCCCGCCTCAACTTCCCCATTTTCCTTGTATAGCTCCCTTTAGAGGTATACGTAATCGGGCGTCCCCTGGTATCTGCTTCAATGCAGGCCCAGACAACTCCAAATGAAGTTTTCTGCAATTCTGTAAACCCATAGGGTCAATCTACGGGAAAATATGCACAAAACCGTCTGTTTCAGTTTTTCCCCATTTTACTTGTATAGCTCCCTTTAGGGGTATACGTAATTGGGCGTCCCCGGGTATCAGGTTCAATGCAGGCCCGGACAACTCCAAATGAAGTTTTATGCAATTCAATAAACCCAAAGGGTCAAACTACGAGAAAATATCCACAAAATGGCCCGCTTCAGTTTTTCCCCATTTTCCTTGTATAGCTCCTTTTAGATGTAAACGTAATAGGGCGTCCCTGGTATGTGCTCCGATTCAGGCACGGACAACCCCAAATGATCTTTTCTGCAATTCTATAAACCCATAGGGTCAAGCTACGAGAAATTATCCACAAAACGGGCCTCCTCAACTTCCCCATTTTCCTTGTATAGCTCGCTTTAGAGGTATACGTAATCGGGCGTCCCCTGGTATCTATTTCAATGCAGGCCCAGACAGCTCCAAATGAAGTTTTCTGCAATTCTGTAAACCCATAGGGTCAAGCTACGAGAAAATATCCACAAAACCGTCCGCTTCAATTTTTCCCCATTTTCCTTGTATAGCTCCCTTTAGAGGTATACGTAATCGGGCGTCCCCAGGTATCTGCTTCAATGCAGGCCCAGACAGCTCGAAATGAAGTTTTCTGCAATTCTGTAAACCCATAGGGTCAAGCTACGAGAAAATATCCACAAAAAAACCCGCTTCAATTTTTCCCCATTTTCCTTGTATAGCTCCCTTTAGAGGTATACGTAATCGGGCGTCCCCTGGTATCTGGTTTAATGCAGGCCCGGACAGCTCCAAATGAAGTTTTCTGCAATTCTATAAACCCATAGGGTCAAGCTACGAGAAAATATCCACAAAAAAACCCGCTTCAATTTTTCCCCATTTTCCTTGTATAGCTCCCTTTAGAGGTATACGTAATCGGGCGTCCCCAGGTATCTGCTTCAATGCAGGCCCAGACAGTTCGAATTGAAGTTTTCTGCAATTCTGTAAACCCATAGGGTCTACGAGAAAATATCCACAAAAAAACCCGCTTCAATTTTTCCCCATTTTCCTTGTATAGCTCCCTTTAGAGGTATACGTAATCGGGCGTCCCCTGGTATCTGGTTTAATGCAGGCCCGGACAACTCCAAATGAAGTTTTCTGCAATTCTATAAACCCATAGGGTCAAACTACGAGAAAATATCCACAAAACGGCCCGCTTTAATTTTTCCCCATTTTTATTGTATAGCTCCCTTTAGACCCAGACAGCTCCAAAGGAATTTTTCTGTAATTCAATAAACCCATAGGGTCAAGCTACGAGAAAATATCCATAAAACGCCCTTTTTCAATTTTTTCCCCATTTTCCTTGTATAACTCCCTTTAGAGGTAAAGGTAATCAGGTGTCCCTTGGTATCTGCTCCGATTCAGGCACGGACAGCCCCAACTGAACTTTTTTGCAATTCGGGAAACCCATAGGGTCAAGCTACGAGAAAATATCCACAAAATGACCCGCTTCAATTTTTCCCCATTTTCCTTGTATAGCTCCCTTTAGAGGTATACGTAATTGGGCGACCCCTGGTATCTGCTTTAATGCAGGCCTGGACAGCTCCAAATGTTGTTTTCGGCAATTCTGTAAACCCATAGGGTCAAGCTACGAGAAAATAGCCACAAAACCGTCCGCTTCAATTTTTCGCCATTTTCCTTGTATAGCTCCCTTTAGGGGTATACGTAATCGGGCGTCCCCTGGTATCTGCTTCAATGCAGGCCCGGACAGCTCCAAATGAAGTTTTCTGCAATTCCATAAACCCATAGGGTCAAACTACGAGAAAATATCCACAAAACCGTCCGCTTCAATTTTTCCCCATTTTCCTTGTATAGCTCCCTTTAGGGGTATACATAATCGGGCTTCCCCTGGTATCTGCTTCAATGCAGGCCCGGACAGCTCCAAATGAAGTTTTCTGCAATTCTATAAACCCATGGGGTCAAACTACGAGAAAATATCCACAAAACGGCCCGCTTCAGTTTGTCCCCATTTTCCTTGTATAGCTCCCTTTAAAGGTAAACGTAATAGGGCGTCCCCTGGTATTTGCTCCGATTCAGGCACGGAGAACCCCAAATGATCTGTTCTGCAATTCTATAAACCCATAGGGTAAAGCTATGAGAAATTATCCACAAAATGGCCCGCCTCAACTTCCCCATTTTCCTTGTATAGCTCCCTTTAGAGGTATACGTAATCGGGCGTCCCCTGGTATCTGCTTCAATGCAGGCCCAGACAACTCCAAATGAAGTTTTCTGCAATTCTGTAAACCCATAGGGTCAATCTACGGGAAAATATGCACAAAACCGTCTGTTTCAGTTTTTCCCCATTTTACTTGTATAGCTCCCTTTAGGGGTATACGTAATTGGGCGTCCCCGGGTATCAGGTTCAATGCAGGCCCGGACAACTCCAAATGAAGTTTTATGCAATTCTATAAACCCAAAGGGTCAAACTACGAGAAAATATCCACAAAATGGCCCGCTTCAGTTTTTCCCCATTTTCCTTGTATAGCTCCTTTTAGATGTAAACGTAATAGGGCGTCCCTGGTATGTGCTCCGATTCAGGCACGGACAACCCCAAATGATCTTTTCTGCAATTCTATAAACCCATAGGGTCAAGCTACGAGAAATTATCCACAAAACGGGCCTCCTCAACTTCCCCATTTTCCTTGTATAGCTCGCTTTAGAGGTATACGTAATCGGGCGTCCCCTGGTATCTATTTCAATGCAGGCCCAGACAGCTCCAAATGAAGTTTTCTGCAATTCTGTAAACCCATAGGGTCAAGCTACGAGAAAATATCCACAAAACCGTCCGCTTCAATTTTTCCCCATTTTCCTTGTATAGCTCCCTTTAGAGGTATACGTAATCGGGCGTCCCCAGGTATCTGCTTCAATGCAGGCCCAGACAGCTCGAAATGAAGTTTTCTGCAATTCTGTAAACCCATAGGGTCAAGCTACGAGAAAATATCCACAAAAAAACCCGCTTCAATTTTTCCCCATTTTCCTTGTATAGCTCCCTTTAGAGGTATACGTAATCGGGCGTCCCCTGGTATCTGGTTTAATGCAGGCCCGGACAGCTCCAAATGAAGTTTTCTGCAATTCTATAAACCCATAGGGTCAAGCTACGAGAAAATATCCACAAAAAAACCCGCTTCAATTTTTCCCCATTTTCCTTGTATAGCTCCCTTTAGAGGTATACGTAATCGGGCGTCCCCAGGTATCTGCTTCAATGCAGGCCCAGACAGTTCGAATTGAAGTTTTCTGCAATTCTGTAAACCCATAGGGTCTACGAGAAAATATCCACAAAAAAACCCGCTTCAATTTTTCCTCATTTTCCTTGTATAGCTCCCTTTAGAGGTATACGTAATCGGGCGTCCCCTGGTATCTGGTTTAATGCAGGCCCGGACAACTCCAAATGAAGTTTTCTGCAATTCTATAAACCCATAGGGTCAAACTACGAGAAAATATCCACAAAACGGCCCGCTTTAATTTTTCCCCATTTTTATTGTATAGCTCCCTTTAGACCCAGACAGCTCCAAAGGAATTTTTCTGTAATTCAATAAACCCATAGGGTCAAGCTACGAGAAAATATCCATAAAACGCCCTTTTTCAATTTTTTCCCCATTTTCCTTGTATAACTCCCTTTAGAGGTAAAGGTAATCAGGTGTCCCTTGGTATCTGCTCCGATTCAGGCACGGACAGCCCCAACTGAACTTTTTTGCAATTCGGGAAACCCATAGGGTCAAGCTACGAGAAAATATCCACAAAATGACCCGCTTCAATTTTTCCCCATTTTCCTTGTATAGCTCCCTTTAGAGGTATACGTAATTGGGCGACCCCTGGTATCTGCTTTAATGCAGGCCTGGACAGCTCCAAATGTTGTTTTCGGCAATTCTGTAAACCCATAGGGTCAAGCTACGAGAAAATAGCCACAAAACCGTCCGCTTCAATTTTTCGCCATTTTCCTTGTATAGCTCCCTTTAGGGGTATACGTAATCGGGCGTCCCCTGGTATCTGCTTCAATGCAGGCCCGGACAGCTCCAAATGAAGTTTTCTGCAATTCCATAAACCCATAGGGTCAAACTACGAGAAAATATCCACAAAACCGTCCGCTTCAATTTTTCCACATTTTCCTTGTATAGCTCCCTTTAGGGGTATACATAATCGGGCTTCCCCTGGTATCTGCTTCAATGCAGGCCCGGACAGCTCCAAATGAAGTTTTCTGCAATTCTATAAACCCATGGGGTCAAACTACGAGAAAATATCCACAAAACGGCCCGCTTCAGTTTGTCCCCATTTTCCTTGTATAGCTCCCTTTAAAGGTAAACGTAATAGGGCGTCCCCTGGTATTTGCTCCGATTCAGGCACGGAGAACCCCAAATGATCTGTTCTGCAATTCTATAAACCCATAGGGTAAAGCTATGAGAAATTATCCACAAAATGGCCCGCCTCAACTTCCCCATTTTCCTTGTATAGCTCCCTTTAGAGGTATACGTAATCGGGCGTCCCCTGGTATCTGCTTCAATGCAGGCCCAGACAACTCCAAATGAAGTTTTCTGCAATTCTGTAAACCCATAGGGTCAATCTACGGGAAAATATGCACAAAACCGTCTGTTTCAGTTTTTCCCCATTTTACTTGTATAGCTCCCTTTAGGGGTATACGTAATTGGGCGTCCCCGGGTATCAGGTTCAATGCAGGCCCGGACAACTCCAAATGAAGTTTTATGCAATTCTATAAACCCAAAGGGTCAAACTACGAGAAAATATCCACAAAATGGCCCGCTTCAGTTTTTCCCCATTTTCCTTGTATAGCTCCTTTTAGATGTAAACGTAATAGGGCGTCCCTGGTATGTGCTCCGATTCAGGCACGGACAACCCCAAATGATCTTTTCTGCAATTCTATAAACCCATAGGGTCAAGCTACGAGAAATTATCCACAAAACGGGCCTCCTCAACTTCCCCATTTTCCTTGTATAGCTCGCTTTAGAGGTATACGTAATCGGGCGTCCCCTGGTATCTATTTCAATGCAGGCCCAGACAGCTCCAAATGAAGTTTTCTGCAATTCTGTAAACCCATAGGGTCAAGCTACGAGAAAATATCCACAAAACCGTCCGCTTCAATTTTTCCCCATTTTCCTTGTATAGCTCCCTTTAGAGGTATACGTAATCGGGCGTCCCCAGGTATCTGCTTCAATGCAGGCCCAGACAGCTCAAAATGAAGTTTTCTGCAATTCTGTAAACCCATAGGGTCAAGCTACGAGAAAATATCCACAAAAAACCCGCTTCAATTTTTCCCCATTTTCCTTGTATAGCTCCCTTTAGAGGTATACGTAATCGGGCGTCCCCTGGTATCTGGTTTAATGCAGGCCCGGACAACTCCAAATGAAGTTTTCTGCAATTCTATAAACCCATAGGGTCAAACTAAGAGAAAATATCCACAAAACGGCCCGCTTCAATTTTTCCCCATTTTTATTGTATAGCTCCCTTTAGACCCAGACAGCTCCAAAGGAATTTTTCTGTAATTCAATAAACCCATAGGGTCAAGCTACGAGAAAATATCCATAAAACGCCCTTTTTCAATTTTTTCCCCATTTTCCTTGTATAACTCCCTTTAGAGGTAAAAGTAATCAGGTGTCCCTTGGTATCTGCTCCGATTCAGGCACGGACAGCCCCAACTGAACTTTTTTGCAATTCGGGAAACCCATAGGGTCAAGCTACGAGAAAATATCCACAAAATGACCCGCTTCAATTTTTCCCCATTTTCCTTGTATAGCTCCCTTTAGAGGTATACGTAATTGGGAGTCCCCTGGTATCTGCTTTAATGCAGGCCTGGACAGCTCCAAATGTTGTTTTCGGCAATTCTGTAAACCCATAGGGTCAAGCTACGAGAAAATAGCCACAAAACCGTCCGCGTCAATTTTTCGCCATTTTCCTTGTATAGCTCCCTTTAGGGGTATACATAATCGGGCGTCCCCTGGTATCTGCTTCAATGCAGGCCCAGACAGCTCCAAATGAAGTTTTCTGCAATTCTATAAACCCATAGGGTCAAACTACGAGAAAATATCCACAAAACCGTCCGCTTCAATTTTTCCCCATTTTCCTTGTATAGCTCCCTTTAGGGGTATACATAATCGGGCTTCCCCTGGTATCTGCTTCAATGCAGGCCCGGACAGCTCCAAATGAAGTTTTCTGCAATTCTATAAACCCATGGGGTCAAACTACGAGAAAATATCCACAAAACGGCCCGCTTCAGTTTGTCCCCATTTTCCTTGTATAGCTCCCTTTAAAGGTAAACGTAATAGGGCGTCCCCTGGTATGTGCTCCGATTCAGGCACGGAGAACCCCAAATGATCTTTTCTGCAATTCTAAAAACCCATAGGGTAAAGCTATGAGAAATTATCCACAAAACGGCCCGCCTCAACTTCCCCATTTTCCTTGTATAGCTCCCTTTAGAGGTATACGTAATCTGGAGTCCCCTGGTATCTGCTTCAATGCAGGCCCAGACAACTCCAAATGAAGTTTTCTGCAATTATGTAAACCCATAGGGTCAAGCTACGGGAAAATATGCACAAAACCGTCCGTTTCAATTTTTCCCCATTTTCCTTGTATAGCTCCCTTTAGGGGTATACGTAATTGGGCGTCCCCGGGTATCAGGTTCAATGCAGGCCCGGACAACTCCAAATGAAGTTTTATGCAATTCTATAAACCCAAAGGGTCAAACTACGAGAAAATATCCACAAAACGGCCCGCTTCAGTTTTTCCCCATTTTCCTTGTATAGCTCCTTTTAGATGTAAACGTAATAGGGCGTCCTTGGTATGTGCTCCGATTCAGGCACGGACAACCCCAAATGATCTTTTCTGCAATTCTATAAACCCATAGGGTCAAGCTACGAGAAATTATCCACAAAACGGGCCTCCTCAACTTCCCCGTTTTCCTTCTATAGCTCGCTTTAGAGGTATACGTAATCGGGCATCCCCTGGTATCTACTTCAATGCAGGCCCAGACAGCTCCAAATGAAGTTTTCTGCAATTCTGTAAACCCATAGGGTCAAGCTACGAGAAAATATCCACAAAACCGTCCGCTTCAATTTTTCCCCATTTTCCTTGTATAGCTCCCTTTAGGGGTATACGTAATCAGGCTTCCCCTGGGATCTGCTTCAATGCAGGCCTGGACAGCTCCAAATGAAGTTTTCGGCAATTCTGTAAACCCATAGGGTCAAACTACGAGAAAATATCCACAAAACGGCCCGCTTCAGTTTTTCCCCATTTTCCTTGTATAGCTCCTTTTAGAAGTAAACGTAATAGGGCGTCCCCTGGTATGTGCTCCGATTCAGGCACGGACAACCCCAAATGAACTTTTCTGCAATTCTATAAACCCATAGGGTCAAGCTACGAGAAATTATCCACAAAACGGGCCTCCTCAACTTCCCCATTTTCCTTGTATAGATCGCTTTAGAGGTATACGTAATCGGGCATCCCCTGGTATCTACTTCAATGCAGGCCCAGACAGCTCCAAATGAAGTTTTCTGCAATTCTGTAAACCCATAGGGTCAAGCTACGAGAAAATATCCACAAAACCGTCCTCTTCAATTTTCCCCCATTTTCCTTGTATATCTCCCTTTAGGGGTATACGTAATCGGGCTTCCCCTGGTATCTGCTTCAGTGCAGGCCCGGACAGCTCCAAATGAAGTTTTCTGCAATTCTATAAACCCATAGGGTCAAGCTACGAGAAAATATCCACAAAAAAACCCACTTCAATTTTTCCCCATTTTCCTTGTATAGCTCCCTTTAGAGGTATACGTAATCGGGCGTCCCCAGGTATCTGCTTCAATGCAGGCCCAGACAGCTCCAAATGAGGTTTTCTGCAATTCTGTAAACCCATAGGGTCAAGCTACGAGAAAATATCCACAAAAAAACCCGCTTCAATTTTTCCCCATTTTCCTTGTATAGCTCCCTTTAGAGGTATACGTAATCGGGCGTCCCCTGGTATCTGGTTCAATACAGGCCCGGACAACTCCAAATGAAGTTTTCTGCAATTCTATAAACCCATAGGGTCAAACTACGAGAAAATATCCACAAAACGGCCCGCTTCAATTTTTCCCCATTTTTATTGTATAGCTCCCTTTAGAAATATACATAATCGGGCGTCCCCTGGTAGCTGCTCCAATTCAGACCCAGATAGCTCCAAAGGAATTTTTCTGCAATTCAATAAACCCATAGGGTCAAGCTACGAGAAAATATCCATAAAACGCCCCTTTTCAATTTTTTCCCCATTTTCCTTGTATAACTCCCTTTAGAGGTAAAGGTAATCAGGCGTCCCTTGGTATCTGCTCCGATTCAGGCACGGACAGCCCCAAATGAACTTTTCTGCAATTCGGGAAACCCATAGGGTCAAGCTACGAGAAAATATCCACAAAACGACCCGCTTCAATTTTTCCCCATTTTCCTTGTATAGCTCCCTTTAGGGGTATACATAATCGGGCTTCCCCTGGTATCTGCTTCAATGCAGGCCCGGACAGCTCCAAATGAAGTTTTCTGCAATTCTATAAACCCATGGGGTCAAACTACGAGAAAATATCCACAAAACGGCCCGCTTCAGTTTTTCCCCATTTCCCTTGTATAGCTCCGTTTAAAGGTAAACGTAGTAGGGCGTCCCCTGGTATGTGCTCCGATTCAGGCACGGAGAACCCCAAATGATCTTTTCTGCAATTCTAAAAACCCATAGGGTAAAGCTATGAGAAATTATCCACAAAACGGCCCGCCTCAACTTCCCCATTTTCCTTGTATATCTCCCTTTAGAGGTATACGTAATCGGGCGTCCCCTGGTATCTGCTTCAATGCAGGCCCAGACAACTCCAAATGAAGTTTTTTGCAATTCTGTAAACCCATAGGGTCAAGCTACGGGAAAATATGCACAAAACCATCCGTTTCAATTTTTCCCCATTTTCCTTGTATAGCTCCCTTTAGGGGTATACGTAATTGGGCGTCCCCGGGTATCAGGTTCAATGCAGGCCCGGACAACTCCAAATGAAGTTTTATGCAATTCTATAAACCCATAAGGTCAAACTACGAGAAAATATCCACAAAACGGCCCGTTTCAGTTTTTCCCCATTTTCCTTGTATAGCTCCTTTTAGATGTAAACGTAATAGGGCGTCCCTGGTATGTGCTCCGATTCAGGCACGGACAACCCCAAATGAACTTTTCTGCAATTCTATAAACCCATAGGGTCAAGCTACGAGAAATTATCCACAAAACGGGCCTCCTCAACTTCCCCATTTTCCTTGTATAGCTCGCTTTAGAGGTATACGTAATCGGGCATCCCCTGGTATCTACTTCAATGCAGGCCCAGACAGCTCCAAATGAAGTTTTCTGCAATTCTGTAAACCCATAGGGTCAGCTACGAGAAAATATCCACAAAACCGTCCGCTTCAATTTTTCCCCATTTTCCTTGTATAGCTCCCTTTAGGGGTATACGTAATTGGGCGTCCCCGGGTATCAGGTTCAATGCAGGTCTGGACAACTCCAAATGAAGTTTTATGCAATTCTATAAACCCATAGGGTCAAACTACGAGAAAATATCCACAAAACGGCCCGCTTCAGTTTTTCCCCATTTTCCTTGTATAGCTCCTTTTAGATGTAAACGTAATAGGGCGTCCCCTGGTATGTGCTCCGATTCAGGCACGGACAACCCCAAATGAACTTTTCTGCAATTCTATAAACCCATAGGGTCAAGCTACGAGAAATTATCCACAAAACGGGCCTCCTCAACTTCCCCATTTTCCTTGTATAGCTCGCTTTAGAGGTATACGTAATCGGGCATCCCCTGGTATCTACTTCAATGCAGGCCCAGACAGCTCCAAATGAAGTTTTCTGCAATTCTGTAAACCCATAAGGTCAAGCTACGAGAAAATATCCACAAAACCGTCCGCTTCAATTTTTCCCCATTTTCCTTGTATAGCTCCCTTTAGGGGTATACGTAATCGGGCTTCCCCTGGTATCTGCTTCAATGCAGGCCTGGACAACTCCAAATGAAGTTTTCGGCAATTCTGTAAACCCATAGGGTCAAACTACGAGAAAATATCCACAAAACGGCCCGCTTCAGTTTTTCCCCATTTTCCTTGTATAGCTCCTTTTAGATGTAAACGTAATAGGGCGTCCCCTGGTATGTGCTCCGATTCAGGCACGGACAACCCCAAATTAACTTTTCTGCAATTCTATAAACCCATAGGGTAAAGCTATGAGAAATTATCCACAAAACGGGCCTCCTCAACTTCCCCATTTTCCTTGTATAGCTCGCTTTAGAGGTATACGTAATCGGGCATCCCCTGGTATCTACTTCAATGCAGGCGCAGACAGCTCCAAATGAAGTTTTCTGCAATTCTGTAAACCCATAGTGTCAAGCTACGAGAAAATATCCACAAAACCGTCTGCTTCAATGTTTCCCCATTTTCCTTGTATAGCTCCCTTTAGAGGTATACGTAATCGGGCTTCCCCTGGTATCTGCTTCAATGCAGGCCTGGACAGCTCCAAATGAAGTTTTCGGCAATTCTGTAAACCCATAGGGTCAAACTACGAGAAAATATCCACAAAACGGCCCGTTTCAGTTTTTCCCCATTTTCCTTGTATAGCTCCTTTTAGATGTAAACGTAATAGGGCGTCCCCTGGTATGTGCTCCGATTCAGGCACGGACAACCCCAAATGAACTTTTCTGCAATTCTATAAACCCATAGGGTCATGCTACGAGAAATTATCCACAAAACGGGCCTCCTCAACTTCCCCATTTTTCTTGTATAGCTCGCTTTAGAGGTATATGTAATCGGGCATCCCCTGGTATCTACTTCAATGCAGGCCCAGACAGCTCCAAATGAAGTTTTCTGCAATTCTGTAAACCCATAGGGTCAAGCTACGAGAAAATATCCACAAAACCGTCCGCTTCAATTTTTCCCCATTTTCCTTGTATAGCTCCCTTTAGGGGTATACGTAATCGGGCGTCCCCAGGTATCTGCTTCAATGCAGGCCCAGACAGCTCCAAATGAAGTTTTCTGCAATTATGTAAACCCATAGGGTCAAGCTACGAGAAAATATCCACAAAAAAACCCGCTTCAATTTTTCCCCATTTTCCTTGTATAGCTCCCTTTAGAGGTATACGTAATCGGGCGTCCCCTGGTATCTGGTTCAATGCAGGCCCGGACAACTCCAAATGAAGTTTTCTGCAATTCTATAAACCCATAGGGTCAAACTACGAGAAAATATCCACAAAATGACCCGCTTCAATTTTTCCCCATTTTTATTGTATAGCTCCCTTTAGAAATATACATAATCGGGCGTCCCCTGGTAGCTGCTCCAATTCAGACCCAGATAGCTCCAAAGGAATTTTTCTGCAATTCAATAAACCCATAGGGTCAAGCTACGAGAAAATATCCATAAAACGCCCCTTTTCAATTTTTTCCCCATTTTCCTTGTATAACTCCCTTTAGAGGTAAAGGTAATCAAGCGTCCCTTAGTATCTGCTCCGATTCAGGCACAGACAGCCCCAAATGAACTTTTCTGCAATTCGGGAAACCCATAGGGTCAAGCTACGAGAAAATATCCACAAAATGACCCGCTTCAATTTTTCCCCATTTTCCTTGTATAGCTCGCTTTAGGGGTATACATAATCGGGCTTCCCCTGGTATCTGCTTCAATGCAAGCCCGGACAGCTCCAAATGAAGTTTTCTGCAATTCGGGAAACCCATGGGGTCAAACTACGAGAAAATATCCACAAAACGGCCCGCTTCAGTTTTTCCCCATTTCCCTTGTATAGCTCCGTTTAAAGGTAAACGTAATAGGGCGTCCCCTGGTATGTGCTCCGATTCAGGCACGGAGAACCCCAAATGATCTTTTCTGCAATTCTAAAAACCCATAGGGTAAAGCTATGAGAAATTATCCACAAAACGGCCCGCCTCAACTTCCCCATTTTCCTTGTATATCTCCCTTTAGAGGTATACGTAATCGGGCGTCCCCTGGTATCTGCTTCAATGCAGGCCCAGACAACTCCAAATGAAGTTTTTTGCAATTCTGTAAACCCATAGGGTCAAGCTACGGGAAAATATGCACAAAACCGTTCGTTTCAATTTTTCCCCATTTTCCTTGTATAGCTCCCTTTAGGGGTATACGTAATTGGGCGTCCCCGGGTATCAGGTTCAATGCAGGCCCGGACAACTCCAAATGAAGTTTTATGCAATTCTATAAACCCATAGGGTCAAACTACGAGAAAATATCCACAAAACGGCCCGCTTCAGTTTTTCCCCATTTTCCTTGTATAGCTCCTTTTAGATGTAAACGTAATAGGGCGTCCCTGGTATGTGCTCCGATTCAGGCACGGACAACCCCAAATGAACTTTTCTGCAATTCTATAAACCCATAGGGTCAAGCTACGAGAAATTATCCACAAAACGGGCCTCCTCAACTTCCCCATTTTCCTTGTATAGCTCGCTTTAGAGGTATACGTAATCGGGCATCCCCTGGTATCTACTTCAATGCAGGCCCAGACAGCTCCAAATGAAGTTTTCTGCAATTCTGTAAACCCATAGGGTCAGCTACGAGAAAATATCCACAAAACCGTCCGCTTCAATTTTTCCCCATTTTCCTTGTATAGCTCCCTTTAGGGGTATACGTAATTGGGCGTCCCCGGGTATCAGGTTCAATGCAGGTCTGGACAACTCCAAATGAAGTTTTATGCAATTCTATAAACCCATAGGGTCAAACTACGAGAAAATATCCACAAAACGGCCCGCTTCAGTTTTTCCCCATTTTCCTTGTATAGCTCCTTTTAGATGTAAACGTAATAGGGCGTCCCCTGGTATGTATAGCTCCCTTTAGAGGTATACGTAATCGGGCGTCCCCAGGTATCTGCTTCAATGCAGGCCCGGACAGCTCCAAATGAACTTTTCTGCAATTATGTAAACCCATAGGGTCAAACTACGAGAAAATATCCACAAAACGGCCCGCTTCAGTTTTTCCCCATTTTCCTTGTATAGCTCCCTTTAGGGGTATACATAATGGGGCGTCCCCTGGTAGCTGCTCCAATTCAGACCCAGATAGCTCCAAAGCAATTTTTCTGCAATTCAATAAACCCGTAGGGTCAAGCTACGAGAAAATATCCATAAAACGCCCCTTTTCAATTTTTTCACCATTTTCCTTGTTTAACTCCCTTTAGAGGTAAAGGTAATCAGGCGTCCCATGGTATCTGCTCCGATTCAGGCACGGAGAGCCCCAAATGAACTTTTCTGCAATTCTAGAAACCCATAGGGTCAAGCTACGAGAAAATATCCACAAAATGACCCGCTTCAATTTTTCCCCATTTTCCTTGTATAGCTCGCTTTAGGGGTATACATAATCGGGCTTCCCCTGGTATCTGCTTCAATGCAAGCCCGGACAGCTCCAAATGAAGTTTTCTGCAATTCGGGAAACCCATGGGGTCAAACTACGAGAAAATATCCACAAAACGGCCCGCTTCAGTTTTTCCCCATTTCCCTTGTATAGCTCCGTTTAAAGGTAAACGTAATAGGGCGTCCCCTGGTATGTGCTCCGATTCAGGCACGGAGAACCCCAAATGATCTTTTCTGCAATTCTAAAAACCCATAGGGTAAAGCTATGAGAAATTATCCACAAAACGGCCCGCCTCAACTTCCCCATTTTCCTTGTATATCTCCCTTTAGAGGTATACGTAATCGGGCGTCCCCTGGTATCTGCTTCAATGCAGGCCCAGACAACTCCAAATGAAGTTTTTTGCAATTCTGTAAACCCATAGGGTCAAGCTACGGGAAAATATGCACAAAACCGTTCGTTTCAATTTTTCCCCATTTTCCTTGTATAGCTCCCTTTAGGGGTATACGTAATTGGGCGTCCCCGGGTATCAGGTTCAATGCAGGCCCGGACAACTCCAAATGAAGTTTTATGCAATTCTATAAACCCATAGGGTCAAACTACGAGAAAATATCCACAAAACGGCCCGCTTCAGTTTTTCCCCATTTTCCTTGTATAGCTCCTTTTAGATGTAAACGTAATAGGGCGTCCCTGGTATGTGCTCCGATTCAGGCACGGACAACCCCAAATGAACTTTTCTGCAATTCTATAAACCCATAGGGTCAAGCTACGAGAAATTATCCACAAAACGGGCCTCCTCAACTTCCCCATTTTCCTTGTATAGCTCGCTTTAGAGGTATACGTAATCGGGCATCCCCTGGTATCTACTTCAATGCAGGCCCAGACAGCTCCAAATGAAGTTTTCTGCAATTCTGTAAACCCATAGGGTCAGCTACGAGAAAATATCCACAAAACCGTCCGCTTCAATTTTTCCCCATTTTCCTTGTATAGCTCCCTTTAGGGGTATACGTAATTGGGCGTCCCCGGGTATCAGGTTCAATGCAGGTCTGGACAACTCCAAATGAAGTTTTATGCAATTCTATAAACCCATAGGGTCAAACTACGAGAAAATATCCACAAAACGGCCCGCTTCAGTTTTTCCCCATTTTCCTTGTATAGCTCCTTTTAGATGTAAACGTAATAGGGCGTCCCCTGGTATGTATAGCTCCCTTTAGAGGTATACGTAATCGGGCGTCCCCAGGTATCTGCTTCAATGCAGGCCCGGACAGCTCCAAATGAACTTTTCTGCAATTATGTAAACCCATAGGGTCAAACTACGAGAAAATATCCACAAAACGGCCCGCTTCAGTTTTTCCCCATTTTCCTTGTATAGCTCCCTTTAGGGGTATACATAATGGGGCGTCCCCTGGTAGCTGCTCCAATTCAGACCCAGATAGCTCCAAAGCAATTTTTCTGCAATTCAATAAACCCGTAGGGTCAAGCTACGAGAAAATATCCATAAAACGCCCCTTTTCAATTTTTTCACCATTTTCCTTGTTTAACTCCCTTTAGAGGTAAAGGTAATCAGGCGTCCCATGGTATCTGCTCCGATTCAGGCACGGAGAGCCCCAAATGAACTTTTCTGCAATTCTAGAAACCCATAGGGTCAAGCTACGAGAAAATATCCACAAAACGACCCGCTTCAATTTTTCCCCATTTTCCTTGTATAGCTCCCTTTAGAGGTATACGTAATCGGGCGTCCCCTGGTATCTGCTTCAATGCAGTTTTCGGCAATTCTGTAAACCCATAGGGTTAAGCTACGAGAAAATATCCACAAAACCGTCCGCTTCAATTTTTCGCCATTTTCCTTGTATAGCTCCCTTTAGGGGTATAGGTAATGGGGCGTCCCCTGGTATCTGCTTCAATGCAGGCCCGGACAGCTCCAAATGAAGTTTTCTGCAATTCTATAAACCCATAGGGTCAAACTACGAGAAAATATCCACAAAACCGTCCGCTTCAATTTTCCCCATTTTACTTGTATAGCTCCCTTTAGGGGTATACGTAATCGGGTTTCCCCTGGTATCTGCTTCAATGCAGGCCCGGACAGCTCCAAATGAAGTTTTCTGCAATTCTATAAACCTATAGGGTTGACTACGAGAAAATATCCACAAAACGGCCCGCTTCAGTTTTTCCCCATTTTCCTTGTATAGCTCCCTTTAGAAGTATACGTAATCGGGCGTCCCCTGGTATCTGGTTCAATGCACGCACGGACAACTCCAAATGAAGTTTTCTGCAATTCTATAAACCCATAGGTCAAACTACGAGAAAATATCCACAAAACGGCCCACTTCAGTTTTTCCCCATTTTCCTTGTATAGCTCCCTTTAGAGGTAAACGTAATAGGGCGTCCCCTGGTATGTGCTCCGATTCAGGCACGGACAACCCCAAATGATCTTTTCTACAATTCTATAAACCCATAGGGTCAGTCAAGCTATGAGAAATTATCCACAAAACGGCCAGCCTCAACTTCCCCATTTTCCTTGTATAGCTCCCTTTAGAGGTATACGTAATCGGGCGTCCCCTGGTATCTGCTTCAATGCAGGCCCAGACAGCTCCAAATGAAGTTTTCTGTAATTATGTAAACCCATAGGGTCAAACTACGAGAAAATATCCACAAAATGGCCCGCTTCAATTTTTCCCCATTTTCCTTTTATAGCTCCCTTTAGAGGTATACGTAATCGGGCTTCCCCTGGTATCTCGTTCAATGCATGCACGGACAACTCCAAATGAAGTTTTCTGCAATTCTATAAACCCATAGGTCAAACTACGAGAAAAAATCCACAAAACGGCCCGCTTCAGTTTTTCCCCATTTTCCTTGTATAGCTCCCTTTAGATGTAAACGTAATAGGGCATCCCATGGTATGTGCTCCGATTCAGGCACGGACAACCCCAAATGATCTTTTCTGCAATTCTATAAACCCATAGGGTCAAGCTACGAGAAATTATCCACAAAACGGCCCGCCTCAACTTCCTCATTTTCCTTGTATAGCTCCATTTAGAGGTAAAGGTAATCGGGCGTCCCCTGGTATCTGCTTCAATGCAGGCCCGGACAGCCCCAAATGAAGTTTTCTGCAATTATGTAAACCCATAGGGTCAAGCTACGAGAAAATATCCACAAAACGGCCCGCTTCAATTTTTTCCCATTTTCCTTGTATAGCTCCCTTTAGAGGTATACGTAATCGGGCGTCCCCTGGTATCAGGTTCAATGCAGGCCCGGACAGCTCCAAATGAAGTTTTCTACAATTATGTAAACCCATAGGGTCAAGCTACGAGAAAATATCCACAAAACGGCCCGCTTCAATTTTTTCCCATTTTCCTTGTATAGCTCCCTTTAGAGGTATACGTAATCGGGCGTCCCCTGGTATCAGGTTCAATGCAGGCCCGAACAACTCCAAATGAAGTTTTCTGCAATTCTATAAACCCATAGGGTCAAACTACGAGAAAATATCCACAAAACGGCCCGCTTCAGTTTTTCCCCATTTTCCTTGTATAGCTCATTTTAAATGTAAACGTAATAGGGTGTCCCCTGGTATGTGCTCCGATTCAGGCACGGACAACCCCAAATGATCTTTTCTGCAATTCTATAAACCCATAGGGTCAAACTACGAGAAAATATCCACAAAACGGCCCGCTTCAATTTTTCCCCATTTTTATTGTATAGCTCCCTTTAGAAGTATACATAATCGGGCGACCCCTAGTAGCTGCTCCAATTCAGACACAGACAGCTCCAAAGGAATTTTTCTGCAATTCAATAAACCCGTAGGGTCAAGCTACGAGAAAATATCCATAAAACGCCCCTTTTCAATTTTTTCACCATTTTCCTTGTTTAACTCCCTTTAGAGGTAAAGGTAATCAGGAGTCCCTTGGTATCTGCTCCGATTCAGGCACGGACAGCCCCAAATGAACTTTTCTGCAATTCGGGAAACCCATAGGGTCAAGCTACGAGAAAATATCCACAAAACGGCCCGCTTCAATTTTTTCCCATTTTCCTTGTATAGCTCCCTTTAGAGGTATACGTAATCGGGCGTCCCCTGGTATCAGGTTCAATGTAGGCCCGGACAACTCCAAATGAAGTTTTCTGCAATTCTATAAAGCCATAGGGTTAAACTACGAGAAAATATCCACAAAACGGCCCGCTTCAGTTTTTCCCCATTTTCCTTGTATAGCTCCTTTTAGATGTAAACGTAATAGGGCATCCCCTGGTATGTGCTCCGATTCAGGCACGAACAACCCCAAATGATCTTTTCTGCAATTCTATAAACCCATAGGGTGAAGCTACGAGAAATTATCCACAAAACGGCCCGCCTCAACTTCCCCATTTTCCTTGTATAGCTCCATTTAGAGGTATACGTAATCGGGCGTCCCCTGGTATCTGCTTCAATGCAGGCCCGGACAGCTCCAAATGAAGTTTTCTGCAATTATGTAAACCCATAGGGTCAAGCTACGAGAAAATATCCACAAAACGGCCCGCTTCAATTTTTTCCCATTTTCCTGTATAGCTCCCTTTAGAGGTATACGTAATCGGGCGTCCCCTGGTATCAGGTTCAATGCAGGCCCGGACAACTCCAAATGAAGTTTTCTGCAATTCTATAAACCCATAGGGTCAAACTACGAGAAAATATCCACAAAACGGCCCGCTTCAGTTTTTCCCCATTTTCCTTGTATAGCTCCTTTTAGATGTAAACGTAATAGGGCGTCCCCTGGTATGTGCTCCGATTCAGGCACGGACAACCCCAAATGATCTTTTCTGCAATTCTATAAACCCATAGGGTCAAACTACGAGAAAATATCCACAAAACCGCCCGCTTCAATTTTCCCCATTTTACTTGTATAGCTCCCTTTAGGGGTATACGTAATCGGGTTTCCCCTGGTATCAGGTTCAATGCAGGCCCGGACAACTCCAAATGAAGTTTTCTGCAATTCTATAAACCCATAGGGTCAAAGTACGAGAAAATATCCACAAAACGGCCCGCTTCAGTTTTTCCCCATTTTCCTTGTATAGCTCCTTTTAGATGTAAACGTAATAGGGCGTCCCCTGGTATGTGCTCCGATTCAGGCACGGACAACCCCAAATGATCTTTTCTGCAATTCTATAAACCCATAGGGTCAAACTACGAGAAAATATCCACAAAACGGCCCCCTTCAATTTTTCCCCATTTTTATTGTATAGCTCCCTTTAGAAGTATACATAATCGGGCGTCCCCTGGTAGCTGCTCCAATTCAGACCCAGACAGCTCCAAAGGAATTTTTCTGCAATTCAATAAACCCGTAGGGTCAAGCTACGAGAAAATGTCCATAAAACGCCCCTTTTCAATTTTTTCACCATTTTCCTTGTTTAACTCCCTTTAGGGGTAAAGGTAATCAGGCGTCCCTTGGTATCTCCTCCGATTCAGGCACGGACAGCCCCAAATGAACTTTTCTGCAATTCGGGAAACCCATAGGGTCAAGCTACGAGAAAATATCCACAAAACGGCCCGCTTCAGTTTTTCCCCATTTTCCTTGTATAGCTCCCTTTAGAGGTATACGTAATCGGGCGTCCCCTGGTATCAGGTTCAATGCAGGCCCGGACAACTCCAAATGAAGTTTTCTGCAATTCTATAAACCCATAGGGTCACTACGAGAAAATATCCACAAAACGGCCCGCTTCAGTTTTTCCCCATTTTCCTTGTATAGCTCCCTTTAGAGGTAAATGTAATAGGGCGTCCCCTGGTATGTGCTCCAATTCAGGCACGGACAACCCCAAATGATCTTTCCTACAATTCTATAAACTCATAGGGTCAGTCAAGCTATTAGAAATTATCCACAAAACGGCCAGCCTCAACTTCCCCATTTTCCTTGTATAGCTCCCTTTAGAGGTATACGTAATCGGGCGTCCCCTGGTATCTGCTTCAATGCAGGCCCAGACAGCTTCAAATGAAGTTTTCTGCAATTCTGTAAACCCATAGGGTCAAGCTACGAGAAAATATCCACAAAACGGCCCGCTTCAATTTTTCCCCATTTTCCTTGTATAGCTCCCTTTAGAGGTATACGTAATCGGGCGTCCCCTGGTATCTGCTTCAATGCAGGCCTGGATAGCTCCAAATGAAGTTTTCGGCAATTCTGTAAACCCATAGGGTTAAGCTACGAGAAAATATCCACAAAACCGTCCGCTTCAATTTTTCGCCATTTTCCTTGTATAGCTCCCTTTAGGGGTATACGTAATCGGGCGTCCCCTGGTATCTGCTTCAATGCAGGCCCAGACAGCTCCAAATGAAGTTTTCTGCAATTCTATAAACCCATAGGGTCAAATTACGAGAAAATATCCACAAAACGGCCCGCTTCAGTTTTTCCCCATTTTCCTTGTATAGCTCCTTTTAGATGTAAACGTAATAGGGCGTCCCCTGGTATGTGCTCCGATTCAGGCACGGACAACCCCAAATGATCTTTTCTGCAACTCTATAAACCCATAGGGTCAAACTACGAGAAAATATCCACAAAACGGCCCGCTTCAATTTTTCCCCATTTTTATTGTATAGCTCCCTTTAGAAGTATACATAATCGAGTGTCCCCTGGTAGCTGCTCTAATTCAGACCCAGACAGCTCCAAAGGAATTTTTCTGCAATTCAATAAACCCGTAGGGTCAAGCTACGAGAAAATATCCATAAAACGCCCCTTTTCAATTTTTTCACCATTTTCCTTGTTTAACTCCCTTTAGAGGTAAAGGTAATCAGGCGTCCCTTGGTATCTGCTCCGATTCAGACACGGACAGCCCCAAATGAACTTTTCTGCAATTCGGGAAACCCATAGGGTCAAGCTACGAGAAAATATCCACAAAACGACCCGCTTCAATTTTTCCCCATGTTCCTTGTATAGCTCCCTTTAGGGGTATACGTAATCGGGCGTCCCCTGGTATCTGCTTCAATGCAGGCCCGTACAGCTCCAAATGAAGTTTTCTGCAATTATGTAAACCCATAGGGTCAAGCTACGAGAAAATATCCACAAAACGGCCCGCTTCAATTTTTTCCCATTTTCCTTGTATAGCTCCCTTTAGAGGTATACGTAATCCGGCGCCCCCTGTTATCTGCTTCAATGCAGGCCCGGACAACTCCAAATG
Organism: Heracleum sosnowskyi; assembly: GCA_030848705.1. Classification (NCBI taxonomy): domain Eukaryota; kingdom Viridiplantae; phylum Streptophyta; class Magnoliopsida; order Apiales; family Apiaceae; genus Heracleum; species Heracleum sosnowskyi. The sequence continues at coordinate 53,099,435 of CM061236.1, forward strand.
AAGTTTTCTGCAATTCTATAAACCCATAGGGTTAAACTACGAGAAAATATCCACAAAACCGTCCGCTTCAATTTTTCGCCATTTTCCTTGTATAGCTCCCTTTAGGGGTATACGTAATCGGGCGTCCCCTGGTATCTGCTTCAATGCAGGCCCGGACAGCTCCAAATGAAGTTTTCTGCAATTCTATAAACCCATAGGGTCAAACTACGAGAAAATATCCACAAAACCGTCCGCTTCAATATTCCCCATTTTACTTGTATAGCTCCCTTTAGGGGTATACGTAATCGGGTTTCCCCTGGTATCTGCTTCAATGCAGGCCCGGACAGCTCCAAATGAAGTTTTCTGCAATTCTATAAACCCATAGGGACATCAAACTACGAGAAAATATCCACAAAACGGCCCGCTTCAGTTTTTCCCCATTTTCCTTGTATAGCTCCCTTTAGGGGTATACATAATGGGGCGTCCCCTGGTAGCTGCTCCAATTCAGACCCAGACAGCTCCAAAGGAATTTTTCTGCAATTCAATAAACCCGTAGGGTCAAGCTACGAGAAAATATCCATAAAACGCCCCTTTTCAATTTTTTCACCATTTTCCTTGTTTAACTCCCTTTGGAGGTAAAGGTAATCAGGCGTCCCTTGGTATCTGCTCCGATTCAGGCACGGACAGCCCCAAATGAACTTTTCTGCAATTCGGGAAACCCATAGGGTCAAGCTACGAGAAAATATCCACAAAACGACCCGCTTCAATTTTTCCCCATTTTCCTTGTATAGCTCCCTTTAGAGGTATACGTAATCGGGCGTCCCCTGGTATCTGCTTCAATGCAGGCCTGGACAGCTCCAAATGAAGTTTTCGGCAATTCTGTAAACCCATAGGGTTAAGCTACGAGAAAATATCCACAAAACCGTCTGCTTCAATTTTTCGCCATTTTCCTTGTATAGCTCCCTTTAGGGGTATACGTAATGGGGCGTCCCCTGGTATATGCTTCAATGCAGGCCCGGACAGCTCCAAATGAAGTTTTCTGCAATTCTATAAACCCATAGGGTCAAACTACGAGAAAATATCCACAAAACCGTTCGCTTCAATTTTCCCCATTTTACTTGTATAGCTCCCTTTAGGGGTATACGTAATCGGGTTTCCCCTGGTATCTGTTCAATGCAGGCCCGGACAGCTCCAAATGAAGTTTTCTGCAATTCTATAAACCTATAGGGTTGACTACGAGAAAATATCCACAAAACGGCCCGCTTCAGTTTTTCCCCATTTTCCTTGTATAGCTCCCTTTAGAGGTAAACGTAATAGGGCGTCCCCTGGTATGTGCTCCGATTCAGGCACGGACAACCCCAAATGATCTTTTCTACAATTCTATAAACACATAGGGTCAGTCAAGCTATGAGAAATTATCCACAAAACGGCCAGCCTCAACTTCCCCATTTTCCTTGTATAGCTCCCTTTAGAGGTATACGTAATCGGGCGTCCCATGGTATCTGCTTCAATGCAGGCCCAGACAGCTCCAAATGAAGTTTTCTGTAATTCTGTAAACCCATAGGGTCAAGCTACGAGAAAATATCCACAAAATGGCCCGCTTCAATTTTTCCCCATTTTCCTTTTATAGCTCCCTTTAGAGGTATACGTAATCGGGCGTCCCCTGGTATCTCGTTCAATGCATGCACGGACAACTCCAAATGAAGTTTTCTGCAATTCTATAAACCCATAGGTCAAACTACGAGAAAAAATCCACAAAACGGCCCGCTTCAGTTTTTCCCCATTTTCCTTGTATAGCTCCCTTTAGATGTAAACGTAATAGGGCATCCCATGGTATGTGCTCCGATTCAGGCACGGACAACCCCAAATGATCTTTTCTGCAATTCAATAAACCCATAGGGTCAAGCTACGAGAAATTATCCACAAAACGGCCCGCCTCAACTTCCCCATTTTCCTTGTATAGCTCCATTTAGAGGTATACATAATCGGGCGTCCCCTGGTATCTGCTTCAATGCAGGTCCGGACAGCTCCAAATGAAGTTTTCTGCAATTATGTAAACCCATAGGGTCAAGCTACGAGAAAATATCCACAAAACGGCCCGCTTCAATTTTTTCCCATTTTCCTTGTATAGCTCCCTTTAGAGGTATACGTAATCGGGCGTCCCCTGGTATCAGGTTCAATGCAGGCCCGGACAGCTCCAAATGAAGTTTTCTACAATTATGTAAACCCATAGGGTCAAGCTACGAGAAAATATCCACAAAATGGCCCGCTTCAATTTTTTCCCATTTTCCTTGTATAGCTCCCTTTAGAGGTATACGTAATCGGGCGTCCCCTGGTATCAGGTTCAATGCAGGCCCGGACAACTCCAAATGAAGTTTTCTGCAATTCTATAAACCCATAGGGTCAAACTACGAGAAAATATCCACAAAACGGCCCGCTTCAGTTTTTCCCCATTTTCCTTGTATAGCTCCTTTTAGATGTAAACGTAATAGGGCGTCCCCTGGTATGTGCTCCGATTCAGGCACGGACAACCCCAAATGATCTTTTCTGCAATTCTATAAACCCATAGGGTCAAACTACGAGAAAATATCCACAAAATGGCCCGCTTCAAATTTTCCGCATTTTTATTGTATAGCTCCCTTTAGAAGTATACATAATTGGGCGACCCCTAGTAGCTGCTCCAATTCAGACACAGACAGCTCCAAAGGAATTTTTCTGCAATTCAATAAACCTGTAGGGTCAAGCTACGAGAAAATATCCATAAAATGCCCCTTTTCAATTTTTTCACCATTTTCCTTGTTTAACTCCCTTTAGAGGTAAAGGTAATCAGGCGTCCCTTGGTATCTGCTCCGATTCAGGCACGGACAGCCCCAAATGAACCTTTCTGCAATTCGGGAAACCCATAGGGTCAAGCTACGAGAAAATATCCACAAAACGGCCCGCTTCAATTTTTTCCCATTTTCCTTGTATAGCTCCCTTTAGAGGTATACGTAATCGGGCGTCCCCTGGTATCAGGTTCAATGCAGGCCCGGACAACTCCAAATGAAGTTTTCTGCAATTCTATAAACCCATAGGGTTAAACTACGAGAAAATATCCACAAAACGGCCCGCTTCAGTTTTTCCCCATTTTCCTTGTATAGCTCCTTTTAGATGTAAACGTAATAGGGCATCCCCTGGTATGTGCTCCGATTCAGGCACAGACAACCCCAAATGATCTTTTCTGCAATTCTATAAACCCATAGGGTGAAGCTACGAGAAATTATCCACAAAATGGCCCGCCTCAACTTCCCCATTTTCCATGTATAGCTCCATTTAGAGGTATACGTAATCGGGCGTCCCCTGGTATCTGCTTCAATGCAGGCCCGGACAGCTCCAAATGAAGTTTTCTGCAATTATGTAAACCCATAGGGTCAAGCTACGAGAAAATATCCACAAAACGGCCCGCTTCAATTTTTTCCCATTTTCCTTGTATAGCTCCCTTTAGAGGTATACGTAATCGGGCGTCCCCTGGTATCAGGTTCAATGCAGGCCCGGACAACTCCAAATGAAGTTTTTTGCAATTCTATAAACCCATAGGGTCAAACTACGAGAAAATATCCACAAAACGGCCCGCTTCAGTTTTTCCCTATTTTCCTTGTATAGCTCCTTTTAGATGTAAACGTAATAGGGCATCCCCTGGTATGTGGTCCGATTCAGGCACGGACAACCCCAAATGATTGTTTCTGCAATTCTATAAACCCATAGGGTCAAACTACGAGAAAATATCCACAAAACGGTCCGCTTCAATTTTTCCCCATTTTTATTGTATAGCTCCCTTTAGAAGTATACATAATCGGGCGTCCCCTGGTAGCTGCTCCAATTCAGACCCAGACAGCTCCAAAGGAATTTTTCTGCAATTCAATAAACCTGTAGGGTCAAGCTACGAGAAAATATCCATAAAACACCCCTTTTCAATTTTTCACCATTTTCCTTGTTTAACTCCCTTTAGAGGTAAAGGTAATCAGGCGTCCCTTGGTATCTGCTCCGATTCAGGCACGGACAGCCCCAAATGAACTTTTCTGCAATTCGGGAAACCCATAGGGTCAAGCTACGAGAAAATATCCACAAAACGACCCGCTTCAATTTTTCCCCATTTTCCTTGTATAGCTCCCTTTAGAGGTATACGTAATCGGGCGTCCCCTGGTATCTGCTTCAATGCAGGCCCGGACAGCTCCAAATGAAGTTTTCTGCAATTCTATAAACCCATAGGGTCAAATTACGAGAAAATATCCACAAAACGGCCCGCTTCAGTTTTTCCCCATTTTCCTTGTATAGCTCCTTTTAGATGTAAACGTAATAGGGCGTCCCCTGGTATGTGCTCCGATTCAGGCACGGACAACCCCAAATGATCTTTTCTGCAACTCTATAAACCCATAGGGTCAAACTACGAGAAAATATCCACAAAACGGCCCGCTTCAATTTTTCCCCATTTTTATTGTATAGCTCCCTTTAGAAGTATACATAATCGAGTGTCCCCTGGTAGCTGCTCTAATTCAGACCCAGACAGCTCCAAAGGAATTTTTCTGCAATTCAATAAACCCGTAGGGTCAAGCTACGAGAAAATATCCATAAAACGCCCCTTTTCAATTTTTTCACCATTTTCCTTGTTTAACTCCCTTTAGAGGTAAAGGTAATCAGGCGTCCCTTGGTATCTGCTCCGATTCAGACACGGACAGCCCCAAATGAACTTTTCTGCAATTCGGGAAACCCATAGGGTCAAGCTACGAGAAAATATCCACAAAACGACCCGCTTCAATTTTTCCCCATGTTCCTTGTATAGCTCCCTTTAGGGGTATACGTAATCGGGCGTCCCCTGGTATCTGCTTCAATGCAGGCCCGGACAGCTCCAAATGAAGTTTTCTGCAATTATGTAAACCCATAGGGTCAAGCTACGAGAAAATATCCACAAAACGGCCCGCTTCAATTTTTTCCCATTTTCCTTGTATAGCTCCCTTTAGAGGTATACGTAATCCGGCGCCCCCTGTTATCTGCTTCAATGCAGGCCCGGACAACTCCAAATGAAGTTTTCTGCAATTCTATAAACCCATAGGGTTAAACTACGAGAAAATATCCACAAAACCGTCCGCTTCAATTTTTCGCCATTTTCCTTGTATAGCTCCCTTTAGGGGTATACGTAATCGGGCGTCCCCTGGTATCTGCTTCAATGCAGGCCCGGACAGCTCCAAATGAAGTTTTCTGCAATTCTATAAACCCATAGGGTCAAACTACGAGAAAATATCCACAAAACCGTCCGCTTCAATTTTCCCCATTTTACTTGTATAGCTCCCTTTAGGGGTATACGTAATCGGGTTTCCCCTGGTATCTGCTTCAATGCAGGCCCGGACAGCTCCAAATGAAGTTTTCTGCAATTCTATAAACCCATAGGGACATCAAACTACGAGAAAATATCCACAAAACGGCCCGCTTCAGTTTTTCCCCATTTTCCTTGTATAGCTCCCTTTAGGGGTATACATAATGGGGCGTCCCCTGGTAGCTGCTCCAATTCAGACCCAGACAGCTCCAAAGGAATTTTTCTGCAATTCAATAAACCCGTAGGGTCAAGCTACGAGAAAATATCCATAAAACGCCCCTTTTCAATTTTTTCACCATTTTCCTTGTTTAACTCCCTTTGGAGGTAAAGGTAATCAGGCGTCCCTTGGTATCTGCTCCGATTCAGGCACGGACAGCCCCAAATGAACTTTTCTGCAATTCGGGAAACCCATAGGGTCAAGCTACGAGAAAATATCCACAAAACGACCCGCTTCAATTTTTCCCCATTTTCCTTGTATAGCTCCCTTTAGAGGTATACGTAATCGGGCGTCCCCTGGTATCTGCTTCAATGCAGGCCTGGACAGCTCCAAATGAAGTTTTCGGCAATTCTGCAAACCCATAGGGTTAAGCTACGAGAAAATATCCACAAAACCGTCCGCTTCAATTTTTCGCCATATTCCTTGTATAGCTCCCTTTAGGGGTATACGTAATGGGGCGTCCCCTGGTATATGCTTCAATGCAGGCCCGGACAGCTCCAAATGAAGTTTTCTGCAATTCTATAAACCCATAGGGTCAAACTACGAGAAAATATCCACAAAACCGTTCGCTTCAATTTTCCCCATTTTACTTGTATAGCTCCCTTTAGGGGTATACGTAATCGGGTTTCCCCTGGTATCTGTTCAATGCAGGCCCGGACAGCTCCAAATGAAGTTTTCTGCAATTCTATAAACCTATAGGGTTGACTACGAGAAAATATCCACAAAACGGCCCGCTTCAGTTTTTCCCCATTTTCCTTGTATAGCTCCCTTTAGAGGTAAACGTAATAGGGCGTCCCCTGGTATGTGCTCCGATTCAGGCACGGACAACCCCAAATGATCTTTTCTACAATTCTATAAACACATAGGGTCAGTCAAGCTATGAGAAATTATCCACAAAATGGCCAGCCTCAACTTCCCCATTTTCCTTGTATAGCTCCCTTTAGAGGTATACGTAATCGGGCGTCCCCTGGTATCTGCTTCAATGCAGGCCCAGACAGCTCCAAATGAAGTTTTCTGTAATTCTGTAAACCCATAGGGTCAAGCTACGAGAAAATATCCACAAAATGGCCCGCTTCAATTTTTCCCCATTTTCCTTTTATAGCTCCCTTTAGAGGTATACGTAATCGGGCGTCCCCTGGTATCTCGTTCAATGCATGCACGGACAACTCCAAATGAAGTTTTCTGCAATTCTATAAACCCATAGGTCAAACTACGAGAAAAAATCCACAAAACGGCCCGCTTCAGTTTTTCCCCATTTTCCTTGTATAGCTCCCTTTAGATGTAAACGTAATAGGGCATCCCATGGTATGTGCTCCGATTCAGGTACGGACAACCCCAAATGATCTTTTCTGCAATTCAATAAACCCATAGGGTCAAGCTACGAGAAATTATCCACAAAACGGCCCGCCTCAACTTCCCCATTTTCCTTGTATAGCTCCATTTAGAGGTATACGTAATCGGGCGTCCCCTGGTATCTGCTTCAATGCAGGTCCGGACAGCTCCAAATGAAGTTTTCTGCAATTATGTAAACCCATAGGGTCAAGCTACGAGAAAATATCCACAAAACGGCCCGCTTCAATTTTTTCCCATTTTCCTTGTATAGCTCCCTTTAGAGGTATACGTAATCGGGCGTCCCCTGGTATCAGGTTCAATGCAGGCCCGGACAGCTCCAAATGAAGTTTTCTACAATTATGTAAACCCATAGGGTCAAGCTACGAGAAAATATCCACAAAATGGCCCGCTTCAATTTTTTCCCATTTTCCTTGTATAGCTCCCTTTAGAGGTATACGTAATCGGGCGTCCCCTGGTATCAGGTTCAATGCAGGCCCGGACAACTCCAAATGAAGTTTTCTGCAATTCTATAAACCCATAGGGTCAAACTACGAGAAAATATCCACAAAACGGCCCGCTTCAGTTTTTCCCCATTTTCCTTGTATAGCTCCTTTTAGATGTAAACGTAATAGGGCGTCCCCTGGTATGTGCTCCGATTCAGGCACGGACAACCCCAAATGATCTTTTCTGCAATTCTATAAACCCATAGGGTCAAACTACGAGAAAATATCCACAAAATGGCCCGCTTCAAATTTTCCGCATTTTTATTGTATAGCTCCCTTTAGAAGTATACATAATTGGGCGACCCCTAGTAGCTGCTCCAATTCAGACACAGACAGCTCCAAAGGAATTTTTCTGCAATTCAATAAACCTGTAGGGTCAAGCTACGAGAAAATATCCATAAAATGCCCCTTTTCAATTTTTTCACCATTTTCCTTGTTTAACTCCCTTTAGAGGTAAAGGTAATCAGGCGTCCCTTGGTATCTGCTCCGATTCAGGCACGGACAGCCCCAAATGAACCTTTCTGCAATTCGGGAAACCCATAGGGTCAAGCTACGAGAAAATATCCACAAAACGGCCCGCTTCAATTTTTTCCCATTTTCCTTGTATAGCTCCCTTTAGAGGTATACGTAATCGGGCGTCCCCTGGTATCAGGTTCAATGCAGGCCCGGACAACTCCAAATGAAGTTTTCTGCAATTCTATAAACCCATAGGGTTAAACTACGAGAAAATATCCACAAAACGGCCCGCTTCAGTTTTTCCCCATTTTCCTTGTATAGCTCCTTTTAGATGTAAACGTAATAGGGCATCCCCTGGTATGTGCTCCGATTCAGGCACAGACAACCCCAAATGATCTTTTCTGCAATTCTATAAACCCATAGGGTGAAGCTACGAGAAATTATCCACAAAATGGCCCGCCTCAACTTCCCCATTTTCCATGTATAGCTCCATTTAGAGGTATACGTAATCGGGCGTCCCCTGGTATCTGCTTCAATGCAGGCCCGGACAGCTCCAAATGAAGTTTTCTGCAATTATGTAAACCCATAGGGTCAAGCTACGAGAAAATATCCACAAAACGGCCCGCTTCAATTTTTTCCCATTTTCCTTGTATAGCTCCCTTTAGAGGTATACGTAATCGGGCGTCCCCTGTTATCAGGTTCAATGCAGGCCCGGACAACTCCAAATGAAGTTTTTTGCAATTCTATAAACCCATAGGGTCAAACTACGAGAAAATATCCACAAAACGGCCCGCTTCAGTTTTTCCCTATTTTCCTTGTATAGCTCCTTTTAGATGTAAACGTAATAGGGCATCCCCTGGTATGTGGTCCGATTCAGGCACGGACAACCCCAAATGATTGTTTCTGCAATTCTATAAACCCATAGGGTCAAACTACGAGAAAATATCCACAAAACGGTCCGCTTCAATTTTTCCCCATTTTTATTGTATAGCTCCCTTTAGAAGTATACATAATCGGGCGTCCCTTGGTAGCTGCTCCAATTCAGACCCAGACAGCTCCAAAGGAATTTTTCTGCAATTCAATAAACCTGTAGGGTCAAGCTACGAGAAAATATCCATAAAACACCCCTTTTCAATTTTTCACCATTTTCCTTGTTTAACTCCCTTTAGAGGTAAAGGTAATCAGGCGTCCCTTGGTATCTGCTCCGATTCAGGCACGGACAGCCCCAAATGAACTTTTCTACAATTCGGGAAACCCATAGGGTCAAGCTACGAGAAAATATCCACAAAACGACCCGCTTCAATTTTTCCCCATTTTCCTTGTATAGCTCCCTTTAGAGGTATACGTAATCGGGCGTCCCCTGGTATCTGCTTCAATGCAGGCCCGGACAGCTCCAAATGAAGTTTTCTGCAATTCTATAAACCCATAGGGTCAAATTACGAGAAAATATCCACAAAACGGCCCGCTTCAGTTTTTCCCCATTTTCCTTGTATAGCTCCTTTTAGATGTAAACGTAATAGGGCGTCCCCTGGTATGTGCTCCGATTCAGGCACGGACAACCCCAAATGATCTTTTCTGCAACTCTATAAACCCATAGGGTCAAACTACGAGAAAATATCCACAAAACGGCCCGCTTCAATTTTTCCCCATTTTTATTGTATAGCTCCCTTTAGAAGTATACATAATCGAGTGTCCCCTGGTAGCTGCTCTAATTCAGACCCAGACAGCTCCAAAGGAATTTTTCTGCAATTCAATAAACCCGTAGGGTCAAGCTACGAGAAAATATCCATAAAACGCCCCTTTTCAATTTTTTCACCATTTTCCTTGTTTAACTCCCTTTAGAGGTAAAGGTAATCAGGCGTCCCTTGGTATCTGCTCCGATTCAGACACGGACAGCCCCAAATGAACTTTTCTGCAATTCGGGAAACCCATAGGGTCAAGCTACGAGAAAATATCCACAAAACGACCCGCTTCAATTTTTCCCCATGTTCCTTGTATAGCTCCCTTTAGGGGTATACGTAATCGGGCGTCCCCTGGTATCTGCTTCAATGCAGGCCCGGACAGCTCCAAATGAAGTTTTCTGCAATTATGTAAACCCATAGGGTCAAGCTACGAGAAAATATCCACAAAACGGCCCGCTTCAATTTTTTCCCATTTTCCTTGTATAGCTCCCTTTAGAGGTATACGTAATCCGGCGCCCCCTGTTATCTGCTTCAATGCAGGGCCGGACAACTCCAAATGAAGTTTTCTGCAATTCTATAAACCCATAGGGTTAAACTACGAGAAAATATCCACAAAACCGTCCGCTTCAATTTTTCGCCATTTTCCTTGTATAGCTCCCTTTAGGGGTATACGTAATCGGGCGTCCCCTGGTATCTGCTTCAATGCAGGCCCGGACAGCTCCAAATGAAGTTTTCTGCAATTCTATAAACCCATAGGGTCAAACTACGAGAAAATATCCACAAAACCGTCCGCTTCAATTTTCCCCATTTTACTTGTATAGCTCCCTTTAGGGGTATACGTAATCGGGTTTCCCCTGGTATCTGCTTCAATTCAGGCCCGGACAGCTCCAAATGAAGTTTTCTGCAATTCTATAAACCCATAGGGACATCAAACTACGAGAAAATATCCACAAAACGGCCCGCTTCAGTTTTTCCCCATTTTCCTTGTATAGCTCCCTTTAGGGGTATACATAATGGGGCGTCCCCTGGTAGCTGCTCCAATTCAGACCCAGACAGCTCCAAAGGAATTTTTCTGCAATTCAATAAACCCGTAGGGTCAAGCTACGAGAAAATATCCATAAAACGCCCCTTTTCAATTTTTTCACCATTTTCCTTGTTTAACTCCCTTTGGAGGTAAAGGTAATCAGGCGTCCCTTGGTATCTGCTCCGATTCAGGCACGGACAGCCCCAAATGAACTTTTCTGCAATTCGGGAAACCCATAGGGTCGGTCAAGCTACGAGAAAATATCCACAAAACGACCCGCTTCAATTTTTCCCCATTTTCCTTGTATAGCTCCCTTTAGAGGTATACGTAATCGGGCGTCCCCTGGTATCTGCTTCAATGCAGGCCTGGACAGCTCCAAATGAAGTTTTCGGCAATTCTGCAAACCCATAGGGTTAAGCTACGAGAAAATATCCACAAAACCGTCCGCTTCAATTTTTCGCCATATTCCTTGTATATCTCCCTTTAGGGGTATACGTAATGGGGCGTCCCCTGGTATATGCTTCAATGCAGGCCCGGACAGCTCCAAATGAAGTTTTCTGCAATTCTATAAACCCATAGGGTCAAACTACGAGAAAATATCCACAAAACCGTTCGCTTCAATTTTCCCCATTTTACTTGTATAGCTCCCTTTAGGGGTATACGTAATCGGGTTTCCCCTGGTATCTGTTCAATGCAGGCCCGGACAGCTCCAAATGAAGTTTTCTGCAATTCTATAAACCTATAGGGTTGACTACGAGAAAATATCCACAAAACGGCCCGCTTCAGTTTTTCCCCATTTTCCTTGTATAGCTCCCTTTAGAGGTAAACGTAATAGGGCGTCCCCTGGTATGTGCTCCGATTCAGGCACGGACAACCCCAAATGATCTTTTCTACAATTCTATAAACACATAGGGTCAGTCAAGCTATGAGAAATTATCCACAAAATGGCCAGCCTCAACTTCCCCATTTTCCTTGTATAGCTCCCTTTAGAGGTATACGTAATCGGGCGTCCCCTGGTATCTGCTTCAATGCAGGCCCAGACAGCTCCAAATGAAGTTTTCTGTAATTCTGTAAACCCATAGGGTCAAGCTACGAGAAAATATCCACAAAATGGCCCGCTTCAATTTTTCCCCATTTTCCTTTTATAGCTCCCTTTAGAGGTATACGTAATCGGGCGTCCCCTGGTATCTCGTTCAATGCATGCACGGACAACTCCAAATGAAGTTTTCTGCAATTCTATAAACCCATAGGTCAAACTACGAGAAAAAATCCACAAAACGGCCCGCTTCAGTTTTTCCCCATTTTCCTTGTATAGCTCCCTTTAGATGTAAACGTAATAGGGCATCCCATGGTATGTGCTCCGATTCAGGTACGGACAACCCCAAATGATCTTTTCTGCAATTCAATAAACCCATAGGGTCAAGCTACGAGAAATTATCCACAAAACGGCCCGCCTCAACTTCCCCATTTTCCTTGTATAGCTCCATTTAGAGGTATACGTAATCGGGCGTCCCCTGGTATCTGCTTCAATGCAGGTCCGGACAGCTCCAAATGAAGTTTTCTGCAATTATGTAAACCCATAGGGTCAAGCTACGAGAAAATATCCACAAAACGGCCCGCTTCAATTTTTTCCCATTTTCCTTATATAGCTCCCTTTAGAGGTATACGTAATCGGGCGTCCCCTGGTATCAGGTTCAATGCAGGCCCGGACAGCTCCAAATGAAGTTTTCTACAATTATGTAAACCCATAGGGTCAAGCTACGAGAAAATATCCACAAAATGGCCCGCTTCAATTTTTTCCCATTTTCCTTGTATAGCTCCCTTTAGAGGTATACGTAATCGGGCGTCCCCTGGTATCAGGTTCAATGCAGGCCCGGACAACTCCAAATGAAGTTTTCTGCAATTCTATAAACCCATAGGGTCAAACTACGAGAAAATATCCACAAAACGGCCCGCTTCAGTTTTTCCCCATTTTCCTTGTATAGCTCCTTTTAGATGTAAACGTAATAGGGCGTCCCCTGGTATGTGCTCCGATTCAGGCACGGACAACCCCAAATGATCTTTTCTGCAATTCTATAAACCCATAGGGTCAAACTACGAGAAAATATCCACAAAACGGCCCGCTTCAAATTTTCCCCATTTTTATTGTATAGCTCCCTTTAGAAGTATACATAATCGGGCGACCCCTAGTAGCTGCTCCAATTCAGACACAGACAGCTCCAAAGGAATTTTTCTGCAATTCAATAAACCCGTAGGGTCAAGCTACGAGAAAATATCCATAAAATGCCCATTTTCAATTTTTTCACCATTTTCCTTGTTTAACTCCCTTTAGAGGTAAAGGTAATCAGGCGTCCCTTGGTATCTGCTCCGATTCAGGCACGGACAGCCCCAAATGAACCTTTCTGCAATTCGGGAAACCCATAGGGTCAAGCTACGAGAAAATATCCACAAAACGGCCCGCTTCAATTTTTTCCCATTTTCCTTGTATAGCTCCCTTTAGAGGTATACGTAATCGGGCGTCCCCTGGTATCAGGTTCAATGCAGGCCCGGACAACTCCAAATGAAGTTTTCTGCAATTCTATAAACCCATAGGGTTAAACTACGAGAAAATATCCACAAAACGGCCCGCTTCAGTTTTTCCCCATTTTCCTTGTATAGCTCCTTTTAGATGTAAACGTAATAGGGCATCCCCTGGTATGTGCTCCGATTCAGGCACAGACAACCCCAAATGATCTTTTCTGCAATTCTATAAACCCATAGGGTGAAGCTACGAGAAATTATCCACAAAATGGCCCGCCTCAACTTCCCCATTTTCCATGTATAGCTCCATTTAGAGGTATACGTAATCGGGCGTCCCCTGGTATCTGCTTCAATGCAGGCCCGGACAGCTCCAAATGAAGTTTTCTGCAATTATGTAAACCCATAGGGTCAAGCTACGAGAAAATATCCACAAAACGGCCCGCTTCAATTTTTTCCCATTTTCCTTGTATAGCTCCCTTTAGAGGTATACGTAATCGGGCGTCCCCTGGTATCAGGTTCAATGCAGGCCCGGACAACTCCAAATGAAGTTTTTTGCAATTCTATAAACCCATAGGGTCAAACTACGAGAAAATATCCACAAAACGGCCCGCTTCAGTTTTTCCCTATTTTCCTTGTATAGCTCCTTTTAGATGTAAACGTAATAGGGCATCCCCTGGTATGTGGTCCGATTCAGGCACGGACAACCCCAAATGATTGTTTCTGCAATTCTATAAACCCATAGGGTCAAACTACGAGAAAATATCCACAAAACGGTCCGCTTCAATTTTTCCCCATTTTTATTGTATAGCTCCCTTTAGAAGTATACATAATCGGGCGTCCCCTGGTAGCTGCTCCAATTCAGACCCAGACAGCTCCAAAGGAATTTTTCTGTAATTCAATAAACCTGTAGGGTCAAGCTACGAGAAAATATCCATAAAACACCCCTTTTCAATTTTTCACCATTTTCCTTGTTTAACTCCCTTTAGAGGTAAAGGTAATCAGGCGTCCCTTGGTATCTGCTCCGATTCAGGCACGGACAGCCCCAAATGAACTTTTCTGCAATTCGGGAAACCCATAGGGTCAAGCTACGAGAAAATATCCACAAAACGACCCGCTTCAATTTTTCCCCATTTTCCTTGTATAGCTCCCTTTAGAGGTATACGTAATCGGGCGTCCCCTGGTATCTGCTTCAATGCAGGCCCGGACAGCTCCAAATGAAGTTTTCTGCAATTCTATAAACCCATAGGGTCAAACTACGAGAAAATATCCACAAAACGGCCCGATTCAGTTTTTCCTCATTTTCCTTGTATACCTTTTAGATGTAAACGTAATAGGGCGTCCCCTGGTATGTGGTCCGATTCAGGCACGGACAACCCCAAATGATCTTTTCTGCAATTCTATAAACCCATAGGGTCAAACTACGAGAAAATATCCACAAAACGGCCCGCTTCAATTTTTCCCCATTTTTATTGTATAGCTCCCTTTAGAAGTATACATAATCGGGCGTCCCCTGGTAGCTGCTCCAATTCAGACCCAGACAGCTCCAAAGGAATTTTTCTGCAATTCAATAAACCCGTAGGGTCAAGCAACGAGAAAATATCCATAAAACGCCCCTTTTCAATTTTTTCACCATTTTCCTTGTTTAACTCCCTTTAGAGGTAAAGGTAATCAGGCGTCCCTTGGTATCTGCTCCGATTCAGGCACGGACAGCCCCAAATGAACTTTTCTACAATTCGGGAAACCCATAGGGTCAAGCTACGAGAAAATATCCACAAAACGACCCGCTTCAATTTTTCCCCATTTTCCTTGTATAGCTCCCTTTAGAGGTATACGTAATCTGGCGCCCCCTGGTATCTGCTTCAATGCAGGCCTGGACAACTCCAAATGAAGTTTTCAGCAATTCTGTAAACCCATAGGGTTAAGCTACGAGAAAATATCCACAAAACCGTCCGCTTCAATTTTTCGCCATTTTCCTTGTATAGCTCCCTTTAGGGGTATACGTAATCGGGCGTCCCCTGGTATCTGCTTCAATGCAGGCCCGGACAGCTCCAAATGAAGTTTTCTGCAATTCTATAAACCCGTAGGGTCAAACTACGAGAAAATATCCACAAAACGGCCCGCTTCAGTTTTTCCCCATTTTCCTTGTATAGCTCCCTTTAGAAGTATACGTAATCGGGCGTCCCCTGGTATCTGGTTCAATGCACGCACGGACAACTCCAAATGAAGTTTTCTGCAATTCAATAAACCCATAGGTCAAACTACGAGAAAATATCCACAAAAACGGCCCGCTTCAGTTTTTCCCCATTTTCCTTGTATAGCTCCCTTTAGAGGTAAACGTAACAGGGCGTCCCGTGGTATGTGCTCCGATTCAGGCACGGACAACCCCAAATGATCTTTTCTGCAATTCTATAAACCCATAGGGTCAGTCAAGCTATGAGAAATTATCCACAAAACGGCCAGCCTCAACTTCCCCATTTTCCTTGTATAGCTCCCTTTAGAGGTATACGTAATCGGGCGTCCCCTGGTATCTGCTTCAATGCAGGCCCAAACAGCTCCAAATGAAGTTTTCTGCAATTCTGTAAACCCATAGGGTCAAGCTTCGAGAAAATATCCACAAAATGGCCCGCTTCAATTTTTCCCCATTTTCCTTTTATAGCTCCATTTAGAGGTATACGTAATCGGGCGTCCACTGGTATCTGGTTCAATGCATGCACAGACAACTCCAAATGAAGTTTTCTGCAATTCTATAAACCCATAGGTCAAACTACGAGAAAAAATCCACAAAACGACCCGTTCAGTTTTTCCCCATTTTCCTTGTGTAGCTCCCTTTATAGGTAAACGTAATAGGGCATCCCATGGTATGTTTTCCGATTCAGGCACGGACAACCCCAAATGATCTTTTCTGCAATTCTATAAACCCATAGGGTCAAGCTACGAGAAATTATCCACAAAACGGCCCGCCTCAACTTCCCCATTTTCCTTGTATAGCTCCCTTTAGAGGTATACGTAATCGGGCGTCCCCTGGTATCTGGTTCAATGCAGGCCCGGACAACTCCAAATGAAGTTTTTTGCAATTCTATAAACCCATAGGGTGAAACTACGAGAAAATATCCACAAAACGACCCGCTTCAGTTTTTCCCCATTTTCCTTGTATAGCTCCTTTTAGATGTAAACGTAATAGGGCGTCCCCTGGTATGTGGTCCGATTCAGGCACGGACAACCCCAAATGATCTTTTCTGCAATTCTATAAACCCATAGGGTCAAACTACGAGAAAATATCCACAAAACGACCCGCTTCAATTTTTCCCCATTTTTATTGTATAGCTCCCTTTAGCAGTATACATAATCGGGCGTCCCATGGTAGCTGCTCCAATTCAGACCCAGACAGCTCCAAAGGAATTTTTCTGCAATTCAATAAACCCGTAGGGTCAAGCTACGAGAAAATATCCATAAAACGCCACTTTTCAATTTTTTCACCATTTTCCTTGTTTAACTCCCTTTAGAGGTAAAGGTAATCAGGCGTCCCTTGGTATCTGCTCCGATTCAGGCACGGACAGCCCCAAATGAACTTTTTTGCAATTCGGGAAACCCATAGGGTCAAGCTACGAGAAAATATCCACAAAACGACCCGCTTCAATTTTTCCCCATTTTCCTTGTATAGCTCCCTTTAGAGGTATACGTAATCGGGCGTCCCCAGGTATCTGCTTCAATGCAGGTCTGGACAGCTCCAAATGAAGTTTTCGGCAATTCTGTAAACCCATAGGGTTAAGCTACGAGAAAATATCAACAAAACCGTCCGCTTCAATTTTTCGCCATTTTCAATGTATAGCTCCCTTTAGGGGTATACGTAATCGGGCGTCCCCTGGTATCTGCTTCAATGCAGGCCCGGACAGCTCCAAATGAAGTTTTCTGCAATTCTATAAACCCATAGGGTCAAACTACGAGAAAATATCCACAAAACCATCCGCTTCAATTTTCCCCATTTTACTTGTATAGCTCCCTTTAGGGGTATACGTAATCGGGTTTCCCCTGATATCTGCTTCAATGCAGGCCCGGATAGCTCCAAATGAAGTTTTCTGCAATTCTATAAACCCAGAGGGTCAAACTAAGAGAAAATATCCACAAAACGGCCCGCTTCAGTTTTTCCCCATTTTCCTTGTATAGCTCCTTTTAGATGTAAACGTAATAGGGCATCCCCTGGTATGTGCTCCGATATAGGCACAGACAACCCCAAATGATCTTTTCTGCAATTCTATAAACCCATAGGGTGAAGCTACGAGAAATTATCCACAAAACGGCCCGCCTCAACTTCCCCATTTTCCATGTATAGCTCCATTTAGAGGTATACGTAATCGGGCGTCCCCTGGTATCTGCTTCAATGCAGGCCCGGACAGCTCCAAATGAAGTTTTCTGCAATTATGTAAACCCATAGGGTCAAGCTACGAGAAAATATCCACAAAACGGCCCGCTTCAATTTTTTCCCATTTTCCTTGTATAGCTCCCTTTAGAGGTATACGTAATCGGGCGTCCCCTGGTATCAGGTTCAATGCAGGCCCGGACAACTCCAAATGAAGTTTTCTGCAATTCTATAAACCCATAGGGTCAAACTACGAGAAAATATCCACAAAACGGCCCGCTTCAGTTTTTCCCTATTTTCCTTGTATAGCTCCTTTTAGATGTAAACGTAATAGGGCATCCCCTGGTATGTGGTCCGATTCAGGCACGGACAACCCCAAATGATTGTTTCTGCAATTCTATAAACCCATAGGGTCAAACTACGAGAAAATATCCACAAAACGGTCCGCTTCAATTTTTCCCCATTTTTATTGTATAGCTCCCTTTAGAAGTATACATAATCGGGCGTCCCCTGGTAGCTGCTCCAATTCAGACCCAGACAGCTCCAAAGGAATTTTTCTGCAATTCAATAAACCCGTAGGGTCAAGCTACGAGAAAATATCCATAAAACGCCCCTTTTCAATTTTTTCACCATTTTCCTTGTTTAACTCCCTTTAGAGGTAAAGGTAATCAGGCGTCCCTTGGTATCTGCTCCGATTCAGGCACGGACAGCCCCAAATGAACTTTTCTACAATTCGGGAAACCCATAGGGTGAAGCTACGAGAAAATATCCACAAAACGACCCGCTTCAATTTTTCCCCATTTTCCTTGTATAGCTCCCTTTAGAGGTATACGTAATCGGGCGTCCCCTGGTATCTGCTTCAATGCAGGCCCGGACAGCTCCAAATGAAGTTTTCTGCAATTCTATAAACCCATAGGGTCAAACTACGAGAAAATATCCACAAAACGGCCCGCTTCAGTTTTTCCTCATTTTCCTTGTATAGCTCCTTTTAGATGTAAACGTAATAGGGCGTCCCCTGGTATGTGGTCCGATTCAGGCACGGACAACCCCAAATGATCTTTTCTGCAATTCTATAAACCCATAGGGTCAAACTACGAGAAAATATCCACAAAACGGCCCGCTTCAATTTTTCCCCATTTTTATTGTATAGCTCCCTTTAGAAGTATACATAATCGGGCGTCCCCTGGTAGCTGCTCCAATTCAGACCCAGACAGCTCCAAAGGAATTTTTCTGCAATTCAATAAACCCGTAGGGTCAAGCTACGAGAAAATATCCATAAAACGCCCCTTTTCAATTTTTTCACCATTTTCCTTGTTTAACTCCCTTTAGAGGTAAAGGTAATCAGGCGTCCCTTGGTATCTGCTCCGATTCAGGCACGGACAGCCCCAAATGAACTTTTCTACAATTCGGGAAACCCATAGGGTGAAGCTACGAGAAAATATCCACAAAACGACCCGCTTCAATTTTTCCCCATTTTCCTTGTATAGCTCCCTTTAGAGGTATACGTAATCTGGCGCCCCCTGGTATCTGCTTCAATGCAGGCCTGGACAGCTCCAAATGAAGTTTTCAGCAATTCTGTAAACCCATAGGGTTAAGCTACGAGAAAATATCCACAAAACCGTCCGCTTCAATTTTTCGCCATTTTCCTTGTATAGCTCCCTTTAGGGGTATACGTAATCGGGCGTCCCCTGGTATCTGCTTCAATGCAGGCCCGGACAGCTCCAAATGAAGTTTTCTGCAATTCCCACAGGGTCAAACTACGAGAAAATATCCACAAAACCGTCCGCTTCAATTTTCCCCATTTTACTTGTATAGCTCCCTTTAGGGGTATACGTAATCGGGTTTCCCCTGGTATCTGCTTCAATGCAGGCCCGGATAGCTCCAAATGAAGTTTTCTGCAATTCTATAAACCCGTAGGGTCAAACTACGAGAAAATATCCACAAAATGGCCCGCTTCAGTTTTTCCCCATTTTCCTTGTATAGCTCCCTTTAGAAGTATACGTAATCGGGCGTCCCCTGGTATCTGGTTCAATGCACGCACGGACAACTCCAAATGAAGTTTTCTACAATTCAATAAACCCATACGTCAAACTACGAGAAAATATCCACAAAACGGCCCGCTTCAGTTTTTCCCCATTTTCCTTGTATAGCTCCCTTTAGAGGTAAACGTAACAGGGCGTCCCGTGGTATGTGCTCCGATTCAGGCACGGACAATCCCAAATGATCTTTTCTGCAATCCTATAAACCCATAGGGTCAGTCAAGCTATGAGAAATTATCCACAAAACGGCCAGCCTCAACTTCCCCATTTTCCTTGTATAGCTCCCTTTAGAGGTATACGTAATCGGGCGTCCCCCGGTATCTGCTTCAATGCAGGCCCAGACAGCTCCAAATGAAGTTTTCTGCAATTCTGTAAACCCATAGGGTCAAGCTACGAGAAAATATCCACAAAATGGCCCGCTTCAATTTTTCCCCATTTTCCTTTTATAGCTCCATTTAGAGGTATACGTAATCGGGCGTCCACTGGTATCTGGTTCAATGCATGCACGGACAACTCCAAATGAAGTTTTCTGCAATTCTATAAACCCATAGGTCAAACTACGAGAAAAAATCAACAAAACGACCCGCTTCAGTTTTTCCCCATTTTCCTTGTATAGCTCCCTTTATAGGTAAACGTAATAGGGCATCCCATGGTATGTGCTCCGATTCAGGCACGGACAACCCCAAATGATCTTTTCTGCAATTCTATAAACCCATAGGGTCAAGCTACGAGAAATTATCCACAAAACGGCCCGCCTCAACTTCCCCATTTTTCTTGTATAGCTCCCTTTAGAGGTATACGTAATCGGGCGTCCCCTGGTATCTGGTTCAATGCAGGCCCGGACAACTCCAAATGAAGTTTTTTGCAATTCTATAAACCCATAGGGTCAAACTACGAGAAAATATCCACAAAACGACCCGCTTCAGTTTTTCCCCATTTTCCTTGTATAGCTCCTTTTAGATGTAAACGTAATAGGGCGTCCCCTGGTATGTGGTCCGATTCAGGCACGGACAACCCCAAATGATCTTTTCTGCAATTCTATAAACCCATAGGGTCAAACTACGAGAAAATATCCACAAAACGACCCGCTTCAATTTTTCCCCATTTTTATTGTATAGCTCCCTTTAGCAGTATACATAATCGGGCGTCCCATGGTAGCTGCTCCAATTCAGACCCAGATAGCTCCAAAGGAATTTTTCTGCAATTCAATAAACCCGTAGGGTCAAGCTACGAGAAAATATCCATAAAACGCCCCTTTTCAATTTTTTCACCATTTTCCTTGTTTAACTCCCTTTAGAGGTAAAGGTAATCAGGCGTCCCTTGGTATCTGCTCCGATTCAGGCACGGACAGCCCCAAATGAACTTTTCTTCAATTCGGCAAACCCATAGGGTCAAGCTACGAGAAAATATCCACAAAACGACCCGCTTCAATTTTTCCCCATTTTCCTTGTATAGCTCCCTTTAGAGGTATACGTAATCGGGCGTCCCCAGGTATCTGCTTCAATGCAGGTCTGGACAGCTCCAAATGAAGTTTTCGGCAATTCTGTAAACCCATAGGGTTAAGCTACGAGAAAATATCCACAAAACCGTCCGCTTCAATTTTTCGCCATTTTCATTGTATAGCTCCCTTTAGGGGTATACGTAATCGGGCGTCCCCTGGTATCTGCTTCAATGCAGGCCCGGACAGCTCCAAATGAAGTTTTCTGCAATTCTATAAACCCATAGGGTCAAACTACGAGAAAATATCCACAAAACCATCCGCTTCAATTTTCCCCATTTTACTTGTATAGCTCCCTTTAGGGGTATACGTAATCGGGTTTCCCCTGATATCTGCTTCAATGCAGGCCCGGATAGCTCCAAATGAAGTTTTCTGCAATTCTATAAACCCAGAGGGTCAAACTAAGAGAAAATATCCACAAAACGGCCCGCTTCAGTTTTTCCCCATTTTCCTTGTATAGCTCCCTTTAGAAGTATACGTAATCGGGCGTCCCCTGGTATCTGGTTCAATGCACGCACGGACAACTCAAAATGAAGTTTTCTGCAATTCTATAAACCCATAGGTCAAACTACGAGAAAATATCCACAAAACGGCCCGCTTCAGTTTTTCCCCATTTTCCTTGTATAGCTCCCTTTAGAGGTAAACGTAATAGGGCGTCCCCTGGTATGTGCTCTGATTCAGGCACAGACAACCCCAAATGATCTTTTCTGCAATTCTATAAACCCATAGGGTCAGTCAAGCTATGAGAAATTATCCACAAAACGGCCAGCCTCAACTTCCCCATTTTCCTTGTATAGCTCCCTTTAGAGGTATACGTAATCGGGCGTCCCCTGGTATCTGCTTCAATGCAGGCCCAGACAGCTCCAAATGAAGTTTTCTGCAATTCTGTAAACCCATAAAGTCAAGCTACGAGAAAATATCCACAAAATGGCCCGCTTCAATTTTTCCCCATTTTCCTTTTATAGCTCCCTTTAGAGGTATACGTAATCGGGCGTCCCCTGGTATCTGGTTCAATGCATGCACGGACAACTCCAAATGAAGTTTTCTGCAATTCTATAAACCCATAGGTCAAACTACGAGAAAAAATCCACAAAACGGTCCGCTTCAGTTTTTCCCCATTTTCCTTGTATAGCTCCCTCTAGAGGTAAACGTAATAGGGCATCCCATGGTATGTGCTCCGATTCAGGCACGGACAACCCCAAATGATCTTTTCTGCAATTCTATAAACCCATAGGGTCAAGCTACGAGAAATTATCCACAAAACGGCCCGCCTCAACTTCCCCATTTTACTTGTATAGCTCCCTTTAGGGGTATACGTAATCGGTTTCCCCTGATATCTGCTTCAATGCAGGCCCGGATAGCTCCAAATGAAGTTTTCTGCAATTCTATAAACCCAGAGGGTCAAACTAAGAGAAAATATCCACAAAACGGCCCGCTTCAGTTTTTCCCCATTTTCCTTGTATAGCTCCCTTTAGAAGTATACGTAATCGGGCGTCCCCTGGTATCTGGTTCAATGCACGCACGGACAACTCAAAATGAAGTTTTCTGCAATTCTATAAACCCATAGGTCAAACTACGAGAAAATATCCACAAAACGGCCCGCTTCAGTTTTTCCCCATTTTCCTTGTATAGCTCCCTTTAGAGGTAAACGTAATAGGGCGTCCCCTGGTATGTGCTCCGATTCAGGCACAGACAACCCCAAATGATCTTTTCTGCAATTCTATAAACCCATAGGGTCAGTCAAGCTATGAGAAATTATCCACAAAACGGCCAGCCTCAACTTCCCCATTTTCCTTGTATAGCTCCCTTTAGAGGTATACGTAATCGGGCGTCCCCTGGTATCTGCTTCAATGCAGGCCCAGACAGCTCCAAATGAAGTTTTCTGCAATTCTGTAAACCCATAAAGTCAAGCTACGAGAAAATATCCACAAAATGGCCCGCTTCAATTTTTCCCCATTTTCCTTTTATAGCTCCCTTTAGAGGTATACGTAATCGGGCGTCCCCTGGTATCTGGTTCAATGCATGCACGGACAACTCCAAATGAAGTTTTCTGCAATTCTATAAACCCATAGGTCAAACTACGAGAAAAAATCCACAAAACGGTCCGCTTCAGTTTTTCCCCATTTTCCTTGTATAGCTCCCTCTAGAGGTAAACGTAATAGGGCATCCCATGGTATGTGCTCCGATTCAGGCACGGACAACCCCAAATGATCTTTTCTGCAATTCTATAAACCCATAGGGTCAAGCTACGAGAAATTATCCACAAAACGGCCCGCCTCAACTTCCCCATTTTACTTGTATAGCTCCCTTTAGGGGTATACGTAATCGGTTTCCCCTGATATCTGCTTCAATGCAGGCCCGGATAGCTCCAAATGAAGTTTTCTGCAATTCTATAAACCCAGAGGGTCAAACTAAGAGAAAATATCCACAAAACGGCCCGCTTCAGTTTTTCCCCATTTTCCTTGTATAGCTCCCTTTAGAAGTATACGTAATCGGGCGTCCCCTGGTATCTGGTTCAATGCACGCACGGACAACTCAAAATGAAGTTTTCTGCAATTCTATAAACCCATAGGTCAAACTACGAGAAAATATCCACAAAACGGCCCGCTTCAGTTTTTCCCCATTTTCCTTGTATAGCTCCCTTTAGAGGTAAACGTAATAGGGCGTCCCCTGGTATGTGCTCCGATTCAGGCACAGACAACCCCAAATGATCTTTTCTGCAATTCTATAAACCCATAGGGTCAGTCAAGCTATGAGAAATTATCCACAAAACGGCCAGCCTCAACTTCCCCATTTTCCTTGTATAGCTCCCTTTAGAGGTATACGTAATCGGGCGTCCCCTGGTATCTGCTTCAATGCAGGCCCAGACAGCTCCAAATGAAGTTTTCTGCAATTCTGTAAACCCATAAAGTCAAGCTACGAGAAAATATCCACAAAATGGCCCGCTTCAATTTTTCCCCATTTTCCTTTTATAGCTCCCTTTAGAGGTATACGTAATCGGGCGTCCCCTGGTATCTGGTTCAATGCATGCACGGACAACTCCAAATGAAGTTTTCTGCAATTCTATAAACCCATAGGTCAAACTACGAGAAAAAATCCACAAAACGGTCCGCTTCAGTTTTTCCCCATTTTCCTTGTATAGCTCCCTCTAGAGGTAAACGTAATAGGGCATCCCATGGTATGTGCTCCGATTCAGGCACGGACAACCCCAAATGATCTTTTCTGCAATTCTATAAACCCATAGGGTCAAGCTACGAGAAATTATCCACAAAACGGCCCGCCTCAACTTCCCCATTTTACTTGTTGTATAGCTCCCTTTAGGGGTATACGTAATCGGGTTTCCCCTGATATCTGCTTCAATGCAGGCCCGGATAGCTCCAAATGAATTTTTCTGCAATTCTATAAACCCAGAGGGTCAAACTAAGAGAAAATATCCACAAAACGGCCCGCTTCAGTTTTTCCCCATTTTCCTTGTATAGCTCCCTTTAGAAGTATACGTAATCGGGCGTCCCCTGGTATCTGGTTCAATGCACGCACGGACAACTCAAAATGAAGTTTTCTACAATTCTATAAACCCATAGGTCAAACTACGAGAAAATATCCACAAAACGGCCCGCTTCAGTTTTTCCCCATTTTCCTTGTATAGCTCCCTTTAGAGGTAAACGTAATAGGGCGTCCCCTGGTATGTGCTCCGATTCAGGCACAGACAACCCCAAATGATCTTTTCTGCAATTTTATAAACCCATAGGGTCAGTCAAGCTATGAGAAATTATCCACAAAATGGCCAGCCTCAACTTCCCCATTTTCCTTGTATTGCTCCCTTTAGAGGTATACGTAATCGGGCGTCCCCTGGTATCTGCTTCAATGCAGGCCCAGACAGCTCCAAATGAAGTTTTCTGCAATTCTGTAAACCCATAAAGTCAAGCTACGAGAAAATATCCACAAAATGGCCCGCTTCAATTTTTCCCCATTTTCCTTTTATAGCTCCCTTTAGAGGTATACGTAATCGGGCGTCCCCTGGTATCTGGTTCAATGCATGCACGGACAACTCCAAATGAAGTTTTCTGCAATTCTATAAACCCATAGGTCAAACTACGAGAAAAAATCCACAAAACGGTCCGCTTCAATTTTTCCCCATTTTCCTTGTATAGCTCCCTCTAGAGGTAAACGTAATAGGGCATCCCATGGTATGTGCTCCGATTCAGGCACGGACAACCCCAAATGATCTTTTCTGCAATTCTATAAACCCATAGGGTCAAGCTACGAGAAATTATCCACAAAACGGCCCGCCTCAACTTCCCCATTTTCCTTGTATAGCTCCCTTTAGAGGTATACGTAATTGGGCGTCCCCTGGTATCTGCTTCAATGCAGGCCCAGACAACTCCAACTGAAGTTTTCTGTAATTCTGTAAACCAATAGGGTCAAGCTACGAGAAAATATCCACAAAACCGTCTGCTTCAATTTTTCCCCATTTTCCTTGTATAGCTCCTTTTAGGGGTATAAGTAATCGGGCTTCCCCTGGTATCTGCTTCAATGCAGGCCTGGACAGCTCCAACTGGAGTTTTCTACAATTCTATAAACCCATAGGGTCAAACTAAGAGAAAATATCCACAAAACGGCCCGCTTCAGTTTTTCCCTATTTTCCTTGTAGAGCTCCCTTTAGAGGTAAACATAATAGGGCGTCCCCTGGCGATTCAGGCACGGACAACCCCCAATGATCTTTTCTGCAATTCTATAAACCCATAGGGTGAAGCTACGAGAAATTATCCACAAAACGGCCCGCCTCAACTTCCCCATTTTCCATGTATAGCTCCATTTAGAGGTATACGTAATCGGGCGTCCCCTGGTATCTGCTTCATTGCAGGCCCGGACAGCTCCAAATGAAGTTTTCTGCAATGATGTAAACCCATAGGGTCAAGCTACGAGAAAATATCCACAAAACGGCCCGCTTCAATTTTTTCCCATTTTCCTTGTATAGCTCCCTTTAGAGGTATACGTAATCGGGCGTCCCCTGGTATCAGGTTCAATACAGGCCCGGACAACTCCAAATGAAGTTTTCTGCAATTCTATAAACCCATAGGGTCAAACTACGAGAAAATATCCACAAAACGGCCCGCTTCAGTTTTTCCCTATTTTCCTTGTATAGCTCCTTTTAGATGTAAACGTAATAGGGCGTCCCCTGGTATGTGGTCCGATTCAGGCACGGACAACCCCAAATGATTGTTTCTGCAATTCTATAAACCCATAGGGTCAAACTACGAGAAAATATCCACAAAACGGTCCGCTTCAATTTTTCCCCATTTTTATTGTATAGCTCCCTTTAGAAGTATACATAATCGGGCGTCCCCTGGTAGCTGCTCCAATTCAGACCCAGACAGCTCCAAAGGAATTTTTCTGCAATTCAATAAACCTGTAGGGTCAAGCTACGAGAAAATATCCATAAAGCGCCCCTTTTCAATTTTTCACCATTTTCCTTGTTTAACTCCCTTTAGAGGTAAAGGTAATCAGGCGTCCCTTGGTATCTGCTCCGATTCAGGCACGGACAGCCCCAAATGAACTTTTCTGCAATTCGGGAAACCCATAGGGTCAAGCTACGAGAAAATATCCACAAAACGACCCGCTTCAATTTTTCCTCATTTTCCTTGTATAGCTCCCTTTAGAGGTATACGTAATCGGGCGTCCCCTGGTATCTGCTTCAATGCAGGTCTGGACAGCTCCAAATGAAGTTTTCGGCAATTCTATAAACCCATAGGGTTAAGCTACGAGAAAATATTCACAAAACCGTCCGCTTCAATTTTTCGCCATTTTCCTTGTATAGCTCCCTTTAGGGGTATACGTAATCGGGCGTCCCCTGGTATCTGCTTCAATGCAGGCCCGGACAGCCCCAAATGAAGTTTTCTGCAATTCTATAAACCCATAGGGTCAAACTACGAGAAAATATCCACAAAACCATCCGCTTCAATTTTCCCCATTTTACTTGTATAGCTCCCTTTAGGGATATACGTAATCGGGTTTCCCCTGATATCTGCTTCAATGCAGGCCCGGATAGCTCCAAATGAAGTTTTCTGCAATTCTATAAACCCAGAGGGTCAAACTAAGAGAAAATATCCACAAAACGGCCCGCTTCAGTTTTTCCCCATTTTCCTTGTATAGCTCCCTTTAGAAGTATACGTAATCGGGCGTCCCCTGGTATCTGGTTCAATGCACGCACGGACAACTCAAAATGAAGTTTTCTGCAATTCTATAAACCCATAGGTCAAACTACGAGAAAATATCCACAAAACGGCCCGCTTCAGTTTTTCCCCATTTTCCTTGTATAGCTCCCTTTAGAGGTAAACGTAATAGGGCGTCCCCTGGTATGTGCTCCGATTCAGGCACAAACAACCCCAAATGATCTTTTCTGCAATTCTATAAACCCATAGGGTCAGTCAAGCTATGAGAAATTATCCACAAAACGGCCAGCCTCAACTTCCCCATTTTCCTTGTATAGCTCCCTTTAGAGGTATACGTAATCGGGCTTCCCCTGGTATCTGCTTCAATGCAGGCCCAGACAGCTCCAAATGAAGTTTTCTGCAATTCTGTAAACCCATAAAGTCAAGCTACGAGAAAATATCCACAAAATGGCCCGCTTCAATTTTTCCCCATTTTCCTTTTATAGCTCCCTTTAGAGGTATACGTAATCGGGCGTCCCCTGGTATCTGGTTCAATGCATGCACGGACAACTCCAAATGAAGTTTTCTGCAATTCTATAAACCCATAGGTCAAACTACGAGAAAAAATCCACAAAACGGTCCGCTTCAGTTTTTCCCCATTTTCCTTGTATAGCTCCCTCTAGAGGTAAACGTAATAGGGCATCCCATGGTATGTGCTCCGATTCAGGCATGGACAACCCCAAATGATCTTTTCTGCAATTCTATAAACCCATAGGGTCAAGCTACGAGAAATTATCCACAAAACGGCCCGCCTCAACTTCCCCATTTTCCTTGTATAGCTCCCTTTAGAGGTATACGTAATTGGGCGTCCCCTGGTATCTGCTTCAATGCAGGCCCAGACAACTCCAACTGAAGTTTTCTGTAATTCTGTAAACCAATAGGGTCAAGCTACGAGAAAATATCCACAAAACCGTCTGCTTCAATTTTTCCCCATTTTCCTTGTATAGCTCCTTTTAGGGGTATAAGTAATCGGGCTTCCCCTGGTATCTGCTTCAATGCAGGCCTGGACAGCTCCAAATGGAGTTTTCTACAATTCTATAAACCCATAGGGTCAAACTAAGAGAAAATATCCACAAAACGGCCCGCTTCAGTTTTTCCCCATTTTCCTTGTAGAGCTCCCTTTAGAGGTAAACGTAATAGGGCGTCCCCTGGCGATTCAGGCACGGACAACCCCCAATGATCTTTTCTGCAATTCTATAAACCCATAGGGTGAAGCTACGAGAAATTATCCACAAAACGGCCCGCCTCAACTTCCCCATTTTCCATGTATAGCTCCATTTAGAGGTATACGTAATCGGGCGTCCCCTGGTATCTGCTTCATTGCAGGCCCGGACAGCTCCAAATGAAGTTTTCTGTAATGATGTAAACCCATAGGGTCAAGTTACGAGAAAATATCCACAAAACGGCCCGCTTCAATTTTTTCCCATTTTCCTTGTATAGCTCCCTTTAGAGGTATACGTAATCGGGCGTCCCCTGGTATCAGGTTCAATGCAGGCCCGGACAACTCCAAATGAAGTTTTCTGCAATTCTATAAACCCATAGGGTCAAACTACGAGAAAATATCCACAAAACGGCCCGCTTCAGTTTTTCCCTATTTTCCTTGTATAGCTCCTTTTAGATGTAAACGTAATAGGGCGTCCCCTGGTATGTGGTCCGATTCAGGCACGGACAACCCCAAATGATTGTTTCTGCAATTCTATAAACCCATAGGGTCAAGCTACGAGAAAATATCCACAAAACCGTCCGCTTCAATTTTTCGCCATTTTCCTTGTATAGCTCCCTTTAGGGGTATACGTAATCGGGCGTCCCCTGGTATCTGCTTCAATGCAGGCCCGGACAGCTCCAAATGAAGTTTTCTGCAATTCTATAAACCCATAGGGTCAAACTACGAGAAAATATCCACAAAACCATCCGCTTCAATTTTCCCCATTTTACTTGTATAGCTCCCTTTAGGGGTATACGTAATCGGGTTTCCCCTGATATCTGCTTCAATGCAGGCTCGGATAGCTCCAAATGAAGTTTTCTGCAATTCTATAAACCCATAGGGTCAAACTACGAGAAAATATCCACAAAACGGCCCGCTTCAATTTTTCCCCATTTTCCTTGTATAGCTCCCTTTAGAAGTATACGTAATCGGGTGTCCCCTGGTATCTGGTTCAATGCACGCACGGACAACTCAAAATGAAGTTTTCTGCAATTCTATAAACCCATAGGTCAAACTACGAGAAAATATCCACAAAACGGTCCGTTTCAGTTTTTCCCCATTTTCCTTGTATAGCTCCCTCTAGAGGTAAACGTAATAGGGCATCCCATGGTATGTGCTCCGATTCAGGCACGGACAACCCCAAATGATCTTTTCTGCAATTCTATAAACCCATAGGGTCAAGCTACGAGAAATTATCCACAAAACGGCCCGCCTCAACTTCCCCATTTTCCTTGTATAGCTCCCTTTAGAGGTATACGTAATTGGGCGTCCCCTGGTATCTGCTTCAATGCAGGCCCAGACAACTCCAACTGAAGTTTTCTGTAATTCTGTAAACCAATAGGGTCAAGCTACGAGAAAATATCCACAAAACCGTCTGCTTCAATTTTTCCCCATTTTCCTTGTATAGCTCCTTTTAGGGGTATAAGTAATCGGACTTCCCCTGGTATCTGCTTCAATGCAGGCCTGGACAGCTCCAAATGGAGTTTTCTACAATTCTATAAACCCATAGGGTCAAACTAAGAGAAAATATCCACAAAACGGCCCGCTTCAGTTTTTCCCCATTTTCCTTGTAGAGCTCCCTTTAGAGGTAAACGTAATAGGGCGTCCCCTGGCGATTCAGGCACGGACAACCCCCAATGATCTTTTCTGCAATTCTATAAACCCATAGGGTGAAGCTACGAGAAATTATCCACAAAACGGCCCGCCTCAACTTCCCCATTTTCCATGTATAGCTCCATTTAGAGGTATACGTAATCGGGCGTCCCCTGGTATCTGCTTCATTGCAGGCCCAGACAGCTCCAAATAAAGTTTTCTGTAATGATGTAAACCCATAGGGTCAAGTTACGAGAAAATATCCACAAAACGGCCCGCTTCAATTTTTTCCCATTTTCCTTGTATAGCTCCCTTTAGAGGTATACGTAATCGGGCGTCCCCTGGTATCAGGTTCAATGCAGGCCCGGACAACTCCAAATGAAGTTTTCTGCAATTCTATAAACCCATAGGGTCAAACTACGAGAAAATATCCACAAAACGGCCCGCTTCAGTTTTTCCCTATTTTCCTTGTATAGCTCCTTTTAGATGTAAACGTAATAGGGCGTCCCCTGGTATGTGGTCCGATTCAGGCACGGACAACCCCAAATGATTGTTTCTGCAATTCTATAAACCCATAGGGTCAAGCTACGAGAAAATATCCACAAAACCGTCCGCTTCAATTTTTCGCCATTTTCCTTGTATAGCTCCCTTTAGGGGTATACGTAATCGGGCGTCCCCTGGTATCTGCTTCAATGCAGGCCCGGACAGCTCCAAATGAAGTTTTCTGCAATTCTATAAACCCATAGGGTCAAACTACGAGAAAATATCCACAAAACCATCCGCTTCAATTTTCCCCATTTTACTTGTATAGCTCCCTTTAGGGGTATACGTAATCGGGTTTCCCCTGATATCTGCTTCAATGCAGGCCCGGATAGCTCCAAATGAAGTTTTCTGCAATTCTATAAACCCATAGGGTCAAACTACGAGAAAATATCCACAAAACGGCCCGCTTCAATTTTTCCCCATTTTCCTTGTATAGCTCCCTTTAGAAGTATACGTAATCGGGCGTCCCCTGGTATCTGGTTCAATGCACGCACGGACAACTCAAAATGAAGTTTTCTGCAATTCTATAAACCCATAGGTCAAACTACGAGAAAATATCCACAAAACGGCCCGCTTCAGTTTTTCCCCATTTTCCTTGTATAGCTCCCTTTAGAGGTAAACGTAATAGGGCGTCCCCTGGTATGTGCTCCGATTCAGGCACAGACAACCCCAAATGATCTTTTCTGCAATTCTATAAACCCATAGGGTCAGTCAAGCTATGAGAAATTATCCACAAAACGGCCAGCCTCAACTTCCCCATTTTCCTTGTATAGCTCCCTTTAGAGGTATACGTAATCGGGCGTCCCCTGGTATCTGCTTCAATGCAGGCCCAGACAGCTCCAAATGAAGTTTTCTGCAATTCTGTAAACCCATAAAGTCAAGCTACGAGAAAATATCCACAAAATGGCCCGCTTCAATTTTTCCCCATTTTCCTTTTATAGCTCCCTTTAGAGGTATACGTAATCGGGCTTCCCCTGGTATCTGGTTCAATGCATGCACGGACAACTCCAAATGAAGTTTTCTGCAATTCTATAAACCCATAGGTCAAACTACGAGAAAAAATCCACAAAACGGTCCGCTTCAGTTTTTCCCCATTTTCCTTGTATAGCTCCCTTTAGAGGTAAACGTAATAGGGCATCCCATGGTATGTGCTCCGATTCAGGCACGGACAACCCCAAATGATCTTTTCTGCAATTCTATAAACCCATAGGGTCAAGCTACGAGAAATTATCCACAAAACGGCCCGCCTCAACTTCCCCATTTTCCTTGTATAGCTCCCTTTAGAGGTATATGTAATTGGGCGTCCCCTGGTATCTGCTTCAATGCAGGCCCAGACAACTCCAACTGAAGTTTTCTGTAATTCTGTAAACCCATAGGGTCAAGCTACGAGAAAATATCCACAAAACCGTCTGCTTCAATTTTTCCCCATTTTCCTTGTATAGCTCCTTTTAGGGGTATAAGTAATCGGGCTTCCCCTGGTATCTGCTTCAATGCAGGCCTGGACAGCTCCAAATGGAGTTTTCTACAATTCTATAAACCCATAGGGTCAAACTAAGAGAAAATATCCACAAAACGGCCCACTTCAGTTTTTCCCCATTTTCCTTGTAGAGCTCCCTTTAGAGGTAAACGTAATAGGGCGTCCCCTGGCGATTCAGGCACGGACAACCCCCAATGATCTTCTCTGCAATTCTATAAACCCATAGGGTGAAGCTACGAGAAATTATCCACAAAACGGCCCGCCTCAACTTCCCCATTTTCCATGTATAGCTCCATTTAGAGGTATACGTAATCGGGCGTCCCCTGGTATCTGCTTCATTGCAGGCCCGGACAGCTCCAAATGAAGTTTTCTGCAATGATGTAAACCCATAGGGTCAAGCTACGAGAAAATATCCACAAAACGGCCCGCTTCAATTTTTTCCCATTTTCCTTGTATAGCTCCCTTTAGAGGTATACGTAATCGGGCGTCCCCTGGTATCAGGTTCAATGCAGGCCCGGACAACTCCAAATGAAGTTTTCTGCAATTCTATAAACCCATAGGGTCAAACTACGAGAAAATATCCACAAAACTGCCCGCTTCAGTTTTTCCCTATTTTCCTTGTATAGCTCCTTTTAGATGTAAACGTAATAGGGCGTCCCCTGGTATGTGGTCCGATTCAGGCACGGACAACCCCAAATGATTGTTTCTGCAATTCTATAAACCCATAGGGTCAAACTACGAGAAAATATCCACAAAACGGTCCGCTTCAATTTTTCCCCATTTTTATTGTATAGCTCCCTTTAGAAGTATACATAATCGGGCGTCCCCTGGTAGCTGCTCCAATTCAGACCCAGACAGCTCCAAAGGAATTTTTCTGCAATTCAATAAACCTGTAGGGTCAAGCTACGAGAAAATATCCATAAAACGCCCCTTTTCAATTTTTCACCATTTTCCTTGTTTAACTCCCTTTAGAGGTAAAGGTAATCAGGCGTCCCTTGGTATCTGCTCCGATTCAGGCACGGACAACCCCAAATGAACTTTTCTGCAATTCGGGAAACCCATAGGGTCAAGCTACGAGAAAATATCCACAAAACGACCCGCTTCAATTTTTCCCCATTTTCCTTGTATAGCTCCCTTTAGAGGTATACGTAATCGGGCGTCCCCTGGTATCTGCTTCAATGCAGGTCTGGACAGCTCCAAATGAAGTTTTCAGCAATTCTGTAAACCCATAGGGTTAAGCTACGAGAAAATATCCACAAAACCGTCCGCTTCAATTTTTCGCCATTTTCCTTGTATAGCTCCCTTTAGGGGTATACGTAATCGGGCGTCCCCTGGTATCTGCTTCAATGCAGGCCCGGATAGCTCCAAATGAAGTTTTCTGCAATTCTATAAACCCATAGGGTCAAACTATGAGAAAATATCCACAAAACCATCCGCTTCAATTTTCCCCATTTTACTTGTATAGCTCCCTTTAGGGGTATACGTAATCGGGTTTCCCCTGATATCTGCTTCAATGCAGGCCCGGATAGCTCCAAATGAAGTTTTCTGCAATTCTATAAACCCATATGGTCAAACTACGAGAAAATATCCACAAAACGGCCCGCTTCAATTTTTCCCCATTTTCCTTGTATAGCTCCCTTTAGAAGTATACGTAATCGGGCGTCCCCTGGTATCTGGTTCAATGCACGCACGGACAACTCAAAATGAAGTTTTCTGCAATTCTATAAACCCATAGGTCAAACTACGAGAAAATATCCACAAAACGGCCCGCTTCAGTTTTTCCCCATTTTCCTTGTATAGCTCCCTTTAGAGGTAAACGTAATAGGGCGTCCCCTGGTATGTGCTCCGATTCAGGCACAGACAACCCCAAATGATCTTTTCTGCAATTCTATAAACCCATAGGGTCAGTCAACCTATGAGAAATTATCCACAAAACGGCCAGCCTCAACTTCCCCATTTTCCTTGTATAGCTCCCTTTAGAGGTATACGTAATCGGGCGTCCCCTGGTATCTGCTTCAATGCAGGCCCAGACAGCTCCAAATGAAGTTTTCTGCAATTCTGTAAACCCATAAAGTCAAGCTACGAGAAAATATCCACAAAATGGCCCGCTTCAATTTTTCCCCATTTTCCTTTTATAGCTCCCTTTAGAGGTATACGTAATCGGGCGTCCCCTGGTATCTGGTTCAATGCATGCACGGACAACTCCAAATGAAGTTTTCTGCAATTCTATAAACCCATAGGTCAAACTACGAGAAAAAATCCACAAAACGGTCCGCTTCAGTTTTTCCCCATTTTCCTTGTATAGCTCCCTTTAGAGGTAAACGTAATAGGGCATCCCATGGTATGTGCTCCGATTCAGGCACGGACAACCCCAAATGATCTTTTCTGCAATTCTATAAACCCATAGGGTCAAGCTATGAGAAATTATCCACAAAACGGCCCGCCTCAACTTCCCCATTTTCCTTGTATAGCTCCCTTTAGAGGTATATGTAATTGGGCGTCCCCTGGTATCTGCTTCAATGCAGGCCCAGACAACTCCAACTGAAGTTTTCTGTAATTCTGTAAACCCATAGGGTCAAGCTACGAGAAAATATCCACAAAACCGTCTGCTTCAATTTTTCCCCATTTTCCTTGTATAGCTCCTTTTAGGGGTATAAGTAATCGGGCTTCCCCTGGTATCTGCTTCAATGCAGGCCTGGACAGCTCCAAATGGAGTTTTCTACAATTCTATAAACCCATAGGGTCAAACTAAGAGAAAATATCCACAAAACGGCCCGCTTCAGTTTTTCCCCATTTTCCTTGTAGAGCTCCCTTTAGAGGTAAACGTAATAGGGCGTCCCCTGGCGATTCAGGCACGGACAACCCCCAATGATCTTCTCTGCAATTCTATAAACCCATAGGGTGAAGCTACGAGAAATTATCCACAAAACGGCCCGCCTCAACTTCCCCATTTTCCATGTATAGCTCCATTTAGAGGTATACGTAATCGGGCGTCCCCTGGTATCTGCTTCATTGCAGGCCCGGACAGCTCCAAATGAAGTTTTCTGCAATGATGTAAACCCATAGGGTCAAGCTACGAGAAAATATCCACAAAACGGCCCGCTTCAATTTTTTCCCATTTTCCTTGTATAGCTCCCTTTAGAGGTATACGTAATCGGGCGTCCCCTGGTATCAGGTTCAATGCAGGCCCGGACAACTCCAAATGAAGTTTTCTGCAATTCTATAAACCCATAGGGTCAAACTACGAGAAAATATCCACAAAACGGCCCGCTTCAGTTTTTCCCTATTTTCCTTGTATAGCTCCTTTTAGATGTAAACGTAATAGGGCGTCCCCTGGTATGTGGTCCGATTCAGGCACGGACAACCCCAGATGATCTTTTCTGCAATTCTATAAACCCATAGGGTCAAACTACGAGAAAATATCCACAAAACTGCCCGCTTCAGTTTTTCCCTATTTTCCTTGTATAGCTCCTTTTAGATGTAAACGTAATAG
Organism: Heracleum sosnowskyi; assembly: GCA_030848705.1. NCBI lineage: Eukaryota > Viridiplantae > Streptophyta > Magnoliopsida > Apiales > Apiaceae > Heracleum > Heracleum sosnowskyi. Next base: position 53,134,914 of record CM061236.1, read on the forward strand.
GGCGTCCCCTGGTATGTGGTCCGATTCAGGCACGGACAACCCCAAATGATCTTTTCTGCAATTCTATAAACCCATAGGGTCAAACTACGAGAAAATATCCACAAAACGGCCCGCTTCAATTTTTCCCCATTTTTATTGTATAGCTCCCTTTAGAAGTATACATAATCGGGCGTCCCCTGGTAGCTGCTCCAATTCAGACCCAGACAGCTCCAAAGGAATTTTTCTGCAATTCAATAAACCTATAGGGTCAAGCTACGAGAAAATACCCATAAAACGCCCCTTTTCAATTTTTTCACCATTTTCCTTGTTTAACTCCCTTTAGAGGTAAAGGTAATCAGGCGTCCCTTGGTGTCTGCTCCGATTCAGGCACGGACAACCCCAAATGAACTTTTCTGCAATTCGGGAAACCCATAGGGTCAAGCTACGAGAAAATATCCACAAAACGACCCGCTTCAATTTTTCCCCATTTTCCTTGTATAGCTCCCTTTCGGGGTATACGTAATGGGGCGTCCCCTGGTATCTGCTTCAATGCAGGCCCGAACAGCTCCAAATGAAGTTTTCTGCAATTCTATAAACCCATAGGGTCAAACTACGAGAAAATATCCACAAAACAGTCCGCTTCAATTTTCCCCATTTTACTTGTATAGCTCCCTTTAGGGGTATACGTAATCGGGTTTCCCCTGGTATCTGCTTCAATGCAGGCCCGGACAGCTCCAAATGAAGTTTTCTGCAATTCTATAAACCTATAGGGTTGACTACGAGAAAATATCCACAAAACGGCCCGCTTCAGTTTTTCCCCATTTTCCTTGTATAGCTCCCTTTAGAAGTATACGTAATCGGGCGTCCCCTGGTATCTGGTTCAATGCACGCACGGACAACTCCAAATGAAGTTTTCTGCAATTCTATAAACCCATAGGGTCAAACTACGAGAAAATATCCACAAAACCGTCCGCTTCAATTTTCCCCATTTTACTTGTATAGCTCCCTTTAGGGGTATACGTAATCGGGTTTCCCCTGGTATCTGCTTCAATGCAGGCCCGGACAGCTCCAAATGAAGTTTTCTGCAATTCTATAAACCTATAGGGTTGACTACGAGAAAATATCCACAAAACGGCCCGCTTCAGTTTTTCCCCATTTTCCTTGTATAGCTCCCTTTAGAAGTATACGTAATCGGGCGTCCCCTGGTATCTGGTTCAATGCACGCACGGACAACTCCAAATGAAGTTTTCTGCAATTCTATAAACCCATAGGTCAAACTACGAGAAAATATCCACAAAACGGCCCACTTCAGTTTTTCCCCATTTTCCTTGTATAGCTCCCTTTAGAGGTAAACGTAATAGGGCGTCCCCTGGTATGTGCTCCGATTCAGGCACGGACAACCCCAAATGATCTTTTCTACAATTCTATAAACCCATAGGGTCAGTCAAGCTATGAGAAATTATCCACAAAACGGCCAGCCTCAACTTCCCCATTTTCCTTGTATAGCTCCCTTTAGAGGTATACGTAATCGGGCGTCCCCTGGTATCTGCTTCAATGCAGGCCCAGACAGCTCCAAATGAAGTTTTCTGTAATTATGTAAACCCATAGGGTCAAACTACGAGAAAATATCCACAAAATGGCCCGCTTCAATTTTTCCCCATTTTCCTTGTATAGCTCCTTTTAGATGTAAACGTAATAGGGCGTCCCCTGGTATGTATAGCTCCCTTTAGAGGTATACGTAATCGGGCGTCCCCAGGTATCTGCTTCAATGCAGGCCCGGACAGCTCCAAATGAACTTTTCTGCAATTATGTAAACCCATAGGGTCAAACTACGAGAAAATATCCACAAAACGGCCCGCTTCAGTTTTTCCCCATTTTCCTTGTATAGCTCCCTTTAGGGGTATACATAATGGGGCGTCCCCTGGTAGCTGCTCCAATTCAGACCCAGATAGCTCCAAAGCAATTTTTCTGCAATTCAATAAACCCGTAGGGTCAAGCTACGAGAAAATATCCATAAAACGCCCCTTTTCAATTTTTTCACCATTTTCCTTGTTTAACTCCCTTTAGAGGTAAAGGTAATCAGGCGTCCCATGGTATCTGCTCCGATTCAGGCACGGAGAGCCCCAAATGAACTTTTCTGCAATTCTAGAAACCCATAGGGTCAAGCTACGAGAAAATATCCACAAAATGACCCGCTTCAATTTTTCCCCATTTTCCTTGTATAGCTCGCTTTAGGGGTATACATAATCGGGCTTCCCCTGGTATCTGCTTCAATGCAAGCCCGGACAGCTCCAAATGAAGTTTTCTGCAATTCGGGAAACCCATGGGGTCAAACTACGAGAAAATATCCACAAAACGGCCCGCTTCAGTTTTTCCCCATTTCCCTTGTATAGCTCCGTTTAAAGGTAAACGTAATAGGGCGTCCCCTGGTATGTGCTCCGATTCAGGCACGGAGAACCCCAAATGATCTTTTCTGCAATTCTAAAAACCCATAGGGTAAAGCTATGAGAAATTATCCACAAAACGGCCCGCCTCAACTTCCCCATTTTCCTTGTATATCTCCCTTTAGAGGTATACGTAATCGGGCGTCCCCTGGTATCTGCTTCAATGCAGGCCCAGACAACTCCAAATGAAGTTTTTTGCAATTCTGTAAACCCATAGCTACGGGAAAATATGCACAAAACCGTTCGTTTCAATTTTTCCCCATTTTCCTTGTATAGCTCCCTTTAGGGGTATACGTAATTGGGCATCCCCGGGTATCAGGTTCAATGCAGGCCCGGACAACTCCAAATGAAGTTTTATGCAATTCTATAAACCCATAGGGTCAAACTACGAGAAAATATCCACAAAACGGCCCGCTTCAGTTTTTCCCCATTTTCCTTGTATAGCTCCTTTTAGATGTAAACGTAATAGGGCGTCCCTGGTATGTGCTCCGATTCAGGCACGGACAACCCCAAATGAACTTTTCTGCAATTCTATAAACCCATAGGGTCAAGCTACGAGAAATTATCCACAAAACGGGCCTCCTCAACTTCCCCATTTTCCTTGTATAGCTCGCTTTAGAGGTATACGTAATCGGGCATCCCCTGGTATCTACTTCAATGCAGGCCCAGACAGCTCCAAATGAAGTTTTCTGCAATTCTGTAAACCCATAGGGTCAGCTACGAGAAAATATCCACAAAACCGTCCGCTTCAATTTTTCCCCATTTTCCTTGTATAGCTCCCTTTAGGGGTATACGTAATTGGGCGTCCCCGGGTATCAGGTTCAATGCAGGTCTGGACAACTCCAAATGAAGTTTTATGCAATTCTATAAACCCATAGGGTCAAACTACGAGAAAATATCCACAAAACGGCCCGCTTCAGTTTTTCCCCATTTTCCTTGTATAGCTCCTTTTAGATGTAAACGTAATAGGGCGTCCCCTGGTATGTATAGCTCCCTTTAGAGGTATACGTAATCGGGCGTCCCCAGGTATCTGCTTCAATGCAGGCCCGGACAGCTCCAAATGAACTTTTCTGCAATTATGTAAACCCATAGGGTCAAACTACGAGAAAATATCCACAAAACGGCCCGCTTCAGTTTTTCCCCATTTTCCTTGTATAGCTCCCTTTAGGGGTATACATAATGGGGCGTCCCCTGGTAGCTGCTCCAATTCAGACCCAGATAGCTCCAAAGCAATTTTTCTGCAATTCAATAAACCCGTAGGGTCAAGCTACGAGAAAATATCCATAAAACGCCCCTTTTCAATTTTTTCACCATTTTCCTTGTTTAACTCCCTTTAGAGGTAAAGGTAATCAGGCGTCCCATGGTATCTGCTCCGATTCAGGCACGGAGAGCCCCAAATGAACTTTTCTGCAATTCTAGAAACCCATAGGGTCAAGCTACGAGAAAATATCCACAAAACGACCCGCTTCAATTTTTCCCCATTTTCCTTGTATAGCTCCCTTTAGAGGTATACGTAATCGGGCGTCCCCTGGTATCTGCTTCAATGCAGTTTTCGGCAATTCTGTAAACCCATAGGGTTAAGCTACGAGAAAATATCCACAAAACCGTCCGCTTCAATTTTTCGCCATTTTCCTTGTATAGCTCCCTTTAGGGGTATAGGTAATGGGGCGTCCCCTGGTATCTGCTTCAATGCAGGCCCGGACAGCTCCAAATGAAGTTTTCTGCAATTCTATAAACCCATAGGGTCAAACTACGAGAAAATATCCACAAAACCGTCCGCTTCAATTTTCCCCATTTTACTTGTATAGCTCCCTTTAGGGGTATACGTAATCGGGTTTCCCCTGGTATCTGCTTCAATGCAGGCCCGGACAGCTCCAAATGAAGTTTTCTGCAATTCTATAAACCTATAGGGTTGACTACGAGAAAATATCCACAAAACGGCCCGCTTCAGTTTTTCCCCATTTTCCTTGTATAGCTCCCTTTAGAAGTATACGTAATCGGGCGTCCCCTGGTATCTGGTTCAATGCACGCACGGACAACTCCAAATGAAGTTTTCTGCAATTCTATAAACCCATAGGTCAAACTACGAGAAAATATCCACAAAACGGCCCACTTCAGTTTTTCCCCATTTTCCTTGTATAGCTCCCTTTAGAGGTAAACGTAATAGGGCGTCCCCTGGTATGTGCTCCGATTCAGGCACGGACAACCCCAAATGATCTTTTCTACAATTCTATAAACCCATAGGGTCAGTCAAGCTATGAGAAATTATCCACAAAACGGCCAGCCTCAACTTCCCCATTTTCCTTGTATAGCTCCCTTTAGAGGTATACGTAATCGGGCGTCCCCTGGTATCTGCTTCAATGCAGGCCCAGACAGCTCCAAATGAAGTTTTCTGTAATTATGTAAACCCATAGGGTCAAACTACGAGAAAATATCCACAAAATGGCCCGCTTCAATTTTTCCCCATTTTCCTTTTATAGCTCCCTTTAGAGGTATACGTAATCGGGCTTCCCCTGGTATCTCGTTCAATGCATGCACGGACAACTCCAAATGAAGTTTTCTGCAATTCTATAAACCCATAGGTCAAACTACGAGAAAAAATCCACAAAACGGCCCGCTTCAGTTTTTCCCCATTTTCCTTGTATAGCTCCCTTTAGATGTAAACGTAATAGGGCATCCCATGGTATGTGCTCCGATTCAGGCACGGACAACCCCAAATGATCTTTTCTGCAATTCTATAAACCCATAGGGTCAAGCTACGAGAAATTATCCACAAAACGGCCCGCCTCAACTTCCTCATTTTCCTTGTATAGCTCCATTTAGAGGTAAAGGTAATCGGGCGTCCCCTGGTATCTGCTTCAATGCAGGCCCGGACAGCCCCAAATGAAGTTTTCTGCAATTATGTAAACCCATAGGGTCAAGCTACGAGAAAATATCCACAAAACGGCCCGCTTCAATTTTTTCCCATTTTCCTTGTATAGCTCCCTTTAGAGGTATACGTAATCGGGCGTCCCCTGGTATCAGGTTCAATGCAGGCCCGGACAGCTCCAAATGAAGTTTTCTACAATTATGTAAACCCATAGGGTCAAGCTACGAGAAAATATCCACAAAACGGCCCGCTTCAATTTTTTCCCATTTTCCTTGTATAGCTCCCTTTAGAGGTATACGTAATCGGGCGTCCCCTGGTATCAGGTTCAATGCAGGCCCGAACAACTCCAAATGAAGTTTTCTGCAATTCTATAAACCCATAGGGTCAAACTACGAGAAAATATCCACAAAACGGCCCGCTTCAGTTTTTCCCCATTTTCCTTGTATAGCTCATTTTAAATGTAAACGTAATAGGGCGTCCCCTGGTATGTGCTCCGATTCAGGCACGGACAACCCCAAATGATCTTTTCTGCAATTCTATAAACCCATAGGGTCAAACTACGAGAAAATATCCACAAAACGGCCCGCTTCAATTTTTCCCCATTTTTATTGTATAGCTCCCTTTAGAAGTATACATAATCGGGCGACCCCTAGTAGCTGCTCCAATTCAGACACAGACAGCTCCAAAGGAATTTTTCTGCAATTCAATAAACCCGTAGGGTCAAGCTACGAGAAAATATCCATAAAACGCCCCTTTTCAATTTTTTCACCATTTTCCTTGTTTAACTCCCTTTAGAGGTAAAGGTAATCAGGAGTCCCTTGGTATCTGCTCCGATTCAGGCACGGACAGCCCCAAATGAACTTTTCTGCAATTCGGGAAACCCATAGGGTCAAGCTACGAGAAAATATCCACAAAACGGCCCGCTTCAATTTTTTCCCATTTTCCTTGTATAGCTCCCTTTAGAGGTATACGTAATCGGGCGTCCCCTGGTATCAGGTTCAATGTAGGCCCGGACAACTCCAAATGAAGTTTTCTGCAATTCTATAAAGCCATAGGGTTAAACTACGAGAAAATATCCACAAAACGGCCCGCTTCAGTTTTTCCCCATTTTCCTTGTATAGCTCCTTTTAGATGTAAACGTAATAGGGCATCCCCTGGTATGTGCTCCGATTCAGGCACGAACAACCCCAAATGATCTTTTCTGCAATTCTATAAACCCATAGGGTGAAGCTACGAGAAATTATCCACAAAACGGCCCGCCTCAACTTCCCCATTTTCCTTGTATAGCTCCATTTAGAGGTATACGTAATCGGGCGTCCCCTGGTATCTGCTTCAATGCAGGCCCGGACAGCTCCAAATGAAGTTTTCTGCAATTATGTAAACCCATAGGGTCAAGCTACGAGAAAATATCCACAAAACGGCCCGCTTCAATTTTTTCCCATTTTCCTGTATAGCTCCCTTTAGAGGTATACGTAATCGGGCGTCCCCTGGTATCAGGTTCAATGCAGGCCCGGACAACTCCAAATGAAGTTTTCTGCAATTCTATAAACCCATAGGGTCAAACTACGAGAAAATATCCACAAAACGGCCCGCTTCAGTTTTTCCCCATTTTCCTTGTATAGCTCCTTTTAGATGTAAACGTAATAGGGCGTCCCCTGGTATGTGCTCCGATTCAGGCACGGACAACCCCAAATGATCTTTTCTGCAATTCTATAAACCCATAGGGTCAAACTACGAGAAAATATCCACAAAACGGCCCCCTTCAATTTTTCCCCATTTTTATTGTATAGCTCCCTTTAGAAGTATACATAATCGGGCGTCCCCTGGTAGCTGCTCCAATTCAGACCCAGACAGCTCCAAAGGAATTTTTCTGCAATTCAATAAACCCGTAGGGTCAAGCTACGAGAAAATGTCCATAAAACGCCCCTTTTCAATTTTTTCACCATTTTCCTTGTTTAACTCCCTTTAGGGGTAAAGGTAATCAGGCGTCCCTTGGTATCTCCTCCGATTCAGGCACGGACAGCCCCAAATGAACTTTTCTGCAATTCGGGAAACCCATAGGGTCAAGCTACGAGAAAATATCCACAAAACGGCCCGCTTCAGTTTTTCCCCATTTTCCTTGTATAGCTCCCTTTAGAGGTATACGTAATCGGGCGTCCCCTGGTATCAGGTTCAATGCAGGCCCGGACAACTCCAAATGAAGTTTTCTGCAATTCTATAAACCCATAGGGTCACTACGAGAAAATATCCACAAAACGGCCCGCTTCAGTTTTTCCCCATTTTCCTTGTATAGCTCCCTTTAGAGGTAAATGTAATAGGGCGTCCCCTGGTATGTGCTCCAATTCAGGCACGGACAACCCCAAATGATCTTTCCTACAATTCTATAAACTCATAGGGTCAGTCAAGCTATTAGAAATTATCCACAAAACGGCCAGCCTCAACTTCCCCATTTTCCTTGTATAGCTCCCTTTAGAGGTATACGTAATCGGGCGTCCCCTGGTATCTGCTTCAATGCAGGCCCAGACAGCTTCAAATGAAGTTTTCTGCAATTCTGTAAACCCATAGGGTCAAGCTACGAGAAAATATCCACAAAACGGCCCGCTTCAATTTTTCCCCATTTTCCTTGTATAGCTCCCTTTAGAGGTATACGTAATCGGGCGTCCCCTGGTATCTGCTTCAATGCAGGCCTGGATAGCTCCAAATGAAGTTTTCGGCAATTCTGTAAACCCATAGGGTTAAGCTACGAGAAAATATCCACAAAACCGTCCGCTTCAATTTTTCGCCATTTTCCTTGTATAGCTCCCTTTAGGGGTATACGTAATCGGGCGTCCCCTGGTATCTGCTTCAATGCAGGCCCAGACAGCTCCAAATGAAGTTTTCTGCAATTCTATAAACCCATAGGGTCAAATTACGAGAAAATATCCACAAAACGGCCCGCTTCAGTTTTTCCCCATTTTCCTTGTATAGCTCCTTTTAGATGTAAACGTAATAGGGCGTCCCCTGGTATGTGCTCCGATTCAGGCACGGACAACCCCAAATGATCTTTTCTGCAACTCTATAAACCCATAGGGTCAAACTACGAGAAAATATCCACAAAACGGCCCGCTTCAATTTTTCCCCATTTTTATTGTATAGCTCCCTTTAGAAGTATACATAATCGAGTGTCCCCTGGTAGCTGCTCTAATTCAGACCCAGACAGCTCCAAAGGAATTTTTCTGCAATTCAATAAACCCGTAGGGTCAAGCTACGAGAAAATATCCATAAAACGCCCCTTTTCAATTTTTTCACCATTTTCCTTGTTTAACTCCCTTTAGAGGTAAAGGTAATCAGGCGTCCCTTGGTATCTGCTCCGATTCAGACACGGACAGCCCCAAATGAACTTTTCTGCAATTCGGGAAACCCATAGGGTCAAGCTACGAGAAAATATCCACAAAACGACCCGCTTCAATTTTTCCCCATGTTCCTTGTATAGCTCCCTTTAGGGGTATACGTAATCGGGCGTCCCCTGGTATCTGCTTCAATGCAGGCCCGTACAGCTCCAAATGAAGTTTTCTGCAATTATGTAAACCCATAGGGTCAAGCTACGAGAAAATATCCACAAAACGGCCCGCTTCAATTTTTTCCCATTTTCCTTGTATAGCTCCCTTTAGAGGTATACGTAATCCGGCGCCCCCTGTTATCTGCTTCAATGCAGACCCGGACAACTCCAAATGAAGTTTTCTGCAATTCTATAAACCCATAGGGTTAAACTACGAGAAAATATCCACAAAACCGTCCGCTTCAATTTTTCGCCATTTTCCTTGTATAGCTCCCTTTAGGGGTATACGTAATCGGGCGTCCCCTGGTATCTGCTTCAATGCACGCCCGGACAGCTCCAAATGAAGTTTTCTGCAATTCTATAAACCCATAGGGTCAAACTACGAGAAAATATCCACAAAACCGTCCGCTTCAATATTCCCCATTTTACTTGTATAGCTCCCTTTAGGGGTATACGTAATCGGGTTTCCCCTGGTATCTGCTTCAATGCAGGCCCGGACAGCTCCAAATGAAGTTTTCTGCAATTCTATAAACCCATAGGGACATCAAACTACGAGAAAATATCCACAAAACGGCCCGCTTCAGTTTTTCCCCATTTTCCTTGTATAGCTCCCTTTAGGGGTATACATAATGGGGCGTCCCCTGGTAGCTGCTCCAATTCAGACCCAGACAGCTCCAAAGGAATTTTTCTGCAATTCAATAAACCCGTAGGGTCAAGCTACGAGAAAATATCCATAAAACGCCCCTTTTCAATTTTTTCACCATTTTCCTTGTTTAACTCCCTTTGGAGGTAAAGGTAATCAGGCGTCCCTTGGTATCTGCTCCGATTCAGGCACGGACAGCCCCAAATGAACTTTTCTGCAATTCGGGAAACCCATAGGGTCAAGCTACGAGAAAATATCCACAAAACGACCCGCTTCAATTTTTCCCCATTTTCCTTGTATAGCTCCCTTTAGAGGTATACGTAATCGGGCGTCCCCTGGTATCTGCTTCAATGCAGGCCTGGACAGCTCCAAATGAAGTTTTCGGCAATTCTGTAAACCCATAGGGTTAAGCTACGAGAAAATATCCACAAAACCGTCTGCTTCAATTTTTCGCCATTTTCCTTGTATAGCTCCCTTTAGGGGTATACGTAATGGGGCGTCCCCTGGTATATGCTTCAATGCAGGCCCGGACAGCTCCAAATGAAGTTTTCTGCAATTCTATAAACCCATAGGGTCAAACTACGAGAAAATATCCACAAAACCGTTCGCTTCAATTTTCCCCATTTTACTTGTATAGCTCCCTTTAGGGGTATACGTAATCGGGTTTCCCCTGGTATCTGTTCAATGCAGGCCCGGACAGCTCCAAATGAAGTTTTCTGCAATTCTATAAACCTATAGGGTTGACTACGAGAAAATATCCACAAAACGGCCCGCTTCAGTTTTTCCCCATTTTCCTTGTATAGCTCCCTTTAGAGGTAAACGTAATAGGGCGTCCCCTGGTATGTGCTCCGATTCAGGCACGGACAACCCCAAATGATCTTTTCTACAATTCTATAAACACATAGGGTCAGTCAAGCTATGAGAAATTATCCACAAAACGGCCAGCCTCAACTTCCCCATTTTCCTTGTATAGCTCCCTTTAGAGGTATACGTAATCGGGCGTCCCATGGTATCTGCTTCAATGCAGGCCCAGACAGCTCCAAATGAAGTTTTCTGTAATTCTGTAAACCCATAGGGTCAAGCTACGAGAAAATATCCACAAAATGGCCCGCTTCAATTTTTCCCCATTTTCCTTTTATAGCTCCCTTTAGAGGTATACGTAATCGGGCGTCCCCTGGTATCTCGTTCAATGCATGCACGGACAACTCCAAATGAAGTTTTCTGCAATTCTATAAACCCATAGGTCAAACTACGAGAAAAAATCCACAAAACGGCCCGCTTCAGTTTTTCCCCATTTTTCTTGTATAGCTCCCTTTAGATGTAAACGTAATAGGGCATCCCATGGTATGTGCTCCGATTCAGGCACGGACAACCCCAAATGATCTTTTCTGCAATTCAATAAACCCATAGGGTCAAGCTACGAGAAATTATCCACAAAACGGCCCGCCTCAACTTCCCCATTTTCCTTGTATAGCTCCATTTAGAGGTATACATAATCGGGCGTCCCCTGGTATCTGCTTCAATGCAGGTCCGGACAGCTCCAAATGAAGTTTTCTGCAATTATGTAAACCCATAGGGTCAAGCTACGAGAAAATATCCACAAAACGGCCCGCTTCAATTTTTTCCCATTTTCCTTGTATAGCTCCCTTTAGAGGTATACGTAATCGGGCGTCCCCTGGTATCAGGTTCAATGCAGGCCCGGACAGCTCCAAATGAAGTTTTCTACAATTATGTAAACCCATAGGGTCAAGCTACGAGAAAATATCCACAAAATGGCCCGCTTCAATTTTTTCCCATTTTCCTTGTATAGCTCCCTTTAGAGGTATACGTAATCGGGCGTCCCCTGGTATCAGGTTCAATGCAGGCCCGGACAACTCCAAATGAAGTTTTCTGCAATTCTATAAACCCATAGGGTCAAACTACGAGAAAATATCCACAAAACGGCCCGCTTCAGTTTTTCCCCATTTTCCTTGTATAGCTCCTTTTAGATGTAAACGTAATAGGGCGTCCCCTGGTATGTGCTCCGATTCAGGCACGGACAACCCCAAATGATCTTTTCTGCAATTCTATAAACCCATAGGGTCAAACTACGAGAAAATATCCACAAAATGGCCCGCTTCAAATTTTCCGCATTTTTATTGTATAGCTCCCTTTAGAAGTATACATAATTGGGCGACCCCTAGTAGCTGCTCCAATTCAGACACAGACAGCTCCAAAGGAATTTTTCTGCAATTCAATAAACCTGTAGGGTCAAGCTACGAGAAAATATCCATAAAATGCCCCTTTTCAATTTTTTCACCATTTTCCTTGTTTAACTCCCTTTAGAGGTAAAGGTAATCAGGCGTCCCTTGGTATCTGCTCCGATTCAGGCACGGACAGCCCCAAATGAACCTTTCTGCAATTCGGGAAACCCATAGGGTCAAGCTACGAGAAAATATCCACAAAACGGCCCGCTTCAATTTTTTCCCATTTTCCTTGTATAGCTCCCTTTAGAGGTATACGTAATCGGGCGTCCCCTGGTATCAGGTTCAATGCAGGCCCGGACAACTCCAAATGAAGTTTTCTGCAATTCTATAAACCCATAGGGTTAAACTACGAGAAAATATCCACAAAACGGCCCGCTTCAGTTTTTCCCCATTTTCCTTGTATAGCTCCTTTTAGATGTAAACGTAATAGGGCATCCCCTGGTATGTGCTCCGATTCAGGCACAGACAACCCCAAATGATCTTTTCTGCAATTCTATAAACCCATAGGGTGAAGCTACGAGAAATTATCCACAAAATGGCCCGCCTCAACTTCCCCATTTTCCATGTATAGCTCCATTTAGAGGTATACGTAATCGGGCGTCCCCTGGTATCTGCTTCAATGCAGGCCCGGACAGCTCCAAATGAAGTTTTCTGCAATTATGTAAACCCATAGGGTCAAGCTACGAGAAAATATCCACAAAACGGCCCGCTTCAATTTTTTCCCATTTTCCTTGTATAGCTCCCTTTAGAGGTATACGTAATCGGGCGTCCCCTGGTATCAGGTTCAATGCAGGCCCGGACAACTCCAAATGAAGTTTTTTGCAATTCTATAAACCCATAGGGTCAAACTACGAGAAAATATCCACAAAATGGCCCGCTTCAGTTTTTCCCTATTTTCCTTGTATAGCTCCTTTTAGATGTAAACGTAATAGGGCATCCCCTGGTATGTGGTCCGATTCAGGCACGGACAACCCCAAATGATTGTTTCTGCAATTCTATAAACCCATAGGGTCAAACTACGAGAAAATATCCACAAAACGGTCCGCTTCAATTTTTCCCCATTTTTATTGTATAGCTCCCTTTAGAAGTATACATAATCGGGCGTCCCCTGGTAGCTGCTCCAATTCAGACCCAGACAGCTCCAAAGGAATTTTTCTGCAATTCAATAAACCTGTAGGGTCAAGCTACGAGAAAATATCCATAAAACACCCCTTTTCAATTTTTCACCATTTTCCTTGTTTAACTCCCTTTAGAGGTAAAGGTAATCAGGCGTCCCTTGGTATCTGCTCCGATTCAGGCACGGACAGCCCCAAATGAACTTTTCTGCAATTCGGGAAACCCATAGGGTCAAGCTACGAGAAAATATCCACAAAACGACCCGCTTCAATTTTTCCCCATTTTCCTTGTATAGCTCCCTTTAGAGGTATACGTAATCGGGCGTCCCCTGGTATCTGCTTCAATGCAGGCCCGGACAGCTCCAAATGAAGTTTTCTGCAATTCTATAAACCCATAGGGTCAAATTACGAGAAAATATCCACAAAACGGCCCGCTTCAGTTTTTCCCCATTTTCCTTGTATAGCTCCTTTTAGATGTAAACGTAATAGGGCGTCCCCTGGTATGTGCTCCGATTCAGGCACGGACAACCCCAAATGATCTTTTCTGCAACTCTATAAACCCATAGGGTCAAACTACGAGAAAATATCCACAAAACGGCCCGCTTCAATTTTTCCCCATTTTTATTGTATAGCTCCCTTTAGAAGTATACATAATCGAGTGTCCCCTGGTAGCTGCTCTAATTCAGACCCAGACAGCTCCAAAGGAATTTTTCTGCAATTCAATAAACCCGTAGGGTCAAGCTACGAGAAAATATCCATAAAACGCCCCTTTTCAATTTTTTCACCATTTTCCTTGTTTAACTCCCTTTAGAGGTAAAGGTAATCAGGCGTCCCTTGGTATCTGCTCCGATTCAGACACGGACAGCCCCAAATGAACTTTTCTGCAATTCGGGAAACCCATAGGGTCAAGCTACGAGAAAATATCCACAAAACGACCCGCTTCAATTTTTCCCCATGTTCCTTGTATAGCTCCCTTTAGGGGTATACGTAATCGGGCGTCCCCTGGTATCTGCTTCAATGCAGGCCCGGACAGCTCCAAATGAAGTTTTCTGCAATTATGTAAACCCATAGGGTCAAGCTACGAGAAAATATCCACAAAACGGCCCGCTTCAATTTTTTCCCATTTTCCTTGTATAGCTCCCTTTAGAGGTATACGTAATCCGGCGCCCCCTGTTATCTGCTTCAATGCAGGCCCGGACAACTCCAAATGAAGTTTTCTGCAATTCTATAAACCCATAGGGTTAAACTACGAGAAAATATCCACAAAACCGTCCGCTTCAATTTTTCGCCATTTTCCTTGTATAGCTCCCTTTAGGGGTATACGTAATCGGGCGTCCCCTGGTATCTGCTTCAATGCAGGCCCGGACAGCTCCAAATGAAGTTTTCTGCAATTCTATAAACCCATAGGGTCAAACTACGAGAAAATATCCACAAAACCGTCCGCTTCAATTTTCCCCATTTTACTTGTATAGCTCCCTTTAGGGGTATACGTAATCGGGTTTCCCCTGGTATCTGCTTCAATGCAGGCCCGGACAGCTCCAAATGAAGTTTTCTGCAATTCTATAAACCCATAGGGACATCAAACTACGAGAAAATATCCACAAAACGGCCCGCTTCAGTTTTTCCCCATTTTCCTTGTATAGCTCCCTTTAGGGGTATACATAATGGGGCGTCCTCTGGTAGCTGCTCCAATTCAGACCCAGACAGCTCCAAAGGAATTTTTCTGCAATTCAATAAACCCGTAGGGTCAAGCTACGAGAAAATATCCATAAAACGCCCCTTTTCAATTTTTTCACCATTTTCCTTGTTTAACTCCCTTTGGAGGTAAAGGTAATCAGGCGTCCCTTGGTATCTGCTCCGATTCAGGCACGGACAGCCCCAAATGAACTTTTCTGCAATTCGGGAAACCCATAGGGTCAAGCTACGAGAAAATATCCACAAAACGACCCGCTTCAATTTTTCCCCATTTTCCTTGTATAGCTCCCTTTAGAGGTATACGTAATCGGGCGTCCCCTGGTATCTGCTTCAATGCAGGCCTGGACAGCTCCAAATGAAGTTTTCGGCAATTCTGCAAACCCATAGGGTTAAGCTACGAGAAAATATCCACAAAACCGTCCGCTTCAATTTTTCGCCATATTCCTTGTATAGCTCCCTTTAGGGGTATACGTAATGGGGCGTCCCCTGGTATATGCTTCAATGCAGGCCCGGACAGCTCCAAATGAAGTTTTCTGCAATTCTATAAACCCATAGGGTCAAACTACGAGAAAATATCCACAAAACCGTTCGCTTCAATTTTCCCCATTTTACTTGTATAGCTCCCTTTAGGGGTATACGTAATCGGGTTTCCCCTGGTATCTGTTCAATGCAGGCCCGGACAGCTCCAAATGAAGTTTTCTGCAATTCTATAAACCTATAGGGTTGACTACGAGAAAATATCCACAAAACGGCCCGCTTCAGTTTTTCCCCATTTTCCTTGTATAGCTCCCTTTAGAGGTAAACGTAATAGGGCGTCCCCTGGTATGTGCTCCGATTCAGGCACGGACAACCCCAAATGATCTTTTCTACAATTCTATAAACACATAGGGTCAGTCAAGCTATGAGAAATTATCCACAAAATGGCCAGCCTCAACTTCCCCATTTTCCTTGTATAGCTCCCTTTAGAGGTATACGTAATCGGGCGTCCCCTGGTATCTGCTTCAATGCAGGCCCAGACAGCTCCAAATGAAGTTTTCTGTAATTCTGTAAACCCATAGGGTCAAGCTACGAGAAAATATCCACAAAATGGCCCGCTTCAATTTTTCCCCATTTTCCTTTTATAGCTCCCTTTAGAGGTATACGTAATCGGGCGTCCCCTGGTATCTCGTTCAATGCATGCACGGACAACTCCAAATGAAGTTTTCTGCAATTCTATAAACCCATAGGTCAAACTACGAGAAAAAATCCACAAAACGGCCCGCTTCAGTTTTTCCCCATTTTCCTTGTATAGCTCCCTTTAGATGTAAACGTAATAGGGCATCCCATGGTATGTGCTCCGATTCAGGTACGGACAACCCCAAATGATCTTTTCTGCAATTCAATAAACCCATAGGGTCAAGCTACGAGAAATTATCCACAAAACGGCCCGCCTCAACTTCCCCATTTTCCTTGTATAGCTCCATTTAGAGGTATACGTAATCGGGCGTCCCCTGGTATCTGCTTCAATGCAGGTCCGGACAGCTCCAAATGAAGTTTTCTGCAATTATGTAAACCCATAGGGTCAAGCTACGAGAAAATATCCACAAAACGGCCCGCTTCAATTTTTTCCCATTTTCCTTGTATAGCTCCCTTTAGAGGTATACGTAATCGGGCGTCCCCTGGTATCAGGTTCAATGCAGGCCCGGACAGCTCCAAATGAAGTTTTCTACAATTATGTAAACCCATAGGGTCAAGCTACGAGAAAATATCCACAAAATGGCCCGCTTCAATTTTTTCCCATTTTCCTTGTATAGCTCCCTTTAGAGGTATACGTAATCGGGCGTCCCCTGGTATCAGGTTCAATGCAGGCCCGGACAACTCCAAATGAAGTTTTCTGCAATTCTATAAACCCATAGGGTCAAACTACGAGAAAATATCCACAAAACGGCCCGCTTCAGTTTTTCCCCATTTTCCTTGTATAGCTCCTTTTAGATGTAAACGTAATAGGGCGTCCCCTGGTATGTGCTCCGATTCAGGCACGGACAACCCCAAATGATCTTTTCTGCAATTCTATAAACCCATAGGGTCAAACTACGAGAAAATATCCACAAAATGGCCCGCTTCAAATTTTCCGCATTTTTATTGTATAGCTCCCTTTAGAAGTATACATAATTGGGCGACCCCTAGTAGCTGCTCCAATTCAGACACAGACAGCTCCAAAGGAATTTTTCTGCAATTCAATAAACCTGTAGGGTCAAGCTACGAGAAAATATCCATAAAATGCCCCTTTTCAATTTTTTCACCATTTTCCTTGTTTAACTCCCTTTAGAGGTAAAGGTAATCAGGCGTCCCTTGGTATCTGCTCCGATTCAGGCACGGACAGCCCCAAATGAACCTTTCTGCAATTCGGGAAACCCATAGGGTCAAGCTACGAGAAAATATCCACAAAACGGCCCGCTTCAATTTTTTCCCATTTTCCTTGTATAGCTCCCTTTAGAGGTATACGTAATCGGGCGTCCCCTGGTATCAGGTTCAATGCAGGCCCGGACAACTCCAAATGAAGTTTTCTGCAATTCTATAAACCCATAGGGTTAAACTACGAGAAAATATCCACAAAACGGCCCGCTTTAGTTTTTCCCCATTTTCCTTGTATAGCTCCTTTTAGATGTAAACGTAATAGGGCATCCCCTGGTATGTGCTCCGATTCAGGCACAGACAACCCCAAATGATCTTTTCTGCAATTCTATAAACCCATAGGGTGAAGCTACGAGAAATTATCCACAAAATGGCCCGCCTCAACTTCCCCATTTTCCATGTATAGCTCCATTTAGAGGTATACGTAATCGGGCGTCCCCTGGTATCTGCTTCAATGCAGGCCCGGACAGCTCCAAATGAAGTTTTCTGCAATTATGTAAACCCATAGGGTCAAGCTACGAGAAAATATCCACAAAACGGCCCGCTTCAATTTTTTCCCATTTTCCTTGTATAGCTCCCTTTAGAGGTATACGTAATCGGGCGTCCCCTGTTATCAGGTTCAATGCAGGCCCGGACAACTCCAAATGAAGTTTTTTGCAATTCTATAAACCCATAGGGTCAAACTACGAGAAAATATCCACAAAACGGCCCGCTTCAGTTTTTCCCTATTTTCCTTGTATAGCTCCTTTTAGATGTAAACGTAATAGGGCATCCCCTGGTATGTGGTCCGATTCAGGCACGGACAACCCCAAATGATTGTTTCTGCAATTCTATAAACCCATAGGGTCAAACTACGAGAAAATATCCACAAAACGGTCCGCTTCAATTTTTCCCCATTTTTATTGTATAGCTCCCTTTAGAAGTATACATAATCGGGCGTCCCCTGGTAGCTGCTCCAATTCAGACCCAGACAGCTCCAAAGGAATTTTTCTGCAATTCAATAAACCTGTAGGGTCAAGCTACGAGAAAATATCCATAAAACACCCCTTTTCAATTTTTCACCATTTTCCTTGTTTAACTCCCTTTAGAGGTAAAGGTAATCAGGCGTCCCTTGGTATCTGCTCCGATTCAGGCACGGACAGCCCCAAATGAACTTTTCTGCAATTCGGGAAACCCATAGGGTCAAGCTACGAGAAAATATCCACAAAACGACCCGCTTCAATTTTTCCCCATTTTCCTTGTATAGCTCCCTTTAGAGGTATACGTAATCGGGCGTCCCCTGGTATCTGCTTCAATGCAGGCCCGGACAGCTCCAAATGAAGTTTTCTGCAATTCTATAAACCCATAGGGTCAAATTACGAGAAAATATCCACAAAACGGCCCGCTTCAGTTTTTCCCCATTTTCCTTGTATAGCTCCTTTTAGATGTAAACGTAATAGGGCGTCCCCTGGTATGTGCTCCGATTCAGGCACGGACAACCCCAAATGATCTTTTCTGCAACTCTATAAACCCATAGGGTCAAACTACGAGAAAATATCCACAAAACGGCCCGCTTCAATTTTTCCCCATTTTTATTGTATAGCTCCCTTTAGAAGTATACATAATCGAGTGTCCCCTGGTAGCTGCTCTAATTCAGACCCAGACAGCTCCAAAGGAATTTTTCTGCAATTCAATAAACCCGTAGGGTCAAGCTACGAGAAAATATCCATAAAACGCCCCTTTTCAATTTTTTCACCATTTTCCTTGTTTAACTCCCTTTAGAGGTAAAGGTAATCAGGCGTCCCTTGGTATCTGCTCCGATTCAGACACGGACAGCCCCAAATGAACTTTTCTGCAATTCGGGAAACCCATAGGGTCAAGCTACGAGAAAATATCCACAAAACGACCCGCTTCAATTTTTCCCCATGTTCCTTGTATAGCTCCCTTTAGGGGTATACGTAATCGGGCGTCCCCTGGTATCTGCTTCAATGCAGGCCCGGACAGCTCCAAATGAAGTTTTCTGCAATTATGTAAACCCATAGGGTCAAGCTACGAGAAAATATCCACAAAACGGCCCGCTTCAATTTTTTCCCATTTTCCTTGTATAGCTCCCTTTAGAGGTATACGTAATCCGGCGCCCCCTGTTATCTGCTTCAATGCAGGGCCGGACAACTCCAAATGAAGTTTTCTGCAATTCTATAAACCCATAGGGTTAAACTACGAGAAAATATCCACAAAACCGTCCGCTTCAATTTTTCGCCATTTTCCTTGTATAGCTCCCTTTAGGGGTATACGTAATCGGGCGTCCCCTGGTATCTGCTTCAATGCAGGCCCGGACAGCTCCAAATGAAGTTTTCTGCAATTCTATAAACCCATAGGGTCAAACTACGAGAAAATATCCACAAAACCGTCCGCTTCAATTTTCCCCATTTTACTTGTATAGCTCCCTTTAGGGGTATACGTAATCGGGTTTCCCCTGGTATCTGCTTCAATGCAGGCCCGGACAGCTCCAAATGAAGTTTTCTGCAATTCTATAAACCCATAGGGACATCAAACTACGAGAAAATATCCACAAAACGGCCCGCTTCAGTTTTTCCCCATTTTCCTTGTATAGCTCCCTTTAGGGGTATACATAATGGGGCGTCCCCTGGTAGCTGCTCCAATTCAGACCCAGACAGCTCCAAAGGAATTTTTCTGCAATTCAATAAACCCGTAGGGTCAAGCTACGAGAAAATATCCATAAAACGCCCCTTTTCAATTTTTTCACCATTTTCCTTGTTTAACTCCCTTTGGAGGTAAAGGTAATCAGGCGTCCCTTGGTATCTGCTCCGATTCAGGCACGGACAGCCCCAAATGAACTTTTCTGCAATTCGGGAAACCCATAGGGTCAAGCTACGAGAAAATATCCACAAAACGACCCGCTTCAATTTTTCCCCATTTTCCTTGTATAGCTCCCTTTAGAGGTATACGTAATCGGGCGTCCCCTGGTATCTGCTTCAATGCAGGCCTGGACAGCTCCAAATGAAGTTTTCGGCAATTCTGCAAACCCATAGGGTTAAGCTACGAGAAAATATCCACAAAACCGTCCGCTTCAATTTTTCGCCATATTCCTTGTATAGCTCCCTTTAGGGGTATACGTAATGGGGCGTCCCCTGGTATATGCTTCAATGCAGGCCCGGACAGCTCCAAATGAAGTTTTCTGCAATTCTATAAACCCATAGGGTCAAACTACGAGAAAATATCCACAAAACCGTTCGCTTCAATTTTCCCCATTTTACTTGTATAGCTCCCTTTAGGGGTATACGTAATCGGGTTTCCCCTGGTATCTGTTCAATGCAGGCCCGGACAGCTCCAAATGAAGTTTTCTGCAATTCTATAAACCTATAGGGTTGACTACGAGAAAATATCCACAAAACGGCCCGCTTCAGTTTTTCCCCATTTTCCTTGTATAGCTCCCTTTAGAGGTAAACGTAATAGGGCGTCCCCTGGTATGTGCTCCGATTCAGGCACGGACAACCCCAAATGATCTTTTCTACAATTCTATAAACACATAGGGTCAGTCAAGCTATGAGAAATTATCCACAAAATGGCCAGCCTCAACTTCCCCATTTTCCTTGTATAGCTCCCTTTAGAGGTATACGTAATCGGGCGTCCCCTGGTATCTGCTTCAATGCAGGCCCAGACAGCTCCAAATGAAGTTTTCTGTAATTCTGTAAACCCATAGGGTCAAGCTACGAGAAAATATCCACAAAATGGCCCGCTTCAATTTTTCCCCATTTTCCTTTTATAGCTCCCTTTAGAGGTATACGTAATCGGGCGTCCCCTGGTATCTCGTTCAATGCATGCACGGACAACTCCAAATGAAGTTTTCTGCAATTCTATAAACCCATAGGTCAAACTACGAGAAAAAATCCACAAAACGGCCCGCTTCAGTTTTTCCCCATTTTCCTTGTATAGCTCCCTTTAGATGTAAACGTAATAGGGCATCCCATGGTATGTGCTCCGATTCAGGTACGGACAACCCCAAATGATCTTTTCTGCAATTCAATAAACCCATAGGGTCAAGCTACGAGAAATTATCCACAAAACGGCCCGCCTCAACTTCCCCATTTTCCTTGTATAGCTCCATTTAGAGGTATACGTAATCGGGCGTCCCCTGGTATCTGCTTCAATGCAGGTCCGGACAGCTCCAAATGAAGTTTTCTGCAATTATGTAAACCCATAGGGTCAAGCTACGAGAAAATATCCACAAAACGGCCCGCTTCAATTTTTTCCCATTTTCCTTGTATAGCTCCCTTTAGAGGTATACGTAATCGGGCGTCCCCTGGTATCAGGTTCAATGCAGGCCCGGACAGCTCCAAATGAAGTTTTCTACAATTATGTAAACCCATAGGGTCAAGCTACGAGAAAATATCCACAAAATGGCCCGCTTCAATTTTTTCCCATTTTCTTTGTATAGCTCCCTTTAGAGGTATACGTAATCGGGCGTCCCCTGGTATCAGGTTCAATGCAGGCCCGGACAACTCCAAATGAAGTTTTCTGCAATTCTATAAACCCATAGGGTCAAACTACGAGAAAATATCCACAAAACGGCCCGCTTCAGTTTTTCCCCATTTTCCTTGTATAGCTCCTTTTAGATGTAAACGTAATAGGGCGTCCCCTGGTATGTGCTCCGATTCAGGCACGGACAACCCCAAATGATCTTTTCTGCAATTCTATAAACCCATAGGGTCAAACTACGAGAAAATATCCACAAAACGGCCCGCTTCAAATTTTCCCCATTTTTATTGTATAGCTCCCTTTAGAAGTATACATAATCGGGCGACCCCTAGTAGCTGCTCCAATTCAGACACAGACAGCTCCAAAGGAATTTTTCTGCAATTCAATAAACCCGTAGGGTCAAGCTACGAGAAAATATCCATAAAATGCCCATTTTCAATTTTTTCACCATTTTCCTTGTTTAACTCCCTTTAGAGGTAAAGGTAATCAGGCGTCCCTTGGTATCTGCTCCGATTCAGGCACGGACAGCCCCAAATGAACCTTTCTGCAATTCGGGAAACCCATAGGGTCAAGCTACGAGAAAATATCCACAAAACGGCCCGCTTCAATTTTTTCCCATTTTCCTTGTATAGCTCCCTTTAGAGGTATACGTAATCGGGCGTCCCCTGGTATCAGGTTCAATGCAGGCCCGGACAACTCCAAATGAAGTTTTCTGCAATTCTATAAACCCATAGGGTTAAACTACGAGAAAATATCCACAAAACGGCCCGCTTCAGTTTTTCCCCATTTTCCTTGTATAGCTCCTTTTAGATGTAAACGTAATAGGGCATCCCCTGGTATGTGCTCCGATTCAGGCACAGACAACCCCAAATGATCTTTTCTGCAATTCTATAAACCCATAGGGTGAAGCTACGAGAAATTATCCACAAAATGGCCCGCCTCAACTTCCCCATTTTCCATGTATAGCTCCATTTAGAGGTATACGTAATCGGGCGTCCCCTGGTATCTGCTTCAATGCAGGCCCGGACAGCTCCAAATGAAGTTTTCTGCAATTATGTAAACCCATAGGGTCAAGCTACGAGAAAATATCCACAAAACGGCCCGCTTCAATTTTTTCCCATTTTCCTTGTATAGCTCCCTTTAGAGGTATACGTAATCGGGCGTCCCCTGGTATCAGGTTCAATGCAGGCCCGGACAACTCCAAATGAAGTTTTTTGCAATTCTATAAACCCATAGGGTCAAACTACGAGAAAATATCCACAAAACGGCCCGCTTCAGTTTTTCCCTATTTTCCTTGTATAGCTCCTTTTAGATGTAAACGTAATAGGGCATCCCCTGGTATGTGGTCCGATTCAGGCACGGACAACCCCAAATGATTGTTTCTGCAATTCTATAAACCCATAGGGTCAAACTACGAGAAAATATCCACAAAACGGTCCGCTTCAATTTTTCCCCATTTTTATTGTATAGCTCCCTTTAGAAGTATACATAATCGGGCGTCCCCTGGTAGCTGCTCCAATTCAGACCCAGACAGCTCCAAAGGAATTTTTCTGTAATTCAATAAACCTGTAGGGTCAAGCTACGAGAAAATATCCATAAAACACCCCTTTTCAATTTTTCACCATTTTCCTTGTTTAACTCCCTTTAGAGGTAAAGGTAATCAGGCGTCCCTTGGTATCTGCTCCGATTCAGGCACGGACAGCCCCAAATGAACTTTTCTGCAATTCGG
Source organism: Heracleum sosnowskyi (assembly GCA_030848705.1). Classification (NCBI taxonomy): domain Eukaryota; kingdom Viridiplantae; phylum Streptophyta; class Magnoliopsida; order Apiales; family Apiaceae; genus Heracleum; species Heracleum sosnowskyi. Next base: position 53,158,045 of record CM061236.1, read on the forward strand.
GAAACCCATAGGGTCAAGCTACGAGAAAATATCCACAAAACGACCCGCTTCAATTTTTCCCCATTTTCCTTGTATAGCTCCCTTTAGAGGTATACGTAATCGGGCGTCCCCTGGTATCTGCTTCAATGCAGGCCCGGACAGCTCCAAATGAAGTTTTCTGCAATTCTATAAACCCATAGGGTCAAACTACGAGAAAATATCCACAAAACGGCCCGATTCAGTTTTTCCTCATTTTCCTTGTATACCTTTTAGATGTAAACGTAATAGGGCGTCCCCTGGTATGTGGTCCGATTCAGGCACGGACAACCCCAAATGATCTTTTCTGCAATTCTATAAACCCATAGGGTCAAACTACGAGAAAATATCCACAAAACGGCCCGCTTCAATTTTTCCCCATTTTTATTGTATAGCTCCCTTTAGAAGTATACATAATCGGGCGTCCCCTGGTAGCTGCTCCAATTCAGACCCAGACAGCTCCAAAGGAATTTTTCTGCAATTCAATAAACCCGTAGGGTCAAGCAACGAGAAAATATCCATAAAACGCCCCTTTTCAATTTTTTCACCATTTTCCTTGTTTAACTCCCTTTAGAGGTAAAGGTAATCAGGCGTCCCTTGGTATCTGCTCCGATTCAGGCACGGACAGCCCCAAATGAACTTTTCTACAATTCGGGAAACCCATAGGGTCAAGCTACGAGAAAATATCCACAAAACGACCCGCTTCAATTTTTCCCCATTTTCCTTGTATAGCTCCCTTTAGAGGTATACGTAATCTGGCGCCCCCTGGTATCTGCTTCAATGCAGGCCTGGACAACTCCAAATGAAGTTTTCAGCAATTCTGTAAACCCATAGGGTTAAGCTACGAGAAAATATCCACAAAACCGTCCGCTTCAATTTTTCGCCATTTTCCTTGTATAGCTCCCTTTAGGGGTATACGTAATCGGGCGTCCCCTGGTATCTGCTTCAATGCAGGCCCGGACAGCTCCAAATGAAGTTTTCTGCAATTCTATAAACCCGTAGGGTCAAACTACGAGAAAATATCCACAAAACGGCCCGCTTCAGTTTTTCCCCATTTTCCTTGTATAGCTCCCTTTAGAAGTATACGTAATCGGGCGTCCCCTGGTATCTGGTTCAATGCACGCACGGACAACTCCAAATGAAGTTTTCTGCAATTCAATAAACCCATAGGTCAAACTACGAGAAAATATCCACAAAAACGGCCCGCTTCAGTTTTTCCCCATTTTCCTTGTATAGCTCCCTTTAGAGGTAAACGTAACAGGGCGTCCCGTGGTATGTGCTCCGATTCAGGCACGGACAACCCCAAATGATCTTTTCTGCAATTCTATAAACCCATAGGGTCAGTCAAGCTATGAGAAATTATCCACAAAACGGCCAGCCTCAACTTCCCCATTTTCCTTGTATAGCTCCCTTTAGAGGTATACGTAATCGGGCGTCCCCTGGTATCTGCTTCAATGCAGGCCCAAACAGCTCCAAATGAAGTTTTCTGCAATTCTGTAAACCCATAGGGTCAAGCTTCGAGAAAATATCCACAAAATGGCCCGCTTCAATTTTTCCCCATTTTCCTTTTATAGCTCCATTTAGAGGTATACGTAATCGGGCGTCCACTGGTATCTGGTTCAATGCATGCACAGACAACTCCAAATGAAGTTTTCTGCAATTCTATAAACCCATAGGTCAAACTACGAGAAAAAATCCACAAAACGACCCGTTCAGTTTTTCCCCATTTTCCTTGTGTAGCTCCCTTTATAGGTAAACGTAATAGGGCATCCCATGGTATGTTTTCCGATTCAGGCACGGACAACCCCAAATGATCTTTTCTGCAATTCTATAAACCCATAGGGTCAAGCTACGAGAAATTATCCACAAAACGGCCCGCCTCAACTTCCCCATTTTCCTTGTATAGCTCCCTTTAGAGGTATACGTAATCGGGCGTCCCCTGGTATCTGGTTCAATGCAGGCCCGGACAACTCCAAATGAAGTTTTTTGCAATTCTATAAACCCATAGGGTGAAACTACGAGAAAATATCCACAAAACGACCCGCTTCAGTTTTTCCCCATTTTCCTTGTATAGCTCCTTTTAGATGTAAACGTAATAGGGCGTCCCCTGGTATGTGGTCCGATTCAGGCACGGACAACCCCAAATGATCTTTTCTGCAATTCTATAAACCCATAGGGTCAAACTACGAGAAAATATCCACAAAACGACCCGCTTCAATTTTTCCCCATTTTTATTGTATAGCTCCCTTTAGCAGTATACATAATCGGGCGTCCCATGGTAGCTGCTCCAATTCAGACCCAGACAGCTCCAAAGGAATTTTTCTGCAATTCAATAAACCCGTAGGGTCAAGCTACGAGAAAATATCCATAAAACGCCACTTTTCAATTTTTTCACCATTTTCCTTGTTTAACTCCCTTTAGAGGTAAAGGTAATCAGGCGTCCCTTGGTATCTGCTCCGATTCAGGCACGGACAACCCCAAATGAACTTTTTTGCAATTCGGGAAACCCATAGGGTCAAGCTACGAGAAAATATCCACAAAACGACCCGCTTCAATTTTTCCCCATTTTCCTTGTATAGCTCCCTTTAGAGGTATACGTAATCGGGCGTCCCCAGGTATCTGCTTCAATGCAAGTCTGGACAGCTCCAAATGAAGTTTTCGGCAATTCTGTAAACCCATAGGGTTAAGCTACGAGAAAATATCAACAAAACCGTCCGCTTCAATTTTTCGCCATTTTCAATGTATAGCTCCCTTTAGGGGTATACGTAATCGGGCGTCCCCTGGTATCTGCTTCAATGCAGGCCCGGACAGCTCCAAATGAAGTTTTCTGCAATTCTATAAACCCATAGGGTCAAACTACGAGAAAATATCCACAAAACCATCCGCTTCAATTTTCCCCATTTTACTTGTATAGCTCCCTTTAGGGGTATACGTAATCGGGTTTCCCCTGATATCTGCTTCAATGCAGGCCCGGATAGCTCCAAATGAAGTTTTCTGCAATTCTATAAACCCAGAGGGTCAAACTAAGAGAAAATATCCACAAAACGGCCCGCTTCAGTTTTTCCCCATTTTCCTTGTATAGCTCCTTTTAGATGTAAACGTAATAGGGCATCCCCTGGTATGTGCTCCGATATAGGCACAGACAACCCCAAATGATCTTTTCTGCAATTCTATAAACCCATAGGGTGAAGCTACGAGAAATTATCCACAAAACGGCCCGCCTCAACTTCCCCATTTTCCATGTATAGCTCCATTTAGAGGTATACGTAATCGGGCGTCCCCTGGTATCTGCTTCAATGCAGGCCCGGACAGCTCCAAATGAAGTTTTCTGCAATTATGTAAACCCATAGGGTCAAGCTACGAGAAAATATCCACAAAACGGCCCGCTTCAATTTTTTCCCATTTTCCTTGTATAGCTCCCTTTAGAGGTATACGTAATCGGGCGTCCCCTGGTATCAGGTTCAATGCAGGCCCGGACAACTCCAAATGAAGTTTTCTGCAATTCTATAAACCCATAGGGTCAAACTACGAGAAAATATCCACAAAACGGCCCGCTTCAGTTTTTCCCTATTTTCCTTGTATAGCTCCTTTTAGATGTAAACGTAATAGGGCATCCCCTGGTATGTGGTCCGATTCAGGCACGGACAACCCCAAATGATTGTTTCTGCAATTCTATAAACCCATAGGGTCAAACTACGAGAAAATATCCACAAAACGGTCCGCTTCAATTTTTCCCCATTTTTATTGTATAGCTCCCTTTAGAAGTATACATAATCGGGCGTCCCCTGGTAGCTGCTCCAATTCAGACCCAGACAGCTCCAAAGGAATTTTTCTGCAATTCAATAAACCCGTAGGGTCAAGCTACGAGAAAATATCCATAAAACGCCCCTTTTCAATTTTTTCACCATTTTCCTTGTTTAACTCCCTTTAGAGGTAAAGGTAATCAGGCGTCCCTTGGTATCTGCTCCGATTCAGGCACGGACAGCCCCAAATGAACTTTTCTACAATTCGGGAAACCCATAGGGTGAAGCTACGAGAAAATATCCACAAAACGACCCGCTTCAATTTTTCCCCATTTTCCTTGTATAGCTCCCTTTAGAGGTATACGTAATCGGGCGTCCCCTGGTATCTGCTTCAATGCAGGCCCGGACAGCTCCAAATGAAGTTTTCTGCAATTCTATAAACCCATAGGGTCAAACTACGAGAAAATATCCACAAAACGGCCCGCTTCAGTTTTTCCTCATTTTCCTTGTATAGCTCCTTTTAGATGTAAACGTAATAGGGCGTCCCCTGGTATGTGGTCCGATTCAGGCACGGACAACCCCAAATGATCTTTTCTGCAATTCTATAAACCCATAGGGTCAAACTACGAGAAAATATCCACAAAACGGCCCGCTTCAATTTTTCCCCATTTTTATTGTATAGCTCCCTTTAGAAGTATACATAATCGGGCGTCCCCTGGTAGCTGCTCCAATTCAGACCCAGACAGCTCCAAAGGAATTTTTCTGCAATTCAATAAACCCGTAGGGTCAAGCTACGAGAAAAAATCCATAAAACGCCCCTTTTCAATTTTTTCACCATTTTCCTTGTTTAACTCCCTTTAGAGGTAAAGGTAATCAGGCGTCCCTTGGTATCTGCTCCGATTCAGGCACGGACAGCCCCAAATGAACTTTTCTACAATTCGGGAAACCCATAGGGTGAAGCTACGAGAAAATATCCACAAAACGACCCGCTTCAATTTTTCCCCATTTTCCTTGTATAGCTCCCTTTAGAGGTATACGTAATCTGGCGCCCCCTGGTATCTGCTTCAATGCAGGCCTGGACAGCTCCAAATGAAGTTTTCAGCAATTCTGTAAACCCATAGGGTTAAGCTACGAGAAAATATCCACAAAACCGTCCGCTTCAATTTTTCGCCATTTTCCTTGTATAGCTCCCTTTAGGGGTATACGTAATCGGGCGTCCCCTGGTATCTGCTTCAATGCAGGCCCGGACAGCTCCAAATGAAGTTTTCTGCAATTCCCACAGGGTCAAACTACGAGAAAATATCCACAAAACCGTCCGCTTCAATTTTCCCCATTTTACTTGTATAGCTCCCTTTAGGGGTATACGTAATCGGGTTTCCCCTGGTATCTGCTTCAATGCAGGCCCGGATAGCTCCAAATGAAGTTTTCTGCAATTCTATAAACCCGTAGGGTCAAACTACGAGAAAATATCCACAAAATGGCCCGCTTCAGTTTTTCCCCATTTTCCTTGTATAGCTCCCTTTAGAAGTATACGTAATCGGGCGTCCCCTGGTATCTGGTTCAATGCACGCACGGACAACTCCAAATGAAGTTTTCTACAATTCAATAAACCCATACGTCAAACTACGAGAAAATATCCACAAAACGGCCCGCTTCAGTTTTTCCCCATTTTCCTTGTATAGCTCCCTTTAGAGGTAAACGTAACAGGGCGTCCCGTGGTATGTGCTCCGATTCAGGCACGGACAATCCCAAATGATCTTTTCTGCAATCCTATAAACCCATAGGGTCAGTCAAGCTATGAGAAATTATCCACAAAACGGCCAGCCTCAACTTCCCCATTTTCCTTGTATAGCTCCCTTTAGAGGTATACGTAATCGGGCGTCCCCCGGTATCTGCTTCAATGCAGGCCCAGACAGCTCCAAATGAAGTTTTCTGCAATTCTGTAAACCCATAGGGTCAAGCTACGAGAAAATATCCACAAAATGGCCCGCTTCAATTTTTCCCCATTTTCCTTTTATAGCTCCATTTAGAGGTATACGTAATCGGGCGTCCACTGGTATCTGGTTCAATGCATGCACGGACAACTCCAAATGAAGTTTTCTGCAATTCTATAAACCCATAGGTCAAACTACGAGAAAAAATCAACAAAACGACCCGCTTCAGTTTTTCCCCATTTTCCTTGTATAGCTCCCTTTATAGGTAAACGTAATAGGGCATCCCATGGTATGTGCTCCGATTCAGGCACGGACAACCCCAAATGATCTTTTCTGCAATTCTATAAACCCATAGGGTCAAGCTACGAGAAATTATCCACAAAACGGCCCGCCTCAACTTCCCCATTTTCCTTGTATAGCTCCCTTTAGAGGTATACGTAATCGGGCGTCCCCTGGTATCTGGTTCAATGCAGGCCCGGACAACTCCAAATGAAGTTTTTTGCAATTCTATAAACCCATAGGGTCAAACTACGAGAAAATATCCACAAAACGACCCGCTTCAGTTTTTCCCCATTTTCCTTGTATAGCTCCTTTTAGATGTAAACGTAATAGGGCGTCCCCTGGTATGTGGTCCGATTCAGGCACGGACAACCCCAAATGATCTTTTCTGCAATTCTATAAACCCATAGGGTCAAACTACGAGAAAATATCCACAAAACGACCCGCTTCAATTTTTCCCCATTTTTATTGTATAGCTCCCTTTAGCAGTATACATAATCGGGCGTCCCATGGTAGCTGCTCCAATTCAGACCCAGATAGCTCCAAAGGAATTTTTCTGCAATTCAATAAACCCGTAGGGTCAAGCTACGAGAAAATATCCATAAAACGCCCCTTTTCAATTTTTTCACCATTTTCCTTGTTTAACTCCCTTTAGAGGTAAAGGTAATCAGGCGTCCCTTGGTATCTGCTCCGATTCAGGCACGGACAGCCCCAAATGAACTTTTCTTCAATTCGGCAAACCCATAGGGTCAAGCTACGAGAAAATATCCACAAAACGACCCGCTTCAAATTTTCCCCATTTTCCTTGTATAGCTCCCTTTAGAGGTATACGTAATCGGGCGTCCCCAGGTATCTGCTTCAATGCAGGTCTGGACAGCTCCAAATGAAGTTTTCGGCAATTCTGTAAACCCATAGGGTTAAGCTACGAGAAAATATCCACAAAACCGTCCGCTTCAATTTTTCGCCATTTTCATTGTATAGCTCCCTTTAGGGGTATACGTAATCGGGCGTCCCCTGGTATCTGCTTCAATGCAGGCCCGGACAGCTCCAAATGAAGTTTTCTGCAATTCTATAAACCCATAGGGTCAAACTACGAGAAAATATCCACAAAACCATCCGCTTCAATTTTCCCCATTTTACTTGTATAGCTCCCTTTAGGGGTATACGTAATCGGGTTTCCCCTGATATCTGCTTCAATGCAGGCCCGGATAGCTCCAAATGAAGTTTTCTGCAATTCTATAAACCCAGAGGGTCAAACTAAGAGAAAATATCCACAAAACGGCCCGCTTCAGTTTTTCCCCATTTTCCTTGTATAGCTCCCTTTAGAAGTATACGTAATCGGGCGTCCCCTGGTATCTGGTTCAATGCACGCACGGACAACTCAAAATGAAGTTTTCTGCAATTCTATAAACCCATAGGTCAAACTACGAGAAAATATCCACAAAACGGCCCGCTTCAGTTTTTCCCCATTTTCCTTGTATAGCTCCCTTTAGAGGTAAACGTAATAGGGCGTCCCCTGGTATGTGCTCTGATTCAGGCACAGACAACCCCAAATGATCTTTTCTGCAATTCTATAAACCCATAGGGTCAGTCAAGCTATGAGAAATTATCCACAAAACGGCCAGCCTCAACTTCCCCATTTTCCTTGTATAGCTCCCTTTAGAGGTATACGTAATCGGGCGTCCCCTGGTATCTGCTTCAATGCAGGCCCAGACAGCTCCAAATGAAGTTTTCTGCAATTCTGTAAACCCATAAAGTCAAGCTACGAGAAAATATCCACAAAATGGCCCGCTTCAATTTTTCCCCATTTTCCTTTTATAGCTCCCTTTAGAGGTATACGTAATCGGGCGTCCCCTGGTATCTGGTTCAATGCATGCACGGACAACTCCAAATGAAGTTTTCTGCAATTCTATAAACCCATAGGTCAAACTACGAGAAAAAATCCACAAAACGGTCCGCTTCAGTTTTTCCCCATTTTCCTTGTATAGCTCCCTCTAGAGGTAAACGTAATAGGGCATCCCATGGTATGTGCTCCGATTCAGGCACGGACAACCCCAAATGATCTTTTCTGCAATTCTATAAACCCATAGGGTCAAGCTACGAGAAATTATCCACAAAACGGCCCGCCTCAACTTCCCCATTTTACTTGTATAGCTCCCTTTAGGGGTATACGTAATCGGTTTCCCCTGATATCTGCTTCAATGCAGGCCCGGATAGCTCCAAATGAAGTTTTCTGCAATTCTATAAACCCAGAGGGTCAAACTAAGAGAAAATATCCACAAAACGGCCCGCTTCAGTTTTTCCCCATTTTCCTTGTATAGCTCCCTTTAGAAGTATACGTAATCGGGCGTCCCCTGGTATCTGGTTCAATGCACGCACGGACAACTCAAAATGAAGTTTTCTGCAATTCTATAAACCCATAGGTCAAACTACGAGAAAATATCCACAAAACGGCCCGCTTCAGTTTTTCCCCATTTTCCTTGTATAGCTCCCTTTAGAGGTAAACGTAATAGGGCGTCCCCTGGTATGTGCTCCGATTCAGGCACAGACAACCCCAAATGATCTTTTCTGCAATTCTATAAACCCATAGGGTCAGTCAAGCTATGAGAAATTATCCACAAAACGGCCAGCCTCAACTTCCCCATTTTCCTTGTATAGCTCCCTTTAGAGGTATACGTAATCGGGCGTCCCCTGGTATCTGCTTCAATGCAGGCCCAGACAGCTCCAAATGAAGTTTTCTGCAATTCTGTAAACCCATAAAGTCAAGCTACGAGAAAATATCCACAAAATGGCCCGCTTCAATTTTTCCCCATTTTCCTTTTATAGCTCCCTTTAGAGGTATACGTAATCGGGCGTCCCCTGGTATCTGGTTCAATGCATGCACGGACAACTCCAAATGAAGTTTTCTGCAATTCTATAAACCCATAGGTCAAACTACGAGAAAAAATCCACAAAACGGTCCGCTTCAGTTTTTCCCCATTTTCCTTGTATAGCTCCCTCTAGAGGTAAACGTAATAGGGCATCCCATGGTATGTGCTCCGATTCAGGCACGGACAACCCCAAATGATCTTTTCTGCAATTCTATAAACCCATAGGGTCAAGCTACGAGAAATTATCCACAAAACGGCCCGCCTCAACTTCCCCATTTTACTTGTATAGCTCCCTTTAGGGGTATACGTAATCGGGTTTCCCCTGATATCTGCTTCAATGCAGGCCCGGATAGCTCCAAATGAATTTTTCTGCAATTCTATAAACCCAGAGGGTCAAACTAAGAGAAAATATCCACAAAACGGCCCGCTTCAGTTTTTCCCCATTTTCCTTGTATAGCTCCCTTTAGAAGTATACGTAATCGGGCGTCCCCTGGTATCTGGTTCAATGCACGCACGGACAACTCAAAATGAAGTTTTCTACAATTCTATAAACCCATAGGTCAAACTACGAGAAAATATCCACAAAAGGGCCGCTTCAGTTTTTCCCCATTTTCCTTGTATAGCTCCCTTTAGAGGTAAACGTAATAGGGCGTCCCCTGGTATGTGCTCCGATTCAGGCACAGACAACCCCAAATGATCTTTTCTGCAATTTTATAAACCCATAGGGTCAGTCAAGCTATGAGAAATTATCCACAAAATGGCCAGCCTCAACTTCCCCATTTTCCTTGTATTGCTCCCTTTAGAGGTATACGTAATCGGGCGTCCCCTGGTATCTGCTTCAATGCAGGCCCAGACAGCTCCAAATGAAGTTTTCTGCAATTCTGTAAACCCATAAAGTCAAGCTACGAGAAAATATCCACAAAATGGCCCGCTTCAATTTTTCCCCATTTTCCTTTTATAGCTCCCTTTAGAGGTATACGTAATCGGGCGTCCCCTGGTATCTGGTTCAATGCATGCACGGACAACTCCAAATGAAGTTTTCTGCAATTCTATAAACCCATAGGTCAAACTACGAGAAAAAATCCACAAAACGGTCCGCTTCAATTTTTCCCCATTTTCCTTGTATAGCTCCCTCTAGAGGTAAACGTAATAGGGCATCCCATGGTATGTGCTCCGATTCAGGCACGGACAACCCCAAATGATCTTTTCTGCAATTCTATAAACCCATAGGGTCAAGCTACGAGAAATTATCCACAAAACGGCCCGCCTCAACTTCCCCATTTTCCTTGTATAGCTCCCTTTAGAGGTATACGTAATTGGGCGTCCCCTGGTATCTGCTTCAATGCAGGCCCAGACAACTCCAACTGAAGTTTTCTGTAATTCTGTAAACCAATAGGGTCAAGCTACGAGAAAATATCCACAAAACCGTCTGCTTCAATTTTTCCCCATTTTCCTTGTATAGCTCCTTTTAGGGGTATAAGTAATCGGGCTTCCCCTGGTATCTGCTTCAATGCAGGCCTGGACAGCTCCAACTGGAGTTTTCTACAATTCTATAAACCCATAGGGTCAAACTAAGAGAAAATATCCACAAAACGGCCCGCTTCAGTTTTTCCCTATTTTCCTTGTAGAGCTCCCTTTAGAGGTATACATAATAGGGCGTCCCCTGGCGATTCAGGCACGGACAACCCCCAATGATCTTTTCTGCAATTCTATAAACCCATAGGGTGAAGCTACGAGAAATTATCCACAAAACGGCCCGCCTCAACTTCCCCATTTTCCATGTATAGCTCCATTTAGAGGTATACGTAATCGGGCGTCCCCTGGTATCTGCTTCATTGCAGGCCCGGACAGCTCCAAATGAAGTTTTCTGCAATGATGTAAACCCATAGGGTCAAGCTACGAGAAAATATCCACAAAACGGCCCGCTTCAATTTTTTCCCATTTTCCTTGTATAGCTCCCTTTAGAGGTATACGTAATCGGGCGTCCCCTGGTATCAGGTTCAATACAGGCCCGGACAACTCCAAATGAAGTTTTCTGCAATTCTATAAACCCATAGGGTCAAACTACGAGAAAATATCCACAAAACGGCCCGCTTCAGTTTTTCCCTATTTTCCTTGTATAGCTCCTTTTAGATGTAAACGTAATAGGGCGTCCCCTGGTATGTGGTCCGATTCAGGCACGGACAACCCCAAATGATTGTTTCTGCAATTCTATAAACCCATAGGGTCAAACTACGAGAAAATATCCACAAAACGGTCCGCTTCAATTTTTCCCCATTTTTATTGTATAGCTCCCTTTAGAAGTATACATAATCGGGCGTCCCCTGGTAGCTGCTCCAATTCAGACCCAGACAGCTCCAAAGGAATTTTTCTGCAATTCAATAAACCTGTAGGGTCAAGCTACGAGAAAATATCCATAAAGCGCCCCTTTTCAATTTTTCACCATTTTCCTTGTTTAACTCCCTTTAGAGGTAAAGGTAATCAGGCGTCCCTTGGTATCTGCTCCGATTCAGGCACGGACAGCCCCAAATGAACTTTTCTGCAATTCGGGAAACCCATAGGGTCAAGCTACGAGAAAATATCCACAAAACGACCCGCTTCAATTTTTCCTCATTTTCCTTGTATAGCTCCCTTTAGAGGTATACGTAATCGGGCGTCCCCTGGTATCTGCTTCAATGCAGGTCTGGACAGCTCCAAATGAAGTTTTCGGCAATTCTATAAACCCATAGGGTTAAGCTACGAGAAAATATCCACAAAACCGTCCGCTTCAATTTTTCGCCATTTTCCTTGTATAGCTCCCTTTAGGGGTATACGTAATCGGGCGTCCCCTGGTATCTGCTTCAATGCAGGCCCGGACAGCCCCAAATGAAGTTTTCTGCAATTCTATAAACCCATAGGGTCAAACTACGAGAAAATATCCACAAAACCATCCGCTTCAATTTTCCCCATTTTACTTGTATAGCTCCCTTTAGGGATATACGTAATCGGGTTTCCCCTGATATCTGCTTCAATGCAGGCCCGGATAGCTCCAAATGAAGTTTTCTGCAATTCTATAAACCCAGAGGGTCAAACTAAGAGAAAATATCCACAAAACGGCCCGCTTCAGTTTTTCCCCATTTTCCTTGTATAGCTCCCTTTAGAAGTATACGTAATCGGGCGTCCCCTGGTATCTGGTTCAATGCACGCACGGACAACTCAAAATGAAGTTTTCTGCAATTCTATAAACCCATAGGTCAAACTACGAGAAAATATCCACAAAACGGCCCGCTTCAGTTTTTCCCCATTTTCCTTGTATAGCTCCCTTTAGAGGTAAACGTAATAGGGCGTCCCCTGGTATGTGCTCCGATTCAGGCACAAACAACCCCAAATGATCTTTTCTGCAATTCTATAAACCCATAGGGTCAGTCAAGCTATGAGAAATTATCCACAAAACGGCCAGCCTCAACTTCCCCATTTTCCTTGTATAGCTCCCTTTAGAGGTATACGTAATCGGGCGTCCCCTGGTATCTGCTTCAATGCAGGCCCAGACAGCTCCAAATGAAGTTTTCTGCAATTCTGTAAACCCATAAAGTCAAGCTACGAGAAAATATCCACAAAATGGCCCGCTTCAATTTTTCCCCATTTTCCTTTTATAGCTCCCTTTAGAGGTATACGTAATCGGGCGTCCCCTGGTATCTGGTTCAATGCATGCACGGACAACTCCAAATGAAGTTTTCTGCAATTCTATAAACCCATAGGTCAAACTACGAGAAAAAATCCACAAAACGGTCCGCTTCAGTTTTTCCCCATTTTCCTTGTATAGCTCCCTCTAGAGGTAAACGTAATAGGGCATCCCATGGTATGTGCTCCGATTCAGGCATGGACAACCCCAAATGATCTTTTCTGCAATTCTATAAACCCATAGGGTCAAGCTACGAGAAATTATCCACAAAACGGCCCGCCTCAACTTCCCCATTTTCCTTGTATAGCTCCCTTTAGAGGTATACGTAATTGGGCGTCCCCTGGTATCTGCTTCAATGCAGGCCCAGACAACTCCAACTGAAGTTTTCTGTAATTCTGTAAACCAATAGGGTCAAGCTACGAGAAAATATCCACAAAACCGTCTGCTTCAATTTTTCCCCATTTTCCTTGTATAGCTCCTTTTAGGGGTATAAGTAATCGGGCTTCCCCTGGTATCTGCTTCAATGCAGGCCTGGACAGCTCCAAATGGAGTTTTCTACAATTCTATAAACCCATAGGGTCAAACTAAGAGAAAATATCCACAAAACGGCCCGCTTCAGTTTTTCCCCATTTTCCTTGTAGAGCTCCCTTTAGAGGTAAACGTAATAGGGCGTCCCCTGGCGATTCAGGCACGGACAACCCCCAATGATCTTTTCTGCAATTCTATAAACCCATAGGGTGAAGCTACGAGAAATTATCCACAAAACGGCCCGCCTCAACTTCCCCATTTTCCATGTATAGCTCCATTTAGAGGTATACGTAATCGGGCGTCCCCTGGTATCTGCTTCATTGCAGGCCCGGACAGCTCCAAATGAAGTTTTCTGTAATGATGTAAACCCATAGGGTCAAGTTACGAGAAAATATCCACAAAACGGCCCGCTTCAATTTTTTCCCATTTTCCTTGTATAGCTCCCTTTAGAGGTATACGTAATCGGGCGTCCCCTGGTATCAGGTTCAATGCAGGCCCGGACAACTCCAAATGAAGTTTTCTGCAATTCTATAAACCCATAGGGTCAAACTACGAGAAAATATCCACAAAACGGCCCGCTTCAGTTTTTCCCTATTTTCCTTGTATAGCTCCTTTTAGATGTAAACGTAATAGGGCGTCCCCTGGTATGTGGTCCGATTCAGGCACGGACAACCCCAAATGATTGTTTCTGCAATTCTATAAACCCATAGGGTCAAGCTACGAGAAAATATCCACAAAACCGTCCGCTTCAATTTTTCGCCATTTTCCTTGTATAGCTCCCTTTAGGGGTATACGTAATCGGGCGTCCCCTGGTATCTGCTTCAATGCAGGCCCGGACAGCTCCAAATGAAGTTTTCTGCAATTCTATAAACCCATAGGGTCAAACTACGAGAAAATATCCACAAAACCATCCGCTTCAATTTTCCCCATTTTACTTGTATAGCTCCCTTTAGGGGTATACGTAATCGGGTTTCCCCTGATATCTGCTTCAATGCAGGCTCGGATAGCTCCAAATGAAGTTTTCTGCAATTCTATAAACCCATAGGGTCAAACTACGAGAAAATATCCACAAAACGGCCCGCTTCAATTTTTCCCCATTTTCCTTGTATAGCTCCCTTTAGAAGTATACGTAATCGGGTGTCCCCTGGTATCTGGTTCAATGCACGCACGGACAACTCAAAATGAAGTTTTCTGCAATTCTATAAACCCATAGGTCAAACTACGAGAAAATATCCACAAAACGGTCCGTTTCAGTTTTTCCCCATTTTCCTTGTATAGCTCCCTCTAGAGGTAAACGTAATAGGGCATCCCATGGTATGTGCTCCGATTCAGGCACGGACAACCCCAAATGATCTTTTCTGCAATTCTATAAACCCATAGGGTCAAGCTACGAGAAATTATCCACAAAACGGCCCGCCTCAACTTCCCCATTTTCCTTGTATAGCTCCCTTTAGAGGTATACGTAATTGGGCGTCCCCTGGTATCTGCTTCAATGCAGGCCCAGACAACTCCAACTGAAGTTTTCTGTAATTCTGTAAACCAATAGGGTCAAGCTACGAGAAAATATCCACAAAACCGTCTGCTTCAATTTTTCCCCATTTTCCTTGTATAGCTCCTTTTAGGGGTATAAGTAATCGGGCTTCCCCTGGTATCTGCTTCAATGCAGGCCTGGACAGCTCCAAATGGAGTTTTCTACAATTCTATAAACCCATAGGGTCAAACTAAGAGAAAATATCCACAAAACGGCCCGCTTCAGTTTTTCCCCATTTTCCTTGTAGAGCTCCCTTTAGAGGTAAACGTAATAGGGCGTCCCCTGGCGATTCAGGCACGGACAACCCCCAATGATCTTTTCTGCAATTCTATAAACCCATAGGGTGAAGCTACGAGAAATTATCCACAAAACGGCCCGCCTCAACTTCCCCATTTTCCATGTATAGCTCCATTTAGAGGTATACGTAATCGGGCGTCCCCTGGTATCTGCTTCATTGCAGGCCCAGACAGCTCCAAATAAAGTTTTCTGTAATGATGTAAACCCATAGGGTCAAGTTACGAGAAAATATCCACAAAACGGCCCGCTTCAATTTTTTCCCATTTTCCTTGTATAGCTCCCTTTAGAGGTATACGTAATCGGGCGTCCCCTGGTATCAGGTTCAATGCAGGCCCGGACAACTCCAAATGAAGTTTTCTGCAATTCTATAAACCCATAGGGTCAAACTACGAGAAAATATCCACAAAACGGCCCGCTTCAGTTTTTCCCTATTTTCCTTGTATAGCTCCTTTTAGATGTAAACGTAATAGGGCGTCCCCTGGTATGTGGTCCGATTCAGGCACGGACAACCCCAAATGATTGTTTCTGCAATTCTATAAACCCATAGGGTCAAGCTACGAGAAAATATCCACAAAACCGTCCGCTTCAATTTTTCGCCATTTTCCTTGTATAGCTCCCTTTAGGGGTATACGTAATCGGGCGTCCCCTGGTATCTGCTTCAATGCAGGCCCGGACAGCTCCAAATGAAGTTTTCTGCAATTCTATAAACCCATAGGGTCAAACTACGAGAAAATATCCACAAAACCATCCGCTTCAATTTTCCCCATTTTACTTGTATAGCTCCCTTTAGGGGTATACGTAATCGGGTTTCCCCTGATATCTGCTTCAATGCAGGCCCGGATAGCTCCAAATGAAGTTTTCTGCAATTCTATAAACCCATAGGGTCAAACTACGAGAAAATATCCACAAAACGGCCCGCTTCAGTTTTTCCCCATTTTCCTTGTATAGCTCCCTTTAGAAGTATACGTAATCGGGCGTCCCCTGGTATCTGGTTCAATGCACGCACGGACAACTCAAAATGAAGTTTTCTGCAATTCTATAAACCCATAGGTCAAACTACGAGAAAATATCCACAAAACGGCCCGCTTCAGTTTTTCCCCATTTTCCTTGTATAGCTCCCTTTAGAGGTAAACGTAATAGGGCGTCCCCTGGTATGTGCTCCGATTCAGGCACAGACAACCCCAAATGATCTTTTCTGCAATTCTATAAACCCATAGGGTCAGTCAAGCTATGAGAAATTATCCACAAAACGGCCAGCCTCAACTTCCCCATTTTCCTTGTATAGCTCCCTTTAGAGGTATACGTAATCGGGCGTCCCCTGGTATCTGCTTCAATGCAGGCCCAGACAGCTCCAAATGAAGTTTTCTGCAATTCTGTAAACCCATAAAGTCAAGCTACGAGAAAATATCCACAAAATGGCCCGCTTCAATTTTTCCCCATTTTCCTTTTATAGCTCCCTTTAGAGGTATACGTAATCGGGCTTCCCCTGGTATCTGGTTCAATGCATGCACGGACAACTCCAAATGAAGTTTTCTGCAATTCTATAAACCCATAGGTCAAACTACGAGAAAAAATCCACAAAACGGTCCGCTTCAGTTTTTCCCCATTTTCCTTGTATAGCTCCCTTTAGAGGTAAACGTAATAGGGCATCCCATGGTATGTGCTCCGATTCAGGCACGGACAACCCCAAATGATCTTTTCTGCAATTCTATAAACCCATAGGGTCAAGCTACGAGAAATTATCCACAAAACGGCCCGCCTCAACTTCCCCATTTTCCTTGTATAGCTCCCTTTAGAGGTATATGTAATTGGGCGTCCCCTGGTATCTGCTTCAATGCAGGCCCAGACAACTCCAACTGAAGTTTTCTGTAATTCTGTAAACCCATAGGGTCAAGCTACGAGAAAATATCCACAAAACCGTCTGCTTCAATTTTTCCCCATTTTCCTTGTATAGCTCCTTTTAGGGGTATAAGTAATCGGGCTTCCCCTGGTATCTGCTTCAATGCAGGCCTGGACAGCTCCAAATGGAGTTTTCTACAATTCTATAAACCCATAGGGTCAAACTAAGAGAAAATATCCACAAAACGGCCCACTTCAGTTTTTCCCCATTTTCCTTGTAGAGCTCCCTTTAGAGGTAAACGTAATAGGGCGTCCCCTGGCGATTCAGGCACGGACAACCCCCAATGATCTTCTCTGCAATTCTATAAACCCATAGGGTGAAGCTACGAGAAATTATCCACAAAACGGCCCGCCTCAACTTCCCCATTTTCCATGTATAGCTCCATTTAGAGGTATACGTAATCGGGCGTCCCCTGGTATCTGCTTCATTGCAGGCCCGGACAGCTCCAAATGAAGTTTTCTGCAATGATGTAAACCCATAGGGTCAAGCTACGAGAAAATATCCACAAAACGGCCCGCTTCAATTTTTTCCCATTTTCCTTGTATAGCTCCCTTTAGAGGTATACGTAATCGGGCGTCCCCTGGTATCAGGTTCAATGCAGGCCCGGACAACTCCAAATGAAGTTTTCTGCAATTCTATAAACCCATAGGGTCAAACTACGAGAAAATATCCACAAAACTGCCCGCTTCAGTTTTTCCCTATTTTCCTTGTATAGCTCCTTTTAGATGTAAACGTAATAGGGCGTCCCCTGGTATGTGGTCCGATTCAGGCACGGATAACCCCAAATGATTGTTTCTGCAATTCTATAAACCCATAGGGTCAAACTACGAGAAAATATCCACAAAACGGTCCGCTTCAATTTTTCCCCATTTTTATTGTATAGCTCCCTTTAGAAGTATACATAATCGGGCGTCCCCTGGTAGCTGCTCCAATTCAGACCCAGACAGCTCCAAAGGAATTTTTCTGCAATTCAATAAACCTGTAGGGTCAAGCTACGAGAAAATATCCATAAAACGCCCCTTTTCAATTTTTCACCATTTTCCTTGTTTAACTCCCTTTAGAGGTAAAGGTAATCAGGCGTCCCTTGGTATCTGCTCCGATTCAGGCACGGACAACCCCAAATGAACTTTTCTGCAATTCGGGAAACCCATAGGGTCAAGCTACGAGAAAATATCCACAAAACGACCCGCTTCAATTTTTCCCCATTTTCCTTGTATAGCTCCCTTTAGAGGTATACGTAATCGGGCGTCCCCTGGTATCTGCTTCAATGCAGGTCTGGACAGCTCCAAATGAAGTTTTCAGCAATTCTGTAAACCCATAGGGTTAAGCTACGAGAAAATATCCACAAAACCGTCCGCTTCAATTTTTCGCCATTTTCCTTGTATAGCTCCCTTTAGGGGTATACGTAATCGGGCGTCCCCTGGTATCTGCTTCAATGCAGGCCCGGATAGCTCCAAATGAAGTTTTCTGCAATTCTATAAACCCATAGGGTCAAACTATGAGAAAATATCCACAAAACCATCCGCTTCAATTTTCCCCATTTTACTTGTATAGCTCCCTTTAGGGGTATACGTAATCGGGTTTCCCCTGATATCTGCTTCAATGCAGGCCCGGATAGCTCCAAATGAAGTTTTCTGCAATTCTATAAACCCATATGGTCAAACTACGAGAAAATATCCACAAAACGGCCCGCTTTAATTTTTCCCCATTTTCCTTGTATAGCTCCCTTTAGAAGTATACGTAATCGGGCGTCCCCTGGTATCTGGTTCAATGCACGCACGGACAACTCAAAATGAAGTTTTCTGCAATTCTATAAACCCATAGGTCAAACTACGAGAAAATATCCACAAAACGGCCCGCTTCAGTTTTTCCCCATTTTCCTTGTATAGCTCCCTTTAGAGGTAAACGTAATAGGGCGTCCCCTGGTATGTGCTCCGATTCAGGCACAGACAACCCCAAATGATCTTTTCTGCAATTCTATAAACCCATAGGGTCAGTCAACCTATGAGAAATTATCCACAAAACGGCCAGCCTCAACTTCCCCATTTTCCTTGTATAGCTCCCTTTAGAGGTATACGTAATCGGGCGTCCCCTGGTATCTGCTTCAATGCAGGCCCAGACAGCTCCAAATGAAGTTTTCTGCAATTCTGTAAACCCATAAAGTCAAGCTACGAGAAAATATCCACAAAATGGCCCGCTTCAATTTTTCCCCATTTTCCTTTTATAGCTCCCTTTAGAGGTATACGTAATCGGGCGTCCCCTGGTATCTGGTTCAATGCATGCACGGACAACTCCAAATGAAGTTTTCTGCAATTCTATAAACCCATAGGTCAAACTACGAGAAAAAATCCACAAAACGGTCCGCTTCAGTTTTTCCCCATTTTCCTTGTATAGCTCCCTTTAGAGGTAAACGTAATAGGGCATCCCATGGTATGTGCTCCGATTCAGGCACGGACAACCCCAAATGATCTT
Source organism: Heracleum sosnowskyi (assembly GCA_030848705.1). Lineage (NCBI taxonomy): Eukaryota > Viridiplantae > Streptophyta > Magnoliopsida > Apiales > Apiaceae > Heracleum > Heracleum sosnowskyi. The sequence goes on from CM061236.1 coordinate 53,177,275, forward strand.
TTCTGCAATTCTATAAACCCATAGGGTCAAGCTATGAGAAATTATCCACAAAACGGCCCGCCTCAACTTCCCCATTTTCCTTGTATAGCTCCCTTTAGAGGTATATGTAATTGGGCGTCCCCTGGTATCTGCTTCAATGCAGGCCCAGACAACTCCAACTGAAGTTTTCTGTAATTCTGTAAACCCATAGGGTCAAGCTACGAGAAAATATCCACAAAACCGTCTGCTTCAATTTTTCCCCATTTTCCTTGTATAGCTCCTTTTAGGGGTATAAGTAATCGGGCTTCCCCTGGTATCTGCTTCAATGCAGGCCTGGACAGCTCCAAATGGAGTTTTCTACAATTCTATAAACCCATAGGGTCAAACTAAGAGAAAATATCCACAAAACGGCCCGCTTCAGTTTTTCCCCATTTTCCTTGTAGAGCTCCCTTTAGAGGTAAACGTAATAGGGCGTCCCCTGGCGATTCAGGCACGGACAACCCCCAATGATCTTCTCTGCAATTCTATAAACCCATAGGGTGAAGCTACGAGAAATTATCCACAAAACGGCCCGCCTCAACTTCCCCATTTTCCATGTATAGCTCCATTTAGAGGTATACGTAATCGGGCGTCCCCTGGTATCTGCTTCATTGCAGGCCCGGACAGCTCCAAATGAAGTTTTCTGCAATGATGTAAACCCATAGGGTCAAGCTACGAGAAAATATCCACAAAACGGCCCGCTTCAATTTTTTCCCATTTTCCTTGTATAGCTCCCTTTAGAGGTATACGTAATCGGGCGTCCCCTGGTATCAGGTTCAATGCAGGCCCGGACAACTCCAAATGAAGTTTTCTGCAATTCTATAAACCCATAGGGTCAAACTACGAGAAAATATCCACAAAACGGCCCGCTTCAGTTTTTCCCTATTTTCCTTGTATAGCTCCTTTTAGATGTAAACGTAATAGGGCGTCCCCTGGTATGTGGTCCGATTCAGGCACGGACAACCCCAGATGATCTTTTCTGCAATTCTATAAACCCATAGGGTCAAACTACGAGAAAATATCCACAAAACTGCCCGCTTCAGTTTTTCCCTATTTTCCTTGTATAGCTCCTTTTAGATGTAAACGTAATAGGGCGTCCCCTGGTATGTGGTCCGATTCAGGCACGGACAACCCCAAATGATCTTTTCTGCAATTCTATAAACCCATAGGGTCAAACTACGAGAAAATATCCACAAAACGGCCCGCTTCAATTTTTCCCCATTTTTATTGTATAGCTCCCTTTAGAAGTATACATAATCGGGCGTCCCCTGGTAGCTGCTCCAATTCAGACCCAGACAGCTCCAAAGGAATTTTTCTGCAATTCAATAAACCTATAGGGTCAAGCTACGAGAAAATACCCATAAAACGCCCCTTTTCAATTTTTTCACCATTTTCCTTGTTTAACTCCCTTTAGAGGTAAAGGTAATCAGGCGTCCCTTGGTGTCTGCTCCGATTCAGGCACGGACAACCCCAAATGAACTTTTCTGCAATTCGGGAAACCCATAGGGTCAAGCTACGAGAAAATATCCACAAAACGACCCGCTTCAATTTTTCCCCATTTTCCTTGTATAGCTCCCTTTCGGGGTATACGTAATGGGGCGTCCCCTGGTATCTGCTTCAATGCAGGCCCGAACAGCTCCAAATGAAGTTTTCTGCAATTCTATAAACCCATAGGGTCAAACTACGAGAAAATATCCACAAAACCGTCCGCTTCAATTTTCCCCATTTTACTTGTATAGCTCCCTTTAGGGGTATACGTAATCGGGTTTCCCCTGGTATCTGCTTCAATGCAGGCCCGGACAGATCCAAATGAAGTTTTCTGCAATTCTATAAACCCATAGGGTCAAACTACGAGAAAATATCCACAAAACGGCCCGCTTCAGTTTTTCCCCATTTTCCTTGTATAGCACCCTTTAGAAGTATACGTAATCGGGCGTCCCCTGGTATCTGGTTCAATGCACGCACGGACACCTCCAAATGAAGTTTTCTGCAATTCTATAAACCCATAGGTCAAACTACGAGAAAATATCCACAAAAAGGCCCGCTTCAGTTTTTCCCCATTTTCCTTGTATAGCTCCCTTTAGAGGTAAACGTAATAGGGCGTCCCCTGGTAAGTGCTCCTATTCAGGCACGGACAACCCCAAATGATCTTTTCTGCAATTCTATAAACCCATAGGGTCAGTCAAGCTATGAGAAATTATCCACAAAACGGCCAGCCTCAACTTCCCCTTTTTCCTTGTATAGCTCCCTTTAGAGGTATACGTAATCGGGCGTCCCCTGGTATCTGCTTCAATGCAGGCCCAGACAGCTCCAAATGAAGTTTTCTGCAATTCTGTAAACCCATAGGGTCAAGCTACGAGAAAATATCCACAAAATGGCCCGCTTCAATTTTTCCCCATTTTCCTTATATAACTCGCTTTAGAGGTATACGTAATCGGGCGTCCCCTGGTATCTGGTTCAATGCATGCACGGACAACTCCAAATTAAGTTTTCTGCAATTCTATAAACCCATAGGTTAAACTACGAGAAAAAATCCACAAAACGGCCCGCTTCAGTTTTTCCCCATTTTCCTTGTATAGCTCCCTTTAGAGGTAAACATAATAGGGCATCCCATGGTATGTGCTCCGATTCAGGCACGTACAACCCCAAATGATCTTTTCTGCAATTCTATAAACCCATAGGGTCAAGCTACGAGAAATTATCCACAAAACGGCCCGCCTCAACTTCCCCATTTTCCTTGTATAGCTCCCTTTAGAGGTATACGTAATCGGGCGTCCCCTGGTATCTGCTTCAATGCAGGCCCAGACAACTCCAAATGAAGTTTTCTCCAATTCTGTAAACCCATAGGGTCAAGCTACGAGAAAATATCCACAAAACCGTCCGCTTCAATTTTTCTCCATTTTCCTTGTATAGCTCCTTTTAGGGGTATACGTAATCGGGCTTCCCCTGGTATCTGCTTCAATGCAGGCCCGGACAGCTCCAAATGAAGTTTTCTACAATTCTATAAACCCATAGGGTCAAACTAAGAGAAAATATCCACAAAACGGCCCGCTTCAGTTTTTCCCCATTTTCCTTGTATAGCTCCCTTTAGAGGAAAACGTAATAGGGCGTCCCCTGGTATGTGCTCCGATTCAGGCACGGACAACCCCCAATGATCTTTTTTGCAATTCTATAAACCCATAGGGTCAAGCTACGAGAAATTATCCACAAAACGGCCCGCCTCAAATTCCCACTTTTCCTTGTATAGCTCCCTTTAGAGGTATACGTAATCGGGCGTCCCCAGGTATCTGCTTCAATGCAGGCCCAGACAGCTCCAAATGAAGTTTTCTGCAATTCTGTAAACCCATAGGGTCAAGCTACGAGAAAATATCCACAAAACGGCCCGCTTCAATTTTTCCCCATTTTCCTTGTATAGCTCCCTTTAGAGGTATACGTAATCGGGCGTCCCCTGGTATCTGGTTCAATGCAGGCCCGGACAACTCCAAATGAAGTTTTCTGCAATTCTATAAACCCATAGGGTCAAACTACGAGAAAATATCCACAAAACGGCCCGCTTCAGTTTTTCCCCATTTCCTTGTATAGCTCCTTTTAGATGTAAACGTAATAGGGCGTCCCCTGGTATGTGCTCCGATTCAGGCACGGACAACCCCAAATGAACTTTTCTGCAATTCTATAAACCCATAGGGTCAAACTACGAGAAAATATCCACAAAACGGCCCGCTTCAATTTTTCCCCATTTTTATTGTATAGCTCCCTTTAGAAATATACATAATCGGGCGTCCCCTGGTAGCTGCTCCAATTCAGACCCAGACAGCTCCAAAGGAATTTTTCTGCAATTCAATAAACCCATAGGGTCAAGCTACGAGAAAATATCCATAAAACGCCCCTTTTCAATTTTTTCCCCATTTTCCTTGTATAACTCCGTTTAGAGGTAAAGGTAATCAGGCGTCCCTTGGTATCTGCTCCGATTCAGGCACGGACAGCCCCAAATGAACTTTTCTGCAATTCGGGAAACCCATAGGGTCAAGCTACGAGAAAATATCCACAAAACGACCCGCTTCAATTTTTCCCCATTTTCCTTGTATAGCTCCCTTTATATGTATACGTAATCGGGCGTCCCCTGGTATCTGCTTCAATGCAGTCCTGGACAGCTCCAAATGAAGTTTTCGACAATTCTGTAAACCCATAGGGTCAAGCTACGAGAAAATATCCACAAAACCGTCCGCTTCAATTTTTCGCCATTTTCCTTGTATAGTTCCCTTTAGGGGTATACGTAATCGGGCGTTCCCTGGTATCTGCTTCAATGCAGGCCCGGACTGCTCCAAATGAAGTTTTCTGCAATTCTATAAACCCATAGGGTCAAACTACGAGAAAATATCCACAAAACCGTCCGCTTCAATTTTTCCCCATTTTCCTTGTATAGGGGTATACGTAATCGGGCGTCCCCTAGTATCTGCTTCAATGCAGGCCTGGACAGCTCCAAATGAAGTTTTCGGCAATTCTGTAAACCCATAGGGTCAAGCTACGAGAAAATATCCACAAAATGGCCCGCTTCAGTTTTTCCCCATTTTCCTTGTATAGCTTCCTTTAGAGGTAAGCGTAATAGGGCGTCCCCTGGTATGTGCTCCGATTCAGGCACGGACAACCACAAATGATCTTTTCTGCAATTCTATAAACCCATAGGGTCAAGCTACGAGAAATTATCCACAAAACGACCCGCCTCAACTTCCCCATTTTCCTTGTATAGCTCCCTTTAGAGGTATACGTAATCGGGCGTCCCCTGGTATCTGCTTCAATGCAGGCCCAGACAACTCCAAATGATGTTTTCTGCAATTCTGTAAACCCATAGGGTCAAGCTACGAGAAAATATCCACAAAACCGTCCGCTTCAATTTTTCCCCATTTTCCTTGTATAGCTCCTTTTAGGGGTATACGTAATCGGGCTTCCCCTGGTATCTGCTTCAATGCAGGCCCGGACAGCTCCAAATGAAGTTTTCTACAATTCTATAAACCCATAGGGTCAAACTAAGAGAAAATATCCACAAAACGGCCCGCTTCAGTTTTTCCCCATTTTCCTTGTATAGCTCCCTTTAGAGGTAAACGTAATAGGGCGTCCCCTGGTATGTGCTCCGATTCAGGCACGGACAACCCCAAATGATCTTTTCTGCAATTCTATAAACCCATAGGGTCAGTCAAGCTATGAGAAATTATCCACAAAACGGCCAGCCTCAACTTCCCCTTTTTCCTTGTATAGCTCCCTTTAGAGGTATACGTAATCGGGCGTCCCCTGGTATCTGCTTCAATGCAGGCCCAGACAGCTCCAAATGAAGTTTTCTGCAATTCTGTAAACCCATAGGGTCAAGCTACGAGAAAATATCCACAAAATGGCCCGCTTCAATTTTTCCCCATTTTCCTTGTATAGCTCCCTTTAGAGGTATACGTAATCGGGCGTCCCCTGGTATCTGGTTCAATGCATGCACGGACAACTCCAAATTAAGTTTTCTGCAATTCTATAAACCCATAGGTTAAACTACGAGAAAAAATCCACAAAACGGCCCGCTTCAGTTTTTCCCCATTTTCCTTGTATAGCTTCCCTTTAGAGGTAAACATAATAGGGCATCCCATGGTATGTGCTCCGATTCAGGCACGTACAACCCCAAATGATCTTTTCTGCAATTCTATAAACCCATAGGGTCAAGCTACGAGAAATTATCCACAAAACGGCCCGCCTCAACTTCCCCATTTTCCTTGTATAGCTCCCTTTAGAGGTATACGTAATCGGGCGTCCCCCGGAATCTGCTTCAATGCAGGCCCAGACAACTCCAAATGAAGTTTTCTGCAATTCTGTAAACCCATAGGGTCAAGCTACGAGAAAATATCCACAAAACCGTCCGCTTCAATTTTTCTCCATTTTCCTTGTATAGCTCCTTTTAGGGGTATACGTAATCGGGCTTCCCCTGGTATCTGCTTCAATGCAGGCCCGGACAGCTCCAAATGAAGTTTTCTACAATTCTATAAACCCATAGGGTCAAACTAAGAGAAAATATCCACAAAACGGCCCGCTTCAGTTTTTCCCCATTTTCCTTGTATAGCTCCCTTTAGAGGAAAACGTAATAGGGCGTCCCCTGGTATGTGCTCCGATTCAGGCACGGACAACCCCCAATGATCTTTTTTGCAATTCTATAAACCCATAGGGTCAAGCTACGAGAAATTATCCACAAAACGGCCCGCCTCAAATTCCCACTTTTCCTTGTATAGCTCCCTTTAGAGGTATACGTAATCGGGCGTCCCCAGGTATCTGCTTCAATGCAGGCCCAGACAGCTCCAAATGAAGTTTTCTGCAATTCTGTAAACCCATAGGGTCAAGCTACGAGAAAATATCCACAAAACGGCTCGCTTCAATTTTTCCCCATTTTCCTTGTATAGCTCCCTTTAGAGGTATACGTAATCGGGCGTCCCCTGGTATCTGGTTCAATGCAGGCCCGGACAACTCCAAATGAAGTTTTCTGCAATTCTATAAACCCGTAGGGTCAAACTACGAGAAAATATCCACAAAACGGCCCGCTTCAGTTTTTCCCCATTTCCTTGTATAGCTCATTTTAGATGTAAACGTAATAGGGCGTCCCCTGGTATGTGCTCCGATTCAGGCACGGACAACCCCAAATGAACTTTTCTGCAATTCTATAAACCCATAGGGTCAAACTACGAGAAAATATCCACAAAACGGCCCGCTTCAATTTTTCCCCATTTTTATTGTATAGCTCCCTTTAGAAATATACATAATCGGGCGTCCCCTGGTAGCTGCTCCAATTCAGACCCAGACAGCTCCAAAGGAATTTTTCTGCAATTCAATAAACCCATAGGGTCAAGCTACGAGAAAATATCCATAAAACGCCCCTTTTCAATTTTTTCCCCATTTTCCTTGTATAACTCCGTTTAGAGGTAAAGGTAATCAGGCGTCCCTTGGTATCTGCTCCGATTCAGGCACGGACAGCCCCAAATGAACTTTTCTGCAATTCGGGAAACCCATAGGGTCAAGCTACGAGAAAATATCCACAAAACGACCCGCTTCAATTTATCCCCATTTTCCTTGTATAGCTCCCTTTATATGTATACGTAATCGGGCGTCCCCTGGTATCTGCTTCAATGCAGTCCTGGACAGCTCCAAATGAAGTTTTCGATAATTCTGTAAACCCATAGGGTCAAGCTACGAGAAAATATCCACAAAACCGTCCGCTTCAATTTTTCGCCATTTTCCTTGTATAGTTCCCTTTAGGGGTATACGTAATCGGGCGTTCCCTGGTATCTGCTTCAATGCAGGCCCGGACTGCTCCAAATGAAGTTTTCTGCAATTCTATAAACCCATAGGGTCAAACTACGAGAAAATATCCACAAAACCGTCCGCTTCAATTTTTCCCCATTTTCCTTGTATAGGGGTATACGTAATCGGGCGTCCCCTAGTATCTGCTTCAATGCAGGCCTGGACAGCTCCAAATGAAGTTTTCGGCAATTCTGTAAACCCATAGGGTCAAGCTACGAGAAAATATCCACAAAATGGCCCGCTTCAGTTTTTCCCCATTTTCCTTGTATAGCTCCCTTTAAAGGTAAACGTAATAGGGCGTCGCCTGGTATGTGCTCCGATTCAGGCACGGACAACCACAAATGATCTTTTCTGCAATTCTATAAACCCATAGGGTCAAGCTACGAGAAATTATCCACAAAACGACCCGCCTCAACTTCCCCATTTTCCTTGTATAGCTCCCTTTAGAGGTATACGTAATCGGGCGTCCCCTGGTATCTGCTTCAATGCAGGCCCAGACAACTCCAAATGATGTTTTCTGCAATTCTGTAAACCCATAGGGTCAAGCTACGAGAAAATATCCACAAAACCGTCCGCTTCAATTTTTCCCCATTTTCCTTGTATAGCTCCTTTTAGGGGTATACGTAATCGGGCTTCCCCTGGTATCTGCTTCAATGCAGGCCCGGACAGCTCCAAATGAAGTTTTCTACAATCTATAAACCCATAGGGTCAAACTAAGAGAAAATATCCACAAAACGGCCCGCTTCAGTTTTTCCCCATTTTCCTTGTATAGCTCCCTTTAGAGGTAAACGTAATAGGGCGCCCCCTGGTATGTGCTCCGATTCAGGCACGGACAACCCCCAATGATCTTTTTTGCAATTCTATAAACCCATAGGGTCAAGCTACGAGAAATTATCCACAAAACGGCCCGCCTCAACTTCCCCATTTTCCTTGTATAGATCCCTTTAGAGGAATACGTAATCGGGCGTCCCCAGGTATCTGCTTCAATGCAGGCCCAGACAGCTCCAAATGAAGTTTTCTGCAATTCTGTAAACCCATAGGGTCAAGCTACGAGAAAATATCCACAAAACCGTCCGCTTCAATTTTTCGCCATTTTCCTTGTATAGTTCCCTTTAGGGGTATACGTAATCGGGCGTTCCCTGGTATCTGCTTCAATGCAGGCCCGGACTGCTCCAAATGAAGTTTTCTGCAATTCTATAAACCCATAGGGTCAAGCTACGAGAAAATATCCACAAAACCGTCCGCTTCAATTTTTCCCCATTTTCCTTGTATAGGGGTATACGTAATCGGGCGTCCCCTAGTATCTGCTTCAATGCAGGCCTGGACAGCTCCAAATGAAGTTTTCGGCAATTCTGTAAACCCATAGGGTCAAGCTACGAGAAAATATCCACAAAATGGCCCGCTTCAGTTTTTCCCCATTTTCCTTGTATAGCTCCCTTTAGAGGTAAACGTAATAGGGCGTCCCCTGGTATGTGCTCCGATTTAGGCACGGACAACCACAAATGATCTTTTCTGCAATTCTATAAACCCATAGGGTCAAGCTACGAGAAATTATCCACAAAACGACCCGCCTCAACTTCCCCATTTTCCTTGTATAGCTCCCTTTAGAGGTAAACGTAATAGGGCGTCCCCTGGTATGTGCTCCGATTCAGGCACGGACAACCCCCAATGATCTTTTTTGCAATTCTATAAACCCATAGGGTCAAGCTACGAGAAATTATCCACAAAACGGCCCGCCTCAACTTCCCCATTTTCCTTGTATAGATCCCTTTAGAGGTATACGTAATCGGGCGTCCCCAGGTATCTGCTTCAATGCAGGCCCAGACAGCTCCAAATGAAGTTTTCTGCAATTCTGTAAACCCATAGGGTCAAGCTACGAGAAAATATCCACAAAACGGCCCGCTTCAATTTTTCCCCATTTTCCTTGTATAGCTCCCTTTAGAGGTATACGTAATCGGGCGTCCCCTGGTATCTGGTTCAATGCGGGCCCGGACAACTCCAAATGAAGTTTTCTGCAATTCTATAAACCCATAGGGTCAAACTACGAGAAAATATCCACAAAACGGCCCGCTTTAGTTTTTCCCCATTTCCTTGTATAGCTCCCTTTAGGGGTATACGTAATCGGGTTTCCCCTGGTATCTGCTTCAATGCAGGCCCGGACAGCTCCAAATGAAGTTTTCTGCAATTCTATAAACCCATAGGGTCAAACTACGAGAAAATATCCACAAAACCGTCCGCTTCAATTTTTCCCCATTTTCCTTGTATAGGGGTATACGTAATCGGGCGTCCCCTAGTATCTGCTTCAATGCAGGCCTGGACAGCTCCAAATGAAGTTTTCGGCAATTCTGTAAACCCATAGGGTCAAGCTACGAGAAAATATCCACAAAATGGCCCGCTTCAGTTTTTCCCCATTTTCCTTGTATAGCTCCCTTTAAAGGTAAACGTAATAGGGCGTCCCCTGGTATGTGCTCCGATTCAGGCACGGACAACCACAAATGATCTTTTCTGCAATTCTATAAACCCATAGGGTCAAGCTACGAGAAATTATCCACAAAACGACCCGCCTCAACTTCCCCATTTTCCTTGTATAGCTCCCTTTAGAGGTATACGTAATCGGGCGTCCCCTGGTATCTGCTTCAATGCAGGCCCAGACAACTCCAAATGATGTTTTCTGCAATTCTGTAAACCCATAGGGTCAAGCTACGAGAAAATATCCACAAAACCGTCCGCTTCAATTTTTCCCCATTTTCCTTGTATAGCTCCTTTTAGGGGTATACGTAATCGGGCTTCCCCTGGTATCTGCTTCAATGCAGGCCCGGACAGCTCCAAATGAAGTTTTCTACAATTCTATAAACCCATAGGGTCAAACTAAGAGAAAATATCCTCAAAACGGCCCGCTTCAGTTTTTCCCCATTTTCCTTGTATAGCTCCCTTTAGAGGTAAACGTAATAGGGCGCCCCCTGGTATGTGCTCCGATTCAGGCACGGACAACCCCCAATGATCTTTTTTGCAATTCTATAAACCCATAGGGTCAAGCTACGAGAAATTATCCACAAAACGGCCCGCCTCAACTTCCCCATTTTCCTTGTATAGATCCCTTTAGAGGAATACGTAATCGGGCGTCCCCAGGTATCTGCTTCAATGCAGGCCCAGACAGCTCCAAATGAAGTTTTCTGCAATTCTGTAAACCCATAGGGTCAAGCTACGAGAAAATATCCACAAAACCGTCCGCTTCAATTTTTCGCCATTTTCCTTGTATAGTTCCCTTTAGGGGTATACGTAATCGGGCGTTCCCTGGTATCTGCTTCAATGCAGGCCCGGACTGCTCCAAATGAAGTTTTCTGCAATTCTATAAACCCATAGGGTCAAGCTACGAGAAAATATCCACAAAACCGTCCGCTTCAATTTTTCCCCATTTTCCTTGTATAGGGGTATACGTAATCGGGCGTCCCCTAGTATCTGCTTCAATGCAGGCCTGGACAGCTCCAAATGAAGTTTTCGGCAATTCTGTAAACCCATAGGGTCAAGCTACGAGAAAATATCCACAAAATGGCCCGCTTCAGTTTTTCCCCATTTTCCTTGTATAGCTCCCTTTAGAGGTAAACGTAATAGGGCGTCCCCTGGTATGTGCTCCGATTCAGGCACGGACAACCACAAATGATCTTTTCTGCAATTCTATAAACCCATAGGGTCAAGCTACGAGAAATTATCCACAAAACGACCCGCCTCAACTTCCCCATTTTCCTTGTATAGCTCCCTTTAGAGGTAAACGTAATAGGGCGTCCCCTGGTATGTGCTCCGATTCAGGCACGGACAACCCCCAATGATCTTTTTTGCAATTCTATAAACCCATAGGGTCAAGCTACGAGAAATTATCCACAAAACGGCCCGCCTCAACTTCCCCATTTTCCTTGTATAGATCCCTTTAGAGGTATACGTAATCGGGCGTCCCCAGGTATCTGCTTCAATGCAGGCCCAGACAGCTCCAAATGAAGTTTTCTGCAATTCTGTAAACCCATAGGGTCAAGCTACGAGAAAATATCCACAAAACGGCCTGCTTCAATTTTTCCCCATTTTCCTTGTATAGCTCCCTTTAGAGGTATACGTAATCGGGCGTCCCCTGGTATCTGGTTCAATGCAGGCCCGGACAACTCCAAATGAAGTTTTCTGCAATTCTATAAACCCATAGGGTCAAACTACGAGAAAATATCCACAAAACGGCCCGCTTTAGTTTTTCCCCATTTCCTTGTATAGCTCCCTTTAGGGGTATACGTAATCGGGTTTCCCCTGGTATCTGCTTCAATGCAGGCCCGGACAGCTCCAAATGAAGTTTTCTGCAATTCTATAAACCCATAGGGTCAAACTACGAGAAAATATCCACAAAACGGCCCGCTTCAATTTTTCCCCATTTTTATTGTATAGCTCCCTTTAGAAATATACATAATCGGGCGTCCCCTGGTAGCTGCTCCAATTCAGACCCAGACAGCTCCAAAGGAATTTTTCTACAATTCAATAAACCCATAGGGTCAAGCTACGAGAAAATATCCATAAAACGCCCCTTTTCAATTTTTTCCCCATTTTCCTTGTATAACTCCCTTTAGAGGTAAAGGTAATCAGGCGTCCCTTGGTATCTGCTCCGATTCAGGCACGGACAGCCCCAAATGAACTTTTCTGCAATTCGGGAAACCCATAGGGTCGATTTCGACCACATCCTGGCATGATTAACATATTATCATAATATACATGAACTTTGACCACTTTTTGGTATCCTCATATACCAGTTTCATCAGAGTCAATTTCGGTTTAAGTTTAGCCAAACAAACCAATTTAAGTCAATTTCCACCACATTAGAGTGGATTTCGACCACTTCTTGTCATGATTAACATATTATCATAAAATACATCAACTATGACCATTTTTTGGGGTCCTCCAATAACAGTTTCATCTGAGTCAATTTCGGCTCTAGTTTGGCCAAAGTAACCAATTTAAGTCACTTTCCACCACTTTAGATTGGATTTCGACCACATCCTGGCATGATTAACATATTATCATAATATACATGAACTTTGACCACTTTTTGGGATACTCATATACCAGTTTCATTCGAGTCAATTTCGATTTTAGTTTGGCCAAACAAACCAGTTTAAGTCAATTTCCACCACATTAGAGTGGATTTCGACCACTTCCTGGCTTGATTAACATATTATCAGAATTTACATCAACTATGACCATTTTTTGGGGTCCTCCAATAACAGTTTCACCCGAGTCAATTTCAGCTCTAGTTTGGCCAAACTAACCAATTTAAGTCTCTTTCCACCACTTTAGAGTGGATTTCGACCACATCCTGGCATGATTAACATATTATCATAATATACTTGAACTTTGACCAATTTTTGGGATCCTAATATACCCATTTCATCCAAGTCAATTTTGGTTTTAGTTTAGCCAAACAAACCAATTTAAGTCAATTTCCACCACATTAGAGTGGATTTCGACCACTTCTTGGCATGATTAACATATTATCATAAAATACATCAACTATGACCATTTTAGGGGGTCCTCCAATAACAGTTTCATCTGAGTCAATTTCGGCTCTAGTTTGGCCAAAGTAACCAATTTAAGTCACTTTCCACCACATTAGAGTGGATTTCGACCACATCCTAGAATGATTAATATATTATGATAATTTACATCAACTTTTAACACTTTTTGGGGTCCTCTGATACCAGTTTCATCCAAGTCAATTATAGCTCTAGTTTGGCTAAACTAACCAATTTAAGTAACTTTCCACCACATTAGAGTGGAATTCGAGCACATCCTGGCATGATTATCATATTATCATAATTTACATCAACTTTGACCACTTTTCGGGGTCCTCTGATACCAGTTCCATCCGAGTCAATTTCGGCTCTAGTTTGGCCAACTCACCAATTTAAGTCACTTTCCACCACATTAGAGTGGATTTCGACCACATCCTGGCATGATTAACATAATATCATAATATACATGAACTTTGACCACTTTTTGGGATCCTCATATACCAGTTTTATCCGAGTCAATTTCGGTTTTAGTTTAGCCAAACAAACCAATTTAAGTCAATTTCCACCACAGTAGAGTGGATTTCGACCACTTCTTGTCATGATTAATATATTATCATAAAATACATCAACTATGACCATTTTTTGGGGTCCTCCAATAAAAGTTTCATCCGAGTCAATTTCGGCTCTAGTTTGGCCAAAGTAACCAATTTAAGTCACTTTCCACCACTTTAGATTGGATTTCGACCACATCCTGGCATGATTAACATAATATCATAATATACATGAACTTTGACCACTTTTTGGGATTCTCATATACCAGTTTCATCCGAGTCAATTTCGGTTTTAGTTTAGCCAAACAAACCAATTTAAGTCAATTTCCACCACATTAGAGTGGATTTCGACCACTTCTTATCATGATTAACATATTATCATAGAATACATCAACTATGACCATTTTTTGGGGTCCTCCAATAACAGTTTCATCCGAGTCAATTTCGGATCTAGTTTAGCCAAAGTAACCAATTTAAATCACTTTCCACCACTTTAGATTGGATTTCGACCACATCCTGGCATGATTAACATATTATCATAATATACATGAACTTTGACCACTTTTTGGGATCCTTATATACCAGTTTCATCCGAGTCAATTTCGATTTTAGTTTGGCCAAATAAACCAATTTAAGTCACTTTCCACCACTTTAGAGTGGATTTCGACCACATCCTGGCATGATTAACATATTATCATAATATACTTGAACTTTGACCAGTTTTTGGGATCCTCATATACCAGTTTTATCCTAGTCAATTTCGGTTTTAGTTTAGCCAAACAAACCAATTTAAGTCAATTTCCACTACATTAGAGTGGATTTCGACCACTTCTTGGCATGATTAACATATTATCAGAAAATACATCAACTATGACTATTTTTGGGGGTTCTCCAATAAAAGATTCATCCGAGTCAATTTCGGTTTTAGTTTAGCCAAACAAACCAATTTAAGTCAATTTCCACCACATTAGAGTGGATTTCGACCACTTCTTGTCATGATTAATATATTATCATAAAATACATCAACTATGACCATTTTTTGGGGACCTCCAATAACAGTTTCATCCGAGTCAATTTCGGCTCTAGTTTGGCCAAAGTAACCAATTTAAGTCACTTTCCACCACTTTAGATTGGATTTCGACCACATCCTGGCATGATTAACATATTATCATAATATACTTGAACTTTGACCACTTTTTGGGATCCTCATATACCCGTTTCATCCAAGTCAATTTCGGTTTTAGTTTAGCCAAAGAAACCAATTTAAGTCAATTTCCACCACATTAGAGTGGATTTCGACCACTTCTTGGCATGATTAACATATTATCATAAAATACATCAACTATGACCATTTTTGGGGGTCCTCCAATAACAGTTTCATCCGAGTCAATTTCGGCTCTAGTTTGGCCAAAGTAACCAATTTAAGTCACTTTCCACCACAGTAGAGTGGATTTCCACCACATCCTGGCATGATTAATATATTATGATAATTTACATCAACTTTGACCACTTTTTGGGGTCCTCTGATACCAGTTTCATCCAAGTCAATTATGGTTCTAGTTTGGCTAAACTAACTAATTTAAGTAACTTTCCACCACATTAGGTTGGCATTCGAGCACATCCTAGCATGATTATCACATTATCATAATTTACATCAACTTTGACCACTTTTTGGGGTCCTCTGATACCAGTTTCATCCGAGTCAATTTCGGCTCTAGTTTGGCCAACTCACCAATTTAAGTCACTTTCCACCATATTAGAGTGGATTTCGACCACATCCTGGCATGATTAACATAATATCATAATATACATGAACTTTGACCACTTTTTGGGATCCTCATATACCAATTTCATCCGAGTCAATTTCGGTTTTAGTTTAGCCAAACAAACCAATTTAAGTCTATTTCCACCACATTAGAGTGGATTTCGACCACTTCTTGTCATGATTAACATATTATCATAGAATACATCAACTATGACCATTTTTTGGGGTCCTCCAATAACAGTTTCATCCGAGTCAATTTCGGATCTAGTTTAGCCAAAGTAACCAATTTAAGTCACTTTCCACCACTTTAGATTGGATTTCGACCACATCCTGGCATGATTAACATATTATCATAATATACATGAACTTTGACCACTTTTTGGGATCCTGATATACCAGTTTCATCCGAGTAAATTTTGATTTTAGTTTGGCCAAATAAACCAGTTTAAGTCACTTTCCACCACTTTAGAGTGGATTTCGACCACATCCTGGCATGATTAACATATTATCATAATATACTTGAACTTTGACCAGTTTTTGGGATCCTCATATACCAGTTTCATCCTAGTCAATTTCGGTTTTAGTTTAGCCAAACAAACCAATTTAAGTCAATTTCCACCACATTAGAGTGGATTTCGACCACTTCTTGGCATGATTAACATATTATCAGAAAATACATCAACTATGACTATTTTTGGGGGTCCTCCAATAAAAGATTCATCCGAGTCAATTTCGGTTTTAGTTTAGCCAAACAAACCAATTTAAGTCAATTTCCACCACATTAGAGTGGATTTCGACCACTTCATGTCATGATTAATATATTATCATAAAATACATCAACTATGACCATTTTTTGGGGTCCTCCAATAACAGTTTCATCCGAGTCAATTTCGGCTCTAGTTTGGCCAAACTAACCAATTTAAGTCACTTTCCACCACTTTAGATTGGATTTCGACCACATCCTGGCATGATTAACATAATATCATAATATAGATGAACTTCCACCACTTTTTGGGATTCTCATATACCAGTTTCATCCGAGTCAATTTCGGTTTTAGTTTAGCCAAACAAACCAATTTAAGTCAATTTCCACCACATTAGAGTGGATTTCGACCACTTCTTATCATGATTAACATATTATCATAGAATACATCAACTATGACCATTTTTTGGGGTCCTCCAATAACAGTTTCATCCGAGTCAATTTCGGATCTAGTTTAGCCAAAGTAACCAATTTAAATCACTTTCCACCACTTTAGATTGGATTTCGACCACATCCTGGCATGATTAACATATTATCATAATATACATGAACTTTGACCACTTTTTGGGATCCTTATATACCAGTTTCATCCGAGTCAATTTCGATTTTAGTTTGGCCAAATAAACCAGTTTAAGTCACTTTCCACCACTTTAGAGTGGATTTCAACCACATCCTGGCATGATTAACATATTATCATAATATACTTGAACTTTGACCAGTTTTTGGGATCCTCATATACCAGTTTCATCCTAGTCAATTTCGGTTTTAGTTTAGCCAAACAAACCAATTTAAGTCAATTTCCACTACATTAGAGTGGATTTCGACCACTTCTTGGCATGATTAACATATTATCAGAAAATACATCAACTATGACTATTTTTGGGGGTTCTCCAATAAAAGATTCATCCGAGTCAATTTCGGTTTTAGTTTAGCCAAACAAACCAATTTAAGTCAATTTCCACCACATTAGAGTGGATTTCGACCACTTCTTGTCATGATTAATATATTATCATAAAATACATCAACTATGACCATTTTTTGGGGACCTCCAATAACAGTTTCATCCGAGTCAATTTCGGCTCTAGTTTGGCCAAAGTAACCAATTTAAGTCACTTTCCACCACTTTAGATTGGATTTCGACCACATCCTGGCATGATTAACATATTATCATAATATACTTGAACTTTGACCACTTTTTGGGATCCTCATATACCCGTTTCATCCAAGTCAATTTCGGTTTTAGTTTAGCCAAAGAAACCAATTTAAGTCAATTTCCACCACATTAGAGTGGATTTCGACCACTTCTTGGCATGATTAACATATTATCATAAAATACATCAACTATGACCATTTTTGGGGGTCCTCCAATAACAGTTTCATCCGAGTCAATTTCGGCTCTAGTTTGGCCAAAGTAACCAATTTAAGTCACTTTCCACCACAGTAGAGTGGATTTCGACCACATCCTGGCATGATTAATATATTATGATAATTTACATCAACTTTGACCACTTTTTGGGGTCCTCTGATACCAGTTTCATCCAAGTCAATTATGGTTCTAGTTTGGCTAAACTAACTAATTTAAGTAACTTTCCACCACATTAGGTTGGCATTCGAGCACATCCTAGCATGATTATCACATTATCATAATTTACATCAACTTTGACCACTTTTTGGGGTCCTCTGATACCAGTTTCATCCGAGTCAATTTCGGCTCTAGTTTGGCCAACTCACCAATTTAAGTCACTTTCCACCATATTAGAGTGGATTTCGACCACATCCTGGCATGATTAACATAATATCATAATATACATGAACTTTGACCACTTTTTGGGATCCTCATATACCAATTTCATCCGAGTCAATTTCGGTTTTAGTTTAGCCAAACAAACCAATTTAAGTCTATTTCCACCACATTAGAGTGGATTTCGACCACTTCTTATCATGATTAACATATTATCATAGAATACATCAACTATCACCATTTTTTGGGGTCCTCCAATAACAGTTTCATCCGAGTCAATTTCGGATCTAGTTTAGCCAAAGTAACCAATTTAAGTCACTTTCCACCACTTTAGATTGGATTTCGACCACATCCTGGCATGATTAACATATTATCATAATATACATGAACTTTGACCACTTTTTGGGATCCTGATATACCAGTTTCATCCGAGTAAATTTTGATTTTAGTTTGGCCAAATAAACCAGTTTAAGTCACTTTCCACCACTTTAGAGTGGATTTCGACCACATCCTGGCATGATTAACATATTATCATAATATACTTGAACTTTGACCAGTTTTTGGGATCCTCATATACCAGTTTCATCCTAGTCAATTTCGGTTTTAGTTTAGCCAAACAAACCAATATAAGTCAATTTCCACCACATTAGAGTGGATTTCGACCACTTCTTGGCATGATTAACATATTATCAGAAAATACATCAACTATGACTATTTTTGGGGGTCCTCCAATAAAAGATTCATCCGAGTCAATTTCGGTTTTAGTTTAGCCAAACAAACCAATTTAAGTCAATTTCCACCACATTAGAGTGGATTTCGACCACTTCATGTCATGATTAATATATTATCATAAAATACATCAACTATGACCATTTTTTGGGGTCCTCCAATAACAGTTTCATCCGAGTCAATTTCGGCTCTAGTTTGGCCAAACTAACCAATTTAAGTCACTTTCCACCACTTTAGATTGGATTTCGACCACATCCTGGCATGATTAACATAATATCATAATATAGATGAACTTCGACCACTTTTTGGGATTCTCATATACCAGTTTCATCCGAGTCAATTTCGGTTTTAGTTTAGCCAAACAAACCAATTTAAGTCAATTTCCACCACATTAGAGTGGATTTCGACCACTTCTTATCATGATTAACATATTATCATAGAATACATCAACTATGACCATTTTTTGGGGTCCTCCAATAACAGTTTCATCCGAGTCAATTTCGGATCTAGTTTAGCCAAAGTAACCAATTTAAATCACTTTCCACCACTTTAGATTGGATTTCGACCACATCCTGGCATGATTAACATATTATCATAATATACATGAACTTTGACCACTTTTTGGGATCCTTATATACCAGTTTCATCCGAGTCAATTTCGATTTTAGTTTGGCCAAATAAACCAGTTTAAGTCACTTTCCACCACTTTAGAGTGGATTTCGACCACATCCTGGCATGATTAACATATTATCATAATATACTTGAACTTTGACCAGTTTTTGGGATCCTCATATACCAGTTTCATCCTAGTCAATTTCGGTTTTAGTTTAGCCAAACAAACCAATTTAAGTCAATTTCCACTACATTAGAGTGGATTTCGACCACTTCTTGGCATGATTAACATATTATCAGAAAATACATCAACTATGACTATTTTTGGGGGTTCTCCAATAAAAGATTCATCCGAGTCAATTTCGGTTTTAGTTTAGCCAAACAAACCAATTTAAGTCAATTTCCACCACATTAGAGTGGATTTCGACCACTTCTTGTCATGATTAATATATTATCATAAAATACATCAACTATGACCATTTTTTGGGGACCTCCAATAACAGTTTCATCCGAGTCAATTTCGGCTCTAGTTTGGCCAAAGTAACCAATTTAAGTCACTTTCCACCACTTTAGATTGGATTTCGACCACATCCTGGCATGATTAACATATTATCATAATATACTTGAACTTTGACCAATTTTTGGGATCCTCATATACCCGTTTCATCCAAGTCAATTTCGGTTTTAGTTTAGCCAAAGAAACCAATTTAAGTCAATTTCCACCACATTAGAGTGGATTTCGACCACTTCTTGGCGTGATTAACATATTATCATAAAATACATCAACTATGATCATTTTTGGGGGTCCTCCAATAACAGTTTCATCCGAGTCAATTTCGGCTCTAGTTTGGCCAAAGTAACCAATTTAAGTCACTTTCCACCACAGTAGAGTGGATTTCGACCACATCCCGGCATGATTAATATATTATGATAATTTACATCAACTTTGACCACTTTTTGGGGTCCTCTGATACCAGTTTCATCCAAGTCAATTATGGTTCTAGTTTGGCTAAACTAACTAATTTAAGTAACTTTCCACCACATTAGGTTGGCATTCGAGCACATCCTAGCATGATTATCACATTATCATAATTTACATCAACTTTGACCACTTTTTGGGGTCCTCTGATACCAGTTTCATCCGAGTCAATTTCGGCTCTAGTTTGGCCAACTCACCAATTTAAGTCACTTTCCACCATATTAGAGTGGATTTCGACCACATCCTGGCATGATTAACATAATATCATAATATACATGAACTTTGACCACTTTTTGGGATCCTCATATACCAATTTCATCCGAGTCAATTTCGGTTTTAGTTTAGCCAAACAAACCAATTTAAGTCTATTTCCACCACATTAGAGTGGATTTCGACCACTTCTTATCATGATTAACATATTATCATAGAATACATCAACTATGACCATTTTTTGGGGTCCTCCAATAACAGTTTCATCCGAGTCAATTTCGGATCTAGTTTAGCCAAAGTAACCAATTTAAGTCACTTTCCACCACTTTAGATTGGATTTCGACCACATCCTGGCATGATTAACATATTATCATAATATACATGAACTTTGACCACTTTTTGGGATCCTGATATACCAGTTTCATCCGAGTAAATTTCGATTTTAGTTTGGCCAAATAAACCAGTTTAAGTCACTTTCCACCACTTTAGAGTGGATTTCGACCACATCCTGGCATGATTAACATATTATCATAATATACTTGAACTTTGACCAGTTTTTGGGATCCTCATATACCAGTTTCATCCTAGTCAATTTCAGTTTTAGTTTAGCCAAACAAACCAATTTAAGTCAATTTCCACCACATTAGAGTGGATTTCGACCACTTCTTGGCATGATTAACATATTATCAGAAAATACATCAACTATGACTATTTTTGGGGGTCCTCCAATAAAAGATTCATCCGAGTCAATTTCGGTTTTAGTTTAGCCAAACAAACCAATTTAAGTCAATTTCCACCACATTAGAGTGGATTTCGACCACTTCATGTCATGATTAATATATTATCATAAAATACATCAACTATGACCATTTTTTGGGGTCCTCCAATAACAGTTTCATCCGAGTCAATTTCGGCTCTAGTTTGGCCAAACTAACCAATTTAAGTCACTTTCCACCACTTTAGATTGGATTTCGACCACATCCTGGCATGATTAACATATTATCATAATATACTTGAACTTTGACCACTTTTTGGGATCCTCATATACCCGTTTCATCCAAGTCAATTTCGGTTTTAGTTTAGCCAAAGAAACCAATTTAAGTCAATTTCCACCACATTAGAGTGGATTTCGACCACTTCTTGGCGTGATTAACATATTATCATAAAATACATCAACTATGATCATTTTTGGGGGTCCTCCAATAACAGTTTCATCCGAGTCAATTTCGGCTCTAGTTTGGCCAAAGTAACCAATTTAAGTCACTTTCCACCACAGTAGAGTGGATTTCGACCACATCCCGGCATGATTAATATATTATGATAATTTACATCAACTTTGACCACTTTTTGGGGTCCTCTGATACCAGTTTCATCCAAGTCAATTATGGTTCTAGTTTGGCTAAACTAACTAATTTAAGTAACTTTCCACCACATTAGGTTGGCATTCGAGCACATCCTAGCATGATTATCACATTATCATAATTTACATCAACTTTGACCACTTTTTGGGGTCCTCTGATACCAGTTTCATCCGAGTCAATTTCGGCTCTAGTTTGGCCAACTCACCAATTTAAGTCACTTTCCACCATATTAGAGTGGATTTCGACCACATCCTGGCATGATTAACATAATATCATAATATACATGAACTTTGACCACTTTTTGGGATCCTCATATACCAATTTCATCCGAGTCAATTTCGGTTTTAGTTTAGCCAAACAAACCAATTTAAGTCTATTTCCACCACATTAGAGTGGATTTCGACCACTTCTTATCATGATTAACATATTATCATAGAATACATCAACTATGACCATTTTTTGGGGTCCTCCAATAACAGTTTCATCCGAGTCAATTTCGGATCTAGTTTAGCCAAAGTAACCAATTTAAGTCACTTTCCACCACTTTAGATTGGATTTCGACCACATCCTGGCATGATTAACATATTATCATAATATACATGAACTTTGACCACTTTTTGGGATCCTGATATACCAGTTTCATCCGAGTAAATTTCGATTTTAGTTTGGCCAAATAAACCAGTTTAAGTCACTTTCCACCACTTTAGAGTGGATTTCGACCACATCCTGGCATGATTAACATATTATCATAATATACTTGAACTTTGACCAGTTTTTGGGATCCTCATATACCAGTTTCATCCTAGTCAATTTCAGTTTTAGTTTAGCCAAACAAACCAATTTAAGTCAATTTCCACCACATTAGAGTGGATTTCGACCACTTCTTGGCATGATTAACATATTATCAGAAAATACATCAACTATGACTATTTTTGGGGGTCCTCCAATAAAAGATTCATCCGAGTCAATTTCGGTTTTAGTTTAGCCAAACAAACCAATTTAAGTCAATTTCCACCACATTAGAGTGGATTTCGACCACTTCATGTCATGATTAATATATTATCATAAAATACATCAACTATGACCATTTTTTGGGGTCCTCCAATAACAGTTTCATCCGAGTCAATTTCGGCTCTAGTTTGGCCAAACTAACCAATTTAAGTCACTTTCCACCACTTTAGATTGGATTTCGACCACATCCTGGCATGATTAACATATTATCATAATATACTTGAACTTTGACCACTTTTTGGGATCCTCATATACCCGTTTCATCCAAGTCAATTTCGGTTTTAGTTTAGCCAAAGAAACCAATTTAAGTCAATTTCCACCACATTAGAGTGGATTTCGACCACTTCTTGGCATGATTAACATATTATCATAAAATACATCAACTATGACAATTTTTGGGGGTCCTCCAATAACAGTTTCATCCGAGTCAATTTCGGCTCTAGTTTGGCCAAAGTAACCAATTTAAGTCACTTTCCACCACAGTAGAGTGGATTTCGACCACATCCTGGCATGATTAATATATTATCATAATTTACATCAACTTTGACCACTTTTTGGGGTCCTCTGATACTAGTTTCATCCAAGTCAATTATGGTTCTAGTTTGGCTAAACTAACCAATTTAAGTAACTTTCCACCACATTAGGTTGGCATTCGAGCACATCCTGGCATGATTATCATATTATCATAATTTACATCAACTTTGACCACTTTTTGGGGTCCTCTGATACCAGTTCCATCCGAGTCAATTTCGGCTCTAGTTTGGCCAACTCACCAATTTAAGTCACTTTCCACCATATTAGAGTGGATTTCGACCACATCCTGGCATGATTAACATAATATCATAATATACATGAACTTTGACCACTTTTTGGGATCCTCATATACCAATTTCATCCGAGTCAATTTCGGTTTTATTTTAGCCAAACAAACCAATTTAAGTCTATTTCCACCACATTAGAGTGGATTTCGACCACTTCTTATCATGATTAACATATTATCATAGAATACATCAACTATGACCATTTTTTGGGGTCCTCCAATAACAGTTTCATCCGAGTCAATTTCGGATCTAGTTTAGCCAAAGTAACCAATTTAAGTCACTTTCCACCACTTTAGATTGGATTTCGACCACATCCTGGCATGATTAACATATTATCATAATATACATGAACTTTGACCACTTTTTGGGATCCTTATATACCAGTTTCATCCGAGTCAATTTCGGTTTTAGTTTCGCCAAATAAACCAGTTTAAGTCAATTTCCACCACATTAGAGTGGATTTCGACCACA
Organism: Heracleum sosnowskyi; assembly: GCA_030848705.1. Lineage (NCBI taxonomy): Eukaryota > Viridiplantae > Streptophyta > Magnoliopsida > Apiales > Apiaceae > Heracleum > Heracleum sosnowskyi. Next base: position 53,201,167 of record CM061236.1, read on the forward strand.
TCCTGGCATGATTAACATATTATCATAATATACATGAACTTTGACCACTTTTTGGGATACTCATATACCAGTTTCATCCTAGTCAATTTCGGTTTTAGTTTGGCCAAACAAACCAATTTATGTCAATTTCCACCAAATTAGAGTGTATTTCGACCACTATGATTAACATATTATCAGAATTTACATCAACTATGACCATTTTCTGGGGTCCTCCAATAACAGTTTCACCCGAGTCAATTTCGGTTCTAGTTTGGCCAAACTAACCAATTTAAGTCACTTTCCACCACTTTAGAGTGGATTTCGACCACATCCTGGCATGATTAACATATTATCATAATATACTTGAACTTTGACCAATTTTTGGGATCCTCATATACCCGTTTCATCCAAGACAATTTCGGTTTTAGTTTAGCCAAACAAACCAATTTAAGTCAATTTCCACCACATTAGAGTGGATATCGACCACTTCTTGGCATGAATAACATATTATCATAAAATACATCAACTATGACCATTTTAGGGGGTCCTCCAATAACAGTTTCATCTGAGTCAATTTCGGCTCTAGTTTGGCCAAAGTAACCAATTTAAGTCACTTTCCACCACATTAGAGTGGATTTCGACCACATCCTAGCATGATTAATATATTATGATAATTTACATCAACTTTTACCACTTTTTGGGGTCCTCTGATACCAGTTTCATCCAAGTCAATTATGGCTCTGGTTTGGCTAAACTAACCAATTTAAGTAACTTTCCACCACATTAGAGTGGAATTCGAGCACATCCTGGCATGATTATCATATTATTATAATTTACATCAACTTTGACCACTTTTTGGGGTCCTCTGATACCAGTTCCATCCGAGTCAATTTCGGCTCTAGTTTGGCCAACTCACCAATTTAAGTCACTTTCCACCACATTAGAGTGGATTTCGACCACATCCTGGCATGATTAACATAATAATATCATAATATACATGAACTTTGACCACTTTTTGGGATCCTCATATACCAGTTTTATGCGAGTCAATTTCGGTTTTAGTTTAGCCAAACAAACCAATTTAAGTCAATTTCCACCACATTAGAGTGGATTTCGACCACTTCTTGTCATGATTAATATATTATCATAAAATACATCAACTATGACCATTTTTTGGGGTCCTCCAATAATAGTTTCATCCGAGTCAATTTCGGCTCTAGTTTGGCCAAAGTAACCAATTTAAGTCACTTTCCACCGCTTTAGATTGGATTTCGACCACATCCTGGCATGATTAACATATTATCATAATATACTTGAACTTTGACCACTTTTTGGGATCCTCATATACCCGTTTCATCCAAGTCAATTTCGGTTTTAGTTTAGCCAAAGAAACCAATTTAAGTCAATTTCCACCACATTAGAGTGGATTTCAACCACTTCTTGGCATGATTAACATATTATCATAAAATACATCAACTATGACCATTTTTGGGGGTCCTCCAATAACAGTTTCATCCGAGTCAATTTCGGCTCTAGTTTGGCCAAAGTAACCAATTTAAGTCACTTTCCACCACAGTAGAGTGGATTTCGACCACATCTTGACATGATTAATATATTATCATAATTTACATCGACTTTGACCACTTTTTGGGGTCCTCTGATACCAGTTTCATCCAAGTCAATTATGGTTCTAGTTTGGCTAAACTAACCAATTTAAGTAACTTTCCACCACATTAGGTTGGCATTCGAGCACATCCTGGCATGATTATCATATTATCATAATTTACATCAACTTTGACCACTTTTTGGGGTCCTCTAATACCAGTTCCATCCGAGTCAATTTCGTCTCTAGTTTGGCCAACTCACCAATTTAAGTCACTTTCCACCATATTAGAGTGGATTTCGACCACATCCTGGCATGATTAACATAATATCATAATATACATGAACTTTGACCACATTTTGGGATCCTCATATACCAGTTTCATCCGAGTCAATTTCTGTTTTAGTTTAGCCAAACAAACCAATTTAAGTCAATTTCCACCACATTAGAGTGGATTTCGACCACTTCTTATCATGATTAACATATTATCATAGAATACTTCAACTATGACCATTTTTTGGGGTCCTCCAATAACAGTTTCATCCGAGTCAATTTCGGATCTAGTTTAGCCAAAGTAACCAATTTAAGTCACTTTCCACCACTTTAGATTGGATTTCGACCACATCCTGGCATGTTTAACATATTATCATAATATACATGAACTTTGACCACTTTTTGGGATCCTTATATACCAGTTTCATCCGAGTCAATTTCGGTTTTAGTTTCGCCAAATAAACCAGTTTAAGTCAATTTCCACCACATTAGAGTGGATTTCGACCACATCCTGGCATGATTAACATATTATCATAATATACATGAACTTTGACCACTTTTTGGGATACTCATATACCAGTTTCATCCTAGTCAATTTCGGTTTTAGTTTGGCCAAACAAACCAATTTATGTCAATTTCCACCAAATTAGAGTGTATTTCGACCACTATGATTAACATATTATCAGAATTTACATCAACTATGACCATTTTCTGGGGTCCTCCAATAACAGTTTCACCCGAGTCAATTTCGGTTCTAGTTTGGCCAAACTAACCAATTTAAGTCACTTTCCACCACTTTAGAGTGGATTTCGACCACATCCTGGCATGATTAACATATTATCATAATATACTTGAACTTTGACCAATTTTTGGGATCCTCATATACCCGTTTCATCCAAGACAATTTCGGTTTTAGTTTAGCCAAACAAACCAATTTAAGTCAATTTCCACCACATTAGAGTGGATATCGACCACTTCTTGGCATGAATAACATATTATCATAAAATACATCAACTATGACCATTTTAGGGGGTCCTCCAATAACAGTTTCATCTGAGTCAATTTCGGCTCTAGTTTGGCCAAAGTAACCAATTTAAGTCACTTTCCACCACATTAGAGTGGATTTCGACCACATCCTAGCATGATTAATATATTATGATAATTTACATCAACTTTTACCACTTTTTGGGGTCCTCTGATACCAGTTTCATCCAAGTCAATTATGGCTCTGGTTTGGCTAAACTAACCAATTTAAGTAACTTTCCACCACATTAGAGTGGAATTCGAGCACATCCTGGCATGATTATCATATTATTATAATTTACATCAACTTTGACCACTTTTTGGGGTCCTCTGATACCAGTTCCATCCGAGTCAATTTCGGCTCTAGTTTGGCCAACTCACCAATTTAAGTCACTTTCCACCACATTAGAGTGGATTTCGACCACATCCTGGCATGATTAACATAATAATATCATAATATACATGAACTTTGACCACTTTTTGGGATCCTCATATACCAGTTTTATGCGAGTCAATTTCGGTTTTAGTTTAGCCAAACAAACCAATTTAAGTCAATTTCCACCACATTAGAGTGGATTTCGACCACTTCTTGTCATGATTAATATATTATCATAAAATACATCAACTATGACCATTTTTTGGGGTCCTCCAATAACAGTTTCATCCGAGTCAATTTCGGCTCTAGTTTGGCCAAAGTAACCAATTTAAGTCACTTTCCACCGCTTTAGATTGGATTTCGACCACATCCTGGCATGATTAACATATTATCATAATATACTTGAACTTTGACCACTTTTTGGGATCCTCATATACCCGTTTCATCCAAGTCAATTTCGGTTTTAGTTTAGCCAAAGAAACCAATTTAAGTCAATTTCCACCACATTAGAGTGGATTTCAACCACTTCTTGGCATGATTAACATATTATCATAAAATACATCAACTATGACCATTTTTGGGGGTCCTCCAATAACAGTTTCATCCGAGTCAATTTCGGCTCTAGTTTGGCCAAAGTAACCAATTTAAGTCACTTTCCACCACAGTAGAGTGGATTTCGACCACATCTTGACATGATTAATATATTATCATAATTTACATCGACTTTGACCACTTTTTGGGGTCCTCTGATACCAGTTTCATCCAAGTCAATTATGGTTCTAGTTTGGCTAAACTAACCAATTTAAGTAACTTTCCACCACATTAGGTTGGCATTCGAGCACATCCTGGCATGATTATCATATTATCATAATTTACATCAACTTTGACCACTTTTTGGGGTCCTCTAATACCAGTTCCATCCGAGTCAATTTCGTCTCTAGTTTGGCCAACTCACCAATTTAAGTCACTTTCCACCATATTAGAGTGGATTTCGACCACATCCTGGCATGATTAACATAATATCATAATATACATGAACTTTGACCACATTTTGGGATCCTCATATACCAGTTTCATCCGAGTCAATTTCTGTTTTAGTTTAGCCAAACAAACCAATTTAAGTCAATTTCCACCACATTAGAGTGGATTTCGACCACTTCTTATCATGATTAACATATTATCATAGAATACTTCAACTATGACCATTTTTTGGGGTCCTCCAATAACAGTTTCATCCGAGTCAATTTCGGATCTAGTTTAGCCAAAGTAACCAATTTAAGTCACTTTCCACCACTTTAGATTGGATTTCGACCATATCCTGGCATGATTAACATATTATCATAATATACATGAACTTTGACCACTTTTTGGGATCCTTATATACCAGTTTCATCCGAGTCAATTTCGGTTTTAGTTTGGCCAAATAAACCAGTTTAAGTCACTTTCCACCACTTTAGAGTGGATTTCGTCCACATCCTGGCATGATTAACATATTATCATAATATACTTGAACTTTGAACAGTTTTTGGGATCCTCATATACCAGTTTCATCCTAGTCAATTTCGGTTTTAGTTTAGCCAAACAAACCAATTTAAGTCAATTTTCACCACATTAGAGTGGATTTCGACCACTTCTTGGCATGATTAACATATTATCAGAAAATACATCAACTATGACTATTTTTGGGGGTCCTCCAATAAAAGTTTCATCCGAGTCAATTTCGGCTCTTGTTTGGCCAAAGTCACCAATTTAAGTCACTTTCCACCACATTAGAGTGGATTTCGACCACATCCTGGCATGATTAATATATTATCATAATTTACATCAACTTTGACCACATTTTGGGGTCCTCTGATACCAGTTTCATCCAAGTCAATTATGGCTCTAGTTTGGCTAACCTAACCAATTTAAGTAACTTTCCACCACATTAGAGTGGAATTCGAGCACATCCTGGCATGATTATCATATTATCATAATTTACATCAACTTTGACCACTTTTTGGGGTCCTCTGATACCAGTTCCATCCGAGTCAATTTCGGCTCTAGTTTGGCCAACTCACCATTTTAAGTCACTTTCCACCACATTAGAGTGGATTTCGACCACATCCTGGCATGATTAACATATTATCATAATATACTTGAACTTTGACCAATTTTTGGGATCCTTATATACCCGTTTCATCCAAGTCAATTTCGGTCTTAGTTTAGCCAAACAAACCAATTTAAGTCAATTTTCACCACATTAGAGTGGATTTCGACCACTTCTTGGCATGATTAACATATTATCAGAAAATACACCAACTGTGACTATTTTTGGGGGTCCTCCAATAAAAGTTTCATCCGAGTCAATTTCGGCTCTAGTTTGGCCAAAGTCACCAATTTAAGTCACTTTCCACCACATTAGAGTGGATTTCGACCACATCCTGGCATGATTAATATATTATCATAATTTACATCAACTTTGACCACATTTTGGGGTCCTCTGATACCAGTTTCATCCAAGTCAATTATGGCTCTAGTTTGGCTAACCTAACCAATTTAAGTAACTTTCCACCACATTAGAGTGGAATTCGAGCACATCCTGGCATGATTATCATATTATCATAATTTACATCAACTTTGACCACTTTTTGGGGTCCTCTGATACCAGTTCCATCCGAGTCAATTTCGGCTCTACTTTGGCCAACTCACCAATTTAAGTCACTTTCCACCACATTAGAGTGGATTTCGACCACATCCTGGCATGATTAACATATTATCATAATATACTTGAACTTTGACCAATTTTTGGGATCCTTATATACCCGTTTCATCCAAGTCAATTTCGGTTTTAGTTTAGCCAAACAAACCAATTTAAGTCAATTTCCACCACTTTAGAGTGGATTTCGACCACTTCTTGGCATGATTAACATATTATCATAAAATACATCAACTATGACCATTTTTGGGGGTCCTCCAATAACAGTTTCATCCGAGTCAATTTCGGCTCTAGTTTGGCCAAAGTAACCAATTTAAGTCACTTTCCACCACAGTAGAGTGGATTTCGACCACATCCTGACATAATTAATATATTATCATAATTTACATCGACTTTGACCACTTTTTGGGGTCCTCTGATACCAGTTTCATCCAAGTCAATTATGGTTCTAGTTTGGCTAAACTAACCAATTTAAGTAACTTTCCACCACATTAGGTTGGCATTCGAGCACATCCTGGCATGATTATCATATTATCATAATTTACATCAACTTTGACCACTTTTTGGGGTCCTCTAATACCAGTTCCATCCGAGTCAATTTCGTCTCTAGTTTGGCCAACTCACCAATTTAAGTCACTTTCCACCATATTAGAGTGGATTTCGACCACATCCTGGCATGATTAACATAATATCATAATATACATGAACTTTGACCTCATTTTGGGATCCTCATATACCAGTTTCATCCGAGTCAATTTCGGTTTTAGTTTAGCCAAACAAACCAATTTAAGTCAATTTCCACCACATTAGAGTGGATTTCGACCACTTCTTATCATGATTAACATATTATCATAGAATACTTCAACTATGACCATTTTTTGGGGTCCTCCAATAACAGTTTCATCCGAGTCAATTTCGGATCTAGTTTAGCCAAAGTAACCAATTTAAGTCACTTTCCACCACTTTAGATTGGATTTCGACCATATCCTGGCATGATTAACATATTATCATAATATACATGAACTTTGACCACTTTTTGGGATCCTTATATACCAGTTTCATCCGAGTCAATTTCGGTTTTAGTTTGGCCAAATAAACCAGTTTAAGTCACTTTCCACCACTTTAGAGTGGATTTCGTCCACATCCTAGCATGATTAACATATTATCATAATATACTTGAACTTTGACCAGTTTTTGGGATCCTCATATACCAGTTTCATCCTAGTCAATTTCGGTTTTAGTTTAGCCAAACAAACCAATTTAAGTCAATTTCCACCACATTAGAGTGGATTTCGACCACTTCTTGGCATGAATAACATATTATCATAAAATACATCAACTATGACCATTTTAGGGGGTCCTCCAATAACAGTTTCATCTGAGTCAATTTCGGCTCTAGTTTGGCCAAAGTAACCAATTTAAGTCACTTTCCACCACATTAGAGTAGATTTCGACCACATCCTAGCATGATTAATATATTATGATAATTTACATCAACTCTTACCACTTTTTGGGGTCCTCTGATACCAGTTTCATCCAAGTCAATTATGGCTCTGGTTTGGCTAAACTAACCAATTTAAGTAACTTTCCACCACATTAGAGTGGAATTCGAGCACATCCTGGCATGATTATCATATTATCATAATTTACATCAACTTTGACCACTTTTTGGGGTCCTCTGATACCAGTTCCATACGAGTCAATTTCGGCTCTAGTTTGGCCAACTCACCAATTTAAGTCACTTTCCACCACATTAGAGTGGATTTCGACCACATCCTGGCATGATTAATATATTATCATAATTTACATCAACTTTGACCACATTTTGGGGTCCTCTGATACCAGTTTCATCCAAGTCAATTATGGCTCTAGTTTGGCTAACCTAACCAATTTAGGTAACTTTCCACCACATTAGAGTGGAATTCGAGCACATCCTGGCATGATTATCATATTATCATAATTTACATCAACTTTGACCACTTTTTGGGGTCCTCTGATACCAGTTCCATCCGAGTCAATTTCGGCTCTAGTTTGGCCAACTCACCAATTTAAGTCACTTTCCACCACATTAGAGTGGATTTCGACCACATCCTGGCATGATTAACATATTATCATAATATACTTGAACTTTGACCAATTTTTGGGATCCTTATATACCCGTTTCATCCAAGTCAATTTCGGTTTTAGTTTAGCCAAACAAACCAATTTAAGTCAATTTTCACCACATTAGAGTGGATTTCGACCACTTCTTGGCATGATTAACATATTATCAGAAAATACATCAACTATGACTATTTTTGGGGGTCCTCCAATAAAAGTTTCATCCGAGTCAATTTCGGCTCTAGTTTGGCCAAAGTCACCAATTTAAGTCACTTTCCACCACATTAGAGTGGATTTCGACCACATCCTGGCATGATTAATATATTATCATAATTTACATCAACTTTGACCACATTTTGGGGTCCTCTGATACCAGTTTCATCCAAGTCAATTATGGCTCTAGTTTGGCTAACCTAACCAATTTAAGTAACTTTCCACCACATTAGAGTGGAATTCGAGCACATCCTGGCATGATTATCATATTATCATAATTTACATCATCTTTGACCACTTTTTGGGGTCCTCTGATACCAGTTCCATCCGAGTCAATTTCGGCTCTAGTTTGGCCAACTCACCAATTTAAGTCACTTTCCACCACATTAGAGTGGATTTCGACCACATCCTGGCATGATTAACATATTATCATAATATACTTGAACTTTGACCAATTTTTGGGATCCTTATATACCCGTTTCATCCAAGTCAATTTCGGTTTTAGTTTAGCCAAACAAACCAATTTAAGTCAATTTCCACCACTTTAGAGTGGATTTCGACCACTTCTTGGCATGATTAACATATTATCATAAAATACATCAACTATGACCATTTTTGGGGGTCCTCCAATAACAGTTTCATCCGAGTCAATTTCGGCTCTAGTTTGGCCAAAGTAACCAATTTAAGTCACTTTCCACCACAGTAGAGTGGATTTCGACCACATCCTGACATGATTAATATATTATCATAATTTACATCGACTTTGACCACTTTTTGGGGTCCTCTGATACCAGTTTCATCCAAGTCAATTATGGTTCTAGTTTGGCTAAACTAACCAATTTAAGTAACTTTCCACCACATTAGGTTGGCATTCGAGCACATCCTGGCATGATTATCATATTATCATTATTTACATCAACTGTGACCACTTTTTGGGGTCCTCTAATACCAGTTCCATCCGAGTCAATTTCGTCTCTAGTTTGGCCAACTTACCAATTTAAGTCACTTTCCACCATATTAGAGTGGATTTCGACCACATCCTGGCATGATTAACATAATATCATAATATACATGAACTTTGACCACATTTTGGGATCCTCATATACCAGTTTCATCCGAGTCAATTTCGGTTTTAGTTTAACCAAACAAACCAATTTAAGTCAATTTCCACCACATTAGAGTGGATTTCGACCACTTCTTATCATGATTAACATATTATCATAGAATACTTCAACTATGACCATTTTTTGGGGTCCTCCAATAACAGTTTCATCCGAGTCAATTTCGGATCTAGTTTAGCCAAAGTAACCAATTTAAGTCACTTTCCACCACTTTAGATTGGATTTCGACCATATCCTGGCATGATTAACATATTATCATAATATACATGAACTTTGACCACTTTTTGGGATCCTTATATACCAGTTTCATCCGAGTCAATTTCGGTTTTAGTTTGGCCAAATAAACCAGTTTAAGTCACTTTCCACCACTTTAGAGTGGATTTCGTCCACATCCTAGCATGATTAACATATTATCCTAATATACTTGAACTTTGACCAGTTTTTGGGATCCTCATATACCAGTTTCATCCTAGTCAATTTCGGTTTTAGTTTAGCCAAACAAACCAATTTAAGTCAATTTCCACCACATTAGAGTGGATTTCGACCACTTCTTGGCATGAATAACATATTATCCTAAAATACATCAACTATGACCATTTTAGGGGGTCCTCCAATAACAGTTTCATCTGAGTCAATTTCGGCTCTAGTTTGGCCAAAGTAACCAATTTAAATCACTTTCCACCACATTAGAGTGGATTTCGACCACATCCTAGCATGATTAATATATTATGATAATTTACATCAACTCTTACCACTTTTTGGGGTCCTCTGATACCAGTTTCATCCAAGTCAATTATGGCTCTGGTTTGGCTAAACTAACCAATTTAAGTAACTTTCCACCACATTAGAGTGGAATTCGAGCACATCCTGGCATGATTATCATATTATCATAATTTACATCAACTTTGACCACTTTTTGGGGTCCTCTGATACCAGTTCCATCCGAGTCAATTTCGGCTCTAGTTTGGCCAACTCACCAATTTAAGTCACTTTCCACCACATTAGAGTGGATTTCGACCACATCCTGGCATGATTAACATAATAATATCGTAATATACATGAACTTTGACCACTTTTTGGGATCCTCATATACCAGTTTTATCCGAGTCAATTTCGGTTTTAGTTTAGCCAAACAAACCAATTTAAGTCAATTTCCACCACATTAGAGTGGATTTCGACCACTTCTTGTCATGATTAATATATTATCATAAAATACATCAACTATGACCATTTTTTGGTGTCCTCCAATAACAGTTTCATCAGAGTCAATTTCGGCTCTAGTTTGGCCAAAGTAACCAATTTAAGTCACTTTCCACCGCTTTAGATTGGATTTCGACCACATCCTGGCATGATTAACATATTATCATAATATACTTGAACTTTGACCACTTTTTGGGATCCTCATATACCCGTTTCATCAAAGTCAATTTCGGTTTTAGTTTAGCCAAAGAAACCAATTTAAGTCAATTTCCACCACATTAGAGTGGATTTCAACCACTTCTTGGCATGATTAACATATTATCATAAAATACATCAACTATGACCATTTTTGGGGGTCCTCCCATAACAATTTCATCCGAGTCAATTTCGGCTCTAGTTTGGCCAAAGTAACCAATTTAAGTCACTTTCCACCACAGTAGAGTGGATTTCGACCACATCCTGACATGATTAATATATTATCATAATTTACATCGACTTTGACCACTTTTTGGGGTCCTCTGATACCAGTTTCATCCAAGTCAATTATGGTTCTAGTTTGGCTAAACTAACCAATTTAAGTAACTTTCCACCACATTAGGTTGGCATTCGAGCACATCCTGGCATGATTATCATATTGTCATAATTTACATCAACTTTGACCACTTTTTGGGGTCCTTTGATACCAGTTCCATCCGAGTCAATTTCGTCTCTAGTTTGGCCAACTCACCAATTTAAGTCACTTTCCACCATATTAGAGTGGATTTCGACCACATCCTGGCATGATTAACATAATATCATAATATACATGAACTTTGACCACATTTTGGGATCCTCATATACCAGTTTCATCCGAGTCAATTTCGGTTTTAGTTTAGCCAAACAAACCAATTTAAGTCAATTTCCACCACATTAGAGTGGATTTCGACCACTTCTTATCATGATTAACATATTATCATAGAATACTTCAACTATGACCATTTTTTGGGGTCCTCCAATAACAGTTTCATCCGAGTCAATTTCGGATCTAGTTTAGCCAAAGTAACCAATTTAAGTCACTTTCCACCACTTTAGATTGGATTTCGACCACATCCTGGCATGATTAACATATTATCATAATATACATGAACTTTGACCACTTTTTGGGATCCTTATATACCAGTTTCATCCGAGTCAATTTCGGTTTTAGTTTGGCCAAATAAACCAGTTTAAGTCAATTTCCACCACATTAGAGTGGATTTCGACCACATCCTGGCATGATTAACATATTATCATAATATACATGAACTTTGACCACTTTTTGGGATACTCATATACCAGTTTCATCCGAGTCAATTTCGGTTTTAGTTTGGCCAAACAAACCAATTTATGTCAATTTCCACCAAATTAGAGTGGATTTCGACCACTTCCTGGCATGATTAACATATTATCAGAATTTACATCAACTATGACCATTTTATGGGGTCCTCCAATAACAGTTTCACCCGAGTCAATTTCGGTTCTAGTTTGGCCAAACTAACCAATTTAAGTCACTTTCCACCACTTTAGAGTGGATTTCGACCACATCCTGGCATGATTAACATATTATCATAATATACTTGAACTTTGACCAATTTTTGGGATCCTCATATACCCGTTTCATCCAAGGCAATTTCGGTTTTAGTTTAGCCAAACAAACCAATTTAAGTCAATTTCCACCACATTAGAGTGGATTTCGACCACTTCTTGGCATGAATAACATATTATCATAAAATACATCAACTATGACCATTTTAGGGGGTCCTCCAATAACAGTTTCATCTGAGTCAATTTCGGCTCTAGTTTGGCCAAAGTAACCAATTTAAGTCACTTTCCACCACATTAGAGTGGATTTCGACCACATCCTAGCATGATTAATATATTATGATAATTTACATCAACTTTTACCACTTTTTGGGGTCCTCTGATACCAGTTTCATCCAAGTCAATTATGGCTCTGGTTTGGCTAAACTAACCAATTTAAGTAACTTTCCACCACATTAGAGTGGAATTCGAGCACATCCTGGCATGATTATCATATTATCATAATTTAAATCAACTTTAACCACTTTTTCGGGTCCTCTGATACCAGTTCCATCCGAGTCAATTTCGGCTCTAGTTTGGCCAACTCACCAATTTAAGTCACTTTCCACCACATTAGAGTGGATTTCGACCACATCCTGGCATGATTAACATAATAATATCATAATATACATGAACTTTGACCACTTTTTGGGATCCTCATATACCAGTTTTATCCGAGTCAATTTCGGTTTTAGTTTAGCCAAACAAACCAATTTAAGTCAATTTCCACCACATTAGAGTGGATTTCGACCACTTCTTGTCATGATTAATATATTATCATAAAATACATCAACTATGACCATTTTTTGGGGTCCTCCAATAACAGTTTCATCCGAGTCAATTTCGGCTCTAGTTTGGCCAAAGTAACCAATTTAAGTCACTTTCCACCGCTTTAGATTGGATTTCGACCACATCCTGTCATGATTAACATATTATCATAATATACTTGAACTTTGACCACTTTTTGGGATCCTCATATACCCGTTTCATCCAAGTCAATTTCGGTTTTAGTTTAGCCAAAGAAACCAATTTAAGTCAATTTCCACCACATTAGAGTGGATTTCGACCACTTCTTGGCATGATTAACATATTATCATAAAATACATCAACTATGACCATTTTTGGGGGTCCTCCAATAACAGTTTCATCCGAGTCAATTTCGGCTCTAGTTTGGCCAAAGTAACCAATTTAAGTCACTTTCCACCACAGTAGAGTGGATTTCGACCACATCCTGGCATGATTAATATATTATCATAATTTACATCAACTTTGACCACTTTTTGGGGTCCTCTGATACCAGTTTCATCCAAGTCAATTATGGTTCTAGTTTGCCTAAACTAACCAATTTAAGTAACTTTCCACCACATTAGGTTGGCATTCGAGCACATCCTGGCATGATTATCATATTATCATAATTTACATCAACTTTGACCACTTTTTGGGGTCCTCTGATACCAGTTTCATCCGAGTCAATTTCGGCTCTAGTTTGGCCAACTCACCAATTTAAGTCACTTTCCACCATATTAGAGTGGATTTCGACCACATCCTGGCATGATTAACATAATATCATAATATACATGAACTTTGACCACTTTTTGGGATCCTCATATACCAGTTTCATCCGAGTCAATTTCGGTTTTAGTTTAGCCAAACAAACCAATTTAAGTCAATTTCCACCACATTAGAGTGGATTTCGACCACTTCTTATCATGATTAACATATTATCATAGAATACATCAACTATGACCATTTTTTGGGGTCCTCCAATAACAGTTTCATCCGAGTCAATTTCGGATCTAGTTTAGCCAAAGTAACCAATTTAAGTCACTTTCCACCACTTTAGATTGGATTTCGACCACATCCTGGCATGATTAACATATTATCATAATATACATGAACTTTGACCACTTTTTGGGATCCTTATATACCAGTTTCATCCGAGTCAATTTCGATTTTAGTTTGGCCAAATAAACCAGTTTAAGTCACTTTCCACCACTTTAGAGTGGATTTCGACCACATCCTGGCATGATTAACATATTATCATAATATACTTGAACTTTGACCAGTTTTTGGGATCCTCATATACCAGTTTCATCCTAGTCAATTTCGGTTTTAGTTTAGCCAAACAAACCAATTTAAGTCAATTTCCACCACATTAGAGTGGATTTCGACCACTTCTTGGCGTGATTAACATATTATCAGAAAATACATCAACTATGACTATTTTTGGGGGTCCTCCAATAAAAGTTTCATCCGAGTCAATTTCGGCTCTAGTTTGGCCAAAGTCACCAATTTAAGTCACTTTCCACCACATTAGAGTGGATTTCGACCACATCCTGGCATGATTTATATATTATCATAATTTACATCAACTTTGACCACATTTTGGGGTCCTCTGATACCAGTTTCATCCAAGTCAATTATGGCTCTAGTTTGGCTAACCTAACCAATTTAAGTAACTTTCCACCACATTAGAGTGGAATTCGAGCACATCCTGGCATGATTATCATATTATCATAATTTACATCAACTTTGACCACTTTTTGGGGTCCTCTGATACCAGTTCCATCCGAGTCAATTTCGGCTCTAGTTTGGCCAACTCGCTAATTTAAGTCACTTTCCACCATATTAGAGTGGATTTCGACCACATCATGGCATGATTAACATATTATCATAATATACATGAACTTTGACCACTTTTTGGGATCCTCATATACCAGTTTCATCAGAGTTAAATTCGGTTTTAGTTTAGCCAAGCAAACCAATTTAAGTCAATTTCCACCACATTATAGTGGATTTCGACCACTTCTTGTCATGATTAACATATTATCATAGAATACAACAACTATGACCATTTTTTGGGGTCCTCCAATAACAGTTTCATCCGAGTCAATTTCGGATCTAGTTTAGCCAAAGTAACCAATTTAAGTCACTTTCCACCACTTTAGATTGGATTTCGACCACATCCTGGCATGATTAACATATTATCATAATATACATGAACTTTGACCACTTTTTGGGATCCTTATATACCAGTTTCATCCGAGTCAATTTCGATTTTAGTTTGGCCAAATAAACCAGTTTAAGTCACTTTCCACCACTTTAGAGTGGATTTCGACCACATCCTGGCATGATTAACATATTATCATAATATACTTGAACTTTGACCAGTTTTTGGGATCCTCATATACCAGTTTCATCCTAGTCAATTTCGGTTTTAGTTTAGCCAAACAAACCAATTTAAGTCAATTTCCACCACATTAGAGTGGATTTCGACCACTTCTTGGCGTGATTAACATATTATCAGAAAATACATCAACTATGACTATTTTTGGGGGTCCTCCAATAAAAGTTTCATCCGAGTCAATTTCGGCTCTAGTTTGGCCAAAGTCACCAATTTAAGTCACTTTCCACCACATTAGAGTGGATTTCGACCACATCCTGGCATGATTAATATATTATCATAATTTACATCAACTTTGACCCCTTTTTGGGGTCCTCTGATACCAGTTTCATCCAAGTCAATTATGGCTCTAGTTTGGCTAACCTAACTAATTTAAGTAACTTTCCACCACATTAGAGTGGAATTCGAGCACATCCTGGCATGATTATCATATTATCATAATTTACATCAACTTTGACCACTTTTTGGGGTCCTCTGATACCAGTTCCATCCGAGTCAATTTCGACTCTAGTTTGGCCAACTCACTAATTTAAGTCACTTTCCACCATATTAGAGTGGATTTCGACCACATCATGGCATGATTAACATATTATCATAATATACATGAACTTTGACCACTTTTTGGGATCCTCATATACCAGTTTCATCCGAGTCAATTTCGGTTTTAGTTTAGCCAAACAAACCAAAATAAGTCAATTTCCACCACATTAGAGTGGATTTCAACCACTTCTTGTCATGATTAACATATTATCATAGAATACATCAACTATGACCATTTTTTGGGGTCCTCCAATAACAGTTTCATCCGAGTCAATTTCGGATCTAGTTTAGCCAAAGTAACCAATTTAAGTCACTTTCCACCACTTTAGATTGGATTTCGACCACATCCTGGCATGATTAACATATTATCATAATATACATGAACTTTGACCACTTTTTGAGATCCTTATATACCAGTTTCATCCGAGTCAATTTCGATTTTAGTTTGGCCAAATAAACCAGTTTAAGTCACTTTCCACCACTTTAGAGTGGATTTCGACCACATCCTGGCATGATTAACATATTATCATAATATACTTGAACTTTGACCAGTTTTTGGGATCCTCATATACCAGTTTCATCCTAGTCAATTTCGGTTTTAGTTTAGCCAAACAAACCAATTTAAGTCAATTTCCACCACATTAGAGTGGATTTCGACCACTTCTTGGCATGATTAACATATTATCAGAAAATACATCAACTATGACTATTTTTGGGGGTCCTCCAATAAAAGATTCATCCGAGTCAATTTCGGCTCTAGTTTGGCCAAAGTCACCAATTTAAGTCACTTTCCACCACATTAGAGTGGATTTCGACCACATCCTGGCATGATTTATATATTATCATAATTTACATCAACTTTGACCACATTTTGGGGTCCTCTGATACCAGTTTCATCCAAGTCAATTATGGCTCTAGTTTGGCTAACCTAACCAATTTAAGTAACTTTCCACCACATTAGAGTGGAATTCGAGCACATCCTGGCATGATTATCATATTATCATAATTTACATCAACTTTGACCACTTTTTGGGGTCCTCTGATACCAGTTCCATCCGAGTCAATTTCGGCTCTAGTTTGGCCAACTCGCTAATTTAAGTCACTTTCCACCATATTAGAGTGGATTTCGACCACATCATGGCATGATTAACATATTATCATAATATACATGAACTTTGACCACTTTTTGGGATCCTCATATACCAGTTTCATCGGAGTCAATTTCGGTTTTAGTTTGGCCAAACAAACCAGTTTAAGTCAATTTCCACCACATTAGAGTGGATTTCGACCACATCCTGGCATGAACAAATTATCATAATATACATGAACTTTGACCACTTTTTGGGATACTCATATACCAGTTTCATCCGAGTCAATTTCGGTTTTAGTTTGGCCAAACAAACCAATTTAAGTCAATTTCCACCACATTAGAGTGGATTTCGACCACTTCCTTGCATGATTAACATATTATCAGAATTTACCTCAACTATGACCATTTTTTGGGGTCCTCCAATAACAGTTTCACCCGAGTCAATTTCGGCTCTATTTTGGCCAAACTAACCAATTTAAGTCACTTTCCACCACTTTAGAGTGGATTTCGACCACATCCTGGCATGATTAACATATTATCATAATATGCTTGAACTTTGACCACTTTTTGGGATCCTCATATACCAATTTCATCCGAGTCCATTTCGGTTTTAGTTTAGCCAAACAAACCAATTTAAGTCAATTTCCACCAAATTAGAGTGGATTTCGACCACTTCTTGGCATGATTAACATATTATCATAAAATACATCAACTATGACCATATTAGAGTGGAATTCGAGCACATCCTGGCATGATTATCATATTATCATAATTTACATCAACTTTGACCACTTTTTCGGGTCCTCTGATACCAGTTCCATCCGAGTCAATTTCGGCTCTAGTTTGGCCAACTCACCAATTTAAGTCACTTTCCACCACATTAGAGTGGATTTCGACCACATCCCTGCATGATTAACATAATAATATCATAATATACATGAACTTTGACCACTTTTTGGGATCCTCATATACCAGTTTTATCCGAGTCAATTTCGGTTTTAGTTTAGCCAAACAAACCAATTTAAGTCAATTTCCACCACATTAGAGTGGATTTCGACCACTTCTTGTCATGATTAATATATTATCATAAAATACATCAACTATGACCATTTTTTGGGGTCCTCCAATAACAGTTTCATCCGAGTCAATTTCGGCTCTAGTTTGGCCAAAGTAACCAATTTAAGTCACTTTCCACCGCTTTAGATTGGATTTCGACCACATCCTGTCATGATTAACATATTATCATAATATACTTGAACTTTGACCACTTTTTGGGATCCTCATATACCCGTTTCATCCAAGTCAATTTCGGTTTTAGTTTAGCCAAAGAAACCAATTTAAGTCAATTTCCACCACATTAGAGTGGATTTCGACCACTTCTTGGCATGATTAACATATTATCATAAAATACATCAACTATGACCATTTTTGGGGGTCCTCCAATAACAGTTTCATCCGAGTCAATTTCGGCTCAAGTTTGGCCAAAGTAACCAATTTAAGTCACTTTCCACCACAGTAAAGTGGATTTCGACCACATCCTGGCATGATTAATATATTATCATAATTTACATCAACTTTGACCACTTTTTGGGGTCCTCTGATACCAGTTTCATCCAAGTCAATTATGGTTCTAGTTTGCCTAAACTAACCAATTTAAGTAACTTTCCACCACATTAGGTTGGCATTCGAGCACATCCTGGCATGATTATCATATTATCATAATTTACATCAACTTTGACCACTTTTTGGGGTCCTCTGATACCAGTTTCATCCGAGTCAATTTCGGCTCTAGTTTGGCCAACTCACCAATTTAAGTCACTTTCCACCATATTAGAGTGGATTTCGACCACATCCTGGCATGATTAACATAATATCATAATATACATGAACTTTGACCACTTTTTGGGATCCTCATATACCAGTTTCATCCGAGTCAATTTCGGTTTTAGTTTAGCCAAACAAACCAATTTAAGTCAATTTCCACCACATTAGAGTGGATTTCGACCACTTCTTATCATGATTAACATATTATCATAGAATACATCAACTATGACCATTTTTTGGGGTCCTCCAATAACAGTTTCATCCGAGTCAATTTCGGATCTAGTTTAGCCAAAGTAACCAATTTAAGTCACTTTCCACCACTTTAGATTGGATTTCGACCACATCCTGGCATGATTAACATATTATCATAATATACATGAACTTTGACCACTTTTTGGGATCCTTATATACCAGTTTCATCCGAGTCAATTTCGATTTTAGTTTGGCCAAATAAACCAGTTTAAGTCACTTTCCACCACTTTAGAGTGGATTTCGACCACATCCTGGCATGATTAACATATTATCATAATATACTTGAACTTTGACCAGTTTTTGGGATCCTCATATACCAGTTTCATCCTAGTCAATTTCGGTTTTAGTTTAGCCAAACAAACCAATTTAAGTCAATTTCCACCACATTAGAGTGGATTTCGACCACTTCTTGGCGTGATTAACATATTACCAGAAAATACATCAACTATGACTATTTTTGGGGGTCCTCCAATAAAAGTTTCATCCGAGTCAATTTCGGCTCTAGTTTGGCCAAAGTCACCAATTTAAGTCACTTTCCACCACATTAGAGTGGATTTCGACCACATCCTGGCATGATTAATATATTATCATAATTTACATCAACTTTGACCACTTTTTGGGGTCCTCTGATACCAGTTTCATCCAAGTCAATTATGGCTCTAGTTTGGCTAACCTAACCAATTTAAGTAACTTTCCACCACATTAGAGTGGAATTCGAGCACATCCTGGCATGATTATCATATTATCATAATTTACATCAACTTTGACCACTTTTTGGGGTCCTCTGATACCAGTTCCATCCGAGTCAATTTCGGCTCTAGTTTGGCCAACTCACTAATTTAAGTCACTTTCCACCATATTAGAGTGGATTTCGACCACATCATGGCATGATTAACATATTATCATAATATACATGAACTTTGACCACTTTTTGGGATCCTCATATACCAGTTTCATCCGAGTCAATTTCGGTTTTAGTTTAGCCAAACAAACCAAAATAAGTCAATTTCCACCACATTAGAGTGGATTTCGACCACTTCTTGTCATGATTAACATATTATCATAGAATACATCAACTATGACCATTTTTTGGGGTCCTCCAATAACAGTTTCATCCGAGTCAATTTCGGATCTAGTTTAGCCAAAGTAACCAATTTAAGTCACTTTCCACCACTTTAGATTGGATTTCGACCACATCCTGGCATGTTTAACATATTATCATAATATACATGAACTTTGACCACTTTTTGAGATCCTTATATACCAGTTTCATCCGAGTCAATTTCGATTTTAGTTTGGCCAAATAAACCAGTTTAAGTCACTTTCCACCACTTTAGAGTGGATTTCGACCACATCCTGGCATGATTAACATATTATCATAATATACTTGAACTTTGACCAGTTTTTGGGATCCTCATATACCAGTTTCATCCTAGTCAATTTCGGTTTTAGTTTAGCCAAACAAACCAATTTAAGTCAATTTCCACCACATTAGAGTGGATTTCGACCACTTCTTGGCATGATTAACATATTATCAGAAAATACATCAACTATGACTATTTTTGGGGGTCCTCCAATAAAAGATTCATCCGAGTCAATTTCGGCTCTAGTTTGGCCAAAGTCACCAATTTAAGTCACTTTCCACCACATTAGAGTGGATTTCGACCACATCCTGGCATGATTTATATATTATCATAATTTACATCAACTTTGACCACATTTTGGGGTCCTCTGATACCAGTTTCATCCAAGTCAATTATGGCTCTAGTTTGGCTAACCTAACCAATTTAAGTAACTTTCCACCACATTAGAGTGGAATTCGAGCACATCCTGGCATGATTATCATATTATCATAATTTACATCAACTTTGACCACTTTTTGGGGTCCTCTGATACCAGTTCCATCCGAGTCAATTTCGGCTCTAGTTTGGCCAACTCACTAATTTAAGTCACTTTCCACCATATTAGAGTGGATTTCGACCACATCATGGCATGATTAACATATTATCATAATATACATGAACTTTGACCACTTTTTGGGATCCTCATATACCAGTTTCATCAGAGTCAAATTCGGTTTTAGTTTAGCCAAACAAACCAATTTAAGTCAATTTCCACCACATTATAGTGGATTTCGACCACTTCTTGTCATGATTAACATATTATCATAAAATACATCAACTATGACCATTTTTTGGGGTCCTCCAATAACAGTTTCATCCGAGTCCATTTCGGCTCTAGTTTGACCAAAGTAACCAATTTAAGTCACTTTCCACACTTTAGATTGGATTTCGACCACATCCTGGCATGATTAACATATTATCATAATATACATGAACTTTGACCACTTTTTGGGATCCTTATATACCAGTTTCATCCGAGTCAATTTCGGTTTTAGTTTGGCCAAACAAACCAGTTTAAGTCAATTTCCACCACATTAGAGTGGATTTCGACCACATCCTGGCATGAACAAATTATCATAATATACATGAACTTTGACCACTTTTTGGGATACTCATATACCAGTTTCATCCGAGTCAATTTCGGTTTTAGTTTGGCCAAACAAACCAATTTAAGTCAATTTCCACCACATTAGAGTGGATTTCGACCACTTCCTGGCATGATTAACATATTATCAGAATTTACCTCAACTATGACCATTTTTTGGGGTCCTCCAATAACAGTTTCACCCGAGTCAATTTCGGCTCTAGTTTGGCCAAACTAACCAATTTAAGTCACTTTCCACCACTTTAGAGTGGATTTCGACCACATCCTGGCATGATTAACATATTATCATAATATGCTTGAACTTTGACCACTTTTTGGGATCCTCATATACCAATTTCATCCGAGTCAATTTCGGTTTTAGTTTAGCCAAACAAACCAATTTAAGTCAATTTCCACCAAATTAGAGTGGATTTCGACCACTTCTTGGCATGATTAACATATTATCATAAAATACATCAACTATGACCATTTTAGGGGGTCCTCCAATAACAGTTTCATCCGAGTCAATTTCGGCTCTAGTTTGGCCAAAGTAACCAATGTAAGTCACTTTCCACCACATTAGAGTGGATTTCGACCACATCCTGAAATGATTAATATATTATCATAATTTACATCAACTTTGAAAACTTTTTGGGGTCCTCTGATACCAGTTCCATCCGAGTCAATTTCGGCTCTAGTTTGGCCAACTCACCAATTTAAGTCACTTTCCACCACATTAGAGTGGATTTCGACCACATCCTGGCATGATTAACATAATATCATAATATACATGAACTTTGACCACTTTTTGGGATCCTCATATACCAGTTTCATCCGAGTCAATTTCGGTTTTAGTTTAGCCAAACAAACCAATTTAAGTCAATTTCCACCACATTAGAGTGGATTTCGACCACATCCTGGCATGATTAACATAATAATATCATAATATACATGAACTTTGACCACTTTTTGGGATCCTCATATACCAGTTTTATCCGAGTCAATTTCGGTTTTAGTTTAGCCAAACAAACCAATTTAAGTTAATTTCCACCACATTAGAGTGGATTTCGACCACTTCTTGTCATGATTAATATATTATCATAAAATACATCAACTATGACCATTTTTTGGGGTCCTCCAATAACAGTTTTATCCGAGTCAATTTCGGCTCTAGTTTGGCCAAAGTAACCAATTTAAGTTACTTTCCACCGCTTTAGATTGGATTTCGACCACATCCTGTCATGATTAACATATTATCATAATATACTTGAACTTTGACCACTTTTTGGGATCCTCATATACCCGTTTCATCCAAGTCAATTTCGGTTTTAGTTTAGCCAAAGAAACCAATTTAAGTCAATTTCCACCACATTAGAGTGGATTTCGACCACTTCTTGGCATGATTAACATATTATCATAAAATACATCAACTATGACCATTTTTGGGGGTCCTCCAATAACAGTTTCATCCGAGTCAATTTCGGCTCAAGTTTGGCCAAAGTAACCAATTTAAGTCACTTTCCACCACAGTAGAGTGGATTTCGACCACATCCTGGCATGATTAATATATTATCATAATTTACATCAACTTTGACCACTTTTTGGGGTCCTCTGATACCAGTTTCATCCAAGTCAATTATGGTTCTAGTTTGCCTAAACTAACCAATTTAAGTAACTTTCCACCACATTAGGTTGGCATTCGAGCACATCCTGGCATGATTATCATATTATCATAATTTACATCAACTTTGACCACTTTTTGGGGTCCTCTGATACCAGTTTCATCCGAGTCAATTTCGGCTCTAGTTTGGCCAACTCACCAATTTAAGTCACTTTCCACCATATTAGAGTGAATTTCGACCACATCCTGGCATGATTAACATAATATCATAATATACATGAACTTTGACCACTTTTTGGGATCCTCATATACCAGTTTCATCCGAGTCAATTTCGGTTTTAGTTTAGCCAAACAAACCAATTTAAGTCAATTTCCACCACATTAGAGT
Source organism: Heracleum sosnowskyi (assembly GCA_030848705.1). Classification (NCBI taxonomy): domain Eukaryota; kingdom Viridiplantae; phylum Streptophyta; class Magnoliopsida; order Apiales; family Apiaceae; genus Heracleum; species Heracleum sosnowskyi. Next base: position 53,224,738 of record CM061236.1, read on the forward strand.
GGATTTCGACCACTTCTTATCATGATTAACATATTATCATAGAATACATCAACTATGACCATTTTTCGGGGTCCTCCAATAACAGTTTCATCCGAGTCAATTTCGGATCTAGTTTAGCCAAAGTAACCAATTTAAGTCACTTTCCACCACTTTAGATTGGATTTCGACCACATCCTGGCATGATTAACATATTATCATAATATACATGAACTTTGACCACTTTTTGGGATCCTTATATACCAGTTTCATCCGAGTCAATTTCGATTTTAGTTTGGCCAAATAAACCAGTTTAAGTCACTTTCCACCACTTTAGAGTGGATTTCGACCACATCCTGGCATGATTAACATATTATCATAATATACTTGAACTTTGACCAGTTTTTGGGATCCTCATATACCAGTTTCATCCTAGTCAATTTCGGTTTTAGTTTAGCCAAACAAACCAATTTAAGTCAATTTCCACCACATTAGAGTGGATTTCGACCACTTCTTGGCGTGATTAACATATTACCAGAAAATACATCAACTATGACTATTTTTGGGGGTCCTCCAATAAAAGTTTCATCCGAGTCAATTTCGGCTCTAGTTTGGCCAAAGTCACCAATTTAAGTCACTTTCCACCACATTAGAGTGGATTTCGACCACATCCTGGCATGATTAATATATTATCATAATTTACATCAACTTTGACCACTTTTTGGGGTCCTCTGATACCAGTTTCATCCAAGTCAATTATGGCTCTAGTTTGGCTAACCTAACCAATTTAAGTAACTTTCCACCACATTAGAGTGGAATTCGAGCACATCCTGGCATGATTATCATATTATCATAATTTACATCAACTTTGACCACTTTTTGGGGTCCTCTGATACCAGTTCCATCCGAGTCAATTTCGGCTCTAGTTTGGCCAACTCACTAATTTAAGTCACTTTCCACCATATTAGAGTGGATTTCGACCACATCATGGCATGATTAACATATTATCATAATATACATGAACTTTGACCACTTTTTGGGATCCTCATATACCAGTTTCATCCGAGTCAATTTCGGTTTTAGTTTAGCCAAACAAACCAAAATAAGTCAATTTCCACCACATTAGAGTGGATTTCGACCACTTCTTGTCATGATTAACATATTATCATAGAATACATCAACTATGACCATTTTTTGGGGTCCTCCAATAACAGTTTCATCCGAGTCAATTTCGGATCTAGTTTAGCCAAAGTAACCAATTTAAGTCACTTTCCACCACTTTAGATTGGATTTCGACCACATCCTGGCATGATTAACATATTATCATAATATACATGAACTTTGACCACTTTTTGAGATCCTTATATACCAGTTTCATCCGAGTCAATTTCGATTTTAGTTTGGCCAAATAAACCAGTTTAAGTCACTTTCCACCACTTTAGAGTGGATTTCGACCACATCCTGGCATGATTAACATATTATCTTAATTTACTTGAACTTTGACCAGTTTTTGGGATCCTCATATACCAGTTTCATCCTAGTCAATTTCGGTTTTAGTTTAGCCAAACAAACCAATTTAAGTCAATTTCCACCACATTAGAGTGGATTTCGACCACTTCTTGGCATGATTAACATATTATCAGAAAATACATCAACTATGACTCTTTTTGGGGGTCCTCCAATAAAAGATTCATCCGAGTCAATTTCGGCTCTAGTTTGGCCAAAGTCACCAATTTAAGTCACTTTCCACCACATTAGAGTGGATTTCGACCACATCCTGGCATGATTTATATATTATCATAATTTACATCAACTTTGACCACATTTTGGGGTCCTCTGATACCAGTTTCATCCAAGTCAATTATGGCTCTAGTTTGGCTAACCTAACCAATTTAAGTAACTTTGCACCACATTAGAGTGGAATTCGAGCACATCCTGGCATGATTATCATATTATCATAATTTACATCAACTTTGACCACTTTTTGGGGTCCTCTGATACCAGTTCCATCCGAGTCAATTTCGGCTCTAGTTTGGCCAACTCACTAATTTAAGTCACTTTCCACCATATTAGAGTGGATTTCGACCACATCATGGCATGATTAACATATTATCATAATATACATGAACTTTGACCACTTTTTGGGATCCTCATATACCAGTTTCATCAGAGTCAAATTCGGTTTTAGTTTAGCCAAACAAACCAATTTAAGTCAATTTCCACCACATTATAGTGGATTTCGACCACTTCTTGTCATGATTAACATATTATCATAAAATACATCAACTATGACCATTTTTTGGGGTCCTCCAATAACAGTTTCATCCGAGTCCATTTCGGCTCTAGTTTGACCAAAGTAACCAATTTAAGTCACTTTCCACACTTTAGATTGGATTTCGACCACATCCTGGCATGATTAACATATTATCATAATATACATGAACTTTGACCACTTTTTGGGATCCTTATATACCAGTTTCATCGGAGTCAATTTCGGTTTTAGTTTGGCCAAACAAACCAGTTTAAGTCAATTTCCACCACATTAGAGTGGATTTCGACCACATCCTGGCATGAACAAATTATCATAATATACATGAACTTTGACCACTTTTTGGGATACTCATATACCAGTTTCATCCGAGTCAATTTCGGTTTTAGTTTGGCCAAACAAACCAATTTAAGTCAATTTCCACCACATTAGAGTGGATTTCGACCACTTCCTGGCATGATTAACATATTATCAGAATTTACCTCAACTATGACCATTTTTTGGGGTCCTCCAATAACAGTTTCACCCGAGTCAATTTCGGCTCTAGTTTGGCCAAACTAACCAATTTAAGTCACTTTCCACCACTTTAGAGTGGATTTCGACCACATCCTGGCATGATTAACATATTATCATAATATGCTTGAACTTTGACCACTTTTTGGGATCCTCATATACCAATTTCATCCGAGTCAATTTCGGTTTTAGTTTAGCCAAACAAACCAATTTAAGTCAATTTCCACCAAATTAGAGTGGATTTCGACCACTTCTTGGCATGATTAACATATTATCATAAAATACATCAACTATGACCATTTTAGGGGGTCCTCCAATAACAGTTTCATCCGAGTCAATTTCGGCTCTAGTTTGGCCAAAGTAACCAATGTAAGTCACTTTCCACCACATTAGAGTGGATTTCGACCACATCCTGAAATGATTAATATATTATCATAATTTACATCAACTTTGAAAACTTTTTGGGGTCCTCTGATACCAGTTCCATCCGAGTCAATTTCGGCTCTAGTTTGGCCAACTCACCAATTTAAGTCACTTTCCACCACATTAGAGTGGATTTCGACCACATCCTGGCATGATTAACATAATATCATAATATACATGAACTTTGACCACTTTTTGGGATCCTCATATACCAGTTTCATCCGAGTCAATTTCGGTTTTAGTTTAGCCAAACAAACCAATTTAAGTCAATTTCCACCACATTAGAGTGGATTTCGACCACTTCTTATCATGATTAACATATTATCATAGAATACATCAACTATGACCATTTTTTGGGGTACTCCAATAACAGTTTCATCCGAGTCAATTTCGACTCTAGTTTAGCCAAAGTAACCAATTTAAGTCACTTTCCACCACTTTAGATTGGATTTCGACCACATCCTGGCATGATTAACATATTATCATAATATACATGAACTTTGACCACTTTTTGGGATCCTTATATACCAGTTTCATCCGAGTCAATTTCGGTTTTAGTTTGGCCAAATAAACCAGTTTAAGTCAATTTCCACCACAGTAGAGTGGATTTCGACCACATCCTGGAATGATTAACTTATTATCATAATATACATGAACTTTGACCACTTTTTGGGATACTCATATACCAGTTTCATCCGAGTCAATTTCTGTTTTAGTTTGGCCAAACAAACCAATTTAAGTCAATTTCCACCAAATTAGAGTGGATTTCGACCACTTCCTGGCATGATTAACATATTATCAGAATTTACATCAACTATGACCATTTTCTGGGGTCCTCCAATAACAGTTTCACCCGAGTCAATTTCAGTTCTAGTTTGGCCAAACTAACCAATTTAAGTCACTTTCCACCACTTTAGAGTGGATTTCGACCACATCCTGGCATGATTAACATATTTTCATCATATACTTGAACTTCGACCACTTTTTGGGATCCTCATATACCAGTTTCATCCGAGTCAATTTCGGTTTTAGTTTAGCCAAACAAACCAATTTAAGTCAATTTCCACCACATTAGAGTGGATTTCGACCACTTCTTGGCATGATTAACGTATTATCATAAAATACATCAACTATGACCATGTTAGGGGGTCCTCCAATAACAGTTTCATCCGAGTCAATTTCGGCTCTAGTTTGGCCAAAGTAACCAATTTAAGTCACTTTCCACCACATTAGAGTGGATTTCGACCACATCCTGGCATGATTAATATATTATCATAATTTACATCAACTTTGAACACTTTTTGGGGTCCTCTGATACCAGTTCCATCCGAGTCAATTTCGGCTCTAGTTTGGCCAACTCACCAATTTAAGTCACTTTCCACCACATTAGAGTGGATTTCGACCATATCCTGACATGATTAACATAATATCATAATATACATGAACTTTGACCACTTTTTGGGATCCTCATATACCAGTTTCATCCGAGTCAATTTCGGTTTTAGTTTAGCCAAAAAAACCAATTTAAGTCAATTTCCACCACATTAGAGTGGATTTCGACCACTTCTTGTCATGATTAACATATTATCATAGAATACATCAACTATGACCATTTTTTGGGGTCCTCCAATAACAGTTTCATCCGAGTCAATTTCGGCTCTAGTTTAGCCAAAGTAACCAATTTAAGTCACTTCCCACCACTTTAGATTGGATTTCGACCACATCCTGGCATGATTAACATATTATCATAATATACATGAACTTTGACCACTTTTTGGTATACTCATATACCAGTTTCATCCGAGTCAATTTCGGTTTTAGTTTGGCCAAACAAACCAATTTAAGTCAATTGCCACCAAATTAGAGTGGATTTCGACCACTTCCTGGCATGATTAACATATTATCAGAATTTACATCAACTATGACCATTTTCTGGGGTCCTCCAATAACAGTTTCACCCGAGTCAATTTCGGTTCTAGTTTGGCCAAACTAACCAATTTAAGTCACTTTCCACCACTTTAGAGTGGATTTCGACCACATCCTGGCATGATTAACATATTATCATAATATACTTGAACTTTGACCACTTTGTGGGATCCTCATATACCAGTTTCATCCGAGTCAATTTCGGTTTTAGTTTAGCCAAACAAACCAATTTAAGTCAATTTCCAGCACATTAGAGTGGATTTCGACCACTTCTTGGCATGATTAACATATTATCATAAAATACATCAACTATGACCATTTTAGGGGGTCCTCCAATAAATGTTTCATCCGAGTCAATTTCGGCTCTAGTTTGGCCAAAGAAACCAATTTAAGTCAATTTCCACCACATTTGAGTGGATTTCGACCACATCTTGGCATGATTAATATATTATCATAATTTACATCAACTTTGACCACTTTTTGGGGTCCTCTGATACCAGTTCCATCCGAGTCAATTTCGGCTCTAGTTTGGCCAACTCACCAATTTAAGTCACTTTCCACCACAGTAGAGTGGATTTCGACCACATCCTGGCATGATTAACATAATATCATAATATACATGAACTTTGACCACTTTTTGGGATCCTCATATACCAGTTTCATCCGAGTCAATTTCGGTTTTAGTTTAGCCAAAAAAAACCAATTTAAGTCAATTTCCACCACATTAGAGTGGATTTCGTCCACTTCTTGTCATGATTAACATATTATCATAGAATACATCAACTATGACCATTTTTTGGGGTCCTCCAATAACAGTTTCATCCGAGTCAATTTCGGCTCTAGTTTAGCCAAAGTAACCAATTTAAGTCAGTTTCCACCACTTTAAATTGGAATTCGAGCACATCCTGGCATGATTATCATATTATCATAATTTACATCAACTTTGACCACTTTTTGGGGTCCTCTGATACCAGTTCCATCCGAGTCAATTTCGGCTCTAGTTTGGCCAACTCACCAATTTAAGTCACTTTCCACCACATTAGAGTGGATTTCGACCACATCCTGGCATGATTAACATATTATCATAATATACATGAACTTTGGCCACTTTTTGGGATCCTCATATACCAGTTTCATCAGAGTCAATTTCGGTTTTAGTTTAGCCAAACAAACCAATTTAAGTCAATTTCCACCACATTAGAGTGGATTTCGACCACTTCTTGTCATGATTAACATATTATCATAAAATACATCAACTATGACCATTTTTTGGGGTCCTCCAATAACAGTTTCATCGGAGTCAATTTCGGCTCTAGTTTGGCCAACTCACCAATTTAAGTCACTTTCCACCACATTAGAGTGGATTTCGACCACATCCTGGCATGATTAACATATTATCATAATATACATGAACTTTGGCCACTTTTTGGGATCCTCATATACCAGTTTCATCAGAGTCAATTTCGGTTTTAGTTTAGCCAAACAAACCAATTTAAGTCAATTTCCACCACATTAGAGTGGATTTCGACCACTTCTTGTCATGATTAACATATTATCATAAAATACATCAACTATGACCATTTTTTGGGGTCCTCCAATAACAGATTCATCGGAGTCAATTTCGGCTCTAGTTTGGCCAAAGTAACCAATTTAAGTCACTTTCCACCACTTTAGATTGGATTTCGACCACATCCTGACATGATTAACATATTATCTTAATATACATGAACTTTGACCACTTTTTAAGATACTCATATACCAGTTTCATCCGAGTCAATTTCGGTTTTAGTTTGGCCAAACAAACCAATTTAAGTCAATTTCCACCAAATTAGAGTGGATTTCGACCACTTCCTGGCATGATTAACATATTATCAGAATTTACATCAACTATGACCATTTTCTGGGGACCTCCAATAACAGTTTCACCCGAGTCAATTTCGGTTCTAGTTTGGCCAAACTAACCAATTTAAGTCACTTTCCACCACTTTAGAGTGGATTTCGACCACATCCTGGCATGATTAACATATTATAATAATATACTTGAACTTTGACCACTTTTTGGGATCCTCATGTACCAGTTTCATCCGAGTCAATTTCGGTTTTAGTTTAGCCAAACAAACCAATTTGAGGTAATTTCCAGCACATTAGAGTGGATTTCGACCACTTCTTGGCATAATTAACATATTCTCATAATATACATGAACTTTGACCACATTTTGGGGTCCTTTGATACCAGTTTCATCCAAGTCAATTATTGCTCTAGTTTGGTTAACCTAACCAATTTAAGTAACTTTCCACCACATTAGAGTGGAATTCGAGCACATCCTGGCATGATTATCATATTATCATAATTTACATCAACTTTGACCACTTTTTGGGGTCCTCTGATACCAGTTCCATCCGAGTCAATTTCGGCTCTAGTTTGGCCAACTCACCAATTTAAGTCACTTTCCACCACATTAGAGTGGATTTCGACCACATCCTGGCATGATTAACATATTATCATAATATACATGAACTTTGACCACTTTTTGGGATCCTCATATACCAGTTTCATCAGAGTCAATTTCGGTTTTAGTTTAGCCAAACAAACCAATTTAAGTCAATTTCCACCACATTAGAGTGGATTTCGACCACTTCTTGTCATGATTAACATATTATCATAAAATACATCAACTATGACCATTTTTTGGGGTCCTCCAATAACAGTTTCATCGGAGTCAATTTCGGCTCTAGTTTGGCCAAAGTAACCAATTTAAGTCACTTTCCACCACTTTAGATTGGATTTCGACCACATCCTGGCATGATTAACATATTATCTTAATATACATGAACTTTGACCACTTTTTGGGATACTCATATACCAGTTTCATCCGAGTCAATTTCGGTTTTAGTTTGGCCAAACAATCCAATTTAAGTCAATTTCCACCAAATTAGAGTGGATTTCGACCACTTCCTGGCATGATTAACATATTATCAGAATTTACATCAACTATGACCATTTTCTGGGGTCCTCCAATAACAGTTTCACCCGAGTCAATTTCGGTTCTAGTTTGGCCAAAGCAACCAATTTAAGTCACTTTCCACCACTTTAGAGTGGATTTCGACCACATCCTGGCATGATTAACATATTATAATAATATACTTGAACTTTGACCACTTTTTGGGATCCTCATATACCAGTTTCATCCGAGTCAATTTCGGTTTTAGTTTATCCAAACAAAACAATTTGAGTCAATTTCCAGCACATTAGAGTGGATTTCGACCACTTCTTGGCATGATTAACATATTATCATAAAATACATCAACTATGACCATTTTAGGGGGTCCTCCAATAAAAGTTTCATCTGAGTCAATTTCGGCTCAAGTTTGGCCAAAGTAACCAATTTAAGTCAATTTCCACCACATTAGAGTGGATTTCGACCACATCCTGGCATGATTAATATATTATCATAATTTACATCAACTTTGACCACTTTTTGGGGTCCTCTGATACCAGTTCCATCCGAGTCAATTTCGGCTCTAGTTTGGCCAACTCACCAATTTAAGTCACTTTCCACCACATTAGAGTGGATTTCGACCACATCTTGGCATGATTAACATAATATCATAATATACATGAACTTTGACCACTTTGTGGGATCCTCATATACCAGTTTCATCCGAGTCAATTTTGGTTTTAGTTTAGCCAAACAAACCAATTTAAGTCAATTTCCACCACATTAGATTGGATTTCGACCACTTCTTGTCATGATTAACATATTATCATAGAATACATCAACTATGACCATTTTTTGGGGTCCTCCAATAACAGTTTCATCCGAGTCAATTTCGGCTCTAGTTTAGCCAAAGTAACCAATTTAAGTCACTTTCCACCACTTTAGATTGGATTTCGACCACATCCTGGCATGATTAACATATTATTATAATATACATGAACTTTGACCACTTTTTGGGATCCTTATATACCAGTTTCATCCGAGTCAATTTCGGTTTTAGTTTGGCCAAATAAACCAGTTTAAGTCAATTTCCACCACATTAGAGTGGATTTCGACCACATCCTGGCATAATTAACATATTCTCATAATATACATGAACTTTGACCACATTTTGGGGTCCTCTGATACCAGTTTCATCCAAGTCAATTATGGCTCTAGTTTGGCTAACCTAACCAATTTAAGTAACTTTTCACCACATTAGAGTGGAATTTGAGCACATCCTGGCATGATTATCATATTATCATAATTTACATCAACTTTGACCACTTTTTGGGGTCCTCTGATACCAGTTCCATCCGAGTCAATTTCGGCTCTAGTTTGGCCAACTCACCAATTTAAGTCACTTTCCACCACATTAGAGTGGATTTCGACCACATCCTGGCATGATTAACATATTATCATAATATACATGAACTTTGACCACTTTTTGGGATCCTCATATACCAGTTTCATCAGAGTCAATTTCGGTTTTAGTTTAGCCAAACAAACCAATTTAAGTCAATTTCCACCACATTAGAGTGGATTTCGACCACTTCTTGTCATGATTAACATATTATCATAAAATACATCAACTATGACCATTTTTTGGGGTCCTCCAATAACAGTTTCATCGGAGTCAATTTCGGCTCTAGTTTGGCCAAAGTAACCAATTTAAGTCACTTTCCACCACTTTAGATTGGATTTCGACCATGATTAACATAATATCATAATATACATGAACTTTGACCACTTTTTGGGATCCTCATATACCAGTTTCATCCGAGTCAATTTCGGTTTTAGTTTAGCCAAACAAACCAATTTAAGTCAATTTCCACCACACTAGAGTGGATTTCGACTACTTCTTGTCATGATTAACATATTATCATAGAATACATCAACTATGACCATTTTTTGGGGTCCTCCAATAACAGTTTCATCCGAGTCAATTTCGGCTCTAGTTTAGCCAAAGTAACCAATTTAAGTCACTTTCCACCACTTTAGATTGGATTTCGACCACATCCTGGCATGATTAACATATTATCATAATATACATGAACTTTGACCACTTTTTGGGATCCTTATATACCAGTTTCATCCGAGTCAATTTCGGTTTTAGTTTGGCCAAATAAACCAGTTTAAGTCAATTTCCACCACATTAGAGTGGATTTCGACCACATCCTGGCATGATTAACAAATTATCATAATATACATGAACTTTGACCGCTTTTTGGGATACTCATATACCAGTTTCATCGGAGTCAATTTCGGTTTTAGTTTGGCCAAACAAACCAATTTAAGTCAATTTCCACCACATTAGAGTGGATTTCGACCACTTCCTGGCATGATTAACATATTATCAGAATTTACATCAACTATGACCATTTTTTGGGGTCCTCCAATAACAATTTCAACCGAGTCAATTTCGGCTCTAGTTTGGCCAAACTAACCAATTTAAGTCAATTTCCACCACATTAGAGTGGATTTCGACCACTTCTTGTCATGATTAACATATTATCATAAAATACATCAACTATGACCATTTTTTGGGGTCCTCTAATAACAGTTTCATCGGAGTCAATTTCGGCTCTAGTTTGGCCAAAGTAACCAATTTAAGTCACTTTCCACCACTTTAGATTGGATTTCGACCACATCCTGGCATGATTAACATATTATCTTAATATACATGAACTTTGACCACTTTTTAAGATACTCATATACCAGTTTCATCCGAGTCAATTTCGGTTTTAGTTTGGCCAAACAAACCAATTTAAGTCAATTTCCACCAAATTAGAGTGGATTTCGACCACTTCCTGGCATGATTAACATATTATCAGAATTTACATCAACTATGACCATTTTCTGGGGTCCTCCAATAACAGTTTCACCCGAGTCAATTTCGGTTCTAGTTTGGCCAAACTAACCAATTTAAGTCACTTTCCACCACTTTAGAGTGGATTTCGACCACATCCTGGCATGATTAACATATTATAATAATATACTTGAACTTTGACCACTTTTTGGGATCCTCATGTACCAGTTTCATCCGAGTCAATTTCGGTTTTAGTTTAGCCAAACAAACCAATTTGAGTCAATTTCCAGCACATTAGAGTGGATTTCGACCACTTCTTGTCATGATTAACATATTATCATAAAATACATCAACTATGACCATTTTTTGGGGTCCTCTAATAACAGTTTCATCGGAGTCAATTTCGGCTCTAGTTTGGCCAAAGTAACCAATTTAAGTCACTTTCCACCACTTTAGATTGGATTTCGACCACATCCTGGCATGATTAACATATTATCTTAATATACATGAACTTTGACCACTTTTTAAGATACTCATATACCAGTTTCATCCGAGTCAATTTCAGTTTTAGTTTGGCCAAACAAACCAATTTAAGTCAATTTCCACCAAATTAGAGTGGATTTCGACCACTTCCTGGCATGATTAACATATTATCAGAATTTACATCAACTATGACCATTTTCTGGGGTCCTCCAATAACAGTTTCACCCGAGTCAATTTCGGTTCTAGTTTGGCCAAACTAACCAATTTAAGTCACTTTCCACCACTTTAGAGTGGATTTCGACCACATCCTGGCATGATTAACATATTATAATAATATACTTGAACTTTGACCACTTTTTGGGATCCTCATGTACCAGTTTCATCCGAGTCAATTTCGGTTTTAGTTTAGCCAAACAAACCAATTTGAGTCAATTTCCAGCACATTAGAGTGGATTTCGACCACATCCTGGCATGATTAATATATTATCATAATTTACATCAACTTTGACCACTTTTTGGGGTCCTCTGATACCAGTTCCTTCCGAGTCAATTTCGGCTCTAGTTTGGCCAACTCACCAATTTAAGTCACTTTCCACCACATTAGAGTGGATTTCGACCACATCTTGGCATGATTAACATAATATCATAATATACATGAACTTTGACCACTTTTTGGGATCCTCATATACCAGTTTCATCCGAGTCAATTTCGGTTTTAGTTTAGCCAACCAAACCAATTTAAGTCAATTTCCACCACATTAGATTGGATTTCGACCACTTCTTGTCATGATTAACATATTATCATAGAATACATCAACTATGACCATTTTTTGGGGTCCTCCAATAACAGTTTCATCCGAGTCAATTTCGGCTCTAGTTTAGCCAAAGTAACCAATTTAAGTCACTTTCCACCACTTTAGATTGGATTTCGACCACATCCTGGCATAATTAACATATTATCATAATATACATGAACTTTGACCACTTTTTGGGATCCTTATATACCAGTTTCATCCGAGTCAATTTCGGTTTTAGTTTGGCCAAATAAACCAGTTTAAGTCAATTTTTACCACATTAGAGTGGATTTCGACCACATCCTAGCATAATTAACATATTCTCATAATATACATGAACTTTGACCACATTTTGGGGTCCTCTGATACCATTTTCATCCAAGTCAATTATTGCTCTAGTTTGGCTAACCTAACCAATTTAAGTAACTTTCCACCACATTAGAGTGGAATTCGAGCACATCCTGGCATGATTATCATATTATCAAAATTTACATCAACTTTGACCACTTTTTGGGGTCCTCTGATACCAGTTCCATCCGAGTCAATTTCGGCTCTAGTTTGGCCAACTCACCAATTTAAGTCACTTTCCACCACATTAGAGTGGATTTCGACCACATCCTGGCATGATTAACATATTATCATAATATACATGAACTTTGACCACTTTTTGGAATCCTCATATTCCAGTTTCATCAGAGTCAATTTCGGTTTTAGTTTAGCCAAACAAACCAATTTAAGTCAATTTCCACCACATTAGAGTGGATTTCGACCACTTCTTGTCATGATTAACATATTATCATAAAATACATCAACTATGACCATTTTTTGGGGTCCTCCAATAACAGTTTCATCGGAGTCAATTTCGGCTCTAGTTTGGCCAAAGTAACCAATTTAAGTCACTTTCCACCACTTTAGATTTGATTTCGACCACATCCTGGCATGATTAACATATTATCTTAATATACATGAACTTTGACCACTTTTTGGGATACTCATATACCAGTTTCATCCGAGTCAATTTCGGTTTTAGTTTGGCCAAACAAACCAATTTAAGTCAATTTCCACCAAATTAGAGTGGATTTCGACCACTTCCTGGCATGATTAACATATTATCAGAATTTACATCAACTATGACCATTTTCTGGGGTCCTCCAATAACAGTTTCACCCGAGTCAATTTCGGTTCTAGTTTGGCCAAAGCAACCAATTTAAGTCACTTTCCACCACTTTAGAGTGGATTTCGACCACATCCTGGCATGATTAACGTATTATAATAATATACTTGAACTTTGACCACTTTTTGGGATCCTCATATACCAGTTTCATCCGAGTCAATTTCGGTTTTAGTTTATCCAAACAAAACAATTTGAGTCAATTTCCAGCACATTAGAGTGGATTTCGACCACTTCTTGGCATGATTAACATATTATCATAAAATACATCAACTATGACCATTTTAGGGGGTCCTCCAATAAAAGTTTCATCCGAGTCAATTTCGGCTCAAGTTTGGCCAAAGTAACCAATTTAAGTCAATTTCCACCACATTAGAGTGGATTTCGACCACATCCTGGCATGATTAACATATTATCAGAATTTACATCAACTATGACCATTTTTTGGGGTCCTCCAATAACAATTTCAACCGAGTCAATTTCGGCTCTAGTTTGGCCAAACTAACCAATTTAAGTCACTTTCCACCACTTTAGAGTGGATTTCGACCACATCCTGGCATGATTAACATATTATCATAATATGCTTGAACTTTGACCACTTTTTGGGATCCTCATATACCAGTTTCATCCGAGTCAATTTCGGTTTTAGTTTAGCCAAAAAAACCAATTTAAGTCAATTTCCACCACATTAGAGTGGATTTCGACCACTTCTTGTCATGATTAACATATTATCATAGAATACATCAACTATGACCATTTTTTGGGGTCCTCCAATAACAGTTTCATCCGAGTCAATTTCGGCTCTAGTTTAGCCAAAGTAACCAATTTAAGTCAGTTTCCACCACTTTAAATTGGAATTCGAGCACATCCTGGCATGATTATCATATTATCATAATTTACATCAACTTTGACCACTTTTTGGGGTCCTCTGATACCAGTTCCATCCGAGTCAATTTCGGCTCTAGTTTGGCCAACTCACCAATTTAAGTCACTTTCCACCACATTAGAGTGGATTTCGACCACATCCTGGCATGATTAACATATTATCATAATATACATGAACTTTGACCACTTTTTGGGATCCTCATATACCAGTTTCATCAGAGTCAATTTCGGTTTTAGTTTAGCCAAACAAACCAATTTAAGTCAATTTCCACCACATTAGAGTGGATTTCGACCACTTCTTGTCATGATTAACATATTATCATAAAATACATCAACTATGACTATTTTTTGGGGTCCTCCAATAACAGTTTCATCGGAGTCAATTTCGGCTCTAGTTTGGCCAAAGTAACCAATTTAAGTCACTTTCCACCACTTTAGATTGGATTTCGACCACATCCTGGCATGATTAACATATTATCATAATATACATGAACTTTGACCACTTTTTAAGATACTCATATACCAGTTTCATCCGAGTCAATTTCGGTTTTAGTTTGGCCAAACAAACCAATTTAAGTCAATTTCCACCAAATTAGAGTGGATTTCGACCACTTCCTGGCATGATTAACATATTATCAGAATTTACATCAACTATGACCATTTTCTGGGGTCCTCCAATAACAGTTTCACCCGAGTCAATTTCGGTTCTAGTTTGGCCAAACTAACCAATTTAAGTCACTTTCCACCACTTTAGAGTGGATTTCGACCACATCCTGGCATGATTAACATATTATAATAATATACTTGAACTTTGACCACTTTTTGGGATCCTCATGTACCAGTTTCATCCGAGTCAATTTCGGTTTTAGTATAGCCAAACAAACCAATTTGAGTCAATTTCCAGCACATTAGAGTGGATTTCGACCACTTCTTGGCATGATTAACATATTATCATAAAATACATCAACTATGACCATTTTAGGGGGTCCTCCAATAAAAGTTTCATCCGAGTCAATTTCGGCTCAAGTTTGGCCAAAGTAACCAATTTAAGTCAATTTCCACCACATTAGAGTGGATTTCGACCACATCCTGGCATGATTAATATATTATCATAATTTACATCAACTTTGACCACTTTTTGGGGTCCTCTGATACCAGTTCCATCCGAGTCAATTTCGGCTCTAGTTTGGCCAACTCACCAATTTAAGTCACTTTCCACCACATTAGAGTGGATTTCGACCACATCTTGGCATGATTAACATAATATCATAATATACATTAACTTTGACCACTTTTTGGGATCCTCATATACCAGTTTCATCCGAGTCAATTTCGGTTTTAGTTTAGCCAAACAAACCAATTTAAGTCAATTTCCACCACATTAGATTGGATTTCGACCACTTCTTGTCATGATTAACATATTATCATAGAATACATCAACTATGACCATTTTTTGGGGTCCTCCAATAACAGTTTCATCCGAGTCAATTTCGGCTCTAGTTTAGCCAAAGTAACCAATTTAAGTCACTTTCCACCACTTTAGATTGGATTTCGACCACATCCTGGCATAATTAACATATTATCATAATATAAATGAACTTTGACCACTTTTTGGGATCCTTATATACCAGTTTCATCCGAGTCAATTTCGGTTTTAGTTTGGCCAAATAAACCAGTTTAAGTCAATTTCCACCACATTAGAGTGGATTTCGACCACATCCTGGCATAATTAACATATTCTCATAATATACATGAACTTTGACCACATTTTGGGGTCCTCTGATACCAGTTTCATCCAAGTCAATTATTGCTCTAGTTTGGCTAACCTAACCAATTTAAGTAACTTTCCACCACATTAGAGTGGAATTCGAGCACATCCTGGCATGATTATCATATTATCATAATTTACATCAACTTTGACCACTTTTTGGGGTCCTCTGATACCAGTTCCATCCGAGTCAATTTCGGCTCTAGTTTGGCAAACTCACCAATTTAAGTCACTTTCCACCACATTAGAGTGGATTTCGACCACATCCTGGCATGATTAACATATTATCATAATATACATGAACTTTGACCACTTTTTGGGATCCTCATATACCAGTTTCATCAGAGTCAATTTCGGTTTTAGTTTAGCCAAACAAACCAATTTAAGTCAATTTCCACCACATTAGAGTGGATTTCGACCACTTCTTGTCATGATTAACATATTATCATAAAATACATCAACTATGACCATTTTTTGGGGTCCTCCAATAACAGTTTCATCGGAGTCAATTTCGGCTCTAGTTTGGCCAAAGTAACCAATTTAAGTCACTTTCCACCACTTTAGATTTGATTTCGACCACATCCTGGCATGATTAAAATATTATCTTAATATACATGAACTTTGACCACTTTTTGGGATACTCATATACCAGTTTCATCCGAGTCAATTTCGGTTTTAGTTTGGCCAAACAAACCAATTTAAGTCAATTTCCACCAAATTAGAGTGGATTTCGACCACTTCCTGGCATGATTAACATATTATCAGAATTTACATCAACTATGACCATTTTCTGGGGTCCTCCAATAACAGTTTCACCCGAGTCAATTTCGGTTCTAGTTTGGCCAAAGCAACCAATTTAAGTCACTTTCCACCACTTTAGAGTGGATTTCGACCACATCCTGGCATGATTAACATATTATAATAATATACTTGAACTTTGACCACTTTTTGGGATCCTCATATACCAGTTTCATCCGAGTCAATTTCGGTTTTAGTTTATCCAAACAAAACAATTTGAGTCAATTTCCAGCACATTAGAGTGGATTTCGACCACTTCTTGGCATGATTAACATATTATCATAAAATACATCAACTATGACCATTTTAGGGGGTCCTCCAATAAAAGTTTCATCCGAGTCAATTTCGGCTCAAGTTTGGCCAAAGGAACCAATTTAAGTCAATTTCCACCACATTAGAGTGGATTTCGACCACATCCTGGCATGATTAACATATTATCAGAATTTACATCAACTATGACCATTTTTTGGGGTCCTCCAATAACAATTTCAACCGAGTCAATTTCGGCTCTAGTTTGGCCAAACTAACCAATTTAAGTCACTTTCCACCACTTTAGAGTGGATTTCGACCACATCCTGGCATGATTAACATATTATCATAATATGCTTGAACTTTGACCACTTTTTGGGATCCTCATATACCAGTTTCATCCGAGTCAATATCGGTTTTAGTTTAGCCAAAAAAACCAATTTAAGTCAATTTCCACCACATTAGAGTGGATTTCGACCACTTCTTGTCATGATTAACATATTATCATAGAATACATCAACTATGACCATTTTTTGGGTCCTCCAATAACAGTTTCATCCGAGTCAATTTCGGCTCTAGTTTAGCCAAAGTAACCAATTTAAGTCAGTTTCCACCACTTTAAATTGGAATTCGAGCACATCCTGGCATGATTATCATATTATCATAATTTACATCAACTTTGACCACTTTTTGGGGTCCTCTGATACCAGTTCCATCCGAGTCAATTTCGGCTCTAGTTTGGCCAACTCACCAATTTAAGTCACTTTCCACCACATTAGAGTGGATTTCGACCACATCCTGGCATGATTAACATATTATCATAATATACATGAACTTTGACCACTTTTTGGGATCCTCATATACCAGTTTCATCAGAGTCAATTTTGGTTTTAGTTTAGCCAAACAAACCAATTTAAGTCAATTTCCACCACATTAGAGTGGATTTCTACCACTTCTTGTCATGGTTAACATATTATCATAAAATACATCAACTATGACCATTTTTTGGGGTCCTCCAATAACAGTTTCATCGGAGTCAATTTCGGCTCTAGTTTGGCCAAAGTAACCAATTTAAGTCACTTTCCACCACTTTAGATTGGATTTCGACCACATCCTGGCATGATTAACATATTATCTTAATATACATGAACTTTGACCACTTTTTAAGATACTCATATACCAGTTTCATCCGAGTCAATTTCGGTTTTAGTTTGGCCAAACAAACCAATTTAAGTCAATTTCCACCAAATTAGAGTGGATTTCGACCACTTCCTGGCATGATTAACATATTATCAGAATTTACATCAACTATGACCATTTTCTGGGGTCCTCCAATAACAGTTTCACCCGAGTCAATTTCGGTTCTAGTTTGGCCAAACTAACCAATTTAAGTCACTTTCCACCACTTTAGAGTGGATTTCGACCACATCCTGGCATGATTAACATATTATAATAATATACTTGAACTTTGACCACTTTTTGGGATCCTCATATACCAGTTTCATCCGAGTCAATTTCGGTTTTAGTTTATCCAAACAAAACAATTTGAGTCAATTTCCAGCACATTAGAGTGGATTTCGACCACTTCTTGGCATGATTAACATATTATCATAAAATACATCAACTATGACCATTTTAGGGGGTCCTCCAATAAAAGTTTCATCCGAGTCAATTTCGGCTCAAGTTTGGCCAAAGTAACCAATTTAAGTCAATTTCCACCACATTAGAGTGGATTTCGACCACATCCTGGCATGATTAACATATTATCAGAATTTACATCAACTATGACCATTTTTTGGGGTCCTCCAATAACAATTTCAACCGAGTCAATTTCGGCTCTAGTTTGGCCAAACTAACCAATTTAAGTCACTTTCCACCACTTTAGAGTGGATTTCGACCACATCCTGGCATGATTAACATATTATCATAATATGCTTGAACTTTGACCACTTTTTGGGATCCTCATATACCAGTTTCATCCGAGTCAATTTCGGTTTTAGTTTAGCCAAAAAAACCAATTTAAGTCAATTTCCACCACATTAGAGTGGATTTCGACCACTTCTTGTCATGATTAACATATTATCATAGAATACATCAACTATGACCATTTTTTGGGTCCTCCAATAACAGTTTCATCCGAGTCAATTTCGGCTCTAGTTTAGCCAAAGTAACCAATTTAAGTCAGTTTCCACCACTTTAAATTGGAATTCGAGCACATCCTGGCATGATTATCATATTATCATAATTTACATCAACTTTGAGCACTTTTTGGGGTCCTCTGATACCAGTTCCATCCGAGTCAATTTCGGCTCTAGTTTGGCCAACTCACCAATTTAAGTCACTTTCCACCACATTAGAGTGGATTTCGACCACATCCTGGCATGATTAACATATTATCATAATATACATGAACTTTGACCACTTTTTGGGATCCTCATATACCAGTTTCATCAGAGTCAATTTTGGTTTTAGTTTAGCCAAACAAACCAATTTAAGTCAATTTCCACCACATTAGAGTGGATTTCGACCACTTCTTGTCATGATTAACATATTATCATAAAATACATCAACTATGACCATTTTTTGGGGTCCTCCAATAACAGTTTCATCGGAGTCAATTTCGGCTCTAGTTTGGCCAAAGTAACCAATTTAAGTCACTTTCCACCACTTTAGATTGGATTTCGACCACATCCTGGCATGATTAACATATTATCTTAATATACATGAACTTTGACCACTTTTTAAGATACTCATATACCAGTTTCATCCGAGTCAATTTCGGTTTTAGTTTGGCCAAACAAACCAATTTAAGTCAATTTCCACCAAATTAGAGTGGATTTTGACCACTTCCTGGCATGATTAACATATTATCAGAATTTACATCAACTATGACCATTTTCTGGGGTCCTCCAATAACAGTTTCACCCGAGTCAATTTCGGTTCTAGTTTGGCCAAACTAACCAATTTAAGTCACTTTCCACCACTTTAGAGTGGATTTCGACCACATCCTGGCATGATTAACATATTATAATAATATACTTGAACTTTGACCACTTTTTGGGATCCTCATGTACCAGTTTCATCCGAGTCAATTTCGGTTTTAGTTTAGCCAAACAAACCAATTTGAGTCAATTTCCAGCACATTAGAGTGGATTTCGACCACTTCTTGGCATGATTAACATATTATCATAAAATACATCAACTATGACCATTTTAGGGGGTCCTCCAATAAAAGTTTCATCCGAGTCAATTTCGGCTCAAGTTTGGCCAAAGTAACCAATTTAAGTCAATTTCCACCACATTAGAGTGGATTTCGACCACATCCTGGCATGATTAATATATTATCATAATTTACATCAACTTTGACCACTTTTTGGGGTCCTCTGATACCAGTTCCATCCGAGTCAATTTCGGCTCTAGTTTGGCCAACTCACCAATTTAAGTCACTTTCCACCACATTAGAGTGGATTTCGACCACATCTTGGCATGATTAACATAATATCATAATATACATGAACTTTGACCACTTTTTGGGATCCTCATATACCAGTTTCATCCGAGTCAATTTCGGTTTTAGTTTAGCCAAACAAACCAATTTAAGTCAATTTCCACCACATTAGATTGGATTTCGACCACTTCTTGTCATGATTAACATATTATCATAGAATACATCAACTATGACCATTTTTTGGGGTCCTCCAATAACAGTTTCATCCGAGTCAATTTTGGCTCTAGTTTAGCCAAAGTAACCAATTTAAGTCACTTTCCACCACTTTAGATTGGATTTCGACCACATCCTGGCATGATTAACATATTATTATAATATACATGAACTTTGACCACTTTTTGGGATCCTTATATACCAGTTTCATCCGAGTCAATTTCGGTTTTAGTTTGGCCAAATAAACCAGTTTAAGTCAATTTCCACCACATTAGAGTGGATTTCGACCACATCCTGGCATAATTAACATATTCTCATAATATACATGAACTTTGACCACATTTTGGGGTCCTCTGATACCAGTTTCATTCAAGTCAATTATGGCTCTAGTTTGGCTAACCTAACCAATTTAAGTAACTTTTCACCACATTAGAGTGGAATTGGAGCACATCCTGGCATGATTATCATATTATCATAATTTACATCAACTTTGACCACTTTTTGGGGTCCTCTGATACCAGTTCCATCCGAGTCAATTTCGGCTCTAGTTTGGCCAACTCACCAATTTAAGTCACTTTCCACCACATTAGAGTGGATTTCGACCACATCCTGGCATGATTAACATATTATAATAATATACTTGAACTTTGACCACTTTTTGGGATCCTCATATACCAGTTTCATCCGAGTCAATTTCGGTTTTAGTTTATCCAAACAAAACAATTTGAGTCAATTTCCAGCACATTAGAGTGGATTTCGACCACTTCTTGGCATGATTAACATATTATCATAAAATACATCAACTATGACCATTTTAGGGGGTCCTCCAATAAAAGTTTCATCCGAGTCAATTTCGGCTCAAGTTTGGCCAAAGTAACCAATTTAAGTCAATTTCCACCACATTAGAGTGGATTTCGACCACATCCTGGCATGATTAACATATTATCAGAATTTACATCAACTATGACCATTTTTTGGGGTCCTCCAATAACAATTTCAACCGAGTCAATTTCGGCTCTAGTTTGGCCAAACTAACCAATTTAAGTCACTTTCCACCACTTTAGAGTGGATTTCGACCACATCCTGGCATGATTAACATATTATCATAATATGCTTGAACTTTGACCACTTTTTGGGATCCTCATATACCAGTTTCATCCGAGTCAATTTCGGTTTTAGTTTAGCCAAAAAAACCAATTTAAGTCAATTTCCACCACATTAGAGTGGATTTCGACCACTTCTTGTCATGATTAACATATTATCATAGAATACATCAACTATGACCATTTTTTGGGTCCTCCAATAACAGTTTCATCCGAGTCAATTTCGGCTCTAGTTTAGCCAAAGTAACCAATTTAAGTCAGTTTCCACCACTTTAAATTGGAATTCGAGCACATCCTGGCATGATTATCATATTATCATAATTTACATCAACTTTGAGCACTTTTTGGGGTCCTCTGATACCAGTTCCATCCGAGTCAATTTCGGCTCTAGTTTGGCCAACTCACCAATTTAAGTCACTTTCCACCACATTAGAGTGGATTTCGACCACATCCTGGCATGATTAACATATTATCATAATATACATGAACTTTGACCACTTTTTGGGATCCTCATATACCAGTTTCATCAGAGTCAATTTTGGTTTTAGTTTAGCCAAACAAACCAATTTAAGTCAATTTCCACCACATTAGAGTGGATTTCGACCACTTCTTGTCATGATTAACATATTATCATAAAATACATCAACTATGACCATTTTTTGGGGTCCTCCAATAACAGTTTCATCGGAGTCAATTTCGGCTCTAGTTTGGCCAAAGTAACCAATTTAAGTCACTTTCCACCACTTTAGATTGGATTTCGACCACATCCTGGCATGATTAACATATTATCTTAATATACATGAACTTTGACCACTTTTTAAGATACTCATATACCAGTTTCATCCGAGTCAATTTCGGTTTTAGTTTGGCCAAACAAACCAATTTAAGTCAATTTCCACCAAATTAGAGTGGATTTTGACCACTTCCTGGCATGATTAACATATTATCAGAATTTACATCAACTATGACCATTTTCTGGGGTCCTCCAATAACAGTTTCACCCGAGTCAATTTCGGTTCTAGTTTGGCCAAACTAACCAATTTAAGTCACTTTCCACCACTTTAGAGTGGATTTCGACCACATCCTGGCATGATTAACATATTATAATAATATACTTGAACTTTGACCACTTTTTGGGATCCTCATGTACCAGTTTCATCCGAGTCAATTTCGGTTTTAGTTTAGCCAAACAAACCAATTTGAGTCAATTTCCAGCACATTAGAGTGGATTTCGACCACTTCTTGGCATGATTAACATATTATCATAAAATACATCAACTATGACCATTTTAGGGGGTCCTCCAATAAAAGTTTCATCCGAGTCAATTTCGGCTCAAGTTTGGCCAAAGTAACCAATTTAAGTCAATTTCCACCACATTAGAGTGGATTTCGACCACATCCTGGCATGATTAATATATTATCATAATTTACATCAACTTTGACCACTTTTTGGGGTCCTCTGATACCAGTTCCATCCGAGTCAATTTCGGCTCTAGTTTGGCCAACTCACCAATTTAAGTCACTTTCCACCACATTAGAGTGGATTTCGACCACATCTTGGCATGATTAACATAATATCATAATATACATGAACTTTGACCACTTTTTGGGATCCTCATATACCAGTTTCATCCGAGTCAATTTCGGTTTTAGTTTAGCCAAACAAACCAATTTAAGTCAATTTCCACCACATTAGATTGGATTTCGACCACTTCTTGTCATGATTAACATATTATCATAGAATACATCAACTATGACCATTTTTTGGGGTCCTCCAATAACAGTTTCATCCGAGTCAATTTCGGCTCTAGTTTAGCCAAAGTAACCAATTTAAGTCACTTTCCACCACTTTAGATTGGATTTCGACCACATCCTGGCATGATTAACATATTATTATAATATACATGAACTTTGACCACTTTTTGGGATCCTTATATACCAGTTTCATCCGAGTCAATTTCGGTTTTAGTTTGGCCAAATAAACCAGTTTAAGTCAATTTCCACCACATTAGAGTGGATTTCGACCACATCCTGGCATAATTAACATATTCTCATAATATACATGAACTTTGACCACATTTTGGGGTCCTCTGATACCAGTTTCATTCAAGTCAATTATGGCTCTAGTTTGGCTAACCTAACCAATTTAAGTAACTTTTCACCACATTAGAGTGGAATTGGAGCACATCCTGGCATGATTATCATATTATCATAATTTACATCAACTTTGACCACTTTTTGGGGTCCTCTGATACCAGTTCCATCCGAGTCAATTTCGGCTCTAGTTTGGCCAACTCACCAATTTAAGTCACTTTCCACCACATTAGAGTGGATTTCGACCACATCCTGGCATGATTAACATATTATCATAATATACATGAACTTTGACAACTTTTTGGGATCCTCATATACCAGTTTCATCAGAGTCAATTTCGGTTTTAGTTTAGCCAAACAAACCAATTTAAGTCAATTTCCACCACATTAGAGTGGATTTCGACCACTTCTTGTCATGATTAACATATTATCATAAAATACATCAACTATGACCATTTTTTGGGGTCCTCCAATAACAGTTTCATCGGAGTCAATTTCGGCTCTAGTTTGGCCAAAGTAACCAATTTAAGTCACTTTCCACCACTTTAGATTGGATTTCGACCACATCCTGGCATGATTAACATAATATCATAATATACATGAACTTTGACCACTTTTTGGGATCCTCATATACCAGTTTCATCCGAGTCAATTTCGGTTTTAGTTTAGCCAAACAAACCAATTTAAGTCAATTTCCACCACACTAGAGTGGATTTCGACTACTTCTTGTCATGATTAACATATTATCATAGAATACATCAACTATGACCATTTTTTGGGGTCCTCCTATAACAGTTTCATCCGAGTCAATTTCGGCTCTAGTTTAGCCAAAGTAACCAATTTAAGTCACTTTCCACCACTTTAGATTGGATTTCGACCACATCCTGGCATGATTAACATATTATCATAATATACATGAACTTTGACCACTTTTTGGGATCCTTATATACCAGTTTCATCCGAGTCAATTTCGGTTTTAGTTTGGCCAAACAAACCAGTTTAAGTCAATTTCCACCACATTAGAGTGGATTTCGACCACATCCTGGCATGATTAACAAATTATCATAATATACATGAACTTTGACCGCTTTTTGGGATACTCATATACCAGTTTCATCTGAGTCAATTTCGGTTTTAGTTTGGCCAAACAAACCAATTTAAGTCAATTTCCACCACATTAGAGTGGATTTCGACCACTTCCTGGCATGATTAACATATTATCAGAATTTACATCAACTATGACCATTTTTTGGGGTCCTCCAATAACAATTTCAACCGAGTCAATTTCGGCTCTAGTTTGGCCAAACTAACCAATTTAAGTCACTTTCCACCACTTTAGAGTGGATTTCGACCACATCCTGGCATGATTAACATAATATCATAATATGCTTGAACTTTGACCACTTTTTGGGATCCTCATATACCAGTTTCATCGGAGTCAATTTCGGTTTTAGTTTAGCCAAACAAACCAATTTAAGTCAATTTCCACCACATTAGAGTGGATTTCGACCACTTCTTGGCATGATTAACATATTATCAGAAAATACATCAACTATGACTATTTTTGGGGGTCCTCCAATAACAGTTTCATCCGAGTCAATTTCGGCTCTAGTTTGGCCAAAGTCACCAATTTAAGTCACTTTCCACCACATTAGAGTGGATTTCGACCACATCCTGGCATGATTAATATATTATCATAATTTACATCAACTTTGACCACATTTTGGGGTCCTCTAATACCAGTTTCATCCAAGTCAATTATGGCTCCAGTTTGGCTAACCTAACCAATTTAAGTAACTTTCCACCACATTAGAGTGGAATTCGAGCACATCCTGACATGATTATCATATTATCATAATTTACATCAAATTTGACCAATTTTTGGGGTCCTCTGATACCAGTTCCATCCGAGTCAATTTCGGCTCTAGTTTGGCCAACTCACCAATTTAAGTCACTTTCCTCTACATTAGAGTGGATTTCGACCACATCCTGGCATGATTAACATATTATCATAATATACATGAACTTTGACCACTTTTTGGGATACTCATATACGAGTTTCATCCGAGTCAATTTCGGTTTTAGTTTTGCCAAACAAACCAATTTAAGACAATTTCCACCAAATTAGAGTGGATTTCGACCACTTCCTGGCATGATTAACATATTATCAGAATTTACATCAACTACGAACATTTTCTGGGGTCCTCCAATAAAAATTTCACCCGAGTCAATTTCGGTTCTAGTTTGGCCAAAGTAACCAATTTAAGTCACTTTCCACCACTTTAGAGTGGATTTCGACCACATCCTAGCATGATTAACATATTATCATAATATACTTGAACTTTGACCACTTTTACGGATCCTCATATACCAGTTTCATCCGAGTCAATTTCGGTTTTAGTTTAGCCAAACAAACCAATTTAAGTCAATTTACACCACATTAGAGTGGATTTCGACCACTTCTTGGCATGATTAACATATTATCAGAAAATACATCAACTATGACTATTTTTGGGGGTCCTCCAATAACAGTTTCATCCGAGTCAATTTCGGCTCTAGTTTGGCCAAAGTCACCAATTTAAGTCACTTTCCACCACATTAGAGTGGATTTCGACCACATCCTGGCATGATTAATATATTATCATAATTTACATCAACTTTGACCACATTTTGGAGTCCTCTGATACCAGTTTCATCCAAGTCAATTATGGCTCTAGTTTGGCTAACCTAACCAATTTCAGTAACTTTCCACCACATTAGAGTGGATTTCGACCACTTCTTGTCATGATTAACATATTATCATAGAATACATCAACTATGACCGTTTTTTGGGGTCCTCCAATAACAGTTTCATCCGAGTCAATTTCGGCTCTAGTTTAGCCAAAGTAACCAATTTAAATCACTTTCCACCACTTTAGATTGGATTTCGACCACATCCTGGCATGATTAACATATTATCATAATATACATGAACTTTGACCACTTTTTGGGATCCTTATATACCAGTTTCATCCGAGTCAATTTCGGTTTTAGTTTGGCAAAAAAACCAGTTTAAGTCAATTTCCACCACATTAGAGTGGATTTCGACCACATCCTGGCATGATTAACATATTATCATAATATACATGAACTTTGACCACTTTTTGGGATACTCATATACTAGTTTCATCCGAGTCAATTTCGGTTTTAGTTTGGCCAAACAATCCAATTTAAGTCAATTTCCACCAAATTAGAGTTGATTTCGACCACTTCCTGGCATGATTAACATATTATCAGAATTTACATCAACTATGACCACTTTTTGGGGTCCTCTGATACCAGTTCCATCCGAGTAAATTTCGGCTCTAGTTTGGCCAACTCACCAATTTAAGTAACTTTCCACCACATTAGAGTGGATTTCGACCACATCCTGGCATGATTAACATATTATCATAATATACTTGCACTTTGACCACTTTTTGGGATCCTCATATACCAGTTTCATCCGAGTCAATTTCGGTTTTAATTTAGCCAAACAAACCAATTTAAGTCAATTTCCACCACATTAGAGTGGATTTCGACCACTTCTTGGCATGATTAACATATTATCAGAAAATACATCAACTATGACTATTTTTGGGGGTCCTCCAATAACAGTTTCATCCGAGTCAATTTCCGCTCTAGTTTGGCCAAAGTCACCAATTTAAGTCACTTTCCACCACATTATAGTGGATTTCGACCACATCCTGGCATGATTAATATATTATCATAATTTAAATCAACTTTGACCACTTTTTGGGGTCCTCGGATACCATCCGAGTCAATTTCGGCTCTAGTTTGGCCAACTCACCCATTTAAGTCACTTGCCACCACATTAGAGTGGATTTCAACCACATCCTGGCATGATTAACATAATATCATAATATACATGAACTTTGACCACTTTTTGGGATCCTCATATACCAGTTTCATCCGAGTCAATTTCGGTTCTAGTTTAGCCAAACAAACCAATTTAAGTCAATTTCCACCACATTATAGTGGATTTCGGCTACTTCTTATCATGATTAACATATTATCATAGAATACATCAACTATGACCATTTTTTGGGGTCCTCCAATAACAGTTTCATCCGAGTCAATTTAGGCTCTAGTTTAGCCAAAGAAACCAATTTAAGTCAATTTCCACCACATTAGAGTGGATTTCGACCACTTCTTGGCATGATTAACATATTATCATAAAATACATCAACTATGACCATTTTTGGGGGTCCTCCAATAATAGTTTCATCCGAGTCAATTTCGGCTCTAGTTTGGCCAAAGTAACCAATTTAAGTCACTTTCCACCACAGTAGAGTGGATTTCGACCACATCCTGGCATGATTAATATATTATCATAATTTACATCAACTGTGAACACTTTTTGGGGTCCTCTGATACCAGTTTCATCCAAGTCAATTATGGCTCGAGTTTGGCTAAACTAACCAATTTAAGTAACTTTCCACCACATTAGAGTGGCATTCGATCACATCTTGACATGATTATCATATTATCATAATTTACATCAAGTTTGACCACTTTTTGGGGTCCTCTGATACCAGTTCCATCCGAGTCAATTTCGGCTCTAGTTTGGCCAACTCACCAATTTAAGTAACTTTCCACCACATTAGAGTGGATTTCGACCACATCCTGGCATGATTAACATAATATCATAATATACATGAACTTTGACCACTTTTTGGGATCCTCATATACCAGTTTCATCCGAGTCAATTTCGGTTTTAGTTTAGCCAAACAAACCAATTTAAGTCAATTTCCACCACATTAGAGTGGATTTTGACCACTTCTTATCATGATTAACATATTATCATAGAATACATCAACTATGACCATTTTTTGGGGTCCTCCAATAACAGTTTCATCTGAGTCAATTTCGGCTCTAGTTGGGCCAAAGTAACCAATTTAAGTCACTTTCCACCACTTTAGATTGGATTTCGACCACATCCTGGCATGATTGACATAATATCATAATATACATGAACTTTGACCACTTTTTGGGATCCTCATATACTAGTTTCATCCGAGTCAATTTCGGTTTTAGTTTAGCCAAACAAACCAATTTAAGTCAATTTCCACCACATTAGAGTGGATTTCGACCACTTCTTGGCATGATTAACGTATTATCATGAAATACATCAACTATGACCATTTTAGGGGGTCCTCCAATAAAAGTTTCGTCCGAGTTAATTTCGGCTCTAGTTTGGCCAAAGTAACCAATTTAAGTCACTTTCCACCACAGTAGAGTGGATTTCGACCACATCCTGGCATGATTAATATATTATCATAATTTACATCAACTGTGAACACTTTTTGGGGTCCTCTGATACCAGTTTCATCCAAGTCAATTATGGCTCGAGTTTGGCTAAACTAACCAATTTAAGTAACTTTCCACCACATTAGAGTGGCATTCAATCACATCTTGACATGATTATCATATTATCATAATTTACATCAAGTTTGACCACTTTTTGGGGTCCTCTGATACCAGTTCCATCCGAGTCAATTTCGGCTCTAGTTTGGCCAACTCACCAATTTAAGTAACTTTCCACCACATTAGAGTGGATTTCGACCACATCCTGGCATGATTAACATAATATCATAATATACATGAACTTTGACCACTTTTTGGGATCCTCATATACCAGTTTCATCCGAGTCAATTTCGGTTTTAGTTTAGCCAAACAAACCAATTTAAGTCAATTTCCACCACATTAGAGTGGATTTTGACCACTTCTTATCATGATTAACATATTATCATAGAATACATCAACTATGACCATTTTTTGGGGTCCTCCAACAACAGTTTCATCTGAGTCAATTTCGGCTCTAGTTGGGCCAAAGTAACCAATTTAAGTCACTTTCCACCACTTTAGATTGGATTTCGACCACATCCTGGCATGATTGACATAATATCATAATATACATGAACTTTGACCACTTTTTGGGATCCTCATATACTAGTTTCATCCGAGTCAATTTCGGTTTTAGTTTAGCCAAACAAACCAATTTAAGTCAATTTCCACCACATTAGAGTGGATTTCGACCACTTCTTGGCATGATTAACGTATTATCATGAAATACATCAACTATGACCATTTTAGGGGGTCCTCCAATAAAAGTTTCGTCCGAGTTAATTTCGGCTCTAGTTTGGCCAAAGTAACCAATTTAAGTAACTTTCCACCACATTAGAGTGGAATTCGAGCACATCCTGACATGATTATCATATTATCATAATTTACATCAAATTTGACCAATTTTTGGGGTCCTCTGATACCAGTTCCATCCGAGTCAATTTCGGCTCTTGTTTGGCCAACTCACCAATTTAAGTCACTTTCCTCTACATTAGAGTGGATTTCAACCACATCCTGGCATGATTAACATATTATCATAATATACATGAACTTTGACCACTTTTTGGGATACTCATATACGAGTTTCATCCGAGTCAATTTCGGTTTTAGTTTTGCCAAACAAACCAATTTAAGACAATTTCCACCAAATTAGAGTGGATTTCGACCACTTCCTGGCATGATTAACATATTATCAGAATTTACATCAACTACGACCATTTTCTGGGGTCCTCCAATAAAAGTTTCACCCGAGTCAATTTCGGTTCTAGTTTGGCCAAAGTAACCAATTTAAGTCACTTTCCACCACTTTAGAGTGGATTTCGACCACATCCTAGCATGATTAACATATTATCATAATATACTTGAACTTTGACCACTTTTAGGGATCCTCATATACCAGTTTCATCCGAGTCAATTTCGGTTTTAGTTTAGCCAAACAAACCAATTTAAGTCAATTTACACCACATTAGAGTGGATTTCGACCACTTCTTGGCATGATTAACATATTATCAGAAAATACATCAACTATGACTATTTTTGGGGGTCCTCCAATAACAGTTTCATCCGAGTCAATTTCGGCTCTAGTTTGGCCAAAGTCACCAATTTAAGTCACTTTCCACCACATTAGAGTGGATTTCGACCACATCCTGGCATGATTAATATATTATCATAATTTACATCAACTTTGACCACATTTTGGAGTCCTCTGATACCAGTTTCATCCAAGTCAATTATGGCTCTAGTTTGGCTAACCTAACCAATTTCAGTAACTTTCCACCACATTAGAATGAATTTCGACCACTTCTTGTCATGATTAACATATTATCATAGAATACATCAACTATGACCGTTTTTTGGGGTCCTCCAATAACAGTTTCATCCGAGTCAATTTCGGCTCTAGTTTAGCCAAAGTAGCCAATTTAAGTCACTTTCCACCACTTTAGATTGGATTTCGACCACATCCTGGCGTGATTAACATATTATCATAATATACATGAACTTTGACCACTTTTTGGGATCCTTATATACCAGTTTCATCCGAGTCAATTTCGGTTTTAGTTTGGCAAAAAAACCAGTTTAAGTCAATTTCCACCACATTAGAGTGGATTTCGACCACATCCTGGCATGATTAACATATTATCATAATATACATGAACTTTGACCACTTTTTGGGATACTCATATACTAGTTTCATCCGAGTCAATTTCGGTTTTAGTTTGGCCAAACAAACCAATTTAAGTCAATTTCCACCAAATTAGAGTGGATTTCGACCACTTCCTGGCATGATTAACATATTATCAGAATTTACATCAACTATGACCACTTTTTGGGGTCCTCTGATACCAGTTCCATCCGAGTAAATTTCGGCTCTAGTTTGGCCAACTCACCAATTTAAGTAACTTTCCACCACATTAGAGTGGATTTCGACCACATCCTGGCATGATTAACATATTATCATAATATACTTGCACTTTGACCACTTTTTGGGATCCTCATATACCAGTTTCATCCGAGTCAATTTCGGTTTTAATTTAGCCAAACAAACCAATTTAAGTCAATTTCCACCACATTAGAGTGGATTTCGACCACTTCTTGGCATGATTAACATATTATCAGAAAATACATCAACTATGACTATTTTTGGGGGTCCTCCAATAACAGTTTCATCCGAGTCAATTTCCGCTCTAGTTTGGCCAAAGTCACCAATTTAAGTCACTTTCCACCACATTAGAGTGGATTTCGACCACATCCTGGCATGATTAATATATTATCATAATTTAAATCAACTTTGACCACTTTTTGGGGTCCTCGGATACCATCCGAGTCAATTTCGGCTCTAGTTTGGCCAACTCACCCATTTAAGTCACTTGCCACCACATTAGAGTGGATTTCAACCACATCCTGGCATGATTAACATAATATCAAAATATACATGAACTTTGACCACTTTTTGGGATCCTCATATACCAGTTTCATCCGAGTCAATTTCGGTTCTAGTTTAGCCAAACAAACCAATTTAAGTCAATTTCCACCACATTATAGTGGATTTCGGCTACTTCTTATCATGATTAACATATTATCATAGAATACATCAACTATGACCATTTTTTGGGGTCCTCCAATAACAGTTTCATCCGAGTCAATTTAGGCTCTAGTTTAGCCAAAGAAACCAATTTAAGTCAATTTCCACCACATTAGAGTGGATTTCGACCACTTCTTGGCATGATTAACATATTATCATAAAATACATCAACTATGACCATTTTTGGGGGTCCTCCAATAATAGTTTCATCCGAGTCAATTTCGGCTCTAGTTTGGCCAAAGTAACCAATTTAAGTCACTTTCCACCACAGTAGAGTGGATTTCGACCACATCCTGGCATGATTAATATATTATCATAATTTACATCAACTGTGAACACTTTTTGGGGTCCTCTGATACCAGTTTCATCCAAGTCAATTATGGCTCGAGTTTGGCTAAACTAACCAATTTAAGTAACTTTCCACCACATTAGAGTGGCATTCGATCACATCTTGACATGATTATCATATTATCATAATTTACATCAAGTTTGACCACTTTTTGGGGTCCTCTGATACCAGTTCCATCCGAGTCAATTTCGGCTCTAGTTTGGCCAACTCACCAATTTAAGTAACTTTCCACCACATTAGAGTGGATTTCGACCACATCCTGGCATGATTAACATAATATCATAATATACATGAACTTTGACCACTTTTTGGGATCCTCATATACCAGTTTCATCCGAGTCAATTTCGGTTTTAGTTTAGCCAAACAAACCAATTTAAGTCAATTTCCACCACATTAGAGTGGATTTTGACCACTTCTTATCATGATTAACATATTATCATAGAATACATCAACTATGACCATTTTTTGGGGTCCTCCAATAACAGTTTCATCTGAGTCAATTTTGGCTCTAGTTGGGCCAAAGTAACCAATTTAAGTCACTTTCCACCACTTTAGATTGGATTTCGACCACATCCTGGCATGATTGACATAATATCATAATATACATGAACTTTGACCACTTTTTGGGATCCTCATATACTAGTTTCATCCGAGTCAATTTCGGTTTTAGTTTAGCCAAACAAACCAATTTAAGTCAATTTCCACCACATTAGAGTGGATTTCAACCACTTCTTGGCATGATTAACGTATTATCATGAAATACATCAACTATGACCATTTTAGGGGGTCCTCCAATAAAAGTTTCGTCCGAGTTAATTTCGGCTCTAGTTTGGCCAAAGTAACCAATTTAAGTCACTTTCCACCACATTAGAGTGGATTTCGACCACATCCTGGCATGATTAATATATTATCATAATTTACATCAACTTTGAACACTTTTTGGGGTCCTCTGATACCAGTTCCATCCGAGTCAATTTCGGCTCTAGTTTGGCCAACTCACCAATTTAAGTCACTTTCCACCACATTAGAGTGGATTTCGACCACATTCTGGCATGATTAACATAATATCATAATATACATGAACTTTGACCACTTTTTGGGATACTCATATACCAGTTTCATCAGAGTCAATTTCGGTTTTAGTTTAGCCAAACAAACCAATTTAAGTCAATTTCCACCACATTAGAGTGGATTTCGACCACTTCTTGTCATGATTAACATATTATCATAAAATACATCAACTATGACCATTTTTTAGGGTCCTCCAATAACAGTTTCATCTGAGTCAATTTCGGCTCTAGTTTGGCCAAAGTAACCAATTTAAGTCACTTTCCACCACTTTAGATTGGATTTCGACCACATCCTGGCATGATTAACATATTATCATAATATACATGAACTTGGACCACTTTTTGGGATCCTTATATACCAGTTTCATCCGTGTCAATTTCGGTTTTAGTTTGGCCAAACAAACCAGTTTAAGTCAATTTCCACCACATTAGAGTGGATTTCGACCACATCCTGGCATGATTAACAAATTATCATAATATACATGAACTTTGACCGCTTTTTGGGATACTCATATACCAGTTTTATCCGAGTCAATTTCGGTTTTAGTTTGGCCAAACAAACCAATTTAAGTCAATTTCCACCACATTAGAGTGGATTTCGACCACTTCCTGGCATGATTAACATATTATCAGAATTTACATCAACTATGACCATTTTTTGGGATCCTCCAATAACAGTTTCACCCGAGTCAATTTCGGCTCTAGTTTGGCCAAACTAACCAATTTAAGTCACTTTCCACCACTTTAGATTGGATTTCGACCACATCCTGGCATGATTGACATAATATCATAATATACATGAACTTTGACCACTTTTTGGGATCCTCATATACCAGTTTCATCCGAGTCAATTTCGGTTTTAGTTTAGCCAAACAAACCAATTTAAGTCAATTTCCACCACATTAGAGTGGATTTCGACCACTTCTTGGCATGATTAACGTATTATAATGAAATACATCAACTATGACCATTTTAGCGGGTCCTCCAATAACAGTTTCGTCCGAGTTAATTTCGGCTCTAGTTTGGCCAAAGTAACCAATTTAAGTCACTTTCCACCACATTAGAGTGGATTTCGACCACATCCTGGCATGATTAATATATTATCATAATTTACATCAACTTTGAACACTTTTTGGGGTCCTCTGATACCAGTTCCATCCGAGTCAATTTCGGCTCTAGTTTGGCCAACTCACCAATTTAAGTCACTTTCCACCACATTAGAGTGGATTTCGACCACATTCTGGCATGATTAACATAATATCATAATATACATGAACTTTGACCACTTTTTGGGATCCTCATATACCAGTTTCATCCGAGTCAATTTCGGTTTTAGTTTAGCCAAACAAACCAATTTAAGTCAATTTCCACCACATTAGAGTGGATTTCGACCACTTCTTGTCATGATTAACATATTATCATAGAATACATCAACTATGACCATTTTTTGGGGTCCTCCAATAACAGTTTCATCCGAGTCAATTTCGGCTCTAGTTTAGCCAAAGTAACCAATGTAAGTCACTTTCCACCACTTTAGATTGGATTTCGACCAAATCCTGGCATGATTAACATATTATCATAATATACATGAACTTTGACCACTTTTTGGGATACTCATATACCAGTTTCATCCGAGTCAATTTCGATTTTAGGTTGGCCAAACAAACCAATTTAAGTCAATTTCCACCAAATTAGAGTGGATTTCGACCACTTCCTGGCATGATTAACATATTATCAGAATTTACATCAACTATGACCATTTTCTGGGGTCCTCCAATAACAGTTTCACCCGAGTCAATTTCGGTTCTAGTTTGGCCAAACTAACCAATTTAAGTCACTTTCCACAACTTTAGAGTGGATTTCGACCACATCCTGGCATGATTAACATATTATCATAATATACCTGAACTTTGACCACTTTTTGGGATCCTCATATACCAGTTTCATCCGAGTCAATTTCGGTTTTAGTTTAGCCAAACAAACCAATTTAAATCAATTTCCAGCACATTAGAGTGGATTTCGACCACTTCTTGGCATGATTAACATATTATCATAAAATACATAAACTATGACCATTTTAGGGGGTCCTCCAATAAAAGTTTCATCCGAGTCAATTTCGGCTCTAGTTTGGCCAAAGTAACCAATTTAAGTCAATGTCCACCACATTAGAGTGGATTTCGACCACATCCTGGCATGATTAATATATTATCATAATTTACATCAACTTTGACCACTTTTTGGGGTCCTCTGATACCAGTTCCATCCGAGTCAATTTCGGCTCTAGTTTGGCCAACTCACCAATTTAAGTCACTTTCCATCACATTAGAGTGGATTTCGACCACATCCTGGCATGATTAACATAATATCATAATATACTTGAACTTTGACCACTTTTTGGGATCCTCATATACCAGTTTCATCGGAGTCAATTTCGGTTTTAGTTTAGCCAAACAAACCAATTTAAGTCAATTTCCACCACATTAGAGTGGATTTCGACCACTTCTTGGCATGATTAACATATTATCAGAAAATACATCAACTATGACTATTTTTGGGGGTCCTCCAATAACAGTTTCATCCGAGTCAATTTCGGCTCTAGTTTGGCCAAAGTCACCAATTTAAGTCACTTTCCACCACATTAGAGTGGATTTCGACCACATCCTGGCATGATTAATATATTATCATAATTTACATCAACTTTGACCACATTTTGGGGTCCTCTAATACCAGTTTCATCCAAGTCAATTATGGCTCTAGTTTGGCTAACCTAACCAATTTAAGTAACTTTCCACCACATTAGAGTGGAATTCGAGCACATCCTGACATGATTATCATATTATCATAATTTACATCAACTTTGACCACTTTTTGGGGTCCTCTGATACCAGTTCCATCCGAGTCATTTTCGGCTCTAGTTTGGCCAACTCACCAATTTAAGTCACTTTCCTCCACATTGGAGTGGATTTCGACCACATCCTGGCATGATTAATATATTATCATAATATACATGAACTTTGACCACTTTTTGGGATACTCATATACGAGTTTCATCCGAGTAAATTTGGGTTTTAGTTTGGCCAAACAAACCAATTTAAGTCAATTTCCACCAAATTAGAGTGGATTTCGACCACTTCCTGGCATGATAACATATTATCAGAATTTACATCAACTATGACCATTTTCTGGGGTCCTCCAATAACAGTTTCACCCGAGTCAATTTCGGTTCTAGTTTGGCCAAAGTAACCAATTTAAGTCACTTTCCACCACTTTAGAGTGGATTTCGACCACATCCTAGCATGATTAACATATTATCATAATATACTTGAACTTTGACCACTTTTTGGGATCCTCATATACCAGTTTCATCCGAGTCAATTTCGGTTTTAGTTTAGCCAAACAAACCAATTTAAGTCCATTTCCACCACATTAGAGTGGATTTCGACCACTTCTTGGCATGATTAACATATTATCAGAAAATACATCAACTATGACTATTTTTGGGGGTCCTCCAATAACAGTTTCATCCGAGTCAATTTCGGCTCTAGTTTGGCCAAAGTCACCAATTTAAGTCACTTTCCACCACATTAGAGTGGATTTCGACCACATCCTGGCATGATTAATATATTATCATAATTTACATCAACTTTGACCACATTTTGGGGTCCTCTGATACCAGTTTCATCCAAGTCAATTATGGCTCTAGTTTGGCTAACCTAACCAATTTAAGTAACTTTCCACCACATTAGAGTGGAATTCGAGCACATCCTGACATGATTATCATATTATCATAATTTACATCAACTTTGACCACTTTTTGGGGTCCTCTGATACCAGTTCCATCCGAGTCAATTTCGGCTCTAGTTTGGCCAACTCACCAATTTAAGTCACTTTCCTCCACATTAGAGTGGATTTCGACCACATCCAGGCATGATTAACATATTATCATAATATACATGAACTTTGACCACTTTTTGGGATCCTCATATACCAGTTTCATCAGAGTCAATTTCGGTTTTAGTTTAGCCAAACAAACCAATTTAAGTCAATTTCCACCACATTAGAGTGGATTTCGACCGCTTCTTGTCATGATTAACATATTATCATAGAATACATCAACAATGACCATTTTTTGGGGTCCTCCAATAACAGTTTCATCCAAGTCAATTTCGGCTCTAGTTTAGCCAAAGTAAACAATTTAAGTCACTTTCCACCACTTTAGATTGGATTTCGACCACATCCTTGCATGATTAACATAATATCATAATATACATGAACTTTGACCACTTTTTGGGATCCTCATATACCAGTTTCATCCGAGTCAATTTCGGTTTTAGTTTAGCCAAACAAACCAATTTAAGTCAATTTCCACCACATTAGAGTGGATTTCGACCACTCCTTGTCATGATTAACATATTATCATAGAATACATCAACTATGACCGTTTTTTGGGGTCCTCCAATAACAGTTTCATCCGAGTCAATTTCGGCTCTAGTTTAGTCAAAAAAACCAGTTTAAGTCAATTTCCACCACATTAGAGTGGATTTCGACCACATCCTGGCATTATTAACATATTATCATAATATACATGAACTTTGACCACTTTTTGGGATCCTCTGATACCAGTTCCATCCGAGTCAATTTCGGCTCTAGTTTGGCCAACTCACCAATTTAAGTAACTTTCCACCACATTAGAGTGGATTTCGACCACATCCAGGCATGATTAACATATTATCATAATATACTTGCACTTTGACCACTTTTTGGGATCCTCATATACTAGTTTCATCCGAGTCAATTTCGGTTTTAATTTAGCCAAACAAACCAATTTAAGTCAATTTCCACCACATTAGAGTGGATTTCGACCACTTCTTGGCATGATTAACATATTATCAGAAAATACATCAACTATGACTATTTTTGGGGGTCCTCCAATAATAGTTTCATCCGAGTCAATTTCGGCTCTAGTTTGGCCAAAGTCACCAATTTAAGTCACTTTCCACCACATTAGAGTGGATTTCGACCACATCCTGGCATGATTAATATATTATCATAATTTACATCAAATTTGACCACTTTTTGGGGTCCTCTGATACCATCCGAGTCAATTTCGGCTCTAGTTTGGCCAACTCACCAATTTAAGTCACTTTCCACCACATTAGAGTGGATTTCAACCACATCCTGGCATGATTAACATAATATCATAATATACATGAACTTTGACCACTTTTTGGGATCCTCATATACCAGTTTCATCCGAGTCAATTTCGGTTTTAGTTTAGCCAAACAAACCAATTTAAGTCAATTTCCACCACATTAGAGTGGATTT
This sequence comes from Heracleum sosnowskyi, assembly GCA_030848705.1. Lineage (NCBI taxonomy): Eukaryota > Viridiplantae > Streptophyta > Magnoliopsida > Apiales > Apiaceae > Heracleum > Heracleum sosnowskyi. Next base: position 53,263,853 of record CM061236.1, read on the forward strand.
CGACAACTTCCTGGCATGATTAACATATTATCAGAATTAACATCAACTATGACCATTTTCTGGGGTCCTCCAATAACAGTTTCACCCGAGTCAATTTCGGTTCTAGTTTGGCCAAAGTAACCAATTTAAGTCACTTTCCACCACTTTAGAGTGGATTTCGACCACATCCTAGCATGATTAACATATTATCATAATATACTTGAACTTTGACCACTTTTTGGGATCCTCATATACCAGTTTCATCCGAGTCAATTTCGGTTTTAGTTTAGCCAAACAAACCAATTTAAGTCAATTTCCACCACATTAGAGTGGATTTCGACCACTTCTTGGCATGATTAACATATTATCAGAAAATACATCAACTATGACTATTTTTGGGGGTCCTCCAATAACAGCTTCATCCGAGTCAATTTCGGCTCTAGTTTGGCCAAAGTCACCAATTTAAGTCACTTTCCACCACATTAGAGTGGATTTCGACCAAATCCTGGCATGATTAATATATTATCATAATTTACATCAACTTTGACCACATTTTGGGGTCCTCTGATACCAGTTTCATCCAAGTCAATTATGGCTCTAGTTTGGCTAACCTAACCAATTTAAGTAACTTTCCACCACATTAGAGTGGAATTCGAGCACATCCTGACATGATTATCATATTATCATAATTTACATCAACTTTGACCACTTTTTGGGGTCCTCTGATACAAGTTCCATCCGAGTCAATTTCGGCTCTAGTTTGGCCAACTCACCAATTTAAGTCACTTTCCTCCACATTAGAGTGGATTTCGACCACATCCTGGCATGATTAACATATTATCATAATATACATGAACTTTGACCACTTTTTGGGATCCTCATATACCAGTTTCATCAGAGTCAATTTCGGTTTTAGTTTAGCCAAACAAACCAATTTAAGTCAATTTCCACCACATTAGAGTGGATTTCGACCGCTTCTTGTCATGATTAACATATTATCATAGAATACATCAACTATGACCGTTTTTGGGGTCCTCCAATAACAGTTTCATCCAAGTCAATTTCGGCTCTAGTTTAGCCAAAGTAACCAATTTAAGTCACTTTCCACCACTTTAGATTGGATTTCGACCACATCCTGGCATGATTAACATAATATCATAATATACATGAACTTTGACCACTTTTTGGGATCCTCATATACCAGTTTCATCCGAGTCAATTTCGGTTTTAGTTTAGCCAAACAAACCAATTTAAGTCAATTTCCACCACATTAGAGTGGATTTCGACCACTCCTTGTCATGATTAACATATTATCATAGAATACATCAACTATGACCGTTTTTTGGGGTCCTCCAATAACAGTTTCATCCGAGTCAATTTCGGCTCTAGTTTAGTCAAAAAAACCAGTTTAAGTCAATTTCCACCACATTAGAGTGGATTTCGACCACATCCTGGCATTATTAACATATTATCATAATATACATGAACTTTGACCACTTTTTGGGATCCTCATATACCAGTTTCATCCGAGTCAATTTCGGTTTTAGTTTGGCCAAACAATCCAATTTAAGTCAATTTCCACCAAATTAGAGTGGATTTCGACCACTTCCTGGCATGATTAACATATTATCAGAATTTACATCAACTATGACCACTTTTTGGGGTCCTCTGATACCAGTTCCATCCGAGTCAATTTCGGCTCTAGTTTGGCCAACTCACCAATTTAAGTAACTTTCCACCACATTAGAGTGGATTTCGACCACATCCAGGCATGATTAACATATTATCATAATATACTTGCACTTTGACCACTTTTTGGGATCCTCATATACCAGTTTCATCCGAGTCAATTTCGGTTTTAATTTAGCCAAACAAACCAATTTAAGTCAATTTCCACCACATTAGAGTGGATTTCGACCACTTCTTGGCTTGATTAACATATTATCAGAAAATACATCAACTATGACTATTTTTGGGGGTCCTCCAATAACAGTTTCATCCGAGTTAATTTCGGTTTTAGTTTGGCCAAATAAACCAGTTTAAGTCAATTTCCACCACATTAGAGTGGATTTCGACCACATCCTGGCATGATTAACATATTATCATAATATACATGAACTTTGACCACTTTTTAGGATACTCATATACCAGTTTCATCCGAGTCAATTTCGGTTTTAGTTTGGCCAAACAAACCAATTTAAGTCAATTTCCACCAAATTGGAGTGGATTTCGACCACTTCCTGGCATGATTAACATATTATCAGAATTTACATCAACTATGACCATTTTCTGGGATCCTCCAATAACAGTTTCACCCGAGTCAATTTCGGTTCTAGTTTGGCCAAACTAACCAATTTAAGTCACTTTCCACCACTTTAGAGTGGATTTCGACCACATCCTGGCATGATTAACATATTATCATAATATACTTGAACTTTGACCACTTTTTGGGATCCTCATATACCAGTTTCATCGGAGTCAATTTCGGTTTTAGTTTAGCCAAACAAACCAATTTAAGTCAATTTCCACCACATTAGAGTGGATTTCGACCATTTCTTGGCATGATTAACATATTATCAGAAAATACATCAACCATGACTATTTTTGGGGGTCCTCCAATAACAGTTTCATCCGAGTCAATTTCTGCTCTAGTTTGGCCAAAGTCACCAATTTAAGTCACTTTCCACCACATTAGAGTGGATTTCGACCACATCCAGGCATGATTAATATATTATCATAATTTACATCAACTTTGACCACTTTTTGGGGTCCTCGGATACCATCCGAGTCAATTTCGGCTCTAGTTTGGCCAACTCACCCATTTAAGTCACTTTCCACCACATTAGAGTGGATTTCAACCACATCCTGGCATGATTAACATAATATCATAATATACTTGAACTTTGACCACTTTTTGGGATCCTCATATACCAGTTTCATCGGAGTCAATTTCGGTTTTAGTTTAGCCAAACAAACCAATTTAAGTCAATTTCCACCACATTAGAGTGGATTTCGACCATTTCTTGGCATGATTAACATATTATCAGAAAATACATCAACCATGACTATTTTTGGGGGTCCTCCAATAACAGTTTCATCCGAGTCAATTTCTGCTCTAGTTTGGCCAAAGTCACCAATTTAAGTCACTTTCCACCACATTAGAGTGGATTTCGACCACATCCAGGCATGATTAATATATTATCATAATTTACATCAACTTTGACCACTTTTTGGGGTCCTCGGATACCATCCGAGTCAATTTCGGCTCTAGTTTGGCCAACTCACCCATTTAAGTCACTTTCCACCACATTAGAGTGGATTTCAACCACATCCTGGCATGATTAACATAATATCATAATATACATGAACTTTGACCACTTTTTGGGATCCTCATATACCAGTTTCAACCGAGTCAATTTCGGTTTTAGTTTAGCCAAACAAACCAATTTAAGTCAATTTCCACCACATTATAGTGGATTTCGGCCACTTCTTATCATGATTAACATATTATCATAGAATACATCAACTATGACCATTTTTTGGGGTCCTCCAATAACAGTTTCATCCGAGTCAATTTAGGCTCTAGTTTAGCCAAAGAAACCAATTTAAGTCAATTTCCACCACATTAGAGTGGATTTCGACCACTTCTTGGCATGATTAACATATTATCATAAAATACATCAACTATGACCATTTTTGGGGGTCCTCCAATAATAGTTTCATCCGAGTCAATTTCGGCTCTAGTTTGGCCAAAGTAACCAATTTAAGTCACTTTCCACCACAGTAGAGTGGATTTCGACCACATCCTGGCATGATTAATATATTATCATAATTTACATCAACTGTGAACACTTTTTGGGGTCCTCTGATACCAGTTTCATCCAAGTCAATTATGGCTCTAGTTTGGCTAAACTAACCAATTTAAGTAACTTTCCACCACATTAGAGTGGCATTCGAGCACATCCTGACATGATTATCATATTATCATAATTTACATCAAGTTTGACCACTTTTTGGGGTCCTCTGATACCAGTTCCATCCGAGTCAATTTCGGCTCTAGTTTGGCCAACTCACCAATTTAAGTAACTTTCCACCACATTAGAGTGGATTTCGACCACATCCTGGCATGATTAACATAATATCATAATATACATGAACTTTGACTACTTTTTTGGATCCTCATATACCAGTTTCATCCGAGTCAATTTCGGTTTTAGTTTAGCCAAACAAACCAATTTAAGTCAATTTCCACCACATTAGAGTAGATTTCGACCACTTCTTATCATGATTAACATATTATCATAGAATACATCAACTATGACCATTTTTTGGGGTCCTCCAATAACAGTTTCATCTGAGTCAATTTCGGCTCTAGTTGGGCCAAAGTAACCAATTTAAGTCACTTTCCACCACTTTAGATTGGATTTCGACCATATCCTCGCATGATTAACATAATATCATAATATACATGAACTTTGACCACTTTTTGGGATCCTCATATACCAGTTTCATCCGAGTCAATTTCGGTTTTAGTTTAGCCAAACAAACCAATTTAAGTCAATTTCCACCACATTAGAGTGGATTTCGACCACTTCTTGTCATTATTAACATATTATCATAGAATACATCAACTATGACTATTTTTGGGGGTCCTCCAATAACAGTTTCATCCGAGTCAATTTCGGCTCTAGTTTAGCCAAAGTAACCAATTTAAGTCACTTTCCACCACTTTAGATTGGATTTCGACCACATCCTGGCATGATTAACATATTATCATAATATACATGAACTTTGACCACTTTTTGGGATCCTTATATACCAGTTTCATCCGAGTCAATTTCGGTTTTAGTTTGGCCAAATAAACCAGTTTAAGTCAATTTCCACCACATTAGAGTGGATTTCGACCACATCCTGGCATGATTAACATATTATCATAATATACATGAACTTTGACCACTTTTTGGGATACTCATATACCAGTTTCATCCGAGTCAATTTCGGTTTTCGTTTGGCCAAACAAACCAATTTAAGTCAATTTCCACCATATTAGAGTGGATTTCGACCACTTCTTGTCATGATTAACATATTATCATAGAATACATCAACTATGACCGTTTTTTGGGGTCCTCCAATAACAGTTTCATCCGAGTCAATTTCGGCTCTAGTTTAGCCAAAGTAACCAATTTAAGTCACTTTCCACCAATTTAGATTGGATTTCGACCACATCCTGGCATGATTGACATATTATCATAATATACATGAACTTTGACCACTTTTTGGGATCCTTATATACCAGTTTCATCCGAGTCAATTTCGGTTTTAGTTTGGCCAAACAAACCAGTTTAAGTCAATTTCCACCACATTAGAGTGGATTTCGACCACATCCTGGCATGATTAACATATTATCATAATATACATGAACTTTGACCACTTTTTGGGATACTCATATACCAGTTTCATCCGAGTCAATTTCGGTTTTAGTTTGGCCAAACAAACCAATTTAAGTCAATTTCCACCAAATTAGAGTGGATTTCGACCACTTCCTGGCATGATTAACATATTATCAGAATTTACATCAACTATGACCACTTTTTGGGATACTCATATACCAGTTTCATCCCAGTCAATTTCGGTTTTAGTTTGGCCAAACAAACCAATTTAAGTCAATTTCCACCAAATTAGAGTGGATTTCGACCACTTCCTGGCATGATTAACATATTATCAGAATTTAAATCAACTATGACCATTTTCTGGGATCCTCCAATAACAGTTTCACCCGAGTCAATTTCGGTTCTAGTTTGGCCAAACTAACCAATTTAAGTCACTTTCCACCACTTTAGAGTGGATTTCGACCACATCCTGGCATGATTAACATATTATCATAATATACTTGAACTTTGACCACTTTTTGGGATCCTCATATACCAGTTTCATCGGAGTCAATTTCGGTTTTAGTTTAGCCAAACAAACCAATTTAAGTCAATTTCCACCACATTAGAGTGGATTTCGACCACTTCTTGGCATGATTAACATATTATCAGAAAATACATCAACTATGACTATTTTTGGGGGTCCTCCAATAACAGTTTCATCCGAGTCAATTTCCGCTCTAGTTTGGCCAAAGTCACCAATTTAAGTCACTTTCCACCACATTAGAGTGGATTTCGACCACATCCAGGCATGATTAATATATTATCATAATTTACATCAACTTTGACCACTTTTTGGGGTCCTCGGATACCATCCGAGTCAATTTCGGCTCTAGTTTGGCCAACTCACCCATTTAAGTCACTTTCCACCACATTAGAGTGGATTTCAACCACATCCTGGCATGATTAACATAATATCATAATATACATGAACTTTGACCACTTTTTGGGATCCTCATATACCAGTTTCATCCGAGTCAATTTCGGTTTTAGTTTAGCCAAACAAACCAATTTAAGTCAATTTCCACCACATTATAGTGGATTTCGGCCACTTCTTATCATGATTAACATATTATCATAGAATACATCAACTATGACCATTTTTTGGGGTCCTCCAATAACAGTTTCATCCGAGTCAATTTAGGCTCTAGTTTAGCCAAAGAAACCAATTTAAGTCAATTTCCACCACATTAGAGTGGATTTCGACCACTTCTTGGCATGATTAACATATTATCATAAAATACATCAACTATGACCATTTTTGGTGGTCCTCCAATAATAGTTTCATCCGAGTCAATTTCGGCTCTAGTTTGGCTAAAGTAACCAATTTAAGTCACTTTCCACCACAGTAGAGTGGATTTCGACCACATCCTGGCATGATTAATATATTATCATAATTTACATCAACTGTGAACACTTTTTGGGGTCCTCTGATACCAGTTTCATCCAAGTCAATTATGGCTCTAGTTTGGCTAAACTAACCAATTTAAGTAACTTTCCACCACATTAGAGTGGCATTCGAGCACATCCTGACATGATTATCATAATTTACATCAAGTTTGACCACTTTTTGGGGTCCTCTGATACCAGTTCCATCCGAGTCAATTTCGGCTCTAGTTTGGCCAACTCACCAATTTAAGTAACTTTCCACCACATTAGAGTGGATTTCGACCACATCCTGGCATGATTAACATAATATCATAATATACATGAACTTTGACCACTTTTTTGGATCCTCATATACCAGTTTCATCCGAGTCAATTTCGGTTTTAGTTTGGCCAAACAAACCAATTTAAGTCAATTTCCACCAAATTAGAGTGGATTTCGACCACTTTCTGGCATGATTAACATATTATCAGAATTTACATCAACTATGACCATTTTCTGGGATCCTCCAATAACAGTTTCACCCGAGTCAATTTCGGTTCTAGTTTGGCCAAACTAACCAATTTAAGTCACTTTCCACCACTTTAGAGTGGATTTCGACCACATCCTGGCATGATTAACATATTATCATAATATACTTGAACTTTGACCACTTTTTGGGATCCTCATATACCAGTTTCATCGGAGTCAATTTCGGTTTTAGTTTAGCCAAACAAACCAATTTAAGTCAATTTCCACCACATTAGAGTGGATTTCGACCACTTCTTGGCATGATTAACATATTATCAGAAAATACATCAACTATGACTATTTTTGGGGGTCCTCCAATAACAGTTTCATCCGAGTCAATTTCCGCTCTAGTTTGGCCAAAGTCACCAATTTAAGTCACTTTCCACCACATTAGAGTGGATTTCGACCACATCCAGGCATGATTAATATATTATCATAATTTACATCAACTTTGACCACTTTTTGGGGTCCTCGGATACCATCCGAGTCAATTTCGGCTCTAGTTTGGCCAACTCACCCATTTAAGTCACTTTCCACCACATTAGAGTGGATTTCAACCACATCCTGGCATGATTAACATAATATCATAATATACATGAACTTTGACCACTTTTTGGGATCCTCATATACCAGTTTCATCCGAGTCAATTTCGGTTTTAGTTTAGCCAAACAAACCAATTTAAGTCAATTTCCACCACATTATAGTGGATTTCGGCCACTTCTTATCATGATTAACATATTAACATAGAATACATCAACTATGACCATTTTTTGGGGTCCTCCAATAACAGTTTCATCCGAGTCAATTTAGGCTCTAGTTTAGCCAAAGAAACCAATTTAAGTCAATTTCCACCACATTAGAGTAGATTTCGACCACTTCTTGGCATGATTAACATATTATCATAAAATACATCAACTATGACCATTTTTGGGGGTCCTCCAATAATAGTTTCATCCGAGTCAATTTCGGCTCTAGTTTGGCTAAAGTAACCAATTTAAGTCACTTTCCACCACAGTAGAGTGGATTTCGACCACATCCTGGCATGATTAATATATTATCATAATTTACATCAACTGTGAACACTTTTTGGGGTCCTCTGATACCAGTTTCATCCAAGTCAATTATGGCTCTAGTTTGGCTAAACTAACCAATTTAAGTAACTTTCCACCACATTAGAGTGGCATTCGAGCACATCCTGACATGATTATCATAATTTACATCAAGTTTGACCACTTTTTGGGGTCCTCTGATACCAGTTCCATCCGAGTCAATTTCGGCTCTAGTTTGGCCAACTCACCAATTTAAGTAACTTTCCACCACATTAGAGTGGATTTCGACCACATCCTGGCATGATTAACATAATATCATAATATACATGAACTTTGACCACTTTTTTGGATCCTCATATACCAGTTTCATCCGAGTCAATTTCGGTTTTAGTTTGGCCAAACAAACCAATTTAAGTCAATTTCCACCAAATTAGAGTGGATTTCGACCACTTTCTGGCATGATTAACATATTATCAGAATTTACATCAACTATGACCATTTTCTGGGATCCTCCAATAACAGTTTCACCCGAGTCAATTTCGGTTCTAGTTTGGCCAAACTAACCAATTTAAGTCACTTTCCACCACTTTAGAGTGGATTTCGACCACATCCTGGCATGATTAACATATTATCATAATATACTTGAACTTTGACCACTTTTTGGGATCCTCATATACCAGTTTCATCGGAGTCAATTTCGGTTTTAGTTTAGCCAAACAAACCAATTTAAGTCAATTTCCACCACATTAGAGTGGATTTCGACCACTTCTTGGCATGATTAACATATTATCAGAAAATACATCAACTATGACTATTTTTGGGGGTCCTCCAATAACAGTTTCATCCGAGTCAATTTCCGCTCTAGTTTGGCCAAAGTCACCAATTTAAGTCACTTTCCACCACATTAGAGTGGATTTCGACCACATCCAGGCATGATTAATATATTATCATAAAATACATCAACTATGACCATTTTTGGTGGTCCTCCAATAATAGTTTCATCCGAGTCAATTTCGGCTCTAGTTTGGCTAAAGTAACCAATTTAAGTCACTTTCCACCACAGTAGAGTGGATTTCGACCACATCCTGGCATGATTAATATATTATCATAATTTACATCAACTGTGAACACTTTTTGGGGTCCTCTGATACCAGTTTCATCCAAGTCAATTATGGCTCTAGTTTGGCTAAACTAACCAATTTAAGTAACTTTCCACCACATTAGAGTGGCATTCGAGCACATCCTGACATGATTATCATAATTTACATCAAGTTTGACCACTTTTTGGGGTCCTCTGATACCAGTTCCATCCGAGTCAATTTCGGCTCTAGTTTGGCCAACTCACCAATTTAAGTAACTTTCCACCACATTAGAGTGGATTTCGACCACATCCTGGCATGATTAACATAATATCATAATATACATGAACTTTGACCACTTTTTTGGATCCTCATATACCAGTTTCATCCGAGTCAATTTCGGTTTTAGTTTGGCCAAACAAACCAATTTAAGTCAATTTCCACCAAATTAGAGTGGATTTCGACCACTTTCTGGCATGATTAACATATTATCAGAATTTACATCAACTATGACCATTTTCTGGGATCCTCCAATAACAGTTTCACCCGAGTCAATTTCGGTTCTAGTTTGGCCAAACTAACCAATTTAAGTCACTTTCCACCACTTTAGAGTGGATTTCGACCACATCCTGGCATGATTAACATATTATCATAATATACTTGAACTTTGACCACTTTTTGGGATCCTCATATACCAGTTTCATCGGAGTCAATTTCGGTTTTAGTTTAGCCAAACAAACCAATTTAAGTCAATTTCCACCACATTAGAGTGGATTTCGACCACTTCTTGGCATGATTAACATATTATCAGAAAATACATCAACTATGACTATTTTTGGGGGTCCTCCAATAACAGTTTCATCCGAGTCAATTTCCGCTCTAGTTTGGCCAAAGTCACCAATTTAAGTCACTTTCCACCACATTAGAGTGGATTTCGACCACATCCAGGCATGATTAATATATTATCATAATTTACATCAACTTTGACCACTTTTTGGGGTCCTCGGATACCATCCGAGTCAATTTCGGCTCTAGTTTGGCCAACTCACCCATTTAAGTCACTTTCCACCACATTAGAGTGGATTTCAACCACATCCTGGCATGATTAACATAATATCATAATATACATGAACTTTGACCACTTTTTGGGATCCTCATATACCAGTTTCATCCGAGTCAATTTCGGTTTTAGTTTAGCCAAACAAACCAATTTAAGTCAATTTCCACCACATTATAGTGGATTTCGGCCACTTCTTATCATGATTAACATATTAACATAGAATACATCAACTATGACCATTTTTTGGGGTCCTCCAATAACAGTTTCATCCGAGTCAATTTAGGCTCTAGTTTAGCCAAAGAAACCAATTTAAGTCAATTTCCACCACATTAGAGTAGATTTCGACCACTTCTTGGCATGATTAACATATTATCATAAAATACATCAACTATGACCATTTTTGGGGGTCCTCCAATAATAGTTTCATCCGAGTCAATTTCGGCTCTAGTTTGGCTAAAGTAACCAATTTAAGTCACTTTCCACCACAGTAGAGTGGATTTCGACCACATCCTGGCATGATTAATATATTATCATAATTTACATCAACTGTGAACACTTTTTGGGGTCCTCTGATACCAGTTTCATCCAAGTCAATTATGGCTCTAGTTTGGCTAAACTAACCAATTTAAGTAACTTTCCACCACATTAGAGTGGCATTCGAGCACATCCTGACATGATTATCATAATTTACATCAAGTTTGACCACTTTTTGGGGTCCTCTGATACCAGTTCCATCCGAGTCAATTTCGGCTCTAGTTTGGCCAACTCACCAATTTAAGTAACTTTCCACCACATTAGAGTGGATTTCGACCACATCCTGGCATGATTAACATAATATCATAATATACATGAACTTTGACCACTTTTTTGGATCCTCATATACCAGTTTCATCCGAGTCAATTTCGGTTTTAGTTTGGCCAAACAAACCAATTTAAGTCAATTTCCACCAAATTAGAGTGGATTTCGACCACTTTCTGGCATGATTAACATATTATCAGAATTTACATCAACTATGACCATTTTCTGGGATCCTCCAATAACAGTTTCACCCGAGTCAATTTCGGTTCTAGTTTGGCCAAACTAACCAATTTAAGTCACTTTCCACCACTTTAGAGTGGATTTCGACCACATCCTGGCATGATTAACATATTATCATAATATACTTGAACTTTGACCACTTTTTGGGATCCTCATATACCAGTTTCATCGGAGTCAATTTCGGTTTTAGTTTAGCCAAACAAACCAATTTAAGTCAATTTCCACCACATTAGAGTGGATTTCGACCACTTCTTGGCATGATTAACATATTATCAGAAAATACATCAACTATGACTATTTTTGGGGGTCCTCCAATAACAGTTTCATCCGAGTCAATTTCCGCTCTAGTTTGGCCAAAGTCACCAATTTAAGTCACTTTCCACCACATTAGAGTGGATTTCGACCACATCCAGGCATGATTAATATATTATCATAATTTACATCAACTTTGACCACTTTTTGGGGTCCTCGGATACCATCCGAGTCAATTTCGGCTCTAGTTTGGCCAACTCACCCATTTAAGTCACTTTCCACCACATTAGAGTGGATTTCAACCACATCCTGGCATGATTAACATAATATCATAATATACATGAACTTTGACCACTTTTTGGGATCCTCATATACCAGTTTCATCCGAGTCAATTTCGGTTTTAGTTTAGCCAAACAAACCAATTTAAGTCAATTTCCACCACATTATAGTGGATTTCGGCCACTTCTTATCATGATTAACATATTATCATAGAATACATCAACTGTTAGGAATATGTTGATTCTTGATGATAATTGTAAAAACACTTAGTAGATTTTGTATTAAGTTATTTTGTAACTGTCAACGAAATGGCATGCTTTGCAGTGTTTCATTGACAGGAAGCTCATCAACGGAATGAGTATTGTAGCAATTGCACTGTACAATACTTCACAGTTTGATATGCATTTGATGTATGTATTAGATAGGTTTCCTAAGTCATGTTGACTAAGTACTAGATTGGCAAAATAGGTTGGTTAACTGTAAGTACATCATGCCTTGTAATTTTGCCTAAGTGAAGACATGTCAACGGTATGAAGATTACTCTATCAACGGAACAAGGATACACCATCAACGGAATGAAGTTTACTCATCAACGAAATGAAGTTTACTCATCAACGAAATGGAGAATAAAGCTATCAACGAAACACATCTCCCTGCTATCAACGAATCATTATTGCTTTTCTGAATAGTTGACAAAGTGATAGTGACAGTTTACTGAACAGATCTAAAGGTGATGTGGAAGTGTACTTTGCATTGGAAACCATTAAAATGGACATGGGGAATAAGGAAACATCCCAGTTTCCAATTGGGCTCTTGGGAGTGATCATAATAAGCATGAAGACAAAAGCAAGGATCTCCAAGGACCACTGGACAAAGGGATGAAAAGCAAACTATTGGCGGTTATCTTTAGTGTACTTTAGAGTAGCCAAAAATAGTATTGTAAACTTGGGAATATATAACCAAGTGTAGCAGTTAGAAAGAAGCAAGAGAAGAAAAACAAATAGTTTGTATTAGCTATCTTTGAGAGCATTCTTCTCTACAACTCTGTAACTGAGCAGCTGTGTACTTTTGTATCACAGATTATTTCCGCAATAAAAACACTTCAGTTGGATCATCAAACAATCCAACTGAATTATTTATATCTTGTGTTTTTGTTTATTCAGTTCAGTTTTATTTTATCATTGTTTTAAGTTCAAGAAAATATCAAGAATTGTATTCAACCCCCCCCCCCCCTTCTACAATTCTGTTAGGTCATTTGGGAATAACAATTGGTATCAGAGCGAGCTTCTAACATACAAGAAGTTTAAAGATCAAGACCAAAACAGAAACCATGGTGAAGAAGGATGCAGGTGTGAAGATACCAGTTCTTGATAAGGACAATTACTTTCACTGGAAAGTAAAGATGCATTTACATCTCATGTCTATGGATGAGAGATATGTAGACTGCATTGAGAAAGGTCCACACGTTCCCATGAAGTTTGCATCTAGAATTGGAGTGCCAGATGATGCTCCTGACGTAGAAATTCCAAAACTTGTCTCAGAATGGACTATTGAAGATCTTGCAGAAATCCATAAAGATAAGAGAACCATGAACATTCTGTTTAATGGTTTGGAGCAAGAGATGTTTGATAATGTCATAAACTGTACAACCTCCAAAGAAGTATGGGACACTGTCAGAACACTATGTGAAGGAACTGAGCAAGTAAGGGAGAACAAAATGCAACTCCTTATACAACAATATGAGCACTTTCACTTTAAAGCTGGTGAAACCCTAAATGACACGTTTAGTAGGTTTCAAAAGCTTCTGAATGGATTAAAGTTGTATGGGAGAATCTACCAAACTAAGGACTCAAACCTTAAATTTCTAAGAGCTCTTCCAAAAGAATGGAAGCCTATGACTGTTTCTCTAAGAAACACTCAAGAGTACAAAGATTACACTCTTGAAAGGCTGTATGGAACATTGAAGACTTATGAGCTGGAAATGGAGCAAGATGAGGAAATTGAAAAGGTACAGAAGAAGGGTGGATCCATTGCATTGATTGCATCTGTGAACCAACTGGAAGATGACACTGAAGAAGCTGCAAAGGCCACAACTAGTCGATCTAGTTGTAGGAGTGATGTTAGCAAGGGTAAAGACAAGATGACAGAAGAAGAAGAATCAGAACCAGCCAACTTGGATGACTTAGATGAGATTGATGAACACATTGCTTTTCTGTCAAGAAAATTCTCTAAGTTCAAGTTCAAAAGAAACTCAGAAGCAAGGCCACCAAGAAGAGACTTTCAACCTAGCAAAACAAACTGGATTGAAAAGTCTAAATCTAAATGTTTCAATTGTGGAATGCTTGGTCACTTTGCTGGAGACTGCAGAAAGCCCAAGATTGAGAAGAGCAACAGGAAATTTGAGCCTGTTGATTATAAAAAGAAATACTTTGAACTTCTCAAGCAAAAGGAAAAGGCTTTCATGTCTCAGGAGTATGATTGGGCTGGTAATGGTGAAGATTCTGATGATGATGTTGAGTATGTCAACTTGGCTCTTATGGCTGACAATCATGAGCAGGAAGCAAGTTCCTCAAGCAACCAGGTAACAATTACTAATCTTTCTGAGCTTTCTAAAGAGGAATGCGATAGTGCAGTAAATGAAATGTCTACTGTATTATATAATTTGCGTGTTACTCTTAAATCACTTACCAAAGAGAATTCAAGAATTAAAGAGACTAATTTGCTCTTAAGTGATAGGAATGCAATGTTAGAAGCACAGCTCATTGAATTTGAGAAAATGAGATGTGTTAGTAGGGATGCTAAGAAGGAACTTGAGAACGTGTTACAAAGGGAAGAAATTCTTAAGACACAACTAGAAATAGAACAGAGTGTGATTGCTAAATGGAAAGATGCCAGGAATGTTGCTACCAACATCATTAATGTTCAAGGTATGGAATCTTTCTGTGAACAATCATGGAAAAAGAACAAAGAGAAACTAGGGTATGCTTGTGAAGCCTTAGATTCAGAAACAGAGTCAACAAACAACAATGATCATTTGTTGAAGGTTGTTATGTCAACGGAATGCGATGTTCCGTTGACACATGAACCATCAACCGATCAGGGTGTTTCGTTGACAGAGAAAAGAAAAGATGAACTCACTAGACTTAATAATAAGTATGGTCCTGTCACCAAGAACTTTGTTCAAGGTGAGTCTAGTAAATCAAAGAAAGTTGAGAAGCCTGTTGAGAGAGCTAATGTAGGTCACTTGTCCAACAAGCAATTGAAAGATAAAATAGAGAATGTTCAAATTGAGGCTAAGGGAAATAAAAGGAATAACAGGAATGGCAAAGTAGGAATTAACAAACACAACAATTACACACCTGATAAATATGCTCCTAGAAAGACTTGTGTCAATTGTGGAAGTGTTAGTCATCTATCTACTAACTGCAAATCTGTTAAGAAAACTGCTAATGTGAAAATTCCCAAGCCTGCAATGAATAATCTTATGCCTACAATGCCTGTTATGCCTAACATGTTTGCTCCATATGCACAATTTCAGAATCCATATGCTAACATATCATTTGTGCCTAATCCATACATGAATATGTTTAGTATGCCACAGATGCCATGGAATATGAATAATATGTGTGTTCCTTCAAATATGCATGCTGTAAATGAAAATGTGAGCAACAATCAGAAATCAACACCAAGAGTAAAAATTGATTTAAATCAATCTGAGCCCAAGGTGAAAAATGATGTAAAAAGAAAAGCAAAGGCTAACAAAACAGGACCCAAGGAAACTTGGGTACCAAAATCGACTTGATTTGGTTCTATTGTGTGCAGGGAGACAAAAGGAATCTTTGGTACTTGGATAGTGGTTGTTCAAGACACATGACTGGTGATTCTACCCTGCTCATAGAGTTTCAGGAAAGAGCTGGCCCTTGTACTGCTTTTGGAGATGACAGCAAAGGCTACACAAAGGGATATGGCTTGATTTCAAAAGAGAATGTCATCATAGATGAGGTTGCATTGGTGGATGGTCTTAAGCACAATTTGCTTAGTATCAGTCAACTTTGTGACAAAGGATTTTTAGTTACTTTTTCAAAAGAAGCCTGTGTTGTTTCTAAAGGAGGAAACAACAATGTGGTAATGACTGGATTCAGAAGAGGGAATGTGTACATTGCTGACTTTAGTAGCACAAGTCCAGACACCATCACTTGTCTTTTCAGCAAAGCAAGCAAGGATGAAAGTTGGCTATGGCACAAGAAATTATCTCATCTGAATTTCAAGGTTATGAATGATTTGGTAAGGAAGGATCTTGCTAGAGGAATTCCACAGGTGGAGTTTTCCAAGGATGGTTTGTGTGATGCCTGTCAAAAAGGGAAACAAAAAAAGGCATCATTCAAAAGCAAGACAGAGTCATCAATTGTCCATCAGCTTGAGTTACTTCATATGGATCTGTTTGGCCCTGTAAATGTCATGTCTATTTCAAAGAAGAAATATTGTCTTGTGATTGTTGATGATTTTTCTAGATTTACTTGGACCTTCTTTCTACATTCTAAAGATGAGGCAAGTGAAATCATTATCAATCACATCAAGATGGTAAACAATCATCCTGACTTGAAAGTAAGAAGGATCAGGAGTGACAATGGGACAGAATTCAAGAATTCAAGCATGAAGATGTTCTGTGAAGAAAATGGTATTATGCATGAGTTTTCAGCAGCAAGGACACCACAGCAAAATGGTGTAGTTGAAAGGAAAAACAGAACACTTATTGAAGCTGCCAGGACAATGCTAGATGAATCAAAGTTACCAACTTATTTTTGGGCTGAGGCAGTTAACACAGCTTGCTTTACTCAGAATATTTCTTTGATTAATCAGGCCAAGGGAATGACCCCTTATCAACTACTCAAGAGAAAGAAGCCACTATTGGATTTTCTTCATGTCTTTGGATGCAAGTGCTTTGTTCTGAGAAATCAAGCTGAGCATTTGGGGAAATTTGAAGCAAAGGCAGATGAAGCAATATTTGTGGGATATGCAGCAGGGAAAGCTTACAGAGTCTATAATCTCAGAACCAACATTGTTATGGAATCTGTACATGTTGTTTTTGATGATCTCAAAATTCAAGGTCTCTGTGATGAAGGTTTCCATGAAAGTCTCTCTTTTGAGAATGAGGAAGGAGATCGAATGAATCATGTTAAGACTACTGAGAAACAGCCTAAAGTTGTTGTATCTAGCACAGATGAGAGCAGCAGTGAAGATGAAATTGCTGCATTAAGATTGAAAAGAATAGCTGCTAGTAGACCAAATGGTCATTTCGTTGACAGTCAAGATGGTGGTTTCGTTGACAGTCAAAATGAGCGTTTCGTTGACAGCCAAAACAGTCATACCGTTGAAGGTCACAGAAATGTCTCAAGAAGTGATCATTTAGGGACAACAAACTCAGGGGGAGTTTCTCAAGGACAAATATCCAATCAAGGCAATCATGATCATGAAGCTACCTCGTCAAGAGCAAATCTACCTCCCTCAAGAAAATGGACTAAAGATCATCCCTTTGAACTTATTATAGGTGATGTTTCTTCAAAAGTCCAAACTAGAAGAGCAACTCAAGAAGAATGTCTATATAGCAGCTTTCTGTCTCAAGATGAGCAAAAGAAAGTTGAGGATGCACTTCTAGATCCAGATTGGGTTTTGGCTATGCAAGAAGAGCTAAACCAATTTGAAAGGAACAATGTTTGGAAGCTGGTGCCCAAGCCTAAGGACAGGAGTGTAATAGGCACAAAATGGGTGTTCAGAAACAAGATGGATGAAAATGGCATAGTCACAAGGAACAAAGCAAGACTAGTTGCAAAAGGCTACTCACAGGAAGAAGGAATTGATTTTGATGAAACATTTGCTCCTGTTGCAAGACTAGAAGCAATAAGGATTTTCCTAGCCTATGCAGCCCATGCCAATTTCAAAGTCTATCAAATGGATGTGAAAAGTGCTTTTCTGAATGGGGAATTGGAAGAGGAGGTCTATGTAAGTCAACCTCCTGGTTTTGAAGATGATGATTTTCCAGAATATGTATACTTCCTCCTCAAAGCACTCTATGGTTTGAAACAAGCGCCTAGAGCCTGGTATGACACACTCTCACAGTTTCTTCTTGAGAATCATTTCACTAGAGGTACTGTAGATAAAACTCTTTTTCACAGGATTGTGAATGGCTCTACTATACTTGTTCAAATTTATGTAGATGACATAATCTTTGGGTCTACAGATGTGAAACTTTGTCAAAAGTTTGCCAAGCTTATGCAAAGTAAATATGAAATGAGCATGATGGGAGAATTAACTTACTTTCTTGGTCTTCAAGTGAAGCAAGTTAATGAAGGCATTTTCATTAGTCAAACAAAATATAATCATGATTTATTAAAGAAATTTAACTTAATGGAATGCTCTCCTGCCAAAACTCCCATGCCCACTGCCACCAAACTTGAATTGAATACTAAGGAAAAATCTGTGGACATTTCAAGTTACAGAGGCATGGTAGGCTCACTTTTGTATTTAACAGCTAGTAGACCTGATATTATGTTTGCTACATGTCTATGTGCTAGATTTCAGGCTGATCCTAGAGAATCCCATTTAGTTGCTATTAAAAGGATTTTCAGATATCTCAAGGGAACACCAAACCTTGGCATTTGGTATCCTAGAGAATCTGGTTTTGAACTAATTGGTTATTCAGATGCAGATTATGCAGGATGTAAAATTGACAGGAAAAGCACAACAGGCACCTGTCAATTCTTAGGAAACAAGCTTGTGTCATGGTTCAGCAAGAAACAAAACTCAGTTTCCACCTCCACAGCTGAGGCTGAGTATATTGCAGCTGGAAGTTGTTGTGCACAGATTTTATGGATGAAAAATCAATTACTTGATTATGGATTAAGAGTTGAGAAAATTCCTATTTTCTGTGACAACACTAGTGCCATTGCCATTACTGAGAATCCAGTGCAGCATTCAAGAACCAAGCACATTGACATCAAGTACCATTTCATTAGAGAACATGTTATGAATGGTACTGTGGAGTTACATTTTGTTCCAAGTGAACAACAACTTGCAGACATCTTTACCAAGCCACTTGATGAATCAACATTCTCAAGATTAGTAAGTGAGCTAGGTATGCTAAATTTCTCTTAATTATTTTTGAGATATTTGCAAGTCATAATGCAGCCAGGAACTTGCTATAATTTTTCTGTGAATTGATTTTCTCAGGAAAAGGTGAAATTTTGTCTAAGTCAAAATTACTATGTCAACGAAACGCACCATTTCGTTGACAGTCTTAGCATTTTTCTAGGTGTTTCGTTGATTGCTCTTTTATATCAACGAAACGCAGCTTTATCAACGAAATAAGACTGGACTTTAACCGCCCAATCCTGATTCGTTGATGTAGCGCTTTTTAATCTGAACCGTTGAAATTTCACGCTCTTTATCACGATCTATACATACACCCCTATAAGCATAAATCGTGGTAATATTTAATTCTAACGGTTACTTTTTAAGCCAATCAGGTAATTTAGATTAATTATTGGACTTAATTTCTGAGAACTTTTGGGGAAGTATTTAAGAAATTTTAATTTCTTTATTTCATTTCTACCTGTTCTCAAAAATTCCAAAAGTTTTTCTAGCTTCTTCTCTCTAACAAGCAATACAGCTCGAAGCTTTTCCTCACTCAACAATGGCACCCATAGTCAAGCTTATGTCTGCTGGTGGGTTCATCTATGAGAAGAACAATTCCATTCCATTTGTCGTTAAGGAGAGTCCGAACAGCATCTTTTTCAAAATGATGGATTTCATGAGGAACTGTAAGTTGAGCTACGCGATGTTTCACTCTACACCACTCTACAATGAAGTAATCGAGGAGATTTGGACCTCATGTGAGTATAGTGGAACAAACGGCACACTGCAATTCACTCTTCAAGGTAATGAGTACATAGTTAATTCTGATGTTTTGCAAGCATGTTTACATATTCCTGATAATAACTGTGATGCTTTGCCTTCTAGCACTGAAATAACTACCATGCTAAATTCTATAAACTACTCTTTGCCTACTGATAATCTGGGTAGAATAATTAGGAGAGGTTTGGTTAGGGAATACAGTTATTTAGCTGATGCATTCATTAAGGTCTTTTCTGGAAAGATTAGTAATTTTGATGCATTAACTAATTCTATGTTAATTCTCCTAACCATGCTTCTAAATGATAGATATTACAACTTTAGCACCCAACTTATTTATGAAATTGGTGCTAAGTTGGGTGATAGGACAAATAGGAAGAAAAATATCTATTATGCAAGGTTTCTGATGATGCTGGCTAATCATGTTAGTCCAGCACCATTAGTTATCTCTAACCCTAATGCCAGGTTTGAGTGCTTTGTACAAGAAAAGAGAGTATTGACAGACATACTGAGGCTGAACTACAATGGTGATGTTCCAGTGGTGTATCTGCCAATCATTGAGGTAACTACTACTATCCCTATTAGTATAGCTGTTACTTCTATTGTCTCCTCCAACCTTGTTGCTATGGAGTCTGTAGCTGTGACCCAACAGGCTCCTGCCCCAGCAACTAAATCAAAATCAAAGAAATCCTCCAAGCCAACCTCAGGTGCTTCTCAAAAGGCACCTGTTGTAAAAACTACCACACAACCTAAGGGGAGTGAGTCTGGAGTTGTGAGAGGTGAGGGGAGGGGTGAAAATCAAAGAAACCCCAAGAATAAGGAAGGTGAGGTAAGTGTTTCCCAGCCTAGCCCCATTGTGTCTTCCCAACAAGGCACAATGAGTAAAATGGATTTAAACACAAGTCTAATTGCATCCTCCCAAAAGGATGTGATTATTGAAACAAGCTCTCCACCTAGAGCACAGTCCAAAAGGGTAAGGGACACTTCAAGCCCACAGTCTACATTTTCCCAATACCAAAGGAGAGTGAAGCAAAAGACCAAGGGTTCACAGGGTGCACACACACTGGAAGCAACACTTCCAGTTTCTCAAATTCAGTTTGATGTAACCCCTATTATTTCTCTGGGGTTACAGTCCCACTCTCTAAACATTAATCTTGATTTATCTCCATCCAATTCACCAACTCAATCTTTAGATGTGGACATGATCCATACATCTTTTCCTGATTCTCCAACTCTAATCTTGGAGAAGCCCCACTCTGAAGCTGGTGGCCATCACTTGTTAAGTGATTTGTTGGGCCATCAACCAATTTTTTCTGAAGTTGCAAGAGGATCTGTGGACCAATCTCTAAAATCAATCACCACAGATTCTACTGTAATTTCACTTTCTCAAAGTGCTTTATTGACTTCATCAACGAAACAGCTTCTTTCGTTGACAAGTGTTTCTCCATCAACGGTATCCATACCGTTGACAGTTCAAACTACCATTCCGTTGATAGGTCAATCTACACCCCTTATTGAAAATCCAGTTGTTTCCACAACTAGTGTAGATGACCTGGTGGTAGTTGAGACACTTTTAGGTTTGAGAGGGAGTGAAATTGAGAGGCTGGCTTGCAGCCAGGCAAAAGGAGAGAATGAGAGTGAGAGGCTGGCTATTTCTTCCAGCCAGGCAAAAGGAGAGTTTGAGAGTACCACCTTAGTAGGTGAAGGTGAGGGTGTGAGAGGTGTGAGCCATGGGGAGCCCATGATGCAAGAAAAGAGTGGAGAGAGAGAAGGGACTACAGGAGCAATAAGGGTGGAAGCAGCCATTGCTAATGAGTTAATGGAGGTCAGTGAGGGAGAAAGGGAACTTACTTTCCAAGAGCTTTATCAACAAACTCTGGATAGTATTTCCCTGGATCCTGAGACCTTTACTCATCCTGTGCCAGCCTATCAAGTTATGGCTCAACAGGGCAATGTGGAGGCAGAAAGGTCACTCAACTTAATTCATACTACTGCATCAATGCAAAGAGCAAAGGATGCCTTGACCAATCTACCTCCAGGAGCTGCAGCAAGTGGAGACTTTGAGTTTTCTGATGATGAGGACAGCTATGGTGATAATCTACAGGTGGCCACCACTTCACAGACTGGGACTTCTGTGGTGCCTCCTACACCAGGCTGGCTTTCTCAGGGTATGCATGGAAGAGTCACTCTAGATGCTGCTATCTCAAGGCAGTACAATGAGGCCTATCTAGCTCATGAGTCTGCAAATGCAAGGGACAAGAAATTCTACAAGGCCATCATGGATTCTCTGGAAATTCAAAGGCTACAAATGATGCAGACAAGGATTGAGGCTACAGAAATCAAGGACTCCATTAGCAATCTCAGGGATGCTAACTACAGGATGTTGGATGAAAAGCTCCCTCTTCTCACTGTGTCCAAGATGACCAGGTTTTTCTCAAAGGAACCTGAGGTGGCTACATCCTTGAAAACTCTCTCTACAAGAGTGGACAAGGTGGAAGCTACACTTTCTCAAATGCAGAAGGAACAGGAGAAGCAAACTCAGCTACTCACTCAGCTAGTGGCAGCTCAAGGACTCCCAGTCATCTCTCTTGATGCTAACAAAAAGGGGGAGAAATCTAAGGAGCTAAACATTCAAATCACAAAGGTGTTGGTCCCAGCCATTTCACTGCCACAGGAGCCACTAGCAATGGGGGAGTTTGGGAAGAAGAAGAAGGATAGTATTGACCTGATCCAGGAAGCTTCTATGAGGATGAAACTTGCAGAACAAATCAAAGATCACTGGTCCAACATAGAAGCAAGGTTCAAGAACATTACTGAATCTTCAAAGACAGATCAGCCATCAACAAATGCAATGGTGATTGTACAAATGGAGCCACAATTCAAGAGCTCTTATGCTATAGAGCCCCTTCAGCATGGAATCTTTCAAGATTCAAGAAATGAGAAGGGTCAATCTTCATGCTTTAAGAATGTGGATGCAAGAGGGATGTCTCCAATATCACCTGCCAAACCCAAAGGCAAGAACATTGAAAGGATATTTTATCCTGCTCCAAAGCCAGATGAGTTCAAAGTCCTAGGGAAGCTGATCATTGAGAGCAAGGAAAGCAATCATCCAAGCATAAGGAATCAAAGGGCCATCATCTACAGGGACAGCAAGGAAATCTGCATTTGGGTTGGTCACCCAAATTTTGCAAAGGCCAAGGCTGAAGAATCTTGAAAGGGCAGCAATGCAAGCATTGGCAGTTGCTCAAGCACTTGAAGATGAAGAGACCTTTCAGGAAGAAAAAGCCAAGGATGGAGCTAATGAAGCTGAACCAGCAAGGAAAAGTGTAAGGCAACCAAAGGCTAGAGCTAAGAGGAATCTGAACTTTGAAAAAGAGGACTCTCTGGACACTGCTCAAGCCCCTTCCACAACAAGTGCACATCAAATTCCTATTGACCTACCTATTGGAGGAAAGTTGGCCTGTGACCCTGCACACCCTGTCAACTTTCATGATCAACCAATCATGCCAAAGGAGGAGCCTATTGAATTTGATGAAGCCTATTTTCCAAAGTTCCTATTTGAAAAGGATCAACCAATGAAGACAAAGAAAAAGGGCTGTCAAGGCAAAGCCAGTATTTGTGAGGAAGCCACAATCTCAGAAACCCCCTACAAATCCAGGAGGACTGCATGTACATTGCTGGCATCAGGGAAGAATCCAGCTTACATCTTGATTTAGACAACCTGATGGAAGTAAGGGGCAATTGCAGCTTCTCAAAGTTACCTGAAAGATTGGTTTTCACATACAAGGGTGGTAGAGAACAAATATGGCCTCTCTACAGAATTTTAGGAGAAGACTACCAAACACTACTCACAGTGTTTAGATGCTTGAAGAAAGACTTTGGCTTAACCAAAACAGCCAAGTCTGAGGTGGTCTCCAAGATATGTCAAATAAAGGCTAGCTGGAACAAGCCTGAGGCTCTTCCCAGGATGCTAAGAGTGCCCTCAACAGGAAAGAAGATCCATCTTCAACCTTACTGGATGATGGAATTTAAGGACAAGGACAACTGCAGAAGGTTCTTCAGGATGGAAGACCAGCTGGATAAGGCATCTAATCAAACTCTAAGGTTCATGCAATCCAAGCTTGGTGATCAAGATGAAGAAGAGAAGATCTTTTACAGAAGGCTACAGGTCCAGATTGAGGAGAACAACTCTAGGAGAGGGAAGAAGACTATGCCTCAAAGAAGACCAAGATGAATCATTTGCTCAGTCTAGAGGAGCACATTTGGGCATTAGTCTTGTAAGTCTTGTTTATGTCTAAAACTTTATGAAGCTCAATGCAATTTTTACTTTTAATCATGGGTAATATGTCTGAGTGTTTTTGTTATCATCAAGGCTCTTGATTTATGGCTGTTATTCTATCAGTCATAAATTGGGGGAGATTGTTAGGAATATGTTGATTCTTGATGATAATTGTAAAAACACTTAGTAGATTTTGTATTAAGTTATTTTGTAACTGTCAACGAAATGGCATGCTTTGCAGTGTTTTGTTGACAGGAAGCTCATCAACGGAATGAGTATTATAGCAATTGCACTGTACAATACTTCACAGTTTGATATGAATTTGATGTATGTATTAGATAGGTTTCCTAAGTCATGTTGACTAAGTACTAGATAGGCAAAATAGGTTGGTTAACTGTAAGTACATCATGCCTTGTAATTTTGCCTAAGTGAAGACATGTCAACGGTATGAAGATTACTCTATCAACGGAACAAGGATACACCATCAACGGAATGAAGTTTACTCATCAACGAAATGAAGTTTACTCATCAACGAAATGGAGAATAAAGCTATCAACGAAACACATCTCCCTGCTATCAACGAATCATTATTGCTTTTCTGAATAGTTGACAAAGTGATAGTGACAGTTTACTGAACAGATCTAAAGGTGATGTGGAAGTGTACTTTGCATTGGAAACCATTAAAATGGACATGGGGAATAAGGAAACATCCCAGTTTCCAATTGGGCTCTTGGGAGTGATCATAATAAGCATGAAGACAAAAGCAAGGATCTCCAAGGACCACTGGACAAAGGGATGAAAAGCAAACTATTGGCGGTTATCTTTAGTGTACTTTAGAGTAGCCAAAAATAGTATTGTAAACTTGGGAATATATAACCAAGTGTAGCAGTTAGAAAGAAGCAAGAGAAGAAAAACAAATAGTTTGTATTAGCTATCTTTGAGAGCATTCTTCTCTACAACTCTGTAACTGAGCAGCTGTGTACTTTTGTATCACAGATTATTTCCGCAATAAAAACACTTCAGTTGGATCATCAAACAATCCAACTGAATTATTTATATCTTGTGTTTTTGTTTATTCAGTTCAGTTTTATTTTATCATTGTTTTAAGTTCAAGAAAATATCAAGAAATGTATTCAACCCCCCCCCCCCCCCCTTCTACAATTCTGTTAGGTCATTTGGGAATAACATCAACTATGACCATTTTTTGGGGTCCTCCAATAACAGTTTCATCCGAGTCAATTTAGGCTCTAGTTTAGCCAAAGAAACCAATTTAAGTCAATTTCCACCACATTAGAGTGGATTTCGACCACTTCTTGGCATGATTAACATATTATCATAAAATACATCAACTATGACCATTTTTGGGGGTCCTCCAATAATAGTTTCATCCGAGTCAATTTCGGCTCTAGTTTGGCCAAAGTAACCAATTTAAGTCACTTTCCACCACAGTAGAGTGGATTTCGACCACATCCTGGCATGATTAATATATTATCATAATTTACATCAACTGTGAACACTTTTTGGGGTCCTCTGATACCAGTTTCATCCAAGTCAATTATGGCTCTAGTTTGGCTAAACTAACCAATTTAAGTAACTTTCCACCACATTAGAGTGGCATTCGAGCACATCCTGACATGATTATCATAATTTACATCAAGTTTGACCACTTTTTGGGGTCCTCTGATACCAGTTCCATCCGAGTCAATTTCGGCTCTAGTTTGGCCAACTCACCAATTTAAGTAACTTTCCACCACATTAGAGTGGATTTCGACCACATCCTGGCATGATTAACATAATATCATAATATACATGAACTTTGACCACTTTTTTGGATCCTCATATACCAGTTTCATCCGACTCAATTTCGGTTTTAGTTTAGCCAAACAAACCAATTTAAGTCAATTTCCACCACATTAGAGTAGATTTCGACCACTTCTTATCATGATTAACATATTATCATAGAATACATCAACTATGACCATTTTTTGGGGTCCTCCAATAACAGTTTCATCTGAGTCAATTTCGGCTCTAGTTGGGCCAAAGTAACCAATTTAAGTCACTTTCCACCACTTTAGATTGGATTTCGACCATATCCTGGCATGATTAACATAATATCATAATATACATGAACTTTGACCACTTTTTGGGATCCTCATATACCAGTTTCATCCGAGTCAATTTCGGTTTTAGTTTAGCCAAACAAACCAATTTAAGTCAATTTCCACCACATTAGAGTGGATTTCGACCACTTCTTGTCATTATTAACATATTATCATAGAATACATCAACTATGACCATTTTTTGGGGTCCTCCAATAACAGTTTCATCCGAGTCAATTTCGGCTCTAGTTTAGCCAAAGTAACCAATTTAAGTCACTTTCCACCACTTTAGATTGGATTTCGACCACATCCTGGCATGATTAACATATTATCATAATATACATGAACTTTGACCACTTTTTGGGATCCTTATATACCAGTTTCATCCGAGTCAATTTCGGTTTTAGTTTGGCCAAATAAACCAGTTTAAGTCAATTTCCACCATATTAGAGTGGATTTCGACCACATCCTGGCATGATTAACATATTATCATAATATACATGAACTTTGACCACTTTTTGGGATACTCATATACCAGTTTCATCCGAGTCAATTTCGGTTTTAGTTTGGCCAAACAAACCAATTTAAGTCAATTTCCACCACATTAGAGTGGATTTCGACCACTTCTTGTCATGATTAACATATTATCATAGAATACATCAACTATGACCGTTTTTTGGGGTCCTCCAATAACAGTTTCATCCGAGTCAATTTCGGCTCTAGTTTAGCCAAAGTAACCAATTTAAGTCACTTTCCACCACTTTAGATTGGATTTCGACCACATCCTGGCATGATTGACATATTATCATAATATACATGAACTTTGACCACTTTTTGGGATCCTTATATACCAGTTTCATCCGAGTCAATTTCGGTTTTAGTTTGGCCAAACAAACCAGTTTAAGTCAATTTCCACCACATTAGAGTGGATTTCGACCACATCCTGGCATGATTAACATATTATCATAATATACATGAACTTTGACCACTTTTTGGGATACTCATATACCAGTTTCATCCGAGTCAATTTCGGTTTTAGTTTGGCCAAACAAACCAATTTAAGTCAATTTCCACCAAATTAGAGTGGATTTCGACCACTTCCTGGCATGATTAACATATTATCAGAATTTACATCAACTATGACCACTTTTTGGGGTCCTCTGATACCAGTTCCATCCGAGTCAATTTCGGCTCTAGTTTGGCCAACTCACCAATTTAAGTAACTTTCCACCATATTAGAGTGGATTTCGACCACATCCTGGCATGATTAACATATTATCATAATATACTTGCACTTTGACCACTTTTTGGGATCCTCATATACCAGTTTCATCCGAGTCAATTTAGGTTTTAGTTTAGCCAAACAAACCAATTTAAGTCAATTTCCACCACATTAGAGTGGATTTCGACCACTTCTTGGCATGATTAACATATTATCTGAAAATACATCAACTATGACTATTTTTGGGGGTCGTCCAATAACAGTTTCATCCGAGTCAATTTCGGCTCTAGTTTGGCCAAAGTCACCAATTTAAGTCACTTTCCACCACATTAGAGTGGATTTCGACAACATCCTTGCATGATTAATATATTATCATAATTTACATCAACTTTGACCACTTTTTGGGGTCCTCTGATACCATCCGAGTCAATTTCGGCTCTAGTTTTGCCAACTCACCAATTTAAGTCACTTTCCACCACATTAGAGTGGATTTCAACCACATCCTGGCATGATTAACATAATATCATAATATACATGAACTTTGACTACTTTTTGGGATCCTCATATACCAGTTTCATCCGAGTCAATTTCGGTTTTAGTTTAGCCAAACAAACCAATTTAAGTCAATTTCCACCACATTAGAGTGGATTTCGACAACTTCTTATCATGATTAACATATTATCATAGAATACATCAACTATGACCATTTTTTGGGGTCCTCCAACAACAGTTTCATCCGAGTCAATTTCGGCTCTAGTTTAGCCAAAGAAACCAATTTAAGTCAATTTCCACCACATTAGAGTGGATTTCGACCACTTCTTGGCATGATAAACATATTATCATAAAATACATCAACTATGACCATTTTTGGGGGTCCTCCAATAACAGTTTCATCCGAGTCAATTTCGGCTCTAGTTTGGCCAAAGTAACCAATTTAAGTCACTTTCCACCACAGTAGAGTGGATTTCGACCACATCCTGGCATGATTATCATATTTTCATAATTTACATCAAGTTTGACCACTTTTTGGGGTCCTCTGATACCAGTTCCATCCGAGTCAATTTCGGCTCTAGTTTGGCCAACTCACCAATTTAAGTAACTTTCCACCACATTAGAGTGGATTTCGACCACATCCTGGCATGATTAACATAATATCATAATATACATGAACTTTGACCACTTTTTGGGATACTCATATACCAGTTTCATCCGAGTCAATTTCGGTTTTAGTTTGGCCAAACAAACCAATTTAAGTCAATTTCCACCAAATTAGAGTGGATTTCGACCACTTCCTGGCATGATTAACATATTATCAGAATTTACATCAACTATGACCATTTTCTGGGGTCCTCCAATAATAGTTTCACCCGAGTCAATTTCGGTTCTAGTTTGGCCAAACTAACCAATTTAAGTCACTTTCCACCACTTTAGAGTGGATTTCAACCACATCCTGGCATGATTAACATATTATCATAATATACTTGAACTTTGACCACTTTTTGGGATCCTCATATACCAGTTTCATCGGAGTCAATTTCGGTTTTAGTTTAGCCAAACAAACCAATTTAAGTCAATTTCCACCACATTAGAGTATATTTCGACCACTTCTTGGCATGATTAACATATTATCAGAAAATACATCAACTATGACTATTTTTGGGGGTCCTCCAATAACAGTTTCATACGAGTCAATTTCGGCTCTAGTTTGGCCAAAGTCACCAATTTAAGTCACTTTCCACCACATTAGAGTGGATTTCGACCACATCCTGGCATTATTAATATATTATCATAATTTACATCAACTTTGACCACTTTTTGGGGTCCTCGGATACCATCCGAGTCAATTTCGGCTCTAGTTTGGCCAACTCACCCATTTACGTCACTTTCCACCACATTAGAGTGGATTTCAACCACATCCTGGCATGATTAACATAATATCATAATATACATGAACTTTGACCACTTTTTGGGATACTCATATACCAGTTTCATCCGAGTCAAATTCGGTTTTAGTTTGGCCAAACAAACCAATTTAAGTCAATTTCCACAAAATTAGAGTGGATTTCGACCACTTCCTGGCATGATTAACATATTATCAGAATTTACATCAACTATGACCACTTTTTGGGGTCCTCTGATACCAGTTCCATCCGAGTCAATTTCGGCTCTAGTTTGGTCAACTCACCAATTTAAGTAACTTTCCACCACATTAGAGTGGATTTCGACCACATCCTGGCATGATTAACATATTATCATAATATACTTGCACTTTGACCACTTTTTGGGATCCTCATATACCAGTTTCATCCGAGTCAATTTCGGTTTTAGTTTAGCCAAACAAACCAATTTAAGTCAATTTCCACCAAATTAGAGTGGATTTCGACCACTTCATGGCATGATTAACATATTATCTGAAAATACATCAACTATGACTATTTTTGGGGGTCCTCCAATAACAGTTTCACCCGAGTCAATTTCGGTTCTAGTTTGGCCAAACTAACCAATTTAAGTCACTTTCCACCACTTTAGAGTGGATTTCGACCACATCCTGGCATGATTAACATATTATCATAATATACTTGAACTTTGACCACTTTTTGGGATCCTCATATACCAGTTTCATCGGAGTCAATTTCGGTTTTAGTTTAGCCAAACAAACCAATTTAAGTCAATTTCCACCACATTAGAGTATATTTCGACCACTTCTTGGCATGATTAACATATTATCAGAAAATACATCAACTATGACTATTTTTGGGGGTCCTCCAATAACAGTTTCATCCGAGTCAATTTCGGCTCTAGTTTGGCCAAAGTCACCAATTTAAGTCACTTTCCACCACATTAGAGTGGATTTCGACCACATCCTGGCATGATTAATATATTATCATAATTTACATCAACTTTGACCACTTTTTGGGGTCCTCGGATACCATCCGAGTCAATTTCGGCTCTAGTTTGGCCAACTCACCCATTTAAGTCACTTTCCACCACATTAGAGTGGATTTCAACCACATCCTGGCATGATTAACATAATATCATAATATACATGAACTTTGACCACTTTTTGGGATACTCATATACCAGTTTCATCCGAGTCAAATTCGGTTTTAGTTTGGCCAAACAAACCAATTTAAGTCAATTTCCACAAAATTAGAGTGGATTTCGACCACTTCCTGGCATGATTAACATATTATCAGAATTTACATCAACTATGACCACGTTTTGGGGTCCTCTGATACCAGTTCCATCCGAGTCAATTTCGGCTCTAGTTTGGCCAACTCACCAATTTAAGTAACTTTCCACCACATTAGAGTGGATTTCGACCACATCCTGGCATGATTAACATATTATCATAATATACTTGCACTTTGACCACATTTTGGGATCCTCATATACCAGTTTCATCCGAGTCAATTTCGGTTTTAGTTTAGCCAAACAAACCAATTTAAGTCAATTTCCACCAAATTAGAGTGGATTTCGACCACTTCCTGGCATGATTAACATATTATCAGAATTTACATCAACTATGACCATTTTTTGGGGTCCTCCAATAACAGTTTCACCCGAGTCAATTTCGGTTCTAGTTTGGCCAAATTAACCAATTTAAGTCACTTTCCACCACTTTAGAGTGGATTTCGACCACATCCTGGCATGATTAACATATTATCATAATATACTTGAACTTTGACCACTTTTTGGGATCCTCATATACCAGTTTCATCGGAGTCAATTTCGGTTTTAGTTTAGCCAAACAAACCAATTTAAGTCAATTTCCACCACATTAGAGTATATTTCGACCACTTCTTGGCATGATTAACATATTATCAGAAAATACATCAACTATGACTATTTTTGGGGGTCCTCCAATAACAGTTTCATCCGAGTCAATTTCGGCTCTAGTTTAGCCAAAGTAACCAATTTAAGTGACTTTCCACCACTTTAGATTGGATTTCGACCATATCCTGGCATGATTAACCTAATATCATAATATACATGAACTTTGACCACTTTTTGGGATCCTCATATACCAGTTTCATCCGAGTCAATTTCGGTTTTAGTTTAGCCAAACAAACCAATTTAAGTCAATTTCCACCACATTAGAGTGGATTTCGACCACTTCTTGTCATTATTAACATATTATCATAGAATACATCAACTATGACCATTTTTTGGGGTCCTCCAATAACAGTTTCATCCGAGTCAATTTCGGCTCTAGTTTAGCCAAAGTAACCAATTTAAGTCACTTTCCACCACTTTAGATTGGATTTCGACCACATCCTGGCATGATTAACATATTATCATAATATACATGAACTTTGACCACTTTTTGGGATCCTTATATACCAGTTTCATCCGAGTCAATTTCGGTTTTAGTTTGGCCAAATAAACCAGTTTAAGTCAATTTCCACCACATTAGAGTGGATTTCGACCACATCCTGGCATGATTAACATATTATCATAATATACATGAACTTTGACCACTTTTTGGGATACTCATATACCAGTTTCATCCGAGTCAATTTCGGTTTTAGTTTGGCCAAACAAACCAATTTAAGTCAATTTCCACCACATTAGAGTGGATTTCGACCACTTCTTGTCATGATTAACATATTATCATAGAATACATCAACTATGACCGTTTTTTGGGGTCCTCCAATAACAGTTTCATCCGAGTCAATTTCGGCTCTAGTTTAGCCAAAGTAACCAATTTAAGTCACTTTCCACCACTTTAGATTGGATTTCGACCACATCCTGGCATGATTGACATATTATCATAATATACATGAACTTTGACCACTTTTTGGGATCCTTATATACCAGTTTCATCCGAGTCAATTTCGGTTTTAGTTTGGCCAAACAAACCAGTTTAAGTCAATTTCCACCACATTAGAGTGGATTTCGACCACATCCTGGCATGATTAACATATTATCATAATATACATGAACTTTGACCACTTTTTGGGATACTCATATACCAGTTTCATCCGAGTCAATTTCGGTTTTAGTTTGGCCAAACAAACCAATTTAAGTCAATTTCCACCAAATTAGAGTGGATTTCGACCACTTCCTGGCATGATTAACATATTATCAGAATTTACATCAACTATGACCACTTTTTGGGGTCCTCTGATACCAGTTCCATCCGAGTCAATTTCGGCTCTAGTTTGGCCAACTCACCAATTTAAGTAACTTTCCACCATATTAGAGTGGATTTCGACCACATCCTGGCATGATTAACATATTATCATAATATACTTGCACTTTGACCACTTTTTGGGATCCTCATATACCAGTTTCATCCGAGTCAATTTAGGTTTTAGTTTAGCCAAACAAACCAATTTAAGTCAATTTCCACCACATTAGAGTGGATTTCGACCACTTCTTGGCATGATTAACATATTATCTGAAAATGCATCAACTATGACTATTTTTGGGGGTCGTCCAATAACAGTTTCATCCGAGTCAATTTCGGCTCTAGTTTGGCCAAAGTCACCATATGATAATATGTTAATCATGCCAGGATGTGGTCGAAATCCAATCTAAAGTGGTGGAAGGTGACTTAAATTGGTTACTTTGGCTAAACTAGAGCCGAAATTGACTCGGATGAAACTTTTATTGGAGGACCCCAAAAAATGGTCATAGTTGATGTATTCTATGATAATATGTTAATCATGACAAGAAGTGGTCGAAATCCACTCTAATGTGGTGGAAATTGACTTAAATTGGTTTGTTTGGCTAAACTAAAACCGAAATTGACTCGGATGAAACTGGTATATGAGGATCCCAAAAAATGGTCATAGTTGATGTATTCTATGATATTATGTTAATCATGCCAGGATGTGGTCGAAATCCACTCTAATGTGGTGTAAAGTGACTTAAATTGGTGAGTTGGCCAAACTAGAGCCGAAATTGACTCGGATGGAACTGGTATCAGAGGACCCCAAAAAGTGGTCAAAGTTGATGTAAATTATGATAATATATTAATCATGCCAGGATGTGGTCGAAATCCACTCTAATGTGGTGGAAAGTGACTTAAATTGGTGACTTTGGCCAAACTAGAGCCGAAATTGACTCGGATGAAACTGTTATTGGAGGACCCCCAAAAATAGTCGTAGTTGATGTATTTTCTGATAATATGTTAATCATGACAAGAAGTGGTCGAAATCCACTCTAATGTGGTGGAAATTGACTTAAATTGATTTGTTTGGCTAAAGTAAAACCGAAATTGACTCTGATGAAACTGGTATATGAGGATCCCAAAAAGTGGTCAAAGTTCATGTATATTATGATATTATGTTAATCATACCAGGATTTGGTCAAAATCCACTCTAATGTGGTGGAAAGTGACTTAAATTGGTGAGTTGACCAAACTAGAGCCGAAATTGACTCGGATGAAACTGTTATTGGAGGACCCCAAAAAATGGTCATAGTTCATGTATTCTATGATAATATGTTAATCATGACAAGAAGTGGTCGAATTCCACTCTAATGTGGTGGAAAATGACTTAAATTGGTTTGTTTGGCTACACTAAAACCGAAATTGACTCGGATGAAACTAGTATATGAGGATCCCAAAAAGTGGTCAAAGTTCATGTATATTATGATATTATGTTAATCATGCCAGGATGTGGTCGAAATCCACTCTAATGTGGTGTAAAGTGACTTAAATTGGTGAGTTGGCCAAACTAGAGCCGAAATTGACTCGGATGAAACTGGTATATAAGGATCCCAAAAAGTGGTCAAAGTTCATGTATATTATGATAATATGTTAATCATGCCAGGATGTGGTCGAAATCCAATCTAAAGTGGTGGAACTTGACTTAAATTGGTTACTTTGGCTAAACTAGAGCCGAAATTGACTCGGATGAAACTGTTATTGGAGGACCCCAAAAAATGGTCATAGTTGATGTATTCTATGATATTATGTTAATCATGACAAGAAGTGGTCGAAATCCACTCTAATGTGGTGGAAATTGACTTAAATTGGTTTGTTTGGCTAAACTAAAACCGAAATTGACTCGGATGAAACTAGTATATGAGGATCCCAAAAAGTGGTCAAAGTTCATGTATATTATGATATTATGTTAATCATGCCAGGATGTGGTCAAAATCCACTCTAATGTGGTGGAAATTGAATTAAACTGGTTTATTTGGCCAAACTAAAACCGAAATTGACTCGGATGAAACTGGTATATAAGGATCCCAAAAAGTGGTCAAAGTTCATGTATATTATGATAATATCTTAATCATGCTAGGATGTGGACGAAATCCAATCTAAAGTGGTGGAAAGTGACTTAAATTGGTTACTTTGGCTAAACTAGAGCCGAAATTGACTCGGATGAAACTGTTATTGGAGGACCCCAAAAAATGGTCATAGTTGATGTATTCTATGATAATATGTTAATCATGATAAGAAGTGGTCGAAATCCACTCTAATGTGGTGGAAATTGACTTAAATTGGTTTGTTTGGCTAAACTAAAACCGAAATTGACTCTGATGAAACTGGTATATGAGGATCCCAAAAAGTGGTCAAAGGTCATGTATATTATGATATTATGTTAATCATGCCAGGATATGGTCGAAATCCACTCTAATATGGTGGAAAGTGACTTAAATTGGTGAGTTGGCCAAACTAGGGCCGAAATTGACTCGGATGGAACTGGTATCAGAGGACCCCAAAAAGTGGTCAAAGTTGATGTAAATTATGATAATATATTAATCATGCCAGGATGTGGTCGAAATCCACTCTAATGTGGTGGAAAGTGACTTAAATTGGTGACTTTGGCCAAACTAGAGCCGAAATTGACTCGGATGAAACTGTTATTGGAGGACCCCCAAAAATAGTCGTAGTTGATGTATTTTCTGATAATATGTTAATCATGACAAGAAGTGGTCGAAATCCACTCTAATGTGGTGGAAATTGACTTAAATTGATTTGTTTGGCTAAAGTAAAACCGAAATTGACTCTGATGAAACTGGTATATGAGGATCCCAAAAAGTGGTCAAAGTTCATGTATATTATGATATTATCTAAATCATACCAGGATTTGGTCAAAATCCACTCTAATGTGGTGGAAAGTGACTTAAATTGGTGAGTTGACCAAACTAGAGCCGAAATTGACTCGGATGAAACTGTTATTGGAGGACCCCAAAAAATGGTCATAGTTCATGTATTCTATGATAATATGTTAATCATGACAAGAAGTGGTCGAATTCCACTCTAATGTGGTGGAAAATGACTTAAATTGGTTTGTTTGGCTACACTAAAACCGAAATTGACTCGGATGAAACTGGTATATGAGGATCCCAAAAAGTGGTCAAAGTTCATGTATATTATGATATTATGTTAATCATGCCAGGATGTGGTCGAAATCCACTCTAATGTGGTGTAAAGTGACTTAAATTGGTGATTGGCCAAACTAGAGCCGAAATTGACTCGGATGAAACTGGTATATAAGGATCCCAAAAAGTGGTCAAAGTTCATGTATATTATGATAATATGTTAATCATGCCAGGATGTGGTCGAAATCCAATCTAAAGTGGTGGAACTTGACTTAAATTGGTTACTTTGGCTAAACTAGAGCCGAAATTGACTCGGATGAAACTGTTATTGGAGGACCCCAAAAAATGGTCATAGTTGATGTATTCTATGATATTATGTTAATCATGACAAGAAGTGGTCGAAATCCACTCTAATGTGGTGGAAATTGACTTAAATTGGTTTGTTTGGCTAAACTAAAACCGAAATTGACTCGGATGAAACTAGTATATGAGGATCCCAAAAAGTGGTCAAAGTTCATGTATATTATGATATTATGTTAATCATGCCAGGATGTGGTCAAAATCCACTCTAATGTGGTGGAAATTGAATTAAACTGGTTTATTTGGCCAAACTAAAACCGAAATTGACTCGGATGAAACTGGTATATAAGGATCCCAAAAAGTGGTCAAAGTTCATGTATATTATGATAATATCTTAATCATGCTAGGATGTGGTCGAAATCCAATCTAAAGTGGTGGAAAGTGACTTAAATTGGTTACTTTGGCTAAACTAGAGCCGAAATTGACTCGGATGAAACTGTTATTGGAGGACCCCAAAAAATGGTCATAGTTGATGTATTCTATGATAATATGTTAATCATGATAAGAAGTGGTCGAAATCCACTCTAATGTGGTGGAAATTGACTTAAATTGGTTTGTTTGGCTAAACTAAAACCGAAATTGACTCTGATGAAACTGGTATATGAGGATCCCAAAAAGTGGTCAAAGGTCATGTATATTATGATATTATGTTAATCATGCCAGGATATGGTCGAAATCCACTCTAATATGGTGGAAAGTGACTTAAATTGGTGAGTTGGCCAAACTAGGGCCGAAATTGACTCGGATGGAACTGGTATCAGAGGACCCCAAAAAGTGGTCAAAGTTGATGTAAATTATGATAATATATTAATCATGCCAGGATGTGGTCGAAATCCACTCTAATGTGGTGGAAAGTGACTTAAATTGGTTACTTTGGCCAAACTAGAGCCGAAATTGACTCGTATGAAACTGGTATATGAGGATCCCAAAAAGTGGTCAAAGTTCAAGTATATTATGATAATATGTTAATCATGCCAGGATGTGGTCGAAATCCACTCTAAAGTGGTGGAAAGTGACTTAAATTGGTTAGTTTGGCCAAACTAGAACCGAAATTGACTCGGGTGAAACTGTTATTGGCCCCCAGAAAATGGTCATAGTTGATGTAAATTCTGATAATATGTTAATCATGCCAGGAAGTGGTCGAAATCCACTCTAATTTGGTGGAAATTGACTTAAATTGGTTTGTTTGGCTAAACTAAAACCGAAATTGACTCGGATGAAACTGGTATATGAGGATCCCAAAAAGTGGTCAAAGTTCATGTATATTATTATATTATGTTAATCATGCTAGGATGTGGTCGAAATCCACTCTAATGTGGTGTAAAGTGACTTAAATTGGTGAGTTGGCCAAACTAGAGCCGAAATTGACTCGGATGGAACTGGTATCAGAGGACCCCAAAAAGTGGTCAAAGTTGATGTAAATTATGATAATATATTAATCATGCCAGGATGTGGTCGAAATCCACTCTAATGTGGTGGAAAGTGACTTAAATTGGTGACTTTGGCCAAACTAGAGCCGAAATTGACTCCGATGAAACTGTTATTGGAGGACCCCCAAAAATAGTCATAGTTGATGTATTTTCTGATAATATGTTAATCATGACAAGAAGTGGTCGAAATCCACTCTAATGTGGTGGAAATTGACTTAAATTGATTTGTTTGGCTAAACTAAAACCGAAATTGACTCTGATGAAACTGGTATATGAGGATCCCAAAAAGTGGTCAAAGTTCATGTATATTATGATATTATGTTAATCATGCCAGGATGTGGTCAAAATCCACTCTAATGTGGTGGAAAGTGACTTAAATTGGTGAGTTGGCCAAACTAGAGCCGAAATTGACTCGGATGAAACTGGTATATAAGGATCCCAAAAAGTGGTCAAAGTTCATGTATATTATGATAATATCTTAATCATGCTAGGATGTGGTCGAAATCCAATCTAAAGTGGTGGAAAGTGACTTAAATTGGTTACTTTGGCTAAACTAGAGCCGAAATTGACTCGGATGAAACTGTTATTGGAGGACTCCAAAAAATGGTCATAGTTGATGTATTCTATGATAATATGTTAATCATGATAAGAAGTGGTCGAAATCCACTCTAATGTGGTGGAAATTGACTTAAATTGGTTTGTTTGGCTAAACTAAAACCGAAATTGACTCTGATGAAACTGGTATATGAGGATCCCAAAAAGTGGTCAAAGGTCATGTATATTATGATATTATGTTAATCATGCCAGGATATGGTCGAAATCCACTCTAATATGGTGGAAAGTGACTTAAATTGGTGAGTTGGCCAAACTAGGGCCGAAATTGACTCGGATGGAACTTGTATCAGAGGACCCCAAAAAGTGGTCAAAGTTGATGTAAATTATGATAATATATTAATCATGCCAGGATGTGGTCGAAATCCACTCTAATGTGGTGGAAAGTGACTTAAATTGGTGAGTTGGCCAAACTAGACCCGAAATTGACTCGGATGAAACTGGTATATAAGGATCCCAAAAAGTGGTCAAAGTTCATGTATATTATGATAATATGTTAATCATGCCAGGATGTGGTCGAAATCCAATCTAAAGTGGTGGAAATTGACTTAAATTGGTTACTTTGGCTAAACTAGAGCCGAAATTGACTCGGATGAAACTGTTATTGGAGGACCCCAAAAAATGGTCATAGTTGATGTATTCTATGATAATATGTTAATCATGATAAGAAGTGGTCGAAATCCACTCTAATGTGGTGGAAATTGACTTAAATTGGTTACTTTGGCCAAACTAGAGCCGAAATTGACTCGTATGAAACTGGTATATGAGGATCCCAAAAAGTGGTCAAAGTTCAAGTATATTATGATAATATGTTAATCATGCCAGGATGTGGTCGAAATCCACTCTAAAGTGGTGGAAAGTGACTTAAATTGGTTAGTTTGGCCAAACTAGAACCGAAATTGACTCGGGTGAAACTGTTATTGGCCCCCAGAAAATGATCATAGTTGATGTAAATTCTGATAATATGTTAATCATGCCAGGAAGTGGTCGAAATCCACTCTAATTTGGTGGAAATTGACTTAAATTGGTTTGTTTGGCCAAACTAAAACCGAAATTGACTCGAATGAAACTGGTATATGAGTATCCCAAAAAGTGGTCAAAGTTCATGTATATTATGATAATATGTTAATCATGCTAGGATGTGGTCGAAATCCAATCTAAAGTGGTGGAAAGTGACTTAAATTGGTTACTTTGGCTAAACTAGAGCCGAAATTGACTCGGATGAAACTGATATTGGAGGACCCCAAAAAATGGTCATAGTTGATCTATTCTATGATAATATGTTAATCATGACAAGAAGTGGTCGAAATCCACTCTAATGTGGTGGAAATTGACTTAAATTGGTTTGTTTGGCTAAACTAAAACCGAAATTGACTCGGATGAAACTGGTATATGAGGATCCCAAAAAGTGGTCAAAGTTCATGTATATTATTATATTATGTTAATCATGCCAGGATGTGGTCGAAATCCACTCTAATGTGGTGTAAAGTGACTTAAATTGGTGAGTTGGCCAAACTAGAGCCGAAATTGACTCGGATGGAACTGGTATCAGAGGACCCCAAAAAGTGGTCAAAGTTGATGTAAATTATGATAATATATTAATCATGCCAGGATGTGGTCGAAATCCACTCTATTGTGGTGGAAAGTGACTTAAATTGGTGACTTTGGCCAAACTAGAGCCGAAATTGACTCCGATGAAACTGTTATTGGAGGACCCCCAAAAATAGTCATAGTTGATGTATTTTCTGATAATATGTTAATCATGACAAGAAGTGGTCGAAATCCACTCTAATGTGGTGGAAATTGACTTAAATTGATTTGTTTGGCTAAACTAAAACCGAAATTGACTCTGATGAAACTGGTATATGAGGATCCCAAAAAGTGGTCAAAGTTCATGTATATTATGATATTATGTTAATCATGCCAGGATGTGGTCAAAATCCACTCTAATGTGGTGGAAAGTGACTTAAATTGGTGAGTTGGCCAAACTAGAGCCGAAATTGACTCGGATGAAACTGTTATTGGAGGACCCCAAAAAATGGTCATAGTTGATGTATTCTATGATAATATGTTAATCATGACAAGAAGTGGTCGAAATCCACTCTAATGTGGTGGAAATTGACTTAAATTGGTTTGTTTGGCTAAACTAAAACCGAAATTGACTCGGATGAAACTGGTATATGAGGATCCCAAAAAGTGGTCAAAGTTCATGTATATTATGATATTATGTTAATCATGCCAGGATGTGGTCGAAATCCACTCTAATGTGGTGTAAAGTGACTTAAATTGGTGAGTTGGCCAAACTAGAGCCGAAATTGACTCGGATGAAACTGGTATATAAGGATCCCAAAAAGTGGTCAAAGTTCATGTATATTATGATAATATGTTAATCATGCCAGGATGTGGTCGAAATCCAATCTAAAGTGGTGGAAATTGACTTAAATTGGTTACTTTGGCTAAACTAGAGCCGAAATTGACTCGGATGAAACTGTTATTGGAGGACCCCAAAAAATGGTCATAGTTGATCTATTCTATGATAATATGTTAATCATGACAAGAAGTGGTCGAAATCCACTCTAATGTGGTGGAAATTGACTTAAATTGGTTTGTTTGGCTAAACTAAAACCGAAATTGACTTGGATGAAACTGGTATATGAGGATCCCAAAAAGTGGTCAAAGTTCATGTATATTATGATATTATGTTAATCATGCCAGGATGTGGTCGAAATCCACTCCAATGTGGTGTAAAGTGACTTAAATTGGTGAGTTGGCCAAACTAGAGCCGAAATTGACTCGGATGGAACTGGTATCAGAGGACCCCAAAAAGTGGTCAAAGTTGATGTAAATTATGATAATATATTAATCATGCCAGGATGTGGTCGAAATCCACTCTAATGTGGTGGAAAGTGACTTAAATTGGTGACTTTGGCCAAACTAGAGTCGAAATTGACTCCGATGAAACTGTTATTGGAGGACCCCCAAAAATAGTCATAGTTGATGTATTTTCTGATAATATGTTAATCATGACAAGAAGTGGTCGAAATCCACTCTAATGTGGTGGAAATTGACTTAAATTGATTTGTTTGGCTAAACTAAAACCGAAATTGACTCTGATGAAACTGGTATATGAGGATCCCAAAAAGTGGTCAAAGTTCATGTATATTATGATATTATGTTAATCATGCCAGGATATGGTTGAAATCCA
Source organism: Heracleum sosnowskyi (assembly GCA_030848705.1). Taxonomy (NCBI): domain Eukaryota; kingdom Viridiplantae; phylum Streptophyta; class Magnoliopsida; order Apiales; family Apiaceae; genus Heracleum; species Heracleum sosnowskyi. The sequence continues at coordinate 53,305,316 of CM061236.1, forward strand.
CTCTAATGTGGTGGAAAGTGACTTAAATTGGTGAGTTGGCCAAACTAGAGCCGAAATTGACTCAGATGGAACTGGTATCAGAGGACCCCAAAAAGTGGTCAAAGTTGATGTAAATTATGATAATATATTAATCATGCCAGAATGTGGTCGAAATCCACTCAAATGTGGTGGAAAGTGACTTAAATTGGTTACTTTGGCCAAACTAGAGCCGAAATTGACTCGGATGAATCTTTTATTGGAGGACCCCCTAAAATGGTCATAGTTGATGTATTTTATAATAATATGTTAATCATGCCAAGAAGTGGTCGAAATCCACTCTAATGTGGTGGAAATTAACTTAAATTGGTTTGTTTGGCTAAACTAAAACCGAAATTGACTCAGATGAAACTGGTATATGAGGATCCCAAAAAGTGGTCAAAGTTCAAGCATATTATGATAATATGTTAATCATGCCAGGATGTGGTCGAAATCCACTCTAAAGTGGTGGAAAGTGACTTAAATTGGTTAGTTTGGCCAAACTAGAGTCGAAATTGACTCGGGTGAAACTGTTATTGGAGGACCCCAAAAAATGGTCATAGTTGATGTAAATTCTGATAATATGTTAATCATGCCAGAAAGTGGTCAAAATCCACTCTAATGTCGTAAAATTTTTCTTAAATTGGTTTGTTTGGCCAAACTAAAACCGAAATTGACTCGGATGAAACTGGTATATGAGTATCCCAAAAAGTGGTCAAAGTTCATGTATATTATGATAATTTGTTAATCGTGCCAGGATGTGGTCGAAATCCACTCTAATGTGGTGGAAATTGACTTAAACTGGTTTGTTTGGCCAAACTAAAACCGAAATTGACTCGGATGAAACTGATATATAAGAATCCCAAAAAGTGGTCAAAGTTCATGTATATTATGATAATATGTTAATCATGCCAGGATGTGGTCGAAATCCAATCTAAAGTGGTGGAAAGTGACTTAAATTGGTTTCTTTGGCCAAACTACAGCCGAAATTGACTCAGATGAAACTGTTATTGGAGGACCCCAAAAAATGGTCATAGTTGATGTATTTTATGATACTATGTTAATCATGACAAGATGTGGAAATTGACTTAAATTGGTTTGTTTGGCTAAACTAAAACCGAAATTGACTCGGATGAAACTGGTATATGAGGATCCCAAAAAGTGGTCAAAGTTCATGTATATTATGATATTATGTTAATCATGCCAGGATGTGGTCGAAATCCACTCTAATGTGGTGGAAAGTGACTTAAATTGGTGAGTTGGCCAAACTAGAGCCGAAATTGACTCGGATGGAACTGGTATCAGAGGACCCCAAAAAGTGGTCAAAGTTGATGTAAATTATGATAATATGATAATCATGCATGGATGTGCTCGAATTCCACTCTAATGTGGTGGAAAGTTACTTAAATTGGTTAGGTTAGCCAAACTAGAGCCATAATTGACTTGGATGAAACTGGTATCAGAGGACCCCAAAATGTGGTCAAAGTTGATGTAAATTATGATAATATATTAATCACGCCAGGATGGGGGTGAAATCCACTCTAATGTGGTGGAAAGTGACTTAAATTGGTGACTTTGGCCAAACTAGAGCCGAAATTGACTCGGATTAAACTTTTATTGGAGGACCCCCAAAAATAGTCATAGTTGATGTATTTTCTGATAATATGTTAATCATGCCAAGAAGTGGTCGAAATCCACTCTAATGTGGTGGAAATTGACTTAAATTGGTTTGTTTGGCTAAACCAAAACCGAAATTGACTCCGATGAAACTGGTATATGAGGATCCCAAAAAGTGGTCAAAGTTCAAGTATTTTATGATAATATGTTAATCATGCCAGGATGTGGTCGAAATCCACTCTAAAGTGGTGGAAATTGACTTAAATTGGTTAGTTTGGCCAAACTAGAACCGAAATTGACTCGGGTGAAACTGTTATTGGAGGACCCCAGAAAATGGTCATAGTTGATGTAAATTCTGATAATATGTTAATCATGCTAGGAAGTGGTCGAAATCCACTCTAATTTGGTGGAAATTGACTTAAATTGGTTTGTTTGGCCAAACTAAAACCGAAATTGACTCAGATGAAACTGGTATATGAGTATCCGAAAAAGTGGTCAAAGTTCATGTATATTATGATAATATGTTAATCATGCCAGGATGTGGTCGAAATCCAATCTAAAGTGGTGGAACTTGACTTAAATTGGTTACTTTGGCTAAACTAGAGCCGAAATTGACTCGGATGAAACTGTTATTGGAGGACCCCAAAAAATGGTCATAGTTGATGTATTCTATGATATTATGTTAATCATGACAAGAAGTGGTCGAAATTCACTCTAATGTGGTGGAAATTGACTTAAATTGGTTTGTTTGGCTAAACTAAAACCGAAATTGACTCGGATGAAACTAGTATATGAGGATCCCAAAAAGTGGTCAAAGTTCATGTATATTATGATATTATGTTAATCATGCCAGGATGTGGTCAAAATCCACTCTAATGTGGTGGAAATTGAATTAAACTGGTTTATTTGGCCAAACTAAAACCGAAATTGACTCGGATGAAACTGGTATATAAGGATCCCAAAAAGTGGTCAAAGTTCATGTATATTATGATAATATCTTAATCATGCTAGGATGTGGTCGAAATCCAATCTAAAGTGGTGGAAAGTGACTTAAATTGGTTACTTTGGCTAAACTAGAGCCGAAATTGACTCGGATGAAACTGTTATTGGAGGACCCCAAAAAATGGTCATAGTTGATGTATTCTATGATAATATGTTAATCATGATAAGAAGTGGTCGAAATCCACTCTAATGTGGTGGAAATTGACTTAAATTGGTTTGTTTGGCTAAACTAAAACCGAAATTGACTCTGATGAAACTGGTATATGAGGATCCCAAAAAGTGGTCAAAGGTCATGTATATTATGATATTATGTTAATCATGCCAGGATATGGTCGAAATCCACTCTAATATGGTGGAAAGTGACTTAAATTGGTGAGTTGGCCAAACTAGGGCCGAAATTGACTCGGATGGAACTGGTATCAGAGGACCCCAAAAAGTGGTCAAAGTTGATGTAAATTATGATAATATATTAATCATGCCAGGATGTGGTCGAAATCCACTCTAATGTGGTGGAAAGTGACTTAAATAGGTTACTTTGGCCAAACTAGAGCCGAAATTGACTCGTATGAAACTGGTATATGAGGATCCCAAAAAGTGGTCAAAGTTCAAGTATATTATGATAATATGTTAATCATGCCAGGATGTGGTCGAAATCCACTCTAAAGTGGTGGAAAGTGACTTAAATTGGTTAGTTTGGCCAAACTAGAACCGAAATTGACTCGGGTGAAACTGTTATTGGCCCCCAGAAAATGGTCATAGTTGATGTAAATTCTGATAATATGTTAATCATGCCAGGAAGTGGTCGAAATCCACTCTAATTTGGTGGAAATTGACTTAAATTGGTTTGTTTGGCTAAACTAAAACCGAAATTGACTCGGATGAAACTGGTATATGAGGATCCCAAAAAGTGGTCAAAGTTCATGTATATTATTATATTATGTTAATCATGCTAGGATGTGGTCGAAATCCACTCTAATGTGGTGTAAAGTGACTTAAATTGGTGAGTTGGCCAAACTAGAGCCGAAATTGACTCGGATGGAACTGGTATCAGAGGACCCCAAAAAGTGGTCAAAGTTGATGTAAATTATGATAATATATTAATCATGCCAGGATGTGGTCGAAATCCACTCTAATGTGGTGGAAAGTGACTTAAATTGGTGACTTTGGCCAAACTAGAGCCGAAATTGACTCCGATGAAACTGTTATTGGAGGACCCCCAAAAATAGTCATAGTTGATGTATTTTCTGATAATATGTTAATCATGACAAGAAGTGGTCGAAATCCACTCTAATGTGGTGGAAATTGACTTAAATTGATTTGTTTGGCTAAACTAAAACCGAAATTGACTCTGATGAAACTGGTATATGAGGATCCCAAAAAGTGGTCAAAGTTCATGTATATTATGATATTATGTTAATCATGCCAGGATGTGGTCAAAATCCACTCTAATGTGGTGGAAAGTGACTTAAATTGGTGAGTTGGCCAAACTAGAGCCGAAATTGACTCGGATGAAACTGGTATATAAGGATCCCAAAAAGTGGTCAAAGTTCATGTATATTATGATAATATCTTAATCATGCTAGGATGTGGTCGAAATCCAATCTAAAGTGGTGGAAAGTGACTTAAATTGGTTACTTTGGCTAAACTAGAGCCGAAATTGACTCGGATGAAACTGTTATTGGAGGACTCCAAAAAATGGTCATAGTTGATGTATTCTATGATAATATGTTAATCATGATAAGAAGTGGTCGAAATCCACTCTAATGTGGTGGAAATTGACTTAAATTGGTTTGTTTGGCTAAACTAAAACCGAAATTGACTCTGATGAAACTGGTATATGAGGATCCCAAAAAGTGGTCAAAGGTCATGTATATTATGATATTATGTTAATCATGCCAGGATATGGTCGAAATCCACTCTAATATGGTGGAAAGTGACTTAAATTGGTGAGTTGGCCAAACTAGGGCCGAAATTGACTCGGATGGAACTTGTATCAGAGGACCCCAAAAAGTGGTCAAAGTTGATGTAAATTATGATAATATATTAATCATGCCAGGATGTGGTCGAAATCCACTCTAATGTGGTGGAAAGTGACTTAAATTGGTGAGTTGGCCAAACTAGACCCGAAATTGACTCGGATGAAACTGGTATATAAGGATCCCAAAAAGTGGTCAAAGTTCATGTATATTATGATAATATGTTAATCATGCCAGGATGTGGTCGAAATCCAATCTAAAGTGGTGGAAATTGACTTAAATTGGTTACTTTGGCTAAACTAGAGCCGAAATTGACTCGGATGAAACTGTTATTGGAGGACCCCAAAAAATGGTCATAGTTGATGTATTCTATGATAATATGTTAATCATGATAAGAAGTGGTCGAAATCCACTCTAATGTGGTGGAAATTGACTTAAATTGGTTACTTTGGCCAAACTAGAGCCGAAATTGACTCGTATGAAACTGGTATATGAGGATCCCAAAAAGTGGTCAAAGTTCATGTATATTATGATATTATGTTAATCATGCCAGGATGTGGTCGAAATCCACTCTAATGTGGTGGAAAGTGACTTAAATTGGTGAGTTGGCCAAACTAGAGCCGAAATTGACTCGGATGGAACTGGTATCAGAGGACCCCAAAAAGTGGTCAAAGTTGATGTAAATTATGATAATATGATAATCATGCATGGATGTGCTCGAATTCCACTCTAATGTGGTGGAAAGTTACTTAAATTGGTTAGGTTAGCCAAACTAGAGCCATAATTGACTTGGATGAAACTGGTATCAGAGGACCCCAAAATGTGGTCAAAGTTGATGTAAATTATGATAATATATTAATCACGCCAGGATGGGGGTGAAATCCACTCTAATGTGGTGGAAAGTGACTTAAATTGGTGACTTTGGCCAAACTAGAGCCGAAATTGACTCGGATTAAACTTTTATTGGAGGACCCCCAAAAATAGTCATAGTTGATGTATTTTCTGATAATATGTTAATCATGCCAAGAAGTGGTCGAAATCCACTCTAATGTGGTGGAAATTGACTTAAATTGGTTTGTTTGGCTAAACCAAAACCGAAATTGACTCCGATGAAACTGGTATATGAGGATCCCAAAAAGTGGTCAAAGTTCAAGTATTTTATGATAATATGTTAATCATGCCAGGATGTGGTCGAAATCCACTCTAAAGTGGTGGAAATTGACTTAAATTGGTTAGTGTGGCCAAACTAGAACCGAAATTGACTCGGGTGAAACTGTTATTGGAGGACCCCAGAAAATGGTCATAGTTGATGTAAATTCTGATAATATGTTAATCATGCCAGGAAGTGGTCGAAATCCACTCTAATTTGGTGGAAATTGACTTAAATTGGTTTGTTTGGCCAAACTAAAACCGAAATTGACTCGGATGAAACTGTTATATGAGTATCCGAAAAAGTGGTCAAAGTTCATGTATATTATGATAATATGTTAATCATGCCAGGATGTGGTCGAAATCCACTCTAATGTGGTGGAAATTGACTTAAACTGGTTTATTTGGCCAAACTAAAACCGAAATTGACTCGGATGAAACTGGTATATAAGGATCCCAAAAATTGGTCAAAGTTCATGTATATTATGATATTATGTTAATCATGCCAGGATGTGGTCGAAATCCACTCTAATGTGGTGGAAAGTGACTTAAATTGGTGAGTTGGCCAAACTAGAGCCGAAATTGACTCAGATGGAACTGGTATCAGAGGACCCCAAAAAGTGGTCAAAGTTGATGTAAATTATGATAATATGATAATCATGCCTGGATGTGCTCGAATTCCACTCTAATGTGGTGGAAAGTTACTTAAATTGGTTAGGTTAGCCAAACTAGAGCCATAATTGACTTGGATGAAACTGGTATCAGAGGACCCCAAAATGTGGTCAAAGTTGATGTAAATTATGATAATATATTAATCACGCCAGGATGTGGTCGAAATCCACTCTAATGTGGTGGAAAGTGACTTAAATTGGTGACTTTGGCCAAACTAGAGCCGAAATTGACTCGGATTAAACTTTTATTGGAGGACCCCCAAAAATAGTCATAGTTGATGTATTTTCTGATAATATGATAATCATGCCAAGAAGTGGTCGAAATCCACTCTAATGTGGTGGAAATTGACTTAAATTGGTTTGTTTGGCTAAACCAAAACCGAAATTGACTCCGATGAAACTGGTATATGAGGATCCCAAAAAGTGGTCAAAGTTCAAGTATTTTATGATAATATAATCATGCCAGGATGTGGTCGAAATCCACTCTAAAGTGGTGGAAATTGACTTAAATTGGTTAGTTTGGCCAAACTAGAACCGAAATTGACTCGGGTGAAACTGTTATTGGAGGACCCCAGAAAATGGTCATAGTTGATGTAAATTCTGATAATATGTTAATCATGCTAGGAAGTGGTCGAAATCCACTCTAATTTGGTGGAAATTGACTTAAATTGGTTTGTTTGGCCAAACTAAAACCGAAATTGACTCGGATGAAACTGGTATATGAGTATCCGAAAAAGTGGTCAAAGTTCATGTATATTATGATAATATGTTAATCATGCCAGGATGTGGTCGAAATCCACTCTAATGTGGTAGAAATTGACTTAAACTGGTTTATTTGGCCAAACTAAAACCGAAATTGACTCGGATGAAACTGGTATATAAGGATCCCAAAAAGTGGTCAAAGTTCAAGTATATTATGATAATATGTTAATCATGCCAGGATGTGGTCGAAATCCACTCTAAAGTGGTGGAAATTGACTTAAATTGGTTAGTTTGGCCAAACTAGAACCGAAATTGACTCGGGTGAAACTGTTATTGGAGGACCCCAGAAAATGGTCATAGTTGATGTAAATTCTGATAATATGTTAATCATGCCAGGAAGTGGTCGAAATCCACTCTAATTTGGTGGAAATTGATTTAAATTGGTTTGTTTGGCCAAACTAAAACCGAAATTGACTCGGATGAAACTGGTATATGAGTATCCGAAAAAGTGGTCAAAGTTCATGTATATGATGATAATATGTTAATCATGCCAGGATGTGGTCGAAATCCAATCTAAAGTGGTGGAAAGTGACTTAAATTGGTTATTTTGGCTAAACTAGAGCCGAAATTGACTCGGATGAAACTGTTATTGGAGGACCCCAAAAAATGGTCATAGTTGATGTATTCTATGATAATATGTTAATCATGACAAGAAGTGGTCGAAATCCACTCTATTGTGGTGGAAATTGACTTAAATTGGTTTGTTTGGCTAAACTAAAACCGAAATTGACTCGGATGAAACTGGTATATGAGGATCCCAAAAAGTGGTCAAAGTTCATGTATATTATGATATTATGTTAATCATGCCAGGATATGGTCGAAATCCAATCTAAAGTGGTGGAAAGTGACTTAAATTGGTTACTTTGGCCAAACTAGAGCTGAAATTGACTCAGATGAAACTGTTATTGGAGGACCCCAAAAAATGATCATAGTTGATGTATTCTATGATAATATGTTAATCATGATAAGAAGTGGTCGAAATCCACTCTAATGTGGTGGAAATTGACTTAAATTGGTTTGTTTGGCTAAACTAAAACCGAAATTGACTCGGATGAAACTGGTATATGAGGATCCCAAAAAGTGGTCAAAGTTCATGTATATTATGATATTATGTTAATCATGCCAGGATGTGGTCGAAATCCACTCTAATGTGGTGGAAAGTTACTTAAATTGGTGAGTTGGCCAAACTAGAGCCGAAATTGACTCGGATGGAACTGGTATCAGAGGACCCCAAAAAGTGGTCAAACTTGATGTAAATTATGATAATATGATAATCATGTCAGGATGTGCTCCAATGCCACTCTAATGTGGTGGAAAGTTACTTAAATTGGTTAGTTTAGCCAAACTAGAGCCATAATTGACTTGGATGAAACTGGTATCAGAGGACCCCAAAAAGTGGTCAAAGTTGATGTAAATTATGATAATATATTAATCATGCCAGGATGTGGTCGAAATCCACTCTACTGTGGTGGAAAGTGACTTAAATTGATTTAGCAAAAAAAAGAAAGTGACTTAAATTGGTTACTTTGGCCAAACTAGAGCCGAAATCGACTCGGATGAAACTGTTATTGGAGGACCCCCAAAAATGGTCATAGTTGATGTATTTTATGATAATATGTTAATCATGCCAAGAAGTGGTCGAAATCCACTCTAATGTGGTGGAAATTGACTTAAATTGGTTTCTTTGGCAAAACTAGAGCCGAAATTGACTCGGATGAAACTTTTATTGGAGGACCCCAAAAAATGGTCATAGTTGATGTATTCTATGATAATATGTTAATCATGATAAGAAGTGGTCGAAATCCACTATAATGTGGTGGAAATTGACTTAAATTGGTTTGTTTGGCTAAACTAAAACCGAAATTGACTCCGATGAAACTGGTATATGAGGATCCCAAAAAGTGGTCAAAGTTCAAGTATATTATGATAATATGTTAATCATGCCAGGATGTGGTCGAAATCCACTCTAAAGTGGTGGAAATTGACTTAAATTGGTTAGTTTGGCCAAACTAGAACCGAAATTGACTCGGATGAAACTGTTATTGGAGGACCCCAGAAAATGGTCATAGTTGATGTAAATTCTGATAATATGTTAATCATGCCAGGAAGTGGTCGAAATCCACTCTAATTTGGTGGAAATTGACTTAAATTGGTTTGTTTGGCCAAACTAAAACCGAAATTGACTCGGATGAAACTGGTATATGAGTATCCGAAAAAGTGGTCAAAGTTCATGTATATTATGATAATATGTTAATCATGCCAGGATGTGGTCGAAATCCACTCTAATGTGGTGGAAATTGACTTAAACTGGTTTATTTGGCCAAACTAAAACCGAAATTGACTCGGATGAAACTGGTATATAAGGATCCCAAAAATTGGTCAAAGTTCATGTATATTATGATATTATGTTAATCATGCCAGGATGTGGTCGAAATCCACTCTAATGTGGTGGAAAGTGACTTAAATTGGTGAGTTGGCCAAACTAGAGCCGAAATTGACTCAGATGGAACTGGTATCAGAGGACCCCAAAAAGTGGTCAAAGTTGATGTAAATTATGATAATATGATAATCATGCCTGGATGTGCTCGAATTCCACTCTAATGTGGTGGAAAGTTACTTAAATTGGTTAGGTTAGCCAAACTAGAGCCATAATTGACTTGGATGAAACTGGTATCAGAGGACCCCAAAATGTGGTCAAAGTTGATGTAAATTATGATAATATATTAATCACGCCAGGATGTGGTCGAAATCCACTCTAATGTGGTGGAAAGTGACTTAAATTGGTGACTTTGGCCAAACTAGAGCCGAAATTGACTCGGATTAAATTTTTATTGGAGGACCCCCAAAAATAGTCATAATTGATGTATTTTCTGATAATATGTTAATCATGCCAAGAAGTGGTCGAAATCCACTCTAATGTGGTGGAAATTGACTTAAATTGGTTTGTTTGGCTAAACTAAAACCGAAATTGACTCCGATGAAACTGGTATATGAGGATCCCAAAAAGTGGTCAAAGTTCAAGTATATTATGATAATATGTTAATCATGCCAGGATGTTGTCGAAATCCACTCTAAAGTGGTGGAAATTGACTTAAATTGGTTAGTTTGGCCAAACTAGAACCGAAATTGACTTGGGTGAAACTGTTATTGGAGGACCCCAGAAAATGGTCATAGTTGATGTAAATTCTGATAATATGTTAATCATGCCAGGAAGTGGTCGAAATCCACTCTAATTTGGTGGAAATTGACTTAAATTGGTTTGTTTGGCCAAACTAAAACCGAAATTGACTCGGATGAAACTGGTATATGAGTATCCGAAAAAGTGGTCAAAGTTCATGTATATTATGATAATATGTTGGTCGAAATCCACTCTAATGTGGTGGAAATTGACTTAAACTGGTTTATTTGGCCAAACTAAAACCGAAATTGACTCGGATGAAACTGGTATATAAGGATCCCAAAAAGTGGTCAAAGTTCATGTATATTATGATATTATGTTAATCATGCCAGGATGTGGTCGAAATCCACTCTAATGTGGTGGAAAGTGACTTAAATTGGTGAGTTGGCCAAACTAGAGCCGAAATTGACTCAGATGGAACTGGTATCAGAGGACCCCAAAAAGTGGTCAAAGTTGATGTAAATTATGATAATATGATAATCATGCCTGGATGTGCTCGAATTCCACTCTAATGTGGAGGAAAGTTACTTAAATTGGTTAGGTTAGCCAAACTAGAGCCATAATTGAATTGGATGAAACTGGTATCAGAGGACCCCAAAATGTGGTCAAAGTTGATGTAAATTATGATAATATATTAATCACGCCAGGATGTGGTCGAAATCCACTCTAATGTGGTGGAAAGTGACTTAAATTGGTGACTTTGGCCAAACTAGAGCCGAAATTGACTCGGATTAAACTTTTATTGGAGGACCCCCAAAAATAGTCATAGTTGATGTATTTTCTGATAATATGTTAATCATGCCAAGAAGTGGTCGAAATCCACTCTAATGTGGTGGAAATTGACTTAAATTGGTTTGTATGGCTAAACCAAAACCGAAATTGACTCCGATGAAACTGGTATATGAGGATCCCAAAAAGTGGTCAAAGTTCAAGTATATTATGATAATATGTTAATCATGCCAGGATGTGGTCGAAATCCACTCTAAAGTGGTGGAAATTGACTTAAATTGGTTAGTTTGGCCAAACTAGAACCGAAGGTGAAACTGTTATTGGAGGACCCCAGAAAATGGTCATAGTTGATGTAAATTCTGATAATATGTTAATCATGCCAGGAAGTGGTCGAAATCCACTCTAATTTGGTGGAAATTGACTTAAATCGGTGACTTTGGCCAAACTAAAACCGAAATTGACTCGGATGAAACTGGTATATGAGTATCCGAAAAAGTGGTCAAAGTTCATGTATATTATGATAATATGTTAATCATGCCAGGATGTGGTCGAAATCCACTCTAATGTGGTGGAAATTGACTTAAACTGGTTTATTTGGCCAAACTAAAACCGAAATTGACTCGGATGAAACTGGTATATAAGGATCCCAAAAAGTGGTCAAAGTTCATGTATAATATGATATTATGTTAATCATGCCAGGATGTGGTCGAAATCCACTCTAATGTGGTGGAAAGTGACTTAAATTGGTGAGTTGGCCAAACTAGAGCCGAAATTGACTCGGATGGAACTGGTATCAGAGGACCCCAAAAAATGGTCATAGTTGATGTAAATTATGATAATATGATAATCATGCCTGGATGTGCTCGAATTCCACTCTAATGTGGTGGAAAGTTACTTAAATTGGTTAGGTTAGCCAAACTAGAGCCATAATTGACTTGGATGAAACTGGTATCAGAGGACCCCAAAATGTGGTCAAAGTTGATGTAAATTATGATAATATATTAATCACGCCAGGATGTGGTCGAAATCCACTCTAATGTGGTGGAAAGTGACTTAAATTGGTGACTTTGGCCAAACTAGAGCCGAAATTGACTCGGATTAAACTTTTATTGGAGGACCCCCAAAAATAGTCATAGTTGATGTATTTTCTGATAATATGTTAATCATGCCAAGAAGTGGTCGAAATCCACTCTAATGTGGTGGAAATTGACTTAAATTGGTTTGTTTGGCTAAACCAAAACCGAAATTGACTCCGATGAAACTGGTATATGAGGATCCCAAAAAGTGGTCAAAGTTCAAGTATATTATGATAATATGTTAATCATGCCAGGATGTGGTCGAAATCCACTCTAAAGTGGTGGAAATTGACTTAAATTGGTTAGTTTGGCCAAACTAGAACCGAAATTGACTCGGGTGAAACTGTTATTGGAGGACCCCAGAAAATGGTCATAGTTGATGTAAATTCTGATAATATGTTAATCATGCCAGGAAGTGGTCGAAATCCACTCTAATTTGGTGGAAATTGACTTAAATTGGTTTGTTTGGCCAAACTAAAACCGAAATTGACTCGGATGAAACTGGTATATGAGTATCCGAAAAAGTGGTCAAAGTTCATGTATATTATGATAATATGTTCATCATGCCAGGATGTGGTCGAAATCCACTCTAATGTGGTGGAAATTGACTTAAACTGGTTTATTTGGCCAAACTAAAACCGAAATTGACTCGGATGAAACTGGTATATAAGGATCCCAAAAAGTGGTCAAAGTTCATGTATATTATGATAATATGTTAATCATGCCAGGATGTGGTCGAAATCCAATCTAAACTGGTGGAAAGTGACTTAAATTGGTTATTTTGGCTAAACTAGAGCCGAAATTGACTCGGATGAAACTGTTATTGGAGGACCCCAAAAAATGGTCATAGTTGATGTATTTTATGATAATATGTTAATCATGACAAGAAGTGGTCGAAATCCACTCTAATGTGGTGGAAATTGACTTAAATTGGTTTGTTTGGCTAAACTAAAACCGAAATTGACTCGGATGAAACTGGTATATGAGGATCCCAAAAAGTGGTCAAAGTTCATGTATATTATGATATTATGTTAATCATGCCAGGATGTGGTCGAAATCCACTCTAATGTGGTGGAAAGTTACTTAAATTGGTGAGTTGGCCAAACTAGAGCCGAAATTGACTCGGATGGAACTGGTATCAGAGGACCCCAAAAAGTGGTCAAACTTGATGTAAATTATGATAATATGATAATCATGTCAGGATGTGCTCGAATGCCACTCTAATGTGGTGGAAAGTTACTTAAATTGGTTAGTTTAGCCAAACTAGAGCCATAATTGACTTGGATGAAACTGGTATATGAGGATCCCAAAAAGTGGTCAAAGTTGATGTAAATTATGATAATATATTAATCATGCCAGGATGTGGTCGAAATCCACTCTACTGTGGTGGAAAGTGACTTAAATTGATTTAGCAAAAAAAAGAAAGTGACTTAAATTGGTTACTTTGGCCAAACTAGAGCCGAAATCGACTCGGATGAAACTGTTATTGGAGGACCCCCAAAAATGGTCATAGTTGATGTATTTTATGATAATATGTTAATCATGCCAAGAAGTGGTCGAAATCCACTCTAATGTGGTGGAAATTGACTTAAATTGGTTTCTTTGGCTAAACTAGAGCCGAAATTGACTCGGATGAAACTTTTATTGGAGGACCCCAAAAAATGGTCATAGTTGATGTATTCTATGATAATATGTTAATCATGATAAGAAGTGGTCGAAATCCACTATAATGTGGTGGAAATTGATTTAAATTGGTTTGTTTGGCTAAACTAAAACCGAAATTGACTTGGATGAAACTGGTATATGAGGATCCCAAAAAGTGGTCAAAGTTCATGTATATTATGATATTATGTTAATCATGCCAGGATGTGGTTGAAATCCACTCTAATGTGGTGGAAAGTGACTTAAATGGGTGAGTTGGCCAAACTAGAGCTGAAATTGACTCGGATGGTATCCGAGGACCCCAAAAAGTGGTCAAAGTTGATGTAAATTATGATAATATATTAATCATGCCAGGATGTGGTCGAAATCCACTCTAATGTGGTGGAAAGTGACTTAAATTGGTGACTTTGGCCAAACTAGAGCCGAAGTTGACTCGGATGAAACTGTTATTGGAGGACCCCCAAAAATAGTCATAGTTGATGTATTTTCTGATAATATGTTAATCATGCCAAGAATTGGTCGAAATCCACTCTAATGTGGTGGAAATTGACTTAAATTGGTTTGTTTGGCTAAACTAAAACCGAAATTGACTCCGATGAAACTGGTATATGAGGATCCCAAAAAGTGGTCAAAGTTCAAGTATATTATGATAATATGTTAATCATGCCAGGATGTGGTCGAAATCCACTCTAAAGTGGTGGAAAGTGACTTAAATTGGTTAGTTTGGCCAAACTAGAACCGAAATTGACTCGGGTGAAACTGTTATTGGAGGACCCTAGAAAATGGTCATAGTTGATGTAAATTCTGATAATATGTTAATCATGCCAGGAAGTGGTCGAAATCCACTCTAATTTGGTGGAAATTGACTTAAATAGGTTTGTTTGGCCAAACTAAAACCGAAATTGACTCGGATGAAACTGGTATATGAGTATCCCAAAAAATGGTCATAGTTGATGTATTCTATGATAATATGTTAATCATGATAAGAAGTGGTCGAAATCCACTCTAATGTGGTGGAAATTGACTTAAATTGGTTTGTTTGGCCAAACTAAAACCGAAATTGACTTGGATGGAACTGGTATCAGAGTACCCCAAAAAGTGGTCAAACTTGATGTAAATTATGATAATATGATAATCATGCCAGGATGTGCTCGAATGCCACTCTAATGTGGTGGAAAGTTACTTAAATTGGTTACTTTTGCCAAACTAGAGCCATAATTGACTTGGATGAAACTGGTATCAGAGGACCCCAAAAAGTGGTCAAAGTTGATGTAAATTATGACAATATATTAATCATGCCAGGATGTGGTCGAAATCCACTCTACTGTGGTGGAAAGTGACTTAAATTGGTTACTTTGGCCAAACTAGAGCCGAAATTGACTCGGATGAAACTGTTATTGGAGGACCCCCAAAAATGGTCATAGTTGATGTATTTTATGATAATATGTTAATCATGCCAAGAAGTGGTCGAAATCCACTCTAATGTGGTGGAAATTGTCTTAAATTGGTTTGTTTGGCTAAACTAAAACCGAAATTGACTCGGATGAAACTGGTATATGAGGATCCCAAAAAGTGGTCAAAGTTCAAGTATATTATGATAATATGTTAATCATGCCAGGATGTGGTCAAAATCCACTCTAAAGTGGTGGAAAGTGACTTAAATTGGTTAGTTTGGCCAAACTAGAATCGAAATTGACTCGGGTGAAACTGTTATTGGAGGACCCCCAAAAATAGTCATAGTTGATGTAAATTCTGATAATATGTTAATCATGCCAGGAAGTGGTCGAAATCCACTCTAATTTGGTGGAAATTGACTTAAATTGGTTTGTTTGGCCAAACTAAAACCGAAATTGACTCGGATGAGACTAGTATATGAGTATCCCAAAAAGTGGTCAAAGTTCATGTATATTATGATATTATGTTAATCATGCCAGGATGTGGTTGAAATCCACTCTAATGTGGTGGAAAGTTACTTAAATTGGTGAGTTGGCCAAACTAGAGCCGAAATTGACTCGGATGGAACTGGTATCAGAGGACCCCAAAAAGTGGTCAAACTTGATGTAAATTATGATAATATGATAATCATGTCAGGATGTGCTCGAATGCCACTCTAATGTGGTGGAAAGTTACTTAAATTGGTTAGTTTAGCCAAACTAGAGCCATAATTGACTTGGATGAAACTGGTATCAGAGGACCCCAAAAAGTGGTCAAAGTTGATGTAAATTATGATAATATATTAATCATGCCAGGATGTGGTCGAAATCCACTCTAATGTGGTGGAAAGTGACTTAAATTGGTGACTTTGGCCAAACTAGAGCCGAAATTGACTCGGATGAAACTGTTATTGGAGGACCCCCAAAAATAGTCATAGTTGATGTATTTTTTGATAATATGTTAATCATGCCAAGAAGTGGTCGAAATCCACTCTAATGTGGTGGAAATTGACTTAAATTGGTTTGTTTGGCTAAACTAAAACCGAAATTGACTCCTATGAAACTGGTATATGAGGATCCCAAAAAGTGGTCAAAGTTCAAGTATATTATGATAATATGTTAATCATGCCAGGATGTGGTCGAAATCCACTCTAAAGTGGTGGAAAGTGACTTAAATTGGTTAGTTTGGCCAAACTAGAACCGAAATTGACTCGGGTGAAACTGTTATTGGAGGACCCTAGAAAATGGTCATAGTTGATGTAAATTCTGATAATATGTTAATCATGCCAGGAAGTGGTCGAAATCCACTCTAATTTGGTGGAAATTGACTTAAATTGGTTTGTTTGGCCAAACTAAAACCGAAATTGACTCGGATGAGACTAGTATATGAGTATCCCAAAAAGTGGTCAAAGTTCATGTATATTATGATAATATGTTAATCATGCCAGGATGTGGTCGAAATCCACTCTAATGTGGTGGAAATTGACTTAAACTGGTTTATTTGGCCAAACTAAAACCGAAATTGACTCGGATGAAACTGGTATATAAGGATCCCAAAAAGTGGTCAAAGTTCATGTATATTATGATAATATGTTAATCATGCCAGGATGTGGTCGAAATCCAATCTAAAGTGGTGGAAAGTGACTTAAATTGGTTACTTTGGTTAAACTAGAGCCGAAATTGACTCGGATAAAACTGTTATTGGAGGACCCCCAAAAATGGTCATAGTTGATGTATTCTATGATAATATGTTAATCATGCCAAGAAGTGGTCGAAATCCACTATAATGTGCTGGAAATTGACTTAAATTGGTTTGTTTGGCTAAACTAAAACCGAAATTGACTCGGATGAAACTGGTATATGAGGATCCCAAAAAGTGGTCAAAGTTCAAGCATATTCTGATAATATGTTAATCATGCCAGGATGTGGTCGAAATCCACTCTAAAGTGGTGGAAAGTGACTTAAATTAGTTACTTTGGCCAAACTAGAGCCGAAATTGACTCAGATGAAACTGTTATTGGAGGACCCCAAAAAATGGTCATAGTTGATGTATTTTATGATAATATGTTAATCATGACAAGAAGTGGTCGAAATCCACTCTAATGTGGTGGAAATTGACTCAAATTGGTTTGTTTGGCTAAACTAAAACCGAAATTGACTCGGATGAAACTGTTATTGGAGGACCCCAAAAAATGGTCATAGTTGATGTATTCTATGATAATATGTTAATCATGATAAGAAGTGGTCGAAATCCACTATAATGTGCTGGAAATTGACTTAAATTGGTTTGTTTGGCTAAACTAAAACCGAAATTGACTCGGATGAAACTGGTATATGAGGATCCCAAAAAGTGGTCAAAGTTCATGTATATTATGATATTATGTTAATCATGCCAGGATGTGGTTGAAATCCACTCTAATGTGGTGGAAAGTTACTTAAATTGGTGAGTTGGCCAAACTAGAGCCGAAATTGACTCGGATGGAACTGGTATCAGAGGACCCCAAAAAGTGGTCAAACTTGATGTAAATTATGATAATATGATAATCATGTCAGGATGTGCTCGAATGCCACTCTAATGTGGTGGAAAGTTACTTAAATTGGTTAGGTTAGCCAAACTAGAGCCATAATTGACTTGGATGAAACTGGTATCAGAGGACCCCAAAATGTGGTCAAAGTTGATGTAAATTATGATAATATATTAATCACGCCAGGATGTGGTCGAAATCCACTCTAATGTGGTGGAAAGTGACTTAAATTGGTGACTTTGGCCAAACTAGAGCCGAAATTGACTCGGATTAAACTTTTATTGGAGGACCCCCAAAAATAGTCATAGTTGATGTATTTTCTGATAATATGTTAATCATGCCAAGAAGTGGTCGAAATCCACTCTAATGTGGTGGAAATTGACTTAAATTGGTTTGTTTGGCTAAACCAAAACCGAAATTGACTCCGATGAAACTGGTATATGAGGATCCCAAAAAGTGGTCAAAGTTCAAGTATATTATGATAATATGTTAATCATGCCAGGATGTGGTCGAAATCCACTCTATAGTGGTGGAAATTGACTTAAATTGGTTAGTTTGGCCAAACTAGAACCGAAATTGACTCGGGTGAAACTGTTATTGGAGGACCCCAGAAAATGGTCATAGTTGATGTAAATTCTGATAATATGTTAATCATGCCAGGAAGTGGTCGAAATCCACTCTAATTTGGTGGAAATTGACTTAAATTGGTTTGTTTGGCCAAACTAAAACCGAAATTGACTCGGATGAAACTGGTATATGAGTATCCGAAAAAGTGGTCAAAGTTCATGTATATTATGATAATATGTTCATCATGCCAGGATGTGGTCGAAATCCACTCTAATGTGGTGGAAATTGACTTAAACTGGTTTATTTGGCCAAACTAAAACCGAAATTGACTCGGATGAAACTGGTATATAAGGATCCCAAAAAGTGGTCAAAGTTCATGTATATTATGATAATATGTTAATCATGCCAGGATGTGGTCGAAATCCAATCTAAACTGGTGGAAAGTGACTTAAATTGGTTATTTTGGCTAAACTAGAGCCGAAATTGACTCGGATGAAACTGTTATTGGAGGACCCCAAAAAATGGTCATAGTTGATGTATTTTATGATAATATGTTAATCATGACAAGAAGTGGTCGAAATCCACTCTAATGTGGTGGAAATTGACTTAAATTGGTTTGTTTGGCTAAACTAAAACCGAAATTGACTCGGATGAAACTGGTATATGAGGATCCCAAAAAGTGGTCAAAGTTCATGTATATTATGATATTATGTTAATCATGCCAGGATGTGGTCGAAATCCACTCTAATGTGGTGGAAAGTTACTTAAATTGGTGAGTTGGCCAAACTAGAGCCGAAATTGACTCGGATGGAACTGGTATCAGAGGACCCCAAAAAGTGGTCAAACTTGATGTAAATTATGATAATATGATAATCATGTCAGGATGTGCTCGAATGCCACTCTAATGTGGTGGAAAGTTACTTAAATTGGTTAGTTTAGCCAAACTAGAGCCATAATTGACTTGGATGAAACTGGTATATGAGGATCCCAAAAAGTGGTCAAAGTTGATGTAAATTATGATAATATATTAATCATGCCAGGATGTGGTCGAAATCCACTCTACTGTGGTGGAAAGTGACTTAAATTGATTTAGCAAAAAAAAGAAAGTGACTTAAATTGGTTACTTTGGCCAAACTAGAGCCGAAATCGACTCGGATGAAACTGTTATTGGAGGACCCCCAAAAATGGTCATAGTTGATGTATTTTATGATAATATGTTAATCATGCCAAGAAGTGGTCGAAATCCACTCTAATGTGGTGGAAATTGACTTAAATTGGTTTCTTTGGCTAAACTAGAGCCGAAATTGACTCGGATGAAACTTTTATTGGAGGACCCCAAAAAATGGTCATAGTTGATGTATTCTATGATAATATGTTAATCATGATAAGAAGTGGTCGAAATCCACTATAATGTGGTGGAAATTGATTTAAATTGGTTTGTTTGGCTAAACTAAAACCGAAATTGACTCGGATGAAACTGGTATATGAGGATCCCAAAAAGTGGTCAAAGTTCATGTATATTATGATATTATGTTAATCATGCCAGGATGTGGTTGAAATCCACTCTAATGTGGTGGAAAGTGACTTAAATGGGTGAGTTGGCCAAACTAGAGCTGAAATTGACTCGGATGGTATCCGAGGACCCCAAAAAGTGGTCAAAGTTGATGTAAATTATGATAATATATTAATCATGCCAGGATGTGGTCGAAATCCACTCTAATGTGGTGGAAAGTGACTTAAATTGGTGACTTTGGCCAAACTAGAGCCGAAGTTGACTCGGATGAAACTGTTATTGGAGGACCCCCAAAAATAGTCATAGTTGATGTATTTTCTGATAATATGTTAATCATGCCAAGAATTGGTCGAAATCCACTCTAATGTGGTGGAAATTGACTTAAATTGGTTTGTTTGGCTAAACTAAAACCGAAATTGACTCCGATGAAACTGGTATATGAGGATCCCAAAAAGTGGTCAAAGTTCAAGTATATTATGATAATATGTTAATCATGCCAGGATGTGGTCGAAATCCACTCTAAAGTGGTGGAAAGTGACTTAAATTGGTTAGTTTGGCCAAACTAGAACCGAAATTGACTCGGGTGAAACTGTTATTGGAGGACCCTAGAAAATGGTCATAGTTGATGTAAATTCTGATAATATGTTAATCATGCCAGGAAGTGGTCGAAATCCACTCTAATTTGGTGGAAATTGACTTAAATAGGTTTGTTTGGCCAAACTAAAACCGAAATTGACTCGGATGAAACTGGTATATGAGTATCCCAAAAAATGGTCATAGTTGATGTATTCTATGATAATATGTTAATCATGATAAGAAGTGGTCGAAATCCACTCTAATGTGGTGGAAATTGACTTAAATTGGTTTGTTTGGCCAAACTAAAACCGAAATTGACTTGGATGGAACTGGTATCAGAGTACCCCAAAAAGTGGTCAAACTTGATGTAAATTATGATAATATGATAATCATGCCAGGATGTGCTCGAATGCCACTCTAATGTGGTGGAAAGTTACTTAAATTGGTTACTTTTGCCAAACTAGAGCCATAATTGACTTGGATGAAACTGGTATCAGAGGACCCCAAAAAGTGGTCAAAGTTGATGTAAATTATGACAATATATTAATCATGCCAGGATGTGGTCGAAATCCACTCTACTGTGGTGGAAAGTGACTTAAATTGGTTACTTTGGCCAAACTAGAGCCGAAATTGACTCGGATGAAACTGTTATTGGAGGACCCCCAAAAATGGTCATAGTTGATGTATTTTATGATAATATGTTAATCATGCCAAGAAGTGGTCGAAATCCACTCTAATGTGGTGGAAATTGTCTTAAATTGGTTTGTTTGGCTAAACTAAAACCGAAATTGACTCGGATGAAACTGGTATATGAGGATCCCAAAAAGTGGTCAAAGTTCAAGTATATTATGATAATATGTTAATCATGCCAGGATGTGGTCAAAATCCACTCTAAAGTGGTGGAAAGTGACTTAAATTGGTTAGTTTGGCCAAACTAGAATCGAAATTGACTCGGGTGAAACTGTTATTGGAGGACCCCCAAAAATAGTCATAGTTGATGTAAATTCTGATAATATGTTAATCATGCCAGGAAGTGGTCGAAATCCACTCTAATTTGGTGGAAATTGACTTAAATTGGTTTGTTTGGCCAAACTAAAACCGAAATTGACTCGGATGAGACTAGTATATGAGTATCCCAAAAAGTGGTCAAAGTTCATGTATATTATGATAATATGTTAATCATGCCAGGATGTGGTCGAAATCCACTCTAATGTGGTGGAAATTGACTTAAACTGGTTTATTTGGCCAAACTAAAACCGAAATTGACTCGGATGAAACTGGTATATAAGGATCCCAAAAAGTGGTCAAAGTTCATGTATATTATGATAATATGTTAATCATGCCAGGATGTGGTCGAAATCCAATCTAAAGTGGTGGAAAGTGACTTAAATTGGTTACTTTGGTTAAACTAGAGCCGAAATTGACTCGGATAAAACTGTTATTGGAGGACCCCCAAAAATGGTCATAGTTGATGTATTCTATGATAATATGTTAATCATGCCAAGAAGTGGTCGAAATCCACTATAATGTGCTGGAAATTGACTTAAATTGGTTTGTTTGGCTAAACTAAAACCGAAATTGACTCGGATGAAACTGGTATATGAGGATCCCAAAAAGTGGTCAAAGTTCAAGCATATTCTGATAATATGTTAATCATGCCAGGATGTGGTCGAAATCCACTCTAAAGTGGTGGAAAGTGACTTAAATTAGTTACTTTGGCCAAACTAGAGCCGAAATTGACTCAGATGAAACTGTTATTGGAGGACCCCAAAAAATGGTCATAGTTGATGTATTTTATGATAATATGTTAATCATGACAAGAAGTGGTCGAAATCCACTCTAATGTGGTGGAAATTGACTCAAATTGGTTTGTTTGGCTAAACTAAAACCGAAATTGACTCGGATGAAACTGTTATTGGAGGACCCCAAAAAATGGTCATAGTTGATGTATTCTATGATAATATGTTAATCATGATAAGAAGTGGTCGAAATCCACTATAATGTGCTGGAAATTGACTTAAATTGGTTTGTTTGGCTAAACTAAAACCGAAATTGACTCGGATGAAACTGGTATATGAGGATCCCAAAAAGTGGTCAAAGTTCATGTATATTATGATATTATGTTAATCATGCCAGGATGTGGTTGAAATCCACTCTAATGTGGTGGAAAGTTACTTAAATTGGTGAGTTGGCCAAACTAGAGCCGAAATTGACTCGGATGGAACTGGTATCAGAGGACCCCAAAAAGTGGTCAAACTTGATGTAAATTATGATAATATGATAATCATGTCAGGATGTGCTCGAATGCCACTCTAATGTGGTGGAAAGTTACTTAAATTGGTTAGTTTAGCCAAACTAGAGCCATAATTGACTTGGATGAAACTGGTATCAGAGGACCCCAAAAAGTGGTCAAAGTTGATGTAAATTATGATAATATATTAATCATGCCAGGATGTGGTCGAAATCCACTCTAATGTGGTGGAAAGTGACTTAAATTGGTGACTTTGGCCAAACTAGAGCCGAAATTGACTCGGATGAAACTGTTATTGGAGGACCCCCAAAAATAGTCATAGTTGATGTATTTTTTGATAATATGTTAATCATGCCAAGAAGTGGTCGAAATCCACTCTAATGTGGTGGAAATTGACTTAAATTGGTTTGTTTGGCTAAACTAAAACCGAAATTGACTCCTATGAAACTGGTATATGAGGATCCCAAAAAGTGGTCAAAGTTCAAGTATATTATGATAATATGTTAATCATGCCAGGATGTGGTCGAAATCCACTCTAAAGTGGTGGAAAGTGACTTAAATTGGTTAGTTTGGCCAAACTAGAACCGAAATTGACTCGGGTGAAACTGTTATTGGAGGACCCTAGAAAATGGTCATAGTTGATGTAAATTCTGATAATATGTTAATCATGCCAGGAAGTGGTCGAAATCCACTCTAATTTGGTGGAAATTGACTTAAATAGGTTTGTTTGGCCAAACTAAAACCGAAATTGACTCGGATGAAACAGGTATATGAGTATCCCAAAAAATGGTCATAGTTGATGTATTCTATGATAATATGTTAATCATGATAAGAAGTGGTCGAAATCCACTCTAATGTGGTGGAAATTGACTTAAATTGGTTTGTTTGGCCAAACTAAAACCGAAATTGACTCGGATGGAACTGGTATTAGAGTACCCCAAAAAGTGGTCAAACTTGATGTAAATTATGATAATATGATAATCATGCCAGGATGTGCTCGAATGCCACTCTAATGTGGTGGAAAGTTACTTAAATTGGTTACTTTTGCCAAACTAGAGCCATAATTGACTTGGATGAAACTGGTATCAGAGGACCCCAAAAAGTGGTCAAAGTTGATGTAAATTATGATAATATATTAATCATGCCAGGATGTGGTCGAAATCCACTCTACTGTGGTGGAAAGTGACTTAAATTGGTTACTTTGGCCAAACTAGAGCCGAAATTGACTCGGATGAAACTGTTATTGGAGGACCCCCAAAAATGGTCATAGTTGATGTATTTTATGATAATATGTTAATCATGCCAAGAAGTGGTCGAAATCCACTCTAATGTGGTGGAAATTGTCTTAAATTGGTTTGTTTGGCTAAACTAAAACCGAAATTGACTCGGATGAAACTGGTATATGAGGATCCCAAAAAGTGGTCAAAGTTCAAGTATATTATGATAATATGTTAATCATGCCAGGATGTGGTCAAAATCCACTCTAAAGTGGTGGAAAGTGACTTAAATTGGTTAGTTTGGCCAAACTAGAATCGAAATTGACTCGGGTGAAACTGTTATTGGA
Organism: Heracleum sosnowskyi; assembly: GCA_030848705.1. Lineage (NCBI taxonomy): Eukaryota > Viridiplantae > Streptophyta > Magnoliopsida > Apiales > Apiaceae > Heracleum > Heracleum sosnowskyi. Next base: position 53,329,582 of record CM061236.1, read on the forward strand.
GGACCCCCAAAAATAGTCATAGTTGATGTAAATTCTGATAATATGTTAATCATGCCAGGAAGTGGTCGAAATCCACTCTAATTTGGTGGAAATTGACTTAAATTGGTTTGTTTGGCCAAACTAAAACAGAAATTGACTCGGATGAAACTGGTATATGAGTATCCCAAAAAGTGGTCAAAGTTCATGTATATTATGATAATATGTTAATCATGCCAGGATGTGGTCGAAATCCACTCTAATGTGGTGGAAATTGACTTAAACTGGTTTATTTGGCCAAACTAAAACCGAAATTGACTCGGATGAAACTGGTATATAAGGATCCCAAAAAGTGGTCAAAGTTCATGTATATTATGATAATATGTTAATCATGCCAGGATGTGGTCGAAATCCAATTTAAAGTGGTGGAAAGTGACTTAAATTGGTTACTTTGGTTAAACTAGAGCCGAAATTGACTCGGATAAAACTGTTATTGGAGGACCCCCAAAAATGGTCATAGTTGATGTATTTTATGATAATATGTTAATCATGCCAAGAAGTGGTCGAAATCCACTCTAATGTGGTGGAAATTGTCTTAAATTGGTTTGTTTGGCTAAACTAAAACCGAAATTGACTCGGATGAAACTGGTATATGAGGATCCCAAAAAGTGGTCAAAGTTCAAGTATATTATGATAATATGTTAATCATGCCAGGATGTGGTCAAAATCCACTCTAATGTGGTGGAAAGTGACTTAAATGGGTGAGTTGGCCAAACTAGAGCCGAAATTGACTCGGATGGTATCCGAGGACCCCAAAAAGTGGTCAAAGTTGATGTAAATTATGATAATATATTAATCATGCCAGGATGTGGTCGAAATCCACTCTAATGTGGTGGAAAGTGACTTAAATTGGTGACTTTGGCCAAACTAGAGCCGAAATTGACTCGGATGAAACTGTTATTGGAGGACCCCCAAAAATAGTCATAGTTGATGTATTTTCTGATAATATGTTAATCATGCCAAGAAGTAGTCGAAATCCACTCTAATGTGGTGGAAATTGACTTAAATTGGTTTGTTTGGCTAAACTAAAACCGAAATTGACTCCGATGAAACTGGTATATGAGGATCCCAAAAAGTGGTCAAAGTTCAAGTATATTATGATAATATGTTAATCATGCCAGGATGTGGTCGAAATCCACTCTAAAGTGGTGGAAAGTGACTTAAATTGGTTAGTTTGGCCAAACTAGAACCGAAATTGACTCAGATGGAACTGGTATCAGAGGACCCCAAAAAGTGGTCAAAGTTGATGTAAATTATGATAATATGATAATCATGCCTGGATGTGCTCGAATTCCACTCTAATGTGGTGGAAAGTTACTTAAATTGGTTAGGTTAGCCAAACTAGAGCCATAATTGACTTGGATGAAACTGGTATCAGAGGACCCCAAAATGTGGTCAAATTTAATGTAAATTATGATAATATATTAATCACGCCAGGATGTGGTCGAAATCCACTCTAATGTGGTGGAAAGTGACTTAAATTGGTGACTTTGGCCAAACTAGAGCCGAAATTGACTCGGATTAAACTTTTATTGGAGGACCCCCAAAAATAGTCATAGTTGATGTATTTTCTGATAATATGTTAATCATGCCAAGAAGTGGTCGAAATCCACTCTAATGTGGTGGAAATTGACTTAAATTGGTTTGTTTGGCTAAACCAAAACCGAAATTGACTCCGATGAAACTGGTATATGAGGATCCCAAAAAGTGGTCAAAGTTCAAGTATATTATGAAAATATGTTAATCATGCCAGGATGTGGTCGAAATCCACTCTAAAGTGGTGGAAATTGACTTAAATTGGTTAGTTTGGCCAATCTAGAACCGAAATTGACTCGGGTGAAACTGTTATTGGAGGACCCCAGAAAATGGTCATAGTTGATGTAAATTCTGATAATATGTTAATCATGCCAGGAAGTGGTCGAAATCCACTCTAATTTGGTGGAAATTGACTTAAATTGGTTTGTTTGGCCAAACTAAAACTGAAATTGACTCGGATGAAACTGGTACATGAGTATCCGAAAAAGTGGTCAAAGTTCATGTATATTATGATAATATGTTAATCATGCCAGGATGTGGTCGAAATCCACTCTAATGTGGTGGAAATTGACTTAAACTGGTTTATTTGGCCAAACTAAAACCGAAATTGACTCGGATGAAACTGGTATATAAGGATCCCAAAAAGTGGTCAAAGTTCATGTATATTATGATAATATGTTAATCATGCCAGGATGTGGTCGAAATCCAATCTAAAGTGGTGGAAAGTGACTTAAATTGGTTATTTTGGCTAAACTAGAGCCGAAATTGACTCGGATGAAACTGTTATTGGAGGACCCCAAAAAATGGTCATAGTTGATGTATTCTATGATAATATGTTAATCATGACAAGAAGTGGTCGAAATCCACTCTAATGTGGTGGAAATTGACTTAAATTGGTTTGTTTGGCTAAACTAAAACCGAAATTGACTCGGATGAAACTGGTATATGAGGATCCCAAAAAGTGGTCAAAGTTCATGTATATTATGATATTATGTTAATCATGCCAGGATGTGGTCGAAATCCAATCTAAAGTGGTGGAAAGTGACTTAAATTGGTTACTTTGGCCAAACTAGAGCCGAAATTGACTCAGATGAAACTGTTATTGGAGGACCCCAAAAAATGGTCATAGTTGATATATTCTATGATAATATGTTAATCATGATAAGAAGTGGTCGAAATCCACTCTAATGTGGTGGAAATTGACTTAAATTGGTTTGTTTGGCTAAACTAAAACCGAAATTGACTCGGATGAAACTGGTATATGAGGATCCCAAAAAGTGGTCAAAGTTCATGTATATTATGATATTATGTTAATCATGCCAGGATGTGGTCGAAATCCACTCTAATGTGGTGGAAAGTTACTTAAATTGGTGAGTTGGCCAAACTAGAGCCGAAATTGACTCGGATGGAACTGGTATCAGAGGACCCCAAAAAGTCGTCAAAGTTCATGTATATTATGATATTATGTTAATCATGTCAGGATGTGGTCGAATGCCACTCTAATGTGGTGGAAAGTTACTTAAATTGGTTAGTTTAGCCAAACTAGAGCCATAATTGACTTGGATGAAACTGGTATCAGAGGACCCCAAAAAGTGGTCAAAGTTGATGTAAATTATGATAATATATTAATCATGCCAGGATGTGGTCGAAATCCACTCTACTGTGGTGGAAAGTGACTTAAATTGGTTAGTTTGGCCAAACTAGAGCCGAAATCGACTCGGATGAAACTGTTATTGGAGGACCCCCAAAAATGGTCATAGTTGATGTATTTTATGATAATATGTTAATCATGCCAAGAAGTGGTCGAAATCCACTCTAATGTGGTGGAAATTGACTTAAATTGGTTTCTTTGGCGAAACTAGAGCCGAAATTGACTCGGATGAAACTGTTATTGGAGGACCCCAAAAAATGGTCATAGTTGATGTATTCTATGATAATAAGTTAATCATGATAAGAAGTGGTCGAAATCCGCTATAATGTGGTGGAAATTGACTTAAATTGGTTTGTTTGGCTAAACTAAAACCGAAATTGACTCGGATGAAACTGGTATACGAGGATCCCAAAAAGTGGTCAAAGTTCATGTATATTATGATATTATGTTAATCATGCCAGGATGTGGTCGAAATCCACTCTAATGTGGTGGAAAGTGACTTAAATTGGTTAGTTTGGCCAAACTAGAGCCGAAATTGACTCGGGTGAAACTGTTATTGGAGGACCCCAAAAAATAGTCATAGTTGATGTAAATTCTGATAATATGTTAATCATGCCAGGAAGTGGTCGAAATCCACTCTAATGTGGTGGAAATTGACTTAAACTGGTTTATTTGGCCAAACTAAAACCGAAATTGACTCGGATGAAACTGGTATATAAGGATCCCAAAAAGTGGTCAAAGTTCATGTATATTATGATAATATGTTAATCATGCCAGGATGTGGTCGAAATCCAATCTAAAGTGGTGGAAAGTGACTTAAATTGGTTACTTTGGTTAAACTAGAGCCGAAATTGACTCGGATAAAACTGTTATTGGAGGACCCCAAAAAATGGTCATAGTTGATGTATTCTATGATAATATGTTAATCATGCCAAGAAGTGGTCGAAATCCACTCTAATGTGCTGGAAATGGACTTAAATTGGTTTGTTTGGCTAAACTAAAACCGAAATTGACTCGGATGAAACTGGTATATGAGGATCCCAAAAAGTGGTCAAAGTTCAAGCATATTCTGATAATATGTTAATCATGCCAGGATGTGGTCGAAATCCACTCTAAAGTGGTGGAAAGTGACTTCAATTGGTTACTTTGGCCAAACTAGAGCCGAAATTGACTCAGATGAAACTGTTATTGGAGGACCCCAAAAAATGGTCATAGTTGATGTATTTTATGATAATATGTTAATCATGACAAGAAGTGGTCGAAATCCACTCTAATGTGGTGGAAATTGACTTAAATTGGTTTGTTTGGCTAAACTAAAACCGAAATTGACTCTGATGAAACTGGTATATGAGGATCCCAAAAAGTGGTCAAAGTTCATGTATATTATGATAATATGTTAATCATGCCAGGATGTGGTCGAAATCCACTCTAATGTGGTGGAAAGTGACTTAAATTGGTGAGTTGGCCAAACTAGAGCCGAAATTGACTCGGATGGAACTGGTATCAGAGGACCCCAAAATGTGGTCAAAGTTGATGTAAATTATGATAATATATTAATCATGCCAGGATGTGGTCGAAATCCACTCTAATGTGGTGGAAAGTGACTTAAATTGGTGACTTTGGCCAAACTAGAGCCGAAATTGACTCGGATGAAACTTTTATTGGAGGACCCCCAAAAATAGTCATAGTTGATGTATTTTCTGATAATATGTTAATCATGCCAAGAAGTGGTCGAAATCCACTCTAATGTGGTGGAAGTTGACTTAAATTGGTTTGTTTGGCTAAACTAAAACCGAAATTGACTCGGATGAAACTGGTATATGAGGATCCCAAAAAGTGGTCAAAGTTCAAGTATATTATGATAATATGTTAATCATGCCAGGATGTGGTCGAAATCCACTCTAAAGTGGTGGAAAGTGACTTAAATTGGTTAGTTTGGCCAAACTAGAACCGAAATTGACTCGGGTGAAACTGTTATTGGAGGACCCCAGAAAATGGTCATAGTTGATGTAAATTCTGATAATATGTTAATCATGCCAGGAAGTGGTCGAAATCCACTCTAATTTGGTGGAAATTGACTTAAATTGGTGACTTTGGCCAAACTAGAGCCGAAATTGACTCGGATGAAACTTTTATTGGAGGACCCCCAAAAATAGTCATAGTTGATGTATTTTCTGATAATATGTTAATCATGCCAAGAAGTGGTCGAAATCCACTCTAATGTGGTGGAAGTTGACTTAAATTGGTTTGTTTGGCCAAACTAAAACCGAAATTGACTCGGATGAAACTGGTATATGAGTATCCCAAAAAGTGGTCAAAGTTCATGTATATTATGGTAAAATGTTAATCATGCCAGGATGTGGTCGAAATCCACTCTAATGTGGTGGAAATTGACTTAAACTGGTTTATTTGGCCAAACTAAAACCGAAATTGACTCGGATGCAACTCGTATATAAGGATCCCAAAAAGTGGTCAAAGTTCATGTATATCATGATAATATGTTAATCATGCCAGGATGTGGTCGAAATCCAATCTAAAGTGGTGGAAAGTGACTTAAATTGGTTACTTTGGTTAAACTAGAGCCGAAATTGACTCGGATAAAACTGTTATTGGAGGACCCCAAAAAATGGTCATAGTTGATGTATTCTATGATAATATGTTAATCATGCCAAGAAGGGGTCGAAATCCACTCTAATGTGGTGGAAATTGACTTAAATTGGTTTGTTTGGCTAAACTAAAACCGAAATTAAATCGGATGAAACTGGTATACGAGGATCCCAAAAAGTGGTCAAAGTTCAAGTATATTATGATAATATGTTAATCATGCCAGGATGTGGTCGAAATCCACTCTAAAGTGGTGGAAAGTGACTTAAATTGGTTAGTTTGGCCAAACTAGAATCGAAATTGACTCGGGTGAAACTGTTATTGGAGGACCCCAAAAAATAGTCATAGTTGATGTAAATTCTGATAATATGTTAATCATGCCAGGAAGTGGTCGAAATCCACTCTAATTTGGTGGAAATTGACTTAAATTGGTTTGTTTGGCCAAACTAAAACTGAAATTGACTCGGATGAAACTGGTATATGAGTATCCCAAAAAGTGGTCAAAGTTCATGTATATTATGATAATATGTTAATCATGCCAGGATGTGGTCAAAATCCACTCTAATGTGGTGGAAATTGACTTAAACTGGTTTATTTGGCCAAACTAAAACCGAAATTGACTCGGATGAAACTGGTATATAAGGATCCCAAAAAGTGGTCAAAGTTCATGTATATTATGATAATATGTTAATCATGCCAGGATGTGGTCGAAATCCAATCTAAAGTGGTGGAAAGTGACTTAAATTGGTTACTTTGGTTAAACTCGAGCCGAAATTGACTCGGATAAAACTGTTATTGGAGGACCCCAAAAAATGGTCATAGTTGATGTATTCTATGATAATATGTTAATCATGCCAAGAAGTGGTCGAAATCCACTCTAATGTGCTGGAAATTGACTTAAATTGGTTTGTTTGGCTAAACTAAAACCGAAATTGACTCGGATGAAACTGGTATATGAGGATCCCAAAAAGTGGTCAAAGTTCAAGCATATTCTGATAATATGTTAATCATGCCTGGATGTGATCGAAATCCACTCTAAAGTGGTGGAAAGTGACTTAAATTGGTTACTTTGGCCAAACTAGAGCCGAAATTGACTCAGATGAAACTGTTATTGGAGGACCCCAAAAAATGGTCATAGTTGATGTATTTTATGATAATATGTTAATCATGACAAGAAGTGGTCGAAATCCACTCTAATGTGGTGGAAATTGACTTAAATTGGTTTGTTTGGCTAAACTAAAACCGAAATTGACTCTGATGAAACTGGTATATGAGGATCCCAAAAAGTGGTCAAAGTTCATGTATATTATGATAATATGTTAATAATGCCAGGATGTGGTCGAAATCCACTCTAATGTGGTGGAAAGTGACTTAAATTGGTGAGTTGGCCAAACTAGAGCCGAAATTGACTCGGATGGAACTTGTATCAGAGGACCCCAAAAAGTGGTCAAAGTTGATGTAAATTATGATAATATGATAATCATGCCAGGATGTGCTCGAATTCCACTCTAATGTGGTGGAAAGTTACTTAAATTGGTTAGGTTAGCCAAACTAGAGCCATAATTGACTAGGATGAAACTGGTATCAGAGGACCCCAAAATGTGGTCAAAGTTGATGTAAATTATGATAATATATTAATCATGCCAGGATGTGGTCGAAATCCACTCTAATGTGGTGGAAAGTGACTTAAATTGGTGACTTTGGCCAAACTAGAGCCGAAATTGACTCGGATGAAACTTTTATTGGAGGACCCCCAAAAATAGTCATAGTTGATGTATTTTCTGATAATATGTTAATCATGCCAAGAAGTGGTCGAAATCCACTCTAATGTGGTGGAAGTTGACTTCAATTGGTTTGTTTGGCTAAACTAAAACCGAAATTGACTCGGATGAAACTGGTATATGAGGATCCCAAAAAGTGGTCAAAGTTCAAGTATATTCTGATAATATGTTAATCATGCCAGGATGTGGTCGAAATCCACTCTAAAGTGGTGGAAAGTGACTTAAATTGGTTTGTTTGGCTAAACTAAAACCGAAATTGACTCGGATGAAACTGGTATATGAGGATCCCAAAAAGTGGTCAAAGTTCATGTATATTATGATATTATGTTAATCATGCCAGGATGTGGTCGAAATCCACTCTAATGTGGTGGAAAGTTACTTAAATTGGTGAGTTGGCCAAACTAGAGCCGAAATTGACTCGGATGGAACTGGTATCAGAGGACCCCAAAAAGTCGTCAAAGTTCATGTATATTATGATATTATGTTAATCATGTCAGGATGTGGTCGAATGCCACTCTAATGTGGTGGAAAGTTACTTAAATTGGTTAGTTTAGCCAAACTAGAGCCATAATTGACTTGGATGAAACTGGTATCAGAGGACCCCAAAAAGTGGTCAAAGTTGATGTAAATTATGATAATATATTAATCATGCCAGGATGTGGTCGAAATCCACTCTACTGTGGTGGAAAGTGACTTAAATTGGTTACTTTGGCCAAACTAGAGCCGAAATCGACTCGGATGAAACTGTTATTGGAGGACCCCCAAAAATGGTCATAGTTGATGTATTTTATGATAATATGTTAATCATGCCAAGAAGTGGTCGAAATCCACTCTAATGTGGTGGAAATTGACTTAAATTGGTTTCTTTGGCGAAACTAGAGCCGAAATTGACTCGGATGAAACTGTTATTGGAGGACCCCAAAAAATGGTCATAGTTGATGTATTCTATGATAATAAGTTAATCATGATAAGAAGTGGTCGAAATCCGCTATAATGTGGTGGAAATTGACTTAAATTGGTTTGTTTGGCTAAACTAAAACCGAAATTGACTCGGATGAAACTGGTATACGAGGATCCCAAAAAGTGGTCAAAGTTCATGTATATTATGATATTATGTTAATCATGCCAGGATGTGGTCGAAATCCACTCTAATGTGGTGGAAAGTGACTTAAATTGGTTAGTTTGGCCAAACTAGAGCCGAAATTGACTCGGGTGAAACTGTTATTGGAGGACCCCAAAAAATAGTCATAGTTGATGTAAATTCTGATAATATGTTAATCATGCCAGGAAGTGGTCGAAATCCACTCTAATGTGGTGGAAATTGACTTAAACTGGTTTATTTGGCCAAACTAAAACCGAAATTGACTCGGATGAAACTGGTATATAAGGATCCCAAAAAGTGGTCAAAGTTCATGTATATTATGATAATATGTTAATCATGCCAGGATGTGGTCGAAATCCAATCTAAAGTGGTGGAAAGTGACTTAAATTGGTTACTTTGGTTAAACTAGAGCCGAAATTGACTCGGATAAAACTGTTATTGGAGGACCCCAAAAAATGGTCATAGTTGATGTATTCTATGATAATATGTTAATCATGCCAAGAAGTGGTCGAAATCCACTCTAATGTGCTGGAAATTGACTTAAATTGGTTTGTTTGGCTAAACTAAAACCGAAATTGACTCGGATGAAACTGGTATATGAGGATCCCAAAAAGTGGTCAAAGTTCAAGCATATTCTGATAATATGTTAATCATGCCAGGATGTGGTCGAAATCCACTCTAAAGTGGTGGAAAGTGACTTCAATTGGTTACTTTGGCCAAACTAGAGCCGAAATTGACTCAGATGAAACTGTTATTGGAGGACCCCAAAAAATGGTCATAGTTGATGTATTTTATGAAAATATGTTAATCATGACAAGAAGTGGTCGAAATCCACTCTAATGTGGTGGAAATTGACTTAAATTGGTTTGTTTGGCTAAACTAAAACCGAAATTGACTCTGATGAAACTGGTATATGAGGATCCCAAAAAGTGGTCAAAGTTCATGTATATTATGATAATATGTTAATCATGCCAGGATGTGGTCGAAATCCACTCTAATGTGGTGGAAAGTGACTTAAATTGGTGAGTTGGCCAAACTAGAGCCGAAATTGACTCGGATGGAACTGGTATCAAAGGACCCCAAAAAGTGGTCAAAGTTGATGTAAATTATGATAATATGATAATCATGCCAGGATGTGCTCGAATTCCACTCTAATGTGGTGGAAAGTTACTTAAATTGGTTAGGTTAGCCAAACTAGAGCCATAATTGACTAGGATGAAACTGGTATCAGAGGACCCCAAAATGTGGTCAAAGTTGATGTAAATTATGATAATATATTAATCATGCCAGGATGTGGTCGAAATCCACTCTAATGTGGTGGAAAGTGACTTAAATTGGTGACTTTGGCCAAACTAGAGCCGAAATTGACTCGGATGAAACTTTTATTGGAGGACCCCCAAAAATAGTCATAGTTGATGTATTTTCTGATAATATGTTAATCATGCCAAGAAGTGGTCGAAATCCACTCTAATGTGGTGGAAGTTGACTTAAATTGGTTTGTTTGGCTAAACTAAAACCGAAATTGACTCGGATGAAACTGGTATATGAGGATCCCAAAAAGTGGTCAAAGTTCAAGTATATTATGATAATATGTTAATCATGCCAGGATGTGGTCGAAATCCACTCTAAAGTGGTGGAAAGTGACTTAAATTGGTTAGTTTGGCCAAACTAGAACCGAAATTGACTCGGGTGAAACTGTTATTGGAGGACCCTAGAAAATGGTCATAGTTGATGTAAATTCTGATAATATGTTAATCATGCCAGGAAGTGGTCGAAATCCACTCTAATTTGGTGGAAATTGACTTAAATTGGTGACTTTGGCCAAACTAGAGCCGAAATTGACTCGGATGAAACTTTTATTGGAGGACCCCCAAAAATAGTCATAGTTGATGTATTTTCTGATAATATGTTAATCATGCCAAGAAGTGGTCGAAATCCACTCTAATGTGGTGGAAGTTGACTTAAATTGGTTTGTTTGGCCAAACTAAAACCGAAATTGACTCGGATGAAACTGGTATATGAGTATCCCAAAAAGTGGTCAAAGTTCATGTATATTATGGTAAAATGTTAATCATGCCAGGATGTGGTCGAAATCCACTCTAATGTGGTGGAAATTGACTTAAACTGGTTTATTTGGCCAAACTAAAACCGAAATTGACTCGGATGCAACTCATATATAAGGATCCCAAAAAGTGGTCAAAGTTCATGTATATCATGATAATATGTTAATCATGCCAGGATGTGGTCGAAATCCAATCTAAAGTGGTGGAAAGTGACTTAAATTGGTTACTTTGGTTAAACTAGAGCCGAAATTGACTCGGATAAAACTGTTATTGGAGGACCCCAAAAAATGGTCATAGTTGATGTATTCTATGATAATATGTTAATCATGCCAAGAAGTGGTCGAAATCCACTCTAATGTGGTGGAAATTGACTTAAATTGGTTTGTTTGGCTAAACTAAAACCGAAATTAAATCGGATGAAACTGGTATACGAGGATCCCAAAAAGTGGTCAAAGTTCAAGTATATTATGATAATATGTTAATCATGCCAGGATGTGGTCGAAATCCACTCTAAAGTGGTGGAAAGTGACTTAAATTGGTTAGTTTGGCCAAACTAGAATCGAAATTGACTCGGGTGAAAGTGTTATTGGAGGACCCCAAAAAATAGTCATAGTTGATGTAAATTCTGATAATATGTTAATCATGCCAGGAAGTGGTCGAAATCCACTCTAATTTGGTGGAAATTGACTTAAATTGGTTTGTTTGGCCAAACTAAAACCGAAATTGACTCGGATGAAACTGGTATATGAGTATCCCAAAAAGTGGTCAAAGTTCATGTATATTATGATAATATGTTAATCATGCCAGGATGTGGTCGAAATCCACTCTAATGTGGTGGAAATTGACTTAAACTGGTTTATTTGGCCAAACTAAAACCGAAATTGACTCGGATGAAACTGGTATATAAGGATCCCAAAAAGTGGTCAAAGTTCATGTATATTATGATAATATGTTAATCATGCCAGGATGTGGTCGAAATCCAATCTAAAGTGGTGGAAAGTGACTTAAATTGGTTACTTTGGTTAAACTAGAGCCGAAATTGACTCGGATAAAACTGTTATTGGAGGACCCCAAAAAATGGTCATAGTTGATGTATTCTATGATAATATGTTAATCATGCCAAGAAGTGGTCGAAATCCACTCTAATGTGCTGGAAATTGACTTAAATTGGTTTGTTTGGCTAAACTAAAACCGAAATTGACTCGGATGAAACTGGTATATGAGGATCCCAAAAAGTGGTCAAAGTTCAAGCATATTCTGATAATATGTTAATCATGCCAGGATGTGGTCGAAATCCACTCTAAAGTGGTGGAAAGTGACTTAAATTGGTTACTTTGGCCAAACTAGAGCCGAAATTGACTCAGATGAAACTGTTATTGGAGGACCCCAAAAAATGGTCATAGTTGATGTATTTTATGATAATATGTTAATCATGACAAGAAGTGGTCGAAATCCACTCTAATGTGGTGGAAATTGACTTAAATTGGTTTGTTTGGCTAAACTAAAACCGAAATTGACTCTGATGAAACTGGTATATGAGGATCCCAAAAAGTGGTCAAAGTTCATGTATATTATGATAATATGTTAATAATGCCAGGATGTCGTCGAAATCCACTCTAATGTGGTGGAAAGTGACTTAAATTGGTGAGTTGGCCAAACTAGAGCCGAAATTGACTCGGATGGAACTTGTATCAGAGGACCCCAAAAAGTGGTCAAAGTTGATGTAAATTATGATAATATGATAATCATGCCAGGATGTGCTCGAATTCCACTCTAATGTGGTGGAAAGTTACTTAAATTGGTTAGGTTAGCCAAACTAGAGCCATAATTGACTAGGATGAAACTGGTATCAGAGGACCCCAAAATGTGGTCAAAGTTGATGTAAATTATGATAATATATTAATCATGCCAGGATGTGGTCGAAATCCACTCTAATGTGGTGGAAAGTGACTTAAATTGGTGACTTTGGCCAAACTAGAGCCGAAATTGACTCGGATGAAACTTTTATTGGAGGACCCCCAAAAATAGTCATAGTTGATGTATTTTCTGATAATATGTTAATCATGCCAAGAAGTGGTCGAAATCCACTCTAATGTGGTGGAAGTTGACTTCAATTGGTTTGTTTGGCTAAACTAAAACCGAAATTGACTCGGATGAAACTGGTATATGAGGATCCCAAAAAGTGGTCAAAGTTCAAGTATATTCTGATAATATGTTAATCATGCCAGGATGTGGTCGAAATCCACTCTAAAGTGGTGGAAAGTGACTTAAATTGGTTAGTTTGGCCAAACTAGAACCGAAATTGACTCGGGTGAAACTGTTATTGGAGGACCCCAGAAAATGGTCATAGTTGATGTAAATTCTGATAATATGTTAATCATGCCAGGAAGTGGTCGAAATCCACTCTAATTTGGTTGAAATTGACTTAAATTGGTGACTTTGGCCAAACTAGAGCCGAAATTGACTCGGATGAAACTTTTATTGGAGGACCCCCAAAAATAGTCATAGTTGATGTATTTTCTGATAATATGTTAATCATGCCAAGAAGTGGTCGAAATCCACTCTAATGTGGTGGAAGTTGACTTAAATTGGTTTGTTTGGCCAAACTAAAACCGAAATTGACTCGGATGAAACTGGTATATGAGTATCCCAAAAAGTGGTCAAAGTTCATGTATATTATGGTAATATGTTAATCATGCCAGGATGTGGTCGAAATCCACTCTGATGTGGTGGAAATTGACTTAAACTGGTTTATTTGGCCAAACTAAAACCGAAATTGACTCGGATGCAACTGGTATATAAGGATCCCAAAAAGTGGTCAAAGTTCATGTATATCATGATAATATGTTAATCATGCCAGGATGTGGTCGAAATCCAATCTAAAGTGGTGGAAAGTGACTTAAATTGGTTACTTTGGTTAAACTAGAGCCGAAATTGACTCAGATAAAACTGTTATTGGAGGACCCCAAAAAATGGTCATAGTTGATGTATTCTTTGATAATATGTTAATAATCATGCCAAGAAGTGGTCGAAATCCACTCTAATGTGGTGGAAATTGACTTAAATTGGTTTGTTTAGCTAAACTAAAACCGAAATTAAATCGGATGAAACTGGTATACGAGGATCCCAAAAAGTGGTCAAAGTTCAAGTATATTATGATAATATGTGAATCATGCCAGGATGTGGTCGAAATCCACTCTAAAGTGGTGGAAAGTGACTTAAATTGGTTAGTTTGGCCAAACTAGAATCGAAATTGACTCGGGTGAAACTGTTATTGGAGGAGCCCAAAAAATAGTCATAGTTGATGTAAATTCTGATAATATGTTAATCATGCCAGGAAGTGGTCGAAATCCACTTTAATTTGGTGGAAATTGACTTAAATTGGTTTGTTTGGCCAAACTAAAACCGAAATTGACTCGGATGAAACTGGTATATGAGTATCCCAAAAAGTGGTCAAAGTTCATGTATATTATGATAATATGTTAATCATGCCAGGATGTGGTCGAAATCCACTCTAATGTGGTGGAAATTGACTTAAATTGGTTTATTTGGCCAAACTAAAACCGAAATTGACTCGGATGAAACTGGTATATAAGGATCCCAAAAAGTGGTCAAAGTTCATGTATATTATGATAATATGTTAATCATGCCAGGATGTGGTCGAAATCCAATCTAAAGTGGTGGAAAGTGACTTAAATTGGTTACTTTGGTTAAACTAGAGCCGAAATTGACTCGGATAAAACTGTTATTGGAGGACCCCAAAAAATGGTCATAGTTGATGTATTCTATGATAATATGTTAATCATGCCAAGAAGTGGTCGAAATCCACTTTAATGTGCTGGAAATTGACTTAAATTGGATTGTTTGGCTAAACTAAAACCGAAATTGACTCGGATGAAACTGGTATATGAGGATCCCAAAAAGTGGTCAAAGTTCAAGCATATTCTGATAATATGTTAATCATGCCAGGATGTGGTCGAAATCCACTCTAAAGTGGTGGAAAGTGACTTAAATTGGTTACTTTGGCCAAACTAGAGCCGAAATTGACTCAGATGAAACTGTTATTGGAGGACCCCAAAAAATGGTCATAGTTGATGTATTTTATGATAATATGTTAATCATGACAAGAAGTGGTCGAAATCCACTCTAATGTGGTGGAAATTGACTTAAATTGGTTTGTTTGGCTAAACTAAAACCGAAATTGACTCTGATGAAACTGGTATATGAGGATCCCAAAAAGTGGTCAAAGTTCATGTATATTATGATATTATGTTAATCATGCCAGGATGTGGTTGAAATCCACTCTAATGTGGTGGAAAGTTACTTAAATTGGTGAGTTGGCCAAACTAGAGCCGAAATTGACTCGGATGGAACTGGTATCAGAGGACCCCAAAAAGTGGTCAAACTTGATGTAAATTATGATAATATGATAATCATGTCAGGATGTGCTCGAATGCCACTCTAATGTGGTGGAAAGTTACTTAAATTGGTTAGGTTAGCCAAACTAGAGCCATAATTGACTTGGATGAAACTGGTATCAGAGGACCCCAAAATGTGGTCAAAGTTGATGTAAATTATGATAATATATTAATCACGCCAGGATGTGGTCGAAATCCACTCTAATGTGGTGGAAAGTGACTTAAATTGGTGACTTTGGCCAAACTAGAGCCGAAATTGACTCGGATTAAACTTTTATTGGAGGACCCCCAAAAATAGTCATAGTTGATGTATTTTCTGATAATATGTTAATCATGATAAGAAGTGGTCGAAATCCACTCTAATGTGCTGGAAATTGACTTAAATTGGTTTGTTTGGCTAAACTAAAACCGAAATTGACTCGGATGAAACTGGTATATGAGGATCCCAAAAAGTGGTCAAAGTTCATGTATATTATGATATTATGTTAATCATGCCAGGATGTGGTTGAAATCCACTCTAATGTGGTGGAAAGTTACTTAAATTGGTGAGTTGGCCAAACTAGAGCCGAAATTGACTCGGATGGAACTGGTATCAGAGGACCCCAAAAAGTGGTCAAACTTGATGTAAATTATGATAATATGATAATCATGTCAGGATGTGCTCGAATGCCACTCTAATGTGGTGGAAAGTTACTTAAATTGGTTAGGTTAGCCAAACTAGAGCCATAATTGACTTGGATGAAACTGGTATCAGAGGACCCCAAAATGTGGTCAAAGTTGATGTAAATTATGATAATATATTAATCACGCCAGGATGTGGTCGAAATCCACTCTAATGTGGTGGAAAGTGACTTAAATTGGTGACTTTGGCCAAACTAGAGCCGAAATTGACTCGGATTAAACTTTTATTGGAGGACCCCCAAAAATAGTCATAGTTGATGTATTTTCTGATAATATGTTAATCATGCCAAGAAGTGGTCGAAATCCACTCTAATGTGGTGGAAATTGACTTAAATTGGTTTGTTTGGCTAAACCAAAACCGAAATTGACTCCGATGAAACTGGTATATGAGGATCCCAAAAAGTGGTCAAAGTTCAAGTATATTATGATAATATGTTAATCATGCCAGGATGTGGTCGAAATCCACTCTATAGTGGTGGAAATTGACTTAAATTGGTTAGTTTGGCCAAACTAGAACCGAAATTGACTCGGGTGAAACTGTTATTGGAGGACCCCAGAAAATGGTCATAGTTGATGTAAATTCTGATAATATGTTAATCATGCCAGGAAGTGGTCGAAATCCACTCTAATTTGGTGGAAATTGACTTAAATTGGTTTGTTTGGCCAAACTAAAACCGAAATTGACTCGGATGAAACTGGTATATGAGTATCCGAAAAAGTGGTCAAAGTTCATGTATATTATGATAATATGTTCATCATGCCAGGATGTGGTCGAAATCCACTCTAATGTGGTGGAAATTGACTTAAACTGGTTTATTTGGCCAAACTAAAACCGAAATTGACTCGGATGAAACTGGTATATAAGGATCCCAAAAAGTGGTCAAAGTTCATGTATATTATGATAATATGTTAATCATGCCAGGATGTGGTCGAAATCCAATCTAAACTGGTGGAAAGTGACTTAAATTGGTTATTTTGGCTAAACTAGAGCCGAAATTGACTCGGATGAAACTGTTATTGGAGGACCCCAAAAAATGGTCATAGTTGATGTATTTTATGATAATATGTTAATCATGACAAGAAGTGGTCGAAATCCACTCTAATGTGGTGGAAATTGACTTAAATTGGTTTGTTTGGCTAAACTAAAACCGAAATTGACTCGGATGAAACTGGTATATGAGGATCCCAAAAAGTGGTCAAAGTTCATGTATATTATGATATTATGTTAATCATGCCAGGATGTGGTCGAAATCCACTCTAATGTGGTGGAAAGTTACTTAAATTGGTGAGTTGGCCAAACTAGAGCCGAAATTGACTCGGATGGAACTGGTATCAGAGGACCCCAAAAAGTGGTCAAACTTGATGTAAATTATGATAATATGATAATCATGTCAGGATGTGCTCGAATGCCACTCTAATGTGGTGGAAAGTTACTTAAATTGGTTAGTTTAGCCAAACTAGAGCCATAATTGACTTGGATGAAACTGGTATATGAGGATCCCAAAAAGTGGTCAAAGTTGATGTAAATTATGATAATATATTAATCATGCCAGGATGTGGTCGAAATCCACTCTACTGTGGTGGAAAGTGACTTAAATTGATTTAGCAAAAAAAAGAAAGTGACTTAAATTGGTTACTTTGGCCAAACTAGAGCCGAAATCGACTCGGATGAAACTGTTATTGGAGGACCCCCAAAAATGGTCATAGTTGATGTATTTTATGATAATATGTTAATCATGCCAAGAAGTGGTCGAAATCCACTCTAATGTGGTGGAAATTGACTTAAATTGGTTTCTTTGGCTAAACTAGAGCCGAAATTGACTCGGATGAAACTTTTATTGGAGGACCCCAAAAAATGGTCATAGTTGATGTATTCTATGATAATATGTTAATCATGATAAGAAGTGGTCGAAATCCACTATAATGTGGTGGAAATTGATTTAAATTGGTTTGTTTGGCTAAACTAAAACCGAAATTGACTCGGATGAAACTGGTATATGAGGATCCCAAAAAGTGGTCAAAGTTCATGTATATTATGATATTATGTTAATCATGCCAGGATGTAGTTGAAATCCACTCTAATGTGGTGGAAAGTGACTTAAATGGGTGAGTTGGCCAAACTAGAGCTGAAATTGACTCGGATGGTATCCGAGGACCCCAAAAAGTGGTCAAAGTTGATGTAAATTATGATAATATATTAATCATGCCAGGATGTGGTCGAAATCCACTCTAATGTGGTGGAAAGTGACTTAAATTGGTGACTTTGGCCAAACTAGAGCCGAAGTTGACTCGGATGAAACTGTTATTGGAGGACCCCCAAAAATAGTCATAGTTGATGTATTTTCTGATAATATGTTAATCATGCCAAGAATTGGTCGAAATCCACTCTAATGTGGTGGAAATTGACTTAAATTGGTTTGTTTGGCTAAACTAAAACCGAAATTGACTCCGATGAAACTGGTATATGAGGATCCCAAAAAGTGGTCAAAGTTCAAGTATATTATGATAATATGTTAATCATGCCAGGATGTGGTCGAAATCCACTCTAAAGTGGTGGAAAGTGACTTAAATTGGTTAGTTTGGCCAAACTAGAACCGAAATTGACTCGGGTGAAACTGTTATTGGAGGACCCTAGAAAATGGTCATAGTTGATGTAAATTCTGATAATATGTTAATCATGCCAGGAAGTGGTCGAAATCCACTCTAATTTGGTGGAAATTGACTTAAATAGGTTTGTTTGGCCAAACTAAAACCGAAATTGACTCGGATGAAACTGGTATATGAGTATCCCAAAAAATGGTCATAGTTGATGTATTCTATGATAATATGTTAATCATGATAAGAAGTGGTCGAAATCCACTCTAATGTGGTGGAAATTGACTTAAATTGGTTTGTTTGGCCAAACTAAAACCGAAATTGACTTGGATGGAACTGGTATCAGAGTACCCCAAAAAGTGGTCAAACTTGATGTAAATTATGATAATATGATAATCATGCCAGGATGTGCTCGAATGCCACTCTAATGTGGTGGAAAGTTACTTAAATTGGTTACTTTTGCCAAACTAGAGCCATAATTGACTTGGATGAAACTGGTATCAGAGGACCCCAAAAAGTGGTCAAAGTTGATGTAAATTATGACAATATATTAATCATGCCAGGATGTGGTCGAAATCCACTCTACTGTGGTGGAAAGTGACTTAAATTGGTTACTTTGGCCAAACTAGAGCCGAAATTGACTCGGATGAAACTGTTATTGGAGGACCCCCAAAAATGGTCATAGTTGATGTATTTTATGATAATATGTTAATCATGCCAAGAAGTGGTCGAAATCCACTCTAATGTGGTGGAAATTGTCTTAAATTGGTTTGTTTGGCTAAACTAAAACCGAAATTGACTCGGATGAAACTGGTATATGAGGATCCCAAAAAGTGGTCAAAGTTCAAGTATATTATGATAATATGTTAATCATGCCAGGATGTGGTCAAAATCCACTCTAAAGTGGTGGAAAGTGACTTAAATTGGTTAGTTTGGCCAAACTAGAATCGAAATTGACTCGGGTGAAACTGTTATTGGAGGACCCCCAAAAATAGTCATAGTTGATGTAAATTCTGATAATATGTTAATCATGCCAGGAAGTGGTCGAAATCCACTCTAATTTGGTGGAAATTGACTTAAATTGGTTTGTTTGGCCAAACTAAAACCAAAATTGACTCGGATGAGACTAGTATATGAGTATCCCAAAAAGTGGTCAAAGTTCATGTATATTATGATAATATGTTAATCATGCCAGGATGTGGTCGAAATCCACTCTAATGTGGTGGAAATTGACTTAAACTGGTTTATTTGGCCAAACTAAAACCGAAATTGACTCGGATGAAACTGGTATATAAGGATCCCAAAAAGTGGTCAAAGTTCATGTATATTATGATAATATGTTAATCATGCCAGGATGTGGTCGAAATCCAATCTAAAGTGGTGGAAAGTGACTTAAATTGGTTACTTTGGTTAAACTAGAGCCGAAATTGACTCGGATAAAACTGTTATTGGAGGACCCCCAAAAATGGTCATAGTTGATGTATTCTATGATAATATGTTAATCATGCCAAGAAGTGGTCGAAATCCACTATAATGTGCTGGAAATTGACTTAAATTGGTTTGTTTGGCTAAACTAAAACCGAAATTGACTCGGATGAAACTGGTATATGAGGATCCCAAAAAGTGGTCAAAGTTCAAGCATATTCTGATAATATGTTAATCATGCCAGGATGTGGTCGAAATCCACTCTAAAGTGGTGGAAAGTGACTTAAATTAGTTACTTTGGCCAAACTAGAGCCGAAATTGACTCAGATGAAACTGTTATTGGAGGACCCCAAAAAATGGTCATAGTTGATGTATTTTATGATAATATGTTAATCATGACAAGAAGTGGTCGAAATCCACTCTAATGTGGTGGAAATTGACTCAAATTGGTTTGTTTGGCTAAACTAAAACCGAAATTGACTCGGATGAAACTGTTATTGGAGGACCCCAAAAAATGGTCATAGTTGATGTATTCTATGATAATATGTTAATCATGATAAGAAGTGGTCGAAATCCACTATAATGTGCTGGAAATTGACTTAAATTGGTTTGTTTGGCTAAACTAAAACCGAAATTGACTCGGATGAAACTGGTATATGAGGATCCCAAAAAGTGGTCAAAGTTCATGTATATTATGATATTATGTTAATCATGCCAGGATGTGGTTGAAATCCACTCTAATGTGGTGGAAAGTTACTTAAATTGGTGAGTTGGCCAAACTAGAGCCGAAATTGACTCGGATGGAACTGGTATCAGAGGACCCCAAAAAGTGGTCAAACTTGATGTAAATTATGATAATATGATAATCATGTCAGGATGTGCTCGAATGCCACTCTAATGTGGTGGAAAGTTACTTAAATTGGTTAGTTTAGCCAAACTAGAGCCATAATTGACTTGGATGAAACTGGTATCAGAGGACCCCAAAAAGTGGTCAAAGTTGATGTAAATTATGATAATATATTAATCATGCCAGGATGTGGTCGAAATCCACTCTAATGTGGTGGAAAGTGACTTAAATTGGTGACTTTGGCCAAACTAGAGCCGAAATTGACTCGGATGAAACTGTTATTGGAGGACCCCCAAAAATAGTCATAGTTGATGTATTTTTTGATAATATGTTAATCATGCCAAGAAGTGGTCGAAATCCACTCTAATGTGGTGGAAATTGACTTAAATTGGTTTGTTTGGCTAAACTAAAACCGAAATTGACTCCTATGAAACTGGTATATGAGGATCCCAAAAAGTGGTCAAAGTTCAAGTATATTATGATAATATGTTAATCATGCCAGGATGTGGTCGAAATCCACTCTAAAGTGGTGGAAAGTGACTTAAATTGGTTAGTTTGGCCAAACTAGAACCGAAATTGACTCGGGTGAAACTGTTATTGGAGGACCCCAGAAAATGGTCATAGTTGATGTAAATTCTGATAATATGTTAATCATGCCAGGAAGTGGTCGAAATCCACTCTAATTTGGTGGAAATTGACTTAAATAGGTTTGTTTGGCCAAACTAAAACCGAAATTGACTCGGATGAAACAGGTATATGAGTATCCCAAAAAATGGTCATAGTTGATGTATTCTATGATAATATGTTAATCATGATAAGAAGTGGTCGAAATCCACTCTAATGTGGTGGAAATTGACTTAAATTGGTTTGTTTGGCCAAACTAAAACCGAAATTGACTCGGATGGAACTGGTATTAGAGTACCCCAAAAAGTGGTCAAACTTGATGTAAATTATGATAATATGATAATCATGCCAGGATGTGCTCGAATGCCACTCTAATGTGGTGGAAAGTTACTTAAATTGGTTACTTTTGCCAAACTAGAGCCATAATTGACTTGGATGAAACTGGTATCAGAGGACCCCAAAAAGTGGTCAAAGTTGATGTAAATTATGATAATATATTAATCATGCCAGGATGTGGTCGAAATCCACTCTACTGTGGTGGAAAGTGACTTAAATTGGTTACTTTGGCCAAACTAGAGCCGAAATTGACTCTTATGAAACTGTTATTGGAGGACCCCCAAAAATGGTCATAGTTGATGTATTTTATGATAATATGTTAATCATGCCAAGAAGTGGTCGAAATCCACTCTAATGTGGTGGAAATTGTCTTAAATTGGTTTGTTTGGCTAAACTAAAACCGAAATTGACTCGGATGAAACTGGTATATGAGGATCCCAAAAAGTGGTCAAAGTTCAAGTATATTATGATAATATGTTAATCATGCCAGGATGTGGTCAAAATCCACTCTAAAGTGGTGGAAAGTGACTTAAATTGGTTAGTTTGGCCAAACTAGAATCGAAATTGACTCGGGTGAAACTGTTATTGGAGGACCCCCAAAAATAGTCATAGTTGATGTAAATTCTGATAATATGTTAATCATGCCAGGAAGTGGTCGAAATCCACTCTAATTTGGTGGAAATTGACTTAAATTGGTTTGTTTGGCCAAACTAAAACAGAAATTGACTCGGATGAAACTGGTATATGAGTATCCCAAAAAGTGGTCAAAGTTCATGTATATTATGATAATATGTTAATCATGCCAGGATGTGGTCGAAATCCACTCTAATGTGGTGGAAATTGACTTAAACTGGTTTATTTGGCCAAACTAAAACCGAAATTGACTCGGATGAAACTGGTATATAAGGATCCCAAAAAGTGGTCAAAGTTCATGTATATTATGATAATATGTTAATCATGCCAGGATGTGGTCGAAATCCAATTTAAAGTGGTGGAAAGTGACTTAAATTGGTTACTTTGGTTAAACTAGAGCCGAAATTGACTCGGATAAAACTGTTATTGGAGGACCCCCAAAAATGGTCATAGTTGATGTATTTTATGATAATATGTTAATCATGCCAAGAAGTGGTCGAAATCCACTCTAATGTGGTGGAAATTGTCTTAAATTGGTTTGTTTGGCTAAACTAAAACCGAAATTGACTCGGATGAAACTGGTATATGAGGATCCCAAAAAGTGGTCAAAGTTCAAGTATATTATGATAATATGTTAATCATGCCAGGATGTGGTCAAAATCCACTCTAATGTGGTGGAAAGTGACTTAAATGGGTGAGTTGGCCAAACTAGAGCCGAAATTGACTCGGATGGTATCCGAGGACCCCAAAAAGTGGTCAAAGTTGATGTAAATTATGATAATATATTAATCATGCCAGGATGTGGTCGAAATCCACTCTAATGTGGTGGAAAGTGACTTAAATTGGTGACTTTGGCCAAACTAGAGCCGAAATTGACTCGGATGAAACTGTTATTGGAGGACCCCCAAAAATAGTCATAGTTGATGTATTTTCTGATAATATGTTAATCATGCCAAGAAGTAGTCGAAATCCACTCTAATGTGGTGGAAATTGACTTAAATTGGTTTGTTTGGCTAAACTAAAACCGAAATTGACTCCGATGAAACTGGTATATGAGGATCCCAAAAAGTGGTCAAAGTTCAAGTATATTATGATAATATGTTAATCATGCCAGGATGTGGTCGAAATCCACTCTAAAGTGGTGGAAAGTGACTTAAATTGGTTAGTTTGGCCAAACTAGAACCGAAATTGACTCAGATGGAACTGGTATCAGAGGACCCCAAAAAGTGGTCAAAGTTGATGTAAATTATGATAATATGATAATCATGCCTGGATGTGCTCGAATTCCACTCTAATGTGGTGGAAAGTTACTTAAATTGGTTAGGTTAGCCAAACTAGAGCCATAATTGACTTGGATGAAACTGGTATCAGAGGACCCCAAAATGTGGTCAAATTTAATGTAAATTATGATAATATATTAATCACGCCAGGATGTGGTCGAAATCCACTCTAATGTGGTGGAAAGTGACTTAAATTGGTGACTTTGGCCAAACTAGAGCCGAAATTGACTCGGATTAAACTTTTATTGGAGGACCCCCAAAAATAGTCATAGTTGATGTATTTTCTGATAATATGTTAATCATGCCAAGAAGTGGTCGAAATCCACTCTAATGTGGTGGAAATTGACTTAAATTGGTTTGTTTGGCTAAACCAAAACCGAAATTGACTCCGATGAAACTGGTATATGAGGATCCCAAAAAGTGGTCAAAGTTCAAGTATATTATGAAAATATGTTAATCATGCCAGGATGTGGTCGAAATCCACTCTAAAGTGGTGGAAATTGACTTAAATTGGTTAGTTTGGCCAATCTAGAACCGAAATTGACTCGGGTGAAACTGTTATTGGAGGACCCCAGAAAATGGTCATAGTTGATGTAAATTCTGATAATATGTTAATCATGCCAGGAAGTGGTCGAAATCCACTCTAATTTGGTGGAAATTGACTTAAATTGGTTTGTTTGGCCAAACTAAAACTGAAATTGACTCGGATGAAACTGGTACATGAGTATCCGAAAAAGTGGTCAAAGTTCATGTATATTATGATAATATGTTAATCATGCCAGGATGTGGTCGAAATCCACTCTAATGTGGTGGAAATTGACTTAAACTGGTTTATTTGGCCAAACTAAAACCGAAATTGACTCGGATGAAACTGGTATATAAGGATCCCAAAAAGTGGTCAAAGTTCATGTATATTATGATAATATGTTAATCATGCCAGGATGTGGTCGAAATCCAATCTAAAGTGGTGGAAAGTGACTTAAATTGGTTATTTTGGCTAAACTAGAGCCGAAATTGACTCGGATGAAACTGTTATTGGAGGACCCCAAAAAATGGTCATAGTTGATGTATTCTATGATAATATGTTAATCATGACAAGAAGTGGTCGAAATCCACTCTAATGTGGTGGAAATTGACTTAAATTGGTTTGTTTGGCTAAACTAAAACCGAAATTGACTCGGATGAAACTGGTATATGAGGATCCCAAAAAGTGGTCAAAGTTCATGTATATTATGATATTATGTTAATCATGCCAGGATGTGGTCGAAATCCAATCTAAAGTGGTGGAAAGTGACTTAAATTGGTTACTTTGGCCAAACTAGAGCCGAAATTGACTCAGATGAAACTGTTATTGGAGGACCCCAAAAAATGGTCATAGTTGATATATTCTATGATAATATGTTAATCATGATAAGAAGTGGTCGAAATCCACTCTAATGTGGTGGAAATTGACTTAAATTGGTTTGTTTGGCTAAACTAAAACCGAAATTGACTCGGATGAAACTGGTATATGAGGATCCCAAAAAGTGGTCAAAGTTCATGTATATTATGATATTATGTTAATCATGCCAGGATGTGGTCGAAATCCACTCTAATGTGGTGGAAAGTTACTTAAATTGGTGAGTTGGCCAAACTAGAGCCGAAATTGACTCGGATGGAACTGGTATCAGAGGACCCCAAAAAGTCGTCAAAGTTCATGTATATTATGATATTATGTTAATCATGTCAGGATGTGGTCGAATGCCACTCTAATGTGGTGGAAAGTTACTTAAATTGGTTAGTTTAGCCAAACTAGAGCCATAATTGACTTGGATGAAACTGGTATCAGAGGACCCCAAAAAGTGGTCAAAGTTGATGTAAATTATGATAATATATTAATCATGCCAGGATGTGGTCGAAATCCACTCTACTGTGGTGGAAAGTGACTTAAATTGGTTAGTTTGGCCAAACTAGAGCCGAAATCGACTCGGATGAAACTGTTATTGGAGGACCCCCAAAAATGGTCATAGTTGATGTATTTTATGATAATATGTTAATCATGCCAAGAAGTGGTCGAAATCCACTCTAATGTGGTGGAAATTGACTTAAATTGGTTTCTTTGGCGAAACTAGAGCCGAAATTGACTCGGATGAAACTGTTATTGGAGGACCCCAAAAAATGGTCATAGTTGATGTATTCTATGATAATAAGTTAATCATGATAAGAAGTGGTCGAAATCCGCTATAATGTGGTGGAAATTGACTTAAATTGGTTTGTTTGGCTAAACTAAAACCGAAATTGACTCGGATGAAACTGGTATACGAGGATCCCAAAAAGTGGTCAAAGTTCATGTATATTATGATATTATGTTAATCATGCCAGGATGTGGTCGAAATCCACTCTAATGTGGTGGAAAGTGACTTAAATTGGTTAGTTTGGCCAAACTAGAGCCGAAATTGACTCGGGTGAAACTGTTATTGGAGGACCCCAAAAAATAGTCATAGTTGATGTAAATTCTGATAATATGTTAATCATGCCAGGAAGTGGTCGAAATCCACTCTAATGTGGTGGAAATTGACTTAAACTGGTTTATTTGGCCAAACTAAAACCGAAATTGACTCGGATGAAACTGGTATATAAGGATCCCAAAAAGTGGTCAAAGTTCATGTATATTATGATAATATGTTAATCATGCCAGGATGTGGTCGAAATCCAATCTAAAGTGGTGGAAAGTGACTTAAATTGGTTACTTTGGTTAAACTAGAGCCGAAATTGACTCGGATAAAACTGTTATTGGAGGACCCCAAAAAATGGTCATAGTTGATGTATTCTATGATAATATGTTAATCATGCCAAGAAGTGGTCGAAATCCACTCTAATGTGCTGGAAATGGACTTAAATTGGTTTGTTTGGCTAAACTAAAACCGAAATTGACTCGGATGAAACTGGTATATGAGGATCCCAAAAAGTGGTCAAAGTTCAAGCATATTCTGATAATATGTTAATCATGCCAGGATGTGGTCGAAATCCACTCTAAAGTGGTGGAAAGTGACTTCAATTGGTTACTTTGGCCAAACTAGAGCCGAAATTGACTCAGATGAAACTGTTATTGGAGGACCCCAAAAAATGGTCATAGTTGATGTATTTTATGATAATATGTTAATCATGACAAGAAGTGGTCGAAATCCACTCTAATGTGGTGGAAATTGACTTAAATTGGTTTGTTTGGCTAAACTAAAACCGAAATTGACTCTGATGAAACTGGTATATGAGGATCCCAAAAAGTGGTCAAAGTTCATGTATATTATGATAATATGTTAATCATGCCAGGATGTGGTCGAAATCCACTCTAATGTGGTGGAAAGTGACTTAAATTGGTGAGTTGGCCAAACTAGAGCCGAAATTGACTCGGATGGAACTGGTATCAGAGGACCCCAAAATGTGGTCAAAGTTGATGTAAATTATGATAATATATTAATCATGCCAGGATGTGGTCGAAATCCACTCTAATGTGGTGGAAAGTGACTTAAATTGGTGACTTTGGCCAAACTAGAGCCGAAATTGACTCGGATGAAACTTTTATTGGAGGACCCCCAAAAATAGTCATAGTTGATGTATTTTCTGATAATATGTTAATCATGCCAAGAAGTGGTCGAAATCCACTCTAATGTGGTGGAAGTTGACTTAAATTGGTTTGTTTGGCTAAACTAAAACCGAAATTGACTCGGATGAAACTGGTATATGAGGATCCCAAAAAGTGGTCAAAGTTCAAGTATATTATGATAATATGTTAATCATGCCAGGATGTGGTCGAAATCCACTCTAAAGTGGTGGAAAGTGACTTAAATTGGTTAGTTTGGCCAAACTAGAACCGAAATTGACTCGGGTGAAACTGTTATTGGAGGACCCCAGAAAATGGTCATAGTTGATGTAAATTCTGATAATATGTTAATCATGCCAGGAAGTGGTCGAAATCCACTCTAATTTGGTGGAAATTGACTTAAATTGGTGACTTTGGCCAAACTAGAGCCGAAATTGACTCGGATGAAACTTTTATTGGAGGACCCCCAAAAATAGTCATAGTTGATGTATTTTCTGATAATATGTTAATCATGCCAAGAAGTGGTCGAAATCCACTCTAATGTGGTGGAAGTTGACTTAAATTGGTTTGTTTGGCCAAACTAAAACCGAAATTGACTCGGATGAAACTGGTATATGAGTATCCCAAAAAGTGGTCAAAGTTCATGTATATTATGGTAAAATGTTAATCATGCCAGGATGTGGTCGAAATCCACTCTAATGTGGTGGAAATTGACTTAAACTGGTTTATTTGGCCAAACTAAAACCGAAATTGACTCGGATGCAACTCGTATATAAGGATCCCAAAAAGTGGTCAAAGTTCATGTATATCATGATAATATGTTAATCATGCCAGGATGTGGTCGAAATCCAATCTAAAGTGGTGGAAAGTGACTTAAATTGGTTACTTTGGTTAAACTAGAGCCGAAATTGACTCGGATAAAACTGTTATTGGAGGACCCCAAAAAATGGTCATAGTTGATGTATTCTATGATAATATGTTAATCATGCCAAGAAGGGGTCGAAATCCACTCTAATGTGGTGGAAATTGACTTAAATTGGTTTGTTTGGCTAAACTAAAACCGAAATTAAATCGGATGAAACTGGTATACGAGGATCCCAAAAAGTGGTCAAAGTTCAAGTATATTATGATAATATGTTAATCATGCCAGGATGTGGTCGAAATCCACTCTAAAGTGGTGGAAAGTGACTTAAATTGGTTAGTTTGGCCAAACTAGAATCGAAATTGACTCGGGTGAAACTGTTATTGGAGGACCCCAAAAAATAGTCATAGTTGATGTAAATTCTGATAATATGTTAATCATGCCAGGAAGTGGTCGAAATCCACTCTAATTTGGTGGAAATTGACTTAAATTGGTTTGTTTGGCCAAACTAAAACTGAAATTGACTCGGATGAAACTGGTATATGAGTATCCCAAAAAGTGGTCAAAGTTCATGTATATTATGATAATATGTTAATCATGCCAGGATGTGGTCAAAATCCACTCTAATGTGGTGGAAATTGACTTAAACTGGTTTATTTGGCCAAACTAAAACCGAAATTGACTCGGATGAAACTGGTATATAAGGATCCCAAAAAGTGGTCAAAGTTCATGTATATTATGATAATATGTTAATCATGCCAGGATGTGGTCGAAATCCAATCTAAAGTGGTGGAAAGTGACTTAAATTGGTTACTTTGGTTAAACTCGAGCCGAAATTGACTCGGATAAAACTGTTATTGGAGGACCCCAAAAAATGGTCATAGTTGATGTATTCTATGATAATATGTTAATCATGCCAAGAAGTGGTCGAAATCCACTCTAATGTGCTGGAAATTGACTTAAATTGGTTTGTTTGGCTAAACTAAAACCGAAATTGACTCGGATGAAACTGGTATATGAGGATCCCAAAAAGTGGTCAAAGTTCAAGCATATTCTGATAATATGTTAATCATGCCTGGATGTGATCGAAATCCACTCTAAAGTGGTGGAAAGTGACTTAAATTGGTTACTTTGGCCAAACTAGAGCCGAAATTGACTCAGATGAAACTGTTATTGGAGGACCCCAAAAAATGGTCATAGTTGATGTATTTTATGATAATATGTTAATCATGACAAGAAGTGGTCGAAATCCACTCTAATGTGGTGGAAATTGACTTAAATTGGTTTGTTTGGCTAAACTAAAACCGAAATTGACTCTGATGAAACTGGTATATGAGGATCCCAAAAAGTGGTCAAAGTTCATGTATATTATGATAATATGTTAATAATGCCAGGATGTGGTCGAAATCCACTCTAATGTGGTGGAAAGTGACTTAAATTGGTGAGTTGGCCAAACTAGAGCCGAAATTGACTCGGATGGAACTTGTATCAGAGGACCCCAAAAAGTGGTCAAAGTTGATGTAAATTATGATAATATGATAATCATGCCAGGATGTGCTCGAATTCCACTCTAATGTGGTGGAAAGTTACTTAAATTGGTTAGGTTAGCCAAACTAGAGCCATAATTGACTAGGATGAAACTGGTATCAGAGGACCCCAAAATGTGGTCAAAGTTGATGTAAATTATGATAATATATTAATCATGCCAGGATGTGGTCGAAATCCACTCTAATGTGGTGGAAAGTGACTTAAATTGGTGACTTTGGCCAAACTAGAGCCGAAATTGACTCGGATGAAACTTTTATTGGAGGACCCCCAAAAATAGTCATAGTTGATGTATTTTCTGATAATATGTTAATCATGCCAAGAAGTGGTCGAAATCCACTCTAATGTGGTGGAAGTTGACTTCAATTGGTTTGTTTGGCTAAACTAAAACCGAAATTGACTCGGATGAAACTGGTATATGAGGATCCCAAAAAGTGGTCAAAGTTCAAGTATATTCTGATAATATGTTAATCATGCCAGGATGTGGTCGAAATCCACTCTAAAGTGGTGGAAAGTGACTTAAATTGGTTTGTTTGGCTAAACTAAAACCGAAATTGACTCGGATGAAACTGGTATATGAGGATCCCAAAAAGTGGTCAAAGTTCATGTATATTATGATATTATGTTAATCATGCCAGGATGTGGTCGAAATCCACTCTAATGTGGTGGAAAGTTACTTAAATTGGTGAGTTGGCCAAACTAGAGCCGAAATTGACTCGGATGGAACTGGTATCAGAGGACCCCAAAAAGTCGTCAAAGTTCATGTATATTATGATATTATGTTAATCATGTCAGGATGTGGTCGAATGCCACTCTAATGTGGTGGAAAGTTACTTAAATTGGTTAGTTTAGCCAAACTAGAGCCATAATTGACTTGGATGAAACTGGTATCAGAGGACCCCAAAAAGTGGTCAAAGTTGATGTAAATTATGATAATATATTAATCATGCCAGGATGTGGTCGAAATCCACTCTACTGTGGTGGAAAGTGACTTAAATTGGTTACTTTGGCCAAACTAGAGCCGAAATCGACTCGGATGAAACTGTTATTGGAGGACCCCCAAAAATGGTCATAGTTGATGTATTTTATGATAATATGTTAATCATGCCAAGAAGTGGTCGAAATCCACTCTAATGTGGTGGAAATTGACTTAAATTGGTTTCTTTGGCGAAACTAGAGCCGAAATTGACTCGGATGAAACTGTTATTGGAGGACCCCAAAAAATGGTCATAGTTGATGTATTCTATGATAATAAGTTAATCATGATAAGAAGTGGTCGAAATCCGCTATAATGTGGTGGAAATTGACTTAAATTGGTTTGTTTGGCTAAACTAAAACCGAAATTGACTCGGATGAAACTGGTATACGAGGATCCCAAAAAGTGGTCAAAGTTCATGTATATTATGATATTATGTTAATCATGCCAGGATGTGGTCGAAATCCACTCTAATGTGGTGGAAAGTGACTTAAATTGGTTAGTTTGGCCAAACTAGAGCCGAAATTGACTCGGGTGAAACTGTTATTGGAGGACCCCAAAAAATAGTCATAGTTGATGTAAATTCTGATAATATGTTAATCATGCCAGGAAGTGGTCGAAATCCACTCTAATGTGGTGGAAATTGACTTAAACTGGTTTATTTGGCCAAACTAAAACCGAAATTGACTCGGATGAAACTGGTATATAAGGATCCCAAAAAGTGGTCAAAGTTCATGTATATTATGATAATATGTTAATCATGCCAGGATGTGGTCGAAATCCAATCTAAAGTGGTGGAAAGTGACTTAAATTGGTTACTTTGGTTAAACTAGAGCCGAAATTGACTCGGATAAAACTGTTATTGGAGGACCCCAAAAAATGGTCATAGTTGATGTATTCTATGATAATATGTTAATCATGCCAAGAAGTGGTCGAAATCCACTCTAATGTGCTGGAAATTGACTTAAATTGGTTTGTTTGGCTAAACTAAAACCGAAATTGACTCGGATGAAACTGGTATATGAGGATCCCAAAAAGTGGTCAAAGTTCAAGCATATTCTGATAATATGTTAATCATGCCAGGATGTGGTCGAAATCCACTCTAAAGTGGTGGAAAGTGACTTCAATTGGTTACTTTGGCCAAACTAGAGCCGAAATTGACTCAGATGAAACTGTTATTGGAGGACCCCAAAAAATGGTCATAGTTGATGTATTTTATGAAAATATGTTAATCATGACAAGAAGTGGTCGAAATCCACTCTAATGTGGTGGAAATTGACTTAAATTGGTTTGTTTGGCTAAACTAAAACCGAAATTGACTCTGATGAAACTGGTATATGAGGATCCCAAAAAGTGGTCAAAGTTCATGTATATTATGATAATATGTTAATCATGCCAGGATGTGGTCGAAATCCACTCTAATGTGGTGGAAAGTGACTTAAATTGGTGAGTTGGCCAAACTAGAGCCGAAATTGACTCGGATGGAACTGGTATCAGAGGACCCCAAAAAGTGGTCAAAGTTGATGTAAATTATGATAATATGATAATCATGCCAGGATGTGCTCGAATTCCACTCTAATGTGGTGGAAAGTTACTTAAATTGGTTAGGTTAGCCAAACTAGAGCCATAATTGACTAGGATGAAACTGGTATCAGAGGACCCCAAAATGTGGTCAAAGTTGATGTAAATTATGATAATATATTAATCATGCCAGGATGTGGTCGAAATCCACTCTAATGTGGTGGAAAGTGACTTAAATTGGTGACTTTGGCCAAACTAGAGCCGAAATTGACTCGGATGAAACTTTTATTGGAGGACCCCCAAAAATAGTCATAGTTGATGTATTTTCTGATAATATGTTAATCATGCCAAGAAGTGGTCGAAATCCACTCTAATGTGGTGGAAGTTGACTTAAATTGGTTTGTTTGGCTAAACTAAAACCGAAATTGACTCGGATGAAACTGGTATATGAGGATCCCAAAAAGTGGTCAAAGTTCAAGTATATTATGATAATATGTTAATCATGCCAGGATGTGGTCGAAATCCACTCTAAAGTGGTGGAAAGTGACTTAAATTGGTTAGTTTGGCCAAACTAGAACCGAAATTGACTCGGGTGAAACTGTTATTGGAGGACCCTAGAAAATGGTCATAGTTGATGTAAATTCTGATAATATGTTAATCATGCCAGGAAGTGGTCGAAATCCACTCTAATTTGGTGGAAATTGACTTAAATTGGTGACTTTGGCCAAACTAGAGCCGAAATTGACTCGGATGAAACTTTTATTGGAGGACCCCCAAAAATAGTCATAGTTGATGTATTTTCTGATAATATGTTAATCATGCCAAGAAGTGGTCGAAATCCACTCTAATGTGGTGGAAGTTGACTTAAATTGGTTTGTTTGGCCAAACTAAAACCGAAATTGACTCGGATGAAACTGGTATATGAGTATCCCAAAAAGTGGTCAAAGTTCATGTATATTATGGTAAAATGTTAATCATGCCAGGATGTGGTCGAAATCCACTCTAATGTGGTGGAAATTGACTTAAACTGGTTTATTTGGCCAAACTAAAACCGAAATTGACTCGGATGCAACTCATATATAAGGATCCCAAAAAGTGGTCAAAGTTCATGTATATCATGATAATATGTTAATCATGCCAGGATGTGGTCGAAATCCAATCTAAAGTGGTGGAAAGTGACTTAAATTGGTTACTTTGGTTAAACTAGAGCCGAAATTGACTCGGATAAAACTGTTATTGGAGGACCCCAAAAAATGGTCATAGTTGATGTATTCTATGATAATATGTTAATCATGCCAAGAAGTGGTCGAAATCCACTCTAATGTGGTGGAAATTGACTTAAATTGGTTTGTTTGGCTAAACTAAAACCGAAATTAAATCGGATGAAACTGGTATACGAGGATCCCAAAAAGTGGTCAAAGTTCAAGTATATTATGATAATATGTTAATCATGCCAGGATGTGGTCGAAATCCACTCTAAAGTGGTGGAAAGTGACTTAAATTGGTTAGTTTGGCCAAACTAGAATCGAAATTGACTCGGGTGAAACTGTTATTGGAGGACCCCAAAAAATAGTCATAGTTGATGTAAATTCTGATAATATGTTAATCATGCCAGGAAGTGGTCGAAATCCACTCTAATTTGGTGGAAATTGACTTAAATTGGTTTGTTTGGCCAAACTAAAACCGAAATTGACTCGGATGAAACTGGTATATGAGTATCCCAAAAAGTGGTCAAAGTTCATGTATATTATGATAATATGTTAATCATGCCAGGATGTGGTCGAAATCCACTCTAATGTGGTGGAAATTGACTTAAACTGGTTTATTTGGCCAAACTAAAACCGAAATTGACTCGGATGAAACTGGTATATAAGGATCCCAAAAAGTGGTCAAAGTTCATGTATATTATGATAATATGTTAATCATGCCAGGATGTGGTCGAAATCCAATCTAAAGTGGTGGAAAGTGACTTAAATTGGTTACTTTGGTTAAACTAGAGCCGAAATTGACTCGGATAAAACTGTTATTGGAGGACCCCAAAAAATGGTCATAGTTGATGTATTCTATGATAATATGTTAATCATGCCAAGAAGTGGTCGAAATCCACTCTAATGTGCTGGAAATTGACTTAAATTGGTTTGTTTGGCTAAACTAAAACCGAAATTGACTCGGATGAAACTGGTATATGAGGATCCCAAAAAGTGGTCAAAGTTCAAGCATATTCTGATAATATGTTAATCATGCCAGGATGTGGTCGAAATCCACTCTAAAGTGGTGGAAAGTGACTTAAATTGGTTACTTTGGCCAAACTAGAGCCGAAATTGACTCAGATGAAACTGTTATTGGAGGACCCCAAAAAATGGTCATAGTTGATGTATTTTATGATAATATGTTAATCATGACAAGAAGTGGTCGAAATCCACTCTAATGTGGTGGAAATTGACTTAAATTGGTTTGTTTGGCTAAACTAAAACCGAAATTGACTCTGATGAAACTGGTATATGAGGATCCCAAAAAGTGGTCAAAGTTCATGTATATTATGATAATATGTTAATAATGCCAGGATGTCGTCGAAATCCACTCTAATGTGGTGGAAAGTGACTTAAATTGGTGAGTTGGCCAAACTAGAGCCGAAATTGACTCGGATGGAACTTGTATCAGAGGACCCCAAAAAGTGGTCAAAGTTGATGTAAATTATGATAATATGATAATCATGCCAGGATGTGCTCGAATTCCACTCTAATGTGGTGGAAAGTTACTTAAATTGGTTAGGTTAGCCAAACTAGAGCCATAATTGACTAGGATGAAACTGGTATCAGAGGACCCCAAAATGTGGTCAAAGTTGATGTAAATTATGATAATATATTAATCATGCCAGGATGTGGTCGA
This sequence comes from Heracleum sosnowskyi, assembly GCA_030848705.1. NCBI lineage: Eukaryota > Viridiplantae > Streptophyta > Magnoliopsida > Apiales > Apiaceae > Heracleum > Heracleum sosnowskyi. The sequence continues at coordinate 53,364,567 of CM061236.1, forward strand.
AATCCACTCTAATGTGGTGGAAAGTGACTTAAATTGGTGACTTTGGCCAAACTAGAGCCGAAATTGACTCGGATGAAACTTTTATTGGAGGACCCCCAAAAATAGTCATAGTTGATGTATTTTCTGATAATATGTTAATCATGCCAAGAAGTGGTCGAAATCCACTCTAATGTGGTGGAAGTTGACTTCAATTGGTTTGTTTGGCTAAACTAAAACCGAAATTGACTCGGATGAAACTGGTATATGAGGATCCCAAAAAGTGGTCAAAGTTCAAGTATATTCTGATAATATGTTAATCATGCCAGGATGTGGTCGAAATCCACTCTAAAGTGGTGGAAAGTGACTTAAATTGGTTAGTTTGGCCAAACTAGAACCGAAATTGACTCGGGTGAAACTGTTATTGGAGGACCCCAGAAAATGGTCATAGTTGATGTAAATTCTGATAATATGTTAATCATGGCAGGAAGTGGTCGAAATCCACTCTAATTTGGTTGAAATTGACTTAAATTGGTGACTTTGGCCAAACTAGAGCCGAAATTGACTCGGATGAAACTTTTATTGGAGGACCCCCAAAAATAGTCATAGTTGATGTATTTTCTGATAATATGTTAATCATGCCAAGAAGTGGTCGAAATCCACTCTAATGTGGTGGAAGTTGACTTAAATTGGTTTGTTTGGCCAAACTAAAACCGAAATTGACTCGGATGAAACTGGTATATGAGTATCCCAAAAAGTGGTCAAAGTTCATGTATATTATGGTAATATGTTAATCATGCCAGGATGTGGTCGAAATCCACTCTGATGTGGTGGAAATTGACTTAAACTGGTTTATTTGGCCAAACTAAAACCGAAATTGACTCGGATGCAACTGGTATATAAGGATCCCAAAAAGTGGTCAAAGTTCATGTATATCATGATAATATGTTAATCATGCCAGGATGTGGTCGAAATCCAATCTAAAGTGGTGGAAAGTGACTTAAATTGGTTACTTTGGTTAAACTAGAGCCGAAATTGACTCAGATAAAACTGTTATTGGAGGACCCCAAAAAATGGTCATAGTTGATGTATTCTTTGATAATATGTTAATAATCATGCCAAGAAGTGGTCGAAATCCACTCTAATGTGGTGGAAATTGACTTAAATTGGTTTGTTTAGCTAAACTAAAACCGAAATTAAATCGGATGAAACTGGTATACGAGGATCCCAAAAAGTGGTCAAAGTTCAAGTATATTATGATAATATGTGAATCATGCCAGGATGTGGTCGAAATCCACTCTAAAGTGGTGGAAAGTGACTTAAATTGGTTAGTTTGGCCAAACTAGAATCGAAATTGACTCGGGTGAAACTGTTATTGGAGGAGCCCAAAAAATAGTCATAGTTGATGTAAATTCTGATAATATGTTAATCATGCCAGGAAGTGGTCGAAATCCACTTTAATTTGGTGGAAATTGACTTAAATTGGTTTGTTTGGCCAAACTAAAACCGAAATTGACTCGGATGAAACTGGTATATGAGTATCCCAAAAAGTGGTCAAAGTTCATGTATATTATGATAATATGTTAATCATGCCAGGATGTGGTCGAAATCCACTCTAATGTGGTGGAAATTGACTTAAATTGGTTTATTTGGCCAAACTAAAACCGAAATTGACTCGGATGAAACTGGTATATAAGGATCCCAAAAAGTGGTCAAAGTTCATGTATATTATGATAATATGTTAATCATGCCAGGATGTGGTCGAAATCCAATCTAAAGTGGTGGAAAGTGACTTAAATTGGTTACTTTGGTTAAACTAGAGCCGAAATTGACTCGGATAAAACTGTTATTGGAGGACCCCAAAAAATGGTCATAGTTGATGTATTCTATGATAATATGTTAATCATGCCAAGAAGTGGTCGAAATCCACTTTAATGTGCTGGAAATTGACTTAAATTGGATTGTTTGGCTAAACTAAAACCGAAATTGACTCGGATGAAACTGGTATATGAGGATCCCAAAAAGTGGTCAAAGTTCAAGCATATTCTGATAATATGTTAATCATGCCAGGATGTGGTCGAAATCCACTCTAAAGTGGTGGAAAGTGACTTAAATTGGTTACTTTGGCCAAACTAGAGCCGAAATTGACTCAGATGAAACTGTTATTGGAGGACCCCAAAAAATGGTCATAGTTGATGTATTTTATGATAATATGTTAATCATGACAAGAAGTGGTCGAAATCCACTCTAATGTGGTGGAAATTGACTTAAATTGGTTTGTTTGGCTAAACTAAAACCGAAATTGACTCTGATGAAACTGGTATATGAGGATCCCGAAAAGTGGTCAAAGTTCATGTCTATTATGATAATATGTTAATCATGCCAGGATGTGGTCGAAATCCACTCTAATGTGGTGGAAAGTGACTTAAATTGGTGAGTTGGCCAAACTAGAGCCGAAATTGACTCGGATGGAACTGGTATCAGAGGACCCTAAAAAGTGGTCAAAGTTGATGTAAATTATGATAATATGATAATCATGCCAGGATGTGCTCGAATTCCACTCTAATGTGGTGGAAAGTTACTTAAATTGGTTATGTTAGCCAAACTAGAGCCACGATTGACTAGGATGAAACTGGTATCAGAGGACCCCAAAATGTGGTCAAAGTTGATGTAAATTATGATAATATATTAATCATGCCAGGATGTGGTCGAAATCCACTCTAATGTGGTGGAAAGTGACTTAAATTGGTGACTTTGGCCAAACTAGAGCCGAAATTGACTCGGATGAAACTTTTATTGGAGGACCCCCAAAAATAGTCATAGTTGATGTATTTTCTGATAATATGTTAATCATGCCAAGAAGTGGTCGAAATCCACTCTAATGTGGTGGAAGTTGACTTAAATTGGTTTGTTTGGCTAAACTAAAACCGAAATTGACTCGGATGAAACTGGTATATGAGGATCCCAAAAAGTGGTCAAAGTTCAAGTATATTATGATAATATGTTAATCATGCCAGGATGTGGTCGAAATCCACTCTAAAGTGGTGGAAAGTGACTTAAATTGGTTAGTTTGGCCAAACTAGAACCGAAATTGACTCGGGTGAAACTGTTATTGGAGGACCCCAGAAAATGGTCATAGTTGATGTAAATTCTGATAATATGTTAATCATGCCAGGAAGTGGTCGAAATCCACTCTAATTTGGTGGAAATTGACTTAAATTGGTGACTTTGGCCAAACTAGAGCCGAAATTGACTCGGATGAAACTTTTATTGGAGGACCCCCAAAAATAGTCATAGTTGATGTATTTTCTGATAATATGTTAATCATGCCAAGAAGTGGTCGAAATCCACTCTAATGTGGTGGAAGTTGACTTAAATTGGTTTGTTTGGTCAAACTAAAACCGAAATTGACTCGGATGAAACTGGTATATGAGTATCCCAAAAAGTGGTCAAAGTTCATGTATATTATGGTAATATGTTAATCATGCCAGGATGTGGTCGAAATCCACTCTAATGTGGTGGAAATTGACTTAAACTGGTTTATTTGGCCAAACTAAAACCGAAATTGACTCGGATGCAACTGGTATATAAGGATCCCAAAAAGTGGTCAAAGTTCATGTATATCATGATAATATGTTAATCATGCCGGGATGTGGTCGAAATCCAATCTAAAGTGGTGGAAAGTGACTTAAATTGGTTACTTTGGTTAAACTAGAGCCGAAATTGACTCAGATAAAACTGTTATTGGAGGACCCCAAAAAATGGTCATAGTTGATGTATTCTTTGATAATATGTTAATCATGCCAAGAAGTGGTCGAAATCCACTCTAATGTGGTGGAAATTGACTTAAATTGGTTTGTTTGGCTAAACTAAAACCGAAATTAAATCGGATGAAACTGGTATACGAGGATCAAAAAAAGTGGTCAAAGTTCAAGTATATTATGATAATATGTGAATCATGCCAGGATGTGGTCGAAATCCACTCTAAAGTGGTGGAAAGTGACTTAAATTGGTTAGTTTGGCCAAACTAGAATCGAAATTGACTCGGGTGAAACTGTTATTGGAGGAGCCCAAAAAATAGTCATAGTTGATGTAAATTCTGATAATATGTTAATCATGCCAGGAAGTGGTCGAAATCCACTTTAATTTGGTGGAAATTGACTTAAATTGGTTTGTTTGGCCAAACTAAAACCGAAATTGACTCGGATGAAACTGGTATATGAGTATCCCAAAAAGTGGTCAAAGTTCATGTATATTATGATAATATGTTAATCATGCCAGGATGTGGTCGAAATCCACTCTAATGTGGTGGAAATTGACTTAAACTGGTTTATTTGGCCAAACTAAAACCGAAATTGACTCGGATGAAACTGGTATATAAGGATCCCAAAAAGTGGTCAAAGTTCATCTATATTATGATAATATGTTAATCATGCCAGGATGTGGTCGAAATCCAATCTAAAGTGGTGGAAAGTGACTTAAATTGGTTACTTTGGTTAAACTAGAGCCGAAATTGACTCGGATAAAACTGTTATTGGAGGACCCCAAAAAATGGTCATAGTTGATGTATTCTATGATAATATGTTAATCATGCCAAGAAGTGGTCGAAATCCACTCTAATGTGCTGGAAATTGACTTAAATTGGATTGTTTGGCTAAACTAAAACCGAAATTGACTCGGATGAAACTGGTATATGAGGATCCCAAAAAGTGGTCAAAGTTCAAGCATATTCTGATAATATGTTAATCATGCCAGGATGTGGTCGAAATCCACTCTAAAGTGGTGGAAAGTGACTTAAATTGGTTACTTTGGCCAAACTAGAGCCGAAATTGACTCAGATGAAACTGTTATTGGAGGACCCCAAAAAATGGTCATAGTTGATGTATTTTATGATAATATGTTAATCATGACAAGAAGTGGTCGAAATCCACTCTAATGTGGTGGAAATTGACTTAAATTGGTTTGTTTGGCTAAACTAAAACCGAAATTGACTCTGATGAAACTGGTATATGAGGATCCCGAAAAGTGGTCAAAGTTCATGTCTATTATGATAATATGTTAATCATGCCAGGATGTGGTCGAAATCCACTCTAATGTGGTGGAAAGTGACTTAAATTGGTGAGTTGGCCAAACTAGAGCCGAAATTGACTCGGATGGAACTGGTATCAGAGGACCCCAAAAAGTGGTCAAAGTTGATGTAAATTATGATAATATGATAATCATGCCAGGATGTGCTCGAATTCCACTCTAATGTGGTGGAAAGTTACTTAAATTGGTTATGTTAGCCAAACTAGAGCCACGATTGACTAGGATGAAACTGGTATCAGAGGACCCCAAAATGTGGTCAAAGTTGATGTAAATTATGATAATATATTAATCATGCCAGGATGTGGTCGAAATCCACTCTAATGTGGTGGAAAGTGACTTAAATTGGTGACTTTGGCCAAACTAGAGCCGAAATTGACTCGGATGAAACTTTTATTGGAGGACCCCCAAAAATAGTCATAGTTGATGTATTTTCTGATAATATGTTAATCATGCCAAGAAGTGGTCGAAATCCACTCTAATGTGGTGGAAGTTGACTTAAATTGGTTTGTTTGGCTAAACTAAAACCGAAATTGACTCGGATGAAACTGGTATATGAGGATCCCAAAAAGTGGTCAAAGTTCAAGTATATTATGATAATATGTTAATCATGCCAGGATGTGGTCGAAATCCACTCTAAAGTGGTGGAAAGTGACTTAAATTGGTTAGTTTGGCCAAACTAGAACCGAAATTGACTCGGGTGAAACTGTTATTGGAGGACCCCAGAAAATGGTCATAGTTGATGTAAATTCTGATAATATGTTAATCATGCCAGGAAGTGGTCGAAATCCACTCTAATTTGGTGGAAATTGACTTAAATTGGTGACTTTGGCCAAACTATAGCCGAAATTGACTCGGATGAAACTTTTATTGGAGGACCCCCAAAAATAGTCATAGTTGATGTATTTTCTGATAATATGTTAATCATGCCAAGAAGTGGTCGAAATCCACTCTAATGTGGTGGAAGTTGACTTAAATTGGTTTGTTTGATCAAACTAAAACCGAAATTGACTCGGATGAAACTGGTATATGAGTATCCCAAAAAGTGGTCAAAGTTCATGTATATTATGGTAATATGTTAATCATGCCAGGATGTGGTCGAAATCCACTCTAATGTGGTGGAAATTGACTTAAACTGGTTTATTTGGCCAAACTAAAACCGAAATTGACTCGGATGCAACTGGTATATAAGGATCCCAAAAAGTGGTCAAAGTTCATGTATATCATGATAATATGTTAATCATGCCGGGATGTGGTCGAAATCCAATCTAAAGTGGTGGAAAGTGACTTAAATTGGTTACTTTGGTTAAACTAGAGCCGAAATTGACTCGGATAAAACTGTTATTGGAGGATCCCAAAAAATGGTCATAGTTGATGTATTCTTTGATAATATGTTAATCATGCCAAGAAGTGGTCGAAATCCACTCTAATGTGGTGGAAATTGACTTAAATTGGTTTGTTTGGCTAAACTAAAACCGAAATTAAATCGGATGAAACTGGTATACGAGGATCCCAAAAAGTGGTCAAAGTTCAAGTATATTATGATAATATGTGAATCATGCCAGGATGTGGTCGAAATCCACTCTAAAGTGGTGGAAAGTGACTTAAATTGGTTAGTTTGGCCAAACTAGAATCGAAATTGACTCGGGTGAAACTGTTATTGGAGGAGCCCAAAAAATAGTCATAGTTGATGTAAATTCTGATAATATGTTAATCATGCCAGGAAGTGGTCGAAATCCACTTTAATTTGGTGGAAATTGACTTAAATTGGTTTGTTTGGCCAAACTAAAACCGAAATTGACTCGGATGAAACTGGTATATGAGTATCCCAAAAAGTGGTCAAAGTTCATGTATATTATGATAATATGTTAATCATGCCAGGATGTGGTCGAAATCCACTCTAATGTGGTGGAAATTGACTTAAACTGGTTTTTTTGGCCAAACTAAAACCGAAATTGACTCGGATGAAACTGGTATATAAGGATCCCAAAAAGTGGTCAAAGTTCATGTATATTATGATAATATGTTAATCATGCCAGGATGTGGTCGAAATCCAATCTAAAGTGGTGGAAAGTGACTTAAATTGGTTACTTTGGTTAAACTAGAGCCGAAATTGACTCGGATAAAACTGTTATTGGAGGACCCCAAAAAATGGTCATAGTTGATGTATTCTATGATAATATGTTAATCATGCCAAGAAGTGGTCGAAATCCACTCTAATGTGCTGGAAATTGACTTAAATTGGTTTGTTTGGCTAAACTAAAACCGAAATTGACTCTGATGAAACTGGTATATGAGGATCCCAAAAAGTGGTCAAAGTTCATGTATATTATGATAATATGTTAATAATGCCAGGATGTCGTCGAAATCCACTCTAATGTGGTGGAAAGTGACTTAAATTGGTGAGTTGGCCAAACTAGAGCCGAAATTGACTCGGATGGAACTTGTATCAGAGGACCCCAAAAAGTGGTCAAAGTTGATGTAAATTATGATAATATGATAATCATGCCAGGATGTGCTCGAATTCCACTCTAATGTGGTGGAAAGTTACTTAAATTGGTTAGGTTAGCCAAACTAGAGCCATAATTGACTAGGATGAAACTGGTATCAGAGGACCCCAAAATGTGGTCAAAGTTGATGTAAATTATGATAATATATTAATCATGCCAGGATGTGGTCGAAATCCACTCTAATGTGGTGGAAAGTGACTTAAATTGGTGACTTTGGCCAAACTAGAGCCGAAATTGACTCGGATGAAACTTTTATTGGAGGACCCCCAAAAATAGTCATAGTTGATGTATTTTCTGATAATATGTTAATCATGCCAAGAAGTGGTCGAAATCCACTCTAATGTGGTGGAAGTTGACTTCAATTGGTTTGTTTGGCTAAACTAAAACCGAAATTGACTCGGATGAAACTGGTATATGAGGATCCCAAAAAGTGGTCAAAGTTCAAGTATATTTTGATAATATGTTAATCATGCCAGGATGTGGTCGAAATCCACTCTAAAGTGGTGGAAAGTGACTTAAATTGGTTAGTTTGGCCAAACTAGAACCGAAATTGACTCGGGTGAAACTGTTATTGGAGGACCCCAGAAAATGGTCATAGTTGATGTAAATTCTGATAATATGTTAATCATGCCAGGAAGTGGTCGAAATCCACTCTAATTTGGTTGAAATTGACTTAAATTGGTGACTTTGGCCAAACTAGAGCCGAAATTGACTCGGATGAAACTTTTATTGGAGGACCCCCAAAAATAGTCATAGTTGATGTATTTTCTGATAATATGTTAATCATGCCAAGAAGTGGTCGAAATCCACTCTAATGTGGTGGAAGTTGACTTAAATTGGTTTGTTTGGCCAAACTAAAACCGAAATTGACTCGGATGAAACTGGTATATGAGTATCCCAAAAAGTGGTCAAAGTTCATGTATATTATGGTAATATGTTAATCATGCCAGGATGTGGTCGAAATCCACTCTGATGTGGTGGAAATTGACTTAAACTGGTTTATTTGGCCAAACTAAAACCGAAATTGACTCGGATGCAACTGGTATATAAGGATCCCAAAAAGTGGTCAAAGTTCATGTATATCATGATAATATGTTAATCATGCCAGGATGTGGTCGAAATCCAATCTAAAGTGGTGGAAAGTGACTTAAATTGGTTACTTTGGTTAAACTAGAGCCGAAATTGACTCAGATAAAACTGTTATTGGAGGACCCCAAAAAATGGTCATAGTTGATGTATTCTTTGATAATATGTTAATAATCATGCCAAGAAGTGGTCGAAATCCACTCTAATGTGGTGGAAATTGACTTAAATTGGTTTGTTTAGCTAAACTAAAACCGAAATTAAATCGGATGAAACTGGTATACGAGGATCCCAAAAAGTGGTCAAAGTTCAAGTATATTATGATAATATGTGAATCATGCCAGGATGTGGTCGAAATCCACTCTAAAGTGGTGGAAAGTGACTTAAATTGGTTAGTTTGGCCAAACTAGAATCGAAATTGACTCGGGTGAAACTGTTATTGGAGGAGCCCAAAAAATAGTCATAGTTGATGTAAATTCTGATAATATGTTAATCATGCCAGGAAGTGGTCGAAATCCACTTTAATTTGGTGGAAATTGACTTAAATTGGTTTGTTTGGCCAAACTAAAACCGAAATTGACTCGGATGAAACTGGTATATGAGTATCCCAAAAAGTGGTCAAAGTTCATGTATATTATGATAATATGTTAATCATGCCAGGATGTGGTCGAAATCCACTCTAATGTGGTGGAAATTGACTTAAATTGGTTTATTTGGCCAAACTAAAACCGAAATTGACTCGGATGAAACTGGTATATAAGGATCCCAAAAAGTGGTCAAAGTTCATGTATATTATGATAATATGTTAATCATGCCAGGATGTGGTCGAAATCCAATCTAAAGTGGTGGAAAGTGACTTAAATTGGTTACTTTGGTTAAACTAGAGCCGAAATTGACTCGGATAAAACTGTTATTGGAGGACCCCAAAAAATGGTCATAGTTGATGTATTCTATGATAATATGTTAATCATGCCAAGAAGTGGTCGAAATCCACTTTAATGTGCTGGAAATTGACTTAAATTGGATTGTTTGGCTAAACTAAAACCGAAATTGACTCGGATGAAACTGGTATATGAGGATCCCAAAAAGTGGTCAAAGTTCAAGCATATTCTGATAATATGTTAATCATGCCAGGATGTGGTCGAAATCCACTCTAAAGTGGTGGAAAGTGACTTAAATTGGTTACTTTGGCCAAACTAGAGCCGAAATTGACTCAGATGAAACTGTTATTGGAGCACCCCAAAAAATGGTCATAGTTGATGTATTTTATGATAATATGTTAATCATGACAAGAAGTGGTCGAAATCCACTCTAATGTGGTGGAAATTGACTTAAATTGGTTTGTTTGGCTAAACTAAAACCGAAATTGACTCTGATGAAACTGGTATATGAGGATCCCGAAAAGTGGTCAAAGTTCATGTCTATTATGATAATATGTTAATCATGCCAGGATGTGGTCGAAATCCACTCTAATGTGGTGGAAAGTGACTTAAATTGGTGAGTTGGCCAAACTAGAGCCGAAATTGACTCGGATGGAACTGGTATCAGAGGACCCTAAAAAGTGGTCAAAGTTGATGTAAATTATGATAATATGATAATCATGCCAGGATGTGCTCGAATTCCACTCTAATGTGGTGGAAAGTTACTTAAATTGGTTATGTTAGCCAAACTAGAGCCACGATTGACTAGGATGAAACTGGTATCAGAGGACCCCAAAATGTGGTCAAAGTTGATGTAAATTATGATAATATATTAATCATGCCAGGATGTGGTCGAAATCCACTCTAATGTGGCGGAAAGTTACTTAAATTGGTGACTTTGGCCAAACTAGAGCCGAAATTGACTCGGATGAAACTTTTATTGGAGGACCCCCAAAAATAGTCATAGTTGATGTATTTTCTGATAATATGTTAATCATGCCAAGAAGTGGTCGAAATCCACTCTAATGTGGTGGAAGTTGACTTAAATTGGTTTGTTTGGCTAAACTAAAACCGAAATTGACTCGGATGAAACTGGTATATGAGGATCCCAAAAAGTGGTCAAAGTTCAAGTATATTATGATAATATGTTAATCATGCCAGGATGTGGTCGAAATCCACTCTAAAGTGGTGGAAAGTGACTTAAATTGGTTAGTTTGGCCAAACTAGAACCGAAATTGACTCGGGTGAAACTGTTATTGGAGGACCCCAGAAAATGGTCATAGTTGATGTAAATTCTGATAATATGTTAATCATGCCAGGAAGTGGTCGAAATCCACTCTAATTTGGTGGAAATTGACTTAAATTGGTGACTTTGGCCAAACTAGAGCCGAAATTGACTCGGATGAAACTTTTATTGGAGGACCCCCAAAAATAGTCATAGTTGATGTATTTTCTGATAATATGTTAATCATGCCAAGAAGTGGTCGAAATCCACTCTAATGTGGTGGAAGTTGACTTAAATTGGTTTGTTTGGTCAAACTAAAACCGAAATTGACTCGGATGAAACTGGTATATGAGTATCCCAAAAAGTGGTCAAAGTTCATGTATATTATGGTAATATGTTAATCATGCCAGGATGTGGTCGAAATCCACTCTAATGTGGTGGAAATTGACTTAAACTGGTTTATTTGGCCAAACTAAAACCGAAATTGACTCGGATGCAACTGGTATATAAGGATCCCAAAAAGTGGTCAAAGTTCATGTATATCATGATAATATGTTAATCATGCCGGGATGTGGTCGAAATCCAATCTAAAGTGGTGGAAAGTGACTTAAATTGGTTACTTTGGTTAAACTAGAGCCGAAATTGACTCAGATAAAACTGTTATTGGAGGACCCCAAAAAATGGTCATAGTTGATGTATTCTTTGATAATATGTTAATCATGCCAAGAAGTGGTCGAAATCCACTCTAATGTGGTGGAAATTGACTTAAATTGGTTTGTTTGGCTAAACTAAAACCGAAATTAAATCGGATGAAACTGGTATACGAGGATCAAAAAAAGTGGTCAAAGTTCAAGTATATTATGATAATATGTGAATCATGCCAGGATGTGGTCGAAATCCACTCTAAAGTGGTGGAAAGTGACTTAAATTGGTTAGTTTGGCCAAACTAGAATCGAAATTGACTCGGGTGAAACTGTTATTGGAGGAGCCCAAAAAATAGTCATAGTTGATGTAAATTCTGATAATATGTTAATCATGCCAGGAAGTGGTCGAAATCCACTTTAATTTGGTGGAAATTGACTTAAATTGGTTTGTTTGGCCAAACTAAAACCGAAATTGACTCGGATGAAACTGGTATATGAGTATCCCAAAAAGTGGTCAAAGTTCATGTATATTATGATAATATGTTAATCATGCCAGGATGTGGTCGAAATCCACTCTAATGTGGTGGAAATTGACTTAAACTGGTTTATTTGGCCAAACTAAAACCGAAATTGACTCGGATGCAACTGGTATATAAGGATCCCAAAAAGTGGTCAAAGTTCATGTATATCATGATAATATGTTAATCATGCCGGGATGTGGTCGAAATCCAATCTAAAGTGGTGGAAAGTGACTTAAATTGGTTACTTTGGTTAAACTAGAGCCGAAATTGACTCGGATAAAACTGTTATTGGAGGATCCCAAAAAATGGTCATAGTTGATGTATTCTTTGATAATATGTTAATCATGCCAAGAAGTGGTCGAAATCCACTCTAATGTGGTGGAAATTGACTTAAATTGGTTTGTTTGGCTAAACTAAAACCGAAATTAAATCGGATGAAACTGGTATACGAGGATCCCAAAAAGTGGTCAAAGTTCAAGTATATTATGATAATATGTGAATCATGCCAGGATGTGGTCGAAATCCACTCTAAAGTGGTGGAAAGTGACTTAAATTGGTTAGTTTGGCCAAACTAGAATCGAAATTGACTCGGGTGAAACTGTTATTGGAGGAGCCCAAAAAATAGTCATAGTTGATGTAAATTCTGATAATATGTTAATCATGCCAGGAAGTGGTCGAAATCCACTTTAATTTGGTGGAAATTGACTTAAATTGGTTTGTTTGGCCAAACTAAAACCGAAATTGACTCGGATGAAACTGGTATATGAGTATCCCAAAAAGTGGTCAAAGTTCATGTATATTATGATAATATGTTAATCATGCCAGGATGTGGTCGAAATCCACTCTAATGTGGTGGAAATTGACTTAAACTGGTTTTTTTGGCCAAACTAAAACCGAAATTGACTCGGATGAAACTGGTATATAAGGATCCCAAAAAGTGGTCAAAGTTCATGTATATTATGATAATATGTTAATCATGCCAGGATGTGGTCGAAATCCAATCTAAAGTGGTGGAAAGTGACTTAAATTGGTTACTTTGGTTAAACTAGAGCCGAAATTGACTCGGATAAAACTGTTATTGGAGGACCCCAAAAAATGGTCATAGTTGATGTATTCTATGATAATATGTTAATCATGCCAAGAAGTGGTCGAAATCCACTCTAATGTGCTGGAAATTGACTTAAATTGGTTTGTTTGGCTAAACTAAAACCGAAATTGACTCTGATGAAACTGGTATATGAGGATCCCAAAAAGTGGTCAAAGTTCATGTATATTATGATAATATGTTAATAATGCCAGGATGTCGTCGAAATCCACTCTAATGTGGTGGAAAGTGACTTAAATTGGTGAGTTGGCCAAACTAGAGCCGAAATTGACTCGGATGGAACTTGTATCAGAGGACCCCAAAAAGTGGTCAAAGTTGATGTAAATTATGATAATATGATAATCATGCCAGGATGTGCTCGAATTCCACTCTAATGTGGTGGAAAGTTACTTAAATTGGTTAGGTTAGCCAAACTAGAGCCATAATTGACTAGGATGAAACTGGTATCAGAGGACCCCAAAATGTGGTCAAAGTTGATGTAAATTATGATAATATATTAATCATGCCAGGATGTGGTCGAAATCCACTCTAATGTGGTGGAAAGTGACTTAAATTGGTGACTTTGGCCAAACTAGAGCCGAAATTGACTCGGATGAAACTTTTATTGGAGGACCCCCAAAAATAGTCATAGTTGATGTATTTTCTGATAATATGTTAATCATGCCAAGAAGTGGTCGAAATCCACTCTAATGTGGTGGAAGTTGACTTCAATTGGTTTGTTTGGCTAAACTAAAACCGAAATTGACTCGGATGAAACTGGTATATGAGGATCCCAAAAAGTGGTCAAAGTTCAAGTATATTTTGATAATATGTTAATCATGCCAGGATGTGGTCGAAATCCACTCTAAAGTGGTGGAAAGTGACTTAAATTGGTTAGTTTGGCCAAACTAGAACCGAAATTGACTCGGGTGAAACTGTTATTGGAGGACCCCAGAAAATGGTCATAGTTGATGTAAATTCTGATAATATGTTAATCATGCCAGGAAGTGGTCGAAATCCACTCTAATTTGGTTGAAATTGACTTAAATTGGTGACTTTGGCCAAACTAGAGCCGAAATTGACTCGGATGAAACTTTTATTGGAGGACCCCCAAAAATAGTCATAGTTGATGTATTTTCTGATAATATGTTAATCATGCCAAGAAGTGGTCGAAATCCACTCTAATGTGGTGGAAGTTGACTTAAATTGGTTTGTTTGGCCAAACTAAAACCGAAATTGACTCGGATGAAACTGGTATATGAGTATCCCAAAAAGTGGTCAAAGTTCATGTATATTATGGTAATATGTTAATCATGCCAGGATGTGGTCGAAATCCACTCTGATGTGGTGGAAATTGACTTAAACTGGTTTATTTGGCCAAACTAAAACCGAAATTGACTCGGATGCAACTGGTATATAAGGATCCCAAAAAGTGGTCAAAGTTCATGTATATCATGATAATATGTTAATCATGCCAGGATGTGGTCGAAATCCAATCTAAAGTGGTGGAAAGTGACTTAAATTGGTTACTTTGGTTAAACTAGAGCCGAAATTGACTCAGATAAAACTGTTATTGGAGGACCCCAAAAAATGGTCATAGTTGATGTATTCTTTGATAATATGTTAATAATCATGCCAAGAAGTGGTCGAAATCCACTCTAATGTGGTGGAAATTGACTTAAATTGGTTTGTTTAGCTAAACTAAAACCGAAATTAAATCGGATGAAACTGGTATACGAGGATCCCAAAAAGTGGTCAAAGTTCAAGTATATTATGATAATATGTGAATCATGCCAGGATGTGGTCGAAATCCACTCTAAAGTGGTGGAAAGTGACTTAAATTGGTTAGTTTGGCCAAACTAGAATCGAAATTGACTCGGGTGAAACTGTTATTGGAGGAGCCCAAAAAATAGTCATAGTTGATGTAAATTCTGATAATATGTTAATCATGCCAGGAAGTGGTCGAAATCCACTTTAATTTGGTGGAAATTGACTTAAATTGGTTTGTTTGGCCAAACTAAAACCGAAATTGACTCGGATGAAACTGGTATATGAGTATCCCAAAAAGTGGTCAAAGTTCATGTATATTATGATAATATGTTAATCATGCCAGGATGTGGTCGAAATCCACTCTAATGTGGTGGAAATTGACTTAAATTGGTTTATTTGGCCAAACTAAAACCGAAATTGACTCGGATGAAACTGGTATATAAGGATCCCAAAAAGTGGTCAAAGTTCATGTATATTATGATAATATGTTAATCATGCCAGGATGTGGTCGAAATCCAATCTAAAGTGGTGGAAAGTGACTTAAATTGGTTACTTTGGTTAAACTAGAGCCGAAATTGACTCGGATAAAACTGTTATTGGAGGACCCCAAAAAATGGTCATAGTTGATGTATTCTATGATAATATGTTAATCATGCCAAGAAGTGGTCGAAATCCACTTTAATGTGCTGGAAATTGACTTAAATTGGATTGTTTGGCTAAACTAAAACCGAAATTGACTCGGATGAAACTGGTATATGAGGATCCCAAAAAGTGGTCAAAGTTCAAGCATATTCTGATAATATGTTAATCATGCCAGGATGTGGTCGAAATCCACTCTAAAGTGGTGGAAAGTGACTTAAATTGGTTACTTTGGCCAAACTAGAGCCGAAATTGACTCAGATGAAACTGTTATTGGAGCACCCCAAAAAATGGTCATAGTTGATGTATTTTATGATAATATGTTAATCATGACAAGAAGTGGTCGAAATCCACTCTAATGTGGTGGAAATTGACTTAAATTGGTTTGTTTGGCTAAACTAAAACCGAAATTGACTCTGATGAAACTGGTATATGAGGATCCCGAAAAGTGGTCAAAGTTCATGTCTATTATGATAATATGTTAATCATGCCAGGATGTGGTCGAAATCCACTCTAATGTGGTGGAAAGTGACTTAAATTGGTGAGTTGGCCAAACTAGAGCCGAAATTGACTCGGATGGAACTGGTATCAGAGGACCCTAAAAAGTGGTCAAAGTTGATGTAAATTATGATAATATGATAATCATGCCAGGATGTGCTCGAATTCCACTCTAATGTGGTGGAAAGTTACTTAAATTGGTTATGTTAGCCAAACTAGAGCCACGATTGACTAGGATGAAACTGGTATCAGAGGACCCCAAAATGTGGTCAAAGTTGATGTAAATTATGATAATATATTAATCATGCCAGGATGTGGTCGAAATCCACTCTAATGTGGCGGAAAGTTACTTAAATTGGTGACTTTGGCCAAACTAGAGCCGAAATTGACTCGGATGAAACTTTTATTGGAGGACCCCCAAAAATAGTCATAGTTGATGTATTTTCTGATAATATGTTAATCATGCCAAGAAGTGGTCGAAATCCACTCTAATGTGGTGGAAGTTGACTTAAATTGGTTTGTTTGGCTAAACTAAAACCGAAATTGACTCGGATGAAACTGGTATATGAGGATCCCAAAAAGTGGTCAAAGTTCAAGTATATTATGATAATATGTTAATCATGCCAGGATGTGGTCGAAATCCACTCTAAAGTGGTGGAAAGTGACTTAAATTGGTTAGTTTGGCCAAACTAGAACCGAAATTGACTCGGGTGAAACTGTTATTGGAGGACCCCAGAAAATGGTCATAGTTGATGTAAATTCTGATAATATGTTAATCATGCCAGGAAGTGGTCGAAATCCACTCTAATTTGGTGGAAATTGACTTAAATTGGTGACTTTGGCCAAACTAGAGCCGAAATTGACTCGGATGAAACTTTTATTGGAGGACCCCCAAAAATAGTCATAGTTGATGTATTTTCTGATAATATGTTAATCATGCCAAGAAGTGGTCGAAATCCACTCTAATGTGGTGGAAGTTGACTTAAATTGGTTTGTTTGGTCAAACTAAAACCGAAATTGACTCGGATGAAACTGGTATATGAGTATCCCAAAAAGTGGTCAAAGTTCATGTATATTATGGTAATATGTTAATCATGCCAGGATGTGGTCGAAATCCACTCTAATGTGGTGGAAATTGACTTAAACTGGTTTATTTGGCCAAACTAAAACCGAAATTGACTCGGATGCAACTGGTATATAAGGATCCCAAAAAGTGGTCAAAGTTCATGTATATCATGATAATATGTTAATCATGCCGGGATGTGGTCGAAATCCAATCTAAAGTGGTGGAAAGTGACTTAAATTGGTTACTTTGGTTAAACTAGAGCCGAAATTGACTCAGATAAAACTGTTATTGGAGGACCCCAAAAAATGGTCATAGTTGATGTATTCTTTGATAATATGTTAATCATGCCAAGAAGTGGTCGAAATCCACTCTAATGTGGTGGAAATTGACTTAAATTGGTTTGTTTGGCTAAACTAAAACCGAAATTAAATCGGATGAAACTGGTATACGAGGATCAAAAAAAGTGGTCAAAGTTCAAGTATATTATGATAATATGTGAATCATGCCAGGATGTGGTCGAAATCCACTCTAAAGTGGTGGAAAGTGACTTAAATTGGTTAGTTTGGCCAAACTAGAATCGAAATTGACTCGGGTGAAACTGTTATTGGAGGAGCCCAAAAAATAGTCATAGTTGATGTAAATTCTGATAATATGTTAATCATGCCAGGAAGTGGTCGAAATCCACTTTAATTTGGTGGAAATTGACTTAAATTGGTTTGTTTGGCCAAACTAAAACCGAAATTGACTCGGATGAAACTGGTATATGAGTATCCCAAAAAGTGGTCAAAGTTCATGTATATTATGATAATATGTTAATCATGCCAGGATGTGGTCGAAATCCACTCTAATGTGGTGGAAATTGACTTAAACTGGTTTATTTGGCCAAACTAAAACCGAAATTGACTCGGATGAAACTGGTATATAAGGATCCCAAAAAGTGGTCAAAGTTCATCTATATTATGATAATATGTTAATCATGCCAGGATGTGGTCGAAATCCAATCTAAAGTGGTGGAAAGTGACTTAAATTGGTTACTTTGGTTAAACTAGAGCCGAAATTGACTCGGATAAAACTGTTATTGGAGGACCCCAAAAAATGGTCATAGTTGATGTATTCTATGATAATATGTTAATCATGCCAAGAAGTGGTCGAAATCCACTCTAATGTGCTGGAAATTGACTTAAATTGGATTGTTTGGCTAAACTAAAACCGAAATTGACTCGGATGAAACTGGTATATGAGGATCCCAAAAAGTGGTCAAAGTTCAAGCATATTCTGATAATATGTTAATCATGCCAGGATGTGGTCGAAATCCACTCTAAAGTGGTGGAAAGTGACTTAAATTGGTTACTTTGGCCAAACTAGAGCCGAAATTGACTCAGATGAAACTGTTATTGGAGGACCCCAAAAAATGGTCATAGTTGATGTATTTTATGATAATATGTTAATCATGACAAGAAGTGGTCGAAATCCACTCTAATGTGGTGGAAATTGACTTAAATTGGTTTGTTTGGCTAAACTAAAACCGAAATTGACTCTGATGAAACTGGTATATGAGGATCCCGAAAAGTGGTCAAAGTTCATGTCTATTATGATAATATGTTAATCATGCCAGGATGTGGTCGAAATCCACTCTAATGTGGTGGAAAGTGACTTAAATTGGTGAGTTGGCCAAACTAGAGCCGAAATTGACTCGGATGGAACTGGTATCAGAGGACCCCAAAAAGTGGTCAAAGTTGATGTAAATTATGATAATATGATAATCATGCCAGGATGTGCTCGAATTCCACTCTAATGTGGTGGAAAGTTACTTAAATTGGTTATGTTAGCCAAACTAGAGCCACGATTGACTAGGATGAAACTGGTATCAGAGGACCCCAAAATGTGGTCAAAGTTGATGTAAATTATGATAATATATTAATCATGCCAGGATGTGGTCGAAATCCACTCTAATGTGGTGGAAAGTGACTTAAATTGGTGACTTTGGCCAAACTAGAGCCGAAATTGACTCGGATGAAACTTTTATTGGAGGACCCCCAAAAATAGTCATAGTTGATGTATTTTCTGATAATATGTTAATCATGCCAAGAAGTGGTCGAAATCCACTCTAATGTGGTGGAAGTTGACTTAAATTGGTTTGTTTGGCTAAACTAAAACCGAAATTGACTCGGATGAAACTGGTATATGAGGATCCCAAAAAGTGGTCAAAGTTCAAGTATATTATGATAATATGTTAATCATGCCAGGATGTGGTCGAAATCCACTCTAAAGTGGTGGAAAGTGACTTAAATTGGTTAGTTTGGCCAAACTAGAACCGAAATTGACTCGGGTGAAACTGTTATTGGAGGACCCCAGAAAATGGTCATAGTTGATGTAAATTCTGATAATATGTTAATCATGCCAGGAAGTGGTCGAAATCCACTCTAATTTGGTGGAAATTGACTTAAATTGGTGACTTTGGCCAAACTATAGCCGAAATTGACTCGGATGAAACTTTTATTGGAGGACCCCCAAAAATAGTCATAGTTGATGTATTTTCTGATAATATGTTAATCATGCCAAGAAGTGGTCGAAATCCACTCTAATGTGGTGGAAGTTGACTTAAATTGGTTTGTTTGATCAAACTAAAACCGAAATTGACTCGGATGAAACTGGTATATGAGTATCCCAAAAAGTGGTCAAAGTTCATGTATATTATGGTAATATGTTAATCATGCCAGGATGTGGTCGAAATCCACTCTAATGTGGTGGAAATTGACTTAAACTGGTTTATTTGGCCAAACTAAAACCGAAATTGACTCGGATGCAACTGGTATATAAGGATCCCAAAAAGTGGTCAAAGTTCATGTATATCATGATAATATGTTAATCATGCCGGGATGTGGTCGAAATCCAATCTAAAGTGGTGGAAAGTGACTTAAATTGGTTACTTTGGTTAAACTAGAGCCGAAATTGACTCGGATAAAACTGTTATTGGAGGATCCCAAAAAATGGTCATAGTTGATGTATTCTTTGATAATATGTTAATCATGCCAAGAAGTGGTCGAAATCCACTCTAATGTGGTGGAAATTGACTTAAATTGGTTTGTTTGGCTAAACTAAAACCGAAATTAAATCGGATGAAACTGGTATACGAGGATCCCAAAAAGTGGTCAAAGTTCAAGTATATTATGATAATATGTGAATCATGCCAGGATGTGGTCGAAATCCACTCTAAAGTGGTGGAAAGTGACTTAAATTGGTTAGTTTGGCCAAACTAGAATCGAAATTGACTCGGGTGAAACTGTTATTGGAGGAGCCCAAAAAATAGTCATAGTTGATGTAAATTCTGATAATATGTTAATCATGCCAGGAAGTGGTCGAAATCCACTTTAATTTGGTGGAAATTGACTTAAATTGGTTTGTTTGGCCAAACTAAAACCGAAATTGACTCGGATGAAACTGGTATATGAGTATCCCAAAAAGTGGTCAAAGTTCATGTATATTATGATAATATGTTAATCATGCCAGGATGTGGTCGAAATCCACTCTAATGTGGTGGAAATTGACTTA
Source organism: Heracleum sosnowskyi (assembly GCA_030848705.1). Taxonomy (NCBI): domain Eukaryota; kingdom Viridiplantae; phylum Streptophyta; class Magnoliopsida; order Apiales; family Apiaceae; genus Heracleum; species Heracleum sosnowskyi. Next base: position 53,385,140 of record CM061236.1, read on the forward strand.
AACTGGTTTTTTTGGCCAAACTAAAACCGAAATTGACTCGGATGAAACTGGTATATAAGGATCCCAAAAAGTGGTCAAAGTTCATGTATATTATGATAATATGTTAATCATGCCAGGATGTGGTCGAAATCCAATCTAAAGTGGTGGAAAGTGACTTAAATTGGTTACTTTGGTTAAACTAGAGCCGAAATTGACTCGGATAAAACTGTTATTGGAGGACCCCAAAAAATGGTCATAGTTGATGTATTCTATGATAATATGTTAATCATGCCAAGAAGTGGTCGAAATCCACTCTAATGTGCTGGAAATTGACTTAAATTGGATTGTTTGGCTAAACTAAAACCGAAATTGACTCGGATGAAACTGGTATATGAGGATCCCAAAAAGTGGTCAAAGTTCAAGCATATTCTGATAATATGTTAATCATGCCAGGATGTGGTCGAAATCCACTCTAAAGTGGTGGAAAGTGACTTAAATTGGTTACTTTGGCCAAACTAGAGCCGAAATTGACTCAGATGAAACTGTTATTGGAGGACCCCAAAAAATGGTCATAGTTGATGTATTTTATGATAATATGTTAATCATGACAAGAAGTGGTCGAAATCCACTCTAATGTGGTGGAAATTGACTTAAATTGGTTTGTTTGGCTAAACTAAAACCGAAATTGACTCTGATGAAACTGGTATATGAGGATCCCGAAAAGTGGTCAAAGTTCATGTCTATTATGATAATATGTTAATCATGCCAGGATGTGGTCGAAATCCACTCTAATGTGGTGGAAAGTGACTTAAATTGGTGAGTTGGCCAAACTAGAGCCGAAATTGACTTGGATGGAACTGGTATCAGAGGACCCCAAAAAGTGGTCAAAGTTGATGTAAATTATGATAATATGATAATCATGCCAGGATGTGCTCGAATTCCACTCTAATGTGGTGGAAAGTTACTTAAATTGGTTATGTTAGCCAAACTAGAGCCACGATTGACTAGGATGAAACTGGTATCAGAGGACCCCAAAATGTGGTCAAAGTTGATGTAAATTATGATAATATATTAATCATGCCAGGATGTGGTCGAAATCCACTCTAATGTGGTGGAAAGTGACTTAAATTGGTGACTTTGGCCAAACTAGAGCCGAAATTGACTCGGATGAAACTTTTATTGGAGGACCCCCAAAAATAGTCATAGTTGATGTATTTTCTGATAATATGTTAATCATGCCAAGAAGTGGTCGAAATCCACTCTAATGTGGTGGAAGTTGACTTAAATTGGTTTGTTTGGCTAAACTAAAACCGAAATTGACTCGGATGAAACTGGTATATGAGGATCCCAAAAAGTGGTCAAAGTTCAAGTATATTATGATAATATGTTAATCATGCCAGGATGTGGTCGAAATCCACTCTAAAGTGGTGGAAAGTGACTTAAATTGGTTAGTTTGGCCAAACTAGAACCGAAATTGACTCGGGTGAAACTGTTATTGGAGGACCCCAGAAAATGGTCATAGTTGATGTAAATTCTGATAATATGTTAATCATGCCAGGAAGTGGTCGAAATCCACTCTAATTTGGTGGAAATTGACTTAAATTGGTGACTTTGGCCAAACTATAGCCGAAATTGACTCGGATGAAACTTTTATTGGAGGACCCCCAAAAATAGTCATAGTTGATGTATTTTCTGATAATATGTTAATCATGCCAAGAAGTGGTCGAAATCCACTCTAATGTGGTGGAAGTTGACTTAAATTGGTTTGTTTGGTCAAACTAAAACCGAAATTCACTCGGATGAAACTGGTATATGAGTATCCCAAAAAGTGGTCAAAGTTCATGTATATTATGGTAATATGTTAATCATGCCAGGATGTGGTCGAAATCCACTCTAATGTGGTGGAAATTGACTTAAACTGGTTTATTTGGCCAAACTAAAACCGAAATTGACTCGGATGCAACTGGTATATAAGGATCCCAGAAAGTGGTCAAAGTTCATGTATATCATGATAATATGTTAATCATGCCGGGATGTGGTCGAAATCCAATCTAAAGTGGTGGAAAGTGACTTAAATTGGTTACTTTGGTTAAACTAGAGCCGAAATTGACTCGGATAAAACTGTTATTGGAGGATCCCAAAAAATGGTCATAGTTGATGTATTCTTTGATAATATGTTAATCATGCCAAGAAGTGGTCGAAATCCACTCTAATGTGGTGGAAATTGACTTAAATTGGTTTGTTTGGCTAAACTAAAACCGAAATTAAATCGGATGAAACTGGTATACGAGGATCCCAAAAAGTGGTCAAAGTTCAAGTATATTATGATAATATGTGAATCATGCCAGGATGTGGTCGAAATCCACTCTAAAGTGGTGGAAAGTGACTTAAATTGGTTAGTTTGGCCAAACTAGAATCGAAATTGACTCGGGTGAAACTGTTATTGGAGGAGCCCAAAAAATAGTCATAGTTGATGTAAATTCTGATAATATGTTAATCATGCCAGGAAGTGGTCGAAATCCACTTTAATTTGGTGGAAATTGACTTAAATTGGTTTGTTTGGCCAAACTAAAACCGAAATTGACTCGGATGAAACTGGTATATGAGTATCCCAAAAAGTGGTCAAAGTTCATGTATATTATGATAATATGTTAATCATGCCAGGATGTGGTCGAAATCCACTCTAATGTGGTGGAAATTGACTTAAACTGGTTTTTTTGGCCAAACTAAAACCGAAATTGACTCGGATGAAACTGGTATATAAGGATCCCAAAAAGTGGTCAAAGTTCATGTATATTATGATAATATGTTAATCATGCCAGGATGTGGTCGAAATCCAATCTAAAGTGGTGGAAAGTGACTTAAATTGGTTACTTTGGTTAAACTAGAGCCGAAATTGACTCGGATAAAACTGTTATTGGAGGACCCCAAAAAATGGTCATAGTTGATGTATTCTATGATAATATGTTAATCATGCCAAGAAGTGGTCGAAATCCACTCTAATGTGCTGGAAATTGACTTAAATTGGATTGTTTGGCTAAACTAAAACCGAAATTGACTCGGATGAAACTGGTATATGAGGATCCCAAAAAGTGGTCAAAGTTCAAGCATATTCTGATAATATGTTAATCATGCCAGGATGTGGTCGAAATCCACTCTAAAGTGGTGGAAAGTGACTTAAATTGGTTACTTTGGCCAAACTAGAGCCGAAATTGACTCAGATGAAACTGTTATTGGAGGACCCCAAAAAATGGTCATAGTTGATGTATTTTATGATAATATGTTAATCATGACAAGAAGTGGTCGAAATCCACTCTAATGTGGTGGAAATTGACTTAAATTGGTTTGTTTGGCTAAACTAAAACCGAAATTGACTCTGATGAAACTGGTATATGAGGATCCCGAAAAGTGGTCAAAGTTCATGTCTATTATGATAATATGTTAATCATGCCAGGATGTGCTCGAATTCCACTCTAATGTGGTGGAAAGTTACTTAAATTGGTTAGTTTAGCCAAACTAGAGCCATAATTGACTAGGATGAAACTGGTATCAGAGGACCCCAAAATGTGGTCAAAGTTGATGTAAATTATGATAATATATTAATCATGCCAGGATGTGGTCGAAATCCACTCTAATGTGGTGGAAAGTGACTTAAATTGGTGACTTTGGCCAAACTAGAGCCGAAATTGACTCGGATGAAACTTTTATTGGAGGACCCCCAAAAATAGTCATAGTTGATGTATTTTATGATAATATGTTAATCATGCCAAGAAGTGGTCGAAATCCACTCTAATGTGGTGGAAGTTGACTTAAATTGGTTTGTTTGGCTAAACTAAAACCGAAATTGACTCGGATGAAACTGGTATATGAGGATCCCAAAAAGTGGTCAAAGTTCAAGTATATTATGATAATATGTTAATCATGCCAGGATGTGGTCGAAATCCACTCTAAAGTGGTGGAAAGTGACTTAAATTAGTTAGTTTGGCCAAACTAGAACCGAAATTGACTCGGGTGAAACTGTTATTGGAGGACCCCAGAAAATGGTCATAGTTGATGTAAATTCTGATAATATGTTAATCATGCCAGGAAGTGGTCGAAATCCACTCTAATTTGGTGGAAATTGACTTAAATTGGTGACTTTGGCCAAACTAGAGCCGAAATTGACTCGGATGAAACTTTTATTGGAGGACCCCCAAAAATAGTCATAGTTGATGTATTTTCTGATAATATGTTAATCATGCCAATAAGTGGTCGAAATCCACTCTAATGTGGTGGAAGTTGACTTAAATTGGTTTGTTTGGTCAAACTAAAACCGAAATTGACTCGGATGAAACTGGTATATGAGTATCCCAAAAAGTGGTCAAAGTTCATGTATATTATGGTAATATGTTAATCATGCCAGGATGTGGTCGAAATCCACTCTAATGTGGTGGAAATTGACTTAAACTGGTTTATTTGGCCAAACTAAAACCGAAATTGACTCGGATGCAACTGGTATATAAGGATCCCAAAAAGTGGTCAAAGTTCATGTATATCATGATAATATGTTAATCATGCCGGGATGTGGTCGAAATTCAATCTAAAGTGGTGGAAAGTGACTTAAATTGGTTACTTTGGTTAAACTAGAGCCGAAATTGACTCGGATAAAACTGTTATTGGAGGACCCCAAAAAATGGTCATAGTTGATGTATTCTATGATAATATGTTAATCATGCCAAGAAGTGGTCGAAATCCACTCTAATGTACTGGAAATTGACTTAAATTGGTTTGTTTGGCTAAACTAAAACCGAAATTGACTCGGATGAAACTGGTATATGAAGATCCCAAAAAGTGGTCAAAGTTCAAGCATATTCTGATAATATGTTAATCATGCCAGGATGTGGTCGAAATCCACTCTAAAGTGGTGGAAAGTTACTTAAATTGGTTACTTTGGCCAAACTAGAGCCGAAATTGACTCAGATGAAACTGTTATTGGAGGACCCCAAAAAATGGTCATAGTTGATGTATTTTATGATAATATGTTAATCATGACAAGAAGTGGTCGAAATCCACTCTAATGTGGTGGAAATTGACTTAAATTGGTTTGTTTGGCTAAACTAAAACCGAAATTGACTCTGATGAAACTGGTATATGAGGATCCCAAAAAGTGGTCAAAGTTCATGTATATTATGATAATATGTTAATCATGCCAGGATGTGGTCGAAATCCACTCTAATGTGGTGGAAAGTGACTTAAATTGGTGAGTTGGCCAAACTAGAGCCGAAATTGACTCGAATGGAACTGGTATCAGAGGACCCCAAAAAGTGGTCAAAGTTGATCTAAATTATGATAATATGATAATCATGCCAGGATGTGCTCGAATTCCACTCTAATGTGGTGGAAAGTTACTTAAATTGGTTAGGTTAGCCAAACTAGAGCCATAATTGACTTGGACGAAACTGGTATCAGAGGACCCCAAAATGTGGTCAAAGTTGATGTAAATTATGATAATATATTAATCATGCCAGGATGTGGTCGAAATCCACTCTAATGTGGTGGAAAGTGACTTAAATTGGTGACTTTGGCCAAACTAGAGCCGAAATTGACTCGGATGAAACTTTTATTGGAGGACCCCCAAAAATAGTCATAGTTGATGTATTTTCTGATAATATGTTAATCATGCCAAGAAGTGGTCGAAATCCACTCTAATGTGGTGGAAGTTGACTTAAATTGGTTTGTTTGGCCAAACTAAAACCGAAATTGACTCGGATGAAACTGGTATATTAGTATCCCAAAAATTGGTCAAAGTTCATGTATATTATGATAATATGTTAATCATGCCAGGATGTGGTCGAAATCCACTCTAATGTGGTGGAAATTGAATTAAACTGGTTTATTTGGCCAAACTAAAACCGAAATTGACTCGGATGAAACTGGTATATAAGGATCCCAAAAAGTGGTCAAAGTTCATGTATATCATGATAATATGTTAATCATGCCGGGATGTGGTCGAAATCCAATCTAAAGTGGTGGAAAGTGACTTAAATTGGTTACTTTGGTTAAACTAGAGCCGAAATTGACTCGGATAAAACTTTTATTGGAGGACCCCAAAAAATGGTCATAGTTGATGTATTCTATGATAATGTGTTAATCATGCCAAGAAGTGGTCGAAATCCACTCTAATGTGGTGGAAATTGACTTAAATTGGTTTGTTTGGCTAAACTAAAACCGAAATTGACTCGGATGAAACTGGTATATGAAGATCCCAAAAAGTGGTCAAAGTTCAAGCATATTCTGATAATATGTTAATCATGCCAGGATGTGGTCGAAATCCACTCTAAAGTGGTGGAAAGTGACTTAAATTGGTTACTTTGGCCAAACTAGAGCCGAAATTGACTCAGATGAAACTGTTATTGGAGGACCCCAAAAAATGGTCATAGTTGATGTATTTTATGATAATATGTTAATCATGACAAGAAGTGGTCGAAATCCACTCTAATGTGGTGGAAATTGACTTAAATTGGTTTGTTTGGCTAAACTAAAACCGAAATTGACTCTGATGAAACTGGTATATGAGGATCCCAAAAAGTGGTCAAAGTTCATGTATATTATGATAATATGTTAATCATGCCAGGATGTGGTCGAAATCCACTCTAATGTGGTGGAAAGTGACTTAAATTGGTGAGTTGGCCAAACTAGAGCCGAAATTGACTCGGATGGAACTGGTATCAGAGGACCCCAAAAAGTGGTCAAAGTTGATCTAAATTATGATAATATGATAATCATGCCAGGATGTGCTCGAATTCCACTCTAATGTGGTGGAAAGTTACTTAAATTGGTTAGGTTAGCCAAACTAGAGCCATAATTGACTAGGATGAAACTGGTATCAGAGGACCCCAAAATGTGGTCAAAGTTGATGTAAATTATGATAATATATTAATCATGCCAGGATGTGGTCGAAATCCACTTTAATGTGGTGGAAAGTGACTTAAATTGGTGACTTTGGCCAAACTAGAGCCGAAATTGACTCGGATGAAACTTTTATGGGAGGACCCCCAAAAATAGTCATAGTTGATGTATTTTCTGATAATATGTTAATCATGCCAAGAAGTGGTCGAAATCCACTCTAATGTGGTGGAAGTTGACTTAAATTGGTTTGTTTGGCCAAACTAAAACCGAAATTGACTCGGATGAAACTGGTATATTAGTATCCCAAAAAGTGGTCAAAGTTCATGTATATTATGATAATATGTTAATCATGCCAGGATGTGGTCGAAATCCACTCTAATGTGGTGGAAATTGAATTAAACTGGTTTAGTTGGCCAAACTAAAACCGAAATTGACTCGGATGAAACTGGTATATAAGGATCCCAAAAAGTGGTCAAAGTTCATGTATATTATGATAATATGTTAATCATGCCAGGATGTGGTCGAAATCCAATCTAAAGTGGTGGAAAGTGACTTAAATTGGTTACTTTGGCTAAACTAGAGCCGAAATTGACTCGGATGAAACTGTTATTGGAGGACCCCAAAAAATGGTCATAGTTGATGTATTCTATGATAATATGTTAATCATGATAAGAAGTGGTCGAAATCCACTCTAATGTGGTGGAAATTGACTTAATTTGGTTTGTTTGGCCAAACTAAAACCGAAATTGACTCGGATGAAACTGGTAAATGAGGATCCCAAAAAGTGGTCAAAGTTCATGTATATTATGATATTATGTTAATCATGCCAGGATGTGGTCGAAATCCACTCTAATGTGGTGGAAAGTGACTTAAATCGGTGAGTTGGCCAAACTAGAGCCGAAATTGACTCGGATGGAACTGGTATCAGAGGTCCCCAAAAAGTGGTCAAAGTTGATGTAAATTATGATAATATGATAATCATTCCAGGATGTGCTCGAATTCGACTCTAATGTGGTGGAAAGTTACTTAAATTAGTTAGGTTAGCCAAACTAGAGCCATAATTGACTTGGATGAAACTGGTATCAGAGGACCCCAAAATGTGGTCAAAGTTGATGTAAATTATGATAATATATTAATCATGCCAGGATGTGGTCGAAATCCACTCTAATGTGGTGGAAAGTGACTTAAATTGGTGACTTTGGCCAAACTAGAGCCGAAATTGACTCGGATGAAACTTTTATTGGAGGACCCACAAAAATAGTCATAGTTGATGTATTTTCTGATAATATGTTAATCATGCCAAGAAGTGGTCGAAATCCACTCTAATGTGGTGGAAGTTGACTTAAATTGGTTTGTTTGGCCAAACTAAAACCGAAATTGACTCGGATGAAACTGGTATATTAGTATCCCAAAAAGTGGTCAAAGTTCATGTATATTATGATAATATGTTAATCATGCCAGGATGTGGTCGAAATCCACTCTAATGTGGTGGAAATTGAATTAAACTGGTTTATTTGGCCAAACTAAAACCGAAATTGACTCGGATGAAACTGGTATATAAGGATCCCAAAAAGTGGTCAAAGTTCATGTATATTATGATAATATGTTAATCATGCCAGGATGTGGTCGAAATCCAATCTAAAGTGGTGGAAAGTGACTTAAATTGGTTACTTTGGCTAAACTAGAGCCGAAATTGACTCGGATGAAACTGTTATTGGAGGACCCCAAAAAATGGTCATAGTTGATGTATTCTATGATAATATGTTAATCATGATAAGAAGTGGTCGAAATCCACTCTAATGTGGTGGAAATTGACTTAATTTGGTTTGTTTGGCCAAACTAAAACCGAAATTGACTCGGATGAAACTGGTATATGAGGATCCCAAAAAGTGGTCAAAGTTCATGTATATTATGATATTATGTTCATCATGCCAGGATGTGGTCGAAATCCACTCTAATGTGGTGGAAAGTGACTTAAATCGGTGAGTTGGCCAAACTAGAGCCGAAATTGACTCGGATGGAACTGGTATCAGAGGACCCCAAAAAGTGGTCAAAGTTGATGTAAATTATGATAATATGATAATCATGCCAGGATGTGCTCGAATTCCACTCTAATGTGGTGGAAAGTTACTTAAATTAGTTAGGTTAGCCAAACTAGAGCCATAATTGACTTGGATGAAACTGGTATCAGAGGACCCCAAAATGTGGTCAAAGTTGATGTAAATTATGATAATATATTAATCATGCCAGGATGTGGTCGAAATCCACTTTAATGTGGTGGAAAGTGACTTAAATTGGTGACTTTCGCCAAACTAGAGCCGAAATTGACTCGGATGAAACTTTTATTGGAGGACCCCCAAAAATAGTCATAGTTGATGTATTTTCTGATAATATGTTAATCATGCCAAGAAGTGGTCGAAATCCACTCTAATGTGGTGGAAGTTGACTTAAATTGGTTTGTTTGGCTAAACTAAAACCGAAATTGACTCGGATGAAACTGGTATATGAGGATCCCAAAAAGTGGTCAAAGTTCAAGTATATTATGATAATATGTTAATCATGCCAGGATGTGGTCGAAATCCACTCTAAAGTGGTGGAAAGTGACTTAAATTGGTTAGTTTGGCCAAACTAGAACCGAAATTGACTCGGGTGAAACTGTTATTGGAGGACCCCAGAAAATGGTCATAGTTGATGTAAATTCTGATAATATGTTAATCATGCCAGGAAGTGGTCGAAATCCACTCTAATTTGGTGGAAATTGACTTAAATTGGTGACTTTGGCCAAACTAGAGCCGAAATTGACTCGGATGAAACTTTTATTGGAGGACCCCCAAAAATAGTCATAGTTGATGTATTTTCTGATAATATGTTAATCATGCCAAGAAGTGGTCGAAATCCACTCTAATGTGGTGGAAGTTGACTTAAATTGGTTTGTTTGGCCAAACTAAAACCGAAATTGACTCGGATGAAACTGGTATATTAGTATCCCAAAAAGTGGTCAAAGTTCATGTATATTATGATAATATGTTAATCATGCCAGGATGTGGTCGAAATCCACTCTAATGTGGTGGAAATTGAATTAAACTGGTTTATTTGGCCAAACTAAAACCGAAATTGACTCGGATGAAACTGGTATATAAGGATCCCAAAAAGTGGTTAAAGTTCATGTATATCATGATAATATGTTAATCATGCCGGGATGTGGTCGAAATCCAATCTAAAGTGGTGGAAAGTGACTTAAATTGGTTACTTTGGTTAAACTAGAGCCGAAATTGACTCGGATAAAACTGTTATTGGAGGACCCCAAAAAATGGTCATAGTTGATGTATTCTATGATAATATGTTAATCATGCCAAGAAGTGGTCGAAATCCACTCTAATGTGGTGGAAATTGACCTAAATTGGTTTGTTTGGCTAAACTAAAACCGAAATTGACTCGGATGAAACTGGTATATGAAGATCCCAAAAAGTGGTCAAAGTTCAAGCATATTCTGATAATATGTTAATCATGCCAGGATGTGGTCGAAATCCACTCTAAAGTGGTGGAAAGTGACTTAAATTGGTTACTTTGGCCAAACTAGAGCCGAAATTGACTCAGATGAAACTGTTATTGGAGGACCCCAAAAAATGGTCATAGTTGATGTATTTTATGATAATATGTTAATCATGACAAGAAGTGGTTGAAATCCACTCTAATGTGGTGGAAATTGACTTAAATTGGTTTGTTTGGCTAAACTAAAACCGAAATTGACTCTGATGAAACTGGTATATGAGGATCCCAAAAAGTGGTCAAAGTTCATGTATATTATGATAATATGTTAATCATGCCAGGATGTGGTCGAAATCCACTCTAATGTGGTGGAAAGTGACTTAAATTGGTGAGTTGGCCAAACTAGAGCCGAAATTGACTCGGATGGAACTGGTATCAGAGGACCCCAAAAAGTGGTCAAAGTTGATCTAAATTATGATAATATGATAATCATGCCAGGATGTGCTCGAATTCCACTCTAATGTGGTGGAAAGTTACTTAAATTGGTTAGGTTAGCCAAACTAGAGCCATAATTGACTAGGATGAAACTGGTATCAGAGGACCCCAAAATGTGGTCAAAGTTGATGTAAATTATGATAATATATTAATCATGCCAGGATGTGGTCGAAATCCACTTTAATGTGGTGGAAAGTGACTTAAATTGGTGACTTTGGCCAAACTAGAGCCGAAATTGACTCGGATGAAACTTTTATTGGAGGACCCCCAAAAATAGTCATAGTTGATGTATTTTCTGATAATATGTTAATCATGCCAAGAAGTGGTCGAAATCCACTCTAATGTGGTGGAAGTTGACTTAAATTGGTTTGTTTGGCCAAACTAAAACCGAAATTGACTCGGATGAAACTGGTATATTAGTATCCCAAAAAGTGGTCAAAGTTCATGTATATTATGATAATATGTTAATCATGCCAGGATGTGGTCGAAATCCACTCTAATGTGGTGGAAATTGAATTAAACTGGTTTATTTGGCCAAACTAAAACCGAAATTGACTCGGATGAAACTGGTATATAAGGATCCCAAAAAGTGGTCAAAGTTCATGTATATTATGATAATATGTTAATCATGCCAGGATGTGGTCGAAATCCAATCTAAAGTGGTGGAAAGTGACTTAAATTGGTTACTTTGGCTAAACTAGAGCCGAAATTGACTCGGATGAAACTGTTATTGGAGGACCCCAAAAAATGGTCATAGTTGATGTATTCTATGATAATATGTTAATCATGATAAGAAGTGGTCGAAATCCACTCTAATGTGGTGGAAATTGACTTAATTTGGTTTGTTTGGCCAAACTAAAACCGAAATTGACTCGGATGAAACTGGTATCAGAGGACCCCAAAAAGTGGTCAAAGTTGATGTAAATTATGATAATATGATAATCATGCCAGGATGTGCTCGAATTCCACTCTAATGTGGTGGAAAGTTACTTAAATTAGTTAGGTTAGCCAAACTAGAGCCATAATTGACTTGGATGAAATTGGTATCAGAGGACCCCAAAATGTGGTCAAAGTTGATGTAAATTATGATAATATATTAATCATGCCAGGATGTGGTCGAAATCCACTCTAATGTGGTGGAAAGTGACTTAAATTGGTGACTTTCGCCAAACTAGAGCCGAAATTGACTCGGATGAAACTTTTATTGGAGGACCCCCAAAAATAGTCATAGTTGATGTATTTTCTGATAATATGTTAATCATGCCAAGAAGTGGTCGAAATCCACTCTAATGTGGTGGAAGTTGACTTAAATTGGTTTGTTTGGCCAAACTAAAACCGAAATTGACTCTGATGAAACTGGTATATGAGGATCCCAAAAAGTGGTCAAAGTTCATGTATATTATGGTAATATGTTAATCATGCCAGGATGTGGTCGAAATCCACTCTAATGTGGTGGAAATTGAATTAAACTGGTTTATTTGGCCAAACTAAAACCGAAATTGACTCGGATGAAACTGGTATATAAGGATCCCAAAAAGTGGTCAAAGTTCATGTATATTATGATAATATGTTAATCATGCCAGGATGTGGTCGAAATCCAATCTAAAGTGGTGGAAAGTGACTTAAATTGGTTACTTTGGCTAAACTAGAGCCGAAATTGACTCGGATGAAACTGTTATTGGAGGACCCCAAAAAATGGTCATAGTTGATGTATTCTATGATAATATGTTAATCATGATAAGAAGTGGTCGAAATCCACTCTAATGTGGTGGAAATTGACTTAATTTGGTTTGTTTGGCCAAACTAAAACCGAAATTGACTCGGATGAAACTGGTATATGAGGATCCCAAAAAGTGGTCAAAGTTCATGTATATTATGATATTATGTTAATCATGCCAGGATGTGGTCGAAATCCACTCTAATGTGGTGGAAAGTGACTTAAATCGGTGAGTTGGCCAAACTAGAGCCGAAATTGACTCGGATGGAACTGGTATCAGAGGACCCCAAAAAGTGGTCAAAGTTGATGTAAATTATGATAATATGATAATCATTCCAGGATGTGCTCGAATTCCACTCTAATGTGGTGGAAAGTTACTTAAATTAGTTAGGTTAGCCAAACTAGAGCCATAATTGACTTGGATGAAACTGGTATCAGAGGACCCCAAAATGTGGTCAAAGTTGATGTAAATTATGATAATATATTAATCATGCCAGGATGTGGTCGAAATCCACTCTAATGTGGTGGAAAGTGACTTAAATTGGTGACTTTGGCCAAACTAGAGCCGAAATTGACTCGGATGAAACTTTTATTGGAGGACCCACAAAAATAGTCATAGTTGATGTATTTTCTGATAATATGTTAATCATGCCAAGAAGTGGTCGAAATCCACTCTAATGTGGTGGAAGTTGACTTAAATTGGTTTGTTTGGCCAAACTAAAACCGAAATTGACTCGGATGAAACTGGTATATAAGGATCCCAAAAAGTGGTCAAAGTTCATGTATATTATGATAATATGTTAATCATGCCAGGATGTGGTCGAAATCCAATCTAAAGTGGTGGAAAGTGACTTAAATTGGTTACTTTGGCTAAACTAGAGCCGAAATTGACTCGGATGAAACTGTTATTGGAGGACCCCAAAAAATGGTCATAGTTGATGTATTCTATGATAATATGTTAATCATGATAAGAAGTGGTCGAAATCCACTCTAATGTGGTGGAAATTGACTTAATTTGGTTTGTTTGGCCAAACTAAAACCGAAATTGACTCGGATGAAACTGGTATCAGAGGACCCCAAAAAGTGGTCAAAGTTGATGTAAATTATGATAATATGATAATCATGCCAGGATGTGCTCGAATTCCACTCTAATGTGGTGGAAAGTTACTTAAATTAGTTAGGTTAGCCAAACTAGAGCCATAATTGACTTGGATGAAATTGGTATCAGAGGACCCCAAAATGTGGTCAAAGTTGATGTAAATTATGATAATATATTAATCATGCCAGGATGTGGTCGAAATCCACTCTAATGTGGTGGAAAGTGACTTAAATTGGTGACTTTCGCCAAACTAGAGCCGAAATTGACTCGGATGAAACTTTTATTGGAGGACCCCCAAAAATAGTCATAGTTGATGTATTTTCTGATAATATGTTAATCATGCCAAGAAGTGGTCGAAATCCACTCTAATGTGGTGGAAGTTGACTTAAATTGGTTTGTTTGGCCAAACTAAAACCGAAATTGACTCTGATGAAACTGGTATATGAGGATCCCAAAAAGTGGTCAAAGTTCATGTATATTATGGTAATATGTTAATCATGCCAGGATGTGGTCGAAATCCACTCTAATGTGGTGGAAATTGAATTAAACTGGTTTATTTGGCCAAACTAAAACCGAAATTGACTCGGATGAAACTGGTATATAAGGATCCCAAAAAGTGGTCAAAGTTCATGTATATTATGATAATATGTTAATCATGCCAGGATGTGGTCGAAATCCAATCTAAAGTGGTGGAAAGTGACTTAAATTGGTTACTTTGGCTAAACTAGAGCCGAAATTGACTCGGATGAAACTGTTATTGGAGGACCCCAAAAAATGGTCATAGTTGATGTATTCTATGATAATATGTTAATCATGATAAGAAGTGGTCGAAATCCACTCTAATGTGGTGGAAATTGACTTAATTTGGTTTGTTTGGCCAAACTAAAACCGAAATTGACTCGGATGAAACTGGTATATGAGGATCCCAAAAAGTGGTCAAAGTTCATGTATATTATGATATTATGTTAATCATGCCAGGATGTGGTCGAAATCCACTCTAATGTGGTGGAAAGTGACTTAAATCGGTGAGTTGGCCAAACTAGAGCCGAAATTGACTCGGATGGAACTGGTATCAGAGGACCCCAAAAAGTGGTCAAAGTTGATGTAAATTATGATAATATGATAATCATTCCAGGATGTGCTCGAATTCCACTCTAATGTGGTGGAAAGTTACTTAAATTAGTTAGGTTAGCCAAACTAGAGCCATAATTGACTTGGATGAAACTGGTATCAGAGGACCCCAAAATGTGGTCAAAGTTGATGTAAATTATGATAATATATTAATCATGCCAGGATGTGGTCGAAATCCACTCTAATGTGGTGGAAAGTGACTTAAATTGGTGACTTTGGCCAAACTAGAGCCGAAATTGACTCGGATGAAACTTTTATTGGAGGACCCACAAAAATAGTCATAGTTGATGTATTTTCTGATAATATGTTAATCATGCCAAGAAGTGGTCGAAATCCACTCTAATGTGGTGGAAGTTGACTTAAATTGGTTTGTTTGGCCAAACTAAAACCGAAATTGACTCGGATGAAACTGGTATATTAGTATCCCAAAAAGTGGTCAAAGTTCATGTATATTATGATAATATGTTAATCATGCCAGGATGTGGTCGAAATCCACTCTAATGTGGTGGAAATTGAATTAAACTGGTTTATTTGGCCAAACTAAAACCGAAATTGACTCGGATGAAACTGGTATATAAGGATCCCAAAAAGTGGTCAAAGTTCATGTATATTATGATAATATGTTAATCATGCCAGGATGTGGTCGAAATCCAATCTAAAGTGGTGGAAAGTGACTTAAATTGGTTACTTTGGCTAAACTAGAGCCGAAATTGACTCGGATGAAACTGTTATTGGAGGACCCCAAAAAATGGTCATAGTTGATGTATTCTATGATAATATGTTAATCATGATAAGAAGTGGTCGAAATCCACTCTAATGTGGTGGAAATTGACTTAATTTGGTTTGTTTGGCCAAACTAAAACCGAAATTGACTCGGATGAAACTGGTATATGAGGATCCCAAAAAGTGGTCAAAGTTCATGTATATTATGATATTATGTTAATCATGCCAGGATGTGGTCGAAATCCACTCTAATGTGGTGGAAAGTGACTTAAATCGGTGAGTTGGCCAAACTAGAGCCGAAATTGACTCGGATGGAACTGGTATCAGAGGACCCCAAAAAGTGGTCAAAGTTGATGTAAATTATGATAATATGATAATCATGCCAGGATGTGCTCGAATTCCACTCTAATGTGGTGGAAAGTTACTTAAATTAGTTAGGTTAGCCAAACTAGAGCCATAATTGACTTGGATGAAACTGGTATCAGAGGACCCCAAAATGTGGTCAAAGTTGATGTAAATTATGATAATATATTAATCATGCCAGGATGTGGTCGAAATCCACTTTAATGTGGTGGAAAGTGACTTAAATTGGTGACTTTCGCCAAACTAGAGCCGAAATTGACTCGGATGAAACTTTTATTGGAGGACCCCCAAAAATAGTCATAGTTGATGTATTTTCTGATAATATGTTAATCATGCCAAGAAGTGGTCGAAATCCACTCTAATTTGGTGGAAATTGACTTAAATTGGTGACTTTGGCCAAACTAGAGCCGAAATTGACTCGGATGAAACTTTTATTGGAGGACCCCCAAAAATAGTCATAGTTGATGTATTTTCTGATAATATGTTAATCATGCCAAGAAGTGGTCGAAATCCACTCTAATGTGGTGGAAGTTGACTTAAATTGGTTTGTTTGGCCAAACTAAAACCGAAATTGACTCGGACGAAACTGGTATATTAGTATCCCAAAAAGTGGTCAAAGTTCATGTATATTATGATAATATGTTAATCATGCCAGGATGTGGTCGAAATCCACTCTAATGTGGTGGAAATTGAATTAAACTGGTTTATTTGGCCAAACTAAAACCGAAATTGACTCGGATGAAACTGGTATATAAGGATCCCAAAAAGTGGTTAAAGTTCATGTATATCATGATAATATGTTAATCATGCCGGGATGTGGTCGAAATCCAATCTAAAGTGGTGGAAAGTGACTTAAATTGGTTACTTTGGTTAAACTAGAGCCGAAATTGACTCGGATAAAACTGTTATTGGAGGACCCCAAAAAATGGTCATAGTTGATGTATTCTATGATAATATGTTAATCATGCCAAGAAGTGGTCGAAATCCACTCTAATGTGGTGGAAATTGACCTAAATTGGTTTGTTTGGCTAAACTAAAACCGAAATTGACTCGGATGAAACTGGTATATGAAGATCCCAAAAAGTGGTCAAAGTTCAAGCATATTCTGATAATATGTTAATCATGCCAGGATGTGGTCGAAATCCACTCTAAAGTGGTGGAAAGTGACTTAAATTGGTTACTTTGGCCAAACTAGAGCCGAAATTGACTCAGATGAAACTGTTATTGGAGGACCCCAAAAAATGGTCATAGTTGATGTATTTTATGATAATATGTTAATCATGACAAGAAGTGGTTGAAATCCACTCTAATGTGGTGGAAATTGACTTAAATTGGTTTGTTTGGCTAAACTAAAACCGAAATTGACTCTGATGAAACTGGTATATGAGGATCCCAAAAAGTGGTCAAAGTTCATGTATATTATGATAATATGTTAATCATGCCAGGATGTGGTCGAAATCCACTCTAATGTGGTGGAAAGTGACTTAAATTGGTGAGTTGGCCAAACTAGAGCCGAAATTGACTCGGATGGAACTGGTATCAGAGGACCCCAAAAAGTGGTCAAAGTTGATCTAAATTATGATAATATGATAATCATGCCAGGATGTGCTCGAATTCCACTCTAATGTGGTGGAAAGTTACTTAAATTGGTTAGGTTAGCCAAACTAGAGCCATAATTGACTAGGATGAAACTGGTATCAGAGGACCCCAAAATGTGGTCAAAGTTGATGTAAATTATGATAATATATTAATCATGCCAGGATGTGGTCGAAATCCACTTTAATGTGGTGGAAAGTGACTTAAATTGGTGACTTTGGCCAAACTAGAGCCGAAATTGACTCGGATGAAACTTTTATTGGAGGACCCCCAAAAATAGTCATAGTTGATGTATTTTCTGATAATATGTTAATCATGCCAAGAAGTGGTCGAAATCCACTCTAATGTGGTGGAAGTTGACTTAAATTGGTTTGTTTGGCCAAACTAAAACCGAAATTGACTCGGATGAAACTGGTATATTAGTATCCCAAAAAGTGGTCAAAGTTCATGTATATTATGATAATATGTTAATCATGCCAGGATGTGGTCGAAATCCACTCTAATGTGGTGGAAATTGAATTAAACTGGTTTATTTGGCCAAACTAAAACCGAAATTGACTCGGATGAAACTGGTATATAAGGATCCCAAAAAGTGGTCAAAGTTCATGTATATTATGATAATATGTTAATCATGCCAGGATGTGGTCGAAATCCAATCTAAAGTGGTGGAAAGTGACTTAAATTGGTTACTTTGGCTAAACTAGAGCCGAAATTGACTCGGATGAAACTGTTATTGGAGGACCCCAAAAAATGGTCATAGTTGATGTATTCTATGATAATATGTTAATCATGATAAGAAGTGGTCGAAATCCACTCTAATGTGGTGGAAATTGACTTAATTTGGTTTGTTTGGCCAAACTAAAACCGAAATTGACTCGGATGAAACTGGTATCAGAGGACCCCAAAAAGTGGTCAAAGTTGATGTAAATTATGATAATATGATAATCATGCCAGGATGTGCTCGAATTCCACTCTAATGTGGTGGAAAGTTACTTAAATTAGTTAGGTTAGCCAAACTAGAGCCATAATTGACTTGGATGAAATTGGTATCAGAGGACCCCAAAATGTGGTCAAAGTTGATGTAAATTATGATAATATATTAATCATGCCAGGATGTGGTCGAAATCCACTCTAATGTGGTGGAAAGTGACTTAAATTGGTGACTTTTGCCAAACTAGAGCCGAAATTGACTCGGATGAAACTTTTATTGGAGGACCCCCAAAAATAGTCATAGTTGATGTATTTTCTGATAATATGTTAATCATGCCAAGAAGTGGTCGAAATCCACTCTAATGTGGTGGAAGTTGACTTAAATTGGTTTGTTTGGCTAAACTAAAACCGAAATTGACTCGGATGAAACTGGTATATGAGGATCCCAAAAAGTGGTCAAAGTTCAAGTATATTATGATAATATGTTAATCATGCCAGGATGTGGTCGAAATCCACTCTAAAGTGGTGGAAAGTGACTTAAATTGGTTAGTTTGGCCAAACTAGAACCGAAATTGACTCGGGTGAAACTGTTATTGGAGGACCCCAGAAAATGGTCATAGTTGATGTAAATTCTGATAATATGTTAATCATGCCAGGAAGTGGTCGAAATCCACTCTAATTTGGTGGAAATTGACTTAAATTGGTGACTTTGGCCAAACTAGAGCCGAAATTGACTCGGATGAAACTTTTATTGGAGGACCCCCAAAAATAGTCATAGTTGATGTATTTTCTGATAATATGTTAATCATGCCAAGAAGTGGTCGAAATCCACTCTAATGTGGTGGAAGTTGACTTAAATTGGTTTGTTTGGCCAAACTAAAACCGAAATTGACTCGGATGAAACTTGTATATTAGTATCCCAAAAAGTGGTCAAAGTTCATGTATATTATGATAATATGTTAATCATGCCAGGATGTGGTCGAAATCCACTCTAATGTGGTGGAAATTGAATTAAACTGGTTTATTTGGCCAAACTAAAACCGAAATTGACTCGGATGAAACTGGTATATAAGGATCCCAAAAAGTGGTTAAAGTTCATGTATATCATGATAATATGTTAATCATGCCGGGATGTGGTCGAAATCCAATCTAAAGTGGTGGAAAGTGACTTAAATTGGTTACTTTGGTTAAACTAGAGCCGAAATTGACTCGGATAAAACTGTTATTGGAGGACCCCAAAAAATGGTCATAGTTGATGTATTCTATGATAATATGTTAATCATGCCAAGAAGTGGTCGAAATCCACTCTAATGTGGTGGAAATTGACCTAAATTGGTTTGTTTGGCTAAACTAAAACCGAAATTGACTCGGATGAAACTGGTATATGAAGATCCCAAAAAGTGGTCAAAGTTCAAGCATATTCTGATAATATGTTAATCATGCCAGGATGTGGTCCAAATCCACTCTAAAGTGGTGGAAAGTGACTTAAATTGGTTACTTTGGCCAAACTAGAGCCGAAATTGACTCAGATGAAACTGTTATTGGAGGACCCCAAAAAATGGTCATAGTTGATGTATTTTATGATAATATGTTAATCATGACAAGAAGTGGTCGAAATCCACTCTAATGTGGTGGAAATTGACTTAAATTGGTTTGTTTGGCTAAACTAAAACCGAAATTGACTCTGATGAAACTGGTATATGAGGATCCCAAAAAGTGGTCAAAGTTCATGTATATTATGATAATATGTTAATCATGCCAGGATGTGGTCGAAATCCACTCTAATGTGGTGGAAAGTGACTTAAATTGGTGAGTTGGCCAAACTAGAGCCGAAATTGACTCGGATGGAACTGGTATCAGAGGACCCCAAAAAGTGGTCAAAGTTGATCTAAATTATGATAATATGATAATCATGCCAGGATGTGCTCGAA
The DNA here is from genome assembly GCA_030848705.1 of Heracleum sosnowskyi. Taxonomy (NCBI): domain Eukaryota; kingdom Viridiplantae; phylum Streptophyta; class Magnoliopsida; order Apiales; family Apiaceae; genus Heracleum; species Heracleum sosnowskyi. Next base: position 53,405,481 of record CM061236.1, read on the forward strand.
TTCCACTCTAATGTGGTGGAAAGTTACTTAAATTGGTTAGGTTAGCCAAACTAGAGCCATAATTGACTAGGATGAAACTGGTATCAGAGGACCCCAAAATGTGGTCAAAGTTGATGTAAATTATGATAATATATTAATCATGCCAGGATGTGGTCGAAATCCACTTTAATGTGGTGGAAAGTGACTTAAATTGGTGACTTTGGCCAAACTAGAGCCGAAATTGACTCGGATGAAACTTTTATTGGAGGACCCCCAAAAATAGTCATAGTTGATGTATTTTCTGATAATATGTTAATCATGCCAAGAAGTGGTCGAAATCCACTCTAATGTGGTGGAAGTTGACTTAAATTGGTTTGTTTGGCCAAACTAAAACCGAAATTGACTCGGATGAAACTGGTATATTAGTATCCCAAAAAGTGGTCAAAGTTCATGTATATTATGATAATATGTTAATCATGCCAGGATGTGGTCGAAATCCACTCTAATGTGGTGGAAATTGAATTAAACTGGTTTATTTGGCCAAACTAAAACCGAAATTGACTCGGATGAAACTGGTATATAAGGATCCCAAAAAGTGGTCAAAGTTCATGTATATTATGATAATATGTTAATCATGCCAGGATGTGGTCGAAATCCAATCTAAAGTGGTGGAAAGTGACTTAAATTGGTTACTTTGGCTAAACTAGAGCCGAAATTGACTCGGATGAAACTGTTATTGGAGGACCCCAAAAAATGGTCATAGTTGATGTATTCTATGATAATATGTTAATCATGATAAGAAGTGGTCGAAATCCACTCTAATGTGGTGGAAATTGACTTAATTTGGTTTGTTTGGCCAAACTAAAACCGAAATTGACTCGGATGAAACTGGTATATGAGGATCCCAAAAAGTGGTCAAAGTTCATGTATATTATGATATTATGTTAATCATGCCAGGATGTGGTCGAAATCCACTCTAATGTGGTGGAAAGTGACTTAAATCGGTGAGTTGGCCAAACTAGAGCCGAAATTGACTCGGATGGAACTGGTATCAGAGGACCCCAAAAAGTGGTCAAAGTTGATGTAAATTATGATAATATGATAATCATGCCAGGATGTGCTCGAATTCGACTCTAATGTGGTGGAAAGTTACTTAAATTAGTTAGGTTAGCCAAACTAGAGCCATAATTGACTTGGATGAAACTGGTATCAGAGGACCCCAAAATGTGGTCAAAGTTGATGTAAATAATGATAATATATTAATCATGCCAGGATGTGGTCGAAATCCACTCTAATGTGGTGGAAAGTGACTTAAATTGGTGACTTTGGCCAAACTAGAGCCGAAATTGACTCGGATGAAACTTTTATTGGAGGACCCCCAAAAATAGTCATAGTTGATGTATTTTCTGATAATTTGTTAATGATGCCAAGAAGTGGTCGAAATCCACTCTAATGTGGTGGAAGTTGACTTAAATTGGTTTGTTTGGCCAAACTAAAACCGAAATTGACTCGGATGAAACTGGTATATTAGTATCCCAAAAAGAGGTCAAAGTTCATGTATATTATGATAATATGTTAATCATGCCAGGATGTGGTCGAAATCCACTCTAATGTGGTGGAAATTGAATTAAACTGGTTTATTTGGCCAAACTAAAACCGAAATTGACTCGGATGAAACTGGTATATAAGGATCCCAAAAAGTGGTCAAAGTTCAGGTATATTATGATAATATGTTAATCATGCCAGGATGTGGTCGAAATCCAATCTAAAGTGGTGGAAAGTGACTTAAATTGGTTACTTTGGCTAAACTAGAGCCGAAATTGACTCGGATGAAACTGTTATTGGAGGACCCCAAAAAATGGTCATAGTTGATGTATTCTATGATAATATGTTAATCATGATAAGAAGTGGTCGAAATCCACTCTAATGTGGTGGAAATTGACTTAATTTGGTTTGTTTGGCCAAACTAAAACCGAAATTGACTCGGATGAAACTGGTATATGAGGATCCCAAAAAGTGGTCAAAGTTCATGTATATTATGATATTATGTTAATCATGCCAGGATGTGGTCGAAATCCACTCTAATGTGGTGGAAAGTGACTTAAATCGGTGAGTTGGCCAAACTAGAGCCGAAATTGACTCGGATGGAACTGGTATCAGAGGACCCCAAAAAGTGGTCAAAGTTGATGTAAATTATGATAATATGATAATCATGCCAGGATGTGCTCGAATTCCACTCTAATGTGGTGGAAAGTTACTTAAATTAGTTAGGTTAGCCAAACTAGAGCCATAATTGACTTGGATGAAACTGGTATCAGAGGACCCCAAAATGTGGTCAAAGTTGATGTAAATTATGATAATATATTAATCATGCCAGGATGTGGTCGAAATCCACTCTAATGTGGTGGAAAGTGACTTAAATTGGTGACTTTCGCCAAACTAGAGCCGAAATTGACTCGGATGAAACTTTTATTGGAGGACCCCCAAAAATAGTCATAGTTGATGTATTTTCTAATAATATGTTAATCATGCCAAGAAGTGGTCGAAATCCACTCTAATGTGGTGGAAGTTGACTTAAATTGGTTTGTTTGGCTAAACTAAAACCGAAATTGACTCGGATGAAACTGGTATATGAGGATCCCAAAAAGTGGTCAAAGTTCAAGTATATTATGATAATATGTTAATCATGCCAGGATGTGGTCGAAATCCACTCTAAAGTGGTGGAAAGTGACTTAAATTGGTTAGTTTGGCCAAACTAGAACCGAAATTGACTCGGGTGAAACTGTTATTGGAGGACCCCAGAAAATGGTCATAGTTGATGTAAATTCTGATAATATGTTAATCATGCCAGGAAGTGGTCGAAATCCACTCTAATTTGGTGGAAATTGACTTAAATTAGTGACTTTGGCCAAACTAGAGCCGAAATTGACTCGGATGAAACTTTTATTGGAGGACCCCCAAAAATAGTCATAGTTGATGTATTTTCTGATAATATGTTAATCATGCCAAGAAGTGGTTGAAATCCACTCTAATGTGGTGGAAGTTGACTTAAATTGGTTTGTTTGGCCAAACTAAAACCGAAATTGACTCGGATGAAACTGGTATATTAGTATCCCAAAAAGAGGTCGAAGTTCATGTATATTATGATAATATGTTAATCATGCCAGGATGTGGTCGAAATCCACTCTAATGTGGTGGAAATTGAATTAAACTGGTTTATTTGGCCAAACTAAAACCGAAATTGACTCGGATGAAACTGGTATATAAGGATCCCAAAAAGTGGTCAAAGTTCAGGTATATTATGATAATATGTTAATCATGCCAGGATGTGGTCGAAATCCAATCTAAAGTGGTGGAAAGTGACTTAAATTGGTTACTTTGGCTAAACTAGAGCCGAAATTGACTCGGATGAAACTGTTATTGGAGGACCCCAAAAAATGGTCATAGTTGATGTATTCTATGATAATATGTTAATCATGATAAGAAGTGGTCGAAATCCACTCTAATGTGGTGGAAATTGACTTAATTTGGTTTGTTTGGCCAAACTAAAACCGAAATTGACTCGGATGAAACTGGTATATGAGGATCCCAAAAAGTGGTCAAAGTTCATGTATATTATGATATTATGTTAATCATGCCAGGATGTGGTCGAAATCCACTCTAATGTGGTGGAAAGTGACTTAAATCGGTGAGTTGGCCAAACTAGAGCCGAAATTGACTCGGATGGAACTGGTATCAGAGGACCCCAAAAAGTGGTCAAAGTTCATGTATATTATGATATTATGTTAATCATGCCAGGATGTGGTCGAAATCCACTCTAATGTGGTGGAAAGTGACTTAAATCGGTGAGTTGGCCAAACTAGAGCCGAAATTGACTCGGATGGAACTGGTATCAGAGGACCCCAAAAAGTGGTCAAAGTTGATGTAAATTATGATAATATGATAATCATGCCAGGATGTGCTCGAATTCGACTCTAATGTGGTGGAAAGTTACTTAAATTAGTTAGGTTAGCCAAACTAGAGCCATAATTGACTTGGATGAAACTGGTATCAGAGGACCCCAAAATGTGGTCAAAGTTGATGTAAATAATGATAATATATTAATCATGCCAGGATGTGGTCGAAATCCACTCTAATGTGGTGGAAAGTGACTTAAATTGGTGACTTTGGCCAAACTAGAGCCGAAATTGACTCGGATGAAACTTTTATTGGAGGACCCCCAAAAATAGTCATAGTTGATGTATTTTCTGATAATTTGTTAATGATGCCAAGAAGTGGTCGAAATCCACTCTAATGTGGTGGAAGTTGACTTAAATTGGTTTGTTTGGCCAAACTAAAACCGAAATTGACTCGGATGAAACTGGTATATTAGTATCCCAAAAAGAGGTCAAAGTTCATGTATATTATGATAATATGTTAATCATGCCAGGATGTGGTCGAAATCCACTCTAATGTGGTGGAAATTGAATTAAACTGGTTTATTTGGCCAAACTAAAACCGAAATTGACTCGGATGAAACTGGTATATAAGGATCCCAAAAAGTGGTCAAAGTTCAGGTATATTATGATAATATGTTAATCATGCCAGGATGTGGTCGAAATCCAATCTAAAGTGGTGGAAAGTGACTTAAATTGGTTACTTTGGCTAAACTAGAGCCGAAATTGACTCGGATGAAACTGTTATTGGAGGACCCCAAAAAATGGTCATAGTTGATGTATTCTATGATAATATGTTAATCATGATAAGAAGTGGTCGAAATCCACTCTAATGTGGTGGAAATTGACTTAATTTGGTTTGTTTGGCCAAACTAAAACCGAAATTGACTCGGATGAAACTGGTATATGAGGATCCCAAAAAGTGGTCAAAGTTCATGTATATTATGATATTATGTTAATCATGCCAGGATGTGGTCGAAATCCACTCTAATGTGGTGGAAAGTGACTTAAATCGGTGAGTTGGCCAAACTAGAGCCGAAATTGACTCGGATGGAACTGGTATCAGAGGACCCCAAAAAGTGGTCAAAGTTGATGTAAATTATGATAATATGATAATCATGCCAGGATGTGCTCGAATTCCACTCTAATGTGGTGGAAAGTTACTTAAATTAGTTAGGTTAGCCAAACTAGAGCCATAATTGACTTGGATGAAACTGGTATCAGAGGACCCCAAAATGTGGTCAAAGTTGATGTAAATTATGATAATATATTAATCATGCCAGGATGTGGTCGAAATCCACTCTAATGTGGTGGAAAGTGACTTAAATTGGTGACTTTCGCCAAACTAGAGCCGAAATTGACTCGGATGAAACTTTTATTGGAGGACCCCCAAAAATAGTCATAGTTGATGTATTTTCTAATAATATGTTAATCATGCCAAGAAGTGGTCGAAATCCACTCTAATGTGGTGGAAGTTGACTTAAATTGGTTTGTTTGGCTAAACTAAAACCGAAATTGACTCGGATGAAACTGGTATATGAGGATCCCAAAAAGTGGTCAAAGTTCAAGTATATTATGATAATATGTTAATCATGCCAGGATGTGGTCGAAATCCACTCTAAAGTGGTGGAAAGTGACTTAAATTGGTTAGTTTGGCCAAACTAGAACCGAAATTGACTCGGGTGAAACTGTTATTGGAGGACCCCAGAAAATGGTCATAGTTGATGTAAATTCTGATAATATGTTAATCATGCCAGGAAGTGGTCGAAATCCACTCTAATTTGGTGGAAATTGACTTAAATTAGTGACTTTGGCCAAACTAGAGCCGAAATTGACTCGGATGAAACTTTTATTGGAGGACCCCCAAAAATAGTCATAGTTGATGTATTTTCTGATAATATGTTAATCATGCCAAGAAGTGGTTGAAATCCACTCTAATGTGGTGGAAGTTGACTTAAATTGGTTTGTTTGGCCAAACTAAAACCGAAATTGACTCGGATGAAACTGGTATATTAGTATCCCAAAAAGAGGTCAAAGTTCATGTATATTATGATAATATGTTAATCATGCCAGGATGTGGTCGAAATCCACTCTAATGTGGTGGAAATTGAATTAAACTGGTTTATTTGGCCAAACTAAAACCGAAATTGACTCGGATGAAACTGGTATATAAGGATCCCAAAAAGTGGTCAAAGTTCAGGTATATTATGATAATATGTTAATCATGCCAGGATGTGGTCGAAATCCAATCTAAAGTGGTGGAAAGTGACTTAAATTGGTTACTTTGGCTAAACTAGAGCCGAAATTGACTCGGATGAAACTGTTATTGGAGGACCCCAAAAAATGGTCATAGTTGATGTATTCTATGATAATATGTTAATCATGATAAGAAGTGGTCGAAATCCACTCTAATGTGGTGGAAATTGACTTAATTTGGTTTGTTTGGCCAAACTAAAACCGAAATTGACTCGGATGAAACTGGTATATGAGGATCCCAAAAAGTGGTCAAAGTTCATGTATATTATGATATTATGTTAATCATGCCAGGATGTGGTCGAAATCCACTCTAATGTGGTGGAAAGTGACTTAAATCGGTGAGTTGGCCAAACTAGAGCCGAAATTGACTCGGATGGAACTGGTATCAGAGGACCCCAAAAAGTGGTCAAAGTTGATGTAAATTATGATAATATGATAATCATGCCAGGATGTGCTCGAATTCCACTCTAATGTGGTGGAAAGTTACTTAAATTAGTTAGGTTAGCCAAACTAGAGCCATAATTGACTTGGATGAAACTGGTATCAGAGGACCCCAAAATGTGGTCAAATTTGATGTAAATTATGATAATATATTAATCATGCCAGGATGTGGTCGAAATCCACTCTAATGTGGTGGAAAGTGACTTAAATTGGTGACTTTCGCCAAACTAGAGCCGAAATTGACTCGGATGAAACTTTTATTGGAGGACCCCCAAAAATAGTCATAGTTGATGTATTTTCTGATAATATGTTAATCATGCCAAGAAGTGGTCGAAATCCACTCTAATGTGGTGGAAGTTGACTTAAATTGGTTTGTTTGGCTAAACTAAAACCGAAATTGACTCGGATGAAACTGGTATATGAGGATCCCAAAAAGTGGTCAAAGTTCAAGTATATTATGATAATATGTTAATCATGCCAGGATGTGGTCGAAATCCACTCTAAAGTGGTGGAAAGTGACTTAAATTGGTTAGTTTGGCCAAACTAGAACCGAAATTGACTCGGGTGAAACTGTTATTGGAGGACCCCAGAAAATGGTCATAGTTGATGTAAATTCTGATAATATGTTAATCATGCCAGGAAGTGGTCGAAATCCACTCTAATTTGGTGGAAATTGACTTAAATTGGTGACTTTGGCCAAACTAGAGCCGAAATTGACTCGGATGAAACTTTTATTGGAGGACCCCCAAAAATAGTCATAGTTGATGTATTTTCTGATAATATGTTAATCATGCCAAGAAGTGGTTGAAATCCACTCTAATGTGGTGGAAGTTGACTTAAATTGGTTTGTTTGGCCAAACTAAAACCGAAATTGACTCGGATGAAACTGGTATATGAGTATCCCAAAAAGTGGTCAAAGTTCATGTATATTTTGGTAATATGTTAATCATGCCAGGATGTGGTCGAAATCCACTCTAATGTGGTGGAAATTGACTTAAACTGGTTTATTTGGCCAAACTAAAACCGAAATTGACTCGGATGCAACTGGTATATAAGGATCCCAAAAAGTGGTCAAAGTTCATGTATATTATGATAATATGTTAATCATGCCAGGATGTGGTCGAAATCCAATCTAAAGTGGTGGAAAGTGACTTAAATTGGTTACTTTGGCTAAACTAGAGCCGAAATTGACTCGGATGAAACTGTTATTGGAGGACCCCAAAAAATGGTCATAGTTGATGTATTCTATGATAATATGTTAATCATGATAAGAAGTGGTCGAAATCCACTCTAATGTGGTGGAAATTGACTTAATTTGGTTTGTTTGGCCAAACTAAAACCGAAATTGACTCGGATGAAACTGGTATATGAGGATCCCAAAAAGTGGTCAAAGTTCATGTATATTATGATATTATGTTAATCATGCCAGGATGTGGTCGAAATCCACTCTAATGTGGTGGAAAGTGACTTAAATCGGTGAGTTGGCCAAACTAGAGCCGAAATTGACTCGGATGGAACTGGTATCAGAGGACCCCAAAAAGTGGTCAAAGTTGATGTAAATCATGATAATATGATAATCATGCCAGGATGTGCTCGAATTCCACTCTAATGTGGTGGAAAGTTACTTAAATTGGTTAGGTTAGCCAAACTAGAGCCATAATTGACTTGGATGAAACTGGTATCAGAGGACCCCAAAATGTGGTCAAAGTTGATGTAAATTATGATAATATATTAATCATGCCAGGATGTGGTCGAAATCCACTCTAATGTGGTGGAAAGTGACTTAAATTGGTGACTTTGGCCAAACTAGAGCCGAAATTGACTCGGATGAAACTTTTATTGGAGGACCCCCAAAAATAGTCATAGTTGATGTATTTTCTGATAATATGTTAATCATGCCAAGAAGTGGTCGAAATCCACTCTAATGTGGTGGAAGTTGACTTAAATTGGTTTGTTTGGCTAAACTAAAACCGAAATTGACTCGGATGAAACTGGTATATGAGGATCTCAAAAAGTGGTCAAAGTTCAAGTATATTATGATAATATGTTAATCATGCCAGGATGTGGTCGAAATCCACTCTAGAGTGGTGGAAAGTGACTTAAATTGGTTAGTTTGGCCAAACTAGAACCGAAATTGACTCGGGTGAAACTGTTATTGGAGGACCCCAGAAAATGGTCATAGTTGATGTAAATTCTGATAATATGTTAATCATGCCAGGAAGTGGTCGAAATCCACTCTAATTTGGTGGAAATTGACTTAAATTGGTGACTTTGGCCAAACTAGAGCCGAAATTGACTCGGATGAAACTTTTATTGGAGGACCCCCAAAAATAGTCATAGTTGATGTATTTTCTGATAATATGTTAATCATGCCAAGAAGTGGTCGAAATCCACTCTAATGTGGTGGAAGTTGACTTAAATTGGTTTGTTTGGCCAAACTAAAACCGAAATTGACTCGGATGAAACTGGTATATGAGTATCCCAAAAAGTGGTCAAAGTTCATGTATATTATGGTAATATGTTAATCATGCCAGGATGTGGTCGAAATCCACTCTAATGTGGTGGAAATTGACTTAAACTGGTTTATTTGGCCAAACTAAAACCGAAATTGACTCGGATGCAACTGGTATATAAGGATCCCAAAAAGTGGTCAAAGTTCATGTATATTATGATAATATGTTAATCATGCCAGGATGTGGTCGAAATCCAATCTAAAGTGGTGGAAAGTGACTTAAATTGGTTACTTTGGCTAAACTAGAGCCGAAATTGACTCGGATGAAACTGTTATTGGAGGACCCCAAAAAATGGTCATAGTTGATGTATTCTATGATAATATGTTAATCATGATAAGAAGTGGTCGAAATCCACTCTAATGTGGTGGAAATTGACTTAATTTGGTTTGTTTGGCCAAACTAAAACCGAAATTGACTCGGATGAAACTGGTATATGAGGATCCCAAAAAGTGGTCAAAGTTCATGTATATTATGATATTATGTTAATCATGCCAGGATGTGGTCGAAATCCACTCTAATGTGGTGGAAAGTGACTTAAATCGGTGAGTTGGCCAAACTAGAGCCGAAATTGACTCGGATGGAACTGGTATCAGAGGACCCCAAAAAGTGGTCAAAGTTGATGTAAATCATGATAATATGATAATCATGCCAGGATGTGCTCGAATTCCACTCTAATGTGGTGGAAAGTTACTTAAATTGGTTAGGTTAGCCAAACTAGAGCCATAATTGACTTGGATGAAACTGGTATCAGAGGACCCCAAAATGTGGTCAAAGTTGATGTAAATTATGATAATATATTAATCATGCCAGGATGTGGTCGAAATCCACTCTAATGTGGTGGAAAGTGACTTAAATTGGTGACTTTGGCCAAACTAGAGCCGAAATTGACTCGGATGAAACTTTTATTGGAGGACCCCCAAAAATAGTCATAGTTGATGTATTTTCTGATAATATGTTAATCATGCCAAGAAGTGGTCGAAATCCACTCTAATGTGGTGGAAGTTGACTTAAATTGGTTTGTTTGGCTAAACTAAAACCGAAATTGACTCGGATGAAACTGGGATATGAGGATCCCAAAAAGTGGTCAAAGTTCATGTATATTATGATATTATGTTAATCATGCCAGGATGTGGTCGAAATCCACTCTAAAGTGGTGGAAAGTGACTTAAATTGGTTAGTTTGGCCAAACTAGAACCGAAATTGACTCGGGTGAAACTGTTATTGGAGGACCCCAGAAAATGGTCATAGTTGATGTAAATTCTGATAATATGTTAATCATGCCAGGAAGTGGTCGAAATCCACTTTAATTTGGTGGAAATTGACTTAAATTGGTGACTTTGGCCAAACTAGAGCCGAAATTGACTCGGATGAAACTTTTATTGGAGGACCCCCAAAAATAGTCATAGTTGATGTATTTTCTGATAATATGTTAATCATGCCAAGAAGTGGTCGAAATCCACTCTAATGTGGTGGAAGTTGACTTAAATTGGTTTGTTTGGCCAAACTAAAACCGAAATTGACTCGGATGAAACTGGTATATGAGTATCCCAAAAAGTGGTCAAAGTTCATGTATATTATGGTAATATGTTAATCATGCTAGGATGTGGTCGAAATCCACTCTAATGTGGTGGAAATTGACTTAAACTGGTTTATTTGGCCAAACTAAAACCGAAATTGACTCGGATGCAACTGGTATATAAGGATCCCAAAAAGTGGTCAAAGTTCATGTATATCATGATAATATGTTAATCATGCCGGGATGTGGTCGAAATCCAATCTAAAGTGGTGGAAAGTGACTTAAATTGGTTACTTTGGTTAAACTAGAGCCGAAATTGACTCGGATAAAACTGTTATTGGAGGACCCCAAAAAATGGTCATAGTTGATGTATTCTATGATAATATGTTAATCATGCCAAGAAGTGGTCGAAATCCACTCTAATGTGCTGGAAATTGACTTAAATTGGTTTGTTTGGCTAAACTAAAACCGAAATTGACTCGGATGAAACTGGTATATGAAGATCCCAAAAAGTGGTCAAAGTCCAAGCATATTCTGATAATATGTTAATCATGCCAGGATGTGGTCGAAATCCACTCTAAAGTGGTGGAAAGTGACTTAAATTGGTAACTTTGGCCAAACTAGAGCCGAAATTGACTCAGATGAAACTGTTATTGGAGGACCCCAAAAAATGGTCATAGTTGATGTATTTTATGATAATATGTTAATCATGACAAGAAGTGGTCGAAATCCACTCTAATGTGGTGGAAATTGACTTAAATTGGTTTGTTTGGCTAAACTAAAACCGAAATTGACTCTGATGAAACTGGTATATGAGGATCCCAAAAAGTGGTCAAAGTTCATGTATATTATGATAATATGTTAATCATGCCAGGATGTGGTCGAAATCCACTCTAATGTGGTGGAAAGTGACTTAAATTGGTGAGTTGGCCAAACTAGAGCCGAAATTGACTCGGATGGAACTGGTATCAGAGGACCCCAAAAAGTGGTCAAAGTTGATCTAAATTATGATAATATGATAATCATGCCAGGATGTGCTCGAATTCCACTCTAATGTGGTGGAAAGTTACTTAAATTGGTTAGGTTAGCCAAACTAGAGCCATAATTGACTTGGATGAAACTGGTATCAGAGGACCCCAAAATGTGGTCAAAGTTGATGTAAATTATGATAATATATTAATCATGCCAGGATGTGGTCGAAATCCACTCTAATGTGGTGGAAAGTGACTTAAATTGGTGACTTTGGCCAAACTAGAGCCGAAATTGACTCGGATGAAACTTTTGTTGGAGGACCCCCAAAAATAGTCATAGTTGATGTATTTTCTGATAATATGTTAATCATGCCAAGAAGTGGTCGAAATCCACTCTAATGTGGTGGAAGTTGACTTAAATTGGTTTGTTTGGCCAAACTAAAACCGAAATTGACTCGGATGAAACTGGTATATTAGTATCCCAAAAAGTGGTCAAAGTTCATGTATATTATGATAATATGTTAATCATGCCAGGATGTGGTCGAAATCCACTCTAATGTGGTGGAAATTGAATTAAACTGGTTTATTTGGCCAAACTAAAACCGAAATTGACTCGGATGAAACTGGTATATAAGGATCCCAAAAAGTGGTCAAAGTTCATGTATATTATGATAATATGTTAATCATGCCAGGATGTGGTCGAAATCCAATCTAAAGTGGTGGAAAGTGACTTAAATTGGTTACTTTGGCTAAACTAGAGCCGAAATTGACTCAGATGAAACTGTTATTGGAGGACCCCAAAAAATGGTCATAGTTGATGTATTCTATGATAATATGTTAATCATGATAAGAAGTGGTCGAAATCCACTCTAATGTGGTGGAAATTGACTTAATTTGGTTTGTTTGGCCAAACTAAAACCGAAATTGACTCGGATGAAACTGGTATATGAGGATCCCAAAAAGTGGTCAAAGTTCATGTATATTATGATATTATGTTAATCATGCCAGGATGTGGTCGAAATCCACTCTAATGTGGTGGAAAGTGACTTAAATTGGTGAGTTGGCCAAACTAGAGCCGAAATTGACTCGGATGGAACTGGTATCAGAGGACCCCAAAAAGTGGTCAAAGTTGATGTAAATTATGATAATATATTAATCATGCCAGGATGTGGTCGAAATCCACTCTAATATGGTGGAAAGTGACTTAAATTGGTGACTTTGGCCAAACTAGAGCCGAAATTGACTCGGATGAAATTGTTATTGGAGGACCCCCAAAAATAGTCATAGTTGATGTATTTTCTGATAATATGTTAATCATGACAACAAGTGGTCGAAATCCACTCTAATGTGGTGGAAAATGACTTAAATTGGTTTGTTTGGCTAAACTAAAACCGAAATTGACTCGGATAAAACTGGTATATGAGGATCCCAAAAAGTGGTCAAAGTTCATGTATATTAGGATATTATGTTAATCATGCCAGGATGTGATCGAAATCCACTCTAATGTGGTGGAAAATGACTTAAATTGGTGAGTTGGTCAAACTAGAGCCGAAATTGACTCGGATGGAACTGGTATCAGAGGACCCCAAAAAGTGGTCAAAGTTGATGTAAATTATGATAATAAATTAATCATGCCAGGATGTGGTCGAAATCCACTCTAATATGGTGGAAAGTGACTTAAATTGGTGACTTTGGCCAAACTAGAGCCGAAATTGACTCGGATGAAACTGTTATTGGAGGACCCCCAAAAATAGTCATAGTTGATGTATTTTCTGATAATATGGTAATCATGACAAGAAGTGGTCGAAATCCACTCTAATGTGGTGGAAATTGACTTAAATTGGTTTGTTCGGCTAAACTAAAACCGAAATTGACTCTGATGAAACTGGTATATGAGGATCCCAAAAAGTGGTCAAAGTTCATGTATATTATGATATTATGTTAATCATGCCAGGATATGGTCGAAATCCACTCTAATGTGGTGGAAAGTGATTTAAATTGGTGAGTTGGCCAAACTAAAGCCGAAATTGACTCGGATGGAACTGGTATCAGACGACCCCAAAAAGTGGTCAAAGTTGATGTAAATTATGATAATATATTAATCATGCCAGGATGTGGTCGAAATCCACTCTAATATGGTGGAAAGTGACTTAAATTGGTGACTTTGGCCAAACTAGAGCCGAAATTGACTCGGATGAAACTGTTATTGGAGGACCCCCAAAAATAGTCATAGTTGATGTATTTTATGATAATATGTTAATCATGACAAGAAGTGGTCGAAATCCACTCTAATGTGGTGGAAATTGACTTAAATTGGTTTGTTTGGCTAAACTAAAACCGAAATTGACTCTGATGAAACTGGTATATGAGGATCCCAAAAAGTGGTCAAAGTTCATGTATATTATGATATTATGTTAATCATGCCAGGATATGGTCGAAATCCACTCTAATGTGGTGGAAAGTGACTTAAATTGGTGAGTTGGCCAAACTAGGGCCGAAATTGACTCGGATGGAACTAGTATCGGAGGACCCCAAAAAGTGGTCAAAGTTGATGTAAATTATGATAATATATTAATCATGCCAGGATGTGGTCGAAATCCACTCTAATGTGGTGGAAAGTGACTTAAATTGGTTACTTTGGCCAAACTAGAGCCGAAATTGACTCGGATGAAACTTTTATTGGAGGACCCCCTAAAATGGTCATAGTTGATGTATTTTATGATAATATGTTAATCATGCCAAGAAGTGGTCGAAATCCACTCTAATGTGGTGGAAATTGACTTAAATTGGTTTGTTTGGCTAAACTAAAACCGAAATTGACTCGGATGAAACTGGTATATGAGGATCCCAAAAAGTGGTCAAAGTTCAAGTATATTATGATAATATGTTAATCATGCCAGGATGTGGTCGAAATCCACTCTAAAGTGGTGGAAAGTGACTTAAATTGGTTAGTTTGGCCAAACTAGAATCCAAATTGACTCGGGTGAAACTGTTATTGGAGGACCCCATAAAATGGTCATAGTTGATGTAAATTATGATAATATGTTAATCATGCCAGGAAGTGGTCGAAATCCACTCTAATTTGGTGGAAATTGACTTAAATTGGTTTGTTTGGCCAAACTAAAACCGAAATTGACTCGGATGAAACTGGTATATGAGTATCCCAAAAAGTGGTCAAAGTTCATGTATACAATGATAATATGTTAATCATGCCAGGATGTGGTCGTAATCCACTCTAATGTGGTGGAAATTGACTTAAACTGGTTTATTTGGCCAAACTAAAACCGAAATTGACTTGGATGAAACTAGTATATAAGGATCCCAAAAAGTGGTCAAAGTTCATGTAAATTATGATAATATGTTAATCATGCCAGGATGTGGTCGAAATCCAATCTAAAGTGGTGGAAAGTGACTTAAATTGGTTACTTTGGCTAAACTAGAGCCGAAATTGACTCGGATGAAACTATTATTGGAGGACCCCAAAAAATGGTCATAGTTGATGTATTCTATGATAATATTAATCATGACAAGAAGTGGTCGAAATCCACTCTAATGTGGTGGAAATTGACTTAAATTGGTTTATTTGGCTAAACTAAAACCGAAATTGACTCGGATGAAACTGGTATATGAGGATCCCAAAAAGTGGTCAAAGTTCATGTATATTATGATATTATGTTAATCATGCCAGGATGTGGTCGAAATCCACTCTAATGTGGTGTAAAGTGACTTAAATTGGTGAGTTGGCCAAACTAGAGCCGAAATTTACTCGGATGGAACTTGTATCAGAGGACCCCAAAAAGTGGTCAAAGTTGATGTAAATTATGATAATATATTAATCATGCCAGGATGTGGTCGAAATCCACTCTAATGTGGTGGAAAGTGACTTAAATTGGTGACTTTGGCCAAACTAGAGCCGAAATTGACTCGGATGAAAATGTTATTGGAGGACCCCAAAAATAGTCATAGTTGATGTATTTTCTGATAATATGTTAATCATGACAAGAAGTGGTCGAAATCCACTCTAATGTGGTGGAAATTGACTTAAATTGATTTATTTGGCTAAACTAAAACCGAAATTGACTCTGATGAAACTGGTATATGAGGATCCCAAAAAGTGGTCAAAGTTCATGTATATTATGATATTATGTTAATCATGCCAGGATGTGGTCAAAATCCACTCTAATGTGGTGGAAAGTGACTTAAATTGGTGAGTTGGCCAAACTAGAGCCGAAATTGACTCGGATGAAACTTTTATTGGAGGACCCCAAAAAATGGTCATAGTTGATGTATTCTATGATAATATGTTAATCATGACAAGAAGTGGTCGAAATCCACTCTAATGTGGTGGAAATTGACTTAAATTGGTTTGTTTGGCTAAACTAAAACCGAAATTGACTCGGATGAAACTGATATATGCGGATCCCAAAAAGTGGTCAAAGTTCATGTATATTATGATATTATGTTAATCATGTCAGGATGTGGTCGAAATCCACTCTAATGTGGTGTAAAGTGACTTAAATTGGTGAGTTGGCCAAACTAGAGCCGAAATTGACTCGGATGAAACTGGTATATAAGGATCCCAAAAAGTGGTCAAAGTTCATGTATATTATGATATTATGTTAATCATGCCAGGATGTGGTCAAAATCCACTCTAATGTGGTGGAAAGTGACTTAAATTGGTGAGTTGGCCAAACTAGAGCCGAAATTGACTCGGATGGAACTCGTATCAGAGGACCCCAAAAAGTGGTCAAAGTTGATGTAAATTATGATAATATATTAATCATGCTAGGATGTGGCCGAAATCCACTCTAAGGTGACTTTGGCCAAACTAGAGCCGAAATTGACTCGGATGAAACTGTTATTGGAGGACCCCCAAAAATAGTCATAGTTGATGTATTTTCTGATAATATGTTAATCATGACAAGAAGTGGTCGAAATCCACTCTAATGTGGTGGAAATTGACTTCAATTGATTTGTTTGGCTAAACTAAAACCGAAATTGACTCTGATGAAACTGGTATATGAGGATCCCAAAAAGTGGTCAAAGTTCATGTATATTATGATATTATGTTAATCATGCCAGGATATGGTCGAAATCCACTCTAATGTGGTGGAAAGTGACTTAAATTGGTGAGTTGGCCAAACTAGAGCCGAAATTGACTCGGATGGAACTGGTATTAGAGGACCCCAAAAAGTGGTCAAAGTAGATGTAAATTATGATAATATATTAATCATGCCAGAATGTGGTCAAAATCCACTCAAATGTGGTGGAAAGTGACTTAAATTGGTTACTTTGGCCAAACTAGAGCCGAAATTGACTCGGATGAATCTTTTATTGGAGGACCCCCTAAAATGGTCATAGTTGATGTATTTTATGATAATATGTTAATCATGCAAAGAAGTGGTCGAAATCCACTCTAATGTGGTGGAAATTAACTTAAATTGGTTTGTTTGGCTAAACTAAAACCGAAATTTACTCAGATGAAACTGGTATATGAGGATCCCAAAAAGTAGTCAAAGTTCAAGCATATTATGATAATATGTTAATCATGCCAGGATGTGGTCGAAATCCACTCTAAAGTGGTGGAAAGTGACTTAAATTGGTTAGTTTGGCCAAACTAGAGCCGAAATTGACTCGGGTGAAACTGTTATTGGAGGACCCCAAAAAATGGTCATAGTTGATGTAAATTCTGATAATATGTTAATCATGCCAGGAAGTGGTCGAAATCCACTCTAATGTGGTAAAAATTGACTTAAATTGGTTTGTTTGGCCAAACTAAAACCGAAATTGACTCGGATGAAACTGGTATATGAGTATCCGAAAAAGTGGTCAAAGTTCATGTATATTATGATAATTTGTTAATCGTGCCAGGATGTGGTCGAAATCCACTCTAATGTGGTGGAAATTGACTTAAACTGGTTTGTTTGGCCAAACTAAAACCGAAATTGACTCGGATGAAACTGGTATATAAGAATCCCAAAAAGTGGTCAAAGTTCATGTATATTATGATAATATGTTAATCATGCCAGGATGTGGTCGAAATCCAATCTAAAGTGGTGGAAAGTGAATTAAATTGATTTCTTTGGCCAAACTAGAGCCGAAATTGACTCAGATGAAACTGTTATTGGAGGACCCCAAAAAATGGTCATAGTTGATGTATTTTATGATAATATGTTAATCATGACAAGAAGTGGTCGAAATCCACTCTAATGTGGTGGAAATTGACTTAAATTGGTTTGTTTGGCTAAACTAAAACCGAAATTGACTCGGATGAAACGGGTATATGAAGATCCCAAAAAGTGGTCAAAATTCATGTATATTATGATATTATGTTAATCATGCCAGGATGTGGTCGAAATCCACTCTAATGTGGTGGAAAGTGACTTAAATTGGTGAGTTGGCCAAACAAGAGCCGAAATTGACTCGGATGGAACTGGTATCAGAGGACCCCAAGAAGTGGTCAAAGTTGATGTAAATTATGATAATATGATAATCATGCCAGGATGTGCTCGAATTCCACTCTAATGTGGTGGAAATTGACTTAAACTGGTTTGTTTGGCCAAACTAAAACCGAAATTGACTCGGATGAAACTGGTATATAAGAATCCCAAAAAGTGGTCAAAGTTCATGTATATTATGATAATATGTTAATCATGCCAGGATGTGGTCGAAATCCAATCTAAAGTGGTGGAAAGTGACTTAAATTGGTTATTTTGGCTAAACTAGAGCCGAAATTGACTCGGATGAAACTGTTTTTGGAGGACCCCAAAAAATGGTCATAGTTGATGTATTCTATGATAATATGTTAATCATGACAAGAAGTGGTCGAAATCCACTCTAATATGGTGGAAATTGACTTAAATTGGTTTGTTTGGCTAAACTAAAACCGAAATTGACTCGGATGAAACTGTTATATGAGGATCCCAAAAAGTGGTCAAAGTTCATGTATATTATGATATTATGTTAATCATGCCAGGATATGGTCGAAATCCAATCTAAAGTGGTGGAAAGTGACTTAAATTGGTTACTTTGGCCAAACTAGAGCCGAAATTGACTCAGATGAAACTGTTATTGAAGGACCCCAAAAAATGGTCATAGTTGATGTATTCTATGATAAGATGTTAATCATGATAAGAAGTGGTCGAAATCCACTCTAATGTGGTGGAAATTGACTTAAATTGGTTTGTTTGGCTAAACAAAAACCGAAATTGACTCGGATGAAACTGGTATATGAGGATCCCAAAAAGTGGTCAAAGTTCATGTATATTATGATATTATGTTAATCATGCCAGGATGTGGTCGAAATCCACTCTAATGTGGTGGAAAGTTACTTAAATTGGTGAGTTGGCCAAACTAGAGCCGAAATTGACTCGTATGGAACTGGTATCAGAGGACCCCAAAAAGTGGTCAAACTTGATGTAAATTATGATAATATGATAATCATGTCAGGATGTGCTCGAATGCCACTCTAATGTGGTGGAAAGTTACTTAAATTGGTTAGTTTAGCCAAACTAGAGCCATAATTGACTTGGATGAAACTGGTATCAGAGGACCCCAAAATGTGGTCAAAGTTGATGTAAATTATGATAATATATTAATCACGCCAGGATGTGGTCGAAATCCACTCTAATGTGGTGGAAAGTGACTTAAATTGGTGACTTTGGCCAAACTAGAGCCGAAATTGACTCGGACGAAACTTTTATTGGAGGACCCCCAAAAATAGTCATAGTTGATGTATTTTCTGATAATATGTTAATCATGCCAAGAAGTGGTCGAAATCCACTCTAATGTGGTGGAAATTGACTTAAATTGGTTTGTTTGGCTAAACTAAAACCGAAATTGACTCCGATGAAACTGGTATATGAGGATCCCAAAAAGTGGTCAAAGTTCAAGTATATTATGATAATATGTTAATCATGCCAGGATGTGGTCGAAATCCACTCTAAAGTGGTGGAAATTGACTTAAATTGGTTAGTTTGGCCAAACTAGAACCGAAATTGACTCGGGTGAAACTGTTATTGGAGGACCCCAGAAAATGGTCATAGTTGATGTAAATTCTGATAATATGTTAATCATGCCAGGAAGTGGTCGAAATCCACTCTAATTTGGTGGAAATTGACTTAAATTGGTTTGTTTGGCCAAACTAAAACCGAAATTGACTCGGATGAAACTGGTATATGAGTATCCGAAAAAGTGGTCAAAGTTCATGTATATTATGATAATATGTTAATCATTCCAGGATGTGGTCGAAATCCACTCTAATGTGGTGGAAATTGACTTTAACTGGGTTATTTGGCCAAAATAAAGCCGAAATTGACTCGGATGAAACTGGTATATAAGGATCCCAAAAAGTGGTCAAAGTTCATGTATATTATGATAATATGTTAATCATGCCAGGATGTGGTCGAAATCCAATCTAAAGTGGTGGAAAGTGACTTAAATTGGTTATTTTGGCTAAACTAGAGCCGAAATTGACTCGGATGAAACTGTTTTTGGAGGACCCCAAAAAATGGTCATAGTTGATGTATTCTATGATAATATGTTAATCATGACAAGAAGTGGTCGAAATCCACTCTAATGTGGTGGAAATTGACTTAAATTGGTTTGTTTGGCTAAACTAAAACCGAAATTGACTCGGATGAAACTGTTATATGAGGATCCCAAAAAGTGGTCAAAGTTCATGTATATTATGATATTATGTTAATCATGCCAGGATATGGTCGAAATCCAATCTAAAGTGGTGGAAAGTGACTTAAATTGGTTACTTTGGCCAAACTAGAGCCGAAATTGACTCAGATGAAACTGTTATTGGAGGACCCCAAAAAATGGTCATAGTTGATGTATTCTATGATAAGATGTTAATCATGATAAGAAGTGGCCGAAATCCACTCTAATGTGGTGGAAATTGACTTAAATTGGTTTGTTTGGCTAAACTAAAACCGAAATTGACTCGGATGAAACTGGTATATGAGGATCCCAAAAAGTGGTCAAAGTTCATGTATATTATGATATTATGTTAATCATGCCAGGATGTGGTCGAAATCCACTCTAATGTGGTGGAAAGTTACTTAAATTGGTGAGTTGGCCAAACTAGAGCCGAAATTGACTCGTACGGAACTGGTATCAGAGGACCCCAAAAAGTGGTCAAACTTGATGTAAATTATGATAATATGATAATCATGTCAGGATGTGCTCGAATGCCACTCTAATGTGGTGGAAAGTTACTTAAATTGGTTAGTTTAGCCAAACTAGAGCCATAATTGACTTGGATGAAACTGGTATCAGAGGACCCCAAAAAGTGGTCAAAGTTGATGTAAATTATGATAATATATTAATCATGCCAGGATGTGGTCGAAATCCACTCTACTGTGGTGGAAAGTGACTTAAATTGGTTACTTTGGCCAAACTAGAGCCGAAATTGACTCGGAAGAAACTGTTATTGGAGGACCCCCAAAAATGGTCATAGTTGATGTATTTTATGATAATATGTTAATCATGCCAAGAAGTGGTCGAAATCCACTCTAATGTGGTGGAAATTGACTTAAATTGGTTTCTTTGGCTAAACTAGAGCCGAAATTGACTCGGATGAAACTGTTATTGGAGGACCCCAAAAAATGGTCATAGTTGATGTATTCTATGATAATATGTTAATCATGATAAGAAGTGGTCGAAATCCACTATAATGTGGTGGAAATTGACTTAAATTGGTTTGTTTGGCTAAACTAAAACCAAAATTGACTCGGATGAAACTGGTATATGAGGATCCCAAAAAGTGGTCAAAGTTCATGTATATTATGATATTATGTTAATCATGCCAGGATGTGGTTGAAATCCACTCTAATGTGGTGGAAAGTGACTTAAATGGGTGAGTTGGCCAAACTAGAGCCGATATTGACTCGGATGGAATCCGAGGACCCCAAAAAGTGGTCAAAGTTGATGTAAATTATGATAATATATTAATCATGCCAGGATGTGGTCGAAAGCCACTCTAATGTGGTGGAAAGTGACTTAAATTGGTGACTTTGGCCAAACTAGAGCCGAAATTGACTCGGATGAAACTTTTATTGGAGGACCCCCAAAAATAGTCATAGTTGATGTATTTTCTGATAATATGTTAATCATGCCAAGAAGTGGTCGAAATCCACTCTAATGTGGTGGAAATTGACTTAAATTAGTTTGTTTGGCTAAACTAAAACCGAAATTGACTCCGATGAAACTGGTATATGAGGATCCCAAAAAGTGGTCAAAGTTCAAGTATATTATGATAATATGTTAATCATGCCAGGATGTGGTCGAAATCCACTCTAAAGTGGTGGAAATTGACTTAAATTGGTTAGTTTGGCCAAACTAGAACCGAAATTGACTCGGGTGAAACTGTTATTGGAGGACCCCAGAAAATGGTCATAGTTGATGTAAATTCTGATAATATGTTAATCATGCCAGGAAGTGGTCGAAATCCACTCTAATTTGGTGGAAATTGACTTAAATTGGTTTGTTTGGCCAAACTAAAACCGAAATTGACTCGGATGAAACTGGTATATGAGTATCCGAAAAAGTGGTCAAAGTTCATGTATATTATGATAATATGTTAATCATGCCAGGATGTGGTCGAAATCCACTCTAATGTGGTGGAAATTGACTTAAACTGGTTTATTTGGCCAAAATAAAGCCGAAATTGACTCGGATGAAACTGGTATATAAGGATCCCAAAAAGTGGTCAAAGTTCATGTATATTATGATAATATGTTAATCATGCCAGGATGTGGTCGAAATCCAATCTAAAGTGGTGGAAAGTGACTTAAATTGGTTATTTTGGCTAAACTAGAGCCGAAATTGACTCGGATGAAACTGTTTTTGGAGGACCCCAAAAAATGGTCATAGTTGATGTATTTTATGATAATATGTTAATCATGACAAGAAGTGGTCGAAATCCACTCTAATGTGGTGGAAATTGACTTAAATTGGTTTGTTTGGCTAAACTAAAACCGAAATTGACTCGGATGAAACTGTTATATGAGGATCCCAAAAAGTGGTCAAAGTTCATGCATATTATGATATTATGTTAATCATGCCAGGATATGGTCGAAATCCAATCTAAAGTGGTGGAAAGTGACTTAAATTGGTTACTTTGGCCAAACTAGAGCCGAAATTGACTCAGATGAAACTGTTATTGGAGGACCCCAAAAAATGGTCATAGTTGATGTATTCTATGATAAGATGTTAATCATGATAAGAAGTGGTCGAAATCCACTCTAATGTGGTGGAAATTGACTTAATTTGGTTTGTTTGGCTAAACTAAAACCGAAATTGACTCGGATGAAACTGGTATATGAGGATCCCAAAAAGTGGTCAAAGTTCATGTATATTATGATATTATGTTAATCATGCCAGGATGTGGTCGAAATCCACTCTAATGTGGTGGAAAGTTACTTAAATTGGTGAGTTGGCCAAACTAGAGCCGAAATTGACTCGTACGGAACTGGTATCAGAGGACCCCAAAAAGTGGTCAAACTTGATGTAAATTATGATAATATGATAATCATGTCAGGATGTGCTCGAATGCCACTCTAATGTGGTGGAAAGTTACTTAAATTGGTTAGTTTAGCCAAACTAGAGCCATAATTGACTTGGATGAAACTGGTATCAGAGGACCCCAAAAAGTGGTCAAAGTTGATGTAAATTATGATAATATATTAATCATGCCAGGATGTGGTCGAAATCCACTCTACTGTGGTGGAAAGTGACTTAAATTGGTTACTTTGGCCAAACTAGAGCCGAAATTGACTCGGAAGAAACTGTTATTGGAGGACCCCTAAAAATGGACATAGTTGATGTATTTTATGATAATATGTTAATCATGCCAAGAAGTGGTCGAAATCCACTCTAATGTGGTGGAAATTGACTTAAATTGGTTTCTTTGGCTAAACTAGAGCCGAAATTGACTCGGATGAAACTGTTATTGGAGGACCCCAAAAAATGGTCATAGTTGATGTATTCTATGATAATATGTTAATCATGATAAGAAGTGGTCGAAATCCACTATAATGTGGTGGAAATTGACTTAAATTGGTTTGTTTGGCTAAACTAAAACCGAAATTGACTCGGATGAAACTGGTATATGAGGATCCCAAAAAGTGGTCAAAGTTCATGTATATTATGATATTATGTTAATCATGCCAGGATGTGGTTGAAATCCACTCTAATGTGGTGGAAAGTGACTTAAATGGGTGAGTTGGCCAAACTAGAGCCGAAATTGACTCGGATGGAATCCGAGGACCCCAAAAAGTGGTCAAAGTTGATGTAAATTATGATAATATATTAATCATGCCAGGATGTGGTCGAAAGCCACTCTAATGTGGTGGAAAGTGACTTAAATTGGTGACTTTGGCCAAACTAGAGCCGAAATTGACTCGGATGAAACTTTTATTGGAGGACCCCCAAAAATAGTCATAGTTGATGTATTTTCTCATAATATGTTAATCATGCCAAGAAGTGGTCGAAATTCACTCTAATGTGGTGGAAATTGACTTAAATTGGTTTGTTTGGCTAAACTAAAACCGAAATTGACTCCGATGAAACTGGTATATGAGGATCCCAAAAAGTGGTCAAAGTTCAAGTATATTATGATAATATGTTAATCATGCCAGGATGTGGTCGAAATCCACTCTAAAGTGGTGGAAATTGACTTAAATTGGTTAGTTTGGCCAAACTAGAACCGAAATTGACTCGGGTGAAACTGTTATTGGAGGACCCCAGAAAATGGTCATAGTTGATGTAAATTCTGATAATATGTTAATCATGCCAGGAAGTGGTCGAAATCCACTCTAATTTGGTGGAAATTGACTTAAATTGGTTTGTTTGGCCAAACTAAAACCGAAATTGACTCGGATGAAACTGGTATATGAGTATCCGAAAAAGTGGTCAAAGTTCATGTATATTATGATAATATGTTAATCATTCCAGGATGTGGTCGAAATCCACTCTAATGTGGTGGAAATTGACTTTAACTGGGTTATTTGGCCAAAATAAAGCCGAAATTGACTCGGATGAAACTGGTATATAAGGATCCCAAAAAGTGGTCAAAGTTCATGTATATTATGATAATATGTTAATCATGCCAGGATGTGGTCGAAATCCAATCTAAAGTGGTGGAAAGTGACTTAAATTGGTTATTTTGGCTAAACTAGAGCCGAAATTGACTCGGATGAAACTGTTTTTGGAGGACCCCAAAAAATGGTCATAGTTGATGTATTCTATGATAATATGTTAATCATGACAAGAAGTGGTCGAAATCCACTCTAATGTGGTGGAAATTGACTTAAATTGGTTTGTTTGGCTAAACTAAAACCGAAATTGACTCGGATGAAACTGTTATATGAGGATCCCAAAAAGTGGTCAAAGTTCATGTATATTATGATATTATGTTAATCATGCCAGGATATGGTCGAAATCCAATCTAAAGTGGTGGAAAGTGACTTAAATTGGTTACTTTGGCCAAACTAGAGCCGAAATTGACTCAGATGAAACTGTTATTGGAGGACCCCAAAAAATGGTCATAGTTGATGTATTCTATGATAAGATGTTAATCATGATAAGAAGTGGCCGAAATCCACTCTAATGTGGTGGAAATTGACTTAAATTGGTTTGTTTGGCTAAACTAAAACCGAAATTGACTCGGATGAAACTGGTATATGAGGATCCCAAAAAGTGGTCAAAGTTCATGTATATTATGATATTATGTTAATCATGCCAGGATGTGGTCGAAATCCACTCTAATGTGGTGGAAAGTTACTTAAATTGGTGAGTTGGCCAAACTAGAGCCGAAATTGACTCGTACGGAACTGGTATCAGAGGACCCCAAAAAGTGGTCAAACTTGATGTAAATTATGATAATATGATAATCATGTCAGGATGTGCTCGAATGCCACTCTAATGTGGTGGAAAGTTACTTAAATTGGTTAGTTTAGCCAAACTAGAGCCATAATTGACTTGGATGAAACTGGTATCAGAGGACCCCAAAAAGTGGTCAAAGTTGATGTAAATTATGATAATATATTAATCATGCCAGGATGTGGTCGAAATCCACTCTACTGTGGTGGAAAGTGACTTAAATTGGTTACTTTGGCCAAACTAGAGCCGAAATTGACTCGGAAGAAACTGTTATTGGAGGACCCCCAAAAATGGTCATAGTTGATGTATTTTATGATAATATGTTAATCATGCCAAGAAGTGGTCGAAATCCACTCTAATGTGGTGGAAATTGACTTAAATTGGTTTCTTTGGCTAAACTAGAGCCGAAATTGACTCGGATGAAACTGTTATTGGAGGACCCCAAAAAATGGTCATAGTTGATGTATTCTATGATAATATGTTAATCATGATAAGAAGTGGTCGAAATCCACTATAATGTGGTGGAAATTGACTTAAATTGGTTTGTTTGGCTAAACTAAAACCAAAATTGACTCGGATGAAACTGGTATATGAGGATCCCAAAAAGTGGTCAAAGTTCATGTATATTATGATATTATGTTAATCATGCCAGGATGTGGTTGAAATCCACTCTAATGTGGTGGAAAGTGACTTAAATGGGTGAGTTGGCCAAACTAGAGCCGATATTGACTCGGATGGAATCCGAGGACCCCAAAAAGTGGTCAAAGTTGATTTAAATTATGATAATATATTAATCATGCCAGGATGTGGTCGAAAGCCACTCTAATGTGGTGGAAAGTGACTTAAATTGGTGACTTTGGCCAAACTAGAGCCGAAATTGACTCGGATGAAACTTTTATTGGAGGACCCCCAAAAATAGTCATAGTTGATGTATTTTCTGATAATATGTTAATCATGCCAAGAAGTGGTCGAAATCCACTCTAATGTGGTGGAAATTGACTTAAATTAGTTTGTTTGGCTAAACTAAAACCGAAATTGACTCTGATGAAACTGGTATATGAGGATCCCAAAAAGTGGTCAAAGTTCAAGTATATTATGATAATATGTTAATCATGCCAGGATGTGGTCGAAATCCACTCTAAAGTGGTGGAAATTGACTTAAATTGGTTAGTTTGGCCAAACTAGAACCGAAATTGACTCGGGTGAAACTGTTATTGGAGGACCCCAGAAAATGGTCATAGTTGATGTAAATTCTGATAATATGTTAATCATGCCAGGAAGTGGTCGAAATCCACTCTAATTTGGTGGAAATTGACTTAAATTGGTTTGTTTGGCCAAACTAAAACCGAAATTGACTCGGATGAAACTGGTATATGAGTATCCGAAAAAGTGGTCAAAGTTCATGTATATTATGATAATATGTTAATCATGCCAGGATGTGGTCGAAATCCACTCTAATGTGGTGGAAATTGACTTAAACTGGTTTATTTGGCCAAAATAAAGCCGAAATTGACTCGGATGAAACTGGTATATAAGGATCCCAAAAAGTGGTCAAAGTTCATGTATATTATGATAATATGTTAATCATGCCAGGATGTGGTCGAAATCCAATCTAAAGTGGTGGAAAGTGACTTAAATTGGTTATTTTGGCTAAACTAGAGCCGAAATTGACTCGGATGAAACTGTTTTTGGAGGACCCCAAAAAATGGTCATAGTTGATGTATTCTATGATAATATGTTAATCATGACAAGAAGTGGTCGAAATCCACTCTAATGTGGTGGAAATTGACTTAAATTGGTTTGTTTGGCTAAACTAAAACCGAAATTGACTCGGATGAAACTGTTATATGAGGATCCCAAAAAGTGGTCAAAGTTCATGCATATTATGATATTATGTTAATCATGCCAGGATATGGTCGAAATCCAATCTAAAGTGGTGGAAAGTGACTTAAATTGGTTACTTTGGCCAAACTAGAGCCGAAATTGACTCAGATGAAACTGTTATTGGAGGACCCCAAAAAATGGTCATAGTTGATGTATTCTATGATAAGATGTTAATCATGATAAGAAGTGGTCGAAATCCACTCTAATGTGGTGGAAATTGACTTAATTTGGTTTGTTTGGCTAAACTAAAACCGAAATTGACTCGGATGAAACTGGTATATGAGGATCCCAAAAAGTGGTCAAAGTTCATGTATATTATGATATTATGTTAATCATGCCAGGATGTGGTCGAAATCCACTCTAATGTGGTGGAAAGTTACTTAAATTGGTGAGTTGGCCAAACTAGAGCCGAAATTGACTCGTACGGAACTGGTATCAGAGGACCCCAAAAAGTGGTCAAACTTGATGTAAATTATGATAATATGATAATCATGTCAGGATGTGCTCGAATGCCACTCTAATGTGGTGGAAAGTTACTTAAATTGGTTAGTTTAGCCAAACTAGAGCCATAATTGACTTGGATGAAACTGGTATCAGAGGACCCCAAAAAGTGGTCAAAGTTGATGTAAATTATGATAATATATTAATCATGCCAGGATGTGGTCGAAATCCACTCTACTGTGGTGGAAAGTGACTTAAATTGGTTACTTTGGCCAAACTAGAGCCGAAATTGACTCGGAAGAAACTGTTATTGGAGGACCCCTAAAAATGGACATAGTTGATGTATTTTATGATAATATGTTAATCATGCCAAGAAGTGGTCGAAATCCACTCTAATGTGGTGGAAATTGACTTAAATTGGTTTCTTTGGCTAAACTAGAGCCGAAATTGACTCGGATGAAACTGTTATTGGAGGACCCCAAAAAATGGTCATAGTTGATGTATTCTATGATAATATGTTAATCATGATAAGAAGTGGTCGAAATCCACTATAATGTGGTGGAAATTGACTTAAATTGGTTTGTTTGGCTAAACTAAAACCGAAATTGACTCGGATGAAACTGGTATATGAGGATCCCAAAAAGTGGTCAAAGTTCATGTATATTATGATATTATGTTAATCATGCCAGGATGTGGTTGAAATCCACTCTAATGTGGTGGAAAGTGACTTAAATGGGTGAGTTGGCCAAACTAGAGCCGAAATTGACTCGGATGGAATCCGAGGACCCCAAAAAGTGGTCAAAGTTGATGTAAATTATGATAATATATTAATCATGCCAGGATGTGGTCGAAAGCCACTCTAATGTGGTGGAAAGTGACTTAAATTGGTGACTTTGGCCAAACTAGAGCCGAAATTGACTCGGATGAAACTTTTATTGGAGGACCCCCAAAAATAGTCATAGTTGATGTATTTTCTCATAATATGTTAATCATGCCAAGAAGTGGTCGAAATTCACTCTAATGTGGTGGAAATTGACTTAAATTGGTTTGTTTGGCTAAACTAAAACCGAAATTGACTCCGATGAAACTGGTATATGAGGATCCCAAAAAGTGGTCAAAGTTCAAGTATATTATGATAATATGTTAATCATGCCAGGATGTGGTCGAAATCCACTCTAAAGTGGTGGAAATTGACTTAAATTGGTTAGTTTGGCCAAACTAGAACCGAAATTGACTCGGGTGAAACTGTTTTTGGAGGACCCCAGAAAATGGTCATAGTTGATGTAAATTCTGATAATATGTTAATCATGCCAGGAAGTGGTCGAAATCCACTCTAATTTGGTGGAAATTGACTTCAATTGGTTTGTTTGGCCAAACTAAAACCGAAATTGACTCGGATGAAACTGGTATATTAGTATCCGAAAAAGTGGTCAAAGTTCATGTATATTATGATAATATGTTAATCATGCCAGAATGTGGTCGAAATCCACTCTAATGTGGTGGAAATTGACTTAAACTGGTTTATTTGGCCAAAATAAAGCCGAAATTGACTCGGATGAAACTGGTATATAAGGATCCCAAAAAGTGGTCAAAGTTCATGTATATTATGATAATATGTTAATCATGCCAGGATGTGGTCGAAATCCAATCTAAAGTGGTGGAAAGTGACTTAAATTGGTTATTTTGGCTAAACTAGAGCCGAAATTGACTCGGATGAAACTGTTTTTGGAGGACCCCAAAAAATGGTCATAGTTGATGTATTCTATGATAATATGTTAATCATGACAAGAAGTGGTCGAAATCCACTCTAATGTGGTGGAAATTGACTTAAATTGGTTTGTTTGGCTAAACTAAAACCGAAATTGACTCGGATGAAACTGTTATATGAGGATCCCAAAAAGTGGTCAAAGTTCATGCATATTATGATATTATGTTAATCATGCCAGGATATGGTCGAAATCCAATCTAAAGTGGTGGAAAGTGACTTAAATTGGTTACTTTGGCCAAACTAGAGCCGAAATTGACCCAGATGAAACTGTTATTGGAGGACCCCAAAAAATGGTCATAGTTGATGTATTCTATGATAAGATGTTAATCATGATAAGAAGTGGTCGAAATCCACTCTAATGTGGTGGAAATTGACTTAATTTGGTTTGTTTGGCTAAACTAAAACCGAAATTGACTCGGATGAAACTGGTATATGAGGATCCCAAAAAGTGGTCAAAGTTCATGTATATTATGATATTATGTTAATCATGCCAGGATGTGGTCGAAATCCACTCTAATGTGGTGGAAAGTTACTTAAATTGGTGAGTTGGCCAAACTAGAGCCGAAATTGACTCGTACGGAACTGGTATCAGAGGACCCCAAAAAGTGGTCAAACTTGATGTAAATTATGATAATATGATAATCATGTCAGGATGTGCTCGAATGCCACTCTAATGTGGTGGAAAGTTACTTAAATTGGTTAGTTTAGCCAAACTAGAGCCATAATTGACTTGGATGAAACTGGTATCTGAGGACCCCAAAAAGTGGTCAAAGTTGATGTAAATTATGATAATATATTAATCATGCCAGGATGTGGTCGAAATCCACTCTACTGTGGTGGAAAGTGACTTAAATTGGTTACTTTGGCCAAACTAGAGCCGAAATTGACTCGGAAGAAACTGTTATTGGAGGACCCCCAAAAATGGTCATAGTTGATGTATTTTATGATAATATGTTAATCATGCCAAGAAGTGGTCGAAATCCACTCTAATGTGGTGGAAATTGACTTAAATTGGTTTCTTTGGCTAAACTAGAGCCGAAATTGAGTCGGTTGAAACTGTTATTGGAGGACCCCAAAAAATGGTCATAGTTGATGTATTCTATGATAATATGTTAATCATGATAAGAAGTGGTCGAAATCCACTATAATGTGGTGGAAATTGACTTAAATTGGTTTGTTTGGCTAAACTAAAACCGAAATTGACTCGGATGAAACTGGTATATGAGGATCCCAAAAAGTGGTCAAAGTTCATGTATATTATGATATTATGTTAATCATGCCAGGATGTGGTTGAAATCCACTCTAATGTGGTGGAAAGTGACTTAAATGGGTGAGTTGGCCAAACTAGAGCCGAAATTGACTCGGATGGAATCCGAGGACCCCAAAAAGTGGTCAAAGTTGATGTAAATTATGATAATATATTAATCATGCCAGGATGTGGTCGAAAGCCACTCTAATGTGGTGGAAAGTGACTTAAATTGGTGACTTTGGCCAAACTAGAGCCGAAATTGACTCGGATGAAACTTTTATTGGAGGACCCCCAAAAATAGTCATAGTTGATGTATTTTCTGATAATATGTTAATCATGCCAAGAAGTGGTCGAAATCCACTCTAATGTGGTGGAAATTGACTTAAATTGGTTTTTTTGGCTAAACTAAAACCGAAATTGACTCCGATGAAACTGGTATATGAGGATCCCAAAAAGTGGTCAAAGTTCAAGTATATTATGATAATATGTTAATCATGCCAGGATGTGGTCGAAATCCACTCTAAAGTGGTGGAAATTGACTTAAATTGGTTAGTTTGGCCAAACTAGAACCGAAATTGACTCGGGTGAAACTGTTATTGGAGGACCCCAGAAAATGGTCATAGTTGATGTAAATTCTGATAATATGTTAATCATGCCAGGAAGTGGTCGAAATCCACTCTAATTTGGTGGAAATTGACTTAAATTGGTTTGTTTGGCCAAACTAAAACCGAAATTGACTCGGATGAAACTGGTATATGAGTATCCGAAAAAGTGGTCAAAGTTCATGTATATTATGATAATATGTTAATCATGCCAGGATGTGGTCGAAATCCACTCTAATGTGGTGGAAATTGACTTAAACTGGTTTATTTGGCCAAAATAAAGCCGAAATTGACTCGGATGAAACTGGTATATAAGGATCCCAAAAAGTGGTCAAAGTTCATGTATATTATGATAATATGTTAATCATGCCAGGATGTGGTCGAAATCCAATCTAAAGTGGTGGAAAGTGACTTAAATTGGTTATTTTGGCTAAACTAGAGCCGAAATTGACTCGGATGAAACTGTTTTTGGAGGTCCCCAAAAAATGGTCATAGTTGATGTATTCTATGATAATATGTTAATCATGACAAGAAGTGGTCGAAATCCACTCTAATGTGGTGAAAATTGACTTAAATTGGTTTGTTTGGCTAAACTAAAACCGAAATTGACTCGGATGAAACTGTTATATGAGGATCCCAAAAAGTGGTCAAAGTTCATGTATATTATGATATTATGTTAATCATGGCAGGATATGGTCGAAATCCAATCTAAAGTGGTGGAAAGTGACTTAAATTGGTTACTTTGGCCAAACTAGAGCCGAAATTGACTCAGATGAAACTGTTATTGGAGGACCCCAAAAAATGGTCATAGTTGATGTATTCTATGATAAGATGTTAATCATGATAAGAAGTGGTCGAAATCCACTCTAATGTGGTGGAAATTGACTTAATTTGGTTTGTTTGGCTAAACTAAAACCGAAATTGACTCGGATGAAACTGGTATATGAGGATCCCAAAAAGTGGTCAAAGTTCATGTATATTATGATATTATGTTAATCATGCCAGGATGTGGTCGAAATCCCCTCTAATGTGGTGGAAAGTTACTTAAATTGGTGAGTTGGCCAAACTAGAGCCGAAATTGACTCGTACGGAACTGGTATCAGAGGAC
The DNA here is from genome assembly GCA_030848705.1 of Heracleum sosnowskyi. NCBI lineage: Eukaryota > Viridiplantae > Streptophyta > Magnoliopsida > Apiales > Apiaceae > Heracleum > Heracleum sosnowskyi. The sequence goes on from CM061236.1 coordinate 53,438,034, forward strand.
CCCAAAAAGTGGTCAAACTTGATGTAAATTATGATAATATGATAATCATGTCAGGATGTGCTCGAATGCCACTCTAATGTGGTGGAAAGTTACTTAAATTGGTTAGTTTAGCCAAACTAGAGCCATAATTGACTTGGATGAAACTGGTATCAGAGGACCCCAAAAAGTGGTCAAAGTTGATGTAAATTATGATAATATATTAATCATGCCAGGATGTGGTCGAAATCCACTCTACTGTGGTGGAAAGTGACTTAAATTGGTTACTTTGGCCAAACTAGAGCCGAAATTGACTCGGAAGAAACTGTTATTGGAGGACCCCCAAAAATGGTCATAGTTGATGTATTTTATGATAATATGTTAATCATGCCAAGAAGTGGTCGAAATCCACTCTAATGTGGTGGAAATTGACTTAAATTGGTTTCTTTGGCTAAACTAGAGCCGAAATTGAGTCGGTTGAAACTGTTATTGGAGGACCCCAAAAAATGGTCATAGTTGATGTATTCTATGATAATATGTTAATCATGATAAGAAGTGGTCGAAATCCACTATAATGTGGTGGAAATTGACTTAAATTGGTTTGTTTGGCTAAACTAAAACCGAAATTGACTCGGATGAAACTGGTATATGAGGATCCCAAAAAGTGGTCAAAGTTCATGTATATTATGATATTATGTTAATCATGCCAGGATGTGGTTGAAATCCACTCTAATGTGGTGGAAAGTGACTTAAATGGGTGAGTTGGCCAAACTAGAGCCGAAATTGACTCGGATGGAATCCGAGGACCCCAAAAAGTGGTCAAAGTTGATGTAAATTATGATAATATATTAATCATGCCAGGATGTGGTCGAAAGCCACTCTAATGTGGTGGAAATTGACTTAAATTGGTGACTTTGGCCAAACTAGAGCCGAAATTGACTCGGATGAAACTTTTATTGGAGGACCTCCAAAAATAGTCATAGTTGATGTATTTTCTCATAATATGTTAATCATGCCAAGAAGTGGTCGAAATCCACTCTAATGTGGTGGAAATTGACTTAAATTGGTTTGTTTGGCTAAACTAAAACCGAAATTGACTCCGATGAAACTGGTATATGAGGATCCCAAAAAGTGGTCAAAGTTCAAGTATATTATGATAATATGTTAATCATGCCAGGATGTGGTCGAAATCCACTCTAAAGTGGTGGAAATTGACTTAAATTGGTTAGTTTGGCCAAACTAGAACCGAAATTGACTCGGGTGAAACTGTTATTGGAGGACCCCAGAAAATGGTCATAGTTGATGTAAATTCTGATAATATGTTAATCATGCCAGGAAGTGGTCGAAATCCACTCTAATTTGGTGGAAATTGACTTAAATTGGTTTGTTTGGCCAAACTAAAACCGAAATTGACTCGGATGAAACTGGTATATGAGTATCCGAAAAAGTGGTCAAAGTTCATGTATATTATGATAATATGTTAATCATGCCAGGATGTGGTCGAAATCCACTCTAATGTGGTGGAAATTGACTTAAACTGGTTTATTTGGCCAAAATAAAGCCGAAATTGACTCGGATGAAACTGGTATATAAGGATCCCAAAAAGTGGTCAAAGTTCATGTATATTATGATAATATGTTAATCATGCCAGGATGTGGTCGAAATCCAATCTAAAGTGGTGGAAAGTGACTTAAATTGGTTATTTTGGCTAAACTAGAGCCGAAATTGACTCGGATGAAACTGTTTTTGGAGGACCCCAAAAAATGGTCATAGTTGATGTATTCTATGATAATATGTTAATCATGACAAGAAGTGGTCGAAATCCACTCTAATGTGGTGGAAATTGACTTAAATTGGTTTGTTTGGCTAAACTAAAACCGAAATTGACTCGGATGAAACTGTTATATGAGGATCCCAAAAAGTGGTCAAAGTTCATGTATATTATGATATTATGTTAATCATGCCAGGATATGGTCGAAATCCAATCTAAAGTGGTGGAAAGTGACTTAAATTGGTTACTTTGGCCAAACTAGAGCCGAAATTGACTCAGATGAAACTGTTATTGGAGGACCCCAAAAAATGGTCATAGTTGATGTATTCTATGATAAGATGTTAATCATGATAAGAAGTGGTCGAAATCCACTCTAATGTGGTGGAAATTGACTTAATTTGGTTTGTTTGGCTAAACTAAAACCGAAATTGACTCGGATGAAACTGGTATATGAGGATCCCAAAAAGTGGTCAAAGTTCATGTATATTATGATATTATGTTAATCATGCCAGGATGTGGTCGAAATCCACTCTAATGTGGTGGAAAGTTACTTAAATTGGTGAGTTGGCCAAACTAGAGCCGAAATTGACTCGTACGGAACTGGTATCAGAGGACCCCAAAAAGTGGTCAAACTTGATGTAAATTATGATAATATGATAATCATGTCAGGATGTGCTCGAATGCCACTCTAATGTGGTGGAAAGTTACTTAAATTGGTTAGTTTAGCCAAACTAGAGCCATAATTGACTTGGATGAAACTGGTATCAGAGGACCCCAAAAAGTGGTCAAAGTTGATGTAAATTATGATAATATATTAATCATGCCAGGATGTGGTCGAAATCCACTCTACTGTGGTGGAAAGTGACTTAAATTGGTTACTTTGCCCAAACTAGAGCCGAAATTGACTCGGAAGAAACTGTTATTGGAGGACCCCAAAAAATGGTCATAGTTGATGTATTTTATGATAATATGTTAATCATGCCAAGAAGTGGTCGAAATCCACTCTAATGTGGTGGAAATTTACTTAAATTGGTTTCTTTGGCTAAACTAGAGCCGAAATTGACTCGGATGAAACTGTTATTGGAGGACCCCAAAAAATGGTCATAGTTGATGTATTCTATGATAATATGTTAATCATGATAAGAAGTGGTCGAAATCCACTATAATGTGGTGGAAATTGACTTAAATTGGTTTGTTTGGCTAAACTAAAACCGAAATTGACTCGGATGAAACTGGTATATGAGGATCCCAAAAAGTGGTCAAAGTTCATGTATATTATGATATTATGTTAATCATGCCAGGATGTGGTTGAAATCCACTCTAATGTGGTGGAAAGTGACTTAAATGGGTGAGTTGGCCAAACTAGAGCCGAAATTGACTCGGATGGAATCCGAGGACCCCAAAAAGTGGTCAAAGTTGATGTAAATTATGATAATATATTAATCATGCCAGGATGTGGTCGAAAGCCACTCTAATGTGGTGGAAAGTGACTTAAATTGGTGACTTTGGCCAAACTAGAGCCGAAATTGACTCGGATGAAACTTTTATTGGAGGACCCCCAAAAATAGTCATAGTTGATGTATTTTCTGATAATATGTTAATCATGCCAAGAAGTGGTCGAAATCCACTCTAATGTGGTGGAAATTGACTTAAATTGGTTTGTTTGGCTAAACTAAAACCGAAATTGACTCCGATGAAACTGGTATATGAGGATCCCAAAAAGTGGTCAAAGTTCAAGTATTTTATGATAATATGTTAATCATGCCAGGATGTGGTCGAAATCCACTCTAAAGTGGTGGAAATTGACTTAAATTGGTTAGTTTGGCCAAACTAGAACCGAAATTGACTCGGGTGAAACTGTTATTGGAGGACCCCAGAAAATGGTCATAGTTGATGTAAATTCTGATAATATGTTAATCGTGCCAGGAAGTGGTCGAAATCCACTCTAATTTGGTGGAAATTGACTTAAATTGGTTTGTTTGGCCAAACTAAAACCGAAATTGACTCGAATGAAACTGGTATATGAGTATCCGAAAAAGTGGTCAAAGTTCATGTATATTATGATAATATGTTAATCATGCCAGGATGTGGTCGAAATCCACTCTAATGTGGTGGAAATTGACTTAAACTGGTTTATTTGGCCAAAATAAAGCCGAAATTGACTCGGATGAAACTGGTATATAAGGATCCCAAAAAGTGGTCAAAGTTCATGTATATTATGATAATATGTTAATCATGCCAGGATGTGGTCGAAATCCAATCTAAAGTGGTGGAAAGTGACTTAAATTGGTTATTTTGGCTAAACTAGAGCCGAAATTGACTCGGATGAAACTGTTTTTGGAGGACCCCAAAAAATGGTCATAGTTGATGTATTCTATGATAATATGTTAATCATGACAAGAAGTGGTCGAAATCCACTCTAATGTGGTGGAAATTGACTTAAATTGGTTTGTTTGGCTAAACTAAAACCGAAATTGACTCGGATGAAACTGTTATATGAGGATCCCAAAAAGTGGTCAAAGTTCATGTATATTATGATATGATGTTAATCATGCCAGGATATGGTCGAAATCCAATCTAAAGTGGTGGAAAGTGACTTAAATTGGTTACTTTGGCCAAACTAGAGCCGAAATTGACTCAGATGAAACTGTTATTGGAGGACCCCAAAAAATGGTCATAGTTGATGTATTCTATGATAAGATGTTAATCATGATAAGAAGTGGTCAAAATCCACTCTAATGTGGTGGAAATTGACTTAATTTGGTTTGTTTGGCTAAACTAAAACCGAAATTGACTCGGATGAAACTGGTATATGAGGATCCCAAAAAGTGGTCAAAGTTCATGTATATTATGATATTATGTTAATCATGCCAGGATGTGGTCGAAATCCACTCTAATGTGGTGGAAAGTTACTTAAATTGGTGAGTTGGCCAAACTAGAGCCGAAATTGACTCGTACGGAACTGGTATCAGAGGACCCCAAAAAGTGGTCAAACTTGATGTAAATTATGATAATATGATAATCATGTCAGGATGTGCTCGAATGCCACTCTAATGTGGTGGAAAGTTACTTAAATTGGTTAGTTTAGCCAAACTAGAGCCATAATTGACTTGGATGAAACTGGTATCAGAGGACCCCAAAAAGTGGTCAAAGTTGATGTAAATTATGATAATATATTAATCATGCCAGGATGTGGTCGAAATCCACTCTACTGTGGTGGAAAGTGACTTAAATTGGTTACTTTGGCCAAACTAGAGCCGAAATTGACTCGGAAGAAACTGTTATTGGAGGACCCCAAAAAATGGTCATAGTTGATGTATTTTATGATAATATGTTAATCATGCCAAGAAGTGGTCGAAATCCACTCTAATGTGGTGGAAATTTACTTAAATTGGTTTCTTTGGCTAAACTAGAGCCGAAATTGACTCGGATGAAACTGTTATTGGAGGACCCCAAAAAATGGTCATAGTTGATGTATTCTATGATAATATGTTAATCATGATAAGAAGTGGTCGAAATCCACTATAATGTGGTGGAAATTGACTTAAATTGGTTTGTTTGGCTAAACTAAAACCGAAATTGACTCGGATGAAACTGGTATATGAGGATCCCAAAAAGTGGTCAAAGTTCATGTATATTATGATATTATGTTAATCATGCCAGGATGTGGTTGAAATCCACTCTAATGTGGTGGAAAGTGACTTAAATGGGTGAGTTGGCCAAACTAGAGCCGAAATTGACTCGGATGGAATCCGAGGACCCCAAAAAGTGGTCAAAGTTGATGTAAATTATGATAATATATTAATCATGCCAGGATGTGGTCGAAAGCCACTCTAATGTGGTGGAAAGTGACTTAAATTGGTGACTTTGGCCAAACTAGAGCCGAAATTGACTCGGATGAAACTTTTATTGGAGGACCCCCAAAAATAGTCATAGTTGATGTATTTTCTGATAATATGTTAATCATGCCAAGAAGTGGTCGAAATCCACTCTAATGTGGTGGAAATTGACTTAAATTGGTTTGTTTGGCTAAACTAAAACCGAAATTGACTCCGATGAAACTGGTATATGAGGATCCCAAAAAGTGGTCAAAGTTCAAGTATTTTATGATAATATGTTAATCATGCCAGGATGTGGTCGAAATCCACTCTAAAGTGGTGGAAATTGACTTAAATTGGTTAGTTTGGCCAAACTAGAACCGAAATTGACTCGGGTGAAACTGTTATTGGAGGACCCCAGAAAATGGTCATAGTTGATGTAAATTCTGATAATATGTTAATCGTGCCAGGAAGTGGTCGAAATCCACTCTAATTTGGTGGAAATTGACTTAAATTGGTTTGTTTGGCCAAACTAAAACCGAAATTGACTCGAATGAAACTGGTATATGAGTATCCGAAAAAGTGGTCAAAGTTCATGTATATTATGATAATATGTTAATCATGCCAGGATGTGGTCGAAATCCACTCTAATGTGGTGGAAATTGACTTAAACTGGTTTATTTGGCCAAAATAAAGCCGAAATTGACTCGGATGAAACTGGTATATAAGGATCCCAAAAAGTGGTCAAAGTTCATGTATATTATGATAATATGTTAATCATGCCAGGATGTGGTCGAAATCCAATCTAAAGTGGTGGAAAGTGACTTAAATTGGTTATTTTGGCTAAACTAGAGCCGAAATTGACTCGGATGAAACTGTTTTTGGAGGACCCCAAAAAATGGTCATAGTTGATGTATTCTATGATAATATGTTAATCATGACAAGAAGTGGTCGAAATCCACTCTAATGTGGTGGAAATTGACTTAAATTGGTTTGTTTGGCTAAACTAAAACCGAAATTGACTCGGATGAAACTGTTATATGAGGATCCCAAAAAGTGGTCAAAGTTCATGTATATTATGATATGATGTTAATCATGCCAGGATATGGTCGAAATCCAATCTAAAGTGGTGGAAAGTGACTTAAATTGGTTACTTTGGCCAAACTAGAGCCGAAATTGACTCAGATGAAACTGTTATTGGAGGACCCCAAAAAATGGTCATAGTTGATGTATTCTATGATAAGATGTTAATCATGATAAGAAGTGGTCAAAATCCACTCTAATGTGGTGGAAATTGACTTAATTTGGTTTGTTTGGCTAAACTAAAACCGAAATTGACTCGGATGAAACTGGTATATGAGGATCCCAAAAAGTGGTCAAAGTTCATGTATATTATGATATTATGTTAATCATGCCAGGATGTGGTCGAAATCCACTCTAATGTGGTGGAAAGTTACTTAAATTGGTGAGTTGGCCAAACTAGAGCCGAAATTGACTCGTACGGAACTGGTATCAGAGGACCCCAAAAAGTGGTCAAACTTGATGTAAATTATGATAATATGATAATCATGTCAGGATGTGCTCGAATGCCACTCTAATGTGGTGGAAAGTTACTTAAATTGGTTAGTTTAGCCAAACTAGAGCCATAATTGACTTGGATGAAACTGGTATCAGAGGACCCCAAAAAGTGGTCAAAGTTGATGTAAATTATGATAATATATTAATCATGCCAGGATGTGGTCGAAATCCACTCTACTGTGGTGGAAAGTGACTTAAATTGGTTACTTTGGCCAAACTAGAGCCGAAATTGACTCGGAAGAAACTGTTATTGGAGGACCCCAAAAAATGGTCATAGTTGATGTATTTTATGATAATATGTTAATCATGCCAAGAAGTGGTCGAAATCCACTCTAATGTGGTGGAAATTTACTTAAATTGGTTTCTTTGGCTAAACTAGAGCCGAAATTGACTCGGATGAAACTGTTATTGGAGGACCCCAAAAAATGGTCATAGTTGATGTATTCTATGATAATATGTTAATCATGATAAGAAGTGGTCGAAATCCACTATAATGTGGTGGAAATTGACTTAAATTGGTTTGTTTGGCTAAACTAAAACCGAAATTGACTCGGATGAAACTGGTATATGAGGATCCCAAAAAGTGGTCAATGTTCATGTATATTATGATATTATGTTAATCATGCCAGGATGTGGTTGAAATCCACTCTAATGTGGTGGAAAGTGACTTAAATGGGTGAGTTGGCCAAACTAGAGCCGAAATTGACTCGGATGGAATCCGAGGACCCCAAAAAGTGGTCAAAGTTGATGTAAATTATGATAATATATTAATCATGCCAGGATGTGGTCGAAAGCCACTCTAATGTGGTGGAAAGTGACTTAAATTGGTGACTTTGGCCAAACTAGAGCCGAAATTGACTCGGATGAAACTTTTATTGGAGGACCCCCAAAAATAGTCATAGTTGATGTATTTTCTGATAATATGTTAATCATGCCAAGAAGTGGTCGAAATCCACTCTAATGTGGTGGAAATTGACTTAAATTGGTTTGTTTGGCTAAACTAAAACCGAAATTGACTCCGATGAAACTGGTATATGAGGATCCCAAAAAGTGGTCAAAGTTCAAGTATTTTATGATAATATGTTAATCATGCCAGGATGTGGTCGAAATCCACTCTAAAGTGGTGGAAATTGACTTAAATTGGTTAGTTTGGCCAAACTAGAACCGAAATTGACTCGGGTGAAACTGTTATTGGAGGACCCCAGAAAATGGTCATAGTTGATGTAAATTCTGATAATATGTTAATCGTGCCAGGAAGTGGTCGAAATCCACTCTAATTTGGTGGAAATTGACTTAAATTGGTTTGTTTGGCCAAACTAAAACCGAAATTGACTCGAATGAAACTGGTATATGAGTATCCGAAAAAGTGGTCAAAGTTCATGTATATTATGATAATATGTTAATCATGCCAGGATGTGGTCGAAATCCACTCTAATGTGGTGGAAATTGACTTAAACTGGTTTATTTGGCCAAAATAAAGCCGAAATTGACTCGGATGAAACTGGTATATAAGGATCCCAAAAAGTGGTCAAAGTTCATGTATATTATGATAATATGTTAATCATGCCAGGATGTGGTCGAAATCCAATCTAAAGTGGTGGAAAGTGACTTAAATTGGTTATTTTGGCTAAACTAGAGCCGAAATTGACTCGGATGAAACTGTTTTTGGAGGACCCCAAAAAATGGTCATAGTTGATGTATTCTATGATAATATGTTAATCATGACAAGAAGTGGTCGAAATCCACTCTAATGTGGTGGAAATTGACTTAAATTGGTTTGTTTGGCTAAACTAAAACCGAAATTGACTCGGATGAAACTGTTATATGAGGATCCCAAAAAGTGGTCAAAGTTCATGTATATTATGATATGATGTTAATCATGCCAGGATATGGTCGAAATCCAATCTAAAGTGGTGGAAAGTGACTTAAATTGGTTACTTTGGCCAAACTAGAGCCGAAATTGACTCAGATGAAACTGTTATTGGAGGACCCCAAAAAATGGTCATAGTTGATGTATTCTATGATAAGATGTTAATCATGATAAGAAGTGGTCAAAATCCACTCTAATGTGGTGGAAATTGACTTAATTTGGTTTGTTTGGCTAAACTAAAACCGAAATTGACTCGGATGAAACTGGTATATGAGGATCCCAAAAAGTGGTCAAAGTTCATGTATATTATGATATTATGTTAATCATGCCAGGATGTGGTCGAAATCCACTCTAATGTGGTGGAAAGTTACTTAAATTGGTGAGTTGGCCAAACTAGAGCCGAAATTGACTCGTACGGAACTGGTATCAGAGGACCCCAAAAAGTGGTCATACTTGATGTAAATTATGATAATATGATAATCATGTCAGGATGTGCTCGAATGCCACTCTAATGTGGTGGAAAGTTACTTAAATTGGTTAGTTTAGCCAAACTAGAGCCATAATTGACTTGGATGAAACTGGTATCAGAGGACCCCAAAAAGTGGTCAAAGTTGATGTAAATTATGATAATATATTAATCATGCCAGGATGTGATCGAAATCCACTCTACTGTGGTGGAAAGTGACTTAAATTGGTTACTTTGGCCAAACTAGAGCCGAAATTGACTCGGAAGAAACTGTTATTGGAGGACCCCCAAAAATGGTCATAGTTGATGTATTTTATGATAATATGTTAATCATGCCAAGAAGTGGTCGAAATCCACTCTAATGTGGTGGAAATTGACTTAAATTGGTTTCTTTGGCTAAACTAGAGCCGAAATTGACTCGGATGAAACTGTTATTGGAGGACCCCAAAAAATGGTCATAGTTGATGTATTCTATGATAATATGTTAATCATGATAAGAAGTGGTCGAAATCCACTATAATGTGGTGGAAATTGACTTAAATTGGTTTGTTTGGCTAAACTAAAACCGAAATTGACTCGGATGAAACTGGTATATGAGGATCCCAAAAAGTGGTCAAAGTTCATGTATATTATGATATTATGTTAATCATGCCAGGATGTGGTTGAAATCCACTCTAATGTGGTGGAAAGTGACTTAAATGGGTGAGTTGGCCAAACTAGAACCGAAATTGACTCGGATGGAATCCGAGGACCCCAAAAAGTGGTCAAAGTTGATGTAAATTATGATAATATATTAATCATGCCAGGATGTGGTCGAAAGCCACTCTAATGTGGTGGAAAGTGACTTAAATTGGTGACTTTGGCCAAACTAGAGCCGAAATTGACTCGGATGAAACTTTTATTGGAGGACCCCCAAAAATAGTCATAGTTGATGTATTTTCTGATAATATGTTAATCATGCCAAGAAGTGGTCGAAATCCACTCTAATGTGGTGGAAATTGACTTAAATTGGTTTGTTTGGCTAAACTAAAACCGAAATTGACTCCGATGAAACTGGTATATGAGGATCCCAAAAAGTGGTCAAAGTTCAAGTATATTATGATAATATGTTAATCATGCCAGGATGTGGTCGAAATCCACTCTAAAGTGGTGGAAATTGACTTAAATTGGTTAGTTTGGCCAAACTAGAACCGAAATTGACTCGGGTGAAACTGTTATTGGAGGACCCCAGAAAATGGTCATAGTTGATGTAAATTCTGATAATATGTTAATCATGCCAGGAAGTGGTCGAAATCCACTCTAATTTGGTGGAAATTGACTTAAATTGGTTTGTTTGGCCAAACTAAAACCGAAATTGACTCGAATGAAACTGGTATATGAGTATCCGAAAAAGTGGTCAAAGTTCATGTATATTATGATAATATGTTAATCATGCCAGGATGTGGTCGAAATCCACTCTAATGTGGTGGAAATTGACTTAAACTGGTTTATTTGGCCAAAATAAACCCGAAATTGACTCGGATGAAACTGGTATATAAGGATCCCAAAAAGTGGTCAAAGTTCATGTATATTATGATAATATGTTAATCATGCCAGGATGTGGTCGAAATCCAATCTAAAGTGGTGGAAAGTGACTTAAATTGGTTATTTTGGCTAAACTAGAGCCGAAATTGACTCGGATGAAACTGTTTTTGGAGGACCCCAAAAAATGGTCATAGTTGATGTATTCTATGATAATATGTTAATCATGACAAGAAGTGGTCGAAATCCACTCTAATGTGGTGGAAATTGACTTAAATTGGTTTGTTTGGCTAAACTAAAACCGAAATTGACTCGGATGAAACTGTTATATGAGGATCCCAAAAAGTGGTCAAAGTTCATGTATATTATGATATGATGTTAATCATGCCAGGATATGGTCGAAATCCAATCTAAAGTGGTGGAAAGTGACTTAAATTGGTTACTTTGGCCAAACTAGAGCCGAAATTGACTCAGATGAAACTGTTATTGGAGGACCCCAAAAAATGGTCATAGTTGATGTATTCTATGATAAGATGTTAATCATGATAAGAAGTGGTCGAAATCCACTCTAATGTGGTGGAAATTGACTTAATTTGGTTTGTTTGGCTAAACTAAAACCGAAATTGACTCGGATGAAACTGGTATATGAGGATCCCAAAAAGTGGTCAAAGTTCATGTATATTATGATATTATGTTAATCATGCCAGGATGTGGTCGAAATCCACTCTAATGTGGTGGAAAGTGACTTAAATGGGTGAGTTGGCCAAACTAGAACCGAAATTGACTCGGATGGAATCCGAGGACCCCAAAAAGTGGTCAAAGTTGATGTAAATTATGATAATATATTAATCATGCCAGGATGTGGTCGAAAGCCACTCTAATGTGGTGGAAAGTGACTTAAATTGGTGACTTTGGCCAAACTAGAGCCGAAATTGACTCGGATGAAACTTTTATTGGAGGACCCCCAAAAATAGTCATAGTTGATGTATTTTCTGATAATATGTTAATCATGCCAAGAAGTGGTCGAAATCCACTCTAATGTGGTAGAAATTGACTTAAATTGGTTTGTTTGGCTAAACTAAAACCGAAATTGACTCCGATGAAACTGGTATATGAGGATCCCAAAAAGTGGTCAAAGTTCAAGTATATTATGATAATATGTTAATCATGCCAGGATGTGGTCGAAATCCACTCTAAAGTGGTGGAAATTGACTTAAATTGGTTAGTTTGGCCAAACTAGAACCGAAATTGACTCGGGTGAAACTGTTATTGGAGGACCCCAGAAAATGGTCATAGTTGATGTAAATTCTGATAATATGTTAATCATGCCAGGAAGTGGTCGAAATCCACTCTAATTTGGTGGAAATTGACTTAAATTGGTTTGTTTGGCCAAACTAAAACCGAAATTGACTCGAATGAAACTGGTATATGAGTATCCAAAAAAGTGGTCAAAGTTCATGTATATTATGATAATATGTTAATCATGCCAGGATGTGGTCGAAATCCACTCTAATGTGGTGGAAATTGACTTAAACTGGTTTATTTGGCCAAAATAAAGCCGAAATTGACTCGGATGAAACTGGTATATAAGGATCCCAAAAAGTGGTCAAAGTTCATGTATATTATGATAATATGTTAATCATGCCAGGATGTGGTCGAAATCCAATCTAAAGTGGTGGAAAGTGACTTAAATTGGTTATTTTGGCTAAACTAGAGCCGAAATTGACTCGGATGAAACTGTTTTTGGAGGACCCCAAAAAATGGTCATAGTTGATGTATTCTATGATAATATGTTAATCATGACAAGAAGTGGTCGAAATCCACTCTAATGTGGTGGAAATTGACTTAAATTGGTTTGTTTGGCTAAACTAAAACCGAAATTGACTCGGATGAAACTGTTATATGAGGATCCCAAAAAGTGGTCAAAGTTCATGTATATTATGATATTATGTTAATCATGCCAGGATATGGTCGAAATCCAATCTAAAGTGGTGGAAAGTGACTTAAATTGGTTACTTTGGCCAAACTAGAGCCGAAATTGACTCAGATGAAACTGTTATTGGAGGACCCCAAAAAATGGTCATAGTTGATGTATTCTATGATAAGATGTTAATCATGATAAGAAGTGGTCGAAATCCACTCTAATGTGGTGGAAATTGACTTAATTTGGTTTGTTTGGCTAAACTAAAACCGAAATTGACTCGGATGAAACTGGTATATGAGGATCCCAAAAAGTGGTCAAAGTTCATGTATATTATGATATTATGTTAATCATGCCAGGATGTGGTCGAAATCCACTCTAATGTGGTGGAAAGTTACTTAAATTGGTGAGTTGGCCAAACTAGAGCCGAAATTGACTCGTACGGAACTGGTATCAGATGACCCCAAAAAGTGGTCAAACTTGATGTAAGTTATGATAATATGAGAATCATGTCAGGATGTGCTCGAATGCCACTCTAATGTGGTGGAAAGTTACTTAAATTGGTTAGTTTAGCCAAACTAGAGCCATAATTGACTTGGATGAAACTGGTATCAGAGGACCCCAAAAAGTTGTCAAAGTTGATGTAAATTATGATAATATATTAATCATGCCAGGATGTGGTCGAAATCCACTCTACTGTGGTGGAAAGTGACTTAAATTGGTTACTTTGGCCAAACTAGAGCCGAAATTGACTCGGAAGAAACTGTTATTGGAGGACCCCCAAAAATGGTCATAGTTGATGTATTTTATGATAATATGTTAATCATGCCAAGAAGTGGTCGAAATCCACTCTAATGTGGTGGAAATTGACTTAAATTGGTTTCTTTGGCTAAACTAGAGCCGAAATTGACTCGGATGAAACTGTTATTGGAGGACCCCAAAAAATGGTCATAGTTGATGTATTCTATGATAATATGTTAATCATGATAAGAAGTGGTCGAAATCCACTATAATGTGGTGGAAATTGACTTAAATTGGTTTGTTTGGCTAAACTAAAACCGAAATTGACTCCGATGAAACTGGTATATGAGGATCCCAAAAAGTGGTAAAAGTTCATGTATATTATGATATTATGTTAATCATGCCAGGATGTGGTTGAAATCCACTCTAATGTGGTGGAAAGTGACTTAAATGGGTGAGTTGGCCAAACTAGAGCCGAAATTGACTCGGATGGAATCCGAGGACCCCAAAAAGTGGTCAAAGTTGATGTAAATTATGATAATATATTAATCATGCCAGGATGTGGTCGAAAGCCACTCTAATGTGGTGGAAAGTGACTTAAATTGGTGACTTTGGCCAAACTAGAGCCGAAATTGACTCGGATGAAACTTTTATTGGAGGACCCCCAAAAATAGTCATAGTTGATGTATTTTCTGATAATATGTTAATCATGCCAAGAAGTGGTCGAAATCCACTCTAATGTGGTGGAAATTGACTTAAATTGGTTTGTTTGGCTAAACTAAAACCGAAATTGACTCCGATGAAACTGGTATATGAGGATCCCAAAAAGTGGTCAAAGTTCAAGTATATTATGATAATATGTTAATCATGCCAGGATGTGGTCGAAATCCACTCTAAAGTGGTGGAAATTGACTTAAATTGGTTAGTTTGGCCAAACTAGAACCGAAATTGACTCGGGTGAAACTGTTATTGGAGGACCCCAGAAAATGGTCATAGTTGATGTAAATTCTGATAATATGTTAATCATGCCAGGAAGTGGTCGAAATCCACTCTAATTTGGTGGAAATTGACTTAAATTGGTTTGTTTGGCCAAACTAAAACCGAAATTGACTCGGATGAAACTGGTATATGAGTATCCGAAAAAGTGGTCAAAGTTCATGTATATTATGATAATATGTTAATCATGCCAGGATGTGGTCGAAATCCACTCTAATGTGGTGGAAATTGACTTTAACTGGGTTATTTGGCCAAAATAAAGCCGAAATTGACTCGGATGAAACTGGTATATAAGGATCCCAAAAAGTGGTCAAAGTTCATGTATATTATGATAATATGTTAATCATGCCAGGATGTGGTCGAAATCCAATCTAAAGTGGTGGAAAGTGACTTAAATTGGTTATTTTGGCTAAACTAGAGCCGAAATTGACTCGGATGAAACTGTTTTTGGAGGACCCCAAAAAATGGTCATAGTTGATGTATTCTATGATAATATGTTAATCATGACAAGAAGTGGTCGAAATCCACTCTAATGTGGTGGAAATTGACTTAAATTGGTTTGTTTGGCTAAACTAAAACCGAAATTGACTCGGATGAAACTGTTATATGAGGATCCCAAAAAGTGGTCAAAGTTCATGTATATTATGATATTATGTTAATCATGCCAGGATATGGTCGAAATCCAATCTAAAGTGGTGGAAAGTGACTTAAATTGGTTACTTTGGCCAAACTAGAGCCGAAATTGACTCAGATGAAACTGTTATTGGAGGACCCCAAAAAATGGTCATAGTTGATGTATTCTATGATAAGATGTTAATCATGATAAGAAGTGGTCGAAATCCACTCTAATGTGGTGGAAATTGACTTAATTTGGTTTGTTTGGCTAAACTAAAACCGAAATTGACTCGGATGAAACTGGTATATGAGGATCCCAAAAAGTGGTCAAAGTTCATGTATATTATGATATTATGTTAATCATGCCAGGATGTGGTCGAAATCCACTCTAATGTGGTGGAAAGTTACTTAAATTGGTGAGTTGGCCAAACTAGAGCCGAAATTGACTCGTATGGAACTGGTATCAGAGGACCCCAAAAAGTGGTCAAACTTGATGTAAATTATGATAATATGATAATCATGTCAGGATGTGCTCGAATGCCACTCTAATGTGGTGGAAAGTTACTTAAATTGGTTAGTTTAGCCAAACTAGAGCCATAATTGACTTGGATGAAACTGGTATCAGAGGACCCCAAAAAGTGGTCAAAGTTGATGTAAATTATGATAATATATTAATCATGCCAGGATGTGGTCGAAATCCACTCTACTGTGGTGGAAAGTGACTTAAATTGGTTACTTTGGCCAAACTAGAGCCGAAATTGACTCGGAAGAAACTGTTATTGGAGGACCCCCAAAAATGGTCATAGTTGATGTATTTTATGATAATATGTTAATCATGCCAAGAAGTGGTCGAAATCCACTCTAATGTGGTGGAAATTGACTTAAATTGGTTTCTTTGGCGAAACTAGAGCCGAAATTGACTCGGATGAAACTGTTATTGGAGGACCCCAAAAAATGGTCATAGTTGATGTATTCTATGATAATATGTTAATCATGATAAGAAGTGGTCGAAATCCACTATAATGTGGTCGAAATTGACTTAAATTGGTTTGTTTGGCTAAACTAAAACCGAAATTGACTCGGATGAAACTGGTATATGAGGATCCCAAAAAGTGGTCAAAGTTCATGTATATTATGATATTATGTTAATCATGCCAGGATGTGGTTGAAATCCACTCTAATGTGGTGGAAAGTGACTTAAATGGGTGAGTTGGCCAAACTAGAGCCGAAATTGACTCGGATGAAACTGTTATTGGAGGACCCCAAAAAATGGTCATAGTTGATGTATTCTATGATAATATGTTAATCATGACAAGAAGTGGTCGAAATCCACTCTAATGTGGTGGAAATTGACTTAATTTGGTTTGTTTGACTAAACTAAAACCGAAATTGACTCTGATGAAACTGGTATATGAGGATCCCAAAAAGTGGTCAAAGTTCATGTATATTATGATATTATGTTAATCATGCCAGGATATGGTCGAAATCCAATCTAAAGTGGTGGAAAGTGACTTAAATTGGTTACTTTGGCCAAACTAGAGCCGAAATTGACTCAGATGAAACTGTTATTGGAGGACCCCAAAAAATGGTCATAGTTGATGTATTCTATGATAATATGTTAATCATGATAATAAGTGGTCGAAATCCACTCTAATGTGGTGGAAATTGATTTAAATTGGTTTGTTTGGCTAAACTAAAACAGAAATTGACTCGGATGAAACTGGTATATGAGGATCCCAAAAAGTGGTCAAAGTTCATGTATATTATGATATTATGTTAATCATGCCAAGATGTGGTCGAAATCCACTCTAATGTGGTGGAAAGTTACTTAAATGGGTGAGTTGGCCAAACTAGAGCCGAAATTGACTCGGATGGTATCAGAGGACCCCAAAAAGTGGTCAAAGTTGATGTAAATTATGATAATATATTAATCATGCCAGGATGTGGTCGAAATCCACTCTAATGTGGTGGAAAGTGACTTAAATTGGTGACTTTGGCCAAACTAGAGCCAAAATTGACTCGGATGAAACTGTTATTGGAGGACCCCAAAAATAGTCATAGTTGATGTATTTTCAGATAATATGTTAATCATGCCATGAAGTGGTCGAAATCCACTCTAATGTGGTGGAAATTGACTTAAATTGGTTTGTTTGGCTAAACTAAAACCGAAATTGACTCGGATGAAACTGGTATATGAGGATCCCAAAAAGTGGTCAAAGTTCAAGTATATTATGATAATATGTTAATCATGCCAGGATGTGGTCGAAATCCACTCTAAAGTGGTGGAAAGTGACTTAAATTGGTTAGTTTGGCCAAACTAGAACCGAAATTGACTCGGGTGAAACTGTTATTGGAGGACCCCAGAAAATGGTCATAGTTGATGTAAATTCTGATAATATGTTAATCATGTCAGGAAGTGGTCGAAATCCACTCTAATTTGGTGGAAATTGACTTAAATTGGTTTGTTTGGCCAAACTAAAACCGAAATTGACTCGGATGAAACTGGTATATGAGTATCCCAAAAAGTGGTCAAAGTTCATGTATATTATGATAATATGTTAATCATGCCAGGATGTGGTCGAAATCCACTCTAATGTGGTGGAAATTGACTTAAACTGGTTTATTTGGCCAAACTAAAACCGAAATTGACTCGGATGAAACCGGTATATAAGGATCCCAAAAAGTGGTCAAAGTTCATGTATATTATGATAATATGTTAATCGTGCCAGGATGTGGTCGAAATGCAATCTAAAGTGGTGGAAAGTGACTTAAATTGGTTATTTTGGCTAAACTAGAGCCGAAATTGACTCGGATGAAACTGTTATTGGAGGACCCCAAAAAATGGTCATAGTTGATGTATTCTATGATAATATGTTAATCATGACAAGAAGTGGTCGAAATCCACTCTAATGTGGTGGAAATTGACTTAATTTGGTTTGTTTGACTAAACTAAAACCGAAATTGACTCTGATGAAACTGGTATATGAGGATCCCAAAAAGTGGTCAAAGTTCATGTATATTATGATATTATGTTAATCATGCCAGGATATGGTCGAAATCCAATCTAAAGTGGTGGAAAGTGACTTAAATTGGTTACTTTGGCCAAACTAGAGCCGAAATTGACTCAGATGAAACTGTTATTGGAGGACCCCAAAAAATGGTCATAGTTGATGTATTCTATGATAATATGTTAATCATGATAATAAGTGGTCGAAATCCACTCTAATGTGGAGGAAATTGATTTAAATTGGTTTGTTTGGCTAAACTAAAACAGAAATTGACTCGGATGAAACTGGTATATGAGGATCCCAAAAAGTGGTCAAAGTTCATGTATATTATGATATTATGTTAATCATGCCAGGATGTGGTCGAAATCCACTCTAATGTGGTGGAAAGTTACTTAAATGGGTGAGTTGGCCAAACTAGAGCCGAAATTGACTCGGATGGTATTAGAGGACCCCAAAAAGTGGTCAAAGTTGATGTAAATTATGATCATATATTAATCATGCCAGGATGTTGTCGAAATCCACTCTAATGTGGTGGAAAGTGACTTAAATTGGTGACTTTGGCCAAACTAGAGCCAAAATTGACTCGGATGAAACTGTTATTGGAGGACCCCAAAAATAGTCATAGTTGATGTATTTTCAGATAATATGTTAATCATGCCATGAAGTGGTCGAAATCCACTCTAATGTGGTGGAAATTGACTTAAATTGGTTTGTTTGGCTAAACTAAAACCGAAATTGACTCGGATGAAACTGGTATATGAGGATCCCAAAAAGTGGTCAAAGTGCAAGTATATTATGATAATATGTTAATCATGCCAGGATGTGGTCGAAATCCACACTAATGTGGTGGAAAGTTACTTAAATTGGTGAGTTGGCCAAACTAGAGCCGAAATTGACTCGGATGGAACTGGCATTAGAGGACCCCAAAAAGTGGTCATAGTTGATGTAAATTCTGATAATATGTTAATCATGCCAGGAAGTGGTCGAAATCCACTCTAATTTGGTGGAAATTGACTTAAATTGGTTTGTTTGGCCAAACTAAAACCGAAATTGACTCGGATGAAACTGGTATATGAGTATCCCAAAAAGTGGTCAAAGTTCATGTATATTATGATATTATGTTAATCATGCCAGGATGTGGTCGAAATCCACTCTAATGTGGTGGAAAGTGACTTAAATTGGTGACTTTGGCCAAACTAGAGCCGAAATTGACTCGGATGAAACTGTTATTGGAGGACCCCCAAAAATAGTCATAGTTGATGTATTTTCTGATAATATGTTAATCATGCCAAGAAGTGGTCGAAATCCACTCTAATGTGGTGGAAATTAACTTAAATTGGTTTGTTTGGCTAAACTAAAACCGAAATTGACTCCGATGAAACTGGTATATGAGGATCCCAAAAAGTGGTCAAAGTTCAAGTATATTATGATAATATGTTAATCATGCCAGGATGTGGTCGAAATCCACTCTAAATTGGTGGAAAGTGACTTAAATTGGTTAGTTTGGCCAAACTAGAACCGAAATTGACTCGGGTGAAACTGTTATTGGAGGACCCCAGAAAATGGTCATAGTTGATGTAAATTCTGATAATATGTTAATCATGCCAGGAAGTGGTCGAAATCCACTCTAATTTGGTGGAAATTGACTTAAATTGGTTTGTTTGGCCAAACTAAAACCGAAATTGACTCGGATGAAACTGGTATATGAGTATCCCAAAAAGTGGTCAAAGTTCATGTATATTATGATAATATGTTAATCATGCCAGGATGTGGTCGAAATCCACTCTAATGTGGTGGAAATTGACTTAAACTGGTTTATTTGGCCAAACTAAAACCGAAATTGACTCGGATGAAACCGGTATATAAGGATCCCAAAAAGTGGTCAAAGTTCATGTATATTATGATAATATGTTAATCGTGCCAGGATGTGGTCGAAATGCAATCTAAAGTGGTGGAAAGTGACTTAAATTGGTTATTTTGGCTAAACTAGAGCCGAAATTGACTCGGATGAAACTGTTATTGGAGGACCCCAAAAAATGGTCATAGTTGATGTATTCTATGATAATATGTTAATCATGACAAGAAGTGGTCGAAATCCACTCTAATGTGGTGGAAATTGACTTAATTTGGTTTGTTTGACTAAACTAAAACCGAAATTGACTCTGATGAAACTGGTATATGAGGATCCCAAAAAGTGGTCAAAGTTCATGTATATTATGATATTATGTTAATCATGCCAGGATATGGTCGAAATCCAATCTAAAGTGGTGGAAAGTGACTTAAATTGGTTACTTTGGCCAAACTAGAGCCGAAATTGACTCAGATGAAACTGTTATTGGAGGACCCCAAAAAATGGTCATAGTTGATGTATTCTATGATAATATGTTAATCATGATAATAAGTGGTCGAAATCCACTCTAATGTGGAGGAAATTGATTTAAATTGGTTTGTTTGGCTAAACTAAAACAGAAATTGACTCGGATGAAACTGGTATATGAGGATCCCAAAAAGTGGTCAAAGTTCATGTATATTATGATATTATGTTAATCATGCCAGGATGTGGTCGAAATCCACTCTAATGTGGTGGAAAGTTACTTAAATGGGTGAGTTGGCCAAACTAGAGCCGAAATTGACTCGGATGGTATTAGAGGACCCCAAAAAGTGGTCAAAGTTGATGTAAATTATGATCATATATTAATCATGCCAGGATGTTGTCGAAATCCACTCTAATGTGGTGGAAAGTGACTTAAATTGGTGACTTTGGCCAAACTAGAGCCAAAATTGACTCGGATGAAACTGTTATTGGAGGACCCCAAAAATAGTCATAGTTGATGTATTTTCAGATAATATGTTAATCATGCCATGAAGTGGTCGAAATCCACTCTAATGTGGTGGAAATTGACTTAAATTGGTTTGTTTGGCTAAACTAAAACCGAAATTGACTCGGATGAAACTGGTATATGAGGATCCCAAAAAGTGGTCAAAGTGCAAGTATATTATGATAATATGTTAATCATGCCAGGATGTGGTCGAAATCCACACTAATGTGGTGGAAAGTTACTTAAATTGGTGAGTTGGCCAAACTAGAGCCGAAATTGACTCGGATGGAACTGGCATTAGAGGACCCCAAAAAGTGGTCATAGTTGATGTAAATTCTGATAATATGTTAATCATGCCAGGAAGTGGTCGAAATCCACTCTAATTTGGTGGAAATTGACTTAAATTGGTTTGTTTGGCCAAACTAAAACCGAAATTGACTCGGATGAAACTGGTATATGAGTATCCCAAAAAGTGGTCAAAGTTCATGTATATTATGATATTATGTTAATCATGCCAGGATGTGGTTGAAATCCACTCTAATGTGGTGGAAAGTGACTTAAATGGGTGAGTTGGCCAAACTAGAGCCGATATTGACTCGGATGGTATCCGAGGACCCCAAAAAGTGGTCAAAGTTGATGTAAATTATGATAATATATTAATCATGCCAGGATGTGGTCGAAATCCACTCTAATGTGGTGGAAAGTGACTTAAATTGGTGACTTTGGCCAAACTAGAGCCGAAATTGACTCGGATGAAACTGTTATTGGAGGACCCCCAAAAATAGTCATAGTTGATGTATTTTCTGATAATATGTTAATCATGCCAAGAAGTGGTCGAAATCCACTCTAATGTGGTGGAAATTAACTTAAATTGGTTTGTTTGGCTAAACTAAAACCGAAATTGACTCCGATGAAACTGGTATATGAGGATCCCAAAAAGTGGTCAAAGTTCAAGTATATTATGATAATATGTTAATCATGCCAGGATGTGGTCGAAATCCACTCTAAATTGGTGGAAAGTGACTTAAATTGGTTAGTTTGGCCAAACTAGAACCGAAATTGACTCGGGTGAAACTGTTATTGGAGGACCCCAGAAAATGGTCATAGTTGATGTAAATTCTGATAATATGTTAATCATGCCAGGAAGTGGTCGAAATCCACTCTAATTTGGTGGAAATTGACTTAAATTGGTTTGTTTGGCCAAACTAAAACCGAAATTGACTCGGATGAAACTGGTATATGAGTATCCCAAAAAGTGGTCAAAGTTCATGTATATTATGATAATATGTTAATCATGCCAGGATGTGGTCGAAATCCAATCTAATGTGGTGGAAATTGACTTAAATTGGTTTGTTTGGCTAAACTAAAACCGAAATTGACTCGGATGAAACTGGTATCTGAAGATCCCAAAAAGTGGTCAAAGTTCATGTATATTATGATATTATGTTAATCATGCCAGGATGTGGTCGAAATCCACTCTAATGTCGTGGAAAGTTACTTAAATTGGTGAGTTGGCCAAACTAGAGCCGAAATTGACTCGGATGCAACTGGTATCAGAGGACCCCAAAAAGTGGTCAAACTTGATGTAAATTATGATAATATATTAATCATGCCAGGATGTGGTCGAAATCCACTCTACTGTGGTGGAAAGTGACTTAAATTGGTTACTTTGGCCAAACTAGAGCCGAAATTGACTCGGATGAAACTGTTATTGGAGGACACCCAAAAATGGTCATAGTTGATGTATTTTATGATAATATGTTAATCATGCCAAGAAGTGGTCGAAATCCACTCTAATGTGGTGGAAATTGATTTAAATTGGTTTCTTTGGCTAAACTAGAGCCGAAATTGACTCGGATGAAACTGTTATTGGAGGACCCCAAAAAATGGTCATAGTTGATGTATTCTATGATAATATGTTAATCATGATAAGAAGTGGTCGAAATCCACTATAATGTGGTGGAAATTGACTTAAATTGGTTTGTTTGGCTAAACTAAAACCGAAATTGACTCGGATGAAACTGGTATATGAGGATCCCAAAAAGTGGTCAAAGTTCATGTATATTATGATATTATGTTAATCATGCCAGGATGTGGTTGAAATCCACTCTAATGTGGTGGAAAGTGACTTAAATGGGTGAGTTGGCCAAACTAGAGCCGAAATTGACTCGGATGGTATCCGAGGACCCCAAAAAGTGGTCAAAGTTGATGTAAATTATGATAATATATTAATCATGCCAGGATGTGGTCGAAATCCACTCTAATGTGGTGGAAAGTGACTTAAATTGGTGACTTTGGCCAAACTAGAGCCGAAATTGACTCGAATGAAACTGTTATTGGAGGACCCCCAAAAATAGTCATAGTTGATGTATTTTCTGATAATATGTTAATCATGCCAAGAAGTGGTCGAAATCCACTCTAATGTGGTGGAAATTGACTTAAGTTGGTTTGTTTGGCTAAACTAAAACCGAAATTGACTCTGATGAAACTGGTATATGAGGATCCCAAAAAGTGGTCAAAGTTCAAGTATATTATGATAATATGTTAATCATGCCAGGATGTGGTCGAAATCCACTCTAAAGTGGTGGAAAGTGACTTAAATTGGTTAGTTTGGCCAAACTAGAACCGAAATTGACTCGGGTGAAACTGTTATTGGAGGACCCCAGAAAATGGTCATAGTTGATGTAAATTCTGATAATATATTAATCATGCCAGGAAGTGGTCGAAATCCACTCTAATTTGGTGGAAATTGACTTAAATTGGTTTGTTTGGCCAAACTAAAACCGAAATTGACTCGGATGAAACTGGTATATGAGTATCCCAAAAAGTGGTCAAAGTTCATGTATATTATGATAATATGTTAATCATGCCAGGATGTGGTCGAAATCCACTCTAATGTGGTGGAAATTGACTTAAACTGGTTTATTTGGCCAAACTAAAACCGAAATTGACTCGGATGAAACTGGTATATAAGGATCCCAAAAAGTGGTCAAAGTTCATGTATATTATGATAATATGTTAATCATGCCAGGATGTGGTCGAAATGCAATCTAAAGTGGTGGAAAGTGACTTAAATTGGTTATTTTGGCTAAACTAGAGCCGAAATTGACTCGGATGAAACTGTTATTGGAGGACCCCAAAAAATGGTCATAGTTGATGTATTCTATGATAATCTGTTAATCATGACAAGAAGTGGTCGAAATCCACTCTAATGTGGTGGAAATTGACTTAAATTTGTTTGTTTGGCTAAACTAAAACCGAAATTGACTCTGATGAAATTGGTATATGAGGATCCCAAAAAGTGGTCAAAGTTCATGTATATTATGATATTATGTTAATCATGCCAGGATATCGTCGAAATCTAATCTAAAGTGGTGGAAAGTGACTTAAATTGGTTACTTTGGCCAAACTAGAGCCGAAATTGACTCAGATGAAACTGTTATTGGAGGACCCCAAAAAATGGTCATAGTTGATGTATTCTATGATAATATGTTAATCATGATAAGAAGTGGTCGAAATCCACTCTAATGTGGTGGAAATTGACTTAAATTGGTTTGTTTGGCTAAACTAAAACCGAAATTGACTCGGATGAAACTGGTATATGAGGATCCCAAAAAGTGGTCAAAGTTCATGTATATTATGATATTATGTTAATCATGCCAGGATGTGGTCGAAATCCACTCTAATGTGGTGGAAAGTTACTTAAATTGGTGAGTTGGCCAAACTAGAGCCGAAATTGACTCGGATGGAACTGGTATCAGAGGACCCCAAAAAGTGGTCAAACTTGATGTAAATTATGATAATATGATAATCATGTCAGGATGTGCTCGAATGCCACTTTAATGTGGTGGAAAGTTACTTAAATTGGTTAGTTTAGCCAAACTAGAGCCATTATTGACTTGGATGAAACTGGTATCAGAGGACCCCAAAAAGTGGTCAAAGTTGATGTAAATTATGATAATATATTAATCATGCCAGGATGTGGTCGAAATCCACTCTACTGTGGTGGAAAGTGACTTAAATTGGTTACTTTGGCCAAACTAGAGCCGAAATTGACTCGGATGAAACTGTTATTGGAGGACCCCCAAAAATGGTCATAGTTGATGTATTTTATGATAATATGTTAATCATGCCAAGAAGTGGTAGAAATCCACTCTAATGTGGTGGAAGTTGACTTAAATTGGTTTCTTTGGCTAAACTAGAGCCGAAATTGACTCGGATGAAACTGTTATTGGAGGACCCCAAAAAATGGTCATAGTTGATGTATTCTATGATAATATGTTAATCATGATAAGAAGTGGTCGAAATCCACTATAATGTGATGGAAATTGACTTAAATTGGTTTGTTTGGCTAAACTAAAACCGAAATTGACTCGGATGAAACTGGTATATGAGGATCCCAAAAAGTGGTCAAAGTTCTTGTATATTATGATATGATGTTAATCATGCCAGGATGTGGTTGAAATCCACTCTAATGTGGTGGAAAGTGACTTAAATGGGTGAGTTGGCCAAACTAGAGCCGAAATTTACTAGGATGGTATCCGAGGACCCCAAAAAGTGGTCAAAGTTGATGTAAATTATGATAATATATTAATCATGCCAGGATGTGGTCGAAATCCACTCTAATGTGGTGGAAAGTGACTTAAATTGGTTACTTTGGCCAAACTAGAGCCGAAATTGACTTGGATGAAACTGTTATTGGAGGACCCCAAAAAATGGTCATAGTTGATGTATTCTATGATAATATGTTAATCATGACAAGAAGTGGTCGAAATCCACTCTAATGTGGTGGAAATTGACTTAAATTTGTTTGTTTGGCTAAACTAAAACCGAAATTGACTCTGATGAAACTGGTATATGAGGATCCCAAAAAGTGGTCAAAGTTCATGTATATTATGATATTATGTTAATCATGCCAGGATATCGTCGAAATCTAATCTAAAGTGGTGGAAAGTGACTTAAATTGGTTACTTTGGCCAAACTAGAGCCGAAATTGACTCAGATGAAACTGTTATTGGAGGACCCCAAAAAATGGTCATAGTTGATGTATTCTATGATAATATGTTAATCATGATAAGAAGTGGTTGAAATCCACTCTACTGTGGTGGAAAGTGACTTAAATTGGTTACTTTGGCCAACCTAGAGCCGAAATTGACTCGGATGAAACTGTTATTGGAGGACCCCCAAAAATGGTCATAGTTGATGTATTTTATGATAGTATGTTAATCATGCCAAGAAGTGGTAGAAATCCACTCTAATGTGGTGGAAATTGACTTAAATTGGTTTCTTTGGCTAAACTAGAGCCGAAATTGACTCGGATGAAACTGTTATTGGAGGACCCCAAAAAATGGTCATAGTTGATGTATTCTATGATAATATGTTAATCATGATAAGAAGTGGTCGAAATCCACTATAATGTGATGGAAATTGACTTAAATTGGTTTGTTTGGCTAAACTAAAACCGAAATTGACTCGGATGAAACTGGTATATGAGGATCCCAAAAAGTGGTCAAAGTTCTTGTATATTATGATATGATGTTAATCATGCCAGGATGTGGTTGAAATCCACTCTAATGTGGTGGAAAGTGACTTAAATGGGTGAGTTGGCCAAACTAGAGCCGAAATTTATTAGGATGGTATCCGAGGACCCCAAAAAGTGGTCAAAGTTGATGTAAATTATGATAATATATTAATCATGCCAGGATGTGGTCGAAATCCACTCTAATGTGGTGGAAAGTGACTTAAATGGGTGACTTTGGCCAAACTTGAGCCGAAATTGACTCGGATGAAACTGTTATTGGAGGACCCCCAAAAATAGTCATAGTTGATGTATTTTCTGATAATATGTTAATCATGCCAAGAAGTGGTCGAAATCCACTCTAATGTGGTGGAAATTTACTTAAATTGGTTTGTTTGGCTAAACTAAAACCGAAATTGACTCCGATGAAACTGGTATATGAGGATCCCAAAAAGTGGTCAAAGTTCAAGTATATTATGATAATATGTTAATCATGCCAGGATGTGGTCGAAATCCACTCTAAAGTCGTGGAAAGTGACTTAAATTGGTTAGTTTGGCCAAACTAGAACCGAAATTGACTCGGATGAAACTGTTATTGGAGGACCCCAGAAAATGGTCATAGTTGATGTAAATTCTGATAATATGTTAATCATGCCAGGAAGTGGTCGAAATCCACTCTAATTTGGTGGAAATTGACTTAAATTGGTTTGTTTTGCCAAACTAAAACCGAAATTGACTCGGATGAAACTGGTATATGAGTATCCCAAAAAGTGGTCAAAGTTCATGTATATTATGATAATATGTTAATCATGCCAGGATGTGGTCGAAATCCACTCTAATGTGGTGGAAATTGACTTAAACTGGTTTATTTGGCCAAACTAAAACCGAAATTGACTCGGATGAAACTGGTATATAAGGATCCCAAAAAGTGGTCAAAGTTCATGTATATTATGATAATATGTTAATCATGCCAGGATGTGGTCGAAATGCAATCTAAAGTGGTGGAAAGTGACTTAAATTGGTTATTTTGGCTAAACTAGAGCCGAAATTGACTCGGATGAAACTGTTATTGAAGGACCCCAAAAAATGGTCATAGTTGATGTATTCTATGATAATATGTTAATCATGACAAGAAGTGGTCGAAATCCACTCTAATGTGGTG
Organism: Heracleum sosnowskyi; assembly: GCA_030848705.1. Classification (NCBI taxonomy): domain Eukaryota; kingdom Viridiplantae; phylum Streptophyta; class Magnoliopsida; order Apiales; family Apiaceae; genus Heracleum; species Heracleum sosnowskyi. Next base: position 53,465,814 of record CM061236.1, read on the forward strand.
GAAATTGACTTAAATTTGTTTGTTTGGCTAAACTAAAACCGAAATTGACTCTGATGAAACTGGTATATGAGGATCCCAAAAAGTGGTCAAAGTTCATGTATATTATGATATTATGTTAATCATGCCAGGATATCGTCGAAATCTAATCTAAAGTGGTGGAAAGTGACTTAAATTGGTTACTTTGGCCAAACTAGAGCCGAAATTGACTCAGATGAAACTGTTATTGGAGGACCCCAAAAAATGGTCATAGTTGATGTATTCTATGATAATATGTTAATCATGATAAGAAGTGGTCGAAATCCACTCTAATGTGGTGGAAATTGACTTAAATTGGTTTGTTTGGCTAAACTAAAACTGAAATTGACTCGGATGAAACTGGTATATGAGGATCCCAAAAAGTGGTCAAAGTTCATGTATATTATGATATTATGTTAATCATGCCAGGATGTGGTCGAAATCCACTCTAATGTGGTGGAAAGTTACTTAAATTGGTGAGTTGGCCAAACTAGAGCCGAAATTGACTCGGATGGAACTGGTATCAGAGGACCCCAAAAAGTGGTCAAACTTGATGTAAATTATGATAATATGATAATCATGTCAGGATGTGCTCGAATGCCACTTTAATGTGGTGGAAAGTTACTTAAATTGGTTAGTTTAGCCAAACTAGAGCCATTATTGACTTGGATGAAACTGGTATCAGAGGACCCCAAAAAGTGGTCAAAGTTGATATAAATTATGATAATATATTAATCATGCCAGGATGTGGTCGAAATCCACTCTACTGTGGTGGAAAGTGACTTAAATTGGTTACTTTGGCCAAACTAGAGCCGAAATTGACTCGGATGAAACTGTTATTGGAGGACCCCCAAAAATGGTCATAGTTGATGTATTTTATGATAATATGTTAATCATGCCAAGAAGTGGTAGAAATCCACTCTAATGTGGTGGAAATTGACTTAAATTGGTTTCTTTGGCTAAACTAGAGCCGAAATTGACTCGGATGAAACTATTATTGGAGGACCCCAAAAAATGGTCATAGTTGATGTATTCTATGATAATATGTTAATCATGATAAGAAGTGGTCGAAATCCACTATAATGTGATGGAAATTGACTTAAATTGGTTTGTTTGGCTAAACTAAAACCGAAATTGACTCGGATGAAACTGGTATATGAGGATCCCAAAAAGTGGTCAAAGTTCTTGTATATTATGATATGATGTTAATCATGCCAGGATGTGGTTGAAATCCACTCTAATGTGGTGGAAAGTGACTTAAATGGGTGAGTTGGCCAAACTAGAGCCGAAATTTACTAGGATGGTATCCGAGGACCCCAAAAAGTGGTCAAAGTTGATGTAAATTATGATAATATATTAATCATGCCAGGATGTGGTCGAAATCCACTCTAATGTGGTGGAAAATGACTTAAATTGGTTACTTTGGCCAAACTAGAGCCGAAATTGACTCGGATGAAACTTTTATTGGAGGACCCCAAAAAATGGTCATAGTTGATGTATTCTATGATAATATGTTAATCATGACAAGAAGTGGTCGAAATCCACTCTAATGTGGTGGAAATTGACTTAAATTGGTTTCTTTGGCTAAACTAGAGCCGAAATTGACTCGGATGAAACTGTTATTGGAGGACCCCAAAAAATGGTCATAGTTGATGTATTCTATGATAATATGTTAATCATGACAAGAAGTGGTCGAAATCCACTCTAATGTGGTGGAAATTGACTTAAATTGGTTTGTTTGGCTAAACTAAAACCGAAATTGACTCGGATGAAACTGGTATATGAGGATCCCAAAAAGTGGTCAAAGTTCATGTATATTATGATATTATGTTAATCATGCTAGGATGTGGTCGAAATCCACTCTAATGTGGTGGAAAGTTACTTAAATTGGTGAGTTGGCCAAACTAGAGCCGAAATTGACTCGGATGGAACTGGTATCAGAGGACCCCAAAAAGTGGTCAAACTTGATGTAAATTATGATAATATGATAATCATGTCAGGATGTGCTCGAATGCCACTTTAATGTGGTGGAAAGTTACTTAAATTGGTTAGTTTAGCCAAACTAGAGCCATTATTGACTTGGATGAAACTGGTATCAGAGGACCCCAAAAAGTGGTCAAAGTTGATGTAAATTATGATAATATATTAATCATGCCAGGATGTGGTCGAAATCCACTCTACTGTGGTGGAAAGTGACTTAAATTGGTTACTTTGGCCAAACTAGAGCCGAAATTGACTCGGATGAAACTGTTATTGGAGGACCCCCAAAAATGGTCATAGTTGATGTATTTTATGATAATATGTTAATCATGCCAAGAAGTGGTAGAAATCCACTCTAATGTGGTGGAAATTGACTTAAATTGGTTTCTTTGGCTAAACGAGAGCCGAAATTGACTCGGATGAAACTGTTATTGGAGGACCCCCAAAAATAGTCATAGTTGATGTATTTTCTGATAATATGTTAATCATGCCAAGAAGTGGTCGAAATCCACTCTAATGTGGTGGAAATTGACTTAAATTGGTTTGTTTGGATAAACTAAAACCGAAATTGACTCCGATGAAACTGGTATATGAGGATCCCAAAAAGTGGTCAAAGTTCAAGTATATTATGATAATATGTTACTCATGTCAGGATGTGGTCGAAATCCATTCTAAAGTGGTGGAAAGTGACTTAAATTGGTTAGTTTGGCCAAACTAGAACCGAAATTGACTCGGGTGAAACTGTTATTGGAGGACCCCAGAAAATGGTCATAGTTGATGTAAATTCTGATAATATGTTAATCATGCCAGGAAGTGGTCGAAATCCACTATAATGTGGTGGAAATTGACTTCAATTGGTTTGTTTGGCTAAACTAAAACCGAAATTGACTCCGATGAAACTGGTATATGAGGATCCCAAAAAGTGGTCAAACTTCATGTATATTATGATATTATGTTAATCATGCCAGGATGTGGTTGAAATCCACTCTAATGTGGTGGAAAGTGACTTAAATTGGTGAGTTGGCCAAACTAGAGCCGAAATTTACTCGGATGGTATTAGAGGACCCCAAAAAGTGGTCAAAGTTGATGTAAATTATGATAATATATTAATCATGCCAGGATGTTGTCGAAATCCACTCTAATGTGGTGGAAAGTGACTTAAATTGGTGACTTTGGCCAAACTAGAGCCGAAATTGACTCGGATGAAACTGTTATTGGAGGACCCCCAAAAATAGTCATAGTTGATGTATTTTCAGATAATATGTTAATCATGCCATGAAGTGGTCGAAATCCACTCTAATGTGGTGGAAATTGACTTAAATTGGTTTGTTTGGCTAAATTAAAACCGAAATTGACTCGGATGAAACTGGTATATGAGGATCCCAAAAAGTGGTCAAAGTGCAAGTATATTATGATAATATGTTAATCATGCCAGGATGTGGTCGAAATCCACTCTAATGTGGTGGAAAGTTACTTAAATTGGTGAGTTGGCCAAACTAGAGCCGAAATTGACTCGGATGGAACTGGTATCAGAGGACCCCAAAAAGTGGTCATAGTTGATGTAAATTCTGATAATATGTTAATCATGCCAGGAAGTGGTCGAAATCCACTCTAATTTTGTGGAAATTGACTTAAATTGGTTTGTTTGGCCAAACTAAAACCGAATTTGACTCGGATGAAACTGGTATATGAGTATCCCAAAAAGTGGTCAAAGTTCATGTATATTATGATATTATGTTAATCATGCCAGGATGTGGTTGAAATCCACTCTAATGTGGTGGAAAGTGACTTAAATGGGTGAGTTGGCCAAACTAGAGCCGAAATTGACTCGGATGGTATCCGAGGACCCCAAAAAGTGGTCAAAGTTGATGTAAATTATGATAATATATTAATCATGCCAGGATGTGGTCGAAATCCACTCTAATGTGGTGGACAGTGACTTAAATTGGTGACTTTGGCCAAACTAGAGCCGAAATTGACTCGGATGAAACTGTTATTAGAGGACCCCCAAAAATAGTCATAGTTGATGTATTTTCTGATAATATGTTAATCATGCCAAGAAGTGGTCGAAATATACTCTAATGTGGTGGAAATTGACTTAAATTGGTTTGTTTGGCTAAACTAAAACCGAAATTGACTCCGATGAAACTGGTATATGAGGATCCCAAAAAGTGGTCAAAGTTCAAGTATATTATGATAATATGTTAATCATGCCAGGATGTGGTCGAAATCCACTCTAAAGTGGTGGAAAGTGACTTAAATTGGTTAATTTGGCCAAACTAGAACCGAAATTGACTCGGGTGAAACTGTTATTGGAGGACCCCAGAAAATGGTCATAGTTGATGTAAATTCTGATAATATGTTAATCATGCCAGGAAGTGGTCGAAATCCACTCTAATTTGGTGGAAATTGACTTAAATTGGTTTGTTTGGCCAAACTAAAACCGAAATTGACTCGGATGAAACTGGTATATGAGGATCCCAAAATGTGGTCAAAGTGCAAGTATATTATGATAATATGTTAATCATGCCAGGATGTGGTCGAAATCCACTCTAATGTGGTGGAAAGTTACTTAAATTGGTGAGTTGGCCAAACTAGAGCCGAAATTGACTCGGATGGAACTGGTATCAGAGGACCCCAAAAAGTGGTCATAGTTGATGTAAATTCTGATAATATGTTAATCATGCCAGGAAGTGGTCGAAATCCAATTTAGCAAAAAAAAAAAGTGGTCGAAATCCACTCTAATTTTGTGGAAATTGACTTAAATTGGTTTGTTTGGCCAAACTAAAACCGAATTTGACTCGGATGAAACTGGTATATGAGTATCCCAAAAAGTGGTCAAAGTTCATGTATATTATGATATTATGTTAATCATGCCAGGATGTGGTTGAAATCCACTCTAATGTGGTGGAAAGTGACTTAAATGGGTGAGTTGGCCAAACTAGAGCCGAAATTGACTCGGATGTTATCCGAGGACCCCAAAAAGTGGTCAAAGTTGATGTAAATTATGATAATATATTAATCATGCCAGGATGTGGTCGAAATCCACTCTAATGTGGTGGAAAGTGACTTAAATTGGTGACTTTGGCCAAACTAGAGCCGAAATTGACTCGGATGAAACTGTTATTGGAGGACCCCCAAAAATAGTCATAGTTGATGTATTTTCTGATAATATGTTAATCATGCCAAGAAGTAGTCGAAATATACTCTAATGTGGTGGAAATTGACTTAAATTGGTTTGTTTGGCTAAACTAAAACCGAAATTGACTCCGATGAAACTGGTATATGAGGATCCCAAAAAGTGGTCAAAGTTCAAGTATATTATGATAATATGTTAATCATGCCAGGATGTGGTCGAAATCCACTCTAAAGTGGTGGAAAGTGACTTAAATTGGTTAGTTTGGCCAAACTAGAACCGAAATTGACTCGGGTGAAACTGTTATTGGAGGACCCCCAAAAATAGTCATAGTTGATGTATTTTCAGATAATATGTTAATCATGCCATGAAGTGGTCGAAATCCACTCTAATTTGGTGGAAATTGACTTAAATTGGTTTGTTTGGCTAAACTAAAACCGAAATTGACTCGGATGAAACTGGTATATGAGGATCCCAAATAGTGGTCAAAGTGCAAGTATATTATGATAATATGTTAATCATGCCAGGATGTGGTCGAAATCCACTCTAATGTGGTGGAAAGTTACTTAAATTGGTGAGTTGACCAAACTAGAGCCGAAATTGACTCGGATGGAACTGGTATCAGAGGACCCCAAAAAGTGGTCATAGTTGATGTAAATTCTGATAATATGTTAATCATGCCAGGAAGTGGTCGAAATCCACTCTAATTTTGTGGAAATTGACTTAAATTGGTTTGTTTGGCCAAACTAAAACCGAATTTGACTCGGATGAAACTGGTATATGAGTATCCCAAAAAGTGGTCAAAGTTCATGTATATTATGATATTATGTTAATCATGCCAGGATGTGGTTGAAATCCACTCTAATGTGGTGGAAAGTGACGTAAATGGGTGAGTTGGCCAAACTAGAGCCGAAATTGACTCGGATGGTATCCGAGGACCCCAAAAAGTGGTCAAAGTTGATGTAAATTATGATAATATATTAATAATGCCAGGATGTGGTCGAAATCCACTCTAATGTGGTGGAAAGTGACTTAAATTGGTGACTTTGGCCAAACTAGAGCCGAAATTGACTCGTATGAAACTGTTATTGGAGGACCCCCAAAAATAGTCATAGTTGATGTATTTTCTGATAATATGTTAATCATGCCAAGAAGTGGTCGAAATATACTCTAATGTGGTGGAAATTGACTTAAATTGGTTTGTTTGGCTAAACTAAAACCGAAATTGACTCCGATGAAACTGGTATATGAGGATCCCAAAAAGTGGTCAAAGTTCAAGTATATTATGATAATATGTTAATCATGCCAGGATGTGGTTGAAATCCACTCTAAAGTGGTGGAAAGTGACTTAAATTGGTTAGTTTGGCCAAACTAGAACCGAAATTGACTCGGGTGAAACTGTTATTGGAGGACCCCAGAAAATGGTCATAGTTGATGTAAATTCTGATAATATGTTAATCATGCCAGGAAGTGGTCGAAATCCACTCTAATTTGGTGGAAATTGACTTAAATTGGTTTGTTTGGCCAAACTAAAACCGAAATTGACTCGGATGAAACTGGTATATGAGTATCCCAAAAAGTGGTCAAAGTTCATGTATATTATGATATTATGTTAATCATGCCAGGATGTGGTCGAAATCCACTCTAATGTGGTGGAAAGTTACTTAAATTGGTGAGTTGGCCAAACTAGAGCCGAAATTGACTCGGATGGAACTGGTATCAGAGGACCCCAAAAAGTGGTCAAACTTGATGTAAATTATGAAAATATGATAATCATGCCAGGATGTGGTCGAAATCCACTCTACTGTGGTGGAAAGTGACTTAAATTGGTTACTTTGGCCAAACTAGAGCCGAAATTGACTCGGATGAAACTGTTATTGGAGGACCCCCAAAAATGGTCATAGTTGATGTATTTTATGATAATATGTTAATCATGCCAAGAAGTGGTCGAAATCCACTCTAATGTGGTGGAAATTGACTTAAATTGGTTTCTTTGGCTAAACTAGAGCCGAAATTGACTCGGATGAAACTGTTGTTGGAGGACCCCAAAAAATGGTCATAGTTGATGTATTCTATGATAATATGTTAATCATGATAAGAAGTTGTCGAAATCCACTCTAATGTGGTGGAAATTGACTTAAATTGGTTTGTTTGGCTAAACTAAAACCGAAATTGACTCGGATGAAACTGGTATATGAGGATCCCAAAAAGTGGTCAAAGTTCATGTATATTATGATATTATGTTAATCATGCCAGGATGTGGTTGAAATCCACTCTAATGTGGTGGAAAGTGACTTAAATTGGTGAGTTGGCAAAACTAGAGCCGAAATTGACTCGGATGGTATCAGAGGACCCCAAAAAGTGGTCAAAGTTGATGTAAATTATGATAATATATTAATCATGCAAGGATGTTGTCGAAATCCACTCTAATGTGGTGGAAAGTCACCTTCCACCACTTTAGATTGGATTTCGACCACATCCTGGCATGATTAACATATTATCATAATATACATGAACTTTGACCACTTTTTGGGATCCTTATATACTAGTTTCATCCGAGTCAATTTCGGTTTTAGTTTGGCCAAACAAACCAATTTAAGTCAATTTCCACCAAATTAGAGTGGATTTCGACCACTTCCTGGCATGATAAACATATTATCATAATATACATGAACTTTGACCACTTTTTGGGATACTCATATACCAGTTTCATCCGAGTCAATTTCGGTTTTAGTTTGGCCAAACAAACCAATTTAAGTCAATTTCCACCAAATTAGAGTGGATTTCGACCACTTCCTGGCATGATAAACATATTATCAGAATTTACATCAACTATGACAATTTTCTGGGGTCCTCCAATAACAGTTTCATCCGAGTCAATTTCGGCTCTAGTTTAGCCAAAGTAACCAATTTAAGTCAATTTCCACCACTTTAGATTGGATTTCGACCACATCCTGGCATGATTAACATATTATCATAATATACATGAACTTTGACCACTTTTTGGGATCCTTATATACCAGTTTCATCCGAGTCAATTTCGGCTCTAGTTTGGCCAACTCACCAATTTAAGTCACTTTACACCACATTAGAGTGGATTTCGACCACATCCTGGCATGATTAACATAATATCATAATATACATGAACTTTGACCACTTTTTGGGATCCTCATATACCAGTTTCATCCGAGTCAATTTCGGTTTTAGTGTAGCCAAACAAACCAATTTAAGTCATTTTCCACCACATTAGAGTGGAATTCGACCACTTCTTGTCATGATTAACATATTATCATAGAATACATCAACTATGACCATTTTTTGGGGTCCTCCAATAACAGTTTCATCCGAGTCAATTTCGGCTCTAGTTTGGCCAACTCACCAATTTAAGTCACTTTCCACCACATTAGAGTGGATTTTGACCAAATCCTGGTATGATTAACATAATATCATAATATACATGAACTTTGACCACTTTTTGGGATCCTCATATACCAGTTTCATCAGAGTCAATTTCGGTTTTACTTTAGCCAAACAAATCAATTTAAGTCAATTTCCACCACATTAGAGTGGATTTCGACCACTTCTTGTCATGATTAACATATTATCAGAAAATACATCAACTATGACTATTTTTGGGGGTCCTCCAATAACAGTTTCATCCGAGTCAATTTCGGCTCTAGTTTGGCCAAAGTCACCAATTTAAGTCACTTTCCACCACATTAGAGTGGATTTCGACCACATCCTGGCATGATTAATATATTATCATAATTTACATCAACTTTGACCACTTTTTGGGGTCCTCTGATACCAGTTCCATCCGAGTCAATTTCGGCTCTAGTTTGGCCAACTCACCAATTTAAGTCACTTTACACCACATTAGAGTGGATTTCGACCACATCCTGGCATGATTAACATAATATCATAATATACATGAACTTTGACCACTTTTTGGGATCCTCATATACCAGTTTCATCCGAGTCAATTTCGGTTTTAGTTTAGCCAAACAAACCAATTTAAGTCAATTTCCACCACATTAGAGTGGATTTCGACCACTTCTTGTCATGATTAACATATTATCATAGAATACATCAACTATGACCATTTTTTGGGGTCCTCCAATAACAGTTTCATCCGAGTCAATTTCGGCTCTAGTTTAGCCAAAGTAACCAATTTAAGTCAATTTCCACCACTTTAGATTGGATTTCGACCACATCCTGGCATGATTAACATATTATCATAATATACATGAACTTTGACCACTTTTTGGGATCCTTATATACCAGTTTCATCCGAGTCAATTTCGGCTCTAGTTTGGCCAACTCACCAATTTAAGTCACTTTACACCACATTAGAGTGGATTTCGACCACATCCTGCCATGATTAACATAATATCATAATATACATGAACTTTGACCACTTTTTGGGATCCTCATATACCAGTTTCATCCGAGTCAATTTCGGTTTTAGTTTAGCCAAACAAACCAATTTAAGTCAATTTCCACCACATTAGAGTGGATTTCGACCACTTCTTGTCATGATTAACATATTATCATAGAATACATCAACTATGACCATTTTTTGGGGTCCTCCAATAACAGTTTCATCCGAGTCAATTTCGGCTCTAGTTTGGCCAACTCACCAATTTAAGTCACTTTCCACCACATTAGAGTGGATTTTGACCACATCCTGGCATGATTAACATAATATCATAATATACATGAACTTTGACCACTTTTTGGGATCCTCATATACCAGTTTCATCAGAGTCAATTTCGGTTTTAGTTTAGCCAAACAAATCAATTTAAGTCAATTTCCACCACATTAGAGTGGATTTCGACCACTTCTTGTCATGATTAACATATTATCAGAAAATACATCAACTATGACTATTTTTGGGGGTCCTCCAATAACAGTTTCATCGGAGTCAATTTCGGCTCTAGTTTGGCCAACGTCACCAATTTAAGTCACTTTCCACCACATTAGAGTGGATTTCGACCACATCCTGGCATGATTAATATATTATCATAATTTACATCAACTTTGACCACTTTTTGGGGTCCTCTGATACCAGTTCCATTCGAGTCAATTTCGGCTCTAGTTTGGCCAACTCACCAATTTAAGTCACTTTACACCACATTAGAGTGGATTTCGACCACTTCCTGGCATGATTAACATAATATAATAATATACATGAACTTTGACCACTTTTTGGGATCCTCATATACCAGTTTCATCCGAGTCAATTTCGGTTTTAGTTTAGCCAAACAAACCAATTTAAGTCAATTTCCACCACATTAGAGTGGATTTCGACCACTTCTTGTCATGATTAACATATTATCATAGAATAGATCAACTATGACCATTTTTTGGGGTCCTCCAATATCAGTTTCATCCGAGTCAATTTCGGCTCTAGTTTAGCCAAAGTAACCAATTTAAGTCACTTTCCACCACTTTAGATTGGATTTCGACCACATCCTAGCATGATTAACATATTATCATAATATACATGAACTTTGACCAATTTTTGGGATACTCATATACCAGTTTCATTCGAGTCAATTTCGGTTTTAGTTTGGCCAAACAAACCAATTTAAGTCAATTTCCACCAAATTAGAGTGGATTTCGACCACTTCCTGGCATGATTAACATATTATCAGAATTTACATCAACTATGATCATTTTCTGGGGGCCAATAACAGTTTCACCCGAGTCAATTTCGGTTCTAGTTTGGCCAAACTAACCAATTTAAGTCACTTTCCACCACTTTAGAGTGGATTTCGACCACATCCTGGCATGATTAACATATTATCATAATATACTTGAACTTTGACCACTTTTTGGGATCCTCATATACCAGTTTCATACGAGTCAATTTCGGCTCTAGTTTGGCCAAAGTAACCAATTTAAGTCAATTTCCACCACATTAGAGTGGATTTCGACCACTTCTTATCATGATTAACATATTATCATAGAATACATCAACTATGACCATTTTTTGGGGTCCTCCAATAACAGTTTCATCCGAGTCAATTTCGGCTCTAGTTTAGCCAAAGTAACCAATTTAAGTCAATTTCCACCACTTTAGATTGGATTTCGACCACATCCTGGCATGATTAACATATTATCATAATATACATGAACTTTGACCACTTTTTGGGATCCTTATATACCAGTTTCATCCGAGTCAATTTCGGGTCTAGTTTGGCCAACTCACCAATTTAAGTCACTTTCCACCACATTAGAGTGGATTTCGACCACATCCTGGCATGATTAATATATTATCATAATTTACATCAACTTTGACCACTTTTTGGGGTCCTCTGATACAAGTTCCATCCGAGTCAATTTCGGCCCTAGTTTGGCCAACTCACCAATTTAAGTCACTTTTCCACCATATTAGAGTGGATTTCGAACATATCCTGGCATGATTAACATAATATCATAATATACATGACCTTTGACCACTTTTTGGGATCCTCATATACCAGTTTCATCAGAGTCAATTTCGGTTTTAGTTTAGCCAAACAAACCAATTTAAGTCAATTTCCACCACATTAGAGTGGATTTCGACCACTTCTTATCATGATTAACATATTATCATAGAATACATCAACTATGACCATTTTTTGGGGTCCTCCAATAACAGTTTCATCCGAGTCAATTTCGGCTCTAGTTTAGCCAAAGTAACCAATTTAAGTCACTTTCCACCACTTTAGATTGGATTTCGACCACATCCTAGCATGATTAAGATATTATCATAATATACATGAACTTTGACCACTTTTTGGGATCCTTATATACCAGTTTCATCCGAGTCAATTTCGGCTCTAGTTTGGCCAACTCACCAATTTAAGTCACTTTCCACCACATTAGAGTGGATTTTGACCACATCCTGGCATGATTAACATAATATCATAATATACATGAACTTTGACCACTTTTTGGGATCCTCATATACCAGTTTCATCAGAGTCAATTTCGGTTTTAGTTTAGCCAAACAAATCAATTTAAGTCAATTTCCACCACATTAGAGTGGATTTCGACCACTTCTTGTCATGATTAACATATTATCAGAAAATACATCAACTATGACTATTTTTGGGGGTCCTCCAATAACAGTTTCATCGGAGTCAATTTCGGCTCTAGTTTGGCCAAAGTCACCAATTTAAGTCACTTTCCACCACATTAGAGTGGATTTCGACCACATCCTGGCATGATTAATATATTATCATAATTTACATCAACTTTGACCACTTTTTGGGGTCCTCTGATACCAGTTCCATCCGAGTCAATTTCGGCTCTAGTTTGGCCAACTCACCAATTTAAGTCACTTTACACCACATTAGAGTGGATTTCGACCACATCCTAGCATGATTAACATAATATAATAATATACATGAACTTTGACCACTTTTTGGGATCCTCATATACCAGTTTCATCCGAGTCAATTTCGGTTTTAGTTTAGCCAAACAAACCAATTTAAGTCAATTTCCACCAAATTAGAGTGGATTTCTACCACTTCCTGGCATGATTAACATATTATCAGAATTTACATCAACTATGACCATTTTCTGGGGGCCAATAACAGTTTCACCCGAGTCAATTTCGGTTCTAGTTTGGCCAAACTAACCAATTTAAGTCACTTTCCACCACTTTAGAGTGGATTTCGACCACATCCTGGCATGATTAACATATTATCATAATATACTTGAACTTTGACCACTTTTTGGGATCCTCATATACCAGTTTCATACGAGTCAATTTCGGCTCTAGTTTGGCCAAAGTAACCAATTTAAGTCACTTTCCACCACATTAGAGTGGATTTCGACCACATCCTGGCATGATTAATATATTATCATAATTTACATCAACTTTGACCACTTTTTGGGGTCCTCTGATACCAGTTCCATCCGAGTCAATTTCGGCCCTAGTTTGGCCAACTCACCAATTTAAGTCACTTTCCACCATATTAGAGTGGATTTCGACCATATCCTGGCATGATTAACATAATATCATAATATACATGACCTTTGACCACTTTTTGGGATCCTCATATACCAGTTTCATCAGAGTCAATTTCGGTTTTAGTTTAGCCAAACAAACCAATTTAAGTCAATTTCCACCACATTAGAGTGGATTTCGACCACTTCTTATCATGATTAACATATTATCATAGAATACATCAACTATGACCATTTTTTGGGGTCCTCCAATAACAGTTTCATCCGAGTCAATTTCGGCTCTAGTTTAGCCAAAGTAACCAATTTAAGTCACTTTCCACCACTTTAGATTGGATTTCGACCACATCCTAGCATGATTAAGATATTATCATAATATACATGAACTTTGACCACTTTTTGGGATCCTTATATACCAGTTTCATCCGAGTCAATTTCGGTTTTAGTTTGGCCAAATAAACCAGTTTAATTCAATTTCCACCACATTAGAGTGGATTTTGACCACATCCTGGCATGATTAACATAATATCATAATATACATGAACTTTGACCACTTTTTGGGATCCTCATATACTAGTTTCATCCGAGTCAATTTCGGTTTTAGTTTAGCCAAACAAACCAATTTAAGTCAATTTCCACCACATTAGAGTGGATTTCGACCACTTCTTGTCATGATTAACATAATATCATAGAATACATCAACTATGACCATTTTTTGGGGTCCTCCAATAACAGTTTCATCCGAGTCAATTTCGGCTCTAGTTTAGCCAAAGTAACCAATTTAAGTCAAGTTCCACCACTTTAGATTGGATTTCGACCACATCCTGGCATGATTAACATATTATCATAATATACATGAACTTTGACCACTTTTTGGGATCCTTATATACCAGTTTCATCCGAGTCAATTTCGGCTCTAGTTTGGCCAACTCACCAATTTAAGTCACTTTACACCACATTAGAGTGGATTTCGACCACATCCTGGCATGATTAACATAATATCATAATATACATGAACTTTGACCACTTTTTGGGATCCTCATATACCAGTTTCATCCGAGTCAATTTCGGTTTTAGTGTAGCCAAACAAACCAATTTAAGTCATTTTCCACCACATTAGAGTGGAATTCGACCACTTCTTGTCATGATTAACATATTATCATAGAATACATGAACTATGACCATTTTTTGGGGTCCTCCAATAACAGTTTCATCCGAGTCAATTTCGGCTCTAGTTTGGTCAACTCACCAATTTAAGTCACTTTCCACCACATTAGAGTGGATTTTGACCAAATCCTGGTATGATTAACATAATATCATAATATACATGAACTTTGACCACTTTTTGGGATCCTCATATACCAGTTTCATCAGAGTCAATTTCGGTTTTACTTTAGCCAAACAAATCAATTTAAGTCAATTTCCACCACATTAGAGTGGATTTCGACCACTTCTTGTCATGATTAACATATTATCAGAAAATACATCAACTATGACTATTTTTGGGGGTCCTCCAATAACAGTTTCATCCGAGTCAATTTCGGCTCTAGTTTGGCCAAAGTCACCAATTTAAGTCACTTTCCACCACATTAGAGTGGATTTCGACCACATCCTGGCATGATTAATATATTATCATAATTTACATCAACTTTGACCACTTTTTGGGGTCCTCTGATACCAGTTCCATCCGAGTCAATTTCGGCTCTAGTTTGGCCAACTCACCAATTTAAGTCACTTTACACCACATTAGAGTGGATTTCGACCACATCCTGGCATGATTAACATAATATCATAATATACATGAACTTTGACCACTTTTTGGGATCCTCATATACCAGTTTCATCCGAGTCAATTTCGGTTTTAGTTTAGCCAAACAAACCAATTTAAGTCAATTTCCACCACATTAGAGTGGATTTCGACCACTTCTTGTCATGATTAACATATTATCATAGAATACATCAACTATGACCATTTTTTGGGGTCCTCCAATAAAAGTTTCATCCGAGTCAATTTCGACTCTAGTTTAGCCAAAGTAACCAATTTAAGTCACCTTCCACCACTTTAGATTGGATTTCGACCACATCCTGGCATGATTAACATATTATCATAATATACATGAACTTTGACCACTTTTTGGGATCCTTATATACTATTTTCATCCGAGTCAATTTCGGTTTTAGTTTGGCCAAATAAACTAGTTTAAGTCAATTTCCACCACATTAGAGTGGATTACGACCACATCCTGGCATGATTAACATATTATCATAATATACATGAACTTTGACCACTTTTTGGGATACTCATATACCAGTTTCATCCGAGTCAATTTCTGTTTTAGTTTGGCCAAACAAACCAATTTAAGTCAATTTCCACCAAATTAGAGTGGATTTCGACCACTTCCTGGCATGATAAACATATTATCAGAATTTACATCAACTATGACAATTTTCTGGGGTCCTCCAATAACAGTTTCACCCGAGTCAATTTCGATTCTAGTTTGGCCAAACTAACCAATTTAAGTCACTTTCCACCACTTTAGAGTGGATTTCGACCACATCCTGGCATGATTAACATATTATCATAATATACTTGAACTTTGACCACTTTTTGGGATCCTCATATACCAGTTTCATCCGAGTCAATTTCGGTTTTAGTTTAGCCAAACAAACCAATTTAAGTCAATTTCCACCACATTAGAGTGGATTTCGACCACTTCTTGGCATGATTAACATATTATCATAAAATACATCAACTATGACCATTTTAGGGGGTCCTCCAATAAAAGTTTCATCCGAGTCAATTTCGGCTCTAGTTTGGCCAAAGTAACCAATTTAAGTCACTTTCCACCACATTAGAGTGGATTTCGACCACATCCTGGCATGATTAATATATTATCATAATTTACATCAACTTTGACCACTTTTTGGGGTCCTCTGACACCAGTTCCATCCGAGTCAATTTCGGCCCTAGTTTGGCCAACTCACCAATTTAAGTCACTTTCCACCACATTAGAGTGGATTTCGACCATATCCTGGCATGATTAACATAATATCATAATATACATGAACTTTGACCACTTTTTGGGATCCTCATATACCAGTTTCATCATAGTCAATTTTGGTTTTAGTTTAGCCAAACAAACCAATTTAAGTCAATTTCCACCACGTTAGAGTGGATTTCGACCACTTCTTGTCATGATTAACATATTATCAGAAAATACATCAACTATGACTATTTTTGGGGGTCCTCCAATAACAGTTTCATCCGAGTCAATTTCGGCTCTAGTTTGGCCAAAGTCACCAATTTAAGTCACTTTCCACCATATTAGAGTGGATTTCGACCACATCCTGGCATGATTAATATATTATCATAATTTACATCAACTTTGACCACTTTTTGGGGTCGTCTGATACCAGTTCCATCCGAGTCAATTTCGGCTCTAGTTTGGCCAACTCACCAATTTAAATCACTTTCCACCACATTAGAGTGGATTTCGACCATATCCTGGCATGATTAACATAATATCATAATATACATGAACTTTGACCACTTTTTGGGATCCTCATATACCAGTTTCATCAGAGTCAATTTCGGTTTTAGTTTAGCCAAACAAACCAATTTAAGTCAATTTCCACCACATTAGAGTGGATTTCGACCACTTCTTGTCATGATTAACATATTATCAGAAAATACATCAAATATGACTATTTTTGGGGGTCCTCCAATAACAGTTTCATCCGAGTCAATTTCGGCTCTAGTTTGGCCAAAGTCACCAATTTAAGTCACTTTCCACCATATTAGAGTGGATTTCGACCACATCCTCGCATGATTAATATATTATCATAATTTACATCAACTTTGACCACTTTTTGGGGTCCTCTGATACCAGTTCCATCCGAGTCAATTTCGGCTCTAGTTTGGCCAACTCACCAATTTAAGTCACTTTCCACCACATTAGAGTGGATTTCGACCACATCCTGGCATGATTAACATAATATCATAATATACATGAACTTTGACCACTTTTTGGGATCCTCATATACCAGTTTTATCCGAGTCAATTTCGGTTTTAGTTTAGCCAAACAAACCAATTTAAGTCAATTTCCACCACATTAGAGTGGATTTCGACCACTTCTTGTCATGATTAATATATTATCATAAAATACATCAACTATGACCATTTTTTGGGGTCCTCCAATAACAGTTTCACCCGAGTCAATTTCGGTTCTAGTTTGGCCAAACTAACCAATTTAAGTCACTTTCCACCACTTTAGAGTGGATTTCGACCACATCCTGGCATGATTAACATATTATCATAATATACTTGAACTTTGACCACATTTTGGGATCCTCATATACCAGTTTCATCGGAGTCAATTTCGGTTTTAGTTTAGCCAAACAAACCAATTTAAGTCAATTTCCGCCACATTAGAGTGGATTTCGACCACTTCTTGGCATGATTAACATATTATCAAAAAATATATCAACTATGACTATTTTTGGGGGTCCTACAATAAAAGTTTCATCCGAGTCAATTTCGGCTCTAGTTTGGCCAAAGTCACCAATTTAAGTCACTTTCCACCACATTAGAGTGGATTTCGACCACATCCTGGCATGATTAATATATTATCATAATTTACATCAACTTTGACCACATTTTGGGGTCCTCTGATACTAGTTTCATCCAAGTCAATTATGGCTCTAGTTTGGCTAACCTAACCAATTTAAGTAACTTTCCACCACATTAGAGTGGAATTCGAGCACATCTTGGCATGATTATCATATTATCATAATTTACATCAGCTTTGACCACTTTTTGGGATCCTCTGATACCAGTTCCATCCGAGTCAATTTCGGCTCTAGTTTGGCCAACTCACCGATTTAAGTCACTTTCCCCCACATTAGAGTGGATTTCGACCACATCCTGGCATGATTAACATAATATCATAATATACATGAACTTTGACCACTTTTTGGGATCCTCATATACCAGTTTCATTCGAGTCAATTTCGGTTTTAGTTTGGCCAAACAAACCAATTTAAGTCAATTTCCACCACATTAGAGTGGATTTCGACCACTTCTTATCATGATTAACATATTATCATAGAATACATCAACTATGACCATTTTTTGGGGTCCTCCAATAACAGTTTCATCCGAGTCAATTTCGGCTCTAGTTTAGCCAAAGTAACCAATTTAAGTCACTTTCCACCACTTTAGATTGGATTTCGACCACATCCTAGCATGATTAACATATTATCATAATATACATGAACTTTGACCACTTTTTGGGATATATACCAGTTTCATCCGAGTCAATTTCGGTTTTAGTTTGGCCAAATAAACCAGTTTAATTCAATTTCCACCACATTAGAGTGGATTTCGACCACATCCTGGCATGATTAACATATTATCATAATATACTTGAACTTTGACCACTTTTTGGGATCCTCATATACCAGTTTCATCCGAGTCAATTTCGGTTTTAGTTTAGCCAAACAAACCAATTTAAGTCAATTTCCACCACATTAGAGTGGATTTCGACCACTTCTTGGCATGATTAACATATTATCATAAAATACATCAACTATGACCATTTTAGGGGGTCCTCCAATAAAAGTTTCATCCGAGTCAATTTCGGCTCTAGTTTGGCCAAAGTAACCAATTTAAGTCACTTTCCACCACATTAGAGTGGATTTCGACCACATCCTGGCATGATTAATATATTATCATAATTTACATCAACTTTGACCACTTTTTGGGGTCCTCCAATAACAGTTTCATCCGAGTCAATTTCGGCTCTAGTTTGGCCAACTCACCAATTTAAGTCACTTTCCACCACATTAGAGTGGATTTTGACCAAATCCTGGTATGATTAACATAATATCATAATATACATGAACTTTGACCACTTTTTGGGATCCTCATATACCAGTTTCATCAGAGTCAATTTCGGTTTTACTTTAGCCAAACAAATCAATTTAAGTCAATTTCCACCACATTAGAGTGGATTTCGACCACTTCTTGTCATGATTAACATATTATCAGAAAATACATCAACTATGACTATTTTTGGGGGTCCTCCAATAACAGTTTCATCCGAGTCAATTTCGGCTCTAGTTTGGCCAAAGTCACCAATTTAAGTCACTTTCCACCACATTAGAGTGGATTTCGACCACATCCTGGCATGATTAATATATTATCATAATTTACATCAACTTTGACCACTTTTTGGGGTCCTCTGATACCAGTTCCATCCGAGTCAATTTCGGCTCTAGTTTGGCCAACTCACCAATTTAAGTCACTTTACACCACATTAGAGTGGATTTCGACCACATCCTGGCATGATTAACATAATATCATAATATACATGAACTTTGACCACTTTTTGGGATCCTCATATACCAGTTTCATCCGAGTCAATTTCGGTTTTAGTTTAGCCAAACAAACCAATTTAAGTCAATTTCCACCACATTAGAGTGGATTTCGACCACTTCTTGTCATGATTAACATATTATCATAGAATACATCAACTATGACCATTTTTTGGGGTCCTCCAATAAAAGTTTCATCCGAGTCAATTTCGACTCTAGTTTAGCCAAAGTAACCAATTTAAGTCACCTTCCACCACTTTAGATTGGATTTCGACCACATCCTGGCATGATTAACATATTATCATAATATACATGAACTTTGACCACTTTTTGGGATCCTTATATACTATTTTCATCCGAGTCAATTTCGGTTTTAGTTTGGCCAAATAAACTAGTTTAAGTCAATTTCCACCACATTAGAGTGGATTACGACCACATCCTGGCATGATTAACATATTATCATAATATACATGAACTTTGACCACTTTTTGGGATACTCATATACCAGTTTCATCCGAGTCAATTTCTGTTTTAGTTTGGCCAAACAAACCAATTTAAGTCAATTTCCACCAAATTAGAGTGGATTTCGACCACTTCCTGGCATGATAAACATATTATCAGAATTTACATCAACTATGACAATTTTCTGGGGTCCTCCAATAACAGTTTCACCCGAGTCAATTTCGATTCTAGTTTGGCCAAACTAACCAATTTAAGTCACTTTCCACCACTTTAGAGTGGATTTCGACCACATCCTGGCATGATTAACATATTATCATAATATACTTGAACTTTGACCACTTTTTGGGATCCTCATATACCAGTTTCATCCGAGTCAATTTCGGTTTTAGTTTAGCCAAACAAACCAATTTAAGTCAATTTCCACCACATTAGAGTGGATTTCGACCACTTCTTGGCATGATTAACATATTATCATAAAATACATCAACTATGACCATTTTAGGGGGTCCTCCAATAAAAGTTTCATCCGAGTCAATTTCGGCTCTAGTTTGGCCAAAGTAACCAATTTAAGTCACTTTCCACCACATTAGAGTGGATTTCGACCACATCCTGGCATGATTAATATATTATCATAATTTACATCAACTTTGACCACTTTTTGGGGTCCTCTGACACCAGTTCCATCCGAGTCAATTTCGGCCCTAGTTTGGCCAACTCACCAATTTAAGTCACTTTCCACCACATTAGAGTGGATTTCGACCATATCCTGGCATGATTAACATAATATCATAATATACATGAACTTTGACCACTTTTTGGGATCCTCATATACCAGTTTCATCATAGTCAATTTTGGTTTTAGTTTAGCCAAACAAACCAATTTAAGTCAATTTCCACCACGTTAGAGTGGATTTCGACCACTTCTTGTCATGATTAACATATTATCAGAAAATACATCAACTATGACTATTTTTGGGGGTCCTCCAATAACAGTTTCATCCGAGTCAATTTCGGCTCTAGTTTGGCCAAAGTCACCAATTTAAGTCACTTTCCACCATATTAGAGTGGATTTCGACCACATCCTGGCATGATTAATATATTATCATAATTTACATCAACTTTGACCACTTTTTGGGGTCGTCTGATACCAGTTCCATCCGAGTCAATTTCGGCTCTAGTTTGGCCAACTCACCAATTTAAATCACTTTCCACCACATTAGAGTGGATTTCGACCATATCCTGGCATGATTAACATAATATCATAATATACATGAACTTTGACCACTTTTTGGGATCCTCATATACCAGTTTCATCAGAGTCAATTTCGGTTTTAGTTTAGCCAAACAAACCAATTTAAGTCAATTTCCACCACATTAGAGTGGATTTCGACCACTTCTTGTCATGATTAACATATTATCAGAAAATACATCAAATATGACTATTTTTGGGGGTCCTCCAATAACAGTTTCATCCGAGTCAATTTCGGCTCTAGTTTGGCCAAAGTCACCAATTTAAGTCACTTTCCACCATATTAGAGTGGATTTCGACCACATCCTCGCATGATTAATATATTATCATAATTTACATCAACTTTGACCACTTTTTGGGGTCCTCTGATACCAGTTCCATCCGAGTCAATTTCGGCTCTAGTTTGGCCAACTCACCAATTTAAGTCACTTTCCACCACATTAGAGTGGATTTCGACCACATCCTGGCATGATTAACATAATATCATAATATACATGAACTTTGACCACTTTTTGGGATCCTCATATACCAGTTTTATCCGAGTCAATTTCGGTTTTAGTTTAGCCAAACAAACCAATTTAAGTCAATTTCCACCACATTAGAGTGGATTTCGACCACTTCTTGTCATGATTAATATATTATCATAAAATACATCAACTATGACCATTTTTTGGGGTCCTCCAATAACAGTTTCACCCGAGTCAATTTCGGTTCTAGTTTGGCCAAACTAACCAATTTAAGTCACTTTCCACCACTTTAGAGTGGATTTCGACCACATCCTGGCATGATTAACATATTATCATAATATACTTGAACTTTGACCACATTTTGGGATCCTCATATACCAGTTTCATCGGAGTCAATTTCGGTTTTAGTTTAGCCAAACAAACCAATTTAAGTCAATTTCCGCCACATTAGAGTGGATTTCGACCACTTCTTGGCATGATTAACATATTATCAAAAAATATATCAACTATGACTATTTTTGGGGGTCCTACAATAAAAGTTTCATCCGAGTCAATTTCGGCTCTAGTTTGGCCAAAGTCACCAATTTAAGTCACTTTCCACCACATTAGAGTGGATTTCGACCACATCCTGGCATGATTAATATATTATCATAATTTACATCAACTTTGACCACATTTTGGGGTCCTCTGATACTAGTTTCATCCAAGTCAATTATGGCTCTAGTTTGGCTAACCTAACCAATTTAAGTAACTTTCCACCACATTAGAGTGGAATTCGAGCACATCTTGGCATGATTATCATATTATCATAATTTACATCAGCTTTGACCACTTTTTGGGATCCTCTGATACCAGTTCCATCCGAGTCAATTTCGGCTCTAGTTTGGCCAACTCACCGATTTAAGTCACTTTCCCCCACATTAGAGTGGATTTCGACCACATCCTGGCATGATTAACATAATATCATAATATACATGAACTTTGACCACTTTTTGGGATCCTCATATACCAGTTTCATTCGAGTCAATTTCGGTTTTAGTTTGGCCAAACAAACCAATTTAAGTCAATTTCCACCACATTAGAGTGGATTTCGACCACTTCTTATCATGATTAACATATTATCATAGAATACATCAACTATGACCATTTTTTGGGGTCCTCCAATAACAGTTTCATCCGAGTCAATTTCGGCTCTAGTTTAGCCAAAGTAACCAATTTAAGTCACTTTCCACCACTTTAGATTGGATTTCGACCACATCCTAGCATGATTAACATATTATCATAATATACATGAACTTTGACCACTTTTTGGGATATATACCAGTTTCATCCGAGTCAATTTCGGTTTTAGTTTGGCCAAATAAACCAGTTTAATTCAATTTCCACCACATTAGAGTGGATTTCGACCACATCCTGGCATGATTAACATATTATCATAATATACTTGAACTTTGACCACTTTTTGGGATCCTCATATACCAGTTTCATCCGAGTCAATTTCGGTTTTAGTTTAGCCAAACAAACCAATTTAAGTCAATTTCCACCACATTAGAGTGGATTTCGACCACTTCTTGGCATGATTAACATATTATCATAAAATACATCAACTATGACCATTTTAGGGGGTCCTCCAATAAAAGTTTCATCCGAGTCAATTTCGGCTCTAGTTTGGCCAAAGTAACCAATTTAAGTCACTTTCCACCACATTAGAGTGGATTTCGACCACATCCTGGCATGATTAATATATTATCATAATTTACATCAACTTTGACCACTTTTTGGGGTCCTCCAATAACAGTTTCATCCGAGTCAATTTCGGCTCTAGTTTGGCCAACTCACCAATTTAAGTCACTTTCCACCACATTAGAGTGGATTTTGACCAAATCCTGGTATGATTAACATAATATCATAATATACATGAACTTTGACCACTTTTTGGGATCCTCATATACCAGTTTCATCAGAGTCAATTTCGGTTTTACTTTAGCCAAACAAATCAATTTAAGTCAATTTCCACCACATTAGAGTGGATTTCGACCACTTCTTGTCATGATTAACATATTATCAGAAAATACATCAACTATGACTATTTTTGGGGGTCCTCCAATAACAGTTTCATCCGAGTCAATTTCGGCTCTAGTTTGGCCAAAGTCACCAATTTAAGTCACTTTCCACCACATTAGAGTGGATTTCGACCACATCCTGGCATGATTAATATATTATCATAATTTACATCAACTTTGACCACTTTTTGGGGTCCTCTGATACCAGTTCCATCCGAGTCAATTTCGGCTCTAGTTTGGCCAACTCACCAATTTAAGTCACTTTACACCACATTAGAGTGGATTTCGACCACATCCTGGCATGATTAACATAATATCATAATATACATGAACTTTGACCACTTTTTGGGATCCTCATATACCAGTTTCATCCGAGTCAATTTCGGTTTTAGTTTAGCCAAACAAACCAATTTAAGTCAATTTCCACCACATTAGAGTGGATTTCGACCACTTCTTGTCATGATTAACATATTATCATAGAATACATCAACTATGACCATTTTTTGGGGTCCTCCAATAAAAGTTTCATCCGAGTCAATTTCGACTCTAGTTTAGCCAAAGTAACCAATTTAAGTCACCTTCCACCACTTTAGATTGGATTTCGACCACATCCTGGCATGATTAACATATTATCATAATATACATGAACTTTGACCACTTTTTGGGATCCTTATATACTATTTTCATCCGAGTCAATTTCGGTTTTAGTTTGGCCAAATAAACTAGTTTAAGTCAATTTCCACCACATTAGAGTGGATTACGACCACATCCTGGCATGATTAACATATTATCATAATATACATGAACTTTGACCACTTTTTGGGATACTCATATACCAGTTTCATCCGAGTCAATTTCTGTTTTAGTTTGGCCAAACAAACCAATTTAAGTCAATTTCCACCAAATTAGAGTGGATTTCGACCACTTCCTGGCATGATAAACATATTATCAGAATTTACATCAACTATGACAATTTTCTGGGGTCCTCCAATAACAGTTTCACCCGAGTCAATTTCGATTCTAGTTTGGCCAAACTAACCAATTTAAGTCACTTTCCACCACTTTAGAGTGGATTTCGACCACATCCTGGCATGATTAACATATTATCATAATATACTTGAACTTTGACCACTTTTTGGGATCCTCATATACCAGTTTCATCCGAGTCAATTTCGGTTTTAGTTTAGCCAAACAAACCAATTTAAGTCAATTTCCACCACATTAGAGTGGATTTCGACCACTTCTTGGCATGATTAACATATTATCATAAAATACATCAACTATGACCATTTTAGGGGGTCCTCCAATAAAAGTTTCATCCGAGTCAATTTCGGCTCTAGTTTGGCCAAAGTAACCAATTTAAGTCACTTTCCACCACATTAGAGTGGATTTCGACCACATCCTGGCATGATTAATATATTATCATAATTTACATCAACTTTGACCACTTTTTGGGGTCCTCTGATACCAGTTCCATCCGAGTCAATTTCGGCCCTAGTTTGGCCAACTCACCAATTTAAGTCACTTTCCACCACATTAGAGTGGATTTCGACCATATCCTGGCATGATTAACATAATATCATAATATACATGAACTTTGACCATTTTTTGGGATCCTCATATACCAGTTTCATCATAGTCAATTTTGGTTTTAGTTTAGCCAAACAAACCAATTTAAGTCAATTTCCACCACGTTAGAGTGGATTTCGACCACTTCTTGTCATGATTAACATATTATCAGAAAATACATCAACTATGACTATTTTTGGGGGTCCTCCAATAACAGTTTCATCCGAGTCAATTTCGGCTCTAGTTTGGCCAAAGTCACCAATTTAAGTCACTTTCCACCATATTAGAGTGGATTTCGACCACATCCTGGCATGATTAATATATTATCATAATTTACATCAACTTTGACCACTTTTTGGGGTCGTCTGATACCAGTTCCATCCGAGTCAATTTCGGCTCTAGTTTGGCCAACTCACCAATTTAAATCACTTTCCACCACATTAGAGTGGATTTCGACCATATCCTGGCATGATTAACATAATATCATAATATACATGAACTTTGACCACTTTTTGGGATCCTCATATACCAGTTTCATCAGAGTCAATTTCGGTTTTAGTTTAGCCAAACAAACCAATTTAAGTCAATTTCCACCACATTAGAGTGGATTTCGACCACTTCTTGTCATGATTAACATATTATCAGAAAATACATCAAATATGACTATTTTTGGGGGTCCTCCAATAACAGTTTCATCCGAGTCAATTTCGGCTCTAGTTTGGCCAAAGTCACCAATTTAAGTCACTTTCCACCATATTAGAGTGGATTTCGACCACATCCTCGCATGATTAATATATTATCATAATTTACATCAACTTTGACCACTTTTTGGGGTCCTCTGATACCAGTTCCATCCGAGTCAATTTCGGCTCTAGTTTGGCCAACTCACCAATTTAAGTCACTTTCCACCACATTAGAGTGGATTTCGACCACATCCTGGCATGATTAACATAATATCATAATATACATGAACTTTGACCACTTTTTGGGATCCTCATATACCAGTTTTATCCGAGTCAATTTCGGTTTTAGTTTAGCCAAACAAACCAATTTAAGTCAATTTCCACCACATTAGAGTGGATT
The DNA here is from genome assembly GCA_030848705.1 of Heracleum sosnowskyi. Taxonomy (NCBI): domain Eukaryota; kingdom Viridiplantae; phylum Streptophyta; class Magnoliopsida; order Apiales; family Apiaceae; genus Heracleum; species Heracleum sosnowskyi. The sequence goes on from CM061236.1 coordinate 53,492,174, forward strand.
TCGACCACTTCTTGTCATGATTAATATATTATCATAAAATACATCAACTATGACCATTTTTTGGGGTCCTCCAATAACAGTTTCACCCGAGTCAATTTCGGTTCTAGTTTGGCCAAACTAACCAATTTAAGTCACTTTCCACCACTTTAGAGTGGATTTCGACCACATCCTGGCATGATTAACATATTATCATAATATACTTGAACTTTGACCACATTTTGGGATCCTCATATACCAGTTTCATCGGAGTCAATTTCGGTTTTAGTTTAGCCAAACAAACCAATTTAAGTCAATTTCCGCCACATTAGAGTGGATTTCGACCACTTCTTGGCATGATTAACATATTATCAAAAAATATACCAACTATGACTATTTTTGGGGGTCCTACAATAAAAGTTTCATCCGAGTCAATTTCGGCTCTAGTTTGGCCAAAGTCACCAATTTAAGTCACTTTCCACCACATTAGAGTGGATTTCGACCACATCCTGGCATGATTAATATATTATCATAATTTACATCAACTTTGACCACATTTTGGGGTCCTCTGATACTAGTTTCATCCAAGTCAATTATGGCTCTAGTTTGGCTAACCTAACCAATTTAAGTAACTTTCCACCACATTAGAGTGGAATTCGAGCACATCCTGGCATGATTATCATATTATCATAATTTACATCAGCTTTGACCACTTTTTGGGGTCCTCTGATACCAGTTCCATCCGAGTCAATTTCGGCTCTAGTTTGGCCAACTCACCGATTTAAGTCACTTTCCCCCACATTAGAGTGGATTTCGACCACATCCTGGCATGATTAACATAATATCATAATATACATGAACTTTGACCACTTTTTGGGATCCTCATATACCAGTTTCATTCGAGTCAATTTCGGTTTTAGTTTGGCCAAACAAACCAATTTAAGTCAATTTCCACCACATTAGAGTGGATTTCGACCACTTCTTATCATGATTAACATATTATCATAGAATACATCAACTATGACCATTTTTTGGGGTCCTCCAATAACAGTTTCATCCGAGTCAATTTCGGCTCTAGTTTAGCCAAAGTAACCAATTTAAGTCACTTTCCACCACTTTAGATTGGATTTCGACCACATCCTAGCATGATTAACATATTATCATAATATACATGAACTTTGACCACTTTTTGGGATATATACCAGTTTCATCCGAGTCAATTTCGGTTTTAGTTTGGCCAAATAAACCAGTTTAATTCAATTTCCACCACATTAGAGTGGATTTCGACCACATCCTGGCATGATTAACATATTATCATAATATACATGAACTTTGACCACTTTTTGGGATACTCATATACCAGTTTCATCCGAGTCAATTTCGGTTTTAGTTTGGCCAAACAAACCAATTTAAGTCAATTTCCACCAAATTAGAGTGGATTTCGACCACTTCCTGGCATGATTAACATATTATCAGAATTTACATCAACTATGACCATTTTCTGGGGTCCTCCAATAACAGTTTCACCCGAGTCAATTTCGGTTCTAGTTTGGCCAAACTAACCAATTTAAGTCACTTTCCACCACTTTAGAGTGGATTTCGACCACATCCTGGCATGATTAACATATTATCATAATATACTTGAACTTTGACCACTTTTTGGGATCCTCATATACCAGTTTCATCCGAGTCAATTTCGGTTTTAGTTTAGCCAAACAAACCAATTTAAGTCAACTTCCACCACATGAGAGTGGATTTCGACCACTTCTTGGCATGATTAACATATTATCAGAAAATACATCAACTATGACTATTTTTTGGGGTCCTCCAATAAAAGTTTCATCCGAGTCAATTTCGGCTCTAGTTTGGCCAAAGTCACCAATTTAAGTCACTTTCCACCACATCCTGGCATGATTAATATATTATCATAATTTACATCAACTTTGACCACATTTTGGGGTCCTCTGATACCAGTTTCATCCTAGTCAATTATGGCTCTAGTTTGGCTAACCTAACCAATTTAAGTAACTTTCCACCACATTAGAGTGGAATTCGAGCACATCCTGGCATGATTATCGTATTATCATAATTTACATCAACTTTGACCACTTTTTGGGGTCCTCTGATACCAGTTCCATCCGAGTCAATTTCGGCTCTAGTTTGGCCAACTCACCAATTTAAGTCACTTTCCACCACATTAGAGTGGATTTCGACCACATCCTGGCATGATTAACATTATCATAATATACATGAACTTTGACCACTTTTTGGGATCCTCATATACCAGTTTCATCAGAGTCAATTTCGGTTTTAGTTTAGCCAAACAAACCAATTTGAGTCAATTTCCACCACTTTAGAGTGGATTTCGACCACTTCTTGTCATGATTAACATATTATCATAAAATACATCAACTATGACCATTTTTTGGGGTCCTCCAATAATAGTTTCATCTGAGTCAATTTCGGCTCTAGTTTGGCCAAAGTAACCAATTTAAGTCACTTTCCACCACTTTAGAGTGGATTTTGACCACATCCTGGCATGATTAACATATTATCATAATATGCTTGAACTTTGACCACTTTTTGGGATCCTCATATACCAGTTTCATCCGAGTCAATTTCGGTTTTAGTTTAGCCAAACAAACCAATTTAAGTCAATTTCCACCACATTAGAGTGGATTTCGACCACTTCTTGGCATGATTAACATATTATCATAGAATACATCAACTATGACCATTTTTTGGGGTCCTCCAATAACAGTTTCATCCGAGTCAATTTCAGCTCTAGTTTAACCAAAGTAACCAATTTAAGTCACTTTCCACCACTTTAGATTGGATTTCGACCACATCCTGGCATGATTAACATATTATCATAATATACATGAACTTTGACCACTTTTTGGGATCCTTATATACCAGTTTCATCCGAGTCAATTTCGGTTTTAGTTTGGCCAAACAAACCAATTTAAGTCAATTTCCACCAAATTAGAGTGGATTTCGACCACTTCCTGGCATGATTAACATATTATCATAATTTACATCAACTATGACTATTTTTTGGGGTCCTCCAATAACAGTTTCACCCGAGTCAATTTCGATTCTAGTTTGGCCAAACTAACCAATTTAAGTCACTTTCCACCACTTTAAAGTGGATTTCGACCACATCCTGGCATGATTAACATATTATCATAATATACTTGAACTTTGACCACTTTTTGGGATCCTCATATACCAGTTTCATCCGAGTCAATTTCGGTTTTAGTTTAGCCAAACAAACCAATTTAAGTCAATTTCCACCACATTAGAGTGGATTTCGACCACTTCTTGGCATGATTAACATATTATCATAAAATACATCAACTATGACCATTTTTAGGGGGTCCTCCAATAAAAGTTTCATCCGAGTCAATTTCGGCTCTAGTTTGGCCAAAGTAACCAATTTAAGTCACTTTCCACCACATTAGAGTGGATTTCGACCACATCCTGGCATGATTAATATATTATTATAATTTACTTCAACTTTGACCACTTTTTGGGGTCCTCTGATACCAGTTCCATCCGAGTCAATTTCGGCTCTAGTTTGGCCAACTCACCAATTTAAGTCACTTTCCACGACATTAGAGTGGATTTTGACCATATCCTGGCATGATTAACATAATATCATAATATACATGAACTTTGACCACTTTTTGGGATCCTCATATACCAGTTTCATCAGAGTTAATTTCGGTTTTAGTTTAGCCAAACAAACCAATTTAAGTCAATTTCCACCACATTAGAGTGGATTTCGACCACTTCTTGTCATGATTAACATATTATCAGAAAATACATCAACTATGACTATTTTTGGGGGTCCTCCAATAACAGTTTCATCCGAGTCAATTTCGGCTATAGTTTGGCCAAAGTCACCAATTTAAGTCACTTTCCACCACATTAGAGTGGATTTCGACCACATCCTGGCATGATTAATATATTATCATAATTTACATCAACTTTGACCACTTTTTCGGGTCCTCTGATACCAGTTCCATCCGAGTGAATTTCGGCTCTAGTTTGGCCAACTCACAAATTTAAGTCACTTTCCACCACATTAGAGTGGATTTCGACCACATCCTGGCATGATTAACATAATATCATAATATACATGAACTTTGACCACTTTTTGGGATCCTCATATACCAGTTTCATCCGAGTCAATTTCGGTTTTAGTTTAGCCAAACAAACCAATTTAAGTCAATTTCCACCACATTAGAGTGGATTTTGACCACTTCTTATCATGATCAACATATTATCATAGAATACATCAACTATGACCATTTTTTGGGGTCATCCAATAACAGTTTCATCCGAGTCAATTTCGGCTCTAGTTTAGCCAAAGTAACCAATTTAAGTCAATTTCCACCACTTTAGATTGGATTTCGACCACATCCTGGCATGATTAACATATTATCATAATATACATGAACTTTGACCACTTTTTGGGATCCTTATATACCAGTTTCATCCGAGTCAATTTCGGGTCTAGTTTGGCCAACTCACCAATTTAAGTCACTTTACACCACATTAGAGTGGATATCGACCACATCCTGGCATGATTAACATAATATCATAATATACATGAACTTTGACCACTTTTTGGGATCCTCATATACCAGTTTCATCCGAGTCAATTTCGGTTTTAGTTTAGCCAAACAAACCAATTTAAGTCAATTTCCACCACATTAGAGTGGATTTCGACCACTTCTTGTCATGATCAACATATTATCATAGAATACATCAACTATGACCATTTTTTGGGGTCCTCCAATAACAGTTTCATCCGAGTCAATTTCGGCTCTAGTTTAGCCAAAGTAACCAATTTAAGTCAATTTCCACCACTTTAGATTGGATTTCGACCACATCCTGGCATGATTAACATATTATCATAATATACATGAACTTTGACCACTTTTTGGGATCCTTATATACCAGTTTCATCCGAGTCAATTTCGGGTCTAGTTTGGCCAACTCACCAATTTAAGTCACTTTACACCACATTAGAGTGGATATCGACCACATCCTGGCATGATTAACATAATATCATAATATACATGAACTTTGACCACTTTTTGGGATCCTCATATACCAGTTTCATCCGAGTCAATTTCGGTTTTAGTTTAGCCAAACAAACCAATTTAAGTCAATTTCCACCACATTATAGTGGATTTCGACCACTTCTTGTCATGATTAACATATTATCATAGAATACATCAACTATGACCATTTTTTGGGGTCCTCCAATAACAGTTTCATCCGAGTCAATTTCGGCTCTAGTTTAGCCAAAGTAACCAATTTAAGTCACTTTCCACCACTTTAGATTGGATTTCGACCACATCCTGGAATGATTAACATATTATCATAATATACATGAACTTTGACCACTTTTTGGGATCCTTATATACCAGTTTCATCCGTGTCAATTTCGGTTTTCGTTTGGCCAAATAAACCAGTTTAAGTCAATTTCCACCACATTAGAGTGGATTTCGACCACATCCTGGCATGATTAACATATTATCATAATATACATGAACTTTGACCACTTTTTGGGATACTCATATACCAGTTTCATCCGAGTCAATTTCGGTTTTAGTTTGGCCAAACAAACCAATTTAAGTCAATTTCCACCAAATTAGAGTGGATTTCGACCACTTCCTGGCATGATTAACATATTATCAGAATTTACATCAACTATGACCATTTTCTGGGGTCCTCCAATAACAGTTTCACCCGAGTCAATTTCGATTCTAGTTTGGCCAAACTAGCCAATTTAAGTCACTTTCCACAACTTTAGAGTGGATTTCGACCACATCCTGGCATGATTAACATATTATCATAATATACTTGAACTTTGACCACTTTTTGGGATCCTCATATACCAGTTTGATCCGAGTCAATTTCGGTTTTAGTTTAGCCAAACAAACCAATTTAAGTCAATTTCCACCACATTAGAGTGGATTTCGACCACTTCTTGGCATGATTAACATATTATCATAAAATACATCAACTATGACCATTTTAGGGCGTCCTCCAATAAAAGTTTCATCCGAGTCAATTTCGGCTCTAGTTTGGCCAAAGTAACCAATTTAAGTCACTTTCCACCACATTAGAGTGGATTTCGACCACATCCTGGCATGATTAATATATTATCATAATTTACTTCAACTTTGACCACTTTTTGGGGTCCTCTGATACCAGTTCCATCCGAGTCAATTTCGGCTCTAGTTTGGCCAACTCACCAATTTAAGTCACTTTCCACCACATTAGAGTGGATTTCGACCATATCCTGGCATGATTAACATAATATCATAATATACATGAACTTTGACCACTTTTTGGGATCCTCATATACCAGTTTCATCAGAGTTAATTTCGGTTTTAGTTTAGCCAAACAAACCAATTTAAGTCAATTTCCACCACATTAGAGTGGATTTCGACCACTTCTTGTCATGATTAACATATTATCAGAAAATACATCAACTATGACTATTTTTGGGGGTCCTCCAATAACAGTTTCATCCGAGTCAATTTCGGCTATAGTTTGGCCAAAGTCACCAATTTAAGTCACTTTCCACCACATTAGAGTGGATTTCGACCACATCCTGGCATGATTAATATATTATCATAATTTACATCAACTTTGACCACTTTTTGGGTGTTAGATCAGAATTCAATGATCGTCAGAAGCTAGACTCAACTGATCAGGATTGCTGACGTCATCAGTATTGCATGGTCATCAGTATTTGATCAAGCGTCAGTATCTTATTGATCATCAGGATTCCTACTCAGACTATGATCAGGTTTGATCATCAGGACTTGAAGCTGATCAGGATTCCTACTTCGAGTTATATTTGGAGTCTAGATAAACATGGAAGTTTGTTCCTGGTTTGTAGAATGCAGCTATCGATTAAAGATATGTTTCTATCTTTGTTATGATTAGGACTTATCTTGTTATTGATAGAGAAGCTGTGTGCACTATATAAACACAGTTTTGGTTTCGATTTATGTATTCATTCGAGAGAGAACATAATCGGAGAGAAGCTCTTAAGAACAGAATTTCTTGAGAGAGTTTTTGTAAGCTAGCAGCTCTTAAGAACATCAGAATTTCTTAAGAGAGTTTGTAACAGTTTTATATCAAAGTTAATAAAGCTGTTATTGTTATTGTTATTGATCTTTCATATTTGTGTTATATAAAGTCGAGAATCTTATACAATTGTATTCAACCCCCTTCTACAATTGTTATTTACTGGGCAACAATTGGTATCAGAGCAAACTGATTTAATTCTGAATCAGATACGATCTAAAGATGTCGACAACCAAGTATGAAAGCATGAAGATTCCCATCTTGAAGATATCAGAATATCCCACATGGAGGGTAAAGATGCTGATGTACCTGGAGGCTATGGATCCTGACAATCTGGACAGGATTCGTGATGGACCATATATACCAACAAAGTTCGTAGAACGAACAGATACTGTACCAGAACATTATGTGGTCAAAGCTAAAGCTGAATGGACTCCAGAAGAAAAAGCTCATGTACTCAGAGAACCAAAGATAAAGAATATCTTGCACAATGGTCTTGATGCTGTTATGTCAAACAGAGTGATTGCATGCAAGTCTTCAAAAGAAATCTGGGATACTTTGGAAACTCAGTGCCAGGGATCTGCATCTGTCAAGAAAAACAGAAGGGCTCTATTGATTCAAGAATATGAGCAATTCGATGCAAGACCTGAAGAGAGCCTGACTGATCTATATGATAGATTCCTGACACTATTGAACAGCTTATCCTTAGTTGACAAAGTATATGAAACTGAAGATTCAAACACCAAATTTCTTAGAGCTTTACCTGAAGAATGGGATACTCAGACCTCAATCATTAGACACCAGTATGATCTGAACATTGTGTCTCTTGATGAGATCTATGGGATGCTAAGAACTCATGATCTTGAAGTTCAACAGAGAAAGAACAAGAAAAGCAGCAAGGCAAAGTCAATTGCTTTGAATGTAGAAGCAAAATCAAAAGGGAAAGCTATGGAGGTCTCTAGAAGGAAAGCGAGAGAAGCTGAGTCAGATACTGACGACTCTTCATCAGATACTGATGGCAATCCTGATGCCAATACTGGTGATGAATCTTCTAATTCAGACATGGAAGAGATGGTTGCTATGATTGTCAGAAACTTCAGAAGGATGAAGTTCAGGAAGAATAGAAGACAAGGCAACTTTCAGAAAAAGACCTTCAAAGCAGACAAAGACAAGTATATCAAGAAGGACAGCAAGGGTAGCAAATTTGACAAGTCAAAGGTTAGATGCTACAAGTGTAATGGTATGGGTCACTTTGCTTCTGAATGCAACAAGACAAAGGCACTCATCACATCAAGCAAGGATTGGATGGACTCTTCCTCAGAATCTGATACTGAGGTAGTCAACTATGCGTTAATGGCCAATGCTGATGTAACTGCTGTTCCTGATGATAAGGTACTAAATACTATCTTTGATTTTGATACTGATAATGCTTCTGAGTTAAGACGTTTTCTAAAGTCATTACATATTAGCTTTAGAAGTCAAACTGCTGAGAATACTAGAATCTTATCTGAGATGTCTGACCTTAGAAAAAGGAATGAGATATTAGAAGCTGAATTTTCTCGTATGCAAGAAGTACAAAAAGAATGTGATAATGCTAAACACATGCACTTAGAGATGACATCTAAATGTACTTCCCTTGAAAAAGAACTTGAATATGCTAATGAGAAAATCAGAACCTGGACAGACTCTGGTAGGAAATTTCATGAGATTAATACCTCTAAGAATTGGAAAGAGTGTCTAGGATATAAGTCAGATGAGGATAAGAAATTGAAAGAGAAAATTGTCATTGATGAGACAGTTAGTCCAAAGACCTATAGACATGTTATAGACTCAACCAAATCTAAGATTACTCCTGTTAATTTTGTTTTTGGTAAGGATTCCAATTCTACTTTTGAAAAGGGATCTTCTTCTACTCAAGGAATTAAAATTATAAAGTCTAAACCTGTCATGAACAAAGTCACTAAGAATCTAGGTCTATTGTCTCAGAAACAGCTTAAGGAGAAAATCTGTAAGGTTACAGATAAGAAAAAGGAAGCTACTGTTAAGAGAAACAGGAATGGTAAAGTTGGGATCAATAAAGAGAATGGTTATAAATATATCCCAAATGCACCTAGAAAGTGTTGTTTTAACTGTGGTAACTCTAATCATCTTGCTATTGATTGTAAGAAGAGTAAGAAGAAGATTACGGATATTCCTAAGTCTGATGTTAGGAATAGATCAGTACTCTATAAACCGCAGAAGTCCTGTTTTCATTGTGGTAGTCTATGGCATTCTATTTATACATGTAAAGAGTATCATGATTTGTACTATAACTTTTATGATCCATTGCCTAAGTTTGAAAGTAGTACAAAGTCTGATAAAACTGAAAATGTCATAGTGAAGCATGCTTTTGTTAATACTGATACTGACAAAGCAAATCCTGATGGAGTAAATTCTGTCAGGACTGCTAAAGTCAAAAAGTCTTCTGCTGTTAAATTTAATAAAATGCATGAACAAGGAATCCAACAAGTGTGGGTTCCTAAACATTCTGACTAGTGTTTTACTATTCTGATGCAGGGTAAAAAGAAAAATGTGTTAGTCATGGATAGTGGATGTTCTGTGCACATGACTGGAAACAAAGCCCTGTTATCAGAATATGAAGAAAAAGCTGGCCCAACTGTGTCTTATGGAGATGGCAACATTGGACAAACCTTGGGATATGGCAATATAATCATTGGAAATGTCATCATTGAAAAAGTAGCTCTAGTGAAGGGACTAAAACACAACTTGTTGAGTATTAGTCAAATCACTGACAGAGGTTATCATGTCAATTTCTATTCCACACATTGTGAAGTAGTCAGTAAAGCAACAGGGAAGATAGCACTAACTGGCTACAGGCATGGTAACATATATGAAGCCAACATTCTCTCAGATACTGATGGCTCCCCTACATGTTTCATCAGTAAAGCTTCAGTAGATGAAAGTTGGAATTGGCACAAGAAGCTTTCTCATCTCAACTTCAGCAACATCAATGAGTTGGTTAAGAAAGAGTTAGTAAGAGGATTACCTAATGTCTTATATACACCTGATGGACTCTGTGATGCATGCCAAAAAGCAAAACAAAGAAGGACATCATTCCAGAGTAAATCAGAATCCTCTATTGAAGAACCATATCACATGCTACATCTTGATCTGTTTGGTCCAGTCAACATCATGTCCATCAGTAAGAAAAGGTACACTCTTGTAATTGTTGATGAATATTCTAGATTCACCTGGGTGTATTTTCTGCACAGAAAAGATGAAACTCCTGAAGTTCTGTTGGATCATGTGAGGATGATTGAGACAACCACAAAGTACAAAGTCAAGATTCTGAGAAGTGATAATGGTACTGAATTTAAGAATTCAAAGATGGAAGAGTTCTGCAAATACAAAGGAATCATTCAACAATTCTCTGCTCCTGGCACACCTCAGCAAAATGGAGTAGTAGAAAGGAAGAATAGAACTCTTATTGAAGCTGGCAGAACTATGTTGGAAGAAGCTAAATTACCTACATATTTCTGGGCAGAAGCAGTCAACACAGCATGCTATACACAAAATCTTACATTGATAAACAGGCATGGTGTCACTCCTTATCAGTCACTCAAAGAGAAGAAACCAAGTCTGAAGCATTTGCATGTGTTTGGCTGTAAATGTTTTGTTCTCAGAACTCATCCTGAACAGCTAGGGAAATTTGAAACAAAGGCTGATGAAGGAATATTCATAGGTTATCCTACATCAAGAGCCTTCAGAGTTTTTAATTTGAGAACAAGAACTGTCATGGAGTCAATTCATGTATCTTTTGATGATAAGAAGATAACTGGAATCATTGAAGACTCGCATGATAGATTGTTATTTGAAAATGAAGCTTCCAAGGAACCTGAAGAAAGTGAATCAGAAGCTGTCCATTCATCCAGTACTGACGGGTCACCAAATCCTGATGACTCATCAGGTACTGATGGTACTAATACTGATGATGCAAACAACAGTGATACAACTAGTAGTGCTAATGTTGAGGGGGAGCAACGGCATTCAACTACAAGTTCAGAGTCAACTCAATCATCAGGACAGAATTCTTCAGATACTGATTCAAGTGAAGATCCTGATAACACATCAGGAGGGCATAGCAATAATTCAGGGAGAGCTTCAAATCAATCAAATTCTTTCAATCAAGATAACACCAATCCAGGGGGAGCATCTACTTCAAGAAACAATTTGACACCAGCAAGGAAATGGACTAAAGATCATACTCCTGATTTGATAATTGGAGATCCTGATGCAGGTGTTCAAACAAGAAGTGCAACTCAGAATGAATGTTTATATAATAACTTTCTATCCAAGGAGGAGCCTAAGAAAGTTGAAGATGCACTTAAAGATGCTGATTGGGTTACTGCAATGCAAGAAGAACTGAATGAATTTGAAAGGAATGAAGTCTGGAAACTGGTACCAAGACCAAAGAATAGATCAATAGTTGGTACAAAGTGGATTTTTAAGAACAAGACTGATTCTGATGGAGTCATTATCAGAAATAAAGCTAGACTAGTTGCAAAGGGGTATTCCCAACAAGAGGGAATTGACTATGATGAAACTTTTGCTCCTGTTGCAAGACTAGAAGCCATCAGGATATTTCTTGCTTATGCAGCACATAAGAAATTCAAGGTTTTCCAGATGGATGTTAAAAGTGCTTTCTTAAATGGTGAACTGGAGGAAGAAGTTTATGTTGAACAACCTCCTGGTTTCATTGATCCTAAATATCCAGATCATGTCTACAGACTGGATAAGGCACTTTATGGACTAAAGCAAGCTCCAAGAGCATGGTATGAAACCTTAGCTCAATTCTTACTGGAAAGTGGATTCAAAAGAGGTGCAATTGATAAAACTCTATTTTATTTGAATCATGGTAAGGAGTTGCTGTTAGTTCAGATTTATGTTGATGATATCATTTTTGGGTCAACAAACAATAAGCTGTGTGAAAAGTTTTCCAAGCTTATGCAGTCAAGATATCAAATGAGCATGATGGGAGAAATGAGTTACTTTCTGGGTCTTCAAGTTAAACAGACTGATGAAGGGATTTTTATTAATCAGTCTAAATACACAAGGAATTTATTGACAAGGTTTAACATGCAAGACAGTACTCCTGCTTCAACTCCCATAGCTACAGCTACCAAACTTGATCCTGATCAAGGTGAAGAGGTAGATGTAACTCTCTACAGAGGAATGATTGGCTCTTTATTGTATCTCACTGCCAGTAGACCAGATATCATGTTTGCAACCTGTCTATGTGCAAGATTTCAAGCAAAACCTAGAGAACCACATCTGATTGCAGTCAAAAGAATTTTCAGATATCTCAAAGGCACTCCTTCACTTGGCCTTTGGTATGCAAGGGAATCAGATTTTGGGTTGTGTGGTTATTCAGATGCTGATTTTGCAGGATGCAAAATAGACAGGAAAAGTACTTCAGGAAGTTGCCAGTTTTTGGGTGGAAGACTAGTTTCATGGTTCAGTAAAAAGCAGAAATCTATTTCCACTTCAACTGCAGAAGCTGAGTACATTGCTGCAGGAAGTTGTTGTGCTCAGATAATGTGGATGAGAAATCAGTTGTTAGATTATGGCCTGTCATACTCAAAAATCCCTATTTATTGTGATAACCAAAGTGCTATTGCAATGACAGGAAATCCAGTTCAGCATTCTCTTACTAAACACATAAGTATCAGATATCACTTTATAAGAGAACAGGTTCTGGAAGGAACAATTGAACTTCACTTTGTTCCTACTGATCAACAACTAGCTGATATATTCACCAAGCCACTGCCTGAAGCTACTTTCAATAAGTTGGTGAATGAACTTGGAATGATGAATTTTGAGAATTTCTGAGGAAAAGCTACAGAGAGGAAATCCTGATAACTGTCAAATCCTGATGGTTATTCAGAAAGGTATGTTTTCTTTGATCAAATCCTGATAGGACTCAATCCTGACAGGAAGTCAACTGGTCAATTCTGATGTACAGGTCAGTATTTTCATCGCTAAATTTGTGCCTAATTTTTCGTCCGTATCTGCTAATAGACGATTGAGTTTTAGTAGGACAACTGTATACGCGCGTGTGTTGCTCTCTTATAGTTATATCTATACATACACATAAAAAGCGGTGCAGTTTTATTTAATGACACACGTAATCTGTCCACTAATTAGTTATGCACAAATCATATTTTGCCACCTGTCATTGAGAGTAATATTTTGTTTTAACAAAATATTTTTCATTGTTTTACATCTTTCATTACTCTCTCATCATCAGTTTTTCGTTTTTATCTCTCTCTGTGCTTTCATACCCTAATTGCTTCAAATCTTAATTCTCGAGTTTTCAAAAGCATTACAATGGCGTCTTCATCTTTCATGAACAAACAAACAGTAATTCGTGATATTACTTTTGCCACTAATAACTTTGTAGCCATTCTAGATCATCAAGAATTGCCTACTGAGTTCCATATAATTCAAGATTTTCTTACTTCAAGCCCATTGAAGTATGCTTTAACAGAGCCTGCAAGTGTTTCTTTTAAGTCTGTAATGCAGGTTTGGAACACAGTTGTTTTTGGTCAAAGTTCTACAGGAACCATTCTGATGCAGTTCGAATCAAATGGGGTAACTCATCATGTCACCCCTGCTGTTATTGAAGAGGCACTGCATTTGCCTATTCTGGGTGAAAAAGTCCCTAGGGTGATTTCAGACTCTGCTCTATTTGAGTTTGTCAAGAAACTGGGCTACAATGGAGAAGTAAAGAGATATGGAAATCTCTTTAGGACAAAGCTTAAGAAGGAATGGAATTTCTTCTTTGATTCAATCAGCCGCTGTTTCCTGAACAAAACATCAAATTTTGATGCTCTTCCATCAGGATCTCTTAAAATTGGGTACTCTCTCATCCATTCTACAGTGTTTGATTATGGCTCTTTTATCTTAAAAGCTTTAAGTGATAGGAAATCAGATAAGTTGGGTTCTGTCTGTTTTCTTAGATTTTTACAGTTGATATTTAATCACTTATGTCCTAATGTTGTTTTTGAGGATGATGTAGTTCTACCAATCTGTAGAATTACTGAGAATAATATTAAGTCCTTAGTCAACAGTGATAAGGCAAATGGTTTTATAGGAAATGCTTTTATTCCTGATGAGGTTAGGTTTTTCTTACATCAGAAAATGCCTACTCGTTATGGACTACTTTCTAATGCTATGGTACAAGGACCAACCCACCTTGTTCCTGACACAAGCATGCAACCTAAACAGTCTAAACAGTTAACAACCACCTCTACTGTCTCTCAAAAGACTTTAGTTGTAAAATCAAAGAAATCAGCTAGAACTGATGTGTCTGGAAGGCAATCAGGTTCAAAGGATTTTTCCTCTACACCACTCACTAAAAAGAAGATACAAGGGGGTGTACAAGGGGTCCTGGTCAAGAAAGCTGATAAGGTTGTTAAGGATGTTCCTGTGACAAGGAAGTTAAGGTTGATTGATGAAAGTGATTCAGAGGATGACTTACCTATATCCTCTGTGATGAATGTGAACAAGGAAGTTGCTGATACTGCTACTAAAGCTGTGGTACCTTCATCGAAATCACAAAAGAAAAGGAAATTATCAAAGAGCAGGTATCATATTCCTTTGACAGTGCAAATGAAGGATACTGATATTCAGACATCAAATCCTGATGTTAGTATTCCTGATGCAACAACAAAAGTTGTCTCTATATCAGACTCTCCAGCCTCTCCATCTCAGATTCGAGGACATTCTTGGGAGAAGGTTTCTACAACTGCTTCCTTGGTTGGTCTTACACCTACATCAAAGAAAAAGAGGAATGCAGAAGAGTTAGTCTATCAGAGACAGAAGAAGCTGAAAGGATCAAGCCCACAAGAACCTGAATTTCAGAGTAATTCAGCAGCTACTGTTGATCCTGCCACACAAGAACCACTCAATCAAAGTTTGGGTGAAGGCTTAGCTAGTGGAATGGTCACACAAGAACCATTTTCTCAAAGGGAGAATGAAGACATCAACATTCCAGCTACACAAGAACCATCTTCTCAAAGTGAAGATGCAGGCAAAGCTACAGCTTCTGTTGAAAGATTGGTCGAGAACATTGTCAATGAGGGAAGCACACAAGAACCTTTAGCTCAAAGTGTTGAAGCAGCTTCTGAACCTCAAGCTCCACAAGAACCATTGGTAGCAAATACTGATGCAAGCATATCAAATCCTGACGATGTTCATCCTGACGCTAGTGGTGCTCCTGATAATGAACCTATTTTGATACAGCCACTTCGTTCAAGACCAATAGATCATCCTATCTCAGAATCTCAGGATAAACTGAAAGGTATTGCAATTCCTGATCCTGATATATCTCATGGTTCTGATGATGATAATTCTGATGATGATAGTGATGATGATAATGAGAATAGAAAAGAGAAGGAACAGCTTGCTACAGCACTCAAGATTAGTCTTGGAACTAATTTTGGTTCATCAAGTACATTTATGGCTGGCAATGCTTTTACTGGAAAAGATCAGAGACAAGATTTTTCTACTCCTTCCTTTGATCCTGCAGAGGCATTTAGACAGAATGAATGGAACAATTCATGGCATAATTCTGATGAATCTATCAGTTTTTCTTCTGCTATTGAACATGCCTATAATGCAGTGAAGTCTATAGAGAATCAAGACTTGAAGAATCATCTGAAGGCTACTACTCTGTTATCCAAAAGCCTGAAAAGTGAGATTGATTCTATCAAGGGCTCAACTGAAAAAGTGAGGACTGATATCTTTAATAATTTTACAAAGGTGCCTACTACTTTTCAACTAAGGGTAGTGGAATCCCAAGTGAAATCTGTTGTTTCAGAACAAACCTCAATCCATCAAAGAATTGATTCTCTGGATACTAAGGTAACTGAAATTCAAGCCTCTCTTTCCTTAATTTTGCAATTATTGTCAAATCCTGATGTCAAAAAGGGGGAGAAGGTTATTCAGACAAAATGTACACCTGATCTAGTATTAAGAAATAATGATGATGATACTGGAGATGATGGTGGTGACAAAGCGATACAAGGAGAAACCTCTGATGCTGTTGTTATGAAGACAATCCAAACTTCTCAAAGTCAAACAACGCAGTCAACTCATGTTTCTGATTCTGGAGTTAAGACAGTAAGAACATTGGTGCAATCTCAGATCCTGACGAAAGATCAAATCCTGACACCTGGTCATGGACACATTCTTGCTACAATTCCTGAAGGTGATGAAGATGTGATTATTGATAATCCTGAAGATGCATCAAATTTATTCCAGAAGTTTTCTACAAAAGACGGCAGAATTGTTACTCTATATCACACTGATAAAAGAGTTCAACAATTATATGCAAGAAAAGCACTCTCTACAGCAAGTGAAGAATATCCAGATCTCTCACATGAAGAATTTTTGAGACTACAAAGAGAGACAATGGAAAGCTATACTGCTCCTGCTAGAGGTAGAGGAAGCAGAGGTAGAAGAGGTGCTAGAAGAAGTAAAAGAGGTTCTTCAACTCAAACAGTACCTAGACAGACAAGGTCTAGAGGGTTAAGAATTGAAGAAATTCCTGAACCTATTCAAACTCTAGTAGTTCCTGACAGATCTACTTTTGGTGATGATGGAATTGTTGAAGAAGAACCTGAATTGAGAAGAAAATCAAGTAAATCAACTCTCAGCAATACAAATCAAATTGAAGATTCTAATCTTGACAATATTCAAGATCCTGACGAATCTGAAATTCTGCAAGAGGTTGATTTGATAATCTTATCTACTGTTGTTGATTGTCACAACAAAGAAGTAGATGAAGAAGAAGAAGCCAGAAGAAGAGATATTACAAGAAGAACAAATAAAGATTTCAATCTCTATCTACAAAGGCTTAAAGTTTCAAATAAAAGACAATGGAGAAATTCAAGCAGACAAGAATCTTTACTTGAAAGAAGCTACGCTCATGAAAAGGAAAAAGACAAGAAGTGGAAACATATTAGCACATTAAGTTGTGATACACCTATCAATTTTCAGTCTGGTGGAATTATTACAAGTGCTTCAAGTGTTGTTGATTTATCTGAGATGGTGAGATCAAAAGCACTCTGGTTAAAGATGTTTTCAAATCTGAAGCAATTGTCAAGTAATTCAAGAGGAGGTATTGGACACAGAGATGGTGAATATCTGAATATGTCATATGTTGATCCTTACTCCTTGACAGAAATTGGAGGTACTTTAACTTCTGAAAACCTGAACAATTTATTAGCTGTTGATATAGTTATAGATTGTCATGATGGTTTTGAAAAGAAAGAAAAGCTTCTGTACTTCATGAAAGATGGTAGTGTGAAGATTCTATCTATTCAAGATCTGCTGATGAAAACTACACAGGAACTGAAATATGTTCACTATCTGTTAAGATGGAAGAACCAAGTGTACAAAGAATGGAGTGACATGATTTTGTCAACTATAAGAAGAAGACTGGATGGAAACAGTAATTTCGATGGTAATTATACTCCCATGTACTTAAATCAAAGAGGTCAGGATGTGGAAATGCAAAGGGGTACTGCTGTTAAAGAAGTAAATTTTGGCATGACTCATCTTTCTCTCAATCCTGATGGGAAGGAAATTGCTTATCTTTTGCTTGAAGAGCACAGTCTACAGAGAAACTCCATACAGAATCTCAGAGCAGCTATCTACCAGATTAATGAGGAAGATGAAGAACTCAGAAATCTTAAGGAAAGACTGATTCAAATTCTTGAAGAAAAAGAAGAAAGTTTATTATCCAACTTCTTGAAGATGAATCTGTTCTATCACAAAGCTTAAACAGATAAGTTGTTTCTGAAGATACTCGTACATTTTGATACATGTTTTTGACATCATTGAATATTTGGAATCTATACTTTATTTCACAAAGTATGAGATTGGGGGAGATTGTTAGATCAGAATTCAATGATCGTCAGAAGCTAGACTCAACTGATCAGGATTGCTGACGTCATCAGTATTGCATGGTCATCAGTATTTGATCAAGCGTCAGTATCTTATTGATCATCAGGATTCCTACTCAGACTATGATCAGGTTTGATCATCAGGACTTGAAGCTGATCAGGATTCCTACTTCGAGTTATATTTGGAGTCTAGATAAACATGGAAGTTTGTTCCTGGTTTGTAGAATGCAGCTATCGATTAAAGATATGTTTCTATCTTTGTTATGATTAGGACTTATCTTGTTATTGATAGAGAAGCTGTGTGCACTATATAAACACAGTTTTGGTTTCGATTTATGTATTCATTCGAGAGAGAACATAATCGGAGAGAAGCTCTTAAGAACAGAATTTCTTGAGAGAGTTTTTGTAAGCTAGCAGCTCTTAAGAACATCAGAATTTCTTAAGAGAGTTTGTAACAGTTTTATATCAAAGTTAATAAAGCTGTTATTGTTATTGTTATTGATCTTTCATATTTGTGTTATATAAAGTCGAGAATCTTATACAATTGTATTCAACCCCCTTCTACAATTGTTATTTACTGGGCAACATTGGGGTCCTCTAATACCAGTTCCATCCGAGTCAATTTCGGCTCTAGTTTGGCCAACTCACCAATTTAAGTCACTTTCCACCACATTAGAGTGGATTTCGACCACATCCTGGCATGATTAACATAATATCATAAAATACATGAACTTTGACCACTTTTTGGGATCCTCATATACCAGTTTCATCCGAGTCAATTTCGGTTTTAGTTTAGCCAAACAAACTAATTTAAGTCAATTTCCACCACATTAGAGTGGATTTCGACCACTTCTTGTCATGATCAACATATTATCATAGAATACATCAACTATGACCATTTTTTGGGGTCCTCCAATAACAGTTTCATCCGAGTCAATTTCGGCTCTAGTTTAGCCAAAGTAACCAATTTAAGTCAATTTCCACCACTTTAGATTGGATTTCGACCACATCCTGGCATGATTAACATATTATCATAATATACATGAACTTTGACCACTTTTTGGGATCCTTATATACCAGTTTCATCCGAGTCAATTTCGGTTTTAGTTTGGCCAAACAAACCAATTTAAGTCAATTTCCACCAAATTAGAGTGGATTTCGACCACTTCCTGGCATGATTAACATATTATCATAATTTACATCAACTATGACTATTTTTTGGGGTCCTCCAATAACAGTTTCACCCGAGTCAATTTCGATTCTAGTTTGGCCAAACTAGCCAATTTAAGTCACTTTCCACAACTTTAGAGTGGATTTCGACCACATCCTGGCATGATTAACATATTATCATAATATACTTGAACTTTGACCACTTTTTGGGATCCTCATATACCAGTTTGATCCGAGTCAATTTCGGTTTTAGTTTAGCCAAACAAACCAATTTAAGTCAATTTCCACCACATTAGAGTGGATTTCGACCACTGCTTGGAATGATTAACATATTATCATAAAATACATCAACTATGACCATTTTAGGGCGTCCTCCAATAAAAGTTTCATCCGAGTCAATTTCGGCTCTAGTTTGGCCAAAGTAACCAATTTAAGTCACTTTCCACCACATTAGAGTGGATTTCGACCACATCCTGGCATGATTAATATATTATCATAATTTACTTCAACTTTGACCACTTTTTGGGGTCCTCTGATACCAGTTCCATCCGAGTCAATTTCGGCTCTAGTTTGGCCAACTCACCAATTTAAGTCACTTTCCACCACATTAGAGTGGATTTCGACCATATCCTGGCATGATTAACATAATATCATAATATACATGAACTTTGACCACTTTTTGGGATCCTCATATACCAGTTTCATCAGAGTTAATTTCGGTTTTAGTTTAGCCAAACAAACCAATTTAAGTCAATTTCCACCACATTAGAGTGGATTTCGACCACTTCTTGTCATGATTAACATATTATCAGAAAATACATCAACTATGACTATTTTTGGGGGTCCTCCAATAACAGTTTCATCCGAGTCAATTTCGGCTATAGTTTGGCCAAAGTCACCAATTTAAGTCACTTTCCACCACATTAGAGTGGATTTCGACCACATCCTGGCATGATTAATATATTATCATAATTTACATCAACTTTGACCACTTTTTGGGGTCCTCTAATACCAGTTCCATCCGAGTCAATTTCGGCTCTAGTTTGGCCAACTCACCAATTTAAGTCACTTTCCACCACATTAGAGTGGATTTCGACCACATCCTGGCATGATTAACATAATATCATAAAATACATGAACTTTGACCACTTTTTGGGATCCTCATATACCAGTTTCATCCGAGTCAATTTCGGTTTTAGTTTAGCCAAACAAACTAATTTAAGTCAATTTCCACCACATTAGAGTGGATTTCGACCACTTCTTGTCATGATCAACATATTATCATAGAATACATCAACTATGACCATTTTTTGGGGTCCTCCAATAACAGTTTCATCCGAGTCAATTTCGGCTCTAGTTTAGCCAAAGTAACCAATTTAAGTCAATTTCCACCACTTTAGATTGGATTTCGACCACATCCTGGCATGATTAACATATTATCATAATATACATGAACTTTGACCACTTTTTGGGATCCTTATATACCAGTTTCATCCGAGTCAATTTCGGTTTTAGTTTGGCCAAACAAACCAATTTAAGTCAATTTCCACCAAATTAGAGTGGATTTCGACCACTTCCTGGCATGATTAACATATTATCATAATTTACATCAACTATGACTATTTTTTGGGGTCCTCCAATAACAGTTTCACCCGAGTCAATTTTGATTCTAGTTTGGCCAAACTAGCCAATTTAAGTCACTTTCCACAACTTTAGAGTGGATTTCGACCACATCCTGGCATGATTAACATATTATCATAATATACTTGAACTTTGACCACTTTTTGGGATCCTCATATACCAGTTTGATCCGAGTCAATTTCGGTTTTAGTTTAGCCAAACAAACCAATTTAAGTCAATTTCCACCACATTAGAGTGGATTTCGACCACTTCTTGGAATGATTAACATATTATCATAAAATACATCAACTATGACCATTTTAGGGCGTCCTCCAATAAAAGTTTCATCCGAGTCAATTTCGGCTCTAGTTTGGCCAAAGTAACCAATTTAAGTCACTTTCCACCACATTAGAGTGGATTTCGACCACATCCTGGCATGATTAATATATTATCATAATTTACTTCAACTTTGACCACTTTTTGGGGTCCTCTGATACCAGTTCCATCCGAGTCAATTTCGGCTCTAGTTTGGCCAACTCACCAATTTAAGTCACTTTCCACCACATTAGAGTGGATTTCGACCATATCCTGGCATGATTAACATAATATCATAATATACATGAACTTTGACCACTTTTTGGGATCCTCATATACCAGTTTCATCAGAGTTAATTTCGGTTTTAGTATAGCCAAACAAACCAATTTAAGTCAATTTCCACCACATTAGAGTGGATTTCGACCACTTCTTGTCATGATTAACATATTATCAGAAAATACATCAACTATGACTATTTTTGGGGGTCCTCCAATAACAGTTTCATCCGAGTCAATTTCGGCTATAATTTGGCCAAAGTCACCAATTTAAGTCACTTTCCACCACATTAGAGTGGATTTCGACCACATCCTGGCATGATTAATATATTATCATAATTTACATCAACTTTGTCCACTTTTTGGGGTCCTCTAATACCAGTTCCATCCGAGTCAATTTCGGCTCTAGTTTGGCCAACTCACCAATTTAAGTCACTTTCCACCACATTAGAGTGGATTTCGACCACATCCTGGCATGATTAACATAATATCATAAAATACATGAACTTTGACCACTTTTTGGGATCCTCATATACCAGTTTCATCCGAGTCAATTTCGGTTTTAGTTTAGCCAAACAAACTAATTTAAGTCAATTTCCACCACATTAGAGTGGATTTCGACCACTTCTTTTCATGATCAACATATTATCATAGAATACATCAACTATGACCATTTTTTGGGGTCCTCCAATAACAGTTTCATCCGAGTCAATTTCGGTTCTAGTTTAGCCAAAGTAACCAATTTAAGTCAATTTCCACCACTTTAGATTGGATTTCGACCACATCCTGGCATGATTAACATATTATCATAATATATATGAACTTTGACCACTTTTTGGGATCCTTATATACCAATTTCATCCGAGTCAATTTTGGCTCTAGTTTGGCCAACTCACCAATTTAAGTCACTTTACACCACATTAGAGTGGATATCAACCACATCCTGGCATGATTAACATAATATCATAATATACATGAACTTTGACCACTTTTTGGGATCCTCATATACCAGTTTCATCCGAGTCAATTTCGGTTTTAGTTTAGCCAAACAAACCAATTTAAGTCAATTTCCACCACATTAGAGCGGATTTCGACCACTTCTTGTCATGATTAACATATTATCATAGAATACATCAACTATGACCATTTTTTGGGGTCCTCCAATAACAGTTTCATCCGAGTCAATTTCGGCTCTAGTTTAGCCAAAGTAACAAATTTAAGTCACTTTCCACCACTTTAGATTGGATTTCGACCACATCCTGGCATGATTAACATATTATCATAATATACATGAACTTTGACCACTTTTTGGGATCCTTATATACCAGTTTCATCCGAGTCAATTTCGGTTTTAGTTTGGCCAAATAAACCAGTTTAAGTCAATTTCCACCACATTAGAGTGGATTTCGACCACATCCTGGCATGATTAACATAGTATCATAATATACATGAACTTTGACCACTTTTTGGGATACTCATATACCAGTTTCATCCGAGTCAATTTCGGTTTTAGTTTAGCCAAACAAACCAATTTAAGTCAATTTCCACCAAATTAGAGTGGATTTCGACCACTTCCTGGCATGATTAACATATTATCAGAATTTACATCAACTAGGACCATTTTCTGGGGTCCTCCAATAACAGTTTCACCCGAGTCAATTTCGATTCTAGTTTGGCCAAACTAACCAATTTAAGTCACTTTCCACCACTTTAGAGTGGATTTCGACCACATCCTGGCATGATTAACATAGTATCATAATATACTTGAACTTTGACCACTTTTTGGGATCCTCATATACCAGTTTCATCCGAGTCAATTTCGATTTTAGTTTAGCCAAACAAACCAATTTAAGTCAATTTCCACCACATTAGAGTGGATTTCGACCACATCCTGGCATGATTAACAAATTATCATAATATACATGAACTTTGACCACTATTTGGGATACTCATATACCAGTTTCATCCGAGTCAATTTCGGTTTTAGTTTGGCAAAACAAACCAATTTAAGATAATTTCCACCACATTAGAGTGGATTTCGACCACTTCCTGGCATGATTAACATATTATCAGAATTTACATCAACTATGACCATTTTTTGGGGTCCTCCAATAACAGTTTCACCCGAGTCAATTTCGGCTCTAGTTTGGCCAAACTAACCAATTTAAGTCACTTTCCACCACTTTAGAGTGGATTTCGACCACATCCTGGCATGATTAACATAGTATCATAATATGCTTGAACTTTGACCACTTTTTGGGATCCTCATATACAAGTTTCATCCGAGTCAATTTCGGTTTTAGTTTAGCCATACAATCCAATTTAAGTCAATTTCCACCACATTAGAGTGGATTTCGACCACTTCTTGGCATGATTAACATATTATCATAAAATACATCAACTATGACCATTTTTGCGGGTCCTCCAATAACAGTTTCATCCGAGTCAATTTCGGCTCTAGTTTGGCCAAAGTAACCAATTTAATTCACTTTCCACCACAGTAGAGTGGATTTCGACCACATCCTGGCATGATTAATATATTATCATAATTTACATCAACTTTGACCACTTTTTGGGGTCCTCTGATACCAGTTTCATCCAAGTCAATTATGGCTCTAGTTTGGCTAAACTAACCAATTTAAGTAACTTTCCACCACATTAGAGTGGCATTCGAGCACATCCTGGCATGATTATCATATTATCATAATTTACATCAACTTTGACCACTTTTTGGGGTCCTCTGATACCAGTTCCATCCGAGTCAATTTTGGCTCTAGTTTGGCCAACTCACCAATTTAAGTCACTTTCCACCACATTAGAGTGGATTTCGACCATATCCTGGCATGATTAACATAATATCATAATATACATGAACTTTGACCACTTTTTGGGATCCTCATATACCAGTTTCATCAGAGTTAATTTCGGTTTTAGTTTAGCCAAACAAACCAATTTAAGTCAATTTCCACCACATTAGAGTGGATTTCGACCACTTCTTGTCATGATTAACATATTATCAGAAAATACATCAACTATGACTATTTTTGGGGGTCCTCCAATAACAGTTTCATCCGAGTCAATTTCGGCTATAGTTTGGCCAAAGTCACCAATTTAAGTCACTTTCCACCACATTAGAGTGGATTTCGACCACATCCTGGCATGATTAATATATTATCATAATTTACATCAACTTTGACCACTTTTTGGGGTCCTCTGATACCAGTTCCATCCGAGTGAATTTCGGCTCTAGTTTGGCCAACTCACCAATTTAAGTCACTTTCCACCACATTAGAGTGGATTTCGACCACATCCTGGCATGATTAACATAATATCATAATATACATGAACTTTGACCACTTTTTGGGATCCTCATATACCAGTTTCATCCGAGTCAATTTCGGTTTTAGTTTAGCCAAACAAACCAATTTAAGTCAATTTCCACCACATTAGAGTGGATTTCGACCACTTCTTGTCATGATCAACATAGTATCATAGAATACATCAACTATGACCATTTTTTGGGGTCCTCCAATAACAGTTTCATCCGAGTCAATTTCGGCTCTAGTTTAGCCAAAGTAACCAATTTAAGTCAATTTCCACCACTTTAGATTGGATTTCGACCACATCCTGGCATGATTAACATATTATCATAATATACATGAACTTTGACCACTTTTTGGGATCCTTATATACCAGTTTCATCCGAGTCAATTTCGGGTCTAGTTTGGCCAACTCACCAATTTAAGTCACTTTACACCACATTAGAGTGGATATCGACCACATCCTGGCATGATTAACATAATATCATAATATACATGAACTTTGACCACTTTTTGGGATACTCATATACCAGTTTCATCCGAGTCAATTTCGGTTTTAGTTTAGCCAAACAAACCAATTTAAGTCAATTTCCACCACATTAGAGTGGATTTCGACCACTTCTTGTCATGATCAACATATTATCATAGAATACATCAACTATGACCATTTTTTGGGGTCCTCCAATAACAGTTTCATCCGAGTCAATTTCGGCTCTAGTTTAGCCAAAGTAACCAATTTAAGTCAATTTCCACCACTTTAGATTGGATTTCGACCACATCCTGGCATGATTAACATATTATCATAATATACATGAACTTTGACCACTTTTTGGGATCCTTATATACCAGTTTCATCCGAGTCAATTTCGGGTCTAGTTTGGCCAACTCACCAATTTAAGTCACTTTACACCACATTAGAGTGGATATCGACCACATCCTGGCATGATTAACATAATATCATAATATACATGAACTTTGACCACTTTTTGGGATCCTCATATACCAGTTTCATCCGAGTCAATTTCGGTTTTAGTTTAGCCAAACAAACCAATTTAAGTCAATTTCCACCACATTAGAGTGGATTTCGACCACTTCTTGTCATGATTAACATATTATCATAGAATACATCAACTATGACCATTTTTTGGGGTCCTCCAATAACAGTTTCATCCGAGTCAATTTCGGCTCTAGTTTAGCCAAAGTAACCAATTTAAGTCACTTTCCACCACTTTAGATTGGATTTCGACCACATCCTGGAATGATTAACATATTATCATAATATACATGAACTTTGACCACTTTTTGGGATCCTTATATACCAGTTTCATCCGAGTCAATTTCGGTTTTTGTTTGGCCAAATAAACCAGTTTAAGTCAATTTCCACCACATTAGAGTGGATTTCGACCACATCCTGGCATGATTAACATATTATCATAATATACATGAACTTTGACCACTTTTTGGGATACTCATATACCAGTTTCATCCGAGTCAATTTCGGTTTTAGTTTGGCCAAACAAACCAATTTAAGTCAATTTCCACCAAATTAGAGTGGATTTCGACCACTTCCTGGCATGATTAACATATTATCAGAATTTACATCAACTATGACCATTTTCTGGGGTCCTCCAATAACAGTTTCACCCGAGTCAATTTCGATTCTAGTTTGGCCAAACTAGCCAATTTAAGTCACTTTCCACAACTTTAGAGTGGATTTTGACCACATCCTGGCATGATTAACATATTATCATAATATACTTGAACTTTGACCACTTTTTGGGATCCTCATATACCAGTTTGATCCGAGTCAATTTCGGTTTTAGTTTAGCCAAACAAACCAATTTAAGTCAATTTCCACCACATTAGAGTGGATTTCGACCACTTCTTGGCATGATTAACATATTATCATAAAATACATCAACTATGACCATTTTAGGGCGTCCTCCAATAAAAGTTTCATCCGAGTCAATTTCGGCTCTAGTTTGGCCAAAGTAACCAATTTAAGTCACTTTCCACCACATTAGAGTGGATTTCGACCACATCCTGGCATGATTAATATTTTATCATAATTTACTTCAACTTTGACCACTTTTTGGGGTCCTCTGATACCAGTTCCATCCGAGTCAATTTCGGCTCTAGTTTGGCCAACTCACCAATTTAAGTCACTTTCCACCACATTAGAGTGGATTTCGACCATATCCTGGCATGATTAACATAATATCATAATATACATGAACTTTGACCACTTTTTGGGATCCTCATATACCAGTTTCATCAGAGTTAATTTCGGTTTTAGTTTAGCCAAACAAACCAATTTAAGTCAATTTCCACCACATTAGAGTGGATTTCGACCACTTCTTGTCATGATTAACATATTATCAGAAAATACATCAACTATGACTATTTTTGGGGGTCCTCCAATAACAGTTCATCCGAGTCAATTTCGGCTATAGTTTGGCCAAAGTCACCAATTTAAGTCACTTTCCACCACATTAGAGTGGATTTCGACCACATCCTGGCATGATTAATATATTATCATAATTTACATCAACTTTGACCACTTTTTGGGGTCCTCTAATACCAGTTCCATCCGAGTCAATTTCGGCTCTAGTTTGGCCAACTCACCAATTTAAGTCACTTTCCACCACATTAGAGTGGATTTCGACCACATCATGGCATGATTAACATAATATCATAATATACATGAACTTTGACCACTTTTTGGGATCCTCATATACCAGTTTCATCCGAGTCAATTTCGGTTTTAGTTTAGCCAAACAATCCAATTTAAGTCAATTTCCACCACATTAGAGCGGATTTCGACCACTTCTTGTCATGATCAACATATTATCATAGAATACATCAACTATGACCGTTTTTTGGGGTCCTCCAATAACAGTTTCATCCGAGTCAATTTCGGCTCTAGTTTAGCCAAAGTAACCAATTTAAGTCAATTTCCACCACTTTAGATTGGATTTCGACCACATCCTGGCATGATTAACATATTATCATAATATACATGAACTTTGACCACTTTTTGGGATCCTTATATACCAATTTCATCCGAGTCAATTTTGGCTCTAGTTTGGCCAACTCACCAATTTAAGTCACTTTACACCACATTAGAGTGGATATCAACCACATCCTGGCATGATTAACATAATATCATAATATACATGAACTTTGACCACTTTTTGGGATCCTCATATACCAGTTTCATCCGAGTCAATTTCGGTTTTAGTTTAACCAAACAATCCAATTTAAGTCAATTTCCACCACATTAGAGCGGATTTCGACCACTTCTTGTCATGATTAACATATTATCATAGAATACATCAACTATGACCATTTTTTGGGGTCCTCCAATAACAGTTTCATCCGAGTCAATTTCGGCTCTAGTTTAGCCAAAGTAACAAATTTAAGTCACTTTCCACCACTTTAGATTGGATTTCGACCACATCCTGGCATGATTAACATATTATCATAATATACATGAACTTTGACCACTTTTTGGGATCCTTATATACCAGTTTCATCCGAGTCAATTTCGGTTTTAGTTTGGCCAAATAAACTAGTTTAAGTCAATTTCCACCACATTAGAGTGGATTTCGACCACATCCTGGCATGATTAACATAGTATCATAATATACATGAACTTTGACCACTTTTTGGGATACTCATATACCAGTTTCATCCGAGTCAACTTCGGTTTTAGTTTGGCTAAACAAACCAATTTAAGTCAATTTCCACCAAATTAGAGTGGATTTCTACCACTTCCTGGCATGATTAACATATTATCAGAATTTACATAAACTAGGACCATTTTCTGGGGTCCTCCAATAACAGTTTCACCCGAGTCAATTTCGATTCTAGTTTGGCCAAACTAACCAATTTAAGTCACTTTCCACCACTTTAGAGTGGATTTCGACCACATCCTGGCATGATTAACATAGTATCATAATATACTTGAACTTTGACCACTTTTTGGGATCCTCATATACCAGTTTCATCCGAGTCAATTTCGATTTTAGTTTAGCCAAACAAACCAATTTAAGTCAATTTCCACCACATTAGAGTGGATTTCGACCACATCCTGGCATGATTAACAAATT
Organism: Heracleum sosnowskyi; assembly: GCA_030848705.1. Lineage (NCBI taxonomy): Eukaryota > Viridiplantae > Streptophyta > Magnoliopsida > Apiales > Apiaceae > Heracleum > Heracleum sosnowskyi. Next base: position 53,521,053 of record CM061236.1, read on the forward strand.
ATCATAATATACATGAACTTTGACCACTTTTTGGGATACTCATATACCAGTTTCATCCAAGTCAATTTCGGTTTTAGTTTGGCAAAACAAACCAATTTAAGATAATTTCCACCACATTAGAGTGGATTTCGACCACTTCCTGGCATGATTAACATATTATCAGAATTTACATCAACTATGACCATTTTTTGGGGTCCTCCAATAACAGTTTCACCCGAGTCAATTTCGGCCCTAGTTTGGCCAAACTAACCAATTTAAGTCACTTTCCACCACTTTAGAGTGGATTTCGACCACATCCTGGCATGATTAACATAGTATCATAATATGCTTGAACTTTGACCACTTTTTGGGATCCTCATATACAAGTTTCATCCGAGTCAATTTCGGTTTTAGTTTAGCCATACAAACCAATTTAAGTCAATTTCCACCACATTAGAGTGGATTTCGACCACTTCTTGGCATGATTAACATATTATCATAAAATACATCAACTATGACCATTTTTGGGGGTCCTCCAATAACAGTTTCATCCGATTCAATTTTGGCTCTAGTTTGGCCAAAGTAACCAATTTAATTCACTTTCCACCACAGTAGAGTGGATTTCGACCACATCCTGGCATGATTAATATATTATCATAATTTTCATCAACATTGACCACTTTTTGGGGTCCTCTGATACCAGTTTCATCCAAGTCAATTATGGCTCTAGTTTGGCTAAACTAACCAATTTAAGTAACTTTCCACCACATTAGAGTGGCATTCGAGCACATCCTGGCATGATTATCATATTATCATAATTTACATCAACTTTGACCACTTTTTGGGGTCCTCTGATACCAGTTCCATACGAGTCAATTTCGGCTCTAGTTTGGCCAACTCACCAATTTAAGTCACTTTCCACCACATTAGAGTGGAATTCGAGCACATCCTGGCATGATTATCGTATTATCATAATTTACATCAACTTTGACCACTTTTTGGGGTCCTCTGATACCAGTTCCATCCGAGTCAATTTCGGCTCTAGTTTGGCCAACTCACCAATTTAAGTCACTTTCCACCACATTAGAGTGGATTTCGACCACATCCTGGCATGATTAACATATTATCATAATATACATGAACTTTGACCACTTTTTGGGATCCTCATATACCAGTTTCATCAGAGTCAATTTCGGTTTTAGTTTAGCCAAACAAACCAATTTGAGTCAATTTCCACCACATTAGAGTGGATTTCGACCACTTCTTGTCATGATTAACATATTATCATAAAATACATCAACTATGACCATTTTTTGGGGTCCTCCAATAACAGTTTCATCTGAGTCAATTTCGGCTCTAGTTTGGCCAAAGTAACCAATTTAAGTCACTTTCCACCACTTTAGAGTGGATTTCGACCACATCCTGGCATGATTAACATATTATCATAATATGCTTGAACTTTGACCACTTTTTGGGATCCTCATATACCAGATTCATCCGAGTCAATTTCGGTTTTAGTTTAGCCAAACAAACCAATTTAAGTCAATTTCCACCACATTAGAGTGGATTTCGACAACTTCTTGGCATGATTAACATATTATCATAGAATACATCAACTATGACCATTTTTTGGGGTCCTCCAATAACAGTTTCATCCGAGTCAATTTCGGCTCTAATTTAACCAAAGTAACCAATTTAAGTCACTTTCCACCACTTTAGATTGGATTTCGACCACATCCTGGCATGATTAACATATTATCATAATATACATGAACTTTGACCACTTTTTGGGATCCTTATATACCAGTTTCATCCGAGTCAATTTCGGTTTTAGTTTGGCCAAACAAACCAATTTAAGTCAATTTCCACCAAATTAGAGTGGATTTCGACCACTTCCTGGCATGATTAACATATTATCATAATTTACATCAACTATGACTATTTTTTGGGGTCCTCCAATAACAGTTTCACCCGAGTCAATTTCGATTCTAGTTTGGCCAAACTAGCCAATTTAAGTCACTTTCCACAACTTTAGAGTGGATTTCGACCACATCCTGGCATGATTAACATATTATCATAATATACTTGAACTTTGACCACTTTTTGGGATCCTCATATACCAGTTTGATCCGAGTCAATTTCGGTTTTAGTTTAGCCAAACAAACCAATTTAAGTCAATTTCCACCACATTAGAGTGGATTTCGACCACTTCTTGGCATGATTAACATATTATCATAAAATACATCAACTATGACCATTTTAGGGCGTCCTCCAATAAAAGTTTCATCCGAGTCAATTTCGGCTCTAGTTTGGCCAAAGTAACCAATTTAAGTCACTTTCCACCACATTAGAGTGGATTTCGACCACATCCTGGCATGATTAATATATTATCATAATTTACTTCAACTTTGACCACTTTTTGGGGTCCTCTGATACCAGTTCCATCCGAGTCAATTTCGGCTCTAGTTTGGCCAACTCACCAATTTAAGTCACTTTCCACCACATTAGAGTGGATTTCGACCATATCCTGGCATGATTAACATAATATCATAATATACATGAACTTTTACCACTTTTTGGGATCCTCATATACCAGTTTCATCAGAGTTAATTTCGGTTTTAGTTTAGCCAAACAAACCAATTTAAGTCAATTTCCACCACATTAGAGTGGATTTCGACCACTTCTTGTCATGATTAACATATTATCAGAAAATACATCAACTATGACTATTTTTGGGGGTCCTCCAATAACAGTTTCATCCGAGTCAATTTCGGCTATAGTTTGGCCAAAGTCACCAATTTAAGTCACTTTCCACCACATTAGAGTGGATTTCGACCACATCCTGGCATGATTAATATATTATCATAATTTACATCAACTTTGACCACTTTTTGGGGTCCTCTAATACCAGTTCCATCCGAGTCAATTTCGGCTCTAGTTTGGCCAACTCACCAATTTAAGTCACTTTCCACCACATTAGAGTGGATTTCGACCACATCCTGGCATGATTAACATAATATCATAATATACATGAACTTTGACCACTTTTTGGGATCCTCATATACCAGTTTCATCCGAGTCAATTTCGGTTTTAGTTTAGCCAAACAAACTAATTTAAGTCAATTTCCACCAAATTAGAGTGGATTTCGACCACTTCTTGTCATGATCAACATATTATCATAGAATACATCAACTATGACCATTTTTTGGGGTCCTCCAATAACAGTTTCATCCGAGTCAATTTCGGCTCTAGTTTAGCCAAAGTAACCAATTTAAGTCAATTTCCACCACTTTAGATTGGATTTCGACCACATCCTGGCATGATTAACATATTATCATAATATACATGAACTTTGACCACTTTTTGGGATCCTTATATACCAATTTCATCCGAGTCAATTTTGGCTCTAGTTTGGCCAACTCACCAATTTAAGTCACTTTACACCACATTAGAGTGGATATCAACCACATCCTGGCATGATTAACATAATATCATAATATACATGAACTTTGACCACTTTTTGGGATCCTCATATACCAGTTTCATCCGAGTCAATTTCGGTTTTAGTTTAGCCAAACAAACCAATTTAAGTCAATTTCCACCACATTAGAGCGGATTTCGACCACTTCTTGTCATGATTAACATATTATCATAGAATACATCAACTATGACCATTTTTTGGGGTCCTCCAATAACAGTTTCATCCGAGTCAATTTCGGCTCTAGTTTAGCCAAAGTAACAAATTTAAGTCACTTTCCACCACTTTAGATTGGATTTCGACCACATCCTGGCATGATTAACATATTATCATAATATACATGAACTTTGACCACTTTTTGGGATCCTTATATACCAGTTTCATCCGAGTCAATTTCGGTTTTAGTTTGGCCAAATAAACCAGTTTAAGTCAATTTCCACCACATTAGAGTGGATTTCGACCACATCCTGGCATGATTAACATAGTATCATAATATACATGAACTTTGACCACTTTTTGGGATACTCATATACCAGTTTCATCCGAGTCAATTTCGGTTTTAGTTTGGCCAAACAAACCAATTTAAGTCAATTTCCACCAAATTATAGTGGATTTCGACCACTTCCTGGCATGATTAACATATTATCAGAATTTACATCAACTAGGACCATTTTCTGGGGTCCTCCAATAACAGTGTCACCCGAGTCAATTTCGATTCTAGTTTGGCCAAACTAACCAATTTAAGTCACTTTCCACCACTTTAGAGTGGATTTCGACCACATCCTGGCATGATTAACATAGTATCATAATATACTTGAACTTTGACCACTTTTTGGGATCCTCATATACCAGTTTCATCCGAGTCAATTTCGATTTTAGTTTAGCCAAACAAACCAATTTAAGTCAATTTCCACCACATTAGAGTGGATTTCGACCACATCCTGGCATGATTAACAAATTATCATAATATACATGAACTTTGACCACTTTTGGGATACTCATATACCAGTTTCATCCGAGTCAATTTCGGTTTTAGTTTGGCAAAACAAACCAATTTAAGATAATTTCCACCACATTAGAGTGGATTTCGACCACTTCCTGGCATGATTAACATATTATCAGAATTTACATCAACTATGACCATTTTTTGGGGTCCTCCAATAACAGTTTCACCCGAGTCAATTTCGATTCTAGTTTGGCCAAACTAGCCAATTTAAGTCACTTTCCACAACTTTAGAGTGGATTTCGACCACATCCTGGCATGATTAACATATTATCATAATATACTTGAACTTTGACCACTTTTTGGGATCCTCATATACCAGTTTGATCCGAGTCAATTTCGGTTTTAGTTTAGCCAAACAAACCAATTTAAGTCAATTTCCACCACATTAAAGTGGATTTCGACCACTTCTTGGCATGATTAACATATTATCATAAAATACATCAACTATGACCATTTTAGGGCGTCCTCCAATAAAAGTTTCATCCGAGTCAATTTCGGCTCTAGTTTGGCCAAAGTAACCAATTTAAGTCACTTTCCACCACATTAGAGTGGATTTCGACCACATCCTGGCATGATTAATATATTATCATAATTTACTTCAACTTTGACCACTTTTTGGGGTCCTCTGATACCAGTTCCATCCGAGTCAATTTCGGCTCTAGTTTGGCCAACTCACCAATTTAAGTCACTTTCCACCACATTAGAGTGGATTTCGACCATATCCTGGCATGATTAACATAATATCATAATATACATGAACTTTTACCACTTTTTGGGATCCTCATATACCAGTTTCATCAGAGTTAATTTCGGTTTTAGTTTAGCCAAACAAACCAATTTAAGTCAATTTCCACCACATTAGAGTGGATTTCGACCACTTCTTGTCATGATTAACATATTATCAGAAAATACATCAACTATGACTATTTTTGGGGGTCCTCCAATAACAGTTTCATCCGAGTCAATTTCGGCTATAGTTTGGCCAAAGTCACCAATTTAAGTCACTTTCCACCACATTAGAGTGGATTTCGACCACATCCTGGCATGATTAATATATTATCATAATTTACATCAACTTTGACCACTTTTTGGGGTCCTCTAATACCAGTTCCATCCGAGTCAATTTCGGCTCTAGTTTGGCCAACTCACCAATTTAAGTCACTTTCCACCACATTAGAGTGGATTTCGACCACATCCTGGCATGATTAACATAATATCATAATATACATGAACTTTGACCACTTTTTGGGATCCTCATATACCAGTTTCATCCGAGTCAATTTCGGTTTTAGTTTAGCCAAACAAACTAAATTAAGTCAATTTCCACCAAATTAGAGTGGATTTCGACCACTTCTTGTCATGATCAACATATTATCATAGAATACATCAACTATGACCATTTTTTGGGGTCCTCCAATAACAGTTTCATCCGAGTCAATTTCGGCTCTAGTTTAGCCAAAGTAACCAATTTAAGTCAATTTCCACCACTTTAGATTGGATTTCGACCACATCCTGGCATGATTAACATATTATCATAATATACATGAACTTTGACCACTTTTTGGGATCCTTATATACCAATTTCATCCGAGTCAATTTTGGCTCTAGTTTGGCCAACTCACCAATTTAAGTCACTTTACACCACATTAGAGTGGATATCAACCACATCCTGGCATGATTAACATAATATCATAATATACATGAACTTTGACCACTTTTTGGGATCCTCATATACCAGTTTCATCCGAGTCAATTTCGGTTTTAGTTTAGCCAAACAAACCAATTTAAGTCAATTTCCACCACATTAGAGCGGATTTCGACCACTTCTTGTCATGATTAACATATTATCATAGAATACATCAACTATGACCATTTTTTGGGGTCCTCCAATAACAGTTTCATCCGAGTCAATTTCGGCTCTAGTTTAGCCAAAGTAACAAATTTAAGTCACTTTCCACCACTTTAGATTGGATTTCGACCACATCCTGGCATGATTAACATATTATCATAATATACATGAACTTTGACCACTTTTTGGGATCCTTATATACCAGTTTCATCCGAGTCAATTTCGGTTTTAGTTTGGCCAAATAAACCAGTTTAAGTCAATTTCCACCACATTAGAGTGGATTTCGACCACATCCTGGCATGATTAACATAGTATCATAATATACATGAACTTTGACCACTTTTTGGGATACTCATATACCAGTTTCATCCGAGTCAATTTCGGTTTTAGTTTGGCCAAACAAACCAATTTAAGTCAATTTCCACCAAATTATAGTGGATTTCGACCACTTCCTGGCATGATTAACATATTATCAGAATTTACATCAACTAGGACCATTTTCTGGGGTCCTCCAATAACAGGTTCACCCGAGTCAATTTCGATTCTAGTTTGGCCAAACTAACCAATTTAAGTCACTTTCCACCACTTTAGAGTGGATTTCGACCACATCCTGGCATGATTAACATAGTATCATAATATACTTGAACTTTGACCACTTTTTGGGATCCTCATATACCAGTTTCATCCGAGTCAATTTCGATTTTAGTTTAGCCAAACAAACCAATTTAAGTCAATTTCCACCACATTAGAGTGGATTTCGACCACATCCTGGCATGATTAACAAATTATCATAATATACATGAACTTTGACCACTTTTTGGGATACTCATATACCAGTTTCATCCGAGTCAATTTCAGTTTTAGTTTGGCAAAACAAACCAATTTAAGATAATTTCCACCACATTAGAGTGGATTTCGACCACTTCCTGGCATGATTAACATATTATCAGAATTTACATCAACTATGACCATTTTTTGGGGTCCTCCAATAACAGTTTCACCCGAGTCAATTTCGGCTCTAGTTTGGCCAAACTAACCAATTTAAGTCACTTTCCACCACTTTAGAGTGGATTTCGACCACATCCTGGCATGATTAACATAGTATCATAATATGCTTGAACTTTGACCACTTTTTGGGATCCTCATATACAAGTTTCATCCGAGTCAATTTCGGTTTTAGTTTAGCCATACAAACCAATTTAAGTCAATTTCCACCACATTAGAGTGGATTTCGACCACTTCTTGGCATGATTAACATATTATCATAAAATACATCAACTATGACCATTTTTGGGGGTCCTCCAATAACAGTTTCATCCGAGTCAATTTTGGCTCTAGTTTGGCCAAAGTAACCAATTTAATTCACTTTCCACCACAGTAGAGTGGATTTCGACCACATCCTGGCATGATTAATATATTATCATAATTTACATCAACTTTGACCACTTTTTGGGGTCCTCTGATACCAGTTTCATCCAAGTCAATTATGGCTCTAGTTTGGCTAAACTAACCAATTTAAGTAACTTTCCACCACATTAGAGTGGCATTCGAGCACATCCTGGCATGATTATCATATTATCATAATTTACATCAACTTTGACCACTTTTTGGGGTCCTCTGATACCAGTTCCATCCGAGTCAATTTCGGCTCTAGTTTGGCCAACTCACCAATTTAAGTCACTTTCCACCACATTAGAGTGGAATTCGAGCACATCCTGGCATGATTATCGTATTATCATAATTTACATCAACTTTGACCACTTTTTGGGGTCCTCTGATACCAGTTCCATCCGAGTCAATTTCGGCTCTAGTTTGGCCAACTCACCAATTTAAGTCACTTTCCACCACATTAGAGTGGATTTCGACCACATCCTGGCATGATTAACATATTATCATAATATACATGAACTTTGACCACTTTTTGGGATCCTCATATACCAGTTTCATCAGAGTCAATTTCGGTTTTAGTTTAGCCAAACAAACCAATTTGAGTCAATTTCCACCACATTAGAGTGGATTTCGACCACTTCTTGTCATGATTAACATATTATCATAAAATACATCAACTATGACCATTTTTTGGGGTCCTCCAATAACAGTTTCACCCGAGTCAATTTCGATTCTAGTTTGGCCAAACTAACCAATTTAAGTCACTTTCCACCACTTTAAAGTGGATTTCGACCACATCCTGGCATGATTAACATATTATCATAATATACTTGAACTTTGACCACTTTTTGGGATCCTCATATACCAGTTTCATCCGAGTCAATTTCGGTTTTAGTTTAGCCAAACAAACCAATTTAAGTCAATTTCCACCACATTAGAGTGGATTTCGACCACTTCTTGGCATGATTAACATATTATCATAAAATACATCAACTATGACCATTTTTAGGGGGTCCTCCAATAAAAGTTTCATCCGAGTCAATTTCGGCTCTAGTTTGGCCAACTCACCAATTTAAGTCACTTTCCACCACATTAGAGTGGATTTCGACCATATCCTGGCATGATTAACATAATATCATAATATACATGAACTTTGACCACTTTTTGGGATCCTCATATACCAGTTTCATTAGAGTTAATTTCGGTTTTAGTTTAGCCAAACAAACCACTTTAAGTCAATTTCCACCACATTAGAGTGGATTTCGACCACTTCTTGTCATGATTAACATATTATCAGAAAATACATCAACTATGACTATTTTTGGGGGTCCTCCAATAACAGTTTCATCCGAGTCAATTTCGGCTATAGTTTGGCCAAAGTCACCAATTTAAGTCACTTTCCACCACATTAGAGTGGATTTCGACCACATCCTGGCATGATTAATATATTATCATAATTTATATCAACTTTGACCACTTTTTGGGGTCCTCTGATACCAGTTCCATCCGAGTCAATTTCGGCTCTAGTTTGGCCAACTCACCAATTTAAGTCACTTTCCACCATATTAGAGTGGATTTCGACCACATCCTGGCACGATTAACATAATATCATAATATACATGAACTTTGACCACTTTTTGGGATCCTCATATACCAGTTTCATCCGAGTCAATTTCGGTTTTAGTTTAGCCAAACAAACCAATTTAAGTGAATTTCCACCACATTAGAGTGGATTTCGACCACTTCTTGTCATGATCAACATATTATCATAGAATATATCAACTATGACCATTTTTTGGGGTCCTCCAATAACAGTTTCATCCGAGTCAATTTCGGTTTTAGTTGGGCAAAACAAACCAATTTAAGATAATTTCCACCACATTAGAGTGGATTTCGACCACTTCCTGGCATGATTAACATATTATCAGAATTTACATCAACTATGACCATTTTTTGGGGTCCTCCAATAACAGTTTCACCCGAGTCAATTTCGATTCTAGTTTGGCCAAACTAGCCAATTTAAGTCACTTTCCACAACTTTAGAGTGGATTTCGACCACATCCTGGCATGATTAACATAGTATCATAATATGCTTGAACTTTGACCACTTTTTGGGATCCTCATATACAAGTTTCATCCGAGTCAATTTCGGTTTTAGTTTAGCCATACAAACCAATTTAAGTCAATTTCCACCACATTAAAGTGGATTTCGACCACTTCTTGGCATGATTAACATATTATCATAAAATACATCAACTATGACCATTTTTGGGGGTCCTCCAATAACAGTTTCATCCGAGTCAATTTTGGCTCTAGTTTGGCCAAAGTAACCAATTTAATTCACTTTCCACCACAGTAGAGTGGATTTCGACCACATCCTGGCATGATTAATATATTATCATAATTTACATCAACTTTGACCACTTTTTGGGGTCCTCTGATACCAGTTTCATCCAAGTCAATTATGGCTCTAGTTTGGCTAAACTAACCAATTTAAGTAACTTTCCACCACATTAGAGTGGCATTCGAGCACATCCTGGCATGATTATCATATTATCATAATTTACATCAACTTTGACCACTTTTTGGGGTCCTCTGATACCAGTTCCATCCGAGTCAATTTCGGCTCTAGTTTGGCCAACTCACCAATTTAAGTCACTTTCCACCACATTAGAGTGGAATTCGAGCACATCCTGGCATGATTATCGTATTATCATAATTTACATCAACTTTGACCACTTTTTGGGGTCCTCTGATACCAGTTCCATCCGAGTCAATTTCGGCTCTAGTTTGGCCAACTCACCAATTTAAGTCACTTTCCACCACATTAGAGTGGATTTCGACCACATCCTGGCATGATTAACATATTATCATAATATACATGAACTTTGACCACTTTTTGGGATCCTCATATACCAGTTTCATCAGAGTCAATTTCGGTTTTAGTTTAGCCAAACAAACCAATTTGAGTCAATTTCCACCACATTAGAGTGGATTTCGACCACTTCTTGTCATGATTAACATATTATCATAAAATACATCAACTATGACCATTTTTTGGGGTCCTCCAATAACAGTTTCACCCGAGTCAATTTCGATTCTAGTTTGGCCAAACTAACCAATTTAAGTCACTTTCCACCACTTTAAAGTGGATTTCGACCACATCCTGGCATGATTAACATATTATCATAATATACTTGAACTTTGACCACTTTTTGGGATCCTCATATACCAGTTTCATCCGAGTCAATTTCGGTTTTAGTTTAGCCAAACAAACCAATTTAAGTCAATTTCCACCACATTAGAGTGGATTTCGACCACTTCTTGGCATGATTAACATATTATCATAAAATACATCAACTATGACCATTTTTAGGGGGTCCTCCAATAAAAGTTTCATCCGAGTCAATTTCGGCTCTAGTTTGGCCAAAGTAACCAATTTAAGTCACTTTCCACCACATTAGAGTGGATTTCGACCACATCCTGGCATGATTAATATATTATCATAATTAACTTCAACTTTGACCACTTTTTGGGGTCCTCTGATACCAGTTCCATCCGAGTCAATTTCGGCTCTAGTTTGGCCAACTCACCAATTTAAGTCACTTTCCACCACATTAGAGTGGATTTCGACCATATCCTGGCATGATTAACATAATATCATAATATACATGAACTTTGACCACTTTTTGGGATCCTCATATACCAGTTTCATTAGAGTTAATTTCGGTTTTAGTTTAGCCAAACAAACCACTTTAAGTCAATTTCCACCACATTAGAGTGGATTTCGACCACTTCTTGTCATGATTAACATATTATCAGAAAATACATCAACTATGACTATTTTTGGGGGTCCTCCAATAACAGTTTCATCCGAGTCAATTTCGGCTATAGTTTGGCCAAAGTCACCAATTTAAGTCACTTTCCACCACATTAGAGTGGATTTCGACCACATCCTGGCATGATTAATATATTATCATAATTTATATCAACTTTGACCACTTTTTGGGGTCCTCTGATACCAGTTCCATCCGAGTCAATTTCGGCTCTAGTTTGGCCAACTCACCAATTTAAGTCACTTTCCACCATATTAGAGTGGATTTCGACCACATCCTGGCACGATTAACATAATATCATAATATACATGAACTTTGACCACTTTTTGGGATCCTCATATACCAGTTTCATCCGAGTCAATTTCGGTTTTAGTTTAGCCAAACAAACCAATTTAAGTGAATTTCCACCACATTAGAGTGGATTTCGACCACTTCTTGTCATGATCAACATATTATCATAGAATATATCAACTATGACCATTTTTTGGGGTCCTCCAATAACAGTTTCATCCGAGTCAATTTCGGTTTTAGTTTGGCAAAACAAACCAATTTAAGATAATTTCCACCACATTAGAGTGGATTTCGACCACTTCCTGGCATGATTAACATATTATCAGAATTTACATCAACTATGACCATTTTTTGGGGTCCTCCAATAACAGTTTCACCCGAGTCAATTTCGATTCTAGTTTGGCCAAACTAGCCAATTTAAGTCACTTTCCACAACTTTAGAGTGGATTTCGACCACATCCTGGCATGATTAACATATTATCATAATATACTTGAACTTTGACCACTTTTTGGGATCCTCATATACCAGTTTGATCCGAGTCAATTTCGGTTTTAGTTTAGCCAAACAAACCAATTTAAGTCAATTTCCACCACATTAAAGTGGATTTCGACCACTTCTTGGCATGATTAACATATTATCATAAAATACATCAACTATGACCATTTTAGGGCGTCCTCCAATAAAAGTTTCATCCGAGTCAATTTCGGCTCTAGTTTGGCCAAAGTAACCAATTTAAGTCACTTTCCACCACATTAGAGTGGATTTCGACCACATCCTGGCATGATTAATATATTATCATAATTTACTTCAACTTTGACCACTTTTTGGGGTCCTCTGATACCAGTTCCATCCGAGTCAATTTCGGCTCTAGTTTGGCCAACTCACCAATTTAAGTCACTTTCCACCACATTAGAGTGGATTTCGACCATATCCTGGCATGATTAACATAATATCATAATATACATGAACTTTTACCACTTTTTGGGATCCTCATATACCAGTTTCATCAGAGTTAATTTCGGTTTTAGTTTAGCCAAACAAACCAATTTAAGTCAATTTCCACCACATTAGAGTGGATTTCGACCACTTCTTGTCATGATTAACATATTATCAGAAAATACATCAACTATGACTATTTTTGGGGGTCCTCCAATAACAGTTTCATCCGAGTCAATTTCGGCTATAGTTTGGCCAAAGTCACCAATTTAAGTCACTTTCCACCACATTAGAGTGGATTTCGACCACATCCTGGCATGATTAATATATTATCATAATTTACATCAACTTTGACCACTTTTTGGGGTCCTCTAATACCAGTTCCATCCGAGTCAATTTCGGCTCTAGTTTGGCCAACTCACCAATTTAAGTCACTTTCCACCACATTAGAGTGGATTTCGACCACATCCTGGCATGATTAACATAATATCATAATATACATGAACTTTGACCACTTTTTGGGATCCTCATATACCAGTTTCATCCGAGTCAATTTCGGTTTTAGTTTAGCCAAACAAACTAATTTAAGTCAATTTCCACCAAATTAGAGTGGATTTCGACCACTTCTTGTCATGATCAACATATTATCATAGAATACATCAACTATGACCATTTTTTGGGGTCCTCCAATAACAGTTTCATCCGAGTCAATTTCGGCTCTAGTTTAGCCAAAGTAACCAATTTAAGTCAATTTCCACCACTTTAGATTGGATTTCGACCACATCCTGGCATGATTAACATATTATCATAATATACATGAACTTTGACCACTTTTTGGGATCCTTATATACCAATTTCATCCGAGTCAATTTTGGCTCTAGTTTGGCCAACTCACCAATTTAAGTCACTTTACACCACATTAGAGTGGATATCAACCACATCCTGGCATGATTAACATAATATCATAATATACATGAACTTTGACCACTTTTTGGGATCCTCATATACCAGTTTCATCCGAGTCAATTTCGGTTTTAGTTTAGCCAAACAAACCAATTTAAGTCAATTTCCACCACATTAGAGCGGATTTCGACCACTTCTTGTCATGATTAACATATTATCATAGAATACATCAACTATGACCATTTTTTGGGGTCCTCCAATAACAGTTTCATCCGAGTCAATTTCGGCTCTAGTTTAGCCAAAGTAACAAATTTAAGTCACTTTCCACCACTTTAGATTGGATTTCGACCACATCCTGGCATGATTAACATATTATCATAATATACATGAACTTTGACCACTTTTTGGGATCCTTATATACCAGTTTCATCCGAGTCAATTTCGGTTTTAGTTTGGCCAAATAAACCAGTTTAAGTCAATTTCCACCACATTAGAGTGGATTTCGACCACATCCTGGCATGATTAACATAGTATCATAATATACATGAACTTTGACCACTTTTTGGGATACTCATATACCAGTTTCATCCGAGTCAATTTCGGTTTTAGTTTGGCCAAACAAACCAATTTAAGTCAATTTCCACCAAATTATAGTGGATTTCGACCACTTCCTGGCATGATTAACATATTATCAGAATTTACATCAACTAGGACCATTTTCTGGGGTCCTCCAATAACAGTTTCACCCGAGTCAATTTCGATTCTAGTTTGGCCAAACTAACCAATTTAAGTCACTTTCCACCACTTTAGAGTGGATTTCGACCACATCCTGGCATGATTAACATAGTATCATAATATACTTGAACTTTGACCACTTTTTGGGATCCTCATATACCAGTTTCATCCGAGTCAATTTCGATTTTAGTTTAGCCAAACAAACCAATTTAAGTCAATTTCCACCACATTAGAGTGGATTTCGACCACATCCTGGCATGATTAACAAATTATCATAATATACATGAACTTTGACCACTTTTTGGGATACTCATATACCAGTTTCATCCGAGTCAATTTCAGTTTTAGTTTGGCAAAACAAACCAATTTAAGATAATTTCCACCACATTAGAGTGGATTTCGACCACTTCCTGGCATGATTAACATATTATCAGAATTTACATCAACTATGACCATTTTTTGGGGTCCTCCAATAACAGTTTCACCCGAGTCAATTTCGGCTCTAGTTTGGCCAAACTAACCAATTTAAGTCACTTTCCACCACTTTAGAGTGGATTTCGACCACATCCTGGCATGATTAACATAGTATCATAATATGCTTGAACTTTGACCACTTTTTGGGATCCTCATATACAAGTTTCATCCGAGTCAATTTCGGTTTTAGTTTAGCCATACAAACCAATTTAAGTCAATTTCCACCACATTAGAGTGGATTTCGACCACTTCTTGGCATGATTAACATATTATCATAAAATACATCAACTATGACCATTTTTGGGGGTCCTCCAATAACAGTTTCATCCGAGTCAATTTTGGCTCTAGTTTGGCCAAAGTAACCAATTTAATTCACTTTCCACCACAGTAGAGTGGATTTCGACCACATCCTGGCATGATTAATATATTATCATAATTTACATCAACTTTGACCACTTTTTGGGGTCCTCTGATACCAGTTTCATCCAAGTCAATTATGGCTCTAGTTTGGCTAAACTAACCAATTTAAGTAACTTTCCACCACATTAGAGTGGCATTCGAGCACATCCTGGCATGATTATCATATTATCATAATTTACATCAACTTTGACCACTTTTTGGGGTCCTCTGATACCAGTTCCATCCGAGTCAATTTCGGCTCTAGTTTGGCCAACTCACCAATTTAAGTCACTTTCCACCACATTAGAGTGGAATTCGAGCACATCCTGGCATGATTATCGTATTATCATAATTTACATCAACTTTGACCACTTTTTGGGGTCCTCTGATACCAGTTCCATCCGAGTCAATTTCGGCTCTAGTTTGGCCAACTCACCAATTTAAGTCACTTTCCACCATATTAGAGTGGATTTCGACCACATCCTGGCACGATTAACATAATATCATAATATACATGAACTTTGACCACTTTTTGGGATCCTCATATACCAGTTTCATCCGAGTCAATTTCGGTTTTAGTTTAGCCAAACAAACCAATTTAAGTGAATTTCCACCACATTAGAGTGGATTTCGACCACTTCTTGTCATGATCAACATATTATCATAGAATATATCAACTATGACCATTTTTTGGGGTCCTCCAATAACAGTTTCATCCGAGTCAATTTCGGTTTTAGTTTGGCAAAACAAACCAATTTAAGATAATTTCCACCACATTAGAGTGGATTTCGACCACTTCCTGGCATGATTAACATATTATCAGAATTTACATCAACTATGACCATTTTTTGGGGTCCTCCAATAACAGTTTCACCCGAGTCAATTTCGATTCTAGTTTGGCCAAACTAGCCAATTTAAGTCACTTTCCACAACTTTAGAGTGGATTTCGACCACATCCTGGCATGATTAACATATTATCATAATATACTTGAACTTTGACCACTTTTTGGGATCCTCATATACCAGTTTGATCCGAGTCAATTTCGGTTTTAGTTTAGCCAAACAAACCAATTTAAGTCAATTTCCACCACATTAAAGTGGATTTCGACCACTTCTTGGCATGATTAACATATTATCATAAAATACATCAACTATGACCATTTTAGGGCGTCCTCCAATAAAAGTTTCATCCGAGTCAATTTCGGCTCTAGTTTGGCCAAAGTAACCAATTTAAGTCACTTTCCACCACATTAGAGTGGATTTCGACCACATCCTGGCATGATTAATATATTATCATAATTTACTTCAACTTTGACCACTTTTTGGGGTCCTCTGATACCAGTTCCATCCGAGTCAATTTCGGCTCTAGTTTGGCCAACTCACCAATTTAAGTCACTTTCCACCACATTAGATTGGATTTCGACCATATCCTGGCATGATTAACATAATATCATAATATACATGAACTTTTACCACTTTTTGGGATCCTCATATACCAGTTTCATCAGAGTTAATTTCGGTTTTAGTTTAGCCAAACAAACCAATTTAAGTCAATTTCCACCACATTAGAGTGGATTTCGACCACTTCTTGTCATGATTAACATATTATCAGAAAATACATCAACTATGACTATTTTTGGGGGTCCTCCAATAACAGTTTCATCCGAGTCAATTTCGGCTATAGTTTGGCCAAAGTCACCAATTTAAGTCACTTTCCACCACATTAGAGTGGATTTCGACCACATCCTGGCATGATTAATATATTATCATAATTTACATCAACTTTGACCACTTTTTGGGGTCCTCTAATACCAGTTCCATCCGAGTCAATTTCGGCTCTAGTTTGGCCAACTCACCAATTTAAGTCACTTTCCACCACATTAGAGTGGATTTCGACCACATCCTGGCATGATTAACATAATATCATAATATACATGAACTTTGACCACTTTTTGGGATCCTCATATACCAGTTTCATCCGAGTCAATTTCGGTTTTAGTTTAGCCAAACAAACTAATTTAAGTCAATTTCCACCAAATTAGAGTGGATTTCGACCACTTCTTGTCATGATCAACATATTATCATAGAATACATCAACTATGACCATTTTTTGGGGTCCTCCAATAACAGTTTCATCCGAGTCAATTTCGGCTCTAGTTTAGCCAAAGTAACCAATTTAAGTCAATTTCCACCACTTTAGATTGGATTTCGACCACATCCTGGCATGATTAACATATTATCATAATATACATGAACTTTGACCACTTTTTGGGATCCTTATATACCAATTTCATCCGAGTCAATTTTGGCTCTAGTTTGGCCAACTCACCAATTTAAGTCACTTTACACCACATTAGAGTGGATATCCACCACATCCTGGCATGATTAACATAATATCATAATATACATGAACTTTGACCACTTTTTGGGATCCTCATATACCAGTTTCATCCGAGTCAATTTCGGTTTTAGTTTAGCCAAACAAACCAATTTAAGTCAATTTCCACCACATTAGAGCGGATTTCGACCACTTCTTGTCATGATTAACATATTATCATAGAATACATCAACTATGACCATTTTTTGGGGTCCTCCAATAACAGTTTCATCCGAGTCAATTTCGGCTCTAGTTTAGCCAAAGTAACAAATTTAAGTCACTTTCCACCACTTTAGATTGGATTTCGACCACATCCTGGCATGATTAACATATTATCATAATATACATGAACTTTGACCACTTTTTGGGATCCTTATATACCAGTTTCATCCGAGTCAATTTCGGTTTTAGTTTGGCCAAATAAACCAGTTTAAGTCAATTTCCACCACATTAGAGTGGATTTCGACCACATCCTGGCATGATTAACATAGTATCATAATATACATGAACTTTGACCACTTTTTGGGATACTCATATACCAGTTTCATCCGAGTCAATTTCGGTTTTAGTTTGGCCAAACAAACCAATTTAAGTCAATTTCCACCAAATTATAGTGGATTTCGACCACTTCCTGGCATGATTAACATATTATCAGAATTTACATCAACTAGGACCATTTTCTGGGGTCCTCCAATAACAGTTTCACCCGAGTCAATTTCGATTCTAGTTTGGCCAAACTAACCAATTTAAGTCACTTTCCACCACTTTAGAGTGGATTTCGACCACATCCTGGCATGATTAACATAGTATCATAATATACTTGAACTTTGACCACTTTTTGGGATCCTCATATACCAGTTTCATCCGAGTCAATTTCGATTTTAGTTTAGCCAAACAAACCAATTTAAGTCAATTTCCACCACATTAGAGTGGATTTCGACCACATCCTGGCATGATTAACAAATTATCATAATATACATGAACTTTGACCACTTTTTGGGATACTCATATACCAGTTTCATCCGAGTCAATTTCAGTTTTAGTTTGGCAAAACAAACCAATTTAAGATAATTTCCACCACATTAGAGTGGATTTCGACCACTTCCTGGCATGATTAACATATTATCAGAATTTACATCAACTATGACCATTTTTTGGGGTCCTCCAATAACAGTTTCACCCGAGTCAATTTCGGCTCTAGTTTGGCCAAACTAACCAATTTAAGTCACTTTCCACCACTTTAGAGTGGATTTCGACCACATCCTGGCATGATTAACATAGTATCATAATATGCTTGAACTTTGACCACTTTTTGGGATCCTCATATACAAGTTTCATCCGAGTCAATTTCGGTTTTAGTTTAGCCATACAAACCAATTTAAGTCAATTTCCACCACATTAGAGTGGATTTCGACCACTTCTTGGCATGATTAACATATTATCATAAAATACATCAACTATGACCATTTTTGGGGGTCCTCCAATAACAGTTTCATCCGAGTCAATTTTGGCTCTAGTTTGGCCAAAGTAACCAATTTAATTCACTTTCCACCACAGTAGAGTGGATTTCGACCACATCCTGGCATGATTAATATATTATCATAATTTACATCAACTTTGACCACTTTTTGGGGTCCTCTGATACCAGTTTCATCCAAGTCAATTATGGCTCTAGTTTGGCTAAACTAACCAATTTAAGTAACTTTCCACCACATTAGAGTGGCATTCGAGCACATCCTGGCATGATTATCATATTATCATAATTTACATCAACTTTGACCACTTTTTGGGGTCCTCTGATACCAGTTCCATCCGAGTCAATTTCGGCTCTAGTTTGGCCAACTCACCAATTTAAGTCACTTTCCACCACATTAGAGTGGAATTCGAGCACATCCTGGCATGATTATCGTATTATCATAATTTACATCAACTTTGACCACTTTTTGGGGTCCTCTGATACCAGTTCCATCCGAGTCAATTTCGGCTCTAGTTTGGCCATCTCACCAATTTAAGTCACTTTCCACCACATTAGAGTGGATTTCGACCACATCCTGGCATGATTAACATATTATCATAATATACATGAACTTTGACCACTTTTTGGGATCCTCATATACCAGTTTCATCAGAGTCAATTTCGGTTTTAGTTTAGCCAAACAAACCAATTTGAGTCAATTTCCACCACATTAGAGTGGATTTCGACCACTTCTTGTCATGATTAACATATTATCATAAAATACATCAACTATGACCATTTTTTGGGGTCCTCCAATAACAGTTTCACCCGAGTCAATTTCGATTCTAGTTTGGCCAAACTAACCAATTTAAGTCACTTTCCACCACTTTAAAGTGGATTTCGACCACATCCTGGCATGATTAACATATTATCATAATATACTTGAACTTTGACCACTTTTTGGGATCCTCATATACCAGTTTCATCCGAGTCAATTTCGGTTTTAGTTTAGCCAAACAAACCAATTTAAGTCAATTTCCACCATATTAGAGTGGATTTCGACCACTTCTTGGCATGATTAACATATTATCATAAAATACATCAACTATGACCATTTTTAGGGGGTCCTCCAATAAAAGTTTCATCCGAGTCAATTTCGGCTCTAGTTTGGCCAAAGTAACCAATTTAAGTCACTTTCCACCACATTAGAGTGGATTTCGACCACATCCTGGCATGATTAATATATTATCATAATTAACTTCAACTTTGACCACTTTTTGGGGTCCTCTGATACCAGTTCCATCCGAGTCAATTTCGGCTCTAGTTTGGCCAACTCACCAATTTAAGTCACTTTCCACCACATTAGAGTGGATTTCGACCATATCCTGGCATGATTAACATAATATCATAATATACATGAACTTTGACCACTTTTTGGGATCCTCATATACCAGTTTCATCAGAGTTAATTTCGGTTTTAGTTTAGCCAAACAAACCACTTTAAGTCAATTTCCACCACATTAGAGTGGATTTCGACCACTTCTTGTCATGATCAACATATTATCATAGAATATATCAACTATGACCATTTTTTGGGGTCCTCCAATAACAGTTTCATCCGAGTCAATTTCGGCTCTAGTTTAGCCAAAGTAACCAATTTAAGTCAATTTCCACCACTTTAGATTGGATTTCGACCACATCCTGGCATGATTAACATATTATCATAATATACATGAACTTTGACCACTTTTTGGGATCCTTATATACCAGTTTCATCCGAGTCAATTTCGGGTCTAGTTTGGCCAACTCACCAATTTAAGTCACTTTACACCACATTAGAGTGGATATCGACCACATCCTGGCATGATTAACATAATATCATAATATACATGAACTTTGACCACTTTTTGGGATCCTCATATACCAGTTTCATCCGAGTCAATTTCGGTTTTAGTTTAGCCAAACAAACCAATTTAAGTCAATTTCCACCACATTATAGTGGATTTCGACCACTTCTTGTCATGATCAACATATTATCATAGAATACATCAACTATGACCATTTTTTGGGGTCCTTCAATAACAGTTTCATCCGAGTCAATTTCGGCTCTAGTTTAGCCAAAGTAACCAACTTAAGTCAATTTCCACCACTTTAGATTGGATTTCGACCACATCCTGGCATGATTAACATATTATCATAATATACATGAACTTTGACCACTTTTTGGGATCCTTATATACCAGTTTCATCCGAGTCAATTTCGGGTCTAGTTTGGCCAACTCACCAATTTAAGTCACTTTACACCACATTAGAGTGGATATCGACCACATCCTGGCATGATTAACATAATATCATAATATACATGAACTTTGACCACTTTTTGGGATCCTCATATACCAGTTTCATCCGAGTCAATTTCGGTTTTAGTTTAGCCAAACAAACCAATTTAAGTCAATTTCCACCACATTAGAGTGGATTTCGACCACTTCTTGTCATGATCAACATATTATCATAGAATACATCAACTATGACCATTTTTTGGGGTCCTCCAATAACAGTTTCATCCGAGTCAATTTCGGCTCTAGTTTAGCCAAAGTAACCAATTTAAGTCAATTTCCACCACTTTAGATTGGATTTCGACCACATCCTGGCATGATTAACATATTATCATAATATACATGAACTTTGACCACTTTTTGGGATCCTTATATACCAGTTTCATCCGAGTCAATTTCGGGTCTAGTTTGGCCAACTCACCAATTTAAGTCACTTTACACCACATTAGAGTGGATATCGACCACATCCTGGCATGATTAACATAATATCATAATATACATGAACTTTGACCACTTTTTGGGATCCTCATATACCAGTTTCATCCGAGTCAATTTCGGTTTTAGTTTAGCCAAACAAACCAATTTAAGTCAATATCCACCACATTAGAGTGGATTTCGACCACTTCTTGGCATGATTAACATATTATCATAAAATACATCAACTATGACCATTTTTAGGGGGTCCTCCAATAAAAGTTTCATCCGAGTCAATTTCGGCTCTAGTTTGGCCAAAGTAACCAATTTAAGTCACTTTCCACCACATTAGAGTGGATTTCGACCACATCCTGGCATGATTAATATATTATCATAATTAACTTCAACTTTGACCACTTTTTGGGGTCCTCTGATACCAGTTCCATCCGAGTCAATTTCGGCTCTAGTTTGGCCAACTCACCAATTTAAGTCACTTTCCACCACATTAGAGTGGATTTCGACCATATCCTGGCATGATTAACATAATATCATAATATACATGAACTTTGACCACTTTTTGGGATCCTCATATACCAGTTTCATCAGAGTTAATTTCGGTTTTAGTTTAGCCAAACAAACCACTTTAAGTCAATTTCCACCACATTAGAGTGGATTTCGACCACTTCTTGTCATGATTAACATATTATCAGAAAATACATCAATTATGACTATTTTTGGGGGTCCTCCAATAACAGTTTCATCCGAGTCAATTTCGGCTATAGTTTGGCCAAAGTCACCAATTTAAGTCACTTTCCACCACATTAGAGTGGATTTCGACCACATCCTGGCATGATTAATATATTATCATAATTTACATCAACTTTGACCACTTTTTGGGGTCCTCTGATACCAGTTCCATCCGAGTCAATTTCGGCTCTAGTTTGGCCAACTCACCAATTTAAGTCACTTTCCACCATATTAGAGTGGATTTCGACCACATCCTGGCATGATTAACATAATATCATAATATACATGAACTTTGACCACTTTTTGGGATCCTCATATACCAGTTTCATCCGAGTCAATTTCGGTTTTAGTTTAGCCAAACAAACCAATTTAAGTGAATTTCCACCACATTAGAGTGGATTTCGACCACTTCTTGTCATGATCAACATATTATCATAGAATATATCAACTATGACCATTTTTTGGGGTCCTCCAATAACAGTTTCATCCGAGTCAATTTCGGCTCTAGTTTAGCCAAAGTAACCAATTTAAGTCAATTTCCACCACTTTAGATTGGATTTCGACCACATCCTGGCATGATTAACATATTATCATAATATACATGAACTTTGACCACTTTTTGGGATCCTTATATACCAGTTTCATCCGAGTCAATTTCGGGTCTAGTTTGGCCAACTCACCAATTTAAGTCACTTTACACCACATTAGAGTGGATATCGACCACATCCTGGCATGATTAACATAATATCATAATATACATGAACTTTGACCACTTTTTGGGATCCTCATATACCAGTTTCATCCGAGTCAATTTCGGTTTTAGTTTAGCCAAACAAACCAATTTAAGTCAATTTCCACCACATTAGAGTGGATTTCGACCACTTCTTGTCATGATCAACATATTATCATAGAATACATCAACTATGACCATTTTTTGGGGTCCTTCAATAACAGTTTCATCCGAGTCAATTTCGGCTCTAGTTTAGCCAAAGTAACCAATTTAAGTCAATTTCCACCACTTTAGATTGGATTTCGACCACATCCTGGCATGATTAACATATTATCATAATATACAAGAACTTTGACCACTTTTTGGGATCCTTATATACCAGTTTCATCCGAGTCAATTTCGGGTCTAGTTTGGCCAACTCACCAATTTAAGTCACTTTACACCACATTAGAGTGGATATCGACCACATCCTGGCATGATTAACATAATATCATAATATACATGAACTTTGACCACTTTTTGGGATCCTCATATACCAGTTTCATCCGAGTCAATTTCGGTTTTAGTTTAGCCAAACAAACCAATTTAAGTCAATTTCCACCACATTAGAGTGGATTTCGACCACTTCTTGTCATGATCAACATATTATCATAGAATACATCAACTATGACCATTTTTTGGGGTCCTCCAATAACAGTTTCATCCGAGTCAATTTCGGCTCTAGTTTAGCCAAAGTAACCAATTTAAGTCAATTTCCACCACTTTAGATTGGATTTCGACCACATCCTGGAATGATTAACATATTATCATAATATACATGAACTTTGACCACTTTTTGGGATCCTTATATACCAGTTTCATCCGAGTCAATTTCGGGTCTAGTTTGGCCAACTCACCAATTTAAGTCACTTTACACCACATTAGAGTGGATATCGACCACATCCTGGCATGATTAACATAATATCATAATATACATGAACTTTGACCACTTTTTGGGATCCTCATATACCAGTTTCATCCGAGTCAATTTCGGTTTTAGTTTAGCCAAACAAACCAATTTAAGTCAATTTCCACCACATTAGAGTGGATTTCGACCACTTCTTGTCATGATTAACATATTATCATAGAATACATCAACTATGACCATTTTTTGGGGTCCTCCAATAACAGTTTCATCCGAGTCAATTTCGGCTCTAGTTTAACCAAAGTAACCAATTTAAGTCACTTTCCACCACTTTAGATTGGATTTCGACCACATCCTGGCATGATTAACATATTATCATAATATACATGAACTTTGACCACTTTTTGGGATCCTTATATACCAGTTTCATCCGAGTCAATTTCGGTTTTAGTTTGGCCAAATAAACCAGTTTAAGTCAATTTCCACCACATTAGAGTGGATTTCGACCACATCCTAGCATGATTAACATATTATCATAATATACATGAACTTTGACCACTTTTTGGGATACTCATATACCAGTTTCATCCGAGTCAATTTCGGTTTTAGTTTGGCCAAACAAACCAATTTAAGTCAATTTCCACCAAATTAGAGTGGATTTCGACCACTTCTTGTCATGATTAACATATTATCAGAAAATACATCAACTATGACTATTTTTGGGGGTCCTCCAATAACAGTTTCATCCGAGTCAATTTCGACTATAGTTTGGCCAAAGTCACCAATTTAAGTCACTTTCCACCACATTAGAGTGGATTTCGACCACATCCTGGCATGATTAATATATTATCATAATTTACATCAACTTTGACCACTTTTTGGGGTCCTCTGATACCAGTTCCATCCGAGTCAATTTCGGCTCTAGTTTGGCCAACTCACCAATTTAAGTCACTTTCCACCATATTAGAGTGGATTTTGACCACATCCTGGCATGATTAACATAATATCATAATATACATGAACTTTGACCACTTTTTGGGATCCTCATATACCAGTTTCATCCGAGTCAATTTCGGTTTTAGTTTAGCCAAACAAACCAATTTAAGTGAATTTCCACCACATTAGAGTGGATTTCGACCACTTCTTGTCATGATCAACATATTATCATAGAATATATCAACTATGACCATTTTTTGGGGTCCTCCAATAACAGTTTCATCCGAGTCAATTTCGGCTCTAGTTTAGCCAAAGTAACCAATTTAAGTCAATTTCCACCACTTTAGATTGGATTTCGACCACATCCTGGCATGATTAACATATTATCATAATATACATGAACTTTGACCACTTTTTGGGATCCTTATATACCAGTTTCATCCGAGTCAATTTCGGGTCTAGTTTGGCCAACTCACCAATTTAAGTCACTTTACACCACATTAGAGTGGATATCGACCACATCCTGGCATGATTAACATAATATCATAATATACATGAACTTTGACCACTTTTTGGGATCCTCATATACCAGTTTCATCCGAGTCAATTTCGGTTTTAGTTTAGCCAAACAAACCAATTTAAGTCAATTTCCACCACATTAGAGTGGATTTCGACCACTTCTTGTCATGATCAACATATTATCATAGAATACATCAACTATGACCATTTTTTGGGGTCCTTCAATAACAGTTTCATCCGAGTCAATTTCGGCTCTAGTTTAGCCAAAGTAACCAATTTAAGTCAATTTCCACCACTTTAGATTGGATTTCGACCACATCCTGGCATGATTAACATATTATCATAATATACAAGAACTTTGACCACTTTTTGGGATCCTTATATACCAGTTTCATCCGAGTCAATTTCGGGTCTAGTTTGGCCAACTCACCAATTTAAGTCACTTTACACCACATTAGAGTGGATATCGACCACATCCTGGCATGATTAACATAATATCATAATATACATGAACTTTGACCACTTTTTGGGATCCTCATATACCAGTTTCATCCGAGTCAATTTCGGTTTTAGTTTAGCCAAACAAACCAATTTAAGTCAATTTCCACCACATTAGAGTGGATTTCGACCACTTCTTGTCATGATCAACATATTATCATAGAATACATCAACTATGACCATTTTTTGGGGTCCTCCAATAACAGTTTCATCCGAGTCAATTTCGGCTCTAGTTTAGCCAAAGTAACCAATTTAAGTCAATTTCCACCACTTTAGATTGGATTTCGACCACATCCTGGAATGATTAACATATTATCATAATATACATGAACTTTGACCACTTTTTGGGATCCTTATATACCAGTTTCATCCGAGTCAATTTCGGGTCTAGTTTGGCCAACTCACCAATTTAAGTCACTTTACACCACATTAGAGTGGATATCGACCACATCCTGGCATGATTAACATAATATCATAATATACATGAACTTTGACCACTTTTTGGGATCCTCATATACCAGTTTCATCCGAGTCAATTTCGGTTTTAGTTTAGCCAAACAAACCAATTTAAGTCAATTTCCACCACATTAGAGTGGATTTCGACCACTTCTTGTCATGATTAACATATTATCATAGAATACATCAACTATGACCATTTTTTGGGGTCCTCCAATAACAGTTTCATCCGAGTCAATTTCGGCTCTAGTTTAGCCAAAGTAACCAATTTAAGTCACTTTCCACCACTTTAGATTGGATTTCGACCACATCCTGGCATGATTAACATATTATCATAATATACATGAACTTTGACCACTTTTTGGGATCCTTATATACCAGTTTCATCCGAGTCAATTTCGGTTTTAGTTTGGCCAAATAAACCAGTTTAAGTCAATTTCCACCACATTAGAGTGGATTTCGACCACATCCTAGCATGATTAACATATTATCATAATATACATGAACTTTGACCACTTTTTGGGATACTCATATACCAGTTTCATCCGAGTCAATTTCGGTTTTAGTTTGGCCAAACAAACCAATTTAAGTCAATTTCCACCAAATTAGAGTGGATTTCGACCACTTCTTGTCATGATTAACATATTATCAGAAAATACATCAACTATGACTATTTTTGGGGGTCCTCCAATAACAGTTTCATCCGAGTCAATTTCGACTATAGTTTGGCCAAAGTCACCAATTTAAGTCACTTTCCACCACATTAGAGTGGATTTCGACCACATCCTGGCATGATTAATATATTATCATAATTTACATCAACTTTGACCACTTTTTGGGGTCCTCTGATACCAGTTCCATCCGAGTCAATTTCGGCTCTAGTTTGGGCAACTCACCAATTTAAGTCACTTTCCACCATATTAGAGTGGATTTTGACCACATCCTGGCATGATTAACATAATATCATAATATACATGAACTTTGACCACTTTTTGGGATCCTCATATACCAGTTTCATCCGAGTCAATTTCGGTTTTAGTTTAGCCAAACAAACCAATTTAAGTGAATTTCCACCACATTAGAGTGGATTTCGACCACTTCTTGTCATGATCAACATATTATCATAGAATATATCAACTATGACCATTTTTTGGGGTCCTCCAATAACAGTTTCATCCGAGTCAATTTCGGCTCTAGTTTAGCCAAAGTAACCAATTTAAGTCAATTTCCACCACTTTAGATTGGATTTCGACCACATCCTGGCATGATTAACATATTATCATAATATACATGAACTTTGACCACTTTTTGGGATCCTTATATACCAGTTTCATCCGAGTCAATTTCGGGTCTAGTTTGGCCAACTCACCAATTTAAGTCACTTTACACCACATTAGAGTGGATATCGACCACATCCTGGCATGATTAACATAATATCATAATATACATGAACTTTGACCACTTTTTGGGATCCTCATATACCAGTTTCATCCGAGTCAATTTCGGTTTTAGTTTAGCCAAACAAACCAATTTAAGTCAATTTCCACAACATTAGAGTGGATTTCGACCACTTCTTGTCATGATCAACATATTATCATAGAATACATCAACTATGACCATTTTTTGGGGTCCTTCAATAACAGTTTCATCCGAGTCAATTTCGGCTCTAGTTTAGCCAAAGTAACCAATTTAAGTCAATTTCCACCACTTTAGATTGGATTTCGACCACATCCTGGCATGATTAACATATTATCATAATATACATGAACTTTGACCACTTTTTGGGATCCTTATATACCAGTTTCATCCGAGTCAATTTCGGGTCTAGTTTGGCCAACTCACCAATTTAAGTCACTTTACACCACATTAGAGTGGATATCGACCACATCCTGGCATGATTAACATAATATCATAATATACATGAACTTTGACCACTTTTTGGGATCCTCATATACCAGTTTCATCCGAGTCAATTTCGGTTTTAGTTTAGCCAAACAAACCAATTTAAGTCAATTTCCACCACATTAGAGTGGATTTCGACCACTTCTTGTCATGATCAACATATTATCATAGAATACATCAACTATGACCATTTTTTGGGGTCCTCCAATAACAGTTGCATCCGAGTCAATTTCGGCTCTAGTTTAGCCAAAGTAACCAATTTAAGTCAATTTCCACCACTTTAGATTGGATTTCGACCACATCCTGGCATGATTAACATATTATCATAATATACATGAACTTTGACCACTTTTTGGGATCCTTATATACCAGTTTCATCCGAGTCAATTTCGGGTCTAGTTTGGCCAACTCACCAATTTAAGTCACTTTACACCACATTAGAGTGGATATCGACCACATCCTGGCATGATTAACATAATATCATAATATACATGAACTTTGACCACTTTTTGGGATCCTCATATACCAGTTTCATCCGAGTCAATTTCGGTTTTAGTTTAGCCAAACAAACCAATTTAAGTCAATTTCCACCACATTAGAGTGGATTTCGACCACTTCTTGTCATGATTAACATATTATCATAGAATACATCAACTATGACCATTTTTTGGGGTCCTCCAATAACAGTTTCATCCGAGTCAATTTCGGCTCTAGTTTAGCCAAAGTAACCAATTTAAGTCACTTTCCACCACTTTAGATTGGATTTCGACCACATCCTGGCATGATTAACATATTATCATAATATACATGAACTTTGACCACTTTTTGGGATCCTTATATACCAGTTTCATCCGAGTCAATTTCGGTTTTAGTTTGGCCAAATAAACCAGTTTAAGTCAATTTCCACCACATTAGAGTGGATTTCGACCACATCCTAGCATGATTAACATATTATCATAATATACATGAACTTTGACCACTTTTTGGGATACTCATATACCAGTTTCATCCGAGTCAATTTCGGTTTTAGTTTGGCCAAACAAACCAATTTAAGTCAATTTCCACCAAATTAGAGTGGATTTCGTCCACTTCTTGTCATGATTAACATATTATCAGAAAATACATCAACTATGACTATTTTTGGGGGTCCTCCAATAACAGTTTCATCCGAGTCAATTTCGGCTATAGTTTGGCCAAAGTCACCAATTTAAGTCACTTTCCACCACATTAGAGTGGATTTCGACCACATCCTGGCATGATTAATATATTATCATAATTTACATCAACTTTGACCACTTTTTGGGGTCCTCTGATACCAGTTCCATCCGAGTCAATTTCGGCTCTAGTTTGGCCAACTCACCAATTTAAGTCACTTTACACCACATTAGAGTGGATATCAACCACATCCTGGCATGATTAACATAATATCATAATATACATGAACTTTGACCACTTTTTGGGATCCTCATATACCAGTTTCATCCGAGTCAATTTCGGTTTTAGTTTAGCCAAACAAACCAATTTAAGTCAATTTCCACCACATTAGAGCGGATTTCGACCACTTCTTGTCATGATTAACATATTATCATAGAATACATCAACTATGACCATTTTTTGGGGTCCTCCAATAACAGTTTCATCCGAGTCAATTTCGGCTCTAGTTTAGCCAAAGTAACAAATTTAAGTCACTTTCCACCACTTTAGATTGGATTTCGACCACATCCTGGCATGATTAACATATTATCATAATATACATGAACTTTGACCACTTTTTGGGATCCTTATATACCAGTTTCATCCGAGTCAATTTCGGGTCTAGTTTGGCCAACTCACCAATTTAAGTCACTTTACACCACATTAGAGTGGATATCGACCACATCCTGGCATGATTAACATAATATCATAATATACATGAACTTTGACCACTTTTTGGGATCCTCATATACCAGTTTCATCCGAGTCAATTTCGGTTTTAGTTTAGCCAAACAAACCAATTTAAGTCAATTTCCACCACATTAGAGTGGATTTCGACCACTTCTTGTCATGATCAACATATTATCATAGAATACATCAACTATGACCATTTTTTGGGGTCCTCCAATAACAGTTTCATCCGAGTCAATTTCGGCTCTAGTTTAGCCAAAGTAACCAATTTAAGTCAATTTCCACCACTTTAGATTGGATTTCGACCACATCCTGGCATGATTAACATATTATCATAATATACATGAACTTTGACCACATTTTGGGATCCTTATATACCAGTTTCATCCGAGTCAATTTCGGGTCTAGTTTGGCCAACTCACCAATTTAAGTCACTTTACACCACATTAGAGTGGATATCGACCACATCCTGGCATGATTAACATAATATCATAATATACATGAACTTTGACCACTTTTTGGGATCCTCATATACCAGTTTCATCCGAGTCAATTTCGGTTTTAGTTTAGCCAAACAAACCAATTTAAGTCAATTTCCACCACATTAGAGTGGATTTCGACCACTTCTTGTCATGATTAACATATTATCATAGAATACATCAACTATGACCATTTTTTGGGGTCCTCCAATAACAGTTTCATCCGAGTCAATTTCGGCTCTAGTTTAACCAAAGTAACCAATTTAAGTCACTTTCCACCACTTTAGATTGGATTTCGACCACATCCTGGCATGATTAACATATTATCATAATATACATGAACTTTGACCACTTTTTGGGATCCTTATATACCAGTTTCATCCGAGTCAATTTCGGTTTTAGTTTGGCCAAATAAACCAGTTTAAGTCAATTTCCACCACATTAGAGTGGATTTCGACCACATCCTAGCATGATTAACATATTATCATAATATACATGAACTTTGACCACTTTTTGGGATACTCATATACCAGTTTCATCCGAGTCAATTTCGGTTTTAGTTTGGCCAAACAAACCAATTTAAGTCAATTTCCACCAAATTAGAGTGGATTTCGACCACTTCTTGTCATGATTAACATATTATCAGAAAATACATCAACTATGACTATTTTTGGGGGTCCTCCAATAACAGTTTCATCCGAGTCAATTTCGGCTATAGTTTGGCCAAAGTCACCAATTTAAGTCACTTTCCACCACATTAGAGTGGATTTCGACCACATCCTGGCATGATTAATATATTATCATAATTTACATCAACTTTGACCACTTTTTGGGGTCCTCTGATACCAGTTCCATCCGAGTCAATTTCGGCTCTAGTTTGGCCAACTCACCAATTTAAGTCACTTTACACCACATTAGAGTGGATATCAACCACATCCTGGCATGATTAACATAATATCATAATATACATGAACTTTGACCACTTTTTGGGATCCTCATATACCAGTTTCATCCGAGTCAATTTCGGTTTTAGTTTAGCCAAACAAACCAATTTAAGTCAATTTCCACCACATTAGAGCGGATTTCGACCACTTCTTGTCATGATTAACATATTATCATAGAATACATCAACTATGACCATTTTTTGGGGTCCTCCAATAACAGTTTCACCCGAGTCAATTTCGGCTCTAGTTTAGCCAAAGTAACAAATTTAAGTCACTTTCCACCACTTTAGATTGGATTTCGACCACATCCTGGCATGATTAACATATTATCATAATATACATGAACTTTGACCACTTTTTGGGATCCTTATATACCAGTTTCATCCGAGTCAATTTCGGTTTTAGTTTGGCCAAATAAACCAGTTTAAGTCAATTTCCACCACATTAGAGTGGATTTCGACCACATCCTGGCATGATTAACATAGTATCATAATATACATGAACTTTGACCACTTTTTGGGATACTCATATACCAGTTTCATCCGAGTCAATTTCGGTTTTAGTTTGGCCAAACAAACCAATTTAAGTCAATTTCCACCAAATTAGAGTGGATTTCGACCACTTCCTGGCATGATTAACATATTATCATAATTTACATCAACTAGGACCATTTTCTGGGGTCCTCCAATAACAGTTTCACCCGAGTCAATTTCGATTCTAGTTTGGCCAAACTAACCAATTTAAGTCACTTTCCACCACTTTAGAGTGGATTTCGACCACATCCTGGCATGATTAACATAGTATCATAATATACTTGAACTTTGACCACTTTTTGGGATCCTCATATACCAGTTTCATCCGAGTCAATTTCGATTTTAGTTTAGCCAAACAAACCAATTTAAGTCAATTTCCACCACATTAGAGTGGATTTCGACCACATCCTGGCATGATTAACAAATTATCATAATATACATGAACTTTGACCACTTTTTGGGATACTCATATACCAGTTTCATCCGAGTCAATTTCGGTTTTAGTTTGGCAAAACAAACCAATTTAAGATAATTTCCACCACATTAGAGTGGATTTCGACCACTTCCTGGCATGATTAACATATTATCAGAATTTACATCAACTATGACCATTTTTTGGGGTCCTCCAATAACAGTTTCACCCGAGTCAATTTCGGCTCTAGTTTGGCCAAACTAACCAATTTAAGTCACTTTCCACCACTTTAGAGTGGATTTCGACCACATCCTGGCATGATTAACATAGTATCATAATATGCTTGAACTTTGACCACTTTTTGGGATCCTCATATACAAGTTTCATCCGAGTCAATTTCGGTTTTAGTTTAGCCATACAAACCAATTTAAGTCAATTTCCACCACATTAGAGTGGATTTCGACCACTTCTTGGCATGATTAACATATTATCATAAAATACATCAACTATGACCATTTTTGGGGGTCCTCCAATAACAGTTTCATCCGAGTCAATTTCGGCTCTAGTTTGGCCAAAGTAACCAATTTAATTCACTTTCCACCACAGTAGAGTGTATTTCGACCACATCCTGGCATGATTAATATATTATCATAATTTACATCAACTTTGACCACTTTTTGGGGTCCTCTGATACCAGTTTCATCCAAGTCAATTATGGCTCTAGTTTGGCTAAACTAACCAATTTAAGTAACTTTCCACCACATTAGAGTGGCATTCGAGCACATCCTGGCATGATTATCATATTATCATAATTTACATCAACTTTGACCACTTATTGGGGTCCTCTGATACCAGTTCCATCCGAGTCAATTTCGGCTCTAGTTTGGCCAACTCACTAATTTA
Organism: Heracleum sosnowskyi; assembly: GCA_030848705.1. Taxonomy (NCBI): domain Eukaryota; kingdom Viridiplantae; phylum Streptophyta; class Magnoliopsida; order Apiales; family Apiaceae; genus Heracleum; species Heracleum sosnowskyi. Next base: position 53,554,761 of record CM061236.1, read on the forward strand.
AGTCACTTTCCACCACATTAGAGTGGATCTCGACCACATCCTGACATGATTAACATAATATCATAATATACATGAACTTTGACCACTTTTTGGGATCCTCATATACCAGTTTCATCAGAGTCAATTTCGGTTTTAGTTTAGCCAAGCAAACCAATTTAAGTCAATTTCCACCACATTAGAGTGGATTTCGACCACTTCTTGTCATGATTAACATATTATCATAAAATACATCAACTATGACCATTTTTTGGGGTCCTCCAATAACAGTTTCATGCGAGTCAATTTCGGCTCTAGTTTGGCCAAAGTAACCAATTTAAGTCACTTTCCACCACTTTAGATTGGATTTCGACCACATCCTGGCATGATTAACATATTATCATAATATACATTAACTTTGACCACTTTTTGGGATCCTTATATACCAGTTTCATCAGAGTCAATTTCGGTTTTAGTTTGGCCAAACAAACCAGTTTAAGTCAATTTCCACCATATTAGAGTGGATTTCGACCACATCCTGGCATGATAAAAAAATTATCATAATATACATGAACTTTGACCACTTTTTGGGATACTCATATACCAGATTCATCCGAGTCAATTTCGGTTTTAGTTTGGCCAAACAAACCAATTTAAGTCAATTTCCACCACATTAGAGTGGATTTCGACCACTTCCTGGCATGATTAACATATTATCAGAATTTACATCAACTATGACCATTTTTTGGGGTCCTCCAATAACAGTTTCACCCGAGTCAATTTCGGCTCTATTTTGGCCAAACTAACCAATTTAAGTCACTTTACACCACTTTAGAGTGGATTTCGACCACATCCTGGCATGATTAAAATAGTATCATAATATGCTTGAACTTTGACCACTTTTTGGGATCCTCATATACCAGTTTCATCCGAGTCAATTTCGGTTTTAGTTTAGCCAAACAAACCAAATTAAGTCAATTTCCACCACATTAGAGTGGATTTCGACCACTTCTTGTCATGATTAACATATTATCATAAAATACATCAACTATGACCATTTTTTGGGGTCCTCCAATAACAGTTTCATCCGAGTCAATTTCGGCTCTATTTTTGCCAAACTAACCAATTTAAGTCACTTTACACCACTTTAGAGTGGATTTCGACCACATCCTGGCATGATTAACATAGTATCATAATATGCTTGAACTTTCACCACTTTTTGGGATCCTCATATACCAGTTTCATCCGAGTCAATTTCGGTTTTAGTTTAGCCAAACAAACCAATTTAAGTCTATTTCCACCACATTAGAGTGGATTTCGACCACTTCTTGGCATGATTAACATATTATCATAAAATACATCAACTATGACCATTTTTGGGGGTCCTCCAATAACAGTTTCATCCGAGTCAATTTCGGCTCTAGATTGGCCAAAGTAACCAATTTAAGTCACTTTCCACCATAGTAGAGTGGATTTCGACTACATCCTGGCATGATTAATATATTATCATAATTTACATCAACTTTGACCACTTTTTGGGGTCCTCTGATACCAGTTTCATCCAAGTCAATTATGGCTCTAGTTTGGCTAAACTAACCAATTTAAGTAACTTTCCACCACATTAGAGTGGCATTCGAGCACATCCGGGCATGATTATCATATTATCATAATTTACATCAACTTTGACCACTTTTTGGGGTCCTCTGATACCAGTTTCATCCGAGTCAATTTCGGTTTTAGTTTAGCCAAACAAACCAATTTAAGTCAATTTCCACCACATTAGAGTGGATTTCGACCACTTCTTGTCAAGATTAACATATTATCATAAAATACATCAACTATGACCATTTTTTGGGGTCCTCCAATAACAGTTTCATCCGAGTCAATTTCGGCTCTAGTTTGGCCAAAGTAACCAATTTAAGTCACTTTCCACCACTTTAGATTGGATTTCGACCACATCCTGGCATGATTAACATATTATCATAATATACATTAACTTTGACCACTTTTTGGGATCCTTATATACCAGTTTCATCCGAGTCAATTTCTGTTTTAGTTTGGCCAAACAAACCAGTTTAAGTCAATTGCCACCATATTAGAGTGGATTTCGACCACATCCTGGCATGATTAACAAATTATCATAATATACATGAACTTTGACCACTTTTTGGGATACTCATATACCAGTTTCATCCGAGTCAATTTCGGTTTTAGTTTGGCCAAACAAACCAATTTAAGTCAATTTCCACCACATTAGAGTGGATGTCGACCACTTCCTGGCATGATTAACATATTATCAGAATTTACATCAACTATGACCATTTTTTGGGGTCCTCCAATAACAGTTTCATCCGAGTCAATTTCGGCTCTATTTTGGCCAAACTAACCAATTTAAGTCACTTTACACCACTTTAGAGTGGATTTCGACCACATCCTGGCATGATTAACATAGTATCATAATATGCTTGAACTTTCACCACTTTTTGGGATCCTCATATACCAGTTTCATCCGAGTCAATTTCGGTTTAAGTTTAGCCAAACAAACCAATTTAAGTCAATTTCCACCACATTAGAGTGGATTTCGACCACTTCTTGGCATGATTAACATATTATCATAAAATACATCAACTATGACCATTTTTTGGGGTCCTCCAATAACAGTTTCATCCGAGTCAATTTCGGCTCTAGTTTGGCCAAAGTAACCAATTTAAGTCACTTTCCACCACTTTAGATTGGATTTCGACCACATCCTGGCATGATTAACATATTATCATAATATACATTAACTTTGACCACTTTTTGGGATCCTTATATACCAGTTTCATCCGAGTCAATTTCTGTTTTAGTTTGGCCAAACAAACCAGTTTAAGTCAATTGCCACCATATTAGAGTGGATTTCGACCACATCCTGGCATGATTAACAAATTATCGTAATATACATGAACTTTGACCACTTTTTGGGATACTCATATACCAGTTTCATCCGAGTCAATTTCGGTTTTAGTTTGGCCAAACAAACCAATTTAAGTCAATTTCCACCACATTAGAGTGGATGTCGACCACTTCCTGGCATGATTAACATATTATCAGAATTTACATCAACTATGACCATTTTTTGGGGTCCTCCAATAACAGTTTCATCCGAGTCAATTTCGGCTCTATTTTGGCCAAACTAACCAATTTAAGTCACTTTACACCACTTTAGAGTGGATTTCGACCACATCCTGGCATGATTAACATAGTATCATAATATGCTTGAACTTTCACCACTTTTTGGGATCCTCATATACCAGTTTCATCCGAGTCAATTTCGGTTTTAGTTTAGCCAAACAAACCAATTTAAGTCAATTTCCACCACATTAGAGTGGATTTCGACCACTTCTTGGCATGATTAACATATTATCATAAAATACATCAACTATGACCATTTTTGGGGGTCCTCCAATAACAATTTCATCCGAGTCAATTTCGGCTCTAGATTGGCCAAAGTAACCAATTTATGTCACTTTCCACCATAGTTGAGTGGATTTCGACTACATCCTGGCATGATTAATATATTATCATAATTTACATCAACTTTGACCACTTTTTGGGGTCCTCTGATACCAGTTTCATCCAAGTCAATTATGGCTCTAATTTGGCTAAACTAACCAATTTAAGTAACTTTCCACCACATTAGAGTGGCATTCGAGCACATCCTGGCATGATTATCATATTATCATAATTTACATCAACTTTGACCACTTTTTAGGGTCCTCTGATACCAGTTCCATCCGAGTCAATTTCGGCTCTAGTTTGGCCAACTCACCAATTTAAGTCACTTTCCACCACATTAGAGTGGATTTCGACCACATCATGGCATGATTAATATATTATCATAATTTACATCAACTTTGACCACTTTTTGGGGTCCTCTGATACCAGTTTCATCCAAGTCAATTATGGCTCTAGTTTGGCTAAACTAACCAATTTAAGTAACTTTCCACCACATTAGAGTGGCATTCGAGCACATCCTGGCATGATTATCATATTATCATAATTTACATCAACTTTGACCACTTTTTAGGGTCCTCTGATACCAGTTCCATCCGAGTCAATTTCGGCTCTAGTTTGGCCAACTCACCAATTTAAGTCACTTTCCACCACATTAGAGTGGATTTCGACCACATCATGGCATGATTAATATATTATCATAATTTACATCAACTTTGACCACTTTTTGGGGTCCTCTGATACCAGTTTCATCCAAGTCAATTATGGCTCTAGTTTGGCCAACTCACTAATTTAAGTCACTTTCCACCACATTAGAGTGGATCTCGACCACATCCTGACATGATTAACATAATATCATAATATACATGAACTTTGACCACTTTTTGGGATCCTCATATACCAGTTTCATCAGAGTCAATTTCGGTTTTAGTTTAGCCAAGCAAACCAATTTAAGTCAATTTCCACCACATTAGAGTGGATTTCGACCACTTCTTGTCATGATTAACATATTATCATAAAATACATCAACTATGACCATTTTTTGGGGTCCTCCAATAACAGTTTCATCCGAGTCAATTTCGGCTCTAGTTTGGCCAAAGTAACCAATTTAAGTCACTTTCCACCACTTTAGATTGGATTTCGACCACATCCTGGCATGATTAACATATTATCATAATATACATTAACTTTGACCAATTTTTGGGATCCTTATATACCAGTTTCATCAGAGTCAATTTCGGTTTTAGTTTGGCCAAACAAACCAGTTTAAGTCAATTTCCACCATATTAGAGTGGATTTCGACCACATCCTGGCATGATAAAAAAATTATCATAATATACATGAACTTTGACCACTTTTTGGGATACTCATATACCAGTTTCATCCGAGTCAATTTCGGTTTTAGTTTGGCCAAACAAACCAATTTAAGTCAATTTCCACCAAATTAGAGTGGATTTCGACCACTTCTTGTCATGATTAACATATTATCAGAAAATACATCAACTATGACTATTTTTGGGGGTCCTCCAATAACAGTTTCATCCGAGTCAATTTCGGCTATAGTTTGGCCAAAGTCACCAATTTAAGTCACTTTCCACCACATTAGAGTGGATTTCGACCACATCCTGGCATGATTAATATATTATCATAATTTACATCAACTTTGACCACTTTTTGGGGTCCTCTGATACCAGTTCCATCCGAGTCAATTTCGGCTCTAGTTTGGCCAACTCACCAATTTAAGTCACTTTACACCACATTAGAGTGGATATCAACCACATCCTGGCATGATTAACATAATATCATAATATACATGAACTTTGACCACTTTTTGGGATCCTCATATACCAGTTTCATCCGAGTCAATTTCGGTTTTAGTTTAGCCAAACAAACCAATTTAAGTCAATTTCCACCACATTAGAGCGGATTTCGACCACTTCTTGTCATGATTAACATATTATCATAGAATACATCAACTATGACCATTTTTTGGGGTCCTCCAATAACAGTTTCACCCGAGTCAATTTCGGCTCTAGTTTAGCCAAAGTAACAAATTTAAGTCACTTTCCACCACTTTAGATTGGATTTCGACCACATCCTGGCATGATTAACATATTATCATAATATACATGAACTTTGACCACTTTTTGGGATCCTTATATACCAGTTTCATCCGAGTCAATTTCGGTTTTAGTTTGGCCAAATAAACCAGTTTAAGTCAATTTCCACCACATTAGAGTGGATTTCGACCACATCCTGGCATGATTAACATAGTATCATAATATACATGAACTTTGACCACTTTTTGGGATACTCATATACCAGTTTCATCCGAGTCAATTTCGGTTTTAGTTTGGCCAAACAAACCAATTTAAGTCAATTTCCACCAAATTAGAGTGGATTTCGACCACTTCCTGGCATGATTAACATATTATCATAATTTACATCAACTAGGACCATTTTCTGGGGTCCTCCAATAACAGTTTCACCCGAGTCAATTTCGATTCTAGTTTGGCCAAACTAACCAATTTAAGTCACTTTCCAAAACTTTAGAGTGGATTTCGACCACATCCTAGCATGATTAACATAGTATCATAATATACTTGAACTTTGACCACTTTTTGGGATCCTCATATACCAGTTTCATCCGAGTCAATTTCGATTTTAGTTTAGCCAAACAAACCAATTTAAGTCAATTTCCACCACATTAGAGTGGATTTCGACCACATCCTGGCATGATTAACAAATTATCATAATATACATGAACTTTGACCACTTTTTGGGATACTCATATACCAGTTTCATCCGAGTCAATTTCGGTTTTAGTTTGGCAAAACAAACCAATTTAAGATAATTTCCACCACATTAGAGTGGATTTCGACCACTTCCTGGCATGATTAACATATTATCAGAATTTACATCAACTATGACCATTTTTTGGGGTCCTCCAATAACAGTTTCACCCGAGTCAATTTCGGCTCTAGTTTGGCCAAACTAACCAATTTAAGTCACTTTCCACCACTTTAGAGTGGATTTCGACCACATCCTGGCATGATTAACATAGTATCATAATATGCTTGAACTTTGACCACTTTTTGGGATCCTCATATACAAGTTTCATCCGAGTCAATTTCGGTTTTAGTTTAGCCATACAAACCAATTTAAGTCAATTTCCACCACATTAGAGTGGATTTCGACCACTTCTTGGCATGATTAACATATTATCATAAAATACATCAACTATGACCATTTTTGGGGGTCCTCCAATAACAGTTTCATCCGAGTCAATTTCGGCTCTAGTTTGGCCAAAGTAACCAATTTAATTCACTTTCCACCACAGTAGAGTGTATTTCGACCACATCCTGGCATGATTAATATATTATCATAATTTACATCAACTTTGACCACTTTTTGGGGTCCTTTGATACCAGTTTCATCCAAGTCAATTATGGCTCTAGTTTGGCTAAACTAACCAATTTAAGTAACTTTCCACCACATTAGAGTGGCATTCGAGCACATCCTGGCATGATTATCATATTATCATAATTTACATCAACTTTGACCACTTATTGGGGTCCTCTGATACCAGTTCCATCCGAGTCAATTTCGGCTCTAGTTTGGCCAACTCACTAATTTAAGTCACTTTCCACCACATTAGAGTGGATCTCGACCACATCCTGACATGATTAACATAATATCATAATATACATGAACTTTGACCACTTTTTGGGATCCTCATATACCAGTTTCATCAGAGTCAATTTCGGTTTTAGTTTAGCCAAGCAAACCAATTTAAGTCAATTTCCACCACATTAGAGTGGATTTCGACCACTTCTTGTCATGATTAACATATTATCATAAAATACATCAACTATGACCATTTTTTGGGGTCCTCCAATAACAGTTTCATGCGAGTCAATTTCGGCTCTAGTTTGGCCAAAGTAACCAATTTAAGTCACTTTCCACCACTTTAGATTGGATTTCGACCACATCCTGGCATGATTAACATATTATCATAATATACATTAACTTTGACCACTTTTTGGGATCCTTATATACCAGTTTCATCAGAGTCAATTTCGGTTTTAGTTTGGCCAAACAAACCAGTTTAAGTCAATTTCCACCATATTAGAGTGGATTTCGACCACATCCTGGCATGATAAAAAAATTATCATAATATACATGAACTTTGACCACTTTTTGGGATACTCATATACCAGATTCATCCGAGTCAATTTCGGTTTTAGTTTGGCCAAACAAACCAATTTAAGTCAATTTCCACCACATTAGAGTGGATTTCGACCACTTCCTGGCATGATTAACATATTATCAGAATTTACATCAACTATGACCATTTTTTGGGGTCCTCCAATAACAGTTTCACCCGAGTCAATTTCGGCTCTATTTTGGCCAAACTAACCAATTTAAGTCACTTTACACCACTTTAGAGTGGATTTCGACCACATCCTGGCATGATTAAAATAGTATCATAATATGCTTGAACTTTGACCACTTTTTGGGATCCTCATATACCAGTTTCATCCGAGTCAATTTCGGTTTTAGTTTAGCCAAACAAACCAAATTAAGTCAATTTCCACCACATTAGAGTGGATTTCGACCACTTCTTGTCATGATTAACATATTATCATAAAATACATCGACTATGACCATTTTTTGGGGTCCTCCAATAACAGTTTCATCCGAGTCAATTTCGGCTCTATTTTTGCCAAACTAACCAATTTAAGTCACTTTACACCACTTTAGAGTGGATTTCGACCACATCCTGGCATGATTAACATAGTATCATAATATGCTTGAACTTTCACCACTTTTTGGGATCCTCATATACCAGTTTCATCCGAGTCAATTTCGGTTTTAGTTTAGCCAAACAAACCAATTTAAGTCAATTTCCACCACATTAGAGTGGATTTCGACCACTTCTTGGCATGATTAACATATTATCATAAAATACATCAACTATGACCATTTTTGGGGGTCCTCCAATAACAGTTTCATCCGAGTCAATTTCGGCTCTAGATTGGCCAAAGTAACCAATTTAAGTCACTTTCCACCATAGTAGAGTGGATTTCGACTACATCCTGGCATGATTAATATATTATCATAATTTACATCAACTTTGACCACTTTTTGGGGTCCTCTGATACCAGTTTCATCCAAGTCAATTATGGCTCTAGTTTGGCTAAACTAACCAATTTAAGTAACTTTCCACCACATTAGAGTGGCATTCGAGCACATCCGGGCATGATTATCATATTATCATAATTTACATCAACTTTGACCACTTTTTGGGGTCCTCTGATACCAGTTTCATCCGAGTCAATTTCGGTTTTAGTTTAGCCAAACAAACCAATTTAAGTCAATTTCCACCACATTAGAGTGGATTTCGACCACTTCTTGTCAAGATTAACATATTATCATAAAATACATCAACTATGACCATTTTTTGGGGTCCTCCAATAACAGTTTCATCCGAGTCAATTTCGGCTCTAGTTTGGCCAAAGTAACCAATTTAAGTCACTTTCCACCACTTTAGATTGGATTTCGACCACATCCTGGCATGATTAACATATTATCATAATATACATTAACTTTGACCACTTTTTGGGATCCTTATATACCAGTTTCATCCGAGTCAATTTCTGTTTTAGTTTGGCCAAACAAACCAGTTTAAGTCAATTGCCACCATATTAGAGTGGATTTCGACCACATCCTGGCATGATTAACAAATTATAATAATATACATGAACTTTGACCACTTTTTGGGATACTCATATACCAGTTTCATCCGAGTCAATTTCGGTTTTAGTTTGGCCAAACAAACCAATTTAAGTCAATTTCCACCACATTAGAGTGGATGTCGACCACTTCCTGGCATGATTAACATATTATCAGAATTTACATCAACTATGACCATTTTTTGGGGTCCTCCAATAACAGTTTCATCCGAGTCAATTTCGGCTCTATTTTGGCCAAACTAACCAATTTAAGTCACTTTACACCACTTTAGAGTGGATTTCGACCACATCCTGGCATGATTAACATAGTATCATAATATGCTTGAACTTTCACCACTTTTTGGGATCCTCATATACCAGTTTCATCCGAGTCAATTTCGGTTTAAGTTTAGCCAAACAAACCAATTTAAGTCAATTTCCACCACATTAGAGTGGATTTCGACCACTTCTTGGCATGATTAACATATTATCATAAAATACATCAACTATGACCATTTTTTGGGGTCCTCCAATAACAGTTTCATCCGAGTCAATTTCGGCTCTAGTTTGGCCAAAGTAACCAATTTAAGTCACTTTCCACCACTTTAGATTGGATTTCGACCACATCCTGGCATGATTAACATATTATCATAATATACATTAACTTTGACCACTTTTTGGGATCCTTATATACCAGTTTCATCCGAGTCAATTTCTGTTTTAGTTTGGCCAAACAAACCAGTTTAAGTCAATTGCCACCATATTAGAGTGGATTTCGACCACATCCTGGCATGATTAACAAATTATCGTAATATACATGAACTTTGACCACTTTTTGGGATACTCATATACCAGTTTCATCCGAGTCAATTTCGGTTTTAGTTTGGCCAAACAAACCAATTTAAGTCAATTTCCACCACATTAGAGTGGATGTCGACCACTTCCTGGCATGATTAACATATTATCAGAATTTACATCAACTATGACCATTTTTTGGGGTCCTCCAATAACAGTTTCATCCGAGTCAATTTCGGCTCTATTTTGGCCAAACTAACCAATTTAAGTCACTTTACACCACTTTAGAGTGGATTTCGACCACATCCTGGCATGATTAACATAGTATCATAATATGCTTGAACTTTCACCACTTTTTGGGATCCTCATATACCAGTTTCATCCGAGTCAATTTCGGTTTTAGTTTAGCCAAACAAACCAATTTAAGTCAATTTCCACCACATTAGAGTGGATTTCGACCACTTCTTGGCATGATTAACATATTATCATAAAATACATCAACTATGACCATTTTTGGGGGTCCTCCAATAACAATTTCATCCGAGTCAATTTCGGCTCTAGATTGGCCAAAGTAACCAATTTATGTCACTTTCCACCATAGTTGAGTGGATTTCGACTACATCCTGGCATGATTAATATATTATCATAATTTACATCAACTTTGACCACTTTTTGGGGTCCTCTGATACCAGTTTCATCCAAGTCAATTATGGCTCTAATTTGGCTAAACTAACCAATTTAAGTAACTTTCCACCACATTAGAGTGGCATTCGAGCACATCCTGGCATGATTATCATATTATCATAATTTACATCAACTTTGACCACTTTTTAGGGTCCTCTGATACCAGTTCCATCCGAGTCAATTTCGGCTCTAGTTTGGCCAACTCACCAATTTAAGTCACTTTCCACCACATTAGAGTGGATTTCGACCACATCATGGCATGATTAATATATTATCATAATTTACATCAACTTTGACCACTTTTTTGGGTCCTCTGATACCAGTTTCATCCAAGTCAATTATGGCTCTAATTTGGCTAAACTAACCAATTTAAGTAACTTTCCACCACATTAGAGTGGCATTCGAGCACATCCTGGCATGATTATCATATTATCATAATTTACATCAACTTTGACCACTTTTTAGGGTCCTCTGATACCAGTTCCATCCGAGTCAATTTCGGCTCTAGTTTGGCCAACTCACCAATTTAAGTCACTTTCCACCACATTAGAGTGGATTTCGACCACATCATGGCATGATTAATATATTATCATAATTTACATCAACTTTGACCACTTTTTGGGGTCCTCTGATACCAGTTTCATCCAAGTCAATTATGGCTCTAGTTTGGCCAACTCACTAATTTAAGTCACTTTCCACCACATTAGAGTGGATCTCGACCACATCCTGACATGATTAACATAATATCATAATATACATGAACTTTGACCACTTTTTGGGATCCTCATATACCAGTTTCATCAGAGTCAATTTCGGTTTTAGTTTAGCCAAGCAAACCAATTTAAGTCAATTTCCACCACATTAGAGTGGATTTCGACCACTTCTTGTCATGATTAACATATTATCATAAAATACATCAACTATGACCATTTTTTGGGGTCCTCCAATAACAGTTTCATCCGAGTCAATTTCGGCTCTAGTTTGGCCAAAGTAACCAATTTAAGTCACTTTCCACCACTTTAGATTGGATTTCGACCACATCCTGGCATGATTAACATATTATCATAATATACATTAACTTTGACCAATTTTTGGGATCCTTATATACCAGTTTCATCAGAGTCAATTTCGGTTTTAGTTTGGCCAAACAAACCAGTTTAAGTCAATTTCCACCATATTAGAGTGGATTTCGACCACATCCTGGCATGATAAAAAAATTATCATAATATACATGAACTTTGACCACTTTTTGGGATACTCATATACCAGATTCATCCGAGTCAATTTCGGTTTTAGTTTGGCCAAACAAACCAATTTAAGTCAATTTCCACCACATTAGAGTGGATTTCGACCACTTCCTGGCATGATTAACATATTATCAGAATTTACATCAACTATGACCATTTTTTGGGGTCCTCCAATAACAGTTTCACCCGAGTCAATTTCGGCTCTATTTTGGCCAAACTAACCAATTTAAGTCACTTTACACCACTTTAGAGTGAATTTCGACCACATCCTGGCATGATTAAAATAGTATCATAATATGCTTGAACTTTGACCACTTTTTGGGATCCTCATATACCAGTTTCATCCGAGTCAATTTCGGTTTTAGTTTAGCCAAACAAACCAATTTAAGTCAATTTCCACCACATTAGAGTGGATTTCGACCACTTCTTGTCATGATTAACATATTATCATAAAATACATCAACTATGACCATTTTTTGGGGTCCTCCAATAACAGTTTCATCCGAGTCAATTTCGGCTCTATTTTTGCAAACTAACCAATTTAAGTCACTTTACACCACTTTAGAGTGGATTTCGACCACATCCTGGCATGATTAACATAGTATCATAATATGCTTGAACTTTCACCACTTTTTGGGATCCTCATATACCAGTTTCATCCGAGTCAATTTCGGTTTTAGTTTAGCCAAACAAACCAATTTAAGTCAATTTCCACCACATTAGAGTGGATTTCGACCACTTCTTGGCATGATTAACATATTATCATAAAATACATCAACTATGACCATTTTTGGGGGTCCTCCAATAACAGTTTCATCCGAGTCAATTTCGGCTCTAGATTGGCCAAAGTAACCAATTTAAGTCACTTTCCACCATAGTAGAGTGGATTTCGACTACATCCTGGCATGATTAATATATTATCATAATTTACATCAACTTTGACCACTTTTTGGGGTCCTCTGATACCAGTTTCATCCAAGTCAATTATGGCTCTAGTTTGGCTAAACTAACCAATTTAAGTAACTTTCCACCACATTAGAGTGGCATTCGAGCACATCCTGGCATGATTATCATATTATCATAATTTACATCAACTTTGACCACTTTTTGGGGTCCTCTGATACCAGTTTCATCCGAGTCAATTTCGGTTTTAGTTTAGCCAAACAAACCAATTTAAGTCAATTTCCACCACATTAGAGTGGATTTCGACCACTTCTTGTCATGGTTAACATATTATCATAAAATACATCAACTATGACCATTTTTTGGGGTCCTCCAATAACAGTTTCATCCGAGTCAATTTCGGCTCTAGTTTGGCCAAAGTAACCAATTTAAGTCACTTTCCACCACTTTAGATTGGATTTCGACCACATCCTGGCATGATTAACATATTATCATAATATACATTAACTTTGACCACTTTTTGGGATCCTTATATACCAGTTTCATCCGAGTCAATTTCTGTTTTAGTTTGGCCAAACAAACCAGTTTAAGTCAATTGCCACCATATTAGAGTGGATTTCGACCACATCCTGGCATGATTAACAAATTATCATAATATACATGAACTTTGACCACTTTTTGGGATACTCATATACCAGTTTCATCCGAGTCAATTTCGGTTTTAGTTTGGCCAAACAAACCAATTTAAGTCAATTTCCACCACATTAGAGTGGATGTCGACCACTTCCTGGCATGATTAACATATTATCAGAATTTACATCAACTATGACCATTTTTTGGGGTCCTCCAATAACAGTTTCATCCGAGTCAATTTCGGCTCTATTTTGGCCAAACTAACCAATTTAAGTCACTTTACACCACTTTAGAGTGGATTTCGACCACATCCTGGCATGATTAACATAGTATCATAATATGCTTGAACTTTCACCACTTTTTGGGATCCTCATATACCAGTTTCATCCGAGTCAATTTCGGTTTTAGTTTAGCCAAACAAACCAATTTAAGTCAATTTCCACCACATTAGAGTGGATTTCGACCACTTCTTGGCATGATTAACATATTATCATAAAATACATCAACTATGACCATTTTTGGGGGTCCTCCAATAACAGTTTCATCCGAGTCAATTTCGGCTCTAGATTGGCCAAAGTAACCAATTTATGTCACTTTCCACCATAGTTGAGTGGATTTCGACTACATCCTGGCATGATTAATATATTATCATAATTTACATCAACTTTGACCAATTTTTGGGGTCCTCTGATACCAGTTTCATCCAAGTCAATTATGGCTCTAGTTTGGCTAAACTAACCAATTTAAGTAACTTTCCACCACATTAGAGTGGCATTCGAGCACATCCTGGCTTGATTATCATATTATCATAATTTACATCAACTTTGACCACTTTTTGGGGTCCTCTGATACCAGTTTCATCCAAGTCAATTATGGCTCTAGTTTGGCTAAACTAACCAATTTAAGTAACTTTCTACCACATTAGAGTGGCATTCGAGCACATCCTGGCATGATTATCATATTATCATAATATACATGAACTTTGACCACCTTTTGGGATCGTTATATACCAGTTTCATCCGAGTCAATTTCGGTTTTAGTTTGGCCAAACAAACCAGTTTAAGTCAATTTCCACCACATTAGAGTGGATTTCGACCACATCCTGGCATGATTAACAAATTATCATAATATACATGAACTTTGACCACTTTTTGGGATACTCATATACCAGATTCATCCGAGTCAATTTCGGTTTTAGTTTGGCAAAACAAACCAATTTAAGATAATTTCCACCACATTAGAGTGGATTTCGACCACTTCCTGGCATGATTAACATATTATCAGAATTTACATCAACTATGACCATTTTTTGTGGTCCTCCAATAACAGTTTCACCCGAGTCAATTTCGGCTCTAGTTTGGCCAAACTAACCAATTTAAGTCACTTTCCACCACTTTAGAGTGGATTTCGACCACATCCTGGCATGATTAACATAGTATCATAATATGCTTGAACTTTGACCACTTTTTGGGATCCTCATATACAAGTTTCATCCGAGTCAATTTCGGTTTTAGTTTAGCCATACAAACCAATTTAAGTCAATTTCCACCACATTAGAGTGGATTTCGACCACTTCTTGGTATGATTAACATATTATCATAAAATACATCAACTATGACCATTTTTGGGGGTCCTCCAATAACAGTTTCATCCGAGTCAATTTCGGCTCTAGTTTGGCCAAAGTAACCAATTTAATTCACTTTCCACCACAGTAGAGTGGATTTCGACCACATCCTGGCATGATTAATATATTATCATAATTTACATCAACTTTGACCACTTTTTGGGGTCCTCTGATACCAGTTTCATCCAAGTCAATTATGGCTCTTGTTTGGCTAAACTAACCAATTTAAGTAACTTTCCACCACATTAGAGTGGCATTCGAGCACATCCTGGCATGATTATCATATTATCATAATTTACATCAACTTTGACCACTTTTTGGGGTCCTCTGATACCAGTTCCATCCGAGTCAATTTCGGCTCTAGTTTGGCCAACTCACCAATTTAAGTCAATTTCCACCACATTAGAGTGGATCTCGACCACATCCTGACATGATTAACATAATATCATAATATACATAAACTTTGACCACTTTTTGGGATCCTCATATACCAGTTTCATCCGAGTCAATTTCGGTTCTAGTTTAGCCAAACAAACCAATTTAAGTCAATTTCCACCACATTAGAGTGGATTTCGACCACTTCTTGTCATGATTAACATATTATCATAGCATACATCAACTATGACCATTTTTTGGGGTCCTTCAATAACAATTTCATCCGAGTCAATTTCGGCTCTAGTTTGGCCAAAGTAACCAATTTAAGTCACTTTCCACCACTTTAGATTGGATTTCGACCACATCGTGGCATGATTAACATATTATCATAATATACATTAACTTTGACCACTTTTTGGGATCCTTATATACCAGTTTCATCCGAGTCAATTTCGGTTTTAGTTTGGCCAAACAAACCAGTTTAAGTCAATTTCCACCATATTAGAGTGGATTTCGACCACATCCTTGCATGATTAACAAATTATCATAATATACATGAACTTTGACCACTTTTTGGGATACTCATATACCAGTTTCATCCGAGTCAATTTCGGTTTTAGTTTGGCCAAACAAACCAATTTAAGTCAATTTCCACCACATTAGAGTGGATTTCGACCACTTCCTGGCATGATTAACATATTATCAGAATTTACATCAACTATGACCATTTTTTGGGGTCCTCCAATAATAGTTTCATCCGAGTCAATTTCGGCTCTATTTTGGCCAAACTAACCAATTTAAGTCACTTTACACCACTTTAGAGTGGATTTCGACCACATCCTGGCATGATTAACATAGTATCATAATATGCTTGAACTTTCACCACTTTTTGGGATCCTCATATACCAGTTTCATCCGAGTCAATTTCGATTCTAGTTTAGCCAAACAAACCAATTTAAGTCAATTTCCACCACATTAGAGTGGATTTCGACCACTTCTTGGCATGATTAACATATTATCATAAAATACATCAACTATGACCATTTTTGGGGGTCCTCCAATAACAGTTTCATCCGAGTCAATTTCGGATCTAGTTTGGCCAAAGTAACCAATTTAAGTCACTTTCTTTTTTTTTTTTTTTTTTTTTTGCTAAATAGAAAAAAATTTATATCACATAAAGCAAGGTACAATATCTAGGGGCATACCCCGCGGAAGAAAACAGACAAACATAACAAGCATAAACCTATAGGTAGCACAATAGTACTATAAGGTTAAACAAATTAATACAACTTGAGAATTAAGGATCTATTTTGTTGGACAGCTTTCTTGAAAGTAGCACAAGTGAACAGCTTCTCTCGGACAGTGCGCTTTACATCCAGAAGAATAACAGTATTGGGCTTGCTTACATTTCCATGCAGGCGCGAGTTCCTTTCCCTCCAAATACAATAAACGGCCGTAGCCAAATAAAGATACAGTAAATGCTTTTCAATGCATGTGATGGGCCCTTGGCTAAAAACACCATTAAGCAAAGCAGCCCAAATCCGATTTAAAGGTACAGGACAATGGTCCAAAATGAAGGCAGTATAGGTGCAATTACACAATAGGTGTTCCACCGATTCATTGGCTAAACCACAGAGTAAACAGATTGGGTTTACATTCATGCCAAAATGTAACATACGGTCACGTGTGAGAAGACGATTTTTAAAAGCCAACCAAAGGAAGATTGAACATCTCTTAATAGACCATCGATGCCAAATCGCAGGGAGCCAAGCAGGAGCAGTATGCACATTTCTAATAGTGTCCCAGATAGAGGATAAGTTGGCAAAAGGGGCGCCATTCCAAAGAATAGCATCTCTAGGAGCAATAGGACAGCAAGCAATGCGGTTTCGAAGGTCCATTGCCAACATGTGATTGGAAGGGTGAGGATTCCACATTGTGTCTCGCATTACTGTTTTTACTTTAGCCATCACAGTTGAATCAACGGAGTGTATGATGGAACCAAAACATGGCAAAAGAGGGCTGTTTTGGAGCCATGGATCATGCCACAATAAGAAATTAGAGTCACGCCCCACTACATAGCTGATATAGGGTAGAGTAGATTCACGAGCCTTAAGAATTTTGGTAGAGTGGATTTCGACTACATCCTGGCATGATTAATATATTATCATAATTTACATCAACTTTGACCACTTTTTGGGGTCCTCTGATACCAGTTTCATCCAAGTCAATTATGGCTCTAGTTTGGCTAAACTAACCAATTTAAGTAACTTTCCACTACATTAGAGTGGCATTCGAGCACATCCTGGCATGATTATCATATTATCATAATTTACATCAACTTTGACCACTTTTTGGGGTCCTCTGATACCAGTTCCATCCGAGTCAATTTCGGCTCTAGCTTGGCCAACTCACCAATTTAAGTCACTTTCCACCACATTAGAGTGGATTTCGACCACATCATGGCATGATTAATATATTATCATAATTTACATTAACTTTGACCACTTTTTGGGGTCCTCTGATACCAGTTTCATCCAAGTCAATTATGGCTCTAGTTTGGCTAAACTAACCAATTTAAGTAACTTTCCACCACATTAGAGTGGCATTCGAGCACATCCTGGCATGATTATCATATTATCATAATTTACATCAACTTTGACCACTTTTTGGGGTCCTCTGATACCAGTTCCATCCGAGTCAATTTCGGCTCTAGTTTGGCCAACTCACCAATTTAAGTCACTTTCCACCACATTAGAGTGGATCTCGACCACATCCTGACATGATTAACATAATATCATAATATACATGAACTTTGACCACTTTTTGGGATCCTCATATACCAGTTTCATCCGAGGTAATTTCGGTTTTAGTTTACCCAAAGAAACCAATTTAAGTCAATTTCCACCACATTAGAGTGGATTTCGACCACTTCTTGTCATGATTAACATATTATCATAGCATACATCAACTATGACCATTTTTTGGGGTCCTCCAATAACAGTTTCATCCGAGTCAATTTCGGCTCTAGTTTGGCCAAAGTAACCAATTTAAGTCACTTTCCACCACTTTAGATTGGATTTCGACCACATCCTGGCATGATTAACATATTATCATAATATACATTAACTTTGACCATTTTTTGGGGTCCTCCAATAACAGTTTCATCCGAGTCAATTTCGGCTCTAGTTTGACCAAAGTAACCAATTTAAGTAACTTTCCACCACATTAGAGTGGCATTCAAGCACATCCTGGCATGATTATCATATTATCATAATTTACATCAACTTTGACCACTTTTTGGGATACTCATATACCAGTTTCATCCGAGTCAATTTCGGTTTTAGTTTGGCAAAACAAACCAATTTAAGACAATTTCTACCACATTAGAGTGGATTTCGACCACTTCCTGGCATGATTAACATATTATCAGAATTTACATCAACTATGACCATTTTTTGGGGTCCTCCAATAACAGTTTCACCCGAGTCAATTTCGGCTCTAGTTTGGCCAAACTAACCAATTTAAGTCACTTTCCACCACTTTAGAGTGGATTTCGACCACATCCTGGCATGATTAACATAGTATCATAATATGCTTGAACTTTGACCACTTTTTGGGATCCTCATATATAAGTTTCATCCGAGTCAATTTCGGTTTTAGTTTAGCCAAACAAACCAATTTAAGTCAATTTCCACCACATTAGAGTGGATTTCGACCACTTCTTGGCATGATTAACATATTATCATAAAATACATCAACTATGACCATTTTTGGGGGTCCTCCAATAACAGTTTCATCTGAGTCAATTTCGGCTCTAGTTTGGCCAAAGTAACCAATTTAATTCACTTTCCACCACAGTAGAGTGGATTTCGACCACATCCTGGCATGATTAATATATTATCATAATTTACATCAACTTTGACCACTTTTTGGGGTCCTCTGATACCAGTTTCATCCAAGTCAATTATGGCTCTAGTTTGGCTAAACTAACCAATTTAAGTAACTTTCCACCACATTAGAGTGGCATTCGAGCACATCCTGGCATGATTATCATATTATCATAAGTTACATCAACTTTGACCACTTTTTGGGGTCCCCTGATACCAGTTCCATCCGAGTCAATTTCGGCTCTAGTTTGGCCAACTCACCAATTTAAGTCACTTTCCATCACATTAGAGTGGATCTCGACCACATCCTGACATGATTAACATAATATCATAATATACATGAACTTTGACCACTTTTTGGGATCCTCATATACCAGTTTCATCAGAGTCAATTTCGGTTTTAGTTTAGCCAAACAAACCAATTTAAGTCAATTTCCACCACATTAGAGTGGATTTCGACCACTTCTTGTCATGATTAACATATTATCATAAAATACATCAACTATGACCATTTTTTGGGGTCCTCCAATAACAGTTTCATCCGAGTCAATTTCGGCTCTAGTTTGGCCAAAGTAACCAATTTAAGTCACTTTCCACCACTTTAGATTGGATTTCGACCACATCCTGGCATGATTAACATATTATCATAATATACATTAACTTTGACCACTTTTTGGGATCCTTATATACTAGTTTCATCCGAGTCAATTTCGGTTTTAGTTTGGCCAAACAAACCAGTTTAAGTCAATTTCCACCATATTAGAGTGGATTTCGACCACATCCTGGATGATTAACAAATTATCATAATATACATGAACTTTGACCACTTTTTGGGATACTCATATACCAGTTTCATCCGAGTCAATTTCGGTTTTAGTTTGGCCAAACAAACCAATTTAAGTCAATTTCCACCACATTAGAGTGGATTTCGACCACTTCCTGGCATGATTAACATATTATCAGAATTTACATCAACTATGACCATTTTTTGGGGTCCTCCAATAACAGTTTCACCAGAGTCAATTTCGGCTCTATTTTGGCCAAACTAACCAATTTAAGTCACTTTACACCACTTTAGAGTGGATTTCGACCCCATCCGGCCATGATTAACATAGTATCATAATATGCTTGAACTTTGACCACTTTTTGGGATCCTCATATACAAGTTTCATCCGAGTCAATTTCGGTTTTAGTTTAGCCATACAAACCAATTTAAGTCAATTTCCACCACATTAGAGTGGATTTCGACCACTTCTTGGCATGATTAACATATTATCATAAAATACATCAACTATGACCATTTTTTGGGGTCCTTCAATAATAGTTTCATCCGAGTCAATTTCGGCTCTAGTTTGGCCAAAGTAACCAATTTAATTCACTTTCCACCACAGTAGAGTGGATTTCGACCACATCCTGGCATGATTAATATATTATCATAATTTACATCAACTTTGACCACTTTTTGGGGTCCTCTGATACCAGTTTCATCCAAGTCAATTATGGCTCTAGTTTGGCTAAACTAACCAATTTAAGTAACTTTCCAC
The DNA here is from genome assembly GCA_030848705.1 of Heracleum sosnowskyi. Taxonomy (NCBI): domain Eukaryota; kingdom Viridiplantae; phylum Streptophyta; class Magnoliopsida; order Apiales; family Apiaceae; genus Heracleum; species Heracleum sosnowskyi. Next base: position 53,575,656 of record CM061236.1, read on the forward strand.
CACATTAGAGTAGCATTCGAGCACATCCTGGCAAGATTATAATATTATCATAATTTACATCAACTTTGACCACTTTTTGGGGTCCTCTGATACCAGTTCCATCCGAGTCAATTTCGGCTCTAGTTTGGCCAACTCACCAATTTAAGTCACTTTCCACCACATTAGAGTGGATCTCGACCACATCCTGACATGATTAACATAATATCATAATATACATGAACTTTGACCACTTTTTGGGATCCTCATATACCAGTTTCATCCGAGTCAATTTCGGTTTTAGTTTAGCCAAACAAACCAATTTAAGTCAATTTCCACCACATTAGAGTGGATTTCGACCACTTCTAGTCATGATTAACATATTATCATAGCATACATCAATTATGACCATTTTTTGGGGTCCTCCAATAACAGTTTCATCCGAGTCAATTTCGGCTCTAGTTTGGCCAAAGTAACCAATTTAAGTCACTTTCCACCACTTTAGATTGGATTTCGACCACATCCTGGCATGATTAACATATTATCATAATATACATTAACTTTGACCATTTTTTGGGGTCCTCCAATAACAGTTTCATCCGAGTCAATTTCGGCTCTAGTTTGACCAAAGTAACCAATTTAAGTAACTTTCCACCACATTAGAGTGGCATTCAAGCACATCCTGGCATGATTATCATATTATCATAATTTACATCAACTTTGACCACTTTTTGGGATACTCATATACCAGTTTCATCCGAGTCAATTTCGGTTTTAGTTTGGCAAAACAGACCAATTTAAGTCAATTTCTACCACATTAGAGTGGATTTCGACCACTTCCTGGCATGATTAACATATTATCAGAATTTACATCAACTATGACCATTTTTTGGGGTCCTCCAATAACAGTTTCACCCGAGTCAATTTCGGCTCTAGTTTGGCCAAACTAACCAATTTAAGTCACATTCCACCACTTTAGAGTGGATTTCGACCACATCCTGGCATGATTAACATAGTATCATAATATGCTTGAACTTTGACCACTTTTTGGGATCCTCATATATAAGTTTCATCCGAGTCAATTTCGGTTTTAGTTTAGCCAAACAAACCAATTTAAGTCAATTTCCACCACATTAGAGTGGATTTCGACAACTTCTTGGCATGATTAACATATTATCATAAAATACATCAACTATGACCATTTTTGGGGGTCCTCCAATAACAGTTTCATCTGAGTCAATTTCGGATCTAGTTTGGCCAAAGTAACCAATTTAATTCACTTTCCACCACAGTAGAGTGGATTTCGACAACATCCTGGCATGATTAATATATTATCATAATTTACATCAACTTTGACCACTTTTTGGGGTCCTCTGATACCAGTTTCATCCAAGTCAATTATGGCTCTAGTTTGGCTAAACTAACCAATTTAAGTAACTTTCCACCACATTAGAGTGGCATTCGAGCACATCCTGGCATGATTATCATATTATCATAATTTACATCAACTTTGACCACTTTTTGGGGTCCTCTGATACCAGTTCCATCCGAGTCAATTTCGGCTCTAGTTTGGCCAACTCACCAATTTAAGTCACTTTCCACCACATTAGAGTGGATCTCGACCACATCCTGACATGATTAACATAATATCATAATATACATGAACTTTGACCACTTTTTGGGATCCTCATATACCAGTTTCATCAGAGTCAATTTCGGTTTTAGTTTAGCCAAACAAACCAATTTAAGTCAATTTCCACCACATTAGAGTGGATTTCGACCACTTCTTGTCATGATTAACATATTATCATAAAATACATCAACTATGACCATTTTTTGGGGTCCTCCAATAACAGTTTCATCCGAGTCAATTTCGGCTCTAGTTTGGCCAAAGTAACCAATTTAAGTCACTTTCCACCACTTTAGATTGGATTTCGACCACATCCTGGCATGATTAACATATTATCATAATATACATTAACTTTGACCACTTTTTGGGATCCTTATATACCAGTTTCATCCGAGTCAATTTCGGTTTTAGTTTGGCCAAACAAACCAGTTTAAGTCAATTTCCACCATATTAGAGTGGATTTCGACCACATCCTGGATGATTAACAAATTATCATAATATACATGAACTTTGACCACTTTTTGGGATACTCATATACCAGTTTCATCCGAGTCAATTTCGGTTTTAGTTTAGCCAAACAAACCAATTTAAGTCAATTTCCACCACATTAGAGTGGATTTCGACCACTTCTTGGCATGATTAACATATTATCATAAAATACATCAACTATGACCATTTTTGGGGGTCCTCCAATAACAGTTTCATCCGAGTCAATTTCGGCTCTAGTTTGGCCAAAGTAACCAATTTAAGTCACTTTCCACCATAGTAGAGTGGATTTCGACTACATCCTGGCATGATTAATATATTATCATAATTTACATCAACTTTGACCACTTTTTGGGGTCCTCGGATACCAGTTTCATCCAAGTCAATTATGGCTCTAGTTTGGCTAAACTAACCAATTTAAGTAATTTTCCACCACATTAGAGTGGCATTCGAGCACATCCTGGCATGATTATCATATTATCATAATTTACATCAACTTTGACCACTTTTTCGGGTCCTCTGATACCAGTTCCATCCGAGTCAATTTCGGCTCTAGTTTGGCCAACTCACCAATTTAAGTCACTTTCCACCACATTCGAGTGGATTTCGACCACATCATGGCATGATTAATATATTATCATAATTTACATCAACTTTGACCACTTTTTGGGGTCCTCTGATACCAGTTTCATCCAAGTCAATTATGGCTCTAGTTTGGCTAAACTAACCAATTTAAGTAACTTTCTACCACATTAGAGTGGCATTCGAGCACATCCTGGCATGATTATCATATTATCATAATATACATGAACTTTGACCACCTTTTGGGATCGTTATATACCAGTTTCATCCGAGTCAATTTCGGTTTTAGTTTGGCCAAACAAACCAGTTTAAGTCAATTTCCACCACATTAGAGTGGATTTCGACCACATCCTGGCATGATTAACAAATTATCATAATATACATGAACTTTGACCACTTTTTGGGATACTCATATACCAGTTTCATCCGAGTCAATTTCGGTTTTAGTTTGGCAAAACAAACCAATTTAAGATAATTTCCACCACATTAGAGTGGATTTCGACCACTTCCTGGCATGATTAACATATTATCAGAATTTACATCAACTATGACCATTTTTTGGGGTCCTCCAATAACAGTTTCACCCGAGTCAATTTCGGCTCTAGTTTGGCCAAACTAACCAATTTAAGTCACTTTCCACCACTTTAGAGTGGATTTCGACCACATCCTGGCATGATTAACATAGTATCATAATATGCTTGAACTTTGACCACTTTTTGGGATCCTCATATACAAGTTTCATCCAAGTCAATTTCGGTTTTAGTTTAGCCATACAAACCAATTTAAGTCAATTTCCACCACATTAGAGTGGATTTCGACCACTTCTTGGTATGATTAACATATTATCATAAAATACATCAACTATGACCATTTTTGGGGGTCCTCCAATAACAGTTTCATCCGAGTCAATTTCGGCTCTAGTTTGGCCAAAGTAACCAATTTAATTCACTTTCCACCACAGTAGAGTGGATTTCGACCACATCCTGGCATGATTAATATATTATCATAATTTACATCAACTTTGACCACTTTTTGGGGTCCTCTGATACCAGTTTCATCCAAGTCAATTATGGCTCTAGTTTGGCTAAACTAACCAATTTAAGTAACTTTCCACCATATTAGAGTGGCATTCGAGCACATCCTGGCATGATTATCATATTATCATAATTTACATCAACTTTGACCACTTTTTGGGGTCCTCTGATACCAGTTCCATCCGAGTCAATTTCGGCTCTAGTTTGGCCAACTCACCAATTTAAGTCAATTTTCACCACATTTGAGTGGATCTCGACCACATCCTGACATGATTAACATAATATCATAATATACATGAACTTTGACCACTTTTTGGGATCCTCATATACCAGTTTCATCCGAGTCAATTTCGGTTTTAGTTTAGCCAAACAAACCAATTTAAGTCAATTTCCACCACATTAGAGTGGATTTCGACCACTTCTAGTCATGATTAACATATTATCATAGCATACATCAATTATGACCATTTTTTGGGGTCCTCCAATAACAGTTTCATCCGAGTCAATTTCGGCTCTAGTTTGGCCAAAGTAACCAATTTAAGTCACTTTCCACCACTTTAGATTGGATTTCGACCACATCCTGGCATGATTAACATATTATCATAATATACATTAACTTTGACCATTTTTTGGGGTCCTCCAATAACAGTTTCATCCGAGTCAATTTCGGCTCTAGTTTGACCAAAGTAACCAATTTAAGTAACTTTCCACCACATTAGAGTGGCATTCAAGCACATCCTGGCATGATTATCATATTATCATAATTTACATCAACTTTGACCACTTTTTGGGATACTCATATACCAGTTTCATCCGAGTCAATTTCGGTTTTAGTTTGGCAAAACAGACCAATTTAAGTCAATTTCTACCACATTAGAGTGGATTTCGACCACTTCCTGGCATGATTAACATATTATCAGAATTTACATCAACTATGACCATTTTTTGGGGTCCTCCAATAACAGTTTCACCCGAGTCAATTTCGGCTCTAGTTTGGCCAAACTAACCAATTTAAGTCACATTCCACCACTTTAGAGTGGATTTCGACCACATCCTGGCATGATTAACATAGTATCATAATATGCTTGAACTTTGACCACTTTTTGGGATCCTCATATATAAGTTTCATCCGAGTCAATTTCGGTTTTAGTTTAGCCAAACAAACCAATTTAAGTCAATTTCCACCACATTAGAGTGGATTTCGACAACTTCTTGGCATGATTAACATATTATCATAAAATACATCAACTATGACCATTTTTGGGGGTCCTCCAATAACAGTTTCATCTGAGTCAATTTCGGATCTAGTTTGGCCAAAGTAACCAATTTAATTCACTTTCCACCACAGTAGAGTGGATTTCGACAACATCCTGGCATGATTAATATATTATCATAATTTACATCAACTTTGACCACTTTTTGGGGTCCTCTGATACCAGTTTCATCCAAGTCAATTATGGCTCTAGTTTGGCTAAACTAACCAATTTAAGTAACTTTCCACCACATTAGAGTGGCATTCGAGCACATCCTGGCATGATTATCATATTATCATAATTTACATCAACTTTGACCACTTTTTGGGGTCCTCTGATACCAGTTCCATCCGAGTCAATTTCGGCTCTAGTTTGGCCAACTCACCAATTTAAGTCACTTTCCACCACATTAGAGTGGATCTCGACCACATCCTGACATGATTAACATAATATCATAATATACATGAACTTTGACCACTTTTTGGGATCCTCATATACCAGTTTCATCAGAGGTAATTTCGGTTTTAGTTTAGCCAAACAAACCAATTTAAGTCAATTTCCACCACATTAGAGTGGATTTCGACCACTTCTTGTCATGATTAACATATTATCATAAAATACATCAACTATGACCATTTTTTGGGGTCCTCCAATAACAGTTTCATCCGAGTCAATTTCGGCTCTAGTTTGGCCAAAGTAACCAATTTAAGTCACTTTCCACCACTTTAGATTGGATTTCGACCACATCCTGGCATGATTAACATATTATCATAATATACATTAACTTTGACCACTTTTTGGGATCCTTATATACCAGTTTCATCCGAGTCAATTTCGGTTTTAGTTTGGCCAAACAAACCAGTTTAAGTCAATTTCCACCATATTAGAGTGGATTTCGACCACATCCTGGATGATTAACAAATTATCATAATATACATGAACTTTGACCACTTTTTGGGATACTCATATACCAGTTTCATCCGAGTCAATTTCGGTTTTAGTTTAGCCAAACAAACCAATTTAAGTCAATTTCCACCACATTAGAGTGGATTTCGACCACTTCTTGGCATGATTAACATATTATCATAAAATACATCAACTATGACCATTTTTGGGGGTCCTCCAATAACAGTTTCATCCGAGTCAATTTCGGCTCTAGTTTGGCCAAAGTAACCAATTTAAGTCACTTTCCACCATAGTAGAGTGGATTTCGACTACATCCTGGCATGATTAATATATTATCATAATTTACATCAACTTTGACCACTTTTTGGGGTCCTCGGATACCAGTTTCATCCAAGTCAATTATGGCTCTAGTTTGGCTAAACTAACCAATTTAAGTAATTTTCCACCACATTAGAGTGGCATTCGAGCACATCCTGGCATGATTATCATATTATCATAATTTACATCAACTTTGACCACTTTTTCGGGTCCTCTGATACCAGTTCCATCCGAGTCAATTTCGGCTCTAGTTTGGCCAACTCACCAATTTAAGTCACTTTCCACCACATTCGAGTGGATTTCGACCACATCATGGCATGATTAATATATTATCATAATTTACATCAACTTTGACCACTTTTTGGGGTCCTCTGATACCAGTTTCATCCAAGTCAATTATGGCTCTAGTTTGGCTAAACTAACCAATTTAAGTAACTTTCTACCACATTAGAGTGGCATTCGAGCACATCCTGGCATGATTATCATATTATCATAATATACATGAACTTTGACCACCTTTTGGGATCGTTATATACCAGTTTCATCCGAGTCAATTTCGGTTTTAGTTTGGCCAAACAAACCAGTTTAAGTCAATTTCCACCACATTAGAGTGGATTTCGACCACATCCTGGCATGATTAACAAATTATCATAATATACATGAACTTTGACCACTTTTTGGGATACTCATATACCAGTTTCATCCGAGTCAATTTCGGTTTTAGTTTGGCAAAACAAACCAATTTAAGATAATTTCCACCACATTAGAGTGGATTTCGACCACTTCCTGGCATGATTAACATATTATCAGAATTTACATCAACTATGACCATTTTTTGGGGTCCTCCAATAACAGTTTCACCCGAGTCAATTTCGGCTCTAGTTTGGCCAAACTAACCAATTTAAGTCACTTTCCACCACTTTAGAGTGGATTTCGACCACATCCTGGCATGATTAACATAGTATCATAATATGCTTGAACTTTGACCACTTTTTGGGATCCTCATATACAAGTTTCATCCAAGTCAATTTCGGTTTTAGTTTAGCCATACAAACCAATTTAAGTCAATTTCCACCACATTAGAGTGGATTTCGACCACTTCTTGGTATGATTAACATATTATCATAAAATACATCAACTATGACCATTTTTGGGGGTCCTCCAATAACAGTTTCATCCGAGTCAATTTCGGCTCTAGTTTGGCCAAAGTAACCAATTTAATTCACTTTCCACCACAGTAGAGTGGATTTCGACCACATCCTGGCATGATTAATATATTATCATAATTTACATCAACTTTGACCACTTTTTGGGGTCCTCTGATACCAGTTTCATCCAAGTCAATTATGGCTCTAGTTTGGCTAAACTAACCAATTTAAGTAACTTTCCACCATATTAGAGTGGCATTCGAGCACATCCTGGCATGATTATCATATTATCATAATTTACATCAACTTTGACCACTTTTTGGGGTCCTCTGATACCAGTTCCATCCGAGTCAATTTCGGCTCTAGTTTGGCCAACTCACCAATTTAAGTCAATTTTCACCACATTTGAGTGGATCTCGACCACATCCTGACATGATTAACATAATATCATAATATACATGAACTTTGACCACTTTTTGGGATCCTCATATACCAGTTTCATCCGAGTCAATTTCGATTTTAGTTTAGCCAAACAAACCAATTTAAGTCAATTTCCACCACATTAGAGTGGATTTCGACCACTTCTTGTCATGATTCACATATTATCATAAAATACATCAACTATGACCATTTTTTGGGGTCCTCCAATAACAGTTTCATCCGAGTCAATTTCGGCTCTAGTTTGGCCAAAGTAACCAATTTAAGTCACTTTCCACCACTTTAGATTGGATTTCGACCACATCCTGGCATGATTAACATATTATCATAATATACATTAACTTTGACCAATTTTTGGGATCCTTATATACTAGTTTCATCCGAGTCAATTTCGGTTTTAGTTTGGCCAAACAAACCAGTTTAAGTCAATTTCCACCATATTAGAGTGGATTTCGACCACATCCTGGATGATTAACAAATTATCATAATATACATGAACTTTGACCACTTTTTGGGATACTCATATACCAGTTTCATCCGAGTCAATTTCGGTTTTAGTTTGGCCAAACAAACCAATTTAAGTCAATTTCCACCACATTAGAGTGGATTTCGACCACTTCCTGGCATGATTAACATATTATCAGAATTTACATCAACTATGACCATTTTTTGGGGTCCTCCAATAACAGTTTCACCCGAGTCAATTTCGGCTCTATTTTGGCCAAACTAACCAATTTAAGTCACTTTACACCACTTTAGAGTAGATTTCGACCCCATCCGGACATGATTAACATAGTATCATAATATGCTTGAACTTTGACCACTTTTTGGGATCCTCATATACAAGTTTCATCCGAGTCAATTTCGGTTTTAGTTTAGCCATACAAACCAATTTAAGTCAATTTCCACCACATTAGAGTGGATTTTGACCACTTCTTGGCATGATTAACATATTATCATAAAATACATCAACTATGACCATTTTTTGGGGTCCTTCAATAACAGTTTCATCCGAGTCAATTTCGGCTCTAGTTTGGCCAAAGTAACCAATTTAATTCACTTTCCACCACAGTAGAGTGGATTTCGACCACATACTGGCATGATTAATATATTATCATAATTTACATCAACTTTGACCAATTTTTGGGGTCCTCTGATACCAGTTTCATCCAAGTCAATTATGGCTCTAGTTTGGCTAAACTAACCAATTTAAGTAACTTTCCACCACATTAGAGTAGCATTCGAGCACATCCTGGCATGATTATCATATTATCATAATTTACATCAACTTTGACCACTTTTTGGGGTCCTCTGATACCAGTTCCATCCGAGTCAATTTCGGCTCTAGTTTGGCCAACTCACCAATTTAAGTCACTTTCCACCACATTAGAGTGGATCTCGACCACATCCTGACATAATTAACATAATATCATAATATACATGAACTTTGACCACTTTTTGGGATCCTCATATACCAGTTTCATCGGAGTCAATTTCGGTTTTAGTTTAGCCAAACAAACCAATTTAAGTCAATTTCCACCACATTAGAGTGGATTTCGACCACTTCTTGTCATGATTAACATATTATCATAGCATACATCAATTATGACCATTTTTTGGGGATCTCCAATAACAGTTTCATCCGAGTCAATTTCGGCTCTAGTTTGGCCAAAGTAACCAATTTAAGTCACTTTCCACCACTTTAGATTGGATTTCGACCACATCCTGGCATGATTAACATATTATCATAATATACATTAACTTTGACCATTTTTTGGGGTCCTCCAATAACAGTTTCATCCGAGTTAATTTCGGCTCTAGTTTGACCAAAGTAACCAATTTAAGTAACTTTCCACCACATTAGAGTGGCATTCAAGCACATCCTGGCATGATTATCATATTATCATAATTTACATCAACTTTGACCACTTTTTGGGATACTCATATACCAGTTTCATCCGAGTCAATTTCGGTTTTAGTTTGGCAAAACAAACCAATTTAAGTCAATTTCTACCACATTAGAGTGGATTTCGACCACTTCCTGGCATGATTAACATATTATCAGAATTTACATCAACTATGACCATTTTTTGGGGTCCTCCAATAACAGTTTCACCCGAGTCAATTTCGGCTCTAGTTTGGCCAAACTAACCAATTTAAGTCACTTTCCACCACTTTAGAGTGGATTTCGACCACATCCTGGCATGATTAACATAGTATCATAATATGCTTGAACTTTGACCACTTTTTGGGATCCTCATATATAAGTTTCATCCGAGTCAATTTCGGTTTTAGTTTAGCCAAACAAACCAATTTAAGTCAATTTCCACCACATTAGAGTGGATTTCGACCACTTCTTGGCATGATTAACATATTATCATAAAATACATCAACTATGACCATTTTTGGGGGTCCTCCAATAACAGTTTCATCTGAGTCAATTTCGGCTCTAGTTTGGCCAAAGTAACCAATTTAATTCACTTTCCACCACAGTAGAGTGGATTTCGACCACATCCTGGCATGATTAATATATTATCATAATTTACATCAACTTTGACCACTTTTTGGGGTCCTCTGATACCAGTTTCATCCAAGTCAATTATGGCTCTAGTTTGGCTAAACTAACCAATTTAAGTAACTTTCCACCATATTAGAGTGGCATTCGAGCACATCCTGGCATGATTATCATATTATCATAATTTACATCAACTTTGACCACTTTTTGGGGTCCTCTGATACCAGTTCCATCCGAGTCAATTTCGGCTCTAGTTTGGCCAACTCACCAATTTAAGTCAATTTCCACCACATTTGAGTGGATCTCGACCACATCCTGACATGATTAACATAATATCATAATATACATGAACTTTGACCACTTTTTGGGATCCTCATATACCAGTTTCATCCGAGTCAATTTCGATTTTAGTTTAGCCAAACAAACCAATTTAAGTCAATTTCCACCACATTAGAGTGGATTTCGACCACTTCTTGTCATGATTAACATATTATCATAAAATACATCAACTATGACCATTTTTTGGGGTCCTCCAATAACAGTTTCATCCGAGTCAATTTCGGCTCTAGTTTGGCCAAAGTAACCAATTTAAGTCACTTTCCACCACTTTAGATTGGATTTCGACCACATCATGGCATGATTAACATATTATCATAATATACATTAACTTTGACCAATTTTTGGGATCCTTATATACTAGTTTCATCCGAGTCAATTTCGGTTTTAGTTTGGCCAAACAAACCAGTTTAAGTCAATTTCCACCATATTAGAGTGGATTTCGACCACATCCTGGATGATTAACAAATTATCATAATATACATGAACTTTGACCACTTTTTGGGATACTCATATACCAGTTTCATCCGAGTCAATTTCGGTTTTAGTTTGGCCAAACAAACCAATTTAAGTCAATTTCCACCACATTAGAGTGGATTTCGACCACTTCCTGGCATGATTAACATATTATCAGAATTTACATCAACTATGACCATTTTTTGGGGTCCTCCAATAACAGTTTCACCCGAGTCAATTTCGGCTCTATTTTGGCCAAACTAACCAATTTAAGTCACTTTACACCACTTTAGAATAGATTTCGACCCCATCCGGGCATGATTAACATAGTATCATAATATGCTTGAACTTTGACCACTTTTTGGGATCCTCATATACAAGTTTCATCCGAGTCAATTTCGGTTTTAGTTTAGCCATACAAACCAATTTAAGTCAATTTCCACCACATTAGAGTGGATTTTGACCACTTCTTGGCATGATTAACATATTATCATAAAATACATCAACTATGACCATTTTTTGGGGTCCTTCAATAACAGTTTCATCCGAGTCAATTTCGGCTCTAGTTTGGCCAAAGTAACCAATTTAATTCACTTTCCACCACATTAGAGTGGATTTCGACCACATACTGGCATGATTAATATATTATCATAATTTACATCAACTTTGACCACTTTTTGGGGTCCTCTGATACCAGTTTCATCCAAGTCAATTATGGCTCTAGTTTGGCTAAACTAACCAATTTAAGTAACTTTCTACCACATTAGAGTGGCATTCGAGCACATCCTGGCATGATTATCATATTATCATAATATACATGAACTTTGACCACCTTTTGGGATCGTTATATACCAGTTTCATCCGAGTCAATTTCGGTTTTAGTTTGGCCAAACAAACCAGTTTAAGTCAATTTCCACCACATTAGAGTGGATTTCGACCACATCCTGGCATGATTAACAAATTATCATAATATACATTAACTTTGACCACTTTTTGGGATACTCATATACCAGTTTCATCCGAGTCAATTTCGGTTTTAGTTTGGCAAAACAAACCAATTTAAGATAATTTCCACCACATTAGAGTGGATTTCGACCACTTCCTGGCATGATTAACATATTATCAGAATTTACATCAACTATGACCATTTTTTGGGGTCCTCCAATAACAGTTTCACCCGAGTCAATTTCGGCTCTAGTTTGGCCAAACTAACCAATTTAAGTCACTTTCCACCACTTTAGAGTGGATTTCGACCACATCCTGGCATGATTAACATAGTATCATAATATGCTTGAACTTTGACCACTTTTTGGGATCCTCATATACAAGTTTCATCCAAGTCAATTTCGGTTTTAGTTTAGCCATACAAACCAATTTAAGTCAATTTCCACCACATTAGAGTGGATTTCGACCACTTCTTGGTATGATTAACATATTATCATAAAATACATCAACTATGACCATTTTTGGGGGTCCTCCAATAACAGTTTCATCCGAGTCAATTTCGGCTCTAGTTTGGCCAAAGTAACCAATTTAATTCACTTTCCACCACAGTAGAGTGGATTTCGACCACATCCTGGCATGATTAATATATTATCATAATTTACATCAACTTTGACCACTTTTTGGGGTCCTCTGATACCAGTTTCATCCAAGTCAATTATGGCTCTAGTTTGGCTAAACTAACCAATTTAAGTAACTTTCCACCATATTAGAGTGGCATTCGAGCACATCCTGGCATGATTATCATATTATCATAATTTACATCAACTTTGACCACTTTTTGGGGTCCTCTGATACCAGTTCCATCCGAGTCAATTTCGGCTCTAGTTTGGCCAACTCACCAATTTAAGTCAATTTCCACCACATTTGAGTGGATCTCGACCACATCCTGACATGATTAACATAATATCATAATATACATGAACTTTGACCACTTTTTGGGATCCTCATATACCAGTTTCATCCGAGTCAATTTCGATTTTAGTTTAGCCAAACAAACCAATTTAAGTCAATTTCCACCACATTAGAGTGGATTTCGACCACTTCTTGTCATGATTAACATATTATCATAAAATACATCAACTATGACCATTTTTTGGGGTCCTCCAATAACAGTTTCATCCGAGTCAATTTCGGCTCTAGTTTGGCCAAAGTAACCAATTTAATTCACTTTCCACCACAGTAGAGTGGATTTCGACCACATCCTGGCATGATTAATATATTATCATAATTTACATCAACTTTGACCACTTTTTGGGGTCCTCTGATACCAGTTTCATCCAAGTCAATTATGGCTCTAGTTTGGCTAAACTAACCAATTTAAGTAACTTTCCACCATATTAGAGTGGCATTCGAGCACATCCTGGCATGATTATCATATTATCATAATTTACATCAACTTTGACCACTTTTTGGGGTCCTCTGATACCAGTTCCATCCGAGTCAATTTCGGCTCTAGTTTGGCCAACTCACCAATTTAAGTCAATTTCCACCACATTTGAGTGGATCTCGACCACATCCTGACATGATTAACATAATATCATAATATACATGAACTTTGACCACTTTTTGGGATCCTCATATACCAGTTTCATCCGAGTCAATTTCGATTTTAGTTTAGCCAAACAAACCAATTTAAGTCAATTTCCACCACATTAGAGTGGATTTCGACCACTTCTTGTCATGATTAACATATTATCATAAAATACATCAACTATGACCATTTTTTGGGGTCCTCCAATAACAGTTTCATCCGAGTCAATTTCGGCTCTAGTTTGGCCAAAGTAACCAATTTAAGTCACTTTCCACCACTTTAGATTGGATTTCGACCACATCCTGGCATGATTAACATATTATCATAATATACATTAACTTTGACCAATTTTTGGGATCCTTATATACTAGTTTCATCCGAGTCAATTTCGGTTTTAGTTTGGCCAAACAAACCAGTTTAAGTCAATTTCCACCATATTAGAGTGGATTTCGACCACATCCTGGATGATTAACAAATTATCATAATATACATGAACTTTGACCACTTTTTGGGATACTCATATACCAGTTTCATCCGAGTCAATTTCGGTTTTAGTTTGGCCAAACAAACCAATTTAAGTCAATTTCCACCACATTAGAGTGGATTTCGACCACTTCCTGGCATGATTAACATATTATCAGAATTTACATCAACTATGACCATTTTTTGGGGTCCTCCAATAACAGTTTCACCCGAGTCAATTTCGGCTCTATTTTGGCCAAACTAACCAATTTAAGTCACTTTACACCACTTTAGAGTAGATTTCGACCCCATCCGGGCATGATTAACATAGTATCATAATATGCTTGAACTTTGACCACTTTTTGGGATCCTCATATACAAGTTTCATCCGAGTCAATTTCGGTTTTAGTTTAGCCATACAAACCAATTTAAGTCAATTTCCACCACATTAGAGTGGATTTTGACCACTTCTTGGCATGATTAACATATTATCATAAAATACATCAACTATGACCATTTTTTGGGGTCCTTCAATAACAGTTTCATCCGAGTCAATTTCGGCTCTAGTTTGGCCAAAGTAACCAATTTAATTCACTTTCCACCACAGTAGAGTGGATTTCGACCACATACTGGCATGATTAATATATTATCATAATTTACATCAACTTTGACCACTTTTTGGGGTCCTCTGATACCAGTTTCATCCAAGTCAATTATGGCTCTAGTTTGGCTAAACTAACCAATTTAAGTAACTTTCCACCACATTAGAGTAGCATTCGAGCACGTCCTGGCATGATTATCATATTATCATAATTTACATCAACTTTGACCACTTTTTGGGGTCCTCTGATACCAGTTCCATCCGAGTCAATTTCGGCTCTAGTTTGGCCAACTCACCAATTTAAGTCACTTTCCACCACATTAGAGTGGATCTCGACCACATCCTGACATAATTAACATAATATCATAATATACATGAACTTTGACCACTTTTTGGGATCCTCATATACCAGTTTCATCGGAGTCAATTTCGGTTTTAGTTTAGCCAAACAAACCAATTTAAGTCAATTTCCACCACATTAGAGTGGATTTCGACCACTTCTTGTCATGATTAACATATTATCATAGCATACATCAATTATGACCATTTTTTGGGGATCTCCAATAACAGTTTCATCCGAGTCAATTTCGGCTCTAGTTTGGCCAAAGTAACCAATTTAAGTCACTTTCCACCACTTTAGATTGGATTTCGACCACATCCTGGCATGATTAACATATTATCATAATATACATTAACTTTGACCATTTTTTGGGGTCCTCCAATAACAGTTTCATCCGAGTTAATTTCGGCTCTAGTTTGACCAAAGTAACCAATTTAAGTAACTTTCCACCACATTAGAGTGGCATTCAAGCACATCCTGGCATGATTATCATATTATCATAATTTACATCAACTTTGACCACTTTTTGGGATACTCATATACCAGTTTCATCCGAGTCAATTTCGGTTTTAGTTTGGCAAAACAAACCAATTTAAGTCAATTTCTACCACATTAGAGTGGATTTCGACCACTTCCTGGCATGATTAACATATTATCAGAATTTACATCAACTATGACCATTTTTTGGGGTCCTCCAATAACAGTTTCACCCGAGTCAATTTCGGCTCTAGTTTGGCCAAACTAACCAATTTAAGTCACTTTCCACCACTTTAGAGTGGATTTCGACCACATCCTGGCATGATTAACATAGTATCATAATATGCTTGAACTTTGACCACTTTTTGGGATCCTCATATATAAGTTTCATCCGAGTCAATTTCGGTTTTAGTTTAGCCAAACAAACCAATTTAAGTCAATTTCCACCACATTAGAGTGGATTTCGACCACTTCTTGGCATGATTAACATATTATCATAAAATACATCAACTATGACCATTTTTGGGGGTCCTCCAATAACAGTTTCATCTGAGTCATTTTCGGCTCTAGTTTGGCCAAAGTAACCAATTTAATTCACTTTCCACCACAGTAGAGTGGATTTCGACCACATCCTGGCATGATTAATATATTATCATAATTTACATCAACTTTGACCACTTTTTGGGGTCCTCTGATACCAGTTCCATCCGAGTCAATTTCGGCTCTAGTTTGGCCAACTCACCAATTTAAGTCACTTTCCACCACATTAGAGTGGATCTCGACCACATCCTGACATGATTAACATAATATCATAATATACATGAACTTTGACCACTTTTTGGGATCCTCATATACCAGTTTCATCAGAGTCAATTTCGGTTTTAGTTTAGCCAAACAAACCAATTTAAGTCAATTTCCACCACATTAGAGTGGATTTCGACCACTTCTTGTCATGATTAACATATTATCATAAAATACATCAACTATGACCATTTTTTGGGGTCCTCAAATAACAGTTTCATCCGAGTCAATTTCGGCTCTAGTTTGGCCAAAGTAACCAATTTAAGTCACTTTCCACCACTTTAGATTGGATTTCGACCACATCCTGGCATGATTAACATATTATCATAATATACATTAACTTTGACCACTTTTTGGGATCCTTATATACCAGTTTCATCCGAGTCAATTTCGGTTTTAGTTTGGCCAAACAAACCAGTTTAAGTCAATTTCCACCATATTAGAGTGGATTTCGACCACATCCTGGATGATTAACAAATTATCATAATATACATGAACTTTGACCACTTTTTGGGATACTCATATACCAGTTTCATCCGAGTCAATTTCGGTTTTAGTTTAGCCAAACAAACCAATTTAAGTCAATTTCCACCACATTAGAGTGGATTTCGACCACTTCTTGGCATGATTAACATATTATCATAAAATACATCAACTATGACCATTTTTGGGGGTCCTCCAATAACAGTTTCATCCGAGTCAATTTCGGCTCTAGTTTGGCCAAAGTAACCAATTTAAGTCACTTTCCACCATAGTAGAGTGGATTTCGACTACATCCTGGCATGATTAATATATTATCATAATTTACATCAACTTTGACCACTTTTTGGGGTCCTCTGATACCAGTTTCATCCAAGTCAATTATGGCTCTAGTTTGGCTAAACTAACCAATTTAAGTAACTTTCCACCACATTAGAGTGGCATTCGAGCACATCCTGGCATGATTATCATATTATCATAATTTACATCAACTTTGACCACTTTTTGGGGTCCTCTGATACCAGTTCCATCCGAGTCAATTTCGGCTCTAGTTTGGCCAACTCACCAATTTAAGTCACTTTCCACCACATTAGAGTGGATTTCGACCACATCATGGCATGATTAATATATTATCATAATTTACATCAACTTTGACCACTTTTTGGGGTCCTCTGATACCAGTTTCATCCAAGTCAATTATGGCTCTAGTTTGGCTAAACTAACCAATTTAAGTAACTTTCTACCACATTAGAGTGGCATTCGAGCACATCCTGGCATGATTATCATATTATCATAATATACATGAACTTTGACCACCTTTTGGGATCGTTATATACCAGTTTCATCCGAGTCAATTTCGGTTTTAGTTTGGCCAAACAAACCAGTTTAAGTCAATTTCCACCACATTAGAGTGGATTTCGACCACATCCTGGCATGATTAACAAATTATCATAATATACATGAACTTTGACCACTTTTTGGGATACTCATATACCAGTTTCATCCGAGTCAATTTCGGTTTTAGTTTGGCAAAACAAACCAATTTAAGATAATTTCCACCACATTAGAGTGGATTTCGACCACTTCCTGGCATGATTAACATATTATCAGAATTTACATCAACTATGACCATTTTTTGGGGTCCTCCAATAACAGTTTCACCCGAGTCAATTTCGGCTCTAGTTTGGCCAAACTAACCAATTTAAGTCACTTTCCACCACTTTAGAGTGGATTTCGACCACATCCTGGCATGATTAACATAGTATCATAATATGCTTGAACTTTGACCACTTTTTGGGATCCTCATATACAAGTTTCATCCGAGTCAATTTCGGTTTTAGTTTAGCCATACAAACCAATTTAAGTCAAATTCCACCACATTAGAGTGGATTTCGACCACTTCTTGGTATGATTAACATATTATCATAAAATACATCAACTATGACCATTTTTGGGGGTCCTCCAATAACAGTTTCATCCGAGTCAATTTCGGCTCTAGTTTGGCCAAAGTAACCAATTTAATTCACTTTCCACCACAGTAGAGTGGATTTCGACCACATCCTGGCATGATTAATATATTATCATAATTTACATCAACTTTGACCACTTTTTGGGGTCCTCTGATACCAGTTTCATCCAAGTCAATTATGGCTCTAGTTTGGCTAAACTAACCAATTTAAGTAACTTTCCACCATATTAGAGTGGCATTCGAGCACATCCTGGCATGATTATCATATTATCATAATTTACATCAACTTTGATCACTTTTTGGGGTCCTCTGATACCAGTTCCATCCGAGTCAATTTCGGCTCTAGTTTGGCCAACTCACCAATTTAAGTCAATTTCCACCACATTAGAGTGGATCTCGACCACATCCTGACATGATTAACATAATATCATAATATACATGAACTTTGACCACTTTTTGGGATCCTCATATACCAGTTTCATCCGAGTCAATTTCGGTTTTAGTTTAGCCAAACAAACCAATTTAAGTCAATTTCCACCACATTAGAGTGGATTTCGACCACTTCTTGTCATGATTAACATATTATCATAGCATACATCAACTATGACCATTTTTTGGGGTCCTCCAATAACAATTTCATCCGAGTCAATTTCGGCTCTAGTTTGGCCAAAGTAACCAATTTAAGTCACTTTCCACCACTTTAGATTGGATTTCGACCACATCGTGGCATGATTAACATATTATCATAATATACATTAACTTTGACCACTTTTTGGGATCCTTATATACCAGTTTCATCCGAGTCAATTTCGGTTTTAGTTTGGCCAAACAAACCAGTTTAAGTCAATTTCCACCATATTAGAGTGGATTTCGACCACATCCTGGCATGATTAACAAATTATCATAATATACATGAACTTTGACCACTTTTTGGGATACTCATATACCAGTTTCATCCGAGTCAATTTCGGTTTTAGTTTGGCCAAACAAACCAATTTAAGTCAATTTCCACCACATTAGAGTGGATTTCGACCACTTCCTGGCATGATTAACATATTATCAGAATTTACATCAACTATGACCATTTTTTGGGGTCCTCCAATAACAGTTTCACCCGAGTCAATTTCGGCTCTAGTTTGGCCAAACTAACCAATTTAAGTCACTTTCCACCACTTTAGAGTGGATTTCGACCACATCCTGGCATGATTAACATAGTATCATAATATGCTTGAACTTTGACCACTTTTTGGGATCCTCATATACAAGTTTCATCCGAGTCAATTTCGGTTTTAGTTTAGCCATACAAACCAATTTAAGTCAAATTCCACCACATTAGAGTGGATTTCGACCACTTCTTGGTATGATTAACATATTATCATAAAATACATCAACTATGACCATTTTTGGGGGTCCTCCAATAACAGTTTCATCCGAGTCAATTTCGGCTCTAGTTTGGCCAAAGTAACCAATTTAATTCACTTTCCACCACAGTAGAGTGGATTTCGACCACATCCTGGCATGATTAATATATTATCATAATTTACATCAACTTTGACCACTTTTTGGGGTCCTCTGATACCAGTTTCATCCAAGTCAATTATGGCTCTAGTTTGGCTAAACTAACCAATTTAAGTAACTTTCCACCATATTAGAGTGGCATTCGAGCACATCCTGGCATGATTATCATATTATCATAATTTACATCAACTTTGATCACTTTTTGGGGTCCTCTGATACCAGTTCCATCCGAGTCAATTTCGGCTCTAGTTTGGCCAACTCACCAATTTAAGTCAATTTCCACCACATTAGAGTGGATCTCGACCACATCCTGACATGATTAACATAATATCATAATATACATGAACTTTGACCACTTTTTGGGATCCTCATATACCAGTTTCATCCGAGTCAATTTCGGTTTTAGTTTAGCCAAACAAACCAATTTAAGTCAATTTCCACCACATTAGAGTGGATTTCGACCACTTCTTGTCATGATTAACATATTATCATAGCATACATCAACTATGACCATTTTTTGGGGTCCTCCAATAACAATTTCATCCGAGTCAATTTCGGCTCTAGTTTGGCCAAAGTAACCAATTTAAGTCACTTTCCACCACTTTAGATTGGATTTCGACCACATCGTGGCATGATTAACATATTATCATAATATACATTAACTTTGACCACTTTTTGGGATCCTTATATACCAGTTTCATCCGAGTCAATTTCGGTTTTAGTTTGGCCAAACAAACCAGTTTAAGTCAATTTCCACCATATTAGAGTGGATTTCGACCACATCCTGGCATGATTAACAAATTATCATAATATACATGAACTTTGACCACTTTTTGGGATACTCATATACCAGTTTCATCCGAGTCAATTTCGGTTTTAGTTTGGCCAAACAAACCAATTTAAGTCAATTTCCACCACATTAGAGTGGATTTCGACCACTTCCTGGCATGATTAACATATTATCAGAATTTACATCAACTATGACCATTTTTTGGGGTCCTCCAATAATAGTTTCATCCGAGTCAATTTCGGCTCTATTTTGGCCAAACTAACCAATTTAAGTCACTTTACACCACTTTAGAGTGGATTTCGACCACATCCTGGCATGATTAACATAGTATCATAATATGCTTGAACTTTCACCACTTTTTGGGATCCTCATATACCAGTTTCATCCGAGTCAATTTCGGTTCTAGTTTAGCCAAACAAACCAATTTAACTCAATTTCCACCACATTAGAGTGGATTTCGACCACTTCTTGGCATGATTAACATATTATCATAAAATACATCAACTATGACCATTTTTTGGGGTCCTCCAATAACAGTTTCATCCGAGTCAATTTCGGCTCTAGTTTGGCCAAAGTAACCAATTTAAGTCACTTTCCACCACTTTAGATTGGATTTCGACCACATCCTGGCATGATTAACATATTATCATAATATACATTAACTTTGACCATTTTTTGGGGTCCTCCAATAACAGTTTCATCCGAGTCAATTTCGGCTCTAGTTTGACCAAAGTAACCAATTTAAGTAACTTTCCACCACATTAGAGTGGCATTCAAGCACATCCTGGCATGATTATCATATTATCATAATTTACATCAACTTTGACCACTTTTTGGGATACTCATATACCAGTTTCATCCGAGTCAATTTCGGTTTTAGTTTGGCAAAACAAACCAATTTAAGTCAATTTCTACCACATTAGAGTGGATTTCGACCACTTCCTGGCATGATTAACATATTATCAGAATTTACATCAACTATGACCATTTTTTGGGGTCCTCCAATAACAGTTTCACCCGAGTCAATTTCGGCTCTAGTTTGGCCAAACTAACCAATTTAAGTCACTTTCCACCACTTTAGAGTGGATTTCGACCACATCCTGGCATGATTAACATAGTATCATAATATGCTTGAACTTTGACCACTTTTTGGGATCCTCATATATAAGTTTCATCCGAGTCAATTTCGGTTTTAGTTTAGCCAAACAAACCAATTTAAGTCAATTTCCACCACATTAGAGTGGATTTCGACTACTTCTTGGCATGATTAACATATTATCATAAAATACATCAAC
This sequence comes from Heracleum sosnowskyi, assembly GCA_030848705.1. Lineage (NCBI taxonomy): Eukaryota > Viridiplantae > Streptophyta > Magnoliopsida > Apiales > Apiaceae > Heracleum > Heracleum sosnowskyi. The sequence continues at coordinate 53,597,502 of CM061236.1, forward strand.
TATGACCATTTTTGGGGGTCCTTCAATAACAGTTTCATCTGAGTCAATTTCGGCTCCAGTTTGGCCAAAGTAACCAATTTAATTCACTTTCCACCACAGTAGAGTGGATTTCGACCACATCCTGGCATGATTAATATATTATCATAATTTACATCAACTTTGACCACTTTTTGGGGTCCTCTGATACCAGTTTCATCCAAGTCAATTATGGCTCTAGTTTGGCTAAACTAACCAATTTAAGTAACTTTCCACCACATTAGAGTGGCATTCGAGCACATCCTGGCATGATTATCATAATTTACATCAACTTTGACCACTTTTTGGGGTCCTCTGATACCAGTTCCATCCGAGTCAATTTCGGCTCTAGTTTGGCCAACTCACCAATTTAAGTCACTTTTCACCACATTAGAGTGGATCTCGACCACATCCTGACATGATTAACATAATATCATAATATACATGAACTTTGACCACTTTTTGGGATCCTCATATACCAGTTTCATCAGAGTCAATTTCGGTTTTAGTTTAGCCAAACAAACCAATTTGAGTCAATTTCCACCACATTAGAGTGGATTTCGACCACTTCTTGTCATGATTAACATATTATCATAAAATACATCAACTATGACCATTTTTTGGGGTCCTCCAATAACAGTTTCATCCGAGTCAATTTCGGCTCTAGTTTGGCCAAAGTAACCAATTTAAGTCACTTTCCGCCACTTTAGATTGGATTTCGACCACATCCTGGCATGATTAACATATTATCATAATATACATTAACTTTGACCACTTTTTGGGATCCTTATATACCAGTTTCATCCGAGTCAATTTCAGTTTTAGTTTGGCCAAACAAACCAGTTTAAGTCAATTTCCACCATATTAGAGTGGATTTCGACCACATCCTGGATGATTAACAAATTATCATAATATACATGAACTTTGACCACTTTTTGGGATACTCATATACCAGTTTCATCCGAGTCAATTTCGGTTTTAGTTTGGCCAAACAAACCAATTTAAGTCAATTTCCACCACATTAGAGTGGATTTCGACCACTTCCTGGCATGATTAACATATTATCAGAATTTACATCAACTATGACCATTTTTTGGGGTCCTCCAATAACAGTTTCACCCGAGTCAATTTCGGCTCTATTTTGGCCAAACTAACCAATTTAAGTCACTTTACACCACTTTAAAGTGGATTTCGACCCCATCCTGGCATGATTAACATAGTATCATAATATGCTTGAACTTTGACCACTTTTTGGGATCCTCATATACCAGTTTCATCAGAGTCAATTTCGGTTTTAGTTTAGCCAAACAAACCAATTTAAGTCAATTTCCACCACATTAGAGTGGATTTCGACCACTTCTTGGCATGATTAACATATTATCATAAAATACATCAACTATGACCATTTTTGGGGGTCCTCCAATAACAGTTTCATCTGAGTCAATTTCGGCTCTAGTTTGGCCAAAGTAACCAATTTAATTCACTTTCCACCACAGTAGAGTGGATTTCGACCACATCCTGGCATGATTAATATATTATCATAATTTACATCAACTTTGACCACTTTTTGGGGTCCTCTGATACCAGTTTCATCCAAGTCAATTATGGCTCTAGTTTGGCTAAACTAACCAATTTAAGTAACTTTCCACCACATTAGAGTGGCATTCGAGCACATCCTGGCATGATTATCATATTATCATAATTTACATCAACTTTGACCACTTTTTGGGGTCCTCTGATACCAGTTCCATCCGAGTCAATTTCGGCTCTAGTTTGGCCAACTCACCAATTTAAGTCACTTTCCACCACATTAGAGTGGATCTCGACCACATCCTGACATGATTAACATAATATCATAATATACATGAACTTTGACCACTTTTTGGGATCCTCATATACCAGTTTCATCAGAGTCAATTTCGGTTTTAGTTTAGCCAAACAAACCAATTTAAGTCAATTTCCACCACATTAGAGTGGATTTCGACCACTTCTTGTCATGATTAACATATTATCATAAAATACATCAACTATGACCATTTTTTGGGGTCCTCAAATAACAGTTTCATCCGAGTCAATTTCGGCTCTAGTTTGGCCAAAGTAACCAATTTAAGTCACTTTCCACCACTTTAGATTGGATTTCGACCACATCCTGGCATGATTAACATATTATCATAATATACATTAACTTTGACCACTTTTTGGGATCCTTATATACCAGTTTCATCCGAGTCAATTTCGGTTTTAGTTTGGCCAAACAAACCAGTTTAAGTCAATTTCCACCATATTAGAGTGGATTTCGACCACATCCTGGATGATTAAAAATTATCATAATATACATGAACTTTGACCACTTTTTGGGATACTCATATACCAGTTTCATCCGAGTCAATTTCGGTTTTAGTTTAGCCAAACAAACCAATTTAAGTCAATTTCCACCACATTAGAGTGGATTTCGACCACTTCTTGGCATGATTAACATATTATCATAAAATACATCAACTATGACCATTTTTGGGAGTCCTCCAATAACAGTTTCATCCGAGTCAATTTCGGCTCTAGTTTGGCCAAAGTAACCAATTTAAGTCACTTTCCACCATAGTAGAGTGGATTTCGACTACATCCTGGCATGATTAATATATTATCGTAATTTACATCAACTTTGACCACTTTTTGGGGTCCTCTGATACCAGTTTCATCCAAGTCAATTATGGCTCTAGTTTGGCTAAACTAACCAATTTAAGTAACTTTCCACCACATTAGAGTGGCATTCGAGGACATCCTGGCATGATTATCATATTATCATAATTTACATCAACTTTGACTACTTTTTGGGGTCCTCTGATACCAGTTCCATCCGAGTCAATTTCGGCTCTAGTTTGGCCAACTCACCAATTTAAGTCACTTTCCACCACATTAGAGTGGATTTCGACCACATCATGGCATGATTAATATATTATCATAATTTACATCAACTTTGACCACTTTTTGGGGTCATCTGATACCAGTTTCATCCAAGTCAATTATGGCTCTAGTTTGGCTAAACTAACCAATTTAAGTAACTTTCTACCACATTAGAGTGGCATTCGAGCACATCCTGGCATGATTATCATATTATCATAATATACATGAACTTTGACCACCTTTTGGGATCGTTATATACCAGTTTCATCCGAGTCAATTTCGGTTTTAGTTTGGCCAAACAAACCAGTTTAAGTCAATTTCCACCACATTAGAGTGGATTTCGACCACATCCTGGCATGATTAACAAATTATCATAATATACATGAACTTTGACCACTTTTTGGGATACTCATATACCAGTTTCATCCGAGTCAATTTCGGTTTTAGTTTGGCAAAACAAACCAATTTAAGTCAATTTCCACCACATTAGAGTGGATTTCGACCACTTCCTGGCATGATTAACATATTATCAGAATTTACATCAACTATGACCATTTTTTGGGGTCCTCCAATAACAGTTTCACCCGAGTCAATTTCGGCTCTAGTTTGGCCAAACTAACCAATTTAAGTCACTTTCCACCACTTTAGAGTGGATTTCGACCACATCCTGGCATGATTAACATAGTATCATAATATGCTTGAACTTTGACCACTTTTTGGGATCCTCATATACAAGTTTCATCCGAGTCAATTTCGGTTTTAGTTTAGCCATACAAACCAATTTAAGTTAATTTCCACCACATTAGAGTGGATTTCGACCACTTCTTGGTATGATTAACATATTATCATAAAATACATCAACTATGACCATTTTTGGGGGTCCTCCAATAACAGTTTCATCCGAGTCAATTTCGGCTTTAGTTTGGCCAAAGTAACCAATTTAATTCACTTTCCACCACAGTAGAGTGGATTTCGACCACATCCTGGCATGATTAATATATTATCATAATTTACATCAACTTTGACCACTTTTTGGGGTCCTCTGATACCAGTTTCATCCAAGTCAATTATGGCTCTAGTTTGGCTAAACTAACCAATTTAAGTAACTTTCCACCATATTAGAGTGGCATTCGAGCACATCCTGGCATGATTATCATATTATCATAATTTACATCAACTTTGACCACTTTTTGGGGTCCTCTGATACCAGTTCCATCCGAGTCAATTTCGGCTCTAGTTTGGCCAACTCACCAATTTAAGTCAATTTCCACCACATTAGAGTGGATCTCGACCACATCCTGACATGATTAACATAATATCATAATATACATGAACTTTGACCACTTTTTGGGATCCTCATATACCAGTTTCATCCGAGCCAATTTCGGTTTTAGTTTAGCCAAACAAACCAATTTAAGTCAATTTCCACCACTTTAGAGTGGATTTCGACCACTTCTTGTCATGATTAACATATTATCATAGCATACATCAACTATGACCATTTTTTGGGGTCCTCCAATAACAATTTCATCCGAGTCAATTTCGGCTCTAGTTTGGCCAAAGTAACCAATTTAAGTCACTTTCCACCACTTTAGATTGGATTTCGACCACATCGTGGCATGATTAACATATTATCATAATATACATTAACTTTGACCACTTTTTGGGATCCTTATATACCAGTTTCATCCGAGTCAATTTCGGTTTTAGTTTGGCCAAACAAACCAGTTTAAGTCAATTTCCACCATATTAGAGTGGATTTCGACCACATCCTGGATGATTAACAAATTATCATAATATACATGAACTTTGACCACTTTTTGGGATACTCATATACCAGTTTCATCCGAGTCAATTTCGGTTTTAGTTTGGCCAAACAAACCAATTTAAGTCAATTTCCACCACATTAGAGTGGATTTCGACCACTTCCTGGCATGATTAACATATTATCAGAATTTACATCAACTATGACCATTTTTTGGGGTCCTCCAATAACAGTTTCACCCGAGTCAATTTCGGCTCTATTTTGGCCAAACTAACCAATTTAAGTCACTTTACACCACTTCAGAGTGGATTTCGACCCCATCCTGGCATGATTAACATAGTATCATAATATGCTTGAACTTTGACCACTTTTTGGGATACTCATATACCAGTTTCATCAGAGTCAATTTCGGTTTTAGTTTAGCCAAACAAACCAATTTAAGTCAATTTCCACCACATTAGAGTGGATTTCGACCACTTCTTGTCATGATTAACATATTATCATAAAATACATCAACTATGACCATTTTTTCGGGTCCTCCAATAACAGTTTCAATTTCGGCTCTAGTTTGGCCAAAGTAACCAATTTAAGTCACTTTCCACCACTTTAGATTGGATTTCGACCACATCCTGACATGATTAACATATTATCATAATATACATTAACTTTGACCACTTTTTGGGATCCTTATATACCAGTTTCATCCGAGTCAATTTCGGTTTTAGTTTGGCCAAACAAACCAGTTTAAGTCAATTTCCACCATATTAGAGTGGATTTCGACCACATCCTGGATGATTAACAAATTATCATAATATACATGAACTTTGACCACTTTTTGGGATACTCATATACCAGTTTCATCCGAGTCAATTTCGGTTTTAGTTTGGCCAAACAAACCAATTTAAGTCAATTTCCACCACATTAGAGTGGATTTCGACCACTTCCTGGCATGATTAACATATTATCAGAATTTACATCAACTATGACCATTTTTTGGGGTCCTCCAATAACAGTTTCACCCGAGTCAATTTCGGCTCTATTTTGGCCAAACTAACCAATTTAAGTCACTTTACACCACTTTAGAGTGGATTTCGACCCCATCCGGGCATGATTAACATAGTATCATAATATGCTTGAACTTTGACCACTTTTTGGGATCCTCATATACAAGTTTCATCCGAGTCAATTTCGGTTTTAGTTTAGCCATACAAACCAATTTAAGTCAATTTCCACCACATTAGAGTGGATTTCGACCACTTCTTGGCATGATTAACATATTATCATAAAATACATCAACTATGACCATTTTTTGGGGTCCTCCAATAACAGTTTCATCCGAGTCAATTTCGGCTCTAGTTTGGCCAAAGTAACCAATTTAATTCACTTTCCACCACAGTAGAGTGGATTTCGACCACATCCTGGCATGATTAATATATTATCATAATTTACATCAACTTTGACCACTTTTTGGGGTCCTCTGATACCAGTTTCATCCAAGTCAATTATGGCTCTAGTTTGGCTAAACTAACCAATTTAAGTAACTTTCCACCACATTAGAGTGGCATTCGAGCACATCCTGGCATGATTATCATAATTTACATCAACTTTGACCACTTTTTGGGGTCCTCTGATACCAGTTCCATCCGAGTCAATTTCGGCTCTAGTTTGGCCAACTCACCAATTTAAGTCACTTTCCACCACATTAGAGTGGATCTCGACCACATCCTGACATGATTAACATAATATCATAATATACATGAACTTTGACCACTTTTTGGGATCCTCATATACCAGTTTCATCAGAGTCAATTTCGGTTTTAGTTTAGCCAAACAAACCAATTTAAGTCAATTTCCACCACATTAGAGTGGATTTCGACCACTTCTTGTCATGATTAACATATTATCATAAAATACATCAACTATGACCATTTTTTGGGGTCCTCAAATAACAGTTTCATCCGAGTCAATTTCGGCTCTAGTTTGGCCAAAGTAACCAATTTAAGTCACTTTCCACCACTTTAGATTGGATTTCGACCACATCCTGGCATGATTAACATATTATCATAATATACATTAACTTTGACCACTTTTTGGGATCCTTATATACCAGTTTCATCCGAGTCAATTTCGGTTTTAGTTTGGCCAAACAAACCAGTTTAAGTCAATTTCCACCATATTAGAGTGGATTTCGACCACATCCTGGATGATTAAAAATTATCATAATATACATGAACTTTGACCACTTTTTGGGATACTCATATACCAGTTTCATCCGAGTCAATTTCGGTTTTAGTTTAGCCAAACAAACCAATTTAAGTCAATTTCCACCACATTAGAGTGGATTTCGACCACTTCTTGGCATGATTAACATATTATCATAAAATACATCAACTATGACCATTTTTGGGAGTCCTCCAATAACAGTTTCATCCGAGTCAATTTCGGCTCTAGTTTGGCCAAAGTAACCAATTTAAGTCACTTTCCACCATAGTAGAGTGGATTTCGACTACATCCTGGCATGATTAATATATTATCGTAATTTACATCAACTTTGACCACTTTTTGGGGTCCTCTGATACCAGTTTCATCCAAGTCAATTATGGCTCTAGTTTGGCTAAACTAACCAATTTAAGTAACTTTCCACCACATTAGAGTGGCATTCGAGGACATCCTGGCATGATTATCATATTATCATAATTTACATCAACTTTGACCACTTTTTGGGGTCCTCTGATACCAGTTCCATCCGAGTCAATTTCGGCTCTAGTTTGGCCAACTCACCAATTTAAGTCACTTTCCACCACATTAGAGTGGATTTCGACCACATCATGGCATGATTAATATATTATCATAATTTACATCAACTTTGACCACTTTTTGGGGTCCTCTGATACCAGTTTCATCCAAGTCAATTATGGCTCTAGTTTGGCTAAACTAACCAATTTAAGTAACTTTCTACCACATTAGAGTGGCATTCGAGCACATCCTGGCATGATTATCATATTATCATAATATACATGAACTTTGACCACCTTTTGGGATCGTTATATACCAGTTTCATCCGAGTCAATTTCGGTTTTAGTTTGGCCAAACAAACCAGTTTAAGTCAATTTCCACCACATTAGAGTGGATTTCGACCACATCCTGGCATGATTAACAAATTATCATAATATACATGAACTTTGACCACTTTTTGGGATACTCATATACCAGTTTCATCCGAGTCAATTTCGGTTTTAGTTTGGCAAAACAAACCAATTTAAGTCAATTTCCACCACATTAGAGTGGATTTCGACCACTTCCTGGCATGATTAACATATTATCAGAATTTACATCAACTATGACCATTTTTTGGGGTCCTCCAATAACAGTTTCACCCGAGTCAATTTCGGCTCTAGTTTGGCCAAACTAACCAATTTAAGTCACTTTCCACCACTTTAGAGTGGATTTCGACCACATCCTGGCATGATTAACATAGTATCATAATATGCTTGAACTTTGACCACTTTTTGGGATCCTCATATACAAGTTTCATCCGAGTCAATTTCGGTTTTAGTTTAGCCATACAAACCAATTTAAGTTAATTTCCACCACATTAGAGTGGATTTCGACCACTTCTTGGTATGATTAACATATTATCATAAAATACATCAACTATGACCATTTTTGGGGGTCCTCCAATAACAGTTTCATCCGAGTCAATTTCGGCTTTAGTTTGGCCAAAGTAACCAATTTAATTCACTTTCCACCACAGTAGAGTGGATTTCGACCACATCCTAGCATGATTAATATATTATCATAATTTACATCAACTTTGACCACTTTTTGGGGTCCTCTGATACCAGTTTCATCCAAGTCAATTATGGCTCTAGTTTGGCTAAACTAACCAATTTAAGTAACTTTCCACCATATTAGAGTGGCATTCGAGCACATCCTGGCATGATTATCATATTATCATAATTTACATCAACTTTGACCACTTTTTGGGGTCCTCTGATACCAGTTCCATCCGAGTCAATTTCGGCTCTAGTTTGGCCAACTCACCAATTTAAGTCAATTTCCACCACATTAGAGTGGATCTCGACCACATCCTGACATGATTAACATAATATCATAATATACATGAACTTTGACCACTTTTTGGGATCCTCATATACCAGTTTCATCCGAGCCAATTTCGGTTTTAGTTTAGCCAAACAAACCAATTTAAGTCAATTTCCACCACTTTAGAGTGGATTTCGACCACTTCTTGTCATGATTAACATATTATCATAGCATACATCAACTATGACCATTTTTTGGGGTCCTTCAATAACAATTTCATCCGAGTCAATTTCGGCTCTAGTTTGGCCAAAGTAACCAATTTAAGTCACTTTCCACCACTTTAGATTGGATTTCGACCACATCGTGGCATGATTAACATATTATCATAATATACATTAACTTTGACCACTTTTTGGGATCCTTATATACCAGTTTCATCCGAGTCAATTTCGGTTTTAGTTTGGCCAAACAAACCAGTTTAAGTCAATTTCCACCATATTAGAGTGGATTTCGACCACATCCTGGATGATTAACAAATTATCATAATATACATGAACTTTGACCACTTTTTGGGATACTCATATACCAGTTTCATCCGAGTCAATTTCGGTTTTAGTTTGGCCAAACAAACCAATTTAAGTCAATTTCCACCACATTAGAGTGGATTTCGACCACTTCCTGGCATGATTAACATATTATCAGAATTTACATCAACTATGCCCATTTTTTGGGGTCCTCCAATAACAGTTTCACCCGAGTCAATTTCGGCTCTATTTTGGCCAAACTAACCAATTTAAGTCACTTTACACCACTTTAGAGTGGATTTCGACCCCATCCTGGCATGATTAACATAGTATCATAATATGCTTGAACTTTGACCACTTTTTGGGATCCTCATATACCAGTTTCATCAGAGTCAATTTCGGTTTTAGTTTAGCCAAACAAACCAATTTAAGTCAATTTCCACCACATTAGAGTGGATTTCGACCACTTCTTGTCATGATTAACATATTATCATAAAATACATCAACTATGACCATTTTTTCGGGTCCTCCAATAACAGTTTCAATTTCGGCTCTAGTTTGGCCAAAGTAACCAATTTAAGTCACTTTCCACCACTTTAGATTGGATTTCGACCACATCCTGACATGATTAACATATTATCATAATATACATTAACTTTGACCACTTTTTGGGATCCTTATATACCAGTTTCATCCGAGTCAATTTCGGTTTTAGTTTGGCCAAACAAACCAGTTTAAGTCAATTTCCACCATATTAGAGTGGATTTCGACCACATCCTGGATGATTAACAAATTATCATAATATACATGAACTTTGACCACTTTTTGGGATACTCATATACCAGTTTCATCCGAGTCAATTTCGGTTTTAGTTTGGCCAAACAAACCAATTTAAGTCAATTTCCACCACATTAGAGTGGATTTCGACCACTTCCTGGCATGATTAACATATTATCAGAATTTACATCAACTATGACCATTTTTTGGGGTCCTCCAATAACAGTTTCACCCGAGTCAATTTCGGCTCTATTTTGGCCAAACTAACCAATTTAAGTCACTTTACACCACTTTAGAGTGGATTTCGACCCCATCCGGGCATGATTAACATAGTATCATAATATGCTTGAACTTTGACCACTTTTTGGGATCCTCATATACAAGTTTCATCCGAGTCAATTTCGGTTTTAGTTTAGCCATACAAACCAATTTAAGTCAATTTCCACCACATTAGAGTGGATTTCGACCACTTCTTGGCATGATTAACATATTATCATAAAATACATCAACTATGACCATTTTTTGGGGTCCTCCAATAACAGTTTCATCCGAGTCAATTTCGGCTCTAGTTTGGCCAAAGTAACCAATTTAATTCACTTTCCACCACAGTAGAGTGGATTTCGACCACATCCTGGCATGATTAATATATTATCATAATTTACATCAACTTTGACCACTTTTTGGGGTCCTCTGATACCAGTTTCATCCAAGTCAATTATGGCTCTAGTTTGGCTAAACTAACCAATTTAAGTAACTTTCCACCACATTAGAGTGGCATTCGAGCACATCCTGGCATGATTATCATAATTTACATCAACTTTGACCACTTTTTGGGGTCCTCTGATACCAGTTCCATCCGAGTCAATTTCGGCTCTAGTTTGGCCAACTCACCAATTTAAGTCACTTTCCACCACATTAGAGTGGATCTCGACCACATCCTGACATGATTAACATAATATCATAATATACATGAACTTTGACCACTTTTTGGGATCCTCATATACCAGTTTCATCAGAGTCAATTTCGGTTTTAGTTTAGCCAAACAAACCAATTTAAGTCAATTTCCACCACATTAGAGTGGATTTCGACCACTTCTTGACATGATTAACATATTATCATAAAATACATCAACTATGACCATTTTTTGGGGTCCTCCAATAACAGTTTCATTCGAGTCAATTTCGGCTCTAGTTTGGCCAAAGTAACCAATTTAAGTCAATTTCCACCATATTAGAGTGGATTTCGACCACATCCTGGATGATTAACAAATTATCATAATATACATGAACTTTGACCACTTTTTGGGATACTCATATACCAGTTTCATCCGAGTCAATTTCGGTTTTAGTTTGGCCAAACAAACCAATTTAAGTCAATTTCCACCACATTAGAGTGGATTTCGACCACTTCCTGGCATGATTAACATATTATCAGAATTTACATCAACTATGACCATTTTTTGGGGTCCTCCAATAACAGTTTCACCCGAGTCAATTTCGGCTCTATTTTGGCCAAACTAACCAATTTAAGTCACTTTACACCACTTTAGAGTGGATTTCGACCCCATCCTGGCATGATTAACATAGTATCATAATATGCTTGAACTTTGACCACTTTTTGGGATCCTCATATACCAGTTTCATCAGAGTCAATTTCGGTTTTAGTTTAGCCAAACAAACCAATTTAAGTCAATTTCCACCACATTAGAGTGGATTTCGACCACTTCTTGTCATGATTAACATATTATCATAAAATACATCAACTATGACCATTTTTTGGGGTCCTCCAATAACAGTTTCATCCGAGTCAATTTCGGCTCTAGTTTGGCCAAAGTAACCAATTTAAGTCACTTTCCACCACTTTAGATTGGATTTCGACCACATCCTGGCATGATTAACATATTATCATAATATACATTAACTTTGACCACTTTTTGGGATCCTTATATACCAGTTTCATCCGAGTCAATTTCGGTTTTAGTTTGGCCAAACAAACCAGTTTAAGTCAATTTCCACCATATTAGAGTGGATTTCGACCACATCCTGGATGATTAACAAATTATCATAATATACATGAACTTTGACCACTTTTTGGGATACTCATATACCAGTTTCATCCGAGTCAATTTCGGTTTTAGTTTGGCCAAACAAACCAATTTAAGTCAATTTCCACCACATTAGAGTGGATTTCGACCACTTCCTGGCATGATTAACATATTATCAAAATTTACATCAACTATGACCATTTTTTGGGGTCCTCCAATAACAGTTTCACCCGAGTCAATTTCGGCTCTATTTTGGCCAAACTAACCAATTTAAGTCACTTTACACCACTTTAGTGTGGATTTCGACCCCATCCGGGCATGATTAACATAGTATCATAATATGCTTCAACTTTGACCACTTTTTGGGATCCTCATATACAAGTTTCATCCGAGTCAATTTCGGTTTTAGTTTAGCCATACAAACCAATTTAAGTCAATTTCCACCACATTAGAGTGGATTTCGACCACTTCTTGGCATGATTAACATATTATCATAAAATACATCAACTATGACCATTTTTTGGGGTCCTCCAATAACAGTTTCATCCGAGTCAATTTCGGCTCTAGTTTGGCCAAAGTAACCAATTTAATTCACTTTCCACCACAGTAGAGTGGATTTCGACCACATCCTGGCATGATTAATATATTATCATAATTTACATTAACTTTGACCATTTTTTGGGGTCCTCCAATAACAGTTTCATCCGAGTCAATTTCGGCTCTAGTTTGGCCAAAGTAACCAATTTAAGTCACTTTCCACCACATTAGAGTAGCATTCGAGCACATCCTGGCATGATTATCATATTATCATAATTTACATCAACTTTGACCACTTTTTGGGGTCCTCTGATACTAGTTCCATCCGAGTCAATTTCGGCTCTTGTTTGGCCAACTCACCAATTTAAGTCACTTTCCACCACATTAGAGTGGATCTCGACCACATCCTGACATGATTAACATAATATCATAATATACATGAACTTTGACCACTTTTTGGGATCCTCATATACCAGTTTCATCCGAGTCAATTTCGGTTTTAGTTTAGCCAAACAAACCAATTTAAGTCAATTTCCACCACATTAGAGTGGATTTCGACCACTTCTTGTCATGATTAACATATTATCATTGCATACATCAACTATGACCATTTTTTGGGGTCCTCCAATAACAGTTTCATCCGAGTCAATTTCGGCTCTAGTTTGGCCAAAGTAACCAATTTAAGTCACTTTCCACCACTTTAGATTGGATTTCGACCACATCCTGGCATGATTAACATATTATCATAATATACATTAACTTTGACCATTTTTTGGGGTCCTCCAATAACAGTTTCATCCGAGTCAATTTCGGCTCTAGTTTGGCCAAAGTAACCAATTTAAGTCACTTTCCACCACTTTAGATTGGATTTCGACCACATCCTGGCATGATTAACATATTATCATAATATACATTAACTTTGACCATTTTTTGTGGTCCTCCAATAACAGTTTCACCTGAGTCAATTTCGGCTCTAGTTTGGCCAAACTAACCAATTTAAGTCACTTTCCACCACTTTAGAGTGGATTTCGACCACATCCTGGCATGATTAACATAGTATCATAATATGCTTTAACTTTGACCACTTTTTGGGATCCTCATATATAAGTTTCATCCGAGTCAATTTCGGTTTTAGTTTAGCCAAACAAACCAATTTAAGTCAATTTCCACCACATTAGAGTGGATTTCGACCACTTCTTGGCATGATTAACATATTATCATAAAATACATCAACTATGACCATTTTTGGGGGTCCTCCAATAACAGTTTCATCTGAGTCAATTTCGGCTCTAGTTTGGCCAAAGTAACCAATTTAATTCACTTTCCACCACAGTAGAGTGGATTTCGACCACATCCTGGCATGATTAATATATTATCATAATTTTCATCAACTTTGACCACTTTTTGGGGTCCTCTGATACCAGTTTCATCCAAGTCAATTATGGCTCTAGTTTGGCTAAACTAACCAATTTAAGTAACTTTCCACCACATTAGAGTGGCATTCGAGCACATCCTGGCATGATTATCATATTATCATAATTTACATCAACTTTGACCACTTTTTGGGGTCCTCTGATACCAGTTCCATCCGAGTCAATTTCGGCTCTAGTTTGGCCAAAGTAACCAATTTAAGTCACTTTCCACCACTTTAGATTGGATTTCGACCACATCCTGGCATGATTAACATATTATCATAATATACATTAACTTTGACTACTTTTTGGGATCCTTATATACCAGTTTCATCCGAGTCAATTTCGGTTTTAGTTTGGCCAAACAAACCAGTTTAAGTCAATTTCCACCATATTAGAGTGGATTTCGACCACATCCTGGATGATTAACAAATTATCATAATATACATGAACTTTGACCACTTTTTGGGATACTCATATACCTGTTTCATCCGAGTCAATTTCGGTTTTAGTTTGGCCAAACAAACCAATTTAAGTCAATTTCCACCACATTAGAGTGGATTTCGACCACTTCCTGGCATGATTAACATATTATCAGAATTTACATCAACTATGACCATTTTTTGGGGTCCTCCAATAACAGTTTCACCCGAGTCAATTTCGGCTCTATTTTGGCCAAACTAACCAATTTAAGTCACTTTACACCACTTTAGAGTGGATTTCGACCCCATCCTGGCATGATTAACATAGTATCATAATATGCTTGAACTTTGACCACTTTTTGGGATCCTCATATACTAGTTTCATCCGAGTCAATTTCGGTTTTAGTTTAGCCAAACAAACCAATTTAAGTCAATTTCCACCACATTAGAGTGGATTTCGACCACTTCTTGTCATGATTAACATATTATCATAAAATACATCAACTATGACCATTTTTTGGGGTCCTCCAATAACAGTTTCATCCGAGTCAATTTCGGCTCTAGTTTGGCCAAAGTAACCAATTTAAGTCACTTTCCACCACTTTAGATTGGATTTCGACCACATCCTGGCATGATTAACATATTATCATAATATACATTAACTTTGACCACTTTTTGGGATCCTTATATACCAGTTTCATCCGAGTCAATTTCGGTTTTAGTTTGGCCAAACAAACCAGTTTAAGTCAATTTCCACCATATTAGAGTGGATTTCGACCACATCCTGGCATGATTAACAAATTATCATAATATACATGAACTTTGACCACTTTTTGGGATACTCATATACCAGTTTCATCCGAGTCAATTTCGGTTTTAGTTTGGCCAAACAAACCAATTTAAGTCAATTTCCACCACATTAGAGTGGATTTCGACCACTTCCTGGCATGATTAACATATTATCAGAATTTACATCAACTATGACCATTTTTTGGGGTCCTCCAATAACAGTTTCACCCGAGTCAATTTCGGCTATATTTTGGCCAAACTAACCAATTTAAGTCACTTTACACCACTTTAGAGTGGATTTCGACCACATCCTGGCATGATTAACATAGTATCATAATATGCTTGAACTTTCACCACTTTTTGGGATCCTCATATACCAGTTTCATCCGAGTCAATTTCGGTTTTAGTTTAGCCAAACAAACCAATTTAAGTCAATTTCCACCACATTAGAGTGGATTTCGACCACTTCTTGGCATGATTAACATATTATCATAAAATACATCAACTATGACCATTTTTGGGGGTCCTCCAATAACAGTTTCATCCGAGTCAATTTCGGCTCTAGTTTGGCCAAAGTAACCAATTTAAGTCACTTTCCACCATAGTAGAGTGGATTTCGACTACATCCTGGCATGATTAATATATTATCATAATTTACATCAACTTTGACCACTTTTTGGGGTCCTCTTATACCAGTTTCATCCAAGTCAATTATGGCTCTAGTTTGGCTAAACTAACCAATTTAAGTAACTTTCTACCACATTAGAGTGGCATTCGAGCACATCCTGGCATGATTATCATATTATCATAATATACATGAACTTTGACCACCTTTTGGGATCGTTATATACCAGTTTTATCCGAGTCAATTTCGGTTTTAGTTTGGCCAAACAAACCAGTTTAAGTCAATTTCCACCACATTAGAGTGGATTTCGACCACATCCTGGCATGATTAACAAATTATCATAATATACATGAACTTTGACCAATTTTTGGGATACTCATATACCAGTTTCATCCGAGTCAATTTCGGTTTTAGTTTGGCCAAACAAACCAATTTAAGTCAATTTCCACCACATTAGAGTGGATTTCGACCACTT
Organism: Heracleum sosnowskyi; assembly: GCA_030848705.1. Taxonomy (NCBI): domain Eukaryota; kingdom Viridiplantae; phylum Streptophyta; class Magnoliopsida; order Apiales; family Apiaceae; genus Heracleum; species Heracleum sosnowskyi. Next base: position 53,613,833 of record CM061236.1, read on the forward strand.
CCTGGCATGATTAACATATTATCAGAATTTACATCAACTATGACCATTTTTTGGGGTCCTCCAATAACAGTTTCACCAGAGTCAATTTCGGCTCTAGTTTGGCCAAACTAACCAATTTAAGTCACTTTCCACCACTTTAGAGTGGATTTCGACCACATCCTGGCATGATTAACATAGTATCATAATATGCTTGAACTTTAACCACTTTTTGGGATCCTCATATACAAGTTTCATCCGAGTCAATTTCGGTTTTAGTTTAGCCATACAAACCAATTTAAGTCAATTTCCACCACATTAGAGTGGATTTCGACCACTTCTTGGCATGATTAACATATTATCATAAAATACATCAACTATGACCATTTTTGGGGGTCCTCCAATAACAGTTTCATCCGAGTCAATTTCGGCTCTAGTTTAGCCAAAGTAACCAATTTAATTCACTTTCCACCACAGTAGAGTGGATTTCGACCACATCCTGGCATGATTAATATATTATCATAATTTACATCAACTTTGACCACTTTTTGGGGTCCTCTGATACAAGTTTCATCCAAGTCAATTATGGCTCTAGTTTGGCTAAACTAACCAATTTAAGTAACTTTCCACCACATTAGAGTGGCATTCGAGCACATCCTGGCATGATTATCATATTATCATAATTTACATCAACTTTGACCACTTTTTGGGGTCCTCTGATACCAGTTCCATCCGAGTCAATTTCGGCTCTAGTTTGGCCAACTCACCAATTTAAGTCACTTTCCACCACATTAGAGTGGATCTCGACCACATCCTGACATGATCAACATAATATCAGAATATACATGAACTTTGACCAATTTTTGGGATCCTCATATACCAGTTTCATCCGAGTCAATTTCGGTTTTAGTTTAGCCAAACAAACCAATTTAAGTCAATTTCCACCACATTAGAGTGGATTTCGACCACTTCTTGTCATGATTAACATATTATCATAAAATACATCAACTATGACAATTTTTTGGGGTCCTCCAATAACAGTTTCATCTGAGTCAATTTCGGCTCTAGTTTGGCCAAAGTAACCAATTTAAGTCACTTTCCACCACATTAGAGTGGATTTCGAACACATCCTGGCATGATTAACAAATTATCATAATATACTTGAACTTTGACCACTTTTTGGGATCCTCATATACCAGTTTCATCCGAGTCAATTTCGGTTTTAGTTTAGCCAAACAAACCAATTTAAGTCACTTTCCACCACATTAGAGTGGATTTCGACCACTTCTTATCATGATTAACATATTATCATAAAATACATCAACTATGACCATTTTTTGTTGTCCTCCAATAATAGTTTCATCCGAGTCAATTTTGGCTCTAGTTTGGCCAAACAAACCAGTTTAAGTCAATTTCCACCATATTAGAGTGGATTTCGACCACATCCTGGCATGATTAACAAATTATCATAATATACATGAACTTTGACCACTTTTTGGGATACTCATATACCAGTTTCATCCGAGTCAATTTCGGTTTTAGTTTGGCCAAACAAACCAATTTAAGTCAATTTCCACCACATTAGAGTGGATTTCGACCACTTCCTGGCATGATTAACATATTATCAGAATTTACATCAACTATGACCATTTTTTGGGGTCCTCCAATAACAGTTTCACCCGAGTCAATTTCGGCTATATTTTGGCCAAACTAACCAATTTAAGTCACTTTACACCACTTTAGAGTGGATTTCGACCACATCCTGGCATGATTAACATAGTATCATAATATGCTTGAACTTTCACCACTTTTTGGGATCCTCATATACCAGTTTCATCCGAGTCAATTTCGGTTTTAGTTTAGCCAAACAAACCAATTTAAGTCAATTTCCACCACATTAGAGTGGATTTCGACCACTTCTTGGCATGATTAACATATTATCATAAAATACATCAACTATGACCATTTTTGGGGGTCCTCCAATAACAGTTTCATCCGAGTCAATTTCGGCTCTAGTTTGGCCAAAGTAACCAATTTAAGTCACTTTCCACCATAGTAGAGTGGATTTCGACTACATCCTGGCATGATTAATATATTATCATAATTTACATCAACTTTGACCACTTTTTGGGGTCCTCTTATACCAGTTTCATCCAAGTCAATTATGGCTCTAGTTTGGCTAAACTAACCAATTTAAGTAACTTTCTACCACATTAGAGTGGCATTCGAGCACATCCTGGCATGATTATCATATTATCATAATATACATGAACTTTGACCACCTTTTGGGATCGTTATATACCAGTTTCATCCGAGTCAATTTCGGTTTTAGTTTGGCCAAACAAACCAGTTTAAGTCAATTTCCACCACATTAGAGTGGATTTCGACCACATCCTGGCATGATTAACAAATTATCATAATATACATGAACTTTGACCACTTTTTGGGATACTCATATACCAGTTTCATCCGAGTCAATTTCGGTTTTAGTTTGGCCAAACAAACCAATTTAAGTCAATTTCCACCACATTAGAGTGGATTTCGACCACTTCCTGGCATGATTAACATATTATCAGAATTTACATCAACTATGACCATTTTTTGGGGTCCTCCAATAACAGTTTCACCAGAGTCAATTTTGGCTCTAGTTTGGCCAAACTAACCAATTTAAGTCACTTTCCACCACTTTAGAGTGGATTTCGACCACATCCTGGCATGATTAACATAGTATCATAATATGCTTGAACTTTGACCACTTTTTGGGATCCTCATATACAAGTTTCATCCGAGTCAATTTCGGTTTTAGTTTAGCCATACAAACCAATTTAAGTCAATTTCCACCACATTAGAGTGGATTTCGACCACTTCTTGGCATGATTAACATATTATCATAAAATACATCAACTATGACCATTTTTGGGGGTCCTCCAATAACAGTTTCATCCGAGTCAATTTCGGCTCTAGTTTCGCCAAAGTAACCAATTTAATTCACTTTCCACCACAGTAGAGTGGATTTCGACCACATCCTGGCATGATTAATATATTATCATAATTTACATCAACTTTGACCACTTTTTGGGGTCCTCTGATACCAGTTTCATCCAAGTCAATTATGGCTCTAGTTTGGCTAAACTAACCAATTTAAGTAACTTTCCACCACATTAGAGTGGCATTCGAGCACATCCTGGCATGATTATCATATTATCATAATTTACATCAACTTTGACCACTTTTTGGGGTCCTCTGATACCAGTTCCATCCGAGTCAATTTCGGCTCTAGTTTGGCCAACTCACCAATTTAAGTCACTTTCCACCACATTAGAGTGGATCTCGACCACATCCTGACATGATCAACATAATATCATAATATACATGAACTTTGACCAATTTTTGGGATCCTCATATACCAGTTTCATCCGAGTCAATTTCGGTTTTAGTTTAGCCAAACAAACCAATTTAAGTCAATTTCCACCACATTAGAGTGGATTTCGACCACTTCTTGGCATGATTAACATATTATCATAAAATACATCAACTATGACCATTTTTGGGGGTCCTCCAATAACAGTTTCATCCGAGTCAATTTCGGCTCTAGTTTGGCCAAAGTAACCAATTTAAGTCACTTTCCACCATAGTAGAGTGGATTTCGACTACATCCTGGCATGATTAATATATTATCATAATTTACATCAACTTTGACCACTTTTTGGGGTCCTCTTATACCAGTTTCATCCAAGTCAATTATGGCTCTAGTTTGGCTAAACTAACCAATTTAAGTAACTTTCTACCACATTAGAGTGGCATTCGAGCACATCCTGGCATGATTATCATATTATCATAATATACATGAACTTTGACCACCTTTTGGGATCGTTATATACCAGTTTCATCCGAGTCAATTTCGGTTTTAGTTTGGCCAAACAAACCAGTTTAAGTCAATTTCCACCACATTAGAGTGGATTTCGACCACATCCTGGCATGATTAACAAATTATCATAATATACATGAACTTTGACCACTTTTTGGGATACTCATATACCAGTTTCATCCGAGTCAATTTCGGTTTTAGTTTGGCCAAACAAACCAATTTAAGTCAATTTCCACCACATTAGAGTGGATTTCGACCACTTCCTGGCATGATTAACATATTATCAGAATTTACATCAACTATGACCATTTTTTGGGGTCCTCCAATAACAGTTTCACCAGAGTTAATTTTGGCTCTAGTTTGGCCAAACTAACCAATTTAAGTCACTTTCCACCACTTTAGAGTGGATTTCGACCACATCCTGGCATGATTAACATAGTATCATAATATGCTTGAACTTTGACCACTTTTTGGGATCCTCATATACAAGTTTCATCCGAGTCAATTTCGGTTTTAGTTTAGCCATACAAACCAATTTAAGTCAATTTCCACCACATTAGAGTGGATTTCGACCACTTCTTGGCATGATTAACATATTATCATAAAATACATCAACTATGACAATTTTTGGGGGTCCTCCAATAACAGTTTCATCCGAGTCAATTTCGGCTCTAGTTTAGCCAAAGTAACCAATTTAATTCACTTTCCACCACAGTAGAGTGGATTTCGACCACATCCTGGCATGATTAATATATTATCATAATTTACATCAACTTTGACCACTTTTTGGGGTCCTCTGATACCAGTTTCATCCAAGTCAATTATGGCTCTAGTTTGGCTAAACTAACCAATTTAAGTAACTTTCCACCACATTAGAGTGGCATTCGAGCACATCCTGGCATGATTATCATATTATCATAATTTACATCAACTTTGACCACTTTTTGGGGTCCTCTGATACCAGTTCCATCCGAGTCAATTTCGGCTCTAGTTTGGCCAACTCACCAATTTAAGTCACTTTCCACCACATTAGAGTGGATCTCGACCACATCCTGACATGATCAACATAATATCATAATATACATGAACTTTGACCAATTTTTGGGATCCTCATATACCAGTTTCATCCGAGTCAATTTCGGTTTTAGTTTAGCCAAACAAACCAATTTAAGTCAATTTCCACCACATTAGAGTGGATTTCGACCACTTCTTGTCATGATTAACATATTATCATAAAATACATCAACTATGACAATTTTTTGGGGTCCTCCAATAACAGTTTCATCTGAGTCAATTTCGGCTCTAGTTTGGCCAAAGTAACCAATTTAAGTCACTTTCCACCACATTAGAGTGGATTTCGAACACATCCTGGCATGATTAACAAATTATCATAATATACTTGAACTTTGACCACTTTTTGGGATCCTCATATACCAGTTTCATCCGAGTCAATTTCGGTTTTAGTTTAGCCAAACAAACCAATTTAAGTCACTTTCCACCACATTAGAGTGGATTTCCACCACTTCTTATCATGATTAACATATTATCATAAAATACATCAACTATGACCATTTTTTGTTGTCCTCCAATAATAGTTTCATCCGAGTCAATTTTGGCTCTAGTTTGGCCAAAGTAACCAACTTAAGTCACTTTCCACCACATTAGAGTGGCATTCGAGCACATCCTAGCATGATTATCATATTATCATAATTTACATTAACTTTGACCACTTTTGGGGTCCTCTGATACCAGTTCCATCTGAGTCAATTTCGGCTCTCGTTTGGCCAACTCACCAATTTAAGTCACTTTCCACCACATTAGAGTGGATTTCGACCACATCCTGGCATGATTAACATAATATCATAATATACATGAACTTTGACCACTTTTTGGGATCCTCATATACCAGTTTCATCCGAGTCAATTTCGGTTTTAGTTTAGCCAAACAAACCAATTTAAGTCAATTTCCACCACATTAGAGTGGATTTCGACCACTTCTTGTCATGATTAACATATTATCATAGAATACATCAACTATGACCATTTTTTGGGGTCCTCCAATAACAGTTTCATCCGAGTCAATTTCGGCTCTAGTTTGGCCAAAGTAACCAATTTAAGTCACTTTCCACCACTTTAGATTGGATTTCGACCACATCCTGGCATGATTAACATATTATCATAATATACATGAATTTAGACCACTTTTTGGGATCCTCATATACCAGTTTCATCCGAGTCAATTTCGGTTTTAGTTTAGCCAAACAAAACCAATTTAAGTCAATTTCCACCACATTAGAGTGGATTTCGACCACTTCTTGTCATGATTAACATATTATCATAGAATACATCAACTATGACCATTTTTTGGGGTCCTCCAATAACAGTATCATCCGAGTCAATTTCGGCTCTAGTTTGGCCAAAGTAACCAATTTAAGTCACTTTCCACCACATTAGAGTGGATTTCGACCACATCCTTGCATGATTAACATAGTATCATAATATACATGAAGTTTGACCACTTTTTGGGATACTCATATACAAGTTTCATCCGAATCAATTTCGGTTTTAGTTTGGCCAAACAAACCAATTTAAGTCAATTTCCACCACATTATAGTGGATTTCGACCACTTCTTGGCATGATTAACATATTATCATAAAATACATGAACTGTGACCATTTTTGGGGGTCCTCGAATAATAGTTTCATCCGAGTTAATTTCGGCTCTATTTTGGCCAAAGTAACCAATTTAAGTCACTTTCCACCACATTAGAGTGGATTTCGACCACATCCTGGCATGATTAATATATTATCATAAAATACATCAACTATGACCTTTTTTGGGGGTCCTCCAATAACAGTTTCATCCGAGTCAAGTTCGGCTCTAGTTTGGCCAAAGTAACCAATTTAAGTCACTTTCCACCACATTAGAGTGGATTTCGACCACATCCTGGCATGATTAATATATTATCATAATTTACATCAACTTTGACCACTTTTTGGGGTCCTCTGATACCAGTTTCATACAAGTCAATTATGGCTCTGGTTTGGCTAACCTAACCAATTTAAGTAACTTTCCACCACATTAGAGTGGAATTCGAGCACATCCTGGCATGATTATCATATTATCATAATTTACATCAACTTTGACCACTTTTTGGGGTCCTCTGATACTAGTTCCATCCGAGTCAATTTCGGCTCTAGTTTGGCCAACTCACCAATTTAAGTCACTTTCCACCACATTAGAGTGGATTTCGACCACATCCTGGCATGATTAACATAATATCATAATATACATGAACTTTGACCACTTTTTGGGATCCTCATATACCAGTTTCATCCGAGTCAATTTCGGTTTTAGTTTAGCCAAACAAACCAATTTAAGTCAATTTCCACCACATTAGAGTGGATTTCGACCACTTCTTGTCATGATTAACATATTATCATAAAATACATCAACTATGACCATTTTTTGTTGTCCTCCAATAATAGTTTCATCCGAGTCAATTTTGGCTCTAGTTTTGCCAAAGTAACCAACTTAAGTCACTTTCCACCACATTAGAGTGGCATTCGAGCACATCCTGGCATGATTATCATATTATCATAATTTACATCAACTTTGACCACTTTTTGGGGTCCTCTGATACCAGTTCCATCCGAGTCAATTTCGGCTCTAGTTTGGCCAACTCACCAATTTAAGTCACTTTCCACCACTTTAGATTGGATTTCGACCACATCCTGGCATGATTAACATATTATCATAATATACATGAACTTTGACCACTTTTTGGGATCCTCATATACCAGTTTCATCCGAGTCAATTTCGGTTTTAGTTTAGCCAAACAAACCAATTTAAGTCAATTTCCACCACATTAGAGTGGATTTCGACCACTTCTTGTCATGATTAAAATATTATCATAGAATACATCAACTATGACCATTTTTTGGGGTCCTCCAATAACAGTATCATCCGAGTCAATTTCGGCTCTAGTTTGGCCAAAGTAACAAATTTAAGTCACTTTCCACCACTTTAGATTGGATTTCGACCACATCCTGGCATGATTAACATATTATCATAATATACATGAGCTTTGACCACTTTTTGGGATCCTCATATACCAGTTTCATCCGAGTCAATTTCCGTTTTAGTTTGGCCAAACAAACCAGTTTAAGTCAATTTCCACCACATTAGAGTGGATTTCGACCACATCCTTGCATGATTAACATAGTATCATAATATACATGAACTTTGACCACTTTTTGCGATACTCATATACCAGTTTCATCCGAATCAATTTCGGTTTTAGTTTGGCCAAACAAACCAATTTAAGTCAATTTCCACCACATTATAGTGGATTTCGACCACTTCTTGGCATGATTAACATATTATCATAAAATACATGAACTGTGACCATTTTTGGGGGTCCTCGAATAATAGTTTCATCCGAGTTAATTTCGGCTCTATTTTGGCCAAAGTAACCAATTTAAGTCACTTTCCACCACATTAGAGTGGATTTCGACCACATCCTGGCATGATTAATATATTATCATAAAATACATCAACTATGACCTTTTTTGGGGGTCCTCCAATAACAGTTTCATCCGAGTCAAGTTCGGCTCTAGTTTGGCCAAAGTAACCAATTTAAGTCACTTTCCACCACATTATAGTGGATTTCGACCACATCCTGGCATGATTAATATATTATCATAATTTACATCAACTTTGACCAATTTTTGGGGTCCTCTGATACCAGTTTCATACAAGTCAATTATGGCTCTGGTTTGGCTAACCTAACCAATTTAAGTAACTTTCCACCACATTAGAGTGGAATTCGAGCACATCCTGGCATGATTATCATATTATCATAATTTACATCAACTTTGACCACTTTTTGGGGTCCTCTGATACTAGTTCCATCCGAGTCAATTTCGGCTCTAGTTTGGCCAACTCACCAATTTAAGTCACTTTCCACCACATTAGAGTGGATTTCGACCACATCCTGGCATGATTAACATAATATCATAATATACATGAACTTTGACCACTTTTTGGGATCCTCATATACCAGTTTCATCCGAGTCAATTTCGGTTTTAGTTTAGCCAAACAAACCAATTTAAGTCAATTTCCACCACATTAGAGTGGATTTCGACCACTTCTTGTCATGATTAACATATTATCATAGAATACATCAACTATGACCATTTTTTGGGGTCCTCCAATAACAGTTTCATCCGAGTCAATTTCGGCTCTAGTTTGGCCAAAGTAACCAATTTAAGTCACTTTCCACCACTTTAGATTGGATTTCGACCACATCCTGGCATGATTAACATATTATCATAATATACATGAACTTAGACCACTTTTTGGGATCCTCATATACCAGTTTCATCCGAGTCAATTTCGGTTTTAGTTTAGCCAAACAAAACCAATTTAAGTCAATTTCCACCACATTAGAGTGGATTTCGACCACTTCTTGTCATGATTAACATATTATCATAGAATACATCAACTATGACCATTTTTTGGGGTCCTCCAATAACAGTATCATCCGAGTCAATTTCGGCTCTAGTTTGGCCAAAGTAACCAATTTAAGTCACTTTCCACCACATTAGAGTGGATTTCGACCACATCCTTGCATGATTAACATAGTATCATAATATACATGAAGTTTGACCACTTTTTGGGATACTCATATACAAGTTTCATCCGAATCAATTTCGGTTTTAGTTTGGCCAAACAAACCAATTTAAGTCAATTTCCACCACATTATAGTGGATTTCGACCACTTCTTGGCATGATTAACATATTATCATAAAATACATGAACTGTGACCATTTTTGGGGGTCCTCGAATAATAGTTTCATCCGAGTTAATTTCGGCTCTATTTTGGCCAAAGTAACCAATTTAAGTCACTTTCCACCACATTAGAGTGGATTTCGACCACATCCTGGCATGATTAATATATTATCATAAAATACATCAACTATGACCTTTTTTGGGGGTCCTCCAATAACAGTTTCATCCGAGTCAAGTTCGGCTCTAGTTTGGCCAAAGTAACCAATTTAAGTCACTTTCCACCACATTAGAGTGGATTTCGACCACATCCTGGCATGATTAATATATTATCATAATTTACATCAACTTTGACCACTTTTTGGGGTCCTCTGATACCAGTTTCATACAAGTCAATTATGGCTCTGGTTTGGCTAACCTAACCAATTTAAGTAACTTTCCACCACATTAGAGTGGAATTCGAGCACATCCTGGCATGATTATCATATTATCATAATTTACATCAACTTTGACCACTTTTTGGGGTCCTCTGATACTAGTTCCATCCGAGTCAATTTCGGCTCTAGTTTGGCCAACTCACCAATTTAAGTCACTTTCCACCACATTAGAGTGGATTTCGACCACATCCTGGCATGATTAACATAATATCATAATATACATGAACTTTGACCACTTTTTGGGATCCTCATATACCAGTTTCATCCGAGTCAATTTCGGTTTTAGTTTAGCCAAACAAACCAATTTAAGTCAATTTCCACCACATTAGAGTGGATTTCGACCACTTCTTGTCATGATTAACATATTATCATAAAATACATCAACTATGACCATTTTTTGTTGTCCTCCAATAATAGTTTCATCCGAGTCAATTTTGGCTCTAGTTTTGCCAAAGTAACCAACTTAAGTCACTTTCCACCACATTAGAGTGGCATTCGAGCACATCCTGGCATGATTATCATATTATCATAATTTACATCAACTTTGACCACTTTTTGGGGTCCTCTGATACCAGTTCCATCCGAGTCAATTTCGGCTCTAGTTTGGCCAACTCACCAATTTAAGTCACTTTCCACCACTTTAGATTGGATTTCGACCACATCCTGGCATGATTAACATATTATCATAATATACATGAACTTTGACCACTTTTTGGGATCCTCATATACCAGTTTCATCCGAGTCAATTTCGGTTTTAGTTTAGCCAAACAAACCAATTTAAGTCAATTTTCACCACATTAGAGTGGATTTCGACCACTTCTTGTCATGATTAAAATATTATCATAGAATACATCTACTATGACCATTTTTTGGGGTCCTCCAATAACAGTATCATCCGAGTCAATTTCGGCTCTAGTTTGGCCAAAGTAACAAATTTAAGTCACTTTCCACCACTTTAGATTGGATTTTGACCACATCCTGGCATGATTAACATATTATCATAATATACATGAACTTTGACCACTTTTTGGGATCCTCATATACCAGTTTCATCCGAGTCAATTTCCGTTTTAGTTTGGCCAAACAAACCAGTTTAAGTCAATTTCCACCACATTAGAGTGGATTTCGACCACATCCTTGCATGATTAACATAGTATCATAATATACATGAACTTTGACCACTTTTTGGGATACTCATATACCAGTTTCATCCGAATCAATTTCGGTTTTAGTTTGGCCAAACAAACCAATTTAAGTCAATTTCCACCACATTATAGTGGATTTCGACCACTTCTTGGCATGATTAACATATTATCATAAAATACATGAACTGTGACCATTTTTGGGGGTCCTCGAATAATAGTTTCATCCGAGTTAATTTCGGCTCTATTTTGGCCAAAGTAACCAATTTAAGTCACTTTCCACCACATTAGAGTGGATTTCGACCACATCCTGGCATGATTAATATATTATCATAAAATACATCAACTATGACCTTTTTGGGGGTCCTCCAATAACAGTTTCATCCGAGTCAAGTTCGGCTCTAGTTTGGCCAAAGTAACCAATTTAAGTCACTTTCCACCACATTATAGTGGATTTCGACCACATCCTGGCATGATTAATATATTATCATAATTTACATCAACTTTGACCAATTTTTGGGGTCCTCTGATACCAGTTTCATACAAGTCAATTATGGCTCTGGTTTGGCTAACCTAACCAATTTAAGTAACTTTCCACCACATTAGAGTGGAATTCGAGCACATCCTGGCATGATTATCATATTATCATAATTTACATCAACTTTGACCACTTTTTGGGGTCCTCTGATACTAGTTCCATCCGAGTCAATTTCGGCTCTAGTTTGGCCAACTCACCAATTTAAGTCACTTTCCACCACATTAGAGTGGATTTCGACCACATCCTGGCATGATTAACATAATATCATAATATACATGAACTTTGACCACTTTTTGGGATCCTCATATACCAGTTTCATCCGAGTCAATTTCGGTTTTAGTTTAGCCAAACAAACCAATTTAAGTCAATTTCCACCACATTAGAGTGGATTTCAACCACTTCTTGTCATGATTAACATATTATCATAAAATACATCAACTATGACCATTTTTTGTTGTCCTCCAATAATAGTTTCATCCGAGTCAATTTTGGCTCTAGTTTTGCCAAAGTAACCAACTTAAGTCACTTTCCACCACATTAGAGTGGCATTCGAGCACATCCTGGCATGATTATCATATTATCATAATTTACATCAACTTTGACCACTTTTTGGGGTCCTCTGATACCAGTTCCATCCGAGTCAATTTCGGCTCTAGTTTGGCCAACTCACCAATTTAAGTCACTTTCCACCACTTTAGATTGGATTTCGACCACATCCTGGCATGATTAACATATTATCATAATATACATGAACTTTGACCACTTTTTGGGATCCTCATATACCAGTTTCATCCGAGTCAATTTCGGTTTTAGTTCAGCCAAACAAACCAATTTAAGTCAATTTCCACCACATTAGAGTGGATTTCGACCACTTCTTGTCATGATTAACATATTATCATAGAATACATCAACTATGACCATTTTTTGGGGTCCTCCAATAACAGTTTCATCCGAGTCAATTTCGGCTCTAGTTTGGCCAAAGTAACCAATTTAAGTCACTTTCCACCACAGTAGAGTGGATTTAGACCACATCCTTGCATGATTAATATATTATCATAATTTACATCAACTTTGACCACTTTTTGGGGTCCTCTGATACCAGTTTCATCCAAGTCAATTATGGCTCTGGGTTGGCTAATTTAACCAATTTAAGTAACTTTCCACCACATTAGAGTGGAATTCGAGCACATCCAGGCATGATTATCATATTATCATAATTTACATCAACTTTGACCACTTTTTGGGATCCTCATATACCAGTTTCATCAGAGTCAATTTCGGTTTTAGTTTAGCCAAACAAACGAATTTAAGTCAATTTCCACCACATTAGAGTGGATTTCAACCACTTCTTGTCATGATTAACATATTATCATAAAATACATCAACTATGACCATTTTATTTTGTCCTCCAATAACAGTTTCATCCGAGTCAATTTTGGCTCTAGTTTAGCCAAAGTAACCTATTTCAGGCACTTTCAACCACTTTAGATTGGATTTCGACCACATCCTGGCATGATTAACATATTATGATAATATACATGAACTTTGACCACTTTTTGGGATCCTTATATACTAGTTTCATCCGAGTCAATTTCCGTTTTAGTTTGGCCAAACAAACCAGTTTAAGTCAATTTCCACCACATTAGAGTGGATTTCGACCACATCCTTGCATGATTAACATATTATCATAATATACATGAACTTTGACCACTTTTTGGGATCCTCATATACCAGTTTCATCCGAGTCAATATCGGTTTTAGTTTAGCCAAACAAACCAATTTAAGTCAATTTCCACCACATTAGAGTGGATTTCGACCACTTCTTGTCATGATTAACATATTATCATAGAATACATCAACTATGACCATTTTTTGGGGTCCTCCAATAACAGTATCATCCGAGTCAATTTCGGCTCTAGTTTGGCCAAAGTAACCAATTTAAGTCACTTTCCACCACATTAGAGTGGATTTCGACCACATCCTTGCATGATTAACATAGTATCATAATATACATGAAGTTTGACCACTTTTTGGGATACTCATATACAAGTTTCATCCGAATCAATTTCGGTTTTAGTTTGGCCAAACAAACCAATTTAAGTCAATTTCCACCACATTATAGTGGATTTCGACCACTTCTTGGCATGATTAACATATTATCATAAAATACATGAACTTTGACCATTTTTGGGGGTCCTCGAATAATAGTTTCATCCGAGTTAATTTCGGCTCTATTTTGGCCAAAGTAACCAATTTAAGTCACTTTCCACCACATTAGAGTGGATTTCGACCACATCCTGGCATGATTAATATATTATCATAAAATACATCAACTATGACCTTTTTTGGGGGTCCTCCAATAACAGTTTCATCCGAGTCAAGTTCGGCTCTAGTTTGGCCAAAGTAACCAATTTAAGTCACTTTCCACCACATTAGAGTGGATTTCGACAACATCCTGGCATGATTAATATATTATCATAATTTACATCAACTTTGACCACTTTTTGGGGTCCTCTGATACCAGTTTCATACAAGTCAATTATGGCTCTGGTTTGGCTAACCTAACCAATTTAAGTAACTTTCCACCACATTAGAGTGGAATTCGAACACATCCTGGCATGATTATCATATTATCATAATTTACATCAACTTTGACCACTTTTTGGGGTCCTCTGATACTAGTTCCATCCGAGTCAATTTCGGCTCTAGTTTGGCCAACTCACCAATTTAAGTCACTTTCCACCACATTAGAGTGGATTTCGACCACATCCTGGCATGATTAACATAATATCATAATATACATGAACTTTGACCACTTTTTGGGATCCTCATATACCAGTTTCATCCGAGTCAATTTCGGTTTTAGTTTAGCCAAACAAACCAATTTAAGTCAATTTCCACCACATTAGAGTGGATTTCGACCACTTCTTGTCATGATTAACATATTATCATAAAATACATCAACTATGACCATTTTTTGTTGTCCTCCAATAATAGTTTCATCCGAGTCAATTTTGGCTCTAGTTTTGCCAAAGTAACCAACTTAAGTCACTTTCCACCACATTAGAGTGGCATTCGAGCACATCCTGGCATGATTATCATATTATCATAATTTACATCAACTTTGACCACTTTTTGGGGTCCTCTGATACCAGTTCCATCCGAGTCAATTTCGGCTCTAGTTTGGCCAACTCACCAATTTAAGTCACTTTCCACCACTTTAGATTGGATTTCGACCACATCCTGGCATGATTAACATATTATCATAATATACATGAACTTTGACCACTTTTTGGGATCCTCATATACCAGTTTCATCCGAGTCAATTTCGGTTTTAGTTCAGCCAAACAAACCAATTTAAGTCAATTTCCACCACATTAGAGTGGATTTCGACCACTTCTTGTCATGATTAACATATTATCATAGAATACATCAACTATGACCATTTTTTGGGGTCCTCCAATAACAGTTTCATCCGAGTCAATTTCGGCTCTAGTTTGGCCAAAGTAACCAATTTAAGTCACTTTCCACCACAGTAGAGTGGATTTAGACCACATCCTTGCATGATTAATATATTATCATAATTTACATCAACTTTGACCACTTTTTGGGGTCCTCTGATACCAGTTTCATCCAAGTCAATTATGGCTCTGGGTTGGCTAATTTAACCAATTTAAGTAACTTTCCACCACATTAGAGTGGAATTCGAGCACATCCAGGCATTATTATCATATTATCATAATTTACATCAACTTTGACCACTTTTTGGGATCCTCATATACCAGTTTCATCAGAGTCAATTTCGGTTTTAGTTTAGCCAAACAAACGAATTTAAGTCAATTTCCACCACATTAGAGTGGATTTCAACCACTTCTTGTCATGATTAACATATTATCATAAAATACATCAACTATGACCATTTTTTTTTGTCCTCCAATAACAGTTTCATCCGAGTCAATTTTGGCTCTAGTTTAGCCAAAGTAACCTATTTCAGGCACTTTCAACCACTTTAGATTGGATTTCGACCACATCCTGGCATGATTAACATATTATGATAATATACATGAACTTTGACCACTTTTTGGGATCCTTATATACTAGTTTCATCCGAGTCAATTTCCGTTTTAGTTTGGCCAAACAAACCAGTTTAAGTCAATTTCCACCACATTAGAGTGGATTTCGACCACATCCTTGCATGATTAACATATTATCATAATATACATGAACTTTGACCACTTTTTGGGATCCTCATATACCAGTTTCATCCGAGTCAATTTCGGTTTTAGTTTAGCCAAACAAACCAATTTAAGTCAATTTCCACCACATTAGAGTGGATTTCGACCACTTCTTGTCATGATTAACATATTATCATAGAATACATCAACTATGACCATTTTTTGGGGTCCTCCAATAACAGTATCATCCGAGTCAATTTCGGCTCTAGTTTGGCCAAAGTAACCAATTTAAGTCACTTTCCACCACATTAGAGTGGATTTCGACCACATCCTTGCATGATTAACATAGTATCATAATATACATGAAGTTTGACCACTTTTTGGGATACTCATATACAAGTTTCATCCGAATCAATTTCGGTTTTAGTTTGGCCAAACAAACCAATTTAAGTCAATTTCCACCACATTATAGTGGATTTCGACCACTTCTTGGCATGATTAACATATTATCATAAAATACATGAACTGTGACCATTTTTGGGGGTCCTCGAATAATAGTTTCATCCGAGTTAATTTCGGCTCTATTTTGGCCAAAGTAACCAATTTAAGTCACTTTCCACCACATTAGAGTGGATTTCGACCACATCCTGGCATGATTAATATATTATCATAAAATACATCAACTATGACCTTTTTTGGGGGTCCTCCAATAACAGTTTCATCCGAGTCAAGTTCGGCTCTAGTTTGGCCAAAGTAACCAATTTAAGTCACTTTCCACCACATTATAGTGGATTTCGACCACATCCTGGCATGATTAATATATTATCATAATTTACATCAACTTTGACCACTTTTTGGGGTCCTCTGATACCAGTTTCATACAAGTCAATTATGGCTCTGGTTTGGCTAACCTAACCAATTTAAGTAACTTTCCACCACATTAGAGTGGAATTCGAGCACATCCTGGCATGATTATCATATTATCATAATTTACATCAACTTTGACCACTTTTTGGGGTCCTCTGATACTAGTTCCATCCGAGTCAATTTCGGCTCTAGTTTGGCCAACTCACCAATTTAAGTCACTTTCCACCACATTAGAGTGGATTTCGACCACATCCTGGCATGATTAACATAATATCATAATATACATGAACTTTGACCACTTTTTGGGATCCTCATATACCAGTTTCATCCGAGTCAATTTCGGTTTTAGTTTAGCCAAACAAACCAATTTAAGTCAATTTCCACCACATTAGAGTGGATTTCGACCACTTCTTGTCATGATTAACATATTATCATAAAATACATCAACTATGACCATTTTTTGTTGTCCTCCAATAATAGTTTCATCCGAGTCAATTTTGGCTCTAGTTTTGCCAAAGTAACCAACTTAAGTCACTTTCCACCACATTAGAGTGGCATTCGAGCACATCCTGGCATGATTATCATATTATCATAATTTACATCAACTTTGACCACTTTTTGGGGTCCTCTGATACCAGTTCCATCCGAGTCAATTTCGGCTCTAGTTTGGCCAACTCACCAATTTAAGTCACTTTCCACCACTTTAGATTGGATTTCGACCACATCCTGGCATGATTAACATATTATCATAATATACATGAACTTTGACCACTTTTTGGGATCCTCATATACCAGTTTCATCCGAGTCAATTTCGGTTTTAGTTCAGCCAAACAAACCAATTTAAGTCAATTTCCACCACATTAGAGTGGATTTCGACCACTTCTTGTCATGATTAACATATTATCATAGAATACATCAACTATGACCATTTTTTGGGGTCCTCCAATAACAGTTTCATCCGAGTCAATTTCGGCTCTAGTTTGGCCAAAGTAACCAATTTAAGTCACTTTTTTTTTTTTTTTTTTTTTTTTTTGCTAATTGAAAAATTTATAAAAGACCAAAGGTACATAAGCTAGGGGCATACCCCGCGGGAAAGACTAACAAAATAGAACCAACAGCTGGAAACTAAATACAAAGATTAAAAACCAGGGACTATCTCAAATAATACAATTAAAGAAAACAAACCAACCCACTATCTAGCTTAATAAAGACAGCTGGTAAAAGTCGGGTGCTTGGTGATATGCCTTCGCATTGCGGGTAAAGAGAAAACCTTCTCACGGACCATTCTTTTTGATAGGTGAATAATACAATCCACATTCCTGCTGTTGCCATTTATGTGAATTCTATTGTTTCTTTCCTGCCAGATGAGATATGTAACCACTGAGATGTAAAGGTAAGCTAGATGCTTCATTATAACTGTAACAGAACCATGCAGGAACTGCCCTTGCTGCCAATCTGTCCAGGTAAGCTTCAATGGAACCGGGCAATTTCGCAAAACTGTAAAGGTGAACGGGCACTCAAGGAAAAGATGAACAGTAGAGTGGATTTAGACCACATCCTTGCATGATTAATATATTATCATAATTTACATCAACTTTGACCACTTTTTGGGGTCCTCTGATACCAGTTTCATCCAAGTCAATTATGGCTCTGGTTTGGCTAATTTAACCAATTTAAGTAACTTTCCACCACATTAGAGTGGAATTCGAGCACATCCAGGCATGATTATCATATTATCATAATTTACATCAACTTTGACCACTTTTTGGGATCCTCATATACCAGTTTCATCAGAGTCAATTTCGGTTTTAGTTTAGCCAAACAAACGAATTTAAATCAATTTCCACCACATTAGAGTGGATTTCAACCACTTCTTGTCATGATTAACATATTATCATAAAATACATCAACTATGACCATTTTTTTTTGTCCTCCAATAACAGTTTCATCCGAGTCAATTTTGGCTCTAGTTTAGCCAAAGTAACCTATTTCAGGCACTTTCAACCACTTTAGATTGGATTTCGACCACATCCTGGCATGATTAACATATTATGATAATATACATGAACTTTGACCACTTTTTGGGATCCTTATATACTAGTTTCATCCGAGTCAATTTCCGTTTTAGTTTGGCCAAACAAACCAGTTTAAGTCAATTTCCACCACATTAGAGTGGATTTCGACCACATCCTTGCATGATTAACATATTATCATAATATACATGAACTTTGACCACTTTTTGGGATACTCATATACCAGTTTCATCCAAGTCAATTTCGGTTTTAGTTTGGCCAAACAAACCAATTTAAGTCAATTTCCACCACATTATAGTGGATTTCGACCACTTCTTGGCATGATTAACATATTATCATAAAATACATGAACTATGACCATTTTTGGGGGTCCTCCAATAATAGTTTCATCCGAGTCAATTTCGGCTCTATTTTGGCCAAAGTAACCAATTTAAGTCACTTTCCACCACATTAGAGTGGATTTCGACCACATCCTGGCATGATTAATATATTATCATAATATACTTGAACTTTGACCACTTTATGGGATCCTCATATACCAGTTTCATCCGAGTCAATTTCGGTTTTAGTTTAGCCAAACAAACCAATTTAAGTCACTTTCCACCACATTAGAGTGGATTTCGACCACTTCTTATCATGATTAACATATTATCATAATATACATGAACTTTGACCACTTTCTGGGATACTCATATACCAGTTTCATCCAAGTCAATTTCGGTTTTAGTTTGGCCAAACAAACCAATTTAAGTCAATTTCCACCACATTATAGTGGATTTCGACCACTTCTTGGCATGATTAACATATTATCATAAAATACATGAACTATGACCATTTTTGGGGGTCCTCCAATAATAGTTTCATCCGAGTCAATTTCGGCTCTATTTTGGCCAAAGTAACAAATTTAAGTCACTTTCCACCACATTAGAGTGGATTTCGACCACATCCTGGCATGATTAATATATTATCATAATATACTTGAACTTTGACCACTTTATGGGATCCTCATATACCAGTTTCATCCGAGTCAATTTCGGTTTTAGTTTAGCCAAACAAACCAATTTAAGTCACTTTCCACCACATTAGAGTGGATTTCGACCACTTCTTATCATGATTAACATATTATCATAAAATACATCAACTATGACCATTTTTTGTTGTTCTCCAATAATAGTTTCATCCGAGTCAATTTTGGCTCTAGTTTGGCCAAAGTAACCAACTTAAGTCACTTTCCACCACATTAGAGTGGCATTCGAGCACATCCTGGCATGATTATCATATTATCATAATTTACATCAACTTTGACCACTTTTTGGGGTCCTCTGATACCAGTTCCATCTGAGTCAATTTCGGCTCTAGTTTGGCCAACTCACCAATTTAAGTCACTTTCCACCACATTAGAGTGGATTTCGACCACATCCTGGCATGATTAACATAATATCATAATATACATGAACTTTGACCACTTTTTGGGATCCTCATATACCAGTTTCATCCGAGTCAATTTCGGTTTTAGTTTAGCCAAACAAACCAATTTAAGTCAATTTCCACCACATTAGAGTGGATTTCGACCACTACTTGTCATGATTAACATATTATCATAGAATACATCAACTATGACCATTTTTTGGGGTCCTCCAATAACAGTTTCATCCGAGTCAATTTCGGCTCTAGTTTGGCCAAAGTAACCAATTTAAGTCACTTTCCACAACTTTAGATTGGATTTCGACCACATCCTGGCATGATTAACATATTATCATAATATACATGAACTTTGACCACTTTTTGGGATCCTCATATACCAGTTTCATCCGAGTCAATTTCGGTTTTAGTTTAGCCAAACAAACCAATTTAAGTCAATTTCCACCACATTAGAGAGGATTTCGACCACTTCTTGTCATGATTAACATATTATCATAGAATACATCAACTATGACCATTTTTTGGGGTCCTCCAATAACAGTATCATCCGAGTCAATTTCGGCTCTAGTTTGGCCAAAGTAACCAATTTAAGTCACTTTCCACCACTTTAGATTGGATTTCGACCACATCCTGGCATGATTAACATATTATCATAATATACATGAACTTTGACCACTTTTTGGGATCCTCATATACCAGTTTCATCCGAAGCAATTTCGGTTTTAGTTTGGCCAAACAAACCAATTTAAGTCAATTTCCACCACATTATAGTGGATTTCGACCACTTCTTGGCATGATTAACATATTATCAGAAAATACATCAACTATGACTATTTAAATCACTTTCCACCACAGTAGAGTGGATTTAGACCACATCCTCGCATGATTAATATATTATCATAATTTACATGAACTTTGACCACTTTTTGGGATCCTTATATACCAGTTTCATCCGAGTCAATTTCGGTTTAGTTTGGCCAAACAAACCAGTTTAAGTCAATTTCCACCACATTAGAGTGGATTTCGACCACATCCTGGCATGATTAACATATTATCATAATATACATGAACTTTGACCACTTTTTGGGATACTCATATACCATTTTCATTCGAGTCAATTTCGGTTTTAGTTTGGCCAAACAAACCAATTTAAGTCAATTTCCACCAAATTAGAGTGCATTTCGACCACTTCCTGGCATGATTAAAATATTATCAGAATTTACATCAACTATGACCATTTTTTGGGGTCCTCCAATAACAGTTTCACCCGAGTCAATTTCGGTTTAGTTTGGCCAAACTAACCAATTTAAGTCACTTTCCACCACATTAGAGTGGATTTCGACCACATCCTGGCATGATTAACATATTATCATAATATACATGAACTTTGACCACTTTTTGGGATCCTCATATACCAGTTTCATCCGAGTCAATTTCGGTTTTAGTTTAGCCAAACAAACCAATTTAAGTCAATTTCCACCACATTAGAGTGGATTTCGACCACTTCTTGTCATGATTAACATATTATCATAGAATACATCAACTATGACCATTTTTTGGGGTCCTCCAATAACAGTTTCATCCGAGTCAATTTTGGCTCTAGTTTGGCCAAAGTAACCAACTTAAGTCACTTTCCACCACGTTAGAGTGGATTTCGACAACATCCTGGCATATATTATCATAATTTACATCAATTTTGACCACTTTTTGGGGTCACTGATACCAGTTTCATCCAAGTCAATTATGGCTCTAGCTTGGCTAAACTAACCAATTTAAGTAACTTTCCACCACATTAGAGTGGAATTCGAGCACATCCTGGCATGATTATCATATTATCATAATTTACATCAACTTTGACCACTTTTTGGGGTCCTCTAATACCAGTTCCATCCGAGTCAATTTCGGCTCTAGTTTGGCCAACTCACCAATTTAAGTCACTTTCCACCACATTAGAGTGGATTTCGACCACATCCCGGCATTATTAACATAATATCATAATATACATGAACTTTGACCACTTTTTGGGATCCTCATATACCACTTTCATCCGAGTCAATTTCGGTTTTAGTTTAGCCAAACAAACCAATTTAAGTCAATTTCCACCACATTATAGTGGATTTCGACCACTTCTTGTCATGATTAACATATTATCATAGAATACATCAACGATGACCATTTTTTGGGGTCCTCCAATAACCGTTTCATCCGAGGTAATTTCGGCTCTAGTTTGGCCAAAGTAACCAATTTAAGTCACTTTCCACCACTTTAGATTGGATTTCGACCACATCCTGGCATGATTAACATATTATCATAATATACATTAACTTTGACCACTTTTTGGGATCCTTATATACCAGTTTCATCCGAGTCAATTTCGGTTTTTGTTTGGCCAAACAAACCAGTTTAAGTCAATTTCCACCATATTAGAGTGGATTTCGACCACATCCTGGCATGATTAACAAATTATCATAATATACATGAACTTTGACCACTTTTTGGGATACTCATATACCAGTTTCATCCGAGTTAATTTCGGTTTTAGTTTGGCCAAACAAACCAATTTAAGTCAATTTCCACCACATTAGAGTGGATTTCGACCACTTCCTGGCATGATTAACATATTATCAGAATTTATATCAACTATGACCATTTTTTGGGTTCCTCCAATAACAGTTTCACCCGAGTCAATTTCGCCTCTATTTTGGCCAAAGTAACCAATTTAAGTCACTTTCCACCACTTTAGAGTGGATTTCGACCACATCCTGGCATGATTAACATATTATCATAATATACATGAACTTTGACCACTTTTTGGGATACTCATATACCAGTTTCATTCGAGTCAATTTCGGTTTTAGTTTGGCCAAACAAACCAATTTAAGTCAATTTCCACCAAATTAGAGTGGATTTCGACCACTTCCTGGCATGATTAACATATTATCAGAATTTACATCAACTATGACCATTTTCTGGGGTCCTCCAATAACAGTTTCACCCGAGTCAATTTCGGTTCTAGTTTGGCCAAACTAACCAATTTAAGTCACTTTCCACCACTTTAGAGTGGATTTCGACCACATCCTGTCATGATTAACATATTATCAGAATTTATATCAACTATGACCATTTTTTGGGTTCCTCCAATAACAGTTTCACCCGAGTCAATTTCGCCTCTATTTTGGCCAAAGTAACCAATTTAAGTCACTTTCCACCACTTTAGAGTGGATTTCGACCACATCCTGGCATGATTAACATATTATCATAATATACATGAACTTTGACCACTTTTTGGGATACTCATATACCAGTTTCATTCGAGTCAATTTCGGTTTTAGTTTGGCCAAACAAACCAATTTAAGTCAATTTCCACCAAATTAGAGTGGATTTCGACCACTTCCTGGCATGATTAACATATTATCAGAATTTACATCAACTATGACCATTTTCTGGGGTCCTCCAATAACAGTTTCACCCGAGTCAATTTCGGTTCTAGTTTGGCCAAACTAACCAATTTAAGTCACTTTCCACCACTTTAGAGTGGATTTCGACCACATCCTGTCATGATTAACATTATCATAAAATACATCAACTATGACCATTTTTGGGGGTCTTCCAATAACAGTTTCATCCGAGTCAATTTCGGCTCTAGTTTGGCCAAAGTAACCAATTTAAGTCATTTTCGACCACATAAGAGTGGATTTCGACCACATCCTGGCATGATTAATATATTATCATAATTTACATCAACTTTGACCACTTTTTGGGGTCCTCTGATACCAGTTTCATCCAAGTCAATTATGGCTCTAGTTTGGCTAAACTAACCAATTTAAGTAACTTTCCACCACATTAGAGTGGAATTCGAGCACATCCTGTCATGATTAACATATTATCATAATATACATGAACTTTGACCACTTTTTGGGATCCTCATATACCAGTTTCATCCGAGTCAATTTCGGTTTTAGTTTAGCCAAACAAACCAATTTGAGTCAATTTCCACCACATTAGAGTGGATTTCGACCACTTCTTGTCATGATTAACATATTATCATAAAATACATCAACTATGACCATTTTTGGGGTCCTCCAATAACAGTTTCATCCGAGTCAATTTCGGCTCTAGTTTGGCCAACGTAACCAATTTAAGTCACTTTCCACCACTTTAGATGGGAATTCGACCACATCCTGGCATGATTAACATATTATCATAATATACAAGAACTTTGACCACTTTTTGGGATCCTTATATACCAGTTTTATCCGAGTCAATTTCGGTTTTTGTTTGGCCAAACAAACCAGTTTAAGTCAATTTCCACCACATTAGAGTGGATTTCGACCACATCGTGGCATGATTAACATATTATCATAATACACATGAACTTTGACCACTTTTCGGGATACTCATATACCAGATTCATCCGAGTCAATTTCCACCACATTAGAGTGGATTTCGACCACATCCTGGCATGATTAACATATTATCATAATACACATGAACTTTGACCACTTTTCGGGATACTCATATACCAGATTCATCCGAGTCAATTTCAGTTTTAGTTTGGCCAAACAAACCAATTTAAGTCAATTTCCACCACATTAGAGTGGATTTCGACCACTTCTTGGCATGATTAACATTATCATAAAATACATCAACTATGACCATTTTTGGGGGTCTTCCAATAACAGTTTCATCCGAGTCAATTTCGGCTCTAGTTTGGCCAAAGTAACCAATTTAAGTCACTTTCGACCACAGAAGAGTGGATTTCGACCACATCCTGGCATGATTAATATATTATCATAATTTACATCAACTTTGACCACTTTTTGGGGTCCTCTGATACCAGTTTCATCCAAGTCAATTATGGCTCTAGTTTGGCTAAACTAACCAATTTAAGTAACTTTCCACCACATTAGAGTGGAATTCGAGCACATCCTGTCATGATTAACATATTATCATAATATACATGAACTTTGACCACTTTTTGGGATCCTCATATACCAGTTTCATCCGAGTCAATTTCGGTTTTAGTTTAGCCAAACAAACCAATTTAAGTCAATTTCCACCACATTAGAGTGGATTTCGACCACTTCTTGTCATGATTAACATATTATCATAAAATACATCAACTATGACCATTTTTGGGTCCTCCAATAACAGTTTCATCCGAGTCAATTTCGGCACTAGTTTGGCCAAAGTAACCAATTTAAGTCACTTTCCACCACTTTAGATGGGATTTCGACAACATCCTGGCATGATTAACATATTATCATAATATACAAGAACTTTGACCACTTTTTGGGATCCTTATATACCAGTTTTATCCGAGTCAATTTCGGTTTTAGTTTGGCCAAACAAACCAGTTTAAGTCAATTTCCACCACATTAGAGTGGATTTCGACCACATCCTGGCATGATTAACATATTATCATAATACACATGAACTTTGACCACTTTTCGGGATACTCATATACCAGATTCATCCGAGTCAATTTCCACCACATTAGAGTGGATTTCGACCACATCCTGGCATGATTAACATATTATCATAATACACATGAACTTTGACCACTTTTCGGGATACTCATATACCAGATTCATCCGAGTCAATTTCAGTTTTAGTTTGGCCAAACAAACCAATTTAAGTCAATTTCCACCACATTAGAGTGGATTTCGACCACTTCCTGGCATGATTAACATATTATCAGAATTTACATCAACTATGATCATTTTTTGGGGTCCTCCAATAACAGTTTCACCCGAGTCAATTTTGGTTCTAGTTTGGCCAAAGTAACCAATTTAAGTCACTTTCCACCACTTTAGAGTGGAATTCGAGCACATCCTGGCATGATTAACATATTATCATAATATACATGAACTTTGACCACTTTCTGGGATCCTCATATACCAGTTTCATCCGAGTCAATTTCGGTTTTAGTTTACCCAAACAAACCAATTTAAGTCCATTTCCACCACATTAGAGTGTATTTCGACCACTTCTTGTCATGATTAACATATTATCATGAAATACATCAACTATGACCATTTTTGGGGTCCTCCAATAACAGTTTCATCCGAGTCAATTTCGGCACTAGTTTGGCCAAAGTAACCAATTTAAGTCACTTTCCACCACTTTAGATGGGATTTCGACCACATCCTGGCATGATTAACATATTATCATAATATACAAGAACTTTGACCACTTTTTGGGATCCTTATATACCAGTTTTATCCGAGTCAATTTCGGTTTTAGTTTGGCCAAACAAACCAGTTTAAGTCAATTTCCACCACATTAGAGTGGATTTCGACCACATCCTGGCATGATTAACATATTATCATAATACACATGAACTTTGACCACTTTTCGGGATACTCATATACCAGATTCATCGGAGTCAATTTCAGTTTTAGTTTGGCCAAACAAACCAATTTAAGTCAATTTCCACCACATTAGAGTGGATTTCGACCACTTCCTGGCATGATTAACATATTATCAGAAAATACATCAACTATGACTATTTTTGGGGGTCCTCCAATAACAGTTTCATCCGAGTCAATTTCGGCTCTAGTTTGGCCAAAGTCACCAATTTAAGTCACTTTCCACCACATTAGATTGGATTTCGACCACATCCTGGCATGATTAATATTTTATCATAATTTACATCAACTTTGACCACTTTTTGGGGTCCTCTGATACCAGTTTCATCCAAGTCAATTATGGCTCTAGTTTGGCTAACCTAACCAATTTAAGTAACTGTGCACCACATTAGAGTGAAATTCGAGCACATCCTGGCATGATTATCATATTATCATAATTTACATCAACTTTGATCACTTTTTGGGCTCCTCTGATACTAGTTCCATCCGAGTCAATTTCGGCTCTAGTTTGGCCAACTCACCAATTTAAGTCACTTTCCACCACATTAGAGTGGATTTCGACCACATCCTGGCATGATTAACATATTATCATAATATACATGAACTTTGACCAAATTTTGGGATCCTCATATACCAGTTTCATCCGAGTCAATTTCGGTTTTAGTTTAGCCAAACAAACCAATTTAAGTCAATTTCCACCACATTAGAGTGGATTTCGACCACTTCTTGTCATGATTAACATATTATCATAAAATACATCAACTATGACCATTTTTTGTTGTCCTCGAATAACAGTTTCATTCGAGTCAATTTCGGCTCTATTTTGGCCAAAGTAAACCATTTAAGTCACTTTCCACCACATTAGAGTGGATTTCGACCACATCTTTGCATGATTAATATATTATAATAATTTACATCAACTTTGACCACTTTTTTGGGTCCTCTAATACCAGTTTCAGCCAAGTCAATTATGGCTCTAGTTTGGCTAAACTAACCAATTTATGTAACTTTCCACCACATTAGAGTGGAATTCGAGCACATCCTGGCATGATTAACATATTATCATAATATACATGAACTTTGACCACTTTTTGGGATCCTCATATACCAGTTTCATCCGAGTCAATTTCGGTTTTAGTTTAGCCAAACAAACCAATTTGAGTCAATTTCCACCACATTAGAGTGGATTTCGACCACTTCTTGTCATGATTAACATATTATCTTAAAATACATCAACTATGACCATTTTTGGGGTCCTCCGATAACAGTTTCATCCGAGTCAATTTCGGCTCTAGTTTGGCCAAAGTAACCAATTTAAGTCACTTTCCACCACTTTAGATGGGATTTCAACCACATCCTGGCATGATTAACATATTATCATAATATACAAGAACTTTGACCACTTTTTGGGATCCTTATATACCAGTTTTATCCGAGTCAATTTCGGTTTTAGTTTGGCCAAACAAACCAGTTTAAGTCAATTTCCACCACATTAGAGTGGATTTCGACCACATCCTGGCATGATTAACATATTATCATAATACACATGAACTTTGACCACTTTTCGGGATACTCATATACCAGATTCATCCGAGTCAATTTCAGGTTTAGTTTGGCCAAACAAACCAATTTAAGTCAATTTCCACCACATTATAGTGGATTTCGACCACTTCCTGGCATGATTAACATATTATCAGAATTTACATCAACTATGACCATTTTTGGGGGTCTTCCAATAACAGTTTCACCCGAGTCAATTTCGGTTCTAGTTTGGCCAAAGTAACCAATTTAAGTCACTTTCCACCACTTTAGAGTGGATTTCGACCACATCCTGGCATGATTAACATATTATCATATTATACTTGAACTTTGAGCACTTTTTGGGATCCTCATATACCAGTTTCATCCGAGTCAATTTCGGTTTTAGTTTAGCCAAACAAACCAATTTAAGTCTATTTCCACCACATTAGAGTGGATTTCGACCACTTCTTGGCATGATTAACATATTATCATAAAATACATCAACTATGACCATTTTTGGGGGTCTTCCAATAACAGTTTCATCCGAGTCAATTTCGGCTCTAGTTTGGCCAAAGTAACCAATTTAAGTCACTTTCCACCACAGAAGAGTGGATTTCGACCACATCCTGGCATGATTAATATATTATCATAATTTACATCAACTTTGACCACTTTTTGGGGTCCTCTGATACCAGTTTCATCCAAGTCAATTGTGGCTCTAGTTTGGCTAAACTAACTAATTTATGTAACTTTCCACCACATTAGAGTGGAATTCGAGCACATCCTGGCATGATTATCATATTATCATAATTTACATCAACTTTGACCACTTTTTGGGGTCCTCTGATACCAGTTCCATCCGAGTCAATTTCGGCTCTAGTTTGGCCAACTCACCGATTTAAGTCACTTTCCACCACATTAGAGTGGATTTCGACCACATCCTGGCATGATTAACTTATTATCATAATATACATGAACTTTGACCACTTTTTGGGATCCTAATATACCAGTTTCATCAGAGTCAATTTCGGTTTTAGTTTAGCCAAACAAACCAATTTAAGTCAATTTCCACCACATTAGAGTGGATTTCGACCACTTCTTGTCATGATTAACATATTATCATAAAATACATCAACTATGACCATTTTTGGGGTCCTCCAATAACAGTTTCATCCGAGTCAATTTCGGCTCTAGTTTGGCCAAAGTAACCAATTTAAGTCACTTTCCACCACATTAGAGTGGATTTCGACCACATCCTGGCATGATTAATATATTATAATAATTTACATCAACTTTGACCACTTTTTGGGGTCCTCTGATACCAGTTTCATCCAAGTCAATTATGGCTCTAGTTTGGCTAAACTAACCAATTTAAGTAACTTTCCACCACATTAGAGTGGAATTCGAGCACATCCTGGCATGATTAACATATTATCATAATATACATGAACTTTGACCACTTTTTGGGATCCTCTGATACCAGTTCCATCCGAGTCAATTTCGGCTCTAGTTTGGCCAACTCACCGATTTAAGTCACTTTCCACCACATTAGAGTGGATTTCGACCACATCCTGGCATGATTACCATATTATCATAATATACATGAACTTTGACCACTTTTTGGGATCCTAATATACCAGTTTCATCAGAGTCAATTTCGGTTTTAGTTTAGCCAAACAAACCAATTTAAGTCAATTTCCACCACATTAGAGTGGATTTCGACCACTTCTTGTCATGATTAACATATTATCATAAAATACATCAACTATGACCATTTTTGGGGTCCTCCAATAACAGTTTCATCCGAGTCAATTTCGGCTCTAGTTTGGCCAAAGTAACCAATTTAAGTCACTTTCCACCACATTAGAGTGGATTTCGACCACATCCTGGCATGATTACTATATTATAATAATTTACATCAACTTTGACCACTTTTTGGGGTCCTCTGATACCAGTTTCATCCAAGTCAATTATGGCTCTAGTTTGGCTAAACTAACCAATTTAAGTAACTTTCCACCACATTAGAGTGGAATTCGAGCACATCCTGGCATGATTAACATATTATCATAATATACATGAACTTTGACCACTTTTTGGGATCCTCTGATACCAGTTCCATCCGAGTCAATTTCGGCTCTAGTTTGGCCAACTCACCGATTTAAGTCACTTTCCACCACATTAGAGTGGATTTCGACCACATCCTGGCATGATTAACATATTATCATAATATACATGAACTTTGACCACTTTTTGGGATCCTAATATACCAGTTTCATTATAGTCAATTTCGGTTTTAGTTTAGCCAAACAAACCAATTTAAGTCAATTTCCACCACATTAGAGTGGATTTCGACCACTTCTTGTCATGATTAACATATTATCATAAAATACATCAACTATGACCATTTTTTGTTGTCCTCGAATAACAGTTTCATTCGAGTCAATTTCGGCTCTAGTTTGGCCAAAGTAAACAATTTAAGTCACTTTCCACCACATTAGAGTGGATTTCGACCACATCCTTGCATGATTAATATATTATAATAATTTACATCAACTTTGACCACTTTTTGGGGTCCTCTGATACCAGTTTCAGCCAAGTCAATTATGGCTCTAGTTTGGCTAAACTAACCAATTTATGTAACTTTCCACCACATTAGAGTGGAATTCGAGCACATCCTGGCATGATTAACATATTATCATAATATACATGAACTTTGACCACTTTTTGGGATCCTCATATACCAGTTTCATCCGAGTCAATTTCGGTTTTAGTTTAGCCAAACAAACCAATTTGAGTCAATTTCCACCACATTAGAGTGGATTTCGACCACTTCTTGTCATGATTAATATATTATCATAAAATACATCAACTATGACCATTTTTGGGGTCCTCCAATAACAGTTTCATCCGAGTCAATTTCGGCTCTAGTTTGGCCAAAGTAACCAATTTAAGTCACTTTCCACCACTTTAGATGGGATTTCGACCACATCCTGGCATGATTAACATATTATCATAATATACAAGAACTTTGACCACTTTTTGGGATCCTTATATACCAGTTTTATCCGAGTCAATTTCGGTTTTAGTTTGGCCAAACAAACCAGTTTAAGTCAATTTCCACCACATTAGAGTGGATTTCGACCACATCCTGGCATGATTAACATATTATAATAATACACATGAACTTTGACCACTTTTTGGGATACTCATATACCAGATTCATCCGAGTCAATTTCAGGTTTAGTTTGGCCAAACAAACCAATTTAAGTCAATTTCCACCACATTATAGTGGATTTCGACCACTTCCTGGCATGATTAACATATTATCAGAATTTACATCAACTATGACCATTTTTGGGGGTCTTCCAATAACAGTTTCACCCGAGTCAATTTCGGTTCTAGTTTGGCCAAAGTAACCAATTTAAGTCACTTTCCACCACTTTAGAGTGGATTTCGACCACATCCTGGCATGATTAACATATTATCATATTATACTTGAACTTTGAGCACTTTTTGGGATCCTCATATACCAGTTTCATCCGAGTCAATTTCGGTTTTAGTTTAGCCAAACAAACCAATTTAAGTCTATTTCCACCACATTAGAGTGGATTTCGACCACTTCTTGGCATGATTAACATATTATCATAAAATACATCAACTATGACCATTTTTGGGGGTCTTCCAATAACAGTTTCATCCGAGTCAATTTCGGCTCTAGTTTGGCCAAAGTAACCAATTTAAGTCACTTTCCACCACAGAAGAGTGGATTTCGACCACATCCTGGCATGATTAATATATTATCATAATTTACATCAACTTTGACCACTTTTTGGGGTCCTCTGATACCAGTTTCATCCAAGTCAATTGTGGCTCTAGTTTGGCTAAACTAACTAATTTATGTAACTTTCCACCACATTAGAGTGGAATTCGAGCACATCCTGGCATGATTATCATATTATCATAATTTACATCAACTTTGACCACTTTTTGGGGTCCTCTGATACCAGTTCCATCCGAGTCAATTTCGGCTCTAGTTTGGCCAACTCACCGATTTAAGTCACTTTCCACCACATTAGAGTGGATTTCGACCACATCCTGGCATGATTAACTTATTATCATAATATACATGAACTTTGACCACTTTTTGGGATCCTAATATACCAGTTTCATCAGAGTCAATTTCGGTTTTAGTTTAGCCAAACAAACCAATTTAAGTCAATTTCCACCACATTAGAGTGGATTTCGACCACTTCTTGTCATGATTAACATATTATCATAAAATACATCAACTATGACCATTTTTGGGGTCCTCCAATAACAGTTTCATCCGAGTCAATTTCGGCTCTAGTTTGGCCAAAGTAACCAATTTAAGTCACTTTCCACCACATTAGAGTGGATTTCGACCACATCCTGGCATGATTAATATATTATAATAATTTACATCAACTTTGACCACTTTTTGGGGTCCTCTGATACCAGTTTCATCCAAGTCAATTATGGCTCTAGTTTGGCTAAACTAACCAATTTAAGTAACTTTCCACCACATTAGAGTGGAATTCGAGCACATCCTGGCATGATTAACATATTATCATAATATACATGAACTTTGACCACTTTTTGGGATCCTCTGATACCAGTTCCATCCGAGTCAATTTCGGCTCTAGTTTGGCCAACTCACCGATTTAAGTCACTTTCCACCACATTAGAGTGGATTTCGACCACATCCTGGCATGATTACCATATTATCATAATATACATGAACTTTGACCACTTTTTGGGATCCTAATATACCAGTTTCATCAGAGTCAATTTCGGTTTTAGTTTAGCCAAACAAACCAATTTAAGTCAATTTCCACCACATTAGAGTGGATTTCGACCACTTCTTGTCATGATTAACATATTATCATAAAATACATCAACTATGACCATTTTTGGGGTCCTCCAATAACAGTTTCATCCGAGTCAATTTCGGCTCTAGTTTGGCCAAAGTAACCAATTTAAGTCACTTTCCACCACATTAGAGTGGATTTCGACCACATCCTGGCATGATTACTATATTATAATAATTTACATCAACTTTGACCACTTTTTGGGGTCCTCTGATACCAGTTTCATCCAAGTCAATTATGGCTCTAGTTTGGCTAAACTAACCAATTTAAGTAACTTTCCACCACATTAGAGTGGAATTCGAGCACATCCTGGCATGATTAACATATTATCATAATATACATGAACTTTGACCACTTTTTGGGATCCTCTGATACCAGTTCCATCCGAGTCAATTTCGGCTCTAGTTTGGCCAACTCACCGATTTAAGTCACTTTCCACCACATTAGAGTGGATTTCGACCACATCCTGGCATGATTAACATATTATCATAATATACATGAACTTTGACCACTTTTTGGGATCCTAATATACCAGTTTCATTATAGTCAATTTCGGTTTTAGTTTAGCCAAACAAACCAATTTAAGTCAATTTCCACCACATTAGAGTGGATTTCGACCACTTCTTGTCATGATTAACATATTATCATAAAATACATCAACTATGACCATTTTTTGTTGTCCTCGAATAACAGTTTCATTCGAGTCAATTTCGGCTCTAGTTTGGCCAAAGTAAACAATTTAAGTCACTTTCCACCACATTAGAGTGGATTTCGACCACATCCTTGCATGATTAATATATTATAATAATTTACATCAACTTTGACCACTTTTTGGGGTCCTCTGATACCAGTTTCAGCCAAGTCAATTATGGCTCTAGTTTGGCTAAACTAACCAATTTATGTAACTTTCCACCACATTAGAGTGGAATTCGAGCACATCCTGGCATGATTAACATATTATCATAATATACATGAACTTTGACCACTTTTTGGGATCCTCATATACCAGTTTCATCCGAGTCAATTTCGGTTTTAGTTTAGCCAAACAAACCAATTTGAGTCAATTTCCACCACATTAGAGTGGATTTCGACCACTTCTTGTCATGATTAATATATTATCATAAAATACATCAACTATGACCATTTTTGGGGTCCTCCAATAACAGTTTCATCCGAGTCAATTTCGGCTCTAGTTTGGCCAAAGTAACCAATTTAAGTCACTTTCCACCACTTTAGATGGGATTTCGACCACATCCTGGCATGATTAACATATTATCATAATATACAAGAACTTTGACCACTTTTTGGGATCCTTATATACCAGTTTTATCCGAGTCAATTTCGGTTTTAGTTTGGCCAAACAAACCAGTTTAAGTCAATTTCCACCACATTAGAGTGGATTTCGACCACATCCTGGCATGATTAACATATTATAATAATACACATGAACTTTGACCACTTTTTGGGATACTCATATACCAGATTCATCCGAGTCAATTTCAGGTTTAGTTTGGCCAAACAAACCAATTTAAGTCAATTTCCACCACATTATAGTGGATTTCGACCACTTCCTGGCATGATTAACATATTATCAGAATTTACATCAACTATGACCATTTTTGGGGGTCTTCCAATAACAGTTTCACCCGAGTCAATTTCGGTTCTAGTTTGGCCAAAGTAACCAATTTAAGTCACTTTCCACCACTTTAGAGTGGATTTCGACCACATCCTGGCATGATTAACATATTATCATATTATACTTGAACTTTGAGCACTTTTTGGGATCCTCATATACCAGTTTCATCCGAGTCAATTTCGGTTTTAGTTTAGCCAAACAAACCAATTTAAGTCTATTTCCACCACATTAGAGTGGATTTCGACCACTTCTTGGCATGATTAACATATTATCATAAAATACATCAACTATGACCATTTTTGGGGGTCTTCCAATAACAGTTTCATCCGAGTCAATTTCGGCTCTAGTTTGGCCAAAGTAACCAATTTAAGTCACTTTCCACCACAGAAGAGTGGATTTCGACCACATCCTGGCATGATTAATATATTATCATAATTTACATCAACTTTGACCACTTTTTGGGGTCCTCTGATACCAGTTTCATCCAAGTCAATTGTGGCTCTAGTTTGGCTAAACTAACTAATTTATGTAACTTTCCACCACATTAGAGTGGAATTCGAGCACATCCTGGCATGATTATCATATTATCATAATTAAACATCAACTTTGACCACTTTTTGGGGTCCTCTGATACCAGTTCCATCCGAGTCAATTTCGGCTCTAGTTTGGCCAACTCACCGATTTAAGTCACTTTCCACCACATTAGAGTGGATTTCGACCACATCCTGGCATGATTAACTTATTATCATAATATACATGAACTTTGACCACTTTTTGGGATCCTAATATACCAGTTTCATCAGAGTCAATTTCGGTTTTAGTTTAGCCAAACAAACAAATTTAAGTCAATTTCCACCACATTAGAGTGGATTTCGACCACTTCTTGTCATGATTAACATATTATCATAAAATACATCAACTATGACCATTTTTGGGGTCCTCCAATAACAGTTTCATCCGAGTCAATTTCGGCTCTAGTTTGGCCAAAGTAACCAATTTAAGTCACTTTCCACCACATTAGAGTGGATTTCGACCACATCCTGGCATGATTAATATATTATAATAATTTACATCAACTTTGACCACTTTTTGGGGTCCTCTGATACCAGTTTCATCCAAGTCAATTATGGCTCTAGTTTGGCTAAACTAACCAATTTAAGTAACTTTCCACCACATTAGAGTGGAATTCGAGCACATCCTGGCATGATTAACATATTATCATAATATACATGAACTTTGACCACTTTTTGGGATCCTCTGATACCAGTTCCATCCGAGTCAATTTCGGCTCTAGTTTGGCCAACTCACCGATTTAAGTCACTTTCCACCACATTAGAGTGGATTTCGACCACATCCTGGCATGATTACCATATTATCATAATATACATGAACTTTGACCACTTTTTGGGATCCTAATATACCAGTTTCATCAGAGTCAATTTCGGTTTTAGTTTAGCCAAACAAACCAATTTAAGTCAATTTCCACCACATTAGAGTGGATTTCGACCACTTCTTGTCATGATTAACATATTATCATAAAATACATCAACTATGACCATTTTTGGGGTCCTCCAATAACAGTTTCATCCGAGTCAATTTCGGCTCTAGTTTGGCCAAAGTAACCAATTTAAGTCACTTTCCACCACATTAGAGTGGATTTCGACCACATCCTGGCATGATTACTATATTATAATAATTTACATCAACTTTGACCACTTTTTGGGGTCCTCTGATACCAGTTTCATCCAAGTCAATTATGGCTCTAGTTTGGCTAAACTAACCAATTTAAGTAACTTTCCACCACATTAGAGTGGAATTCGAGCACATCCTGGCATGATTAACATATTATCATAATATACATGAACTTTGACCACTTTTTGGGATCCTCTGATACCAGTTCCATCCGAGTCAATTTCGGCTCTAGTTTGGCCAACTCACCGATTTAAGTCACTTTCCACCACATTAGAGTGGATTTCGACCACATCCTGGCATGATTAACATATTATCATAATATACATGAACTTTGACCACTTTTTGGGATCCTAATATACCAGTTTCATTATAGTCAATTTCGGTTTTAGTTTAGCCAAACAAACCAATTTAAGTCAATTTCCACCACATTAGAGTGGATTTCGACCACTTCTTGTCATGATTAACATATTATCATAGAATACATCAACTATGACCATTTTTTGGGGTCCTGCAATAACAGTTTCATCCGAGTCAATTTCGGCTCTAGTTTGGCCAAAGTAACCAATTTAAGTCACTTTCCACCACATTAGAGTGGATTCCGACCACATCCTGGCATGATTAACATATTATCATAATATACATGAACTTTGACCACTTTTTGGGATCCTAATATACCAGTTTCATTATAGTCAATTTCGGTTTTAGTTTAGCCAAACAAACCAATTTAAGTCAATTTCCACCACATTAGAGTGGATTTCGACCACTTCTTGTCATGATTAACATATTATCATAAAATACATCAACTATGACCATTTTTTGTTGTCCTCGAATAACAGTTTCATTCGAGTCAATTTCGGCTCTAGTTTGGCCAAAGTAAACAATTTAAGTCACTTTCCACCACATTAGAGTGGATTTCGACCACATCCTTGCATGATTAATATATTATAATAATTTACATCAACTTTGACCACTTTTTGGGGTCCTCTGATACCAGTTTCAGCCAAGTCAATTATGGCTCTAGTTTGGCTAAACTAACCAATTTATGTAACTTTCCACCACATTAGAGTGGAATTCGAGCACATCCTGGCATGATTAACATATTATCATAATATACATGAACTTTGACCACTTTTTGGGATCCTCATATACCAGTTTCATCCGAGTCAATTTCGGTTTTAGTTTAGCCAAACAAACCAATTTGAGTCAATTTCCACCACATTAGAGTGGATTTCGACCACTTCTTGTCATGATTAATATATTATCATAAAATACATCAACTATGACCATTTTTGGGGTCCTCCAATAACAGTTTCATCCGAGTCAATTTCGGCTCTAGTTTGGCCAAAGTAACCAATTTAAGTCACTTTCCACCACTTTAGATGGGATTTCGACCACATCCTGGCATGATTAACATATTATCATAATATACAAGAACTTTGACCACTTTTTGGGATCCTTATATACCAGTTTTATCCGAGTCAATTTCGGTTTTAGTTTGGCCAAACAAACCAGTTTAAGTCAATTTCCACCACATTAGAGTGGATTTCGACCACATCCTGGCATGATTAACATATTATAATAATACACATGAACTTTGACCACTTTTTGGGATACTCATATACCAGATTCATCCGAGTCAATTTCAGGTTTAGTTTGGCCAAACAAACCAATTTAAGTCAATTTCCACCACATTATAGTGGATTTCGACCACTTCCTGGCATGATTAACATATTATCAGAATTTACATCAACTATGACCATTTTTGGGGGTCTTCCAATAACAGTTTCACCCGAGTCAATTTCGGTTCTAGTTTGGCCAAAGTAACCAATTTAAGTCACTTTCCACCACTTTAGAGTGGATTTCGACCACATCCTGGCATGATTAACATATTATCATATTATACTTGAACTTTGAGCACTTTTTGGGATCCTCATATACCAGTTTCATCCGAGTCAATTTCGGTTTTAGTTTAGCCAAACAAACCAATTTAAGTCTATTTCCACCACATTAGAGTGGATTTCGACCACTTCTTGGCATGATTAACATATTATCATAAAATACATCAACTATGACCATTTTTGGGGGTCTTCCAATAACAGTTTCATCCGAGTCAATTTCGGCTCTAGTTTGGCCAAAGTAACCAATTTAAGTCACTTTCCACCACAGAAGAGTGGATTTCGACCACATCCTGGCATGATTAATATATTATCATAATTTACATCAACTTTGACCACTTTTTGGGGTCCTCTGATACCAGTTTCATCCAAGTCAATTGTGGCTCTAGTTTGGCTAAACTAACTAATTTATGTAACTTTCCACCACATTAGAGTGGAATTCGAGCACATCCTGGCATGATTATCATATTATCATAATTTACATCAACTTTGACCACTTTTTGGGGTCCTCTGATACCAGTTCCATCCGAGTCAATTTCGGCTCTAGTTTGGCCAACTCACCGATTTAAGTCACTTTCCACCACATTAGAGTGGATTTCGACCACATCCTGGCATGATTAACTTATTATCATAATATACATGAACTTTGACCACTTTTTGGGATCCTAATATACCAGTTTCATCAGAGTCAATTTCGGTTTTAGTTTAGCCAAACAAACCAATTTAAGTCAATTTCCACCACATTAGAGTGGATTTCGACCACTTCTTGTCATGATTAACATATTATCATAAAATACATCAACTATGACCATTTTTGGGGTCCTCCAATAACAGTTTCATCCGAGTCAATTTCGGCTCTAGTTTGGCCAAAGTAACCAATTTAAGTCACTTTCCACCACATTAGAGTGGATTTCGACCACATCCTGGCATGATTAATATATTATAATAATTTACATCAACTTTGACCACTTTTTGGGGTCCTCTGATACCAGTTTCATCCAAGTCAATTATGGCTCTAGTTTGGCTAAACTAACCAATTTAAGTAACTTTCCACCACATTAGAGTGGAATTCGAGCACATCCTGGCATGATTAACATATTATCATAATATACATGAACTTTGACCACTTTTTGGGATCCTCTGATACCAGTTCCATCCGAGTCAATTTCGGCTCTAGTTTGGCCAACTCACCGATTTAAGTCACTTTCCACCACATTAGAGTGGATTTCGACCACATCCTGGCATGATTACCATATTATCATAATATACATGAACATTGACCACTTTTTGGGATCCTAATATACCAGTTTCATCAGAGTCAATTTCGGTTTTAGTTTAGCCAAACAAACCAATTTAAGTCAATTTCCACCACATTAGAGTGGATTTCGACCACTTCTTGTCATGATTAACATATTATCATAAAATACATCAACTATGACCATTTTTGGGGTCCTCCAATAACAGTTTCATCCGAGTCAATTTCGGCTCTAGTTTGGCCAAAGTAACCAATTTAAGTCACTTTCCACCACATTAGAGTGGATTTCGACCACATCCTGGCATGATTACTATATTATAATAATTTACATCAACTTTGACCACTTTTTGGGGTCCTCTGATACCAGTTTCATCCAAGTCAATTATGGCTCTAGTTTGGCTAAACTAACCAATTTAAGTAACTTTCCACCACATTAGAGTGGAATTCGAGCACATCCTGGCATGATTAACATATTATCATAATATACATGAACTTTGACCACTTTTTGGGATCCTCTGATACCAGTTCCATCCGAGTCAATTTCGGCTCTAGTTTGGCCAACTCACCGATTTAAGTCACTTTCCACCACATTAGAGTGGATTTCGACCACATCCTGGCATGATTAACATATTATCATAATATACATGAACTTTGACCACTTTTTGGGATCCTAATATACCAGTTTCATTATAGTCAATTTCGGTTTTAGTTTAGCCAAACAAACCAATTTAAGTCAATTTCCACCACATTAGAGTGGATTTCGACCACTTCTTGTCATGATTAACATATTATCATAGAATACATCAACTATGACCATTTTTTGGGGTCCTGCAATAACAGTTTCATCCGAGTCAATTTCGGCTCTAGTTTGGCCAAAGTAACCAATTTAAGTCACTTTCCACCACATTAGAGTGGATTTCGACCACATCCTGGCATGATTAATATATTATAATAATTTACATCAACTTTGACCACTTTTTGGGGTCCTCTGATACCAGTTTCATCCAAGTCAATTATGGCTCTAGTTTGGCTAAACTAACCAATTTCAGTAACTTTCCACCACATTAGAGTGGAATTCGAGCACATCCTGGCATGATTAACATATTATCATAATATACATGAACTTTGACCACTTTTTGGGATCCTCTGATACCAGTTCCATCCGAGTCAATTTCGGCTCTAGTTTGGCCAACTCACCGATTTAAGTCACTTTCCACCACATTAGAGTGGATTTCGACCACATCCTGGCATGATTAACATATTATCATAATATACATGAACTTTGACCACTTTTTGGGATCCTAATATACAAGTTTCATCAGAGTCAATTTCGGTTTTAGTTTAGCCAAA
This sequence comes from Heracleum sosnowskyi, assembly GCA_030848705.1. Taxonomy (NCBI): domain Eukaryota; kingdom Viridiplantae; phylum Streptophyta; class Magnoliopsida; order Apiales; family Apiaceae; genus Heracleum; species Heracleum sosnowskyi. The sequence goes on from CM061236.1 coordinate 53,654,696, forward strand.
CAAACCAATTTAAGTCAATTTCCACCACATGAGAGTGGATTTCGACCACTTCTTGTCATGATTAACATATTATCATAAAATACATCAACTATGACCATTTTTGGGGTCCTCCAATAACAGTTTCATCCGAGTCAATTTCGGCTCTAGTTTGGCCAAAGTAACCAATTTAAGTCACTTTCCACCACATTAGAGTGGATTTCGACCACATCCTGGCATGATTACTATATTATAATAATTTACATCAACTTTGACCACTTTTTGGGGTCCTCTGATACCAGTTTCATCCAAGTCAATTATGGCTCTAGTTTGGCTAAACTAACCAATTTAAGTAACTTTCCACCACATTAGAGTGGAATTCGAGCACATCCTGGCATGATTAACATATTATCATAATATACATGAACTTTGACCACTTTTTGGGATCCTCTGATACCAGTTCCATCCGAGTCAATTTCGGCTCTAGTTTGGCCAACTCACCGATTTAAGTCACTTTCCACCACATTAGAGTGGATTTCGACCACATCCTGGCATGATTAACATATTATCATAATATACATGAACTTTGACCACTTTTTGGGATCCTAATATACCAGTTTCATCATAGTCAATTTCGGTTTTAGTTTAGCCAAACAAACCAATTTAAGTCAATTTCCACCACATTAGAGTGGATTTCGACCACTTCTTGTCATGATTAACATATTATCATAGAATACATCAACTATGACCATTTTTTGGGGTCCTGCAATAACAGTTTCATCCGAGTCAATTTCGGCTCTAGTTTGGCCAAAGTAACCAATTTAAGTCACTTTCCACCACAGTAGAGTGGATTTAGACCACATCCTTGCATGATTAATATATTATCATAATTTACATCAACTTTGACCACTTTTTGGGGTCCTCTGATACCAGTTTCATCCAAGTCAATTATGGCTCTGGTTTGGCTAACCTAACCAATTTAAGTAACTTTCCACCACATTAGAGTGGAATTCGAGCACGTCCTGGCATGATTATCATATTATCATAATTTACATCAACTTTGACCACTTTTTGGGATCCTCATATACCAGTTTCATCAGAGTCAATTTCGGTTTTAGTTTAGCCAAACAAACCAATTTAAGTCAATTTCCACCACTTTAGAGTGGATTTCGACCACTTCTTGTCATGATTAACATATTATCATAAAATACATCAACTATGACCATTTTTTGTTGTCCTCCAATAACAGTTTCATCCGAGTCATTTTCGGCTCTAGTTTAGCCAAAGTAACCTATTTCTGTCACTTTCCACCACTTTAGATTGGAATTCGACCACATCCTGGCATGATTAACATATTATCATAATATACATGAACTTTGACCACTTTTTGGGATCCTTATATACCAGTTTCATCCGAGTCAATTTCCGTTTTAGTTTGGCCAAACAAACCAGTTTAAGTCAATTTCCACCACATTAGAGTGGATTTCGACCACATCCTGGCATGATTAATATATTATCATAATATACTTGAACTTTGACCACTTTTTGGGATCCTCATATACCAGTTTCATCCGAGTCAATTTCCGTTTTAGTTTGGCCAAACAAACCAGTTTAAGTCAATTTCCACCACATTAGAGTGGATTTCGACCACATCCTTGCATGATTAACATATTATCATAATATACATGAACTTTGACCACTTTTTGGAATACTCATATACCAGTTTCATCCGAGTCAATTTCGGTTTTAGTTTGGCCAAACAAACCAATTTAAGTCAATTTCCACCACATTAGAGTGGATTTCGACCACTTCCTGGCATGATTAACATATTATCAGAAAATACATCAACTATGACTAGTTTTGGGGGTCCTCCAATAACAGTTTCATCCGAGTCAATTTCGGCTCTAGTTTGGCCAAAGTCACCAATTTAAGTCACTTTCCACCACATTAGAGTGGATTTCGACCACATCCTGGCATGATTAATATTTTATCATTATTTACATCAACTTTGACCACTTTTTGGGGTCCTCTGATACCAGTTTCATCCAAGTCAATTATGGCTCTAGTTTGGCTAACCTAACCAATTTAAGTAACTGTCCACCACATTAGAGTGGAATTCGAGCACATCCTGGCATGATTATCATATTATCATAATTTACATCAACTTTGATCACTTTTTGGGCTCCTCTGATACTAGTTCCATCCGAGTCAATTTCGGCTCTAGTTTGGCCAACTCACCAATTTAAGTCACTTTCCACCACATTAGAGTGGATTTCGACCACATCCTGGCATGATTAACATATTATCATAATATACATGAACTTTGACCAAATTTTGGGATCCTCATATACCAGTTTCATCCGAGTCAATTTCGGTTTTAGTTTAGCCAAACAAACCAATTTAAGTCAATTTCCACCACATTAGAGTGGATTTCGACCACTTCTTGTCATGATTAACATATTATCATAAAATACATCAACTATGACCATTTTTTGTTGTCCTCCAATAACAGTTTCATTCGAGTCAATTTCGGCTCTAGTTTGGCCAAAGTAAACAATTTAAGTCACTTTCCACCACATTAGAGTGGATTTCGACCACATCCTTGCATGATTAATATATTATAATAATTTACATCAACTTTGACTACTTTTTGGGGTCCTCTGATACTAGTTTCAGCCAAGTCAATTATGGCTCTAGTTTGGCTAAACTAACCAATTTATGTAACTTTCCACCACATTAGAGTGGAATTCGAGCACATCCTGGCATGATTAACATATTATCATAATATACATGAACTTTGACCACTTTTTGGGATCCTCATATACCTGTTTCATCCGAGTCAATTTTGGTTTTAGTTTAGCCAAACAAACCAATTTGAGTCAATTTCCACCACATTAGAGTGGATTTCGACCACTTCTTGTCATGATTAACATATTATCATAAAATACATCAACTATGACCATTTTTGGGGTCCTCCAATAACAGTTTCATCCGAGTCAATTTCGGCTCTAGTTTGGCCAAAGTAACCAATTTAAGTCACTTTCCACCACTTTAGATGGGATTTCGACCACATCCTGGCATGATTAACATATTATCATAATATACAAGAACTTTGACCACTTTTTGGGATCCTTATATACCAGTTTTATCCGAGTCAATTTCGGTTTTAGTTTGGCCAAACAAACCAGTTTAAGTCAATTTCCACCACATTAGGGTGGATTTCGACCACATCCTGGCTTGATTAACATATTATAATAATACATATGAACTTTGACCACTTTTTGGGATACTCATATACCAGATTCATCCGAGTCAATTTCAGTTTTAGTTTGGCCAAACAAACCAATTTAAGTCAATTTCCACCACATTAGAGTGGATTTCGACCACTTCCTGGCATGATTAACATATTATCAGAATTAACATCAACTATGACCATTTTTTGGGGTCTTCCAATAACAGTTTCACCCGAGTCAATTTCGGTTCTAGTTTGGCCAAAGTAACCAATTTAAGTCACTTTCCACCACTTTAGAGTGGATTTCGACCACATCCTGGCATGATTAACATATTATCATAATATACTTGAACTTTGAGCACTTTTTGGGATCCTCATATACCAGTTTCGTCCGAGTCAATTTCGGTTTTAGTTTAGCCAAACAAACCAATTTAAGTCTATTTCCACCACATTAGAGTGGATTTCGACCACTTCTTGGCATGATTAACATATTATCATAAAATACATCAACTATGACCATTTTTGGGGGTCTTCCAATAATAGTTTCATCCGAGTCAATTTCGGCTCAAGTTTGGCCAAAGTAACCAATTTAAGTCACTTTCCACCACAGAAGAGTGGATTTCGACCACATCCTGGCATGATAAATATATTATCATAATTTACATCAACTTTGACCACTTTTTGGGGTCCTCTGATACCAGTTTCATCCAAGTCAATTATGGCTCTGGTTTGGCTAACCTAACCAATTTAAGTAACTTTCCACCACATTAGAGTGGAATTCGAGCACATCCTGGCATGATTATCATATTATCATAATTTACATCAACTTTGACCACTTTTTGGGATCCTCATATACCAGTTTCATCAGAGTCAATTTCGGTTTTAGTTTAGCCAAACAAACCAATTTAAGTCAATTTCCACCACTTTAGAGTGGATTTCGACCACTTCTTGTCATGATTAACATATTATCATAAAATACATCAACTATGACCATTTTTTGTTGTCCTCCAATAACAGTTTCATCCGAGTCATTTTCGGCTCTAGTTTAGCCAAAGTAACCTATTTCTGTCACTTTCCACCACTTTAGATTGGAATTCGACCACATCCTGGCATGATTAACATATTATCATAATATACATGAACTTTGACCACTTTTTGGGATCCTTATATACCAGTTTCATCCGAGTCAATTTCCGTTTTAGTTTGGCCAAACAAACCAGTTTAAGTCAATTTCCACCACATTAGAGTGGATTTCGACCACATCCTTGCATGATTAACATATTATCATAATATACATGAACTTTTACCACTTTTTGGGATACTCATATACCAGTTTCATCCGAGTCAATTTCGGTTTTAGTTTGGCCAAACAAACCAATTTAAGTCAATTTCCACCACATTATAGTGGATTTCGACCACTTCTTGGCATGATTAACATATTATAATAAAATACATGAACTATGACCATTTTTGGGGGTCCTCCAATAATAGTTTCATCCGAGTCAATTTCGGCTCTATTTTGGCCAAAGTAACCAATTTAAGTCATTTTCCACCACATTAGAGTGGATTTCGACCACATCCTGGCATGATTAATATATTATCATAATATACATGAACTTTGACCACTTTTTGGGATCCTCATATACCAGTTTCATCCGAGTCAATTTCCGTTTTAGTTTGGCCAAACAAACCAGTTTAAGTCAATTTCCACCACATTAGAGTGGATTTCGACCACATCCTTGCATGATTAACATATTATCATAATAATATACATGAACTTTGACCACTTTTTGGAATACTCATATACCAGTTTCATCCGAGTCAATTTCCGTTTTAGTTTGGCCAAACAAACCAGTTTAAGTCAATTTCCACCACATTAGAGTGGATTTCGACCACATCCTTGCATGATTAACATATTATCATAATATACATGAACTTTTACCACTTTTTGGGATACTCATATACCAGTTTCATCCGAGTCAATTTCGGTTTTAGTTTGGCCAAACAAACCAATTTAAGTCAATTTCCACCACATTATAGTGGATTTCGACCACTTCTTGGCATGATTAACATATTATAATAAAATACATGAACTATGACCATTTTTGGGGGTCCTCCAATAATAGTTTCATCCGAGTCAATTTCGGCTCTATTTTGGCCAAAGTAACCAATTTAAGTCATTTTCCACCACATTAGAGTGGATTTCGACCACATCCTGGCATGATTAATATATTATCATAATATACATGAACTTTGACCACTTTTTGGGATCCTCATATACCAGTTTCATCCGAGTCAATTTCCGTTTTAGTTTGGCCAAACAAACCAGTTTAAGTCAATTTCCACCACATTAGAGTGGATTTCGACCACATCCTTGCATGATTAACATATTATCATAATAATATACATGAACTTTGACCACTTTTTGGAATACTCATATACCAGTTTCATCCGAGTCAATTTCGGTTTTAGTTTGGCCAAACAAACCAATTTAAGTCAATTTCCACCACATTAGAGTGGATTTCGACCACTTCCTGGCATGATTAACATATTATCAGAAAATACATCAACTATGACTATTTTTGGGGGTCCTCCAATAACAGTTTCATCCGAGTCAATTTCGGCTCTAGTTTGGCCAAAGTCACCCATTTAAGTCACTTTCCACCACATTAGAGTGGATTTCGACCACATCCTGGCATGATTAATATTTTATCATAATTTACATCAACTTTGACCACTTTTTGGGGTCCTCTGATACCAGTTTCATCCAAGTCAATTATGGCTCTAGTTTGGCTAACCTAACCAATTTAAGTAACTGTCCACCACATTAGAGTGGAATTCGAGCACATCCTGGCATGATTATCATATTATCATAATTTACATCAACTTTGATCACTTTTTGGGCTCCTCTGATACTAGTTCCATCCGAGTCAATTTCGGCTCTAGTTTGGCCAACTCACCAATTTAAGTCACTTTCCACCACATTAGAGTGGATTTCGACCACATCCTGGCATGATTAACATATTATCATAATATACATGAACTTTGACCAAATTTTGGGATCCTCATATACCAGTTTCATCCGAGTCAATTTCGGTTTTAGTTTAGCCAAACAAACCAATTTAAGTCAATTTCCACCACATTAGAGTGGATTTCGACCACTTCTTGTCATGATTAACATATTATCATAAAATACATCAACTATGACCATTTTTGGGGTCCTCCAATAACAGTTTCATCCTAGTCAATTTCGGCTCTAGTTTGGCCAAAGTAACCAATTTAAGTCACTTTCCACCACTTTAGATGGGATTTCGACCACATCCTGGCATGATTAACATATTATCATAATATACAAGAACTTTGACCACTTTTTGGGATCCTTATATACCAGTTTTATCCGAGTCAATTTCGGTTTTAATTTGGCCAAACAAACCAGTTTAAGTCAATTTCCACCACATTAGAGTGGATTTCGACCACATCCTGGCTTGATTAACATATTATAATAATACATATGAACTTTGACCACTTTTTGGGATACTCATATACCAGATTCATCCGAGTCAATTTCAGTTTTAGTTTGGCCAAACAAACCAATTTAAGTCAATTTCCACCACATTAGAGTGGATTTCGACCACTTCCTGGCATGATTAACATATTATCAGAATTAACATCAACTATGACCATTTTTTGGGGTCTTCCAATAACAGTTTCACCCGAGTCAATTTCGGTTCTAGTTTGGCCAAAGTAACCAATTTAAGTCACTTTCCACCACTTTAGAGTGGATTTCGACCACATCCTGGCATGATTAACATATTATCATAATATACTTGAACTTTGAGCACTTTTTGGGATCCTCATATACCAGTTTCGTCCGAGTCAATTTCGGTTTTAGTTTAGCCAAACAAACCAATTTAAGTCTATTTCCACCACATTAGAATGGATTTCGACCACTTCTTGGCATGATTAACATATTATCATAAAATACATCAACTATGACCATTTTTGGGGGTCTTCCAATAACAGTTTCATCCGAGTCAATTTCGGCTCAAGTTTGGCCAAAGTAACCAATTTAAGTCACTTTCCACCACAGAAGAGTGGATTTCAACCACATCCAGGCATGATTAATATATTATCATAATTTACATCAACTTTGACCACTTTTTGGGGTCCTCTGATACCGGTTTCATCCAAGTCAATTATGGCTCTAGTTTAGCTAAACTAACTAATTTATGTAACTTTCCACCACATTAGAGTGGAATTCGAGCACATCCTGGCATGATTATCATATTATCATAATTTACATCAACTTTGACCACTTTTTGGGGTCCTCTGATACCAGTTCCATCCGAGTCAATTTCGGCTCTAGTTTGGCCAACTCACCGATTTAAGTCACTTTCCACCACATTAGAGTGGATTTCGACCACATCCTGGCATGATTAACTTATTATCGTAATATACATGAACTTTGACCACTTTTTGAGATCCTAATATACCAGTTTCATCAGAGTCAATTTCGGTTTTAGTTTAGCCAAACAAACCAATTTAAGTCAATTTCCACCATATTAGAGTGGATTTCGACCACTTCTATTCATGATTAACATATTATTATAAAATACATCAACTATGACCATTTTTGGGGTCCTCCAATAACAGTTTCATCCGAGTCAATTTCGGCTCTAGTTTGGCCAAAGTAACCAATTTAAGTCACTTTCCACCACATTAGAGTGGATTTCGACCACATCCTGGCATGATTACTATATTATAATAATTTACATAAACTTTGACCACTTTTTGGGGTCCTCTGATACCAGTTTCATCCAAGTCAATTATGGCTCTAGTTTGGCTAAACTAACAAATTTAAGTAACTTTCCACCACATTAGAGTGGAATTCGAGCACATCCTGGCATGATTAACATATTATCATAATATACATGAACTTTGACCACTTTTTGGGATCCTCTGATACCAGTTCCATCCGAGTCAATTTCGGCTCTAGTTTGGCCAACTCACCGATTTAAGTCACTTTCCACCACATTAGAGTGGATTTCGACCACATCCTGGCATGATTAACATATTATCATAATATACATGAACTTTGACCACTTTTTGGGATCCTAATATACCAGTTTCATCAGAGTCAATTTCGGTTTTAGTTTAGCCAAACAAACCAATTTAAGTCAATTTCCACCACATTATAGTGGATTTCGACCACTTCTTGGCATGATTAACATATTATAATAAAATACATGAACTATGACCATTTTTGGGGGTCCTCCAATAATAGTTTCATCCGAGTCAATTTCGGCTCTATTTTGGCCAAAGTAACCAATTTAAGTCATTTTCCACCACATTAGAGTGGATTTCGACCACATCCTGGCATGATTAATATATTATCATAATATACATGAACTTTGACCACTTTTTGGGATCCTCATATACCAGTTTCATCCGAGTCAATTTCCGTTTTAGTTTGGCCAAACAAACCAGTTTAAGTCAATTTCCACCACATTAGAGTGGATTTCGACCACATCCTTGCATGATTAACATATTATCATAATATACATGAACTTTGACCACTTTTTGGAATACTCATATACCAGTTTCATCCGAGTCAATTTCGGTTTTAGTTTGGCCAAACAAACCAATTTAAGTCAATTTCCACCACATTAGAGTGGATTTCGACCACTTCCTGGCATGATTAACATATTATCAGAAAATACATCAACTATGACTATTTTTGGGGGTCCTCCAATAACAGTTTCATCCGAGTCAATTTCGGCTCTAGTTTGGCCAAAGTCACCCATTTAAGTCACTTTCCACCACATTAGAGTGGATTTCGACCACATCCTGGCATGATTAATATTTTATCATAATTTACATCAACTTTGACCACTTTTTGGGGTCCTCTGATACCAGTTTCATCCAAGTCAATTATGGCTCTAGTTTGGCTAACCTAACCAATTTAAGTAACCGTCCACCACATTAGAGTGGAATTCGAGCACATCCTGGCATGATTATCATATTATCATAATTTACATCAACTTTGATCACTTTTTGGGCTCCTCTGATACTAGTTCCATCCGAGTCAATTTCGGCTCTAGTTTGGCCAACTCACCAATTTAAGTCACTTTCCACCACATTAGAGTGGATTTCGACCACATCCTGGCATGATTAACATATTATCATAATATACATGAACTTTGACCAAATTTTGGGATCCTCATATACCAGTTTCATCCGAGTCAATTTCGGTTTTAGTTTAGCCAAACAAACCAATTTAAGTCAATTTCCACCACATTAGAGTGGATTTCGACCACTTCTTGTCATGATTAACGTATTATCATAAAATACATCAACTATGACCATTTTTGGGGTCCTCCAATAACAGTTTCATTCTAGTCAATTTCGGCTCTAGTTTGGCCAAAGTAACCAATTTAAGTCACTTTCCACCACTTTAGATGGGATTTCGACCACATCCTGGCATGATTAACATATTATCATAATATACAAGAACTTTGACCACTTTTTGGGATCCTTATATACCAGTTTTATCCGAGTCAATTTCGGTTTTAATTTGGCCAAACAAACCAGTTTAAGTCAATTTCCACCACATTAGAGTGGATTTCGACCACATCCTGGCTTGATTAACATATTATAATAATACATATGAACTTTGACCACTTTTTGGGATACTCATATACCAGATTCATCCGAGTCAATTTCAATTTTAGTTTGGCCAAACAAACCAATTTAAGTCAATTTCCACCACATTAGAGTGGATTTCGACCACTTCCTGGCATGATTAACATATTATCAGAATTAACATCAACTATGACCATTTTTTGGGGTCTTCCAATAACAGTTTCACCCGAGTCAATTTCGGTTCTAGTTTGGCCAAAGTAACCAATTTAAGTCACTTTCCACCACTTTAGAGTGGATTTCGACCACATCCTGGCATGATTAACATATTATCATAATATACTTGAACTTTGAGCACTTTTTGGGATCCTCATATACCAGTTTCGTCCGAGTCAATTTCGGTTTTAGTTTAGCCAAACAAACCAATTTAAGTCTATTTCCACCACATTAGAATGGATTTCGACCACTTCTTGGCATGATTAACATATTATCATAAAATACATCAACTATGACCATTTTTGGGGGTCTTCCAATAACAGTTTCATCCGAGTCAATTTCGGCTCAAGTTTGGCCAAAGTAACCAATTTAAGTCACTTTCCACCACAGAAGAGTGGATTTCGACCACATCCAGGCATGATTAATATATTATCATAATTTACATCAACTTTGACCACTTTTTGGGGTCCTCTGATACCGGTTTCATCCAAGTCAATTATGGCTCTAGTTTGGCTAAACTAACTAATTTATGTAACTTTCCACCACATTAGAGTGGAATTCGAGCACATCCTGGCATGATTATCATATTATCATAATTTACATCAACTTTGACCACTTTTTGGGGTCCTCTGATACCAGTTCCATCCGAGTCAATTTCGGCTCTAGTTTGGCCAACTCACCGATTTAAGTCACTTTCCACCACATTAGAGTGGATTTCGACCACATCCTGGCATGATTAACTTATTATCGTAATATACATGAACTTTGACCACTTTTTGAGATCCTAATATACCAGTTTCATCAGAGTCAATTTCGGTTTTAGTTTAGCCAAACAAACCAATTTAAGTCAATTTCCACCACATTAGAGTGGATTTCGACCACTTCTATTCATGATTAACATATTATCATAAAATACATCAACTATGACCATTTTTGGGGTCCTCCAATAACAGTTTCATCCGAGTCAATTTCGGCTCTAGTTTGGCCAAAGTAACCAATTTAAGTCACTTTCCACCACATTAGAGTGGATTTCGACCACATCCTGGCATGATTACTATATTATAATAATTTACATAAACTTTGACCACTTTTTGGGGTCCTCTGATACCAGTTTCATCCAAGTCAATTATGGCTCTAGTTTGGCTAAACTAACAAATTTAAGTAACTTTCCACCACATTAGAGTGGAATTCGAGCACATCCTGGCATGATTAACATATTATCATAATATACATGAACTTTGACCACTTTTTGGGATCCTCTGATACCAGTTCCATCCGAGTCAATTTCGGCTCTAGTTTGGCCAACTCACCGATTTAAGTCACTTTCCACCACATTAGAGTGGATTTCGACCACATCCTGGCATGATTAACATATTATCATAATATACATGAACTTTGACCACTTTTTGGGATCCTAATATACCAGTTTCATCAGAGTCAATTTCGGTTTTAGTTTAGCCAAACAAACCAATTTAAGTCAATTTCCACCACATTATAGTGGATTTCGACCACTTCTTGGCATGATTAACATATTATCATAGAATACATCAACTATGACCATTTTTTGGGGTCCTGCAATAACAGTTTCATCAGAGTCAATTTCGACTCTAGTTTGGCCAAAGTAACCAATTTAAGTCACTTTCCGCCACAGTAGAGTGGATTTAGACCACATCCTTGCATGATTAATATATTATCATAATTTACATCAACTTTGACCACTTTTTGGGGTCCTCTGATACCAGTTTCATCCAAGTCAATTATGGCTCTGGTTTGGCTAACCTAACCAATTTAAGTAACTTTCCACCACATTAGAGTGGAATTCGAGCACATCCTGGCATGATTATCATATTATCATAATTTATATCAACTTTGACCACTTTTTGGGATCCTCATATACCAGTTTCATCAGAGTCAATTTCGGTTTTAGTTTAGCCAAACAAACCAATTTAAGTCAATTTCCACCACATTAGAGTGGATTTCGACCACTTCTTGTCACGATTAACATATTATCATAAAATACATCAACTATGACCATTTTTTGTTGTCCTCCAATAACAGTTTCATCCGAGTCAATTTCGGCTCTAGTTTAGCCAAAGTAACCTATTTCAGTCACTTTCCACCACTTTAGATTGGAATTCGACCACATCCTGGCATGATTAACATATTATCATAATATACATGAACTTTGACCACTTTTTGGGATCCTTATATACCAGTTTCATCCGAGTCAATTTCCGTTTTAGTTTGGCCAAACAAACCAGTTTAAGTCAATTTCCACCACATTAGAGTGGATTTCGACCACATCCTTGCATGATTAACATATTATCATAATATACATGAACTTTGACCACTTTTTGGGATACTCATATACCAGTTTCATCCGAGTCAATTTCGGTTTTAGTTTGGCCAAACAAACCAATTTAAGTCAATTTCCACCACATTATAGTGGATTTCGACCACTTCTTGGCATGATTAACATATTATCATAAAATACATGAACTATGACCATTTTTGGGGGTCCTCCAATAATAGTTTCATCTGAGTCAATTTCGGCTCTATTTTGGCCAAAGTAACCAATTTAAGTCACTTTCCACCACATTAGAGTGGATTTCGACCACATCCTGGCATGATTAATATATTATCATAATATACTTGAACTTTGACCACTTTTTGGGATCCTCATATCCCAGTTTCATCCGAGTCAATTTCGGTTTTAGTTTAGCAAAACAAACCAATTTAAGTCAATTTCCACCACATTAGAGTGGATTTCGACCACTTCTTGGCATGATTAACATATTATCAGAAAATACATCAACTATGACTATTTTTGGGGGTCCTCCAATAACAGTTTCATCCGAGTCAATTTCGGCTCTAGTTTGGCCAAAGTCACCAATTTAAGTCACTTTCCACCACATTAGAGTGGATTTCGACCACATCCGGGCATGATTAATATATTATCATAATTTACATCAACTTTGACCACTTTTTGGGGTCCTCTGATACCAGTTTCATCCAAGTCAATTATGGCTCTAGTTTGGCTAACCTAACCAATTTAAGTAACTGTCCACCACATTAGAGTGGAATTCGAGCACATCCTGGCATGATTATCATATTATCATAATTTACATCAACTTTGACCACTTTTTGGGGTCCTCTGATACCAGTTCCATCCGAGTCAATTTCGGCTCTAGTTTGGCCAACTCACCAATTTAATTCACTTTCCACCACATTAGAGTGGATTTCGACCACATACTGAGATGAATAACATATTATCATAATATACATGAACTTTGACCACTTTTTGGGATCCTCATATACCAGTTTCATCAGAGTCAATTTCGGTTTTAGTTTAGCCAAACAAACCAATTTAAGTCAATTTCCACCACATTAGAGTGGATTTCGACCACTTCTTGTCATGATTAACATATTATCATAAAATACATCAACTATGACCATTTTTTGTTGTCCTCCAATAACAGTTTCATCCGAGTCAATTTCGGCTCTAGTTTAGCCAAAGTAACCTATTTCAGTCACTTTCCACCACTTTAGATTGGAATTCGACCACATCCTGGCATGATTAACATATTATCATAATATACATGAACTTTGACCACTTTTTGGGATCCTTATATACCAGTTTCATCCGAGTCAATTTCCGTTTTAGTTTGGCCAAACAAACCAGTTTAAGTCAATTTCCACCACATTAGAGTGGATTTCGACCACATCCGTGCATGATTAACATATTATCATAATATACATGAACTTTGACCACTTTTTGGGATACTCATATACCAGTTTCATCCGAGTCAATTTCGGTTTTAGTTTGGCCAAACAAACCAATTTAAGTCAATTTCCACCACATTATAGTGGATTTCGACCACTTCTTGGCATGATTAACATATTATCATAAAATACATGAACTATGACCATTTTTGGGGGTCCTCCAATAATAGTTTCATCCGAGTCAATTCCGGCTCTATTTTGGCCAAAGTAACCAATTTAAGTCACTTTCCACCACATTAGAGTGGATTTCGACCACATCCTAGCATGATTAATATATTATCATAATTTACATCAACTTTGACCAGTTTTTGAGGTCCTCTGATACCAGTTTCATCCAAGTCAATTATGGCTCTGGTTTGGCTAACCTAACCAATTTAAGTAACTTTCCACCACATTAGAGTGGAATTCGAGCACATCCTGGCATGATTATCATATTATCATAATTTACATCAACTTTGACCACTTTTTGGGGTCCTCTGATACCAGTTCCATCCGAGTCAATTTCGGCTCTAGTTTGGCCAACTCACCAATTTAAGTCACTTTCCACCACATTAGAGTGGATTTCGACCACATACTGGCATGAATAACATATTATCATAATATACATGAACTTTGACCACTTTTGGGATCCTCATATACCAGTTTCATCCGTGTCAATTTCGGTTTTAGTTTAGTCAAACAAACCAATTTATGTCAATTTCCACCACATTAGAGTGGATTTCGACCACTTCTTGTCATGATTAACATTTTATCATAGTATACATCAACTATGACCATTTTTTGGGGTCCTCCAATAACAGTTTCATCCGAGTCAATTTTGGCTATAGTTTGGCCAAAGTAACCAATTTAAGTCACTTTCCACCACATTAGAGTGGATTTCGACCACATCCGGGCATGATTAATATATTATCATAATTTACATCAACTTTGACCACTTTTTGGGGTCCTCTGATACCAGTTTCATCCAAGTCAATTATGGCTCTAGTTTGGCTAACCTAACCAATTTAAGTAACTGTCCACCACATTAGAGTGGAATTCGAGCACATCCTGGCATGATTATCATATTATCATAATTTACATCAACTTTGATCACTTTTTGGGCTCCTCTGATACTAGTTCCATCCGAGTCAATTTCGGCTCTAGTTTGGCCAACTCACCAATTTAAGTCACTTTCCACCACATTAGAGTGGATTTCGACCACATCCTGGCATGATTAACATATTATCATAATATACATGAACTTTGACCAAATTTTGGGATCCTCATATACCAGTTTCATCCGAGTCAATTTCGGTTTTAGTTTAGCCAAACAAACCAATTTAAGTCAATTTCCACCACATTAGAGTGGATTTCGACCACTTCTTGTCATGATTAACATATTATCATAAAATACATCAACTATGACCATTTTTGGGGTCCTCCAATAACAGTTTCATCCTAGTCAATTTCGGCTCTAGTTTGGCCAAAGTAACCAATTTAAGTCACTTTCCACCACTTTAGATGGGATTTCGACCACATCCTGGCATGATTAACATATTATCATAATATACAAGAACTTTGACCACTTTTTGGGATCCTTATATACCAGTTTTATCCGAGTCAATTTCGGTTTTAATTTGGCCAAACAAACCAGTTTAAGTCAATTTCCACCACATTAGAGTGGATTTCGACCACATCCTGGCTTGATTAACATATTATAATAATACATATGAACTTTGACCACTTTTTGGGATACTCATATACCAGATTCATCCGAGTCAATTTCAGTTTTAGTTTGGCCAAACAAACCAATTTAAGTCAATTTCCACCACATTAGAGTGGATTTCGACCACTTCCTGGCATGATTAACATATTATCAGAATTAACATCAACTATGACCATTTTTTGGGGTCTTCCAATAACAGTTTCACCCGAGTCAATTTCGGTTCTAGTTTGGCCAAAGTAACCAATTTAAGTCACTTTCCACCACTTTAGAGTGGATTTCGACCACATCCTGGCATGATTAACATATTATCATAATATACTTGAACTTTGAGCACTTTTTGGGATCCTCATATACCAGTTTCGTCCGAGTCAATTTCGGTTTTAGTTTAGCCAAACAAACCAATTTAAGTCTATTTCCACCACATTAGAATGGATTTCGACCACTTCTTGGCATGTGTTGGTGGCCCAACTAGGATTGGGCCGAACGGTTTTTGGGCCGAATACTAATTGGGCCGAATGGTCAAAGCCCACTCTTTCGGATCGGACCGTTGGGCCTAACCGTTGCTATGACTGAGTCGCCCGCTTATTTAGGCGTAATGGCAGGACTATGTGTGACGGTGGCTTCCGAAGAATCCGGGTGAGTCGGTAACAGAATGCCTATAAAAGCATGTAACAGGTTTATGTCCAGGTTAATACTCATTTCATACTCACAAAGACTTACACGTTCATTTAAACCTAATTGGAACCTCTAACTTATTCTCACACCGGAGGTGAATCGGGGGCCTAATCCCTCGCATTCTTCTCTTTTGACAGGTCGACCCGGAGAGCTTCCTGGAATCCAACCCGACAGAAAACTGGTTCCAACATTTGGCGCCGTCTGTGGGAACGTGTAAGCCAATTTGTGACGTTATCTGGGAACGATGGCAATTGACAATTCTGAAGATAGGGTACTCGGGTTCACTGAAACTCATCGCCAGGGTCCCTCCACGACTACACCCCCCATTAATCGGGTTCTCAATTTTGATGATGATTTGGAGGAGGGACCGATGCCCACGCCCGAAGAACAAAAGGCCATGATTCTTAAATGGCGTGAAGAAACTGCTGCCAAAGGAGGAAGGTAGAAGGAAAAGGAAAGGCTGGAAGCCGAAGCCCAAGCTAAGGCTAAGAAGAGAGAGGAGGATCTCGCTAAGCTAGAAGCGATTAAAAGGCGAAGGGCTGAGCTGGATGCCGAGGAAAAGGCTCTCCAAAGTGCTGTGGAGACCGGAGAGCAACTATTGGTACAGACCAGCCATAGGAGAGAAAAAAGGGCGCATGATGATGAAGATGGATCTTCGGATTCTGAATCACATCCCCGAAGGATCCGTTCGAAGGTGGTCGTACGATCGGATACTGACGAGGAAGGAGATCCTCGCATGAAAGACAGGCTGAGCCGAATGGAGAAGGCGATGTTCGGCGATCGTAGAATTAGTCACGAGCCGGTAGTGTCGGAGGAAATTGAGCAGTACAGACCTCCCCCTGGAAGACAATTCCCGAAGATGAACGAATTCAATGGGAAAGGCGACCCTGAAGACCATTGCGAGAAGTATGAGTCCCTTATGACTGGCATGGGGCACTGTGATGTCATGCTTTGCAAAATGTTTAAGACATATCTGAAGGGTCCAGCTACCATGTGGTATAGATCAATGAAACCAAGGTCGATATGTTCTTACGACCAGCTAAAAAGAAAATTCTTGAGGCACTATTCGCATCTGTGCCGAAGAGAGAAGGATACCGAAGCTTTAATACACTGTAGACAAAGGCCGAACGAAGAGTTGGGAGATTATTTGGCTAGGTTTAAGGAAGAGGCTGGAATGGTAACAAATTTGGATAAAGTAAAGGCTGCTGGATTCTTGTCGGCAGGACTGGACCCCATCAAAGGTAAAAAACTCCGGTCTTCTCTTTACGATATTCCCCCTAAATCCCTAAATGATATATACTTGAGGGGTGAGAGCATCCGAAGGAAGATGGAGTCCATCGGAGGGTACAAAGAGACCAGGAGAGAAGACAGGGTAAGGAAAGGGCATGACAGGTACGATTCTGGGCGAAGGTACGATGACAGGCGAGATGAGGCGAAAGGTCGCGACAAAGCTGCCGAACGAAGAAGAGATAGAGATGGCACAGCATTCACCCCTCTGAATGCACCAATCTCAAAGATTCTCCATGAGATAAAAGGAAAGCCTGGCTTCGTTCGCCCAGCACGAATGAAGATGCCCGATTACAAGAAGAATGGCAACAAATATTGTGATTATCATCAGGACAAAGGACACAACACTGACGAGTGTTACCACTTAAAAAAGCTCATAGAAAAGATGATCAAGGAAGGAGAACTAAATAAATTTGTCAAAGACCTAAGGGATAAGCTGCCCCCGAAGGAAGACAAACGAAAAGAGCCCGAAGAGGTCGAAAGGTATAGGGGCGAAGTAAAGACTATATTCGGTGGCAGCACCCTGGGACGTGACAGCAAGACAGCTAAGAAGAGGTATGCCAAACAGGTTTACAATTTGTATCAATTTCAATCTGCAAAACAGGCAATGCCGATCATGTTCACCGAGGATGACTATGAGGATGTGATTTGGCCTCACGAGGATCCTCTGCTCATTAACCCGGTTATCGGTCAAAACAAAATATGGAAAGCTTTAGTAGATGGAGGAAGTTCGGTGAACATTCTATACCATCGGACGTACAGCAAAATGAACCTTGGGGGCGAACAGTTGGAGCCTTGCCACGAAGCACCCCTTTACGGCTTCGGCAACCAGCCAGTCCCTATCGAAGGTACAATCACTCTGTCTGTTCTCTTGGGTAAGGCTCCATATACTGTAGAAAAACAGGTCAAATTTTACGTGGTTCGAGTGGAAAGCCCCTACAACGCCATTCTCGGAAGGCCAGCCCTTACTTCTTTTCAGGCGGTAGCATCAATACCCCATCTCAAATTAAAGTTCCCGACTGAACATGGAATCGGGGAAATGAGGGGCGATCAGAAAACCGCTCGAATCATCATGTTGGACGATTTAGACAAAGATCAAGACTTTGAGATGACCGAAGGAGGTAAGAGAAAAAGGGCCGAAGGCGAAATCAGTGGCAGTCGCCAAACCCTAAATATTGAGTTGGAGAAATTTGGTGCGGACCTATCCAATCCTATCGCCGAACCAGCAGTGGAAACCGAAGAGGTAGAGTTGTATGCAGGCTGTTCTGGAAAGATGGTGCGAATAGGGAAAAACATGGAACCCGACCTCAAGAAAAAGGTAATTGAAGTCGTCAGACAATACCACGACGTCTTCGCCTGGGGGCCGGAGGACATGCCTGGCTTGGATCCAAAGACGGCGAAGCATTGCCTTAATGTTAAGCCCGAGGCAAAGCCAGTGAAACAACGAAAGAGAACATTCGCCATGGAACGACAGAAGATCATTGAAGCCGAAGTGGAAAAACTTCTGGAAGCAAAATTTATTGAGGAAATCGATTACCCAGACTGGTTAGCCAATGTAGTGGTGGTCAAAAAGGCTAACAATAAATGGCGGATGTGCGTGGACTACACCGACTTAAACAAAGCTTGCCCGAAGGACCACTATCCGCTTCCCAGCATCGACCAATTGACAGACGCCACCGCCGGGTATCAGGTGCTTAGTTTTTTGGATGCTTTTTCAGGATACCATCAGATTGCAATGAATGCCGAGGATATTCCAAAGACAGCATTCATCACCCCGAAAGGAACATATGCCTACATCAAAATGCCTTTCGGCCTGAAAAACGCAGGAGCCACGTTTCAAAGAGTGGTCAACCGGATTTTCCACAAACAAATCGGGAGAAACATGGAGTGCTACGTGGATGATATGATTGTTAAATCCAAATTCGAGGATCACATGGAAGACCTCAGGGAGTGCTTCGAGACATTAAGGAAGCACGACATGAAGATTAATCCGAACAAGTGTACTTTCGGAGTCTCCGGCGGAAAGTTCTTAGGGTATATGGTCAGTGCCCGAGGGATCGAGGCGAACCCAGAAAAGATACAAGCTGTAATCGACATGGAGCAGCCAAAGACAGTTCGGGATGTTCAGAAATTGACCGGGCGAATGGCCGCCCTACGAAGATTTATTTCCAGATCAGCAGAAAAGGCCCTACCTTTCTTTGAAGCACTCCGAGGATCAAAAAATTTTGAGTGGGGGCCAAAGTGCCAAAAAGCATTTGAAGATGTGAAGGAATATCTCACCAAGGCGCCTCTCCTAATGAGGCCCGACCCGAAGGAAACGCTACAGTTGTACTTAGCGGTGAGCGACCGGACCCTTGGAGCAGTACTAGTGAAGGAACATAACAGCTCTCAGCACCCAGTGTTTTATGTGTCCCACATGCTGAAGGATGCAGAAACAAGATATCCAAACGCCGAAAAGTTCGCATATGGCCTTGTAGTGGCAACCCGAAAGCTACGCCATTATTTCCAGGGGCGAACAGTACAGGTTATAACTGATCAACCCCTTAAGAAAATTTTGACAAGACCTGAGGCGTCCGGAAGGGTGGTGGCCTGGTCCATTGAGCTGGGAGAATATGATTTGGAATACATCCCCAGGACGTCTATCAAAGCTCAAGCATTGGCGGACTTCATGGTCGAATGCTACTTTTCAGGACCGAAAGACCTAGCTCCCGAAGAGCAGTTAATTCGGTCGCCAGGCAAATGGAAGTTATTCGTAGACGGGTCGGTAGCCGGATCAAAGTGTGGGGCAGGATTAATCCTTTCAAGTCCAGAGGGGTTCGAAATCTGCCAAGCAATAAGATTCACTTTCCCATTAACCAACAACGAGGCCGAGTACGAAGCATTGTTAGCCGGTTTGAACCTGGCCAAAAACCTTGAGGTCAGAAACTTGCGAGCGTTCAGTGATTCCATGTTAGTGGTAAAGCACTTTTCAGGAGAGTACGAACAAAGAGAGCCCCGACTCAAGTCTTATGCGGCGAGGGTAAAGGACTCATCGGTCTCATTCGAATCCTTCGAATTGAGTCAAGTAGGAAGAGAAGATAACAGCCGAGCCGACGCTCTGTCAAGGTTGGCTTCGGCCGAAACACACAACCTCACAGGATCCATCTACCTGACTGAAGTGAAAATCCCTTCGATCGACAGGCAATCCTGCATGGAAATCCACCAAGGCGTTACCTGGATGACCCCGATCAGGGCCTACCTAGAAAAAGGTACTTTGCCCCTAGACCGGAAGGAAGCCCAAAAAGTGAAGTACAGGGCAGCAAGCTACACCATCATCGGTAATAAGTTGTACAGAAGGTCGGCGACAGAACCCCTTCTCCGATGCCTGGATTCCGATGAACAAATACTGGCTTTGGAAACAGTTCACGAAGGGATTTGTGGAGAACATCTTGCCGGTCGGTCACTGGCCTTCAAAATCCTCAGACAGGGGTTTTATTGGCCGACTTTGCGAGCAGATGCAGCCGATTACGCAAAGAAATGTCGACAATGCCAACTATTCAGCACCATCCCGAAGCAACCACCAGAAGAAATGGCATCCGTCCTAAGCCCCATTCCTTTTGCCATGTGGGCTGTAGATATTGTAGGCATTCTACCCAAGAGCACGAAGCAGGCCAAATACTGCATAGTGGCGATCGACTACATGACCAAGTGGGTCGAAGCAAGGCCTCTGGCGACCATAACCGAAGAAGCAGCGAAAAAGTTCATGCTGGAGCAAGTCATACTAAGGTTCGGCATTCCGAAAGTCTGTGTATCCGACAATGGGACCCAGTTCATCGGAAACAAGTTCAGGAAGTTTTTGACGCATTTTGGGATACAACAGAAATTTAGCTCAGTCGGCCACCCGCAAGGAAACGGAGCCATCGAAGCCGCAAATAAAATCATCTTCGATGGAATAAAAAAGCGACTGGGGGACGCCAAGGGACTTTGGGCGGAAGAGCTAAACTGGGTATTGTGGGCGTACCGAACAACCCCACGATCATCAACCGGAGAAACACCTTTCAAGTTGGCATTCGGGACGGACGCCCTGGTTCCCGTTGAGGTCGGACTGGACTCCTACCGCACGGAGGTTTTTAATGTCGAAGCGAACGAATTCGGCCTTCGGGCCAATGTAGACTTTTTGGAAGAAGAAAGAGAGGCAGCTCACCTAAGGAATCTGAAATATCAACTCCAGGCAGCACAATATTACGACGCTGGAATAAAGAAAAGGACATTCATGGTAGGGGATTTAGTGTTACGAGAATTGGCGACCTCTATGCCAGCCAAGCAGGGAAAACTAATGCCAAACTGGGAAGGCCCGTATAAAGTAACTGAGGTGATTCGACCTGGTACCTACAAGCTAACCACCATGGCTGGGGACCCGATCAAGAACACATGGCACGCCTCCAGGTTACGAAGGTATTACCAATAGCCGAACAAAAGGTGCTCGCCACTCAAGTTTTACTTCTCCTTTTTGCCAAGTTTTCATTTCAAAAGCATGTAAAGTTGAATAAATTTATCAATAAAATACATGTTTCACTGTTCTACTTGGTATATCAATTATGAATTATAATGTTATAAGTCGGACATTTATCTGGGGACGACCAAAAAGATAAATGCCACAAGACTTCCCGTACAATGTTTCATAAATTTGGCGATTGGACAACCAAACAGCCAAACTTTGGGAGAATCCAAATTATGTTAAGGCGATATAAAAGCCGAAGAAACATAAAATCGATTCAATTATGTTAAGGCGAAAAAAGAAAGCCGAAGATACATATGATCGTTAAAATTGACTTAATTATGTAAGGCGATATAAAAGCCGAAGAAACATAAAATCGATTCAATTATGTTAAGGCGAAAAAAGAAAGCCGAAGATACATATGATCGTTAAAATTGACTTAATTATGTTAAGGCAAAATAAAAGCCGAAGAAACATAAAATCGATTCAATTATGTTAAGGCGAAAAAAGAAAGCTGAAGATACATATGATGGACTTAATTATGTTAAGGCAGATAGAAAGCCGAAGAAACATATGATCGTTAGACTTTTGCTTAAATTATGTTAAGGCGAGATAACAGCCGAAGAGACATAGAATTAACTTGACCTCGTTAAGGCGAGGACAAAGGCCGAAAATACATGTAATTGTTAAACTACGTTTCAATTATGTTAAAGGCAAAATTAAAGCAAAAATATAGGCCGAAGAGATACAATTAGATAAAAAATTCTTTTGATAAGAGCCCAAGGGCTACAAAAGTTAAGGCCCGAAGGCTTAATAAATACAATCTACAAAAGGAAATTACAATTGCCCGAAGGCTTAATCCGACAGGTCCTCGTCCTCGCCTGAGGAAACCACTGGAAGCTCATCCTCATCAGGGCGACCGACGGGATCGCTGAAGCCAGGCTCGATTAAGGGCTGATGCTCCAAGCCCATGGCAGCCGCCCTCCTCACGACTTCATCGTGGCCCATTTGGTAGCACCGCTCTTCGGCAATCAGCCGAAGCTTGGTCTCCTTACGAGCCTGCTTCCTCGAAGCCTTGAGGGCCAGATTCCGACGGGTCAGCCTAGCCCGAGCCGAGTCCCGCTCTTTTTGCATCGCCTCCCGGTCAGCCCTTAGCACCGCAGATTGGCCTTCCAGCCTTTCCACGTCGCCAAGAGCTTGGCGGAGGGCAGCCTCTGATCGGACCGACCGAGCTTCCAGCTCCTTAAGCTGGTCGAACCTACCCTGCATATCCTTCACCTTATCGGTGATGACAGCAGCCATCGGCGTCGCCTGAAATAAGGAAAAATTCAGTAGTTAGAAAAGTACAAGGGCAGAAACTAAAAGGAAAAGGAATGGCAAATATTTTACCAGAGAAAGAAAGGCCATCATATCGGCACAGGCGTCGGCGATGTCCAACCGATCGTAGTTAGGGCGATCAGCCGGAAGCACCAAAGCTCGGCACAAGTCCGGGGCTATCTCCTTGACCGCCTTCTTGTCGGCCGAGGTGACGCCATCAGTTTCCAAGATCGCCCACTGAGGAACGTAGGTCTTCAGAACGTCCCCCCGCCGAACCCTCTTTCTAACTAGAGGGATTTCAGTCTGTTGCTCCTGCTCAGCCCCAGTCGCCTTCTCCGACTGAACAGGCGTTTTCTCATTTCCCTCCTGGTGACCAGGGTTGGCAGCAGCACTTCCCTCGGTCGCCCCAGCAGCCTCCGCCGCTTCGGCCGCCTTAGCCGCCAGAGCTGCTTGCTCGGCCTCGAACTTCGCCCTTTTTCGCTCAACGATAGCTTGGCGAGAAGACACTGCAAAACAAAAGAGAAGAAAAAGGGTTAAAATGGTAAAGTCAAAAATATCAGCAGGCGACAGGGTACACAATAGTAAAAGAAAGCAAAAACTAAATGCAAGGGTAAAATATGTTACCATTACCCCAGAGGGCGAAAAGCCATTGCTTATCCCGAAGATCCTCTAAAGGGATTCGGCCCATGTCAAAATTACAGAGGCGTTGATAGTCGTCTAACTCCGCCCTCGATAGTGCGGGTTTAACCACCTGAACAGTGGGATCAACCACACGCCATTGAGACAGAGCGGCTATCTTCGGACCCGAGATGTAACACCACTTATCGTGGCTGCCTTTGTTGTTGGAATTAGTCTCCACCCACTCGGCTCTATTGTTACGGCGGGCGATGGAATAATAACCCTTACTCTTCCCATTCTTACGGAAGTCATGGTGATGCCAGAATAAGGCAGGGCTCGGATCGACGTTGGCCGCAAGGCATCGGCATTGAAAGCCGTTCATATGCAAAAAACCGTTCGGGTCCATCTGGCCTAGAGCTATTCCCATCTGGGCGAACAGTTGCTTCACCAGCGGGAGCATCGGGACCCGAAAACCGCATTTTAGAGCAGCCTCAGAGATCCCGGTAGCGACATCCCCGTATCCCTTCGGGACGGGAGGGTTGAACCATATCCGGTCGGCCGCTCTCGGCATATACGTGTGCCAAGCACCGGTCGGGATATCGAACTCCTTCGGTATCTTTGCCACTCGGTCCTCTGATAGCCGAGTAGGATGGTTCGCCGCAGGAAATTCGTTGACATCGTGAAAAGGGTATCTCTCGGGGGATATGGATCTGGGAGACTGTCCCGAAGTAGAAGCCGACCGATCCATAATTCCTGCATTAATGTGAAGAAATTAGCCTTGTACTCGGACATGAACAAGAAAGAGGGGAAAAGAAAAGGGGTCGCCGAGTACAGGAGGCTTGGATCGGTCGGGGGATCACTAGCATCTAAGCCCATAAAGGAAGAATTTCTAAAAGGCACTACGCAGCCCGAGGACCGCTTCTAAAGGACTGAACTCATCCCGAAGGTTGTTCTAGGGACAAGTTCATCCCGAAGGTTGTTCTAGGGACAAGTTCATCCCGAAGATCGTTCTAGGGACAAGTTGACATCAGGAATCACTCTTAGGATAAAACTATCTACTGGACTGACTACCGACCTAATTGCGGTTGCAATCTCAACAGCAAATATAATCCGAAGCAAAAAATACTATAATGCATAAATTGCAGTAAAAAGATTCGGGAAAGTTCAACGTGAAAGGAAAAATTGCACAATTGAGTGTTGAAAACTTACTGGTAATGAGAAGGTGAGGAGGATTCGAACTTGAAGAGTGAAGTCGTTGATCTCTGCAAATGAAAGTGCTGGAGAGGAGTTGGCAAAGAAGGGATACTTTTGAATATATCAGTAACGATGTTTGGGGGGAACTTCTTTTATTTATACAGAAGGATGTGACGTTTGGACAGCAAAACACGGACGCTTGACCTTGATCGTACGATCAAAACCGTTTGGGATTCAACGGTGAGGATCCAACGCTGATCTCGAGAAGTTACGGCTGTCATTATTAATTACGGCACGATTCTCGAGGGGACGTGTCCCAACGGATAGACACGAATCTGTTGGGCTCCTTCCCGAAGAGAGGAAGAAAGTTGGGACTCCGAACGCATTAACAAATCCGACCGAAGTCCAGGGACATGTTGGTGGCCCAACTAGGATTGGGCCGAACGGTTTTTGGGCCGAATACTAATTGGGCCGAATGGTCAAAGCCCACTCTTTCGGATCGGACCGTTGGGCCTAACCGTTGCTATGACTGAGTCGCCCGCTTATTTAGGCGTAATGGCAGGACTATGTGTGACGGTGGCTTCCGAAGAATCCGGGTGAGTCGGTAACAGAATGCCTATAAAAGCATGTAACAGGTTTATGTCCAGGTTAATACTCATTTCATACTCACAAAGACTTACACGTTCATTTAAACCTAATTGGAACCTCTAACTTATTCTCACACCGGAGGTGAATCGGGGGCCCAATCCCTCGCATTCTTCTCTTTTGACAGGTCGACCCGGAGAGCTTCCTGGAATCCAACCCGACAGAAAACTGGTTCCAACAGCATGATTAACATATTATCATAAAATACATCAACTATGACCATTTTTGGGGGTCTTCCAATAACAGTTTCATCCGAGTCAATTTCGGCTCAAGTTTGGCCAAAGTAACCAATTTAAGTCACTTTCCACCACAGAAGAGTGGATTTCGACCACATCCTGGCATGATTA
This sequence comes from Heracleum sosnowskyi, assembly GCA_030848705.1. Classification (NCBI taxonomy): domain Eukaryota; kingdom Viridiplantae; phylum Streptophyta; class Magnoliopsida; order Apiales; family Apiaceae; genus Heracleum; species Heracleum sosnowskyi. The sequence goes on from CM061236.1 coordinate 53,680,807, forward strand.
ATATATTATCATAATTTACATCAACTTTGACCACTTTTTGGGGTCCTCTGATACCGGTTTCATCCAAGTCAATTATGGCTCTAGTTTGGCTAAACTAACTAATTTATGTAACTTTCCACCACATTAGAGTGGAATTCGAGCACATCCTGGCATGATTATCATATTATCATAATTTACATCAACTTTGACCACTTTTTGGGGTCCTCTGATACCAGTTCCATCCGAGTCAATTTCGGCTCTAGTTTGGCCAACTCACCGATTTAAGTCACTTTCCACCACATTAGAGTGGATTTCGACCACATCCTGGCATGATTAACTTATTATCGTAATATACATGAACTTTGACCACTTTTTGAGATCCTAATATACCAGTTTCATCAGAGTCAATTTCGGTTTTAGTTTAGCCAAACAAACCAATTTAAGTCAATTTCCACCACATTAGAGTGGATTTCGACCACTTCTATTCATGATTAACATATTATCATAAAATACATCAACTATGACCATTTTTGGGGTCCTCCAATAACAGTTTCATCCGAGTCAATTTCGGCTCTAGTTTGGCCAAAGTAACCAATTTAAGTCACTTTCCACCACATTAGAGTGGATTTCGACCACATCCTGGCATGATTACTATATTATAATAATTTACATAAACTTTGACCACTTTTTGGGGTCCTCTGATACCAGTTTCATCCAAGTCAATTATGGCTCTAGTTTGGCTAAACTAACAAATTTAAGTAACTTTCCACCACATTAGAGTGGAATTCGAGCACATCCTAGCATGATTAACATATTATCATAATATACATGAACTTTGACCACTTTTTGGGATCCTCTGATACCAGTTCCATCCGAGTCAATTTCGGCTCTAGTTTGGCCAACTCACCGATTTAAGTCACTTTCCACCACATTAGAGTGGATTTCGACCACATCCTGGCATGATTAACATATTATCATAATATACATGAACTTTGACCACTTTTTGGGATCCTAATATACCAGTTTCATCAGAGTCAATTTCGGTTTTAGTTTAGCCAAACAAACCAATTTAAGTCAATTTCCACCACATTAGAGTGGATTTTGACCACTTCTTGTCATGATTAACATATTATCATAGAATACATCAACTATGACCATTTTTTGGGGTCCTGCAATAACAGTTTCATCAGAGTCAATTTCGACTCTAGTTTGGCCAAAGTAACCAATTTAAGTCACTTTCCGCCACAGTAGAGTGGATTTAGACCACATCCTTGCATGATTAATATATTATCATAATTTACATCAACTTTGACCACTTTTTGGGGTCCTCTGATACCAGTTTCATCCAAGTCAATTATGGCTCTGGTTTGGCTAACCTAACCAATTTAAGTAACTTTCCACCACATTAGAGTGGAATTCGAGCACATCCTGGCATGATTATCATATTATCATAATTTATATCAACTTTGACCACTTTTTGGGATCCTCATATACCAGTTTCATCAGAGTCAATTTCGGTTTTAGTTTAGCCAAACAAACCAATTTAAGTCAATTTCCACCACATTAGAGTGGATTTCGACCACTTCTTGTCACGATTAACATATTATCATAAAATACATCAACTATGACCATTTTTTGTTGTCCTCCAATAACAGTTTCATCCGAGTCAATTTCGGCTCTAGTTTAGCCAAAGTAACCTATTTCAGTCACGTTCCACCACTTTAGATTGGAATTCGACCACATCCTGGCATGATTAACATATTATCATAATATACATGAACTTTGACCACTTTTTGGGATCCTTATATACCAGTTTCATCCGAGTCAATTTCCGTTTTAGTTTGGCCAAACAAACCAGTTTAAGTCAATTTCCACCACATTAGAGTGGATTTCGACCACATCCTTGCATGATTAACATATTATCATAATATACATGAACTTTGACCACTTTTTGGGATACTCATATACCAGTTTCATCCGAGTCAATTTCGGTTTTAGTTTGGCCAAACAAACCAATTTAAGTCAATTTCCACCACATTATAGTGGATTTCGACCACTTCTTGGCATGATTAACATATTATCATAAAATACATGAACTATGACCATTTTTGGGGGTCCTCCAATAATAGTTTCATCCGAGTCAATTTCGGCTCTATTTTGGCCAAAGTAACCAATTTAAGTCACTTTCCACCACATTAGAGTGGATTTCGACCACATCCTGGCATGATTAATATATTATCATAATATACTTGAACTTTGACCACTTTTTGGGATCCTCATATCCCAGTTTCATCCGAGTCAATTTCGGTTTTAGTTTAGCAAAACAAACCAATTTAAGTCAATTTCCACCACATTAGAGTGGATTTCGACCACTTCTTGGCATGATTAACATATTATCAGAAAATACATCAACTATGACTATTTTTGGGGGTCCTCCAATAACAGTTTCATCCGAGTCAATTTCGGCTCTAGTTTGGCCAAAGTCACCAATTTAAGTCACTTTCCACCACATTAGAGTGGATTTCGACCACATCCGGGCATGATTAATATATTATCATAATTTACATCAACTTTGACCACTTTTTGGGGTCCTCTGATACCAGTTTCATCCAAGTCAATTATGGCTCTAGTTTGGCTAACCTAACCAATTTAAGTAACTGTCCACCACATTAGAGTGGAATTCGAGCACATCCTGGCATGATTATCATATTATCATAATTTACATCAACTTTGACCACTTTTTGGGGTCCTCTGATACCAGTTCCATCCGAGTCAATTTCGGCTCTAGTTTGGCCAACTCACCAATTTAATTCACTTTCCACCACATTAGAGTGGATTTCGACCACATACTGAGATGAATAACATATTATCATAATATACATGAGCTTTGACCACTTTTTGGGATCCTCATATACCAGTTTCATCAGAGTCAATTTCGGTTTTAGTTTAGCCAAACAAACCAATTTAAGTCAATTTCCACCACATTAGAGTGGATTTCGACCACTTCTTGTCATGATTAACATATTATCATAAAATACATCAACTATGACCATTTTTTGTTGTCCTCCAATAACAGTTTCATCCGAGTCAATTTCGGCTCTAGTTTAGCCAAAGTAACCTATTTCAGTCACTTTCCACCACTTTAGATTGGAATTCGACCACATCCTGGCATGATTAACATACTATCATAATATACATGAACTTTGACCACTTTTTGGGATCCTTATATACCAGTTTCATCCGAGTCAATTTCCGTTTTAGTTTGGCCAAACAAACCAGTTTAAGTCAATTTCCACCACATTAGAGTGGATTTCGACCACATCCGTGCATGATTAACATATTATCATAATATACATGAACTTTGACCACTTTTTGGGATACTCATATACCAGTTTCATCCGAGTCAATTTCGGTTTTAGTTTGGCCAAACAAACCAATTTAAGTCAATTTCCACCACATTATAGTGGATTTCGACCACTTCTTGGCATGATTAACATATTATCATAAAATACATGAACTATGACCATTTTTGGGGGTCCTCCAATAATAGTTTCATCCGAGTCAATTCCGGCTCTATTTTGGCCAAAGTAACCAATTTAAGTCACTTTCCACCACATTAGAGTGGATTTCGACCACATCCTAGCATGATTAATATATTATCATAATTTACATCAACTTTGACCAGTTTTTGAGGTCCTCTGATACCAGTTTCATCCAAGTCAATTATGGCTCTGGTTTGGCTAACCTAACCAATTTAAGTAACTTTCCACCACATTAGAGTGGAATTCGAGCACATCCTGGCATGATTATCATATTATCATAATTTACATCAACTTTGACCACTTTTTGGGGTCCTCTGATACCAGTTCCATCCGAGTCAATTTCGGCTCTAGTTTGGCCAACTCACCAATTTAAGTCACTTTCCACCACATTAGAGTGGATTTCGACCACATACTGGCATGAATAACATATTATCATAATATACATGAACTTTGACCACTTTTGGGATCCTCATATACCAGTTTCATCCGTGTCAATTTCGGTTTTAGTTTAGTCAAACAAACCAATTTATGTCAATTTCCACCACATTAGAGTGGATTTCGACCACTTCTTGTCATGATTAACATTTTATCATAGTATACATCAACTATGACCATTTTTTGGGGTCCTCCAATAACAGTTTCATCCGAGTCAATTTTGGCTATAGTTTGGCCAAAGTAACCAATTTAAGTCACTTTCCACCACATTAGAGTGGATTTCGACCACATCCGGGCATGATTAATATATTATCATAATTTACATCAACTTTGACCACTTTTTGGGGTCCTCTGATACCAGTTTCATCCAAGTCAATTATGGCTCTGGTTTGGCTAACCTAACCAATTTAAGTAACTTTCCACCACATTAGAGTGGAATTCGAGCACATCCTGGCATGATTATCATATTATCATAATTTACATCAACTTTGACCACTTTTTGGGGTCCTCTCATACTAGTTCCATCCGAGTCAATTTCGGCTCTAGTTTGGCCAACTCACCAATTTAAATCACTTTCCACCACATTAAAGTGGATTTCGACCACATCCTGGCATGATTAACATATTATCATAATATACATTAACTTTGACCACTTTTTGGGATCCTCATATACCAGTTTCATCCGAGTCAATTTCGGTTTTAGTTTAGCAAAACAAACCAATTTAAGTCAATTTCCACCACATTAGAGTGGATTTCGACCACTTCTTGTCATGATTAACATATTATCATAGAATACATCAACTATGACCATTTTTTGGGGTCCTCCAATAACAGTTTCATCCGAGTCAATTTTGGCTCTAGTTTGGCCAAAGTAACCAACTTAAGTCACTTTCCACCACGTTAGAGTGGATTTCGACAACATCCTGGCATGATTAATATATTATCATAATTTACATCAATTTTGACCACTTTTTGGGGTCCTCTGATACCAGTTTCATCCAAGTCAATTATGGCTCTAGTTTGGCTAAACTAACCAATTTAAGTAACTTTCCACCACATTAGAGTGGAATTCGAGCACATCCTGGCATGATTATCATATTATCATAATTTACATCAACTTTGACCACTTTTTGGGGTCCTCTAATACCAGTTCCATCCGAGTCAATTTCGGCTCTAGTTTGGCCAACTCACCAATTTAAGTCACTTTCCACCACATTAGAGTGGATTTCGACCACATCCCGGCATGATTAACATAATATCATAATATACATGAACTTTGACCACTTTTTGGGATCCTCATATACCACTTTCATCCGAGTCAATTTCGGTTTTAGTTTAGCCAAACAAACCAATTTAAGTCAATTTCCACCACATTAGAGTGGATTTCGACCACTTCTTGTCATGATTAACATATTATCATAGAATACATCAACTATGACCATTTTTTGGGGTCCTCCAATAACAGTTTCATCCGAGTCAATTTCGGCTCTAGTTTGGCCAAAGTAACCAATTTAAGTCACTTTCCACCACTTTAGATTGGATTTCGACCACATCCTGGCATGATTAACATATTATCATAATATACATTAACTTTGACCACTTTTTGGGATCCTTATATACCAGTTTCATCCGAGTCAATTTCGGTTTTAGTTTGGCCAAACAAACCAGTTTAAGTCAATTTCCACCATATTAGAGTGGATTTCGACCACATCCTGGCATGATTAACAAATTATCATAATATACATGAACTTTGACCACTTTTTGGGATACTCATATACCAGTTTCATCCGAGTCAATTTCGGTTTTAGTTTGGCCAAACAAACCAATTTAAGTCAATTTCCACCACATTAGAGTGGATTTCGACCACTTCCTGGCATGATTAACATATTATCAGAATTTACATCAACTATGACCATTTTTTGGGGTCCTCCAATAACAGTTTCACCCGAGTCAATTTCGGCTCTATTTTGGCCAAAGTAACCAATTTAAGTCACTTTCCACCACTTTAGAGTGGATTTCGACCACATCCTGGCATGATTAACATATTATCATAATGTACATGAACTTTGACCACTTTTTGGGATACTCATATACCAGTTTCATTAGAGTCAATTTCGGTTTTAGTTTGGCCAAACAAACCAATTTAAGTCAATTTCCACCAAATTAGAGTGGATTTCGACCACTTCCTGGCATGATTAACATATTATCAGAATTTACATCAACTATGACCATTTTCTGGGGTCCTCCAATAACAGTTTCACCCGAGTCAATTTCGGTTTTAGTTTAGCCAAACAAACCAATTTAAGTCAATTTCCACCACATTAGAGTGGATTTCGACCACTTCTTGGCATGATTAACATATTATCAGAAAATACATCAACTATGACTATTTTTGGGGGTCCTCCAATAACAGTTTCATCCGAGTCAATTTCGGCTCTAGTTTGGCCAAAGTAACCAATTTAAGTCACTTTCCACCACATTAGAGTGGATTTCGACCACATCCTGGCATGATTAATATATTATCATAATTTACATCAACTTTGACCACTTTTTGGGGTCCTCTGATACCAGTTTCATCCAAGTCAATTATGGCTCTGGTTTGGCTAACCTAACCAATTTAAGTAACTTTCCACCACATTAGAGTGGAATTCGAGCACATCCTGGCATGATTATCATATTATCATAATTTACATCAACTTTGACCACTTTTTGGGGTCCTCTCATACTAGTTCCATCCGAGTCAATTTCGGCTCTAGTTTGGCCAACTCACCAATTTAAATCACTTTCCACCACATTAAAATGGATTTCGACCACATCCTGGCATGATTAACATATTATCATAATATACATGAACTTTGACCACTTTTTGGGATCCTCATATACCAGTTTCATCCGAGTCAATTTCGGTTTTAGTTTAGCAAAACAAACCAATTTAAGTCAATTTCCACCACATTAGAGTGGATTTTGACCACTTCTTGTCATGATTAACATATTATCATAGAATACATCAACTATGACCATTTTTTGGGGTCCTCCAATAACAGTTTCATCCGAGTCAATTTTGGCTCTAGTTTGGCCAAAGTAACCAACTTAAGTCACTTTCCACCACGTTAGAGTGGATTTCGACAACATCCTGGCATGATTAATATATTATCATAATTTACATCAATTTTGACCACTTTTTGGGGTCCTCTGATACCAGTTTCATCCAAGTCAATTATGGCTCTAGTTTGGCTAAACTAACCAATTTAAGTAACTTTCCACCACATTAGAGTGGAATTCGAGCACATCCTAGCATGATTATCATATTATCATAATTTACATCAACTTTGACCACTTTTTGGGGTCCTCTAATACCAGTTCCATCCGAGTCAATTTCGGCTCTAGTTTGGCCAACTCACCAATTTAAGTCACTTTCCACCACATTAGAGTGGATTTCGACCACATCCCGGCATGATTAACATAATATCATAATATACATGAACTTTGACCACTTTTTGGGATCCTCATATACCACTTTCATCCGAGTCAATTTCGGTTTTAGTTTAGCCAAACAAACCAATTTAAGTCAATTTCCACCACATTAGAGTGGATTTCGACCACTTCTTGTCATGATTAACATATTATCATAGAATACATCAACTATGACCATTTTTTGGGGTCCTCCAATAACAGTTTCATCCGAGTCAATTTCGGCTCTAGTTTGGCCAAAGTAACCAATTTAAGTCACTTTCCACCACTTTAGATTGGATTTCGACCACATCCTGGCATGATTAACATATTATCATAATATACATTAACTTTGACCACTTTTTGGGATCCTTATATACCAGTTTCATCCGAGTCAATTTCGGTTTTAGTTTGGCCAAACAAACCAGTTTAAGTCAATTTCCACCATATTAGAGTGGATTTCGACCACATCCTGGCATGATTAACAAATTATCATAATATACATGAACTTTGACCACTTTTTGGGATACTCATATACCAGTTTCATCCGAGTCAATTTCGGTTTTAGTTTGGCCAAACAAACCAATTTAAGTCAATTTCCACCACATTAGAGTGGATTTCGACCACTTCCTGGCATGATTAACATATTATCAGAATTTACATCAACTATGACCATTTTTTGGGGTCCTCCAATAACAGTTTCACCCGAGTCAATTTCGGCTCTATTTTGGCCAAAGTAACCAATTTAAGTCACTTTCCACCACTTTAGAGTGGATTTCGACCACATCCTGGCATGATTAACATATTATCAGAATTTACATCAACTATGACCATTTTCTGGGGTCCTCCAATAACAGTTTCACCCGAGTCAATTTCGGTTTTAGTTTAGCCAAACAAACCAATTTAAGTCAATTTCCACCACATTAGAGTGGATTTCGACCACTTCTTGGCATGATTAACATATTATCAGAAAATACATCAACTATGACTATTTTTGGGGGTCCTCCAATAACAGTTTCATCCGAGTCAATTTCGGCTCTAGTTTGGCCAAAGTCACCAATTTTAGTCACTTTCCCCACATTAGAGTGGATTTCGACCACATCCTGGCATGATTAATATATTATCATAATTTACATCAACTTTGACCACTTTTTGGGGTCCTCTGATACCAGTTTCATCCAAGTCAATTATGGCTCTAGTTTGGCTAACCTAACCAATTTAAGTAACTGTCCACCACATTAGAGTGGAATTCGAGCACATCCTGGCATGATTAACATATTATCATAATATACATGAACTTTGACCACTTTTTGGGATCATCATATACCAGTTTCATCCAAGTCAATTTCGGTTTTAGTTTGGCCAAACAAACCAATTTAAGTCAATTTCCACCACATTAGAGTGGATTTCGACCACTTCCTGGCATGATTAACATATTATCAGAATTTACATCAACTATGACCATTTTCTGGGGTCCTCCAATAACAGTTTCACCCGAGTCAATTTCGGTTTTAGTTTAGCCAAACAAACCAATTTAAGTCAATTTCCACCACATTAGAGTGGATTTCGACCACTTCTTGGCATGATTAACATATTATCAGAAAATACATCAACTATGACTATTTTTGGGGGTCCTCCAATAACAGTTTCATCCGAGTCAATTTCGGCTCTAGTTTGGCCAAAGTCACCAATTTTAGTCACTTTCCCCACATTAGAGTGGATTTCGACCACATCCTGGCATGATTAATATTTTATCATAATTTACATCAACTTTGACCACTTTTTGGGGTCCTCTGATACCAGTTTCATCCAAGTCAATTATGGCTCTAGTTTGGCTAACCTAACCAATTTAAGTAACTGTCCACCACATTAGAGTGGAATTCGAGCACATCCTGGCATGATTAACATATTATCATAATATACATGAACTTTGACCACTTTTTGGGATCATCATATACCAGTTTCATCCAAGTCAATTTCGGTTTTAGTTTGGCCAAACAAACCAATTTAAGTCAATTTCCACCACATTAGAGTGGATTTCGACCACTTCCTGGCATGATTAACATATTATCAGAATTTACATCAACTATGACCATTTTTTGGGGTCCTCCAATAACAGTTTCACCCGAGTCAATTTCGGCTCTATTTTGGCCAAAGTAACCAATTTAAGTCACTTTCCACCACTTTAGAGTGGATTTCGACCACATCCTGGCATGATTAACATATTATCATAATATACATGAACTTTGACCACTTTTTGGGATACTCATATACCAGTTTCATTAGAGTCAATTTCGGTTTTAGTTTGGCCAAACAAACCAATTTAAGTCAATTTCCACCAAATTAGAGTGGATTTCGACCACTTCCTGGCATGATTAACATATTATCAGAATTTACATCAACTATGACCATTTTCTGGGGTCCTCCAATAACAGTTTCACCCGAGTCAATTTCGGTTTTAGTTTAGCCAAACAAACCAATTTAAGTCAATTTCCACCACATTAGAGTGGATTTCGACCACTTCTTGGCATGATTAACATATTATCAGAAAATACATCAACTATGACTATTTTTGGGGGTCCTCCAATAACAGTTTCATCCGAGTCAATTTCGGCTCTAGTTTGGCCAAAGTCACCAATTTTAGTCACTTTCCCCACATTAGAGTGGATTTCGACCACATCCTGGCATGATTAATATTTTATCATAATTTACATCAACTTTGACCACTTTTTGGGGTCCTCTGATACCAGTTTCAACCAAGTCAATTATGGCTCTAGTTTGGCTAACCTAACCAATTTAAGTAACTGTTCACCACATTAGAGTGGAATTCGAGCACATCCTGGCATGATTAACATATTATCATAATATACATGAACTTTGACCACTTTTTGGGATCATCATATACCAGTTTCATCCAAGTCAATTTCGGTTTTAGTTTAGCCAAACAAACCAATTTAAGTCAATTTCCACCACATTAGAGTGGATTTCGACCACTTCTTGTCATGATTAACATATTATCATAAAATACATCAACTATGACCATTTTTTGTTGTCCTCCAATAACAGTTTCATCCGAGTCAATTTCGGCTCTAGTTTAGCCAAAGTAACCTATTTCAGTCACTTTCCACCACTTTAGATTGGAATTCGACCACATCCTGGCATGATTAACATATTATCATAATATGCATGAACTTTGACCACTTTTTGTTATCCTTATATACCAGTTTCATCCGAGTCAATTTCCGTTTTAGTTTGGCCAAACAAACCAGTTTAAGTCAATTTCCACCACATTAGAGTGGATTTCGACCACATCCTTGCATGATTAACATATTATCATAATATACATGAACTTTGACCAGTTTTTGGGATACTCATATACCAGTTTCATCCGAGTCAATTTCGGTTTTAGTTTGGCCAAACAAACCAATTTAAGTCAATTTCCACCACATTATAGTGGATTTCGACCACTTCTTGGCATGATTAACATATTATCATAAAATACATGAACTATGACCATTTTTGGGGGTCCTCCAATAATAGTTTCATCCGAGTCAATTTCGGCTCTATTTTGGCCAAAGTAACCAATTTAAGTCTCTTTCCACCACATTAGAGTGGATTTCGACCACATCCTGGCATGATTAATATATTATCATAATATACTTGAACTTTGACCACTTTTTGGGATCCTCATATACCAGTTTCATCCGAGTCAATTTCGGTTTTTAGTTTAGCAAAACAAACCAATTTAAGTCAATTTCCACCACATTAGAGTGGATTTCGACCACATCCTGGCATGATTAATATATTATCATAATTTACATCAACTTTGACCAGTTTTTGAGGTCCTCTGATACCAGTTTCATCCAAGTCAATTATGGCTCTGGTTTGGCTAACCTAACCAATTTAAGTAACTTTCCACCACATTAGAGTGGAATTCGAGCACATCCTGACATGATTATCATATTATCATAATATACATCAACTTTGACCACTTTTTGGGGTCCTGTGATACCAGTTCCATCCGAGTCAATTTCGGCTCTAGTTTGGCCAACTCACCAATTTAAGTCACTTTCCACTACATTAGAGTGGATTTCGACCACATACTGGCATGAATAACATATTATCATAATATACATGAACTTCGACCACTTTTTGGGATCCTCATATACCAGTTTCATCCGAGTCAATTTCGGTTTTAGTTTAGTCAAACAAACCAATTTAAGTCAATTTCCACCACATTATAGTGGATTTCGACCACTTCTTGGCATGATTAACATATTATCATAAAATACATGAACTATGATCATTTTTGGGGGTCCTCCTATAATAGTTTCATCCGAGTCAATTCCGGCTCTATTTTGGCCAAAGTAACCAATTTAAGTCACTTTCCACCACATTAGAGTGGATTTCGACCACATCCTGGCATGATTAATATATTATCATAAAATACATCAACTATGACCTTTTTTGGGGGTCCTACAATAACAGTTTCATCCGAGTCAAGTTCAGCTCTAGTTTGGCCAAAGTAACCAATTTAAGTCACTTTCCACCACATTAGAGTGGATTTCGACCACATCCTGGCATGATTAATATATTATCATAATTTACATCAACTTTGACCAGTTTTTGAGGTCCTCTGATACCAGTTTCATCCAAGTCAATTATGGCTCTGGTTTGGCTAACCTAACCAATTTAAGTAACTTTCCACCACATTAGAGTGGAATTCGAGCACATCCTGGCATGATTATCATATTATCATAATTTACATCAACTTTGACCACTTTTTGGGGTCCTCTAATACCAGTTCCATCCGAGTCAATTTCGGCTCTAGTTTCGCCAACTCACCAATTTAAGTCACTTTCCACCACATTAGAGTGGATTTCGACCACATACTGGCATGAATAACATATTATCATAATATACATGAACTTTGACCACTTTTTGGGATCCTCATATACCAGTTTCATCCGAGTCAATTTCGGTTTTAGTTTAGTCAAACAAACCAATTTAAGTCAATTTCCACCACATTAGAGTGGATTTCGACCACTTCTTGTCATGATTAACATATTATCATAGTATACATCAACTATGACCATTTTTTGGGGTCCTCCAATAACAGTTTCATCCGAGTCAATTTTGGCTCTAGTTTGGCCAAAGTAACCAATTTAAGTCACTTTCCACCACATTAGAGTGGATTTCGACCACATCCTGGCAGGATTAATATATTATCATAATTTACATCAACTTTGACCACTTTTTGGGGTCCTCTGATACCAGTTTCATCCAAGTCAATTATGGCTCTGGTTTGGCTAACCTAACCAATTTAAGTAACTTTCCACCACATTAGAGTGGAATTCGAGCACATCCTGGCATGATTATCATATTATCATAATTTACATCAACTTTGACCACTTTTTGGGGTCCTGTGATACTAGTTCCATCCGAGTCAATTTCGGCTCTAGTTTGGCCAACTCATCAATTTAAGTCACTTTCCACCACATTAAAGTGGATTTCGACCACATCCTGGCATGATTAACATATTATCATAATATACATGAACTTTGACCACTTTTTGGGATCCTCATATACCACTTTCATCCGAGTCAATTTCGGTTTTAGTTTAGCCAAACAAACCAATTTAAGTCAATTTCCACCACATTAGAGTGGATTTCGACCACTTCTTGTCATGATTAACATATTATCATAGAATACATCAACTATGACCATTTTTTGGGGTCCTCCAATAACAGTTTCATCCGAGTCAATTTCGGCTCTAGTTTGGCCAAAGTAACCAATTTAAGTCACTTTCCACCACTTTAGATTGGATTTCGACCACATCCTGGCATGATTAACATATTATCATAATATACATTAACTTTGACCACTTTTTGGGATCCTTATATACCAGTTTCATCCGAGTCAATTTCGGTTTTAGTTTGGCCAAACAAACCAGTTTAAGTCAATTTCCACCATATTAGAGTGGATTTCGACCACATCCTGGCATGATTAACAAATTATCATAATATACATGAACTTTGACCACTTTTTGGGATACTCATATACCAGTTTCATCCGAGTCAATTTCGGTTTTAGTTTGGCCAAACAAACCAATTTAAGTCAATTTCCACCACATTATAGTGGATTTCGACCACTTCTTGGCATGATTAACATATTATCATAAAATACATGAACTATGACCATTTTTGGGGGTCCTCCTATAATAGTTTCATCCGAGTCAATTCCGGCTCTATTTTGGCCAAAGTAACCAATTTAAGTCACTTTCCACCACATTAGAGTGGATTTCGACCACATCCTGGCATGATTAATATATTATCATAAAATACATCAACTATGACCTTTTTTGGGGGTCCTACAATAACAGTTTCATCCGAGTCAAGTTCGGCTCTAGTTTGGCCAAAGTAACCAATTTAAGTCACTTTCCACCACATTAGAGTGGATTTCGACCACATCCTGGCATGATTAATATATTATCATAATTTACATCAACTTTGACCAGTTTTTGAGGTCCTCTGATACCAGTTTCATCCAAGTCAATTATGGCTCTGGTTTGGCTAACCTAACCAATTTAAGTAACTTTCCACCACATTAGAGTGGAATTCGAGCACATCCTGACATGATTATCATATTATCATAATATACATCAACTTTGACCACTTTTTGGGGTCCTGTGATACCAGTTCCATCCGAGTCAATTTCGGCTCTAGTTTGGCCAACTCACCAATTTAAGTCACTTTCCACTACATTAGAGTGGATTTCGACCACATACTGGCATGAATAACATATTATCATAATATACATGAACTTCGACCACTTTTTGGGATCCTCATATACCAGTTTCATCCGAGTCAATTTCGGTTTTAGTTTAGTCAAACAAACCAATTTAAGTCAATTTCCACCACATTAGAGTGGATTTCGACCACTTCTTGTCATGATTAACATATTATCATAGTATACATCAACTATGACCATTTTTTGGGGACCTCCAATAACAGTTTCATCCGAGTCAATTTTGGCTCTAGTTTGGCCAAAGTAACCAATTTAAGTCACTTTCCACCACATTAGAGTGGATTTCGACCACATCCTGGCATGATTAATATATTATCATAATTTACATCAACTTTGACCACTTTTTGGGGTCCTCTGATACCAGTTTCATCCAAGTCAATTATGGCTCTGGCTTGGCTAACCTAACCAATTTAAGTAACTTTCCACCACATTAGAGTGGAATTCGAGCACATCCTGGCATGATTATCATATTATCATAATTTACATCAACTTTGACCACTTTTTGGGGTCCTTTGATACTAGTTCCATCCGAGTCAATTTCGGCTCTAGTTTGGCCAACTCATCAATTTAAGTCACTTTCCACCACATTAAAGTGGATTTCGACCACATCCTGGCATGATTAACATATTATCATAATATACATGAACTTTGACCACTTTTTGGGATCCTCATATACCACTTTCATCCGAGTCAATTTCGGTTTTAGTTTAGCCAAACAAACCAATTTAAGTCAATTTCCACCACATTAGAGTGAATTTCGACCACTTCTTGGCATGATTAACATATTATCAGAAAATACATCAACTATGACTATTTTTGGGGGTCCTCCAATAACAGTTTCATCCGAGTCAATTTCGGCTCTAGTTTGGCCAAAGTCACCAATTTAAGTCACTTTCCACCACATTAGAGTGGATTTCGACCACATCCTGGCATGATTAATATATTATCATAATTTACATCAACTTGGACCACTTTTTGGGGTCCTCTGATACCAGTTTCATCCAAGTCAATTATGGCTCTAGTTTGGCTAACCTAACCAATTTAAGTAACTGTCCACCACATTAGAGTGGAATTCGAGCACATCCTGGCATGATTATCATATTATCATAATTTACATCAACTTTGACCACTTTTTGGGGTCCTCTGATACCAGTTCCATCCGAGTCAATTTCGGCTCTAGTTTGGCCAACTCACAAATTTAATTCACTTTCCACCACATTAGAGTGGATTTCGACCACATACTGAGATGAATAACATATTATCATAATATACATGAACTTTGACCACTTTTTGGGATCCTCATATACCAGTTTCATCAGAGTCAATTTCGGTTTTTGTTTAGCCAAACAAACCAATTTAAGTCAATTTCCACCACATTAGAGTGGATTTCGACCACTTCTTGTCATGATTAACATATTATCATAAAATACATCAACTATGACCATTTTTTGTTGTCCTCCAATAACAGTTTCATCCGAGTCAATTTCGGCTCTAGTTTAGCCAAAGTAACCTATTTCAGTCACTTTCCACCACTTTAGATTGGAATTCGACCACATCCTGGCATGATTAACATATTATCATAATATACATGAACTTTGACCACTTTTTGGGATCCTTATATACCAGTTTCATCCGAGTCAATTTCCGTTTTAGTTTGGCCAAACAAACCAGTTTAAGTCAATTTCCACCACATTAGAGTGGATTTCGACCACATCCGTGCATGATTAACATATTATCATAATATACATGAACTTTGACCACTTTTTGGGATACTCATATACCAGTTTCATCCGAGTCAATTTCGGTTTTAGTTTGGCCAAACAAACCAATTTAAGTCAATTTCCACCACATTATAGTGGATTTCGACCACTTCTTGGCATGATTAACATATTATCATAAAATACATGAACTATGATCATTTTTGGGGGTCCTCCTATAATAGTTTCATCCGAGTCAATTCCGGCTCTATTTTGGCCAAAGTAACCAATTTAAGTCACTTTCCACCACATTAGAGTGGATTTCGACCACATCCTGGCATGATTAATATATTATCATAAAATACATCAACTATGACCTTTTTTGGGGGTCCTACAATAACAGTTTCATCCGAGTCAAGTTCAGCTCTAGTTTGGCCAAAGTAACCAATTTAAGTCACTTTCCACCACATTAGAGTGGATTTCGACCACATCCTGGCATGATTAATATATTATCATAATTTACATCAACTTTGACCAGTTTTTGAGGTCCTCTGATACCAGTTTCATCCAAGTCAATTATGGCTCTGGTTTGGCTAACCTAACCAATTTAAGTAACTTTCCACCACATTAGAGTGGAATTCGAGCACATCCTGGCATGATTATCATATTATCATAATTTACATCAACTTTGACCACTTTTTGGGGTCCTCTAATACCAGTTCCATCCGAGTCAATTTCGGCTCTAGTTTCGCCAACTCACCAATTTAAGTCACTTTCCACCACATTAGAGTGGATTTCGACCACATACTGGCATGAATAACATATTATCATAATATACATGAACTTTGACCACTTTTTGGGATCCTCATATACCAGTTTCATCCGAGTCAATTTCGGTTTTAGTTTAGTCAAACAAACCAATTTAAGTCAATTTCCACCACATTAGAGTGGATTTCGACCACTTCTTGTCATGATTAACATATTATCATAGTATACATCAACTATGACCATTTTTTGGGGTCCTCCAATAACAGTTTCATCCGAGTCAATTTTGGCTCTAGTTTGGCCAAAGTAACCAATTTAAGTCACTTTCCACCACATTAGAGTGGATTTCGACCACATCCTGGCAGGATTAATATATTATCATAATTTACATCAACTTTGACCACTTTTTGGGGTCCTCTGATACCAGTTTCATCCAAGTCAATTATGGCTCTGGTTTGGCTAACCTAACCAATTTAAGTAACTTTCCACCACATTAGAGTGGAATTCGAGCACATCCTGGCATGATTATCATATTATCATAATTTACATCAACTTTGACCACTTTTTGGGGTCCTGTGATACTAGTTCCATCCGAGTCAATTTCGGCTCTAGTTTGGCCAACTCATCAATTTAAGTCACTTTCCACCACATTAAAGTGGATTTCGACCACATCCTGGCATGATTAACATATTATCATAATATACATGAACTTTGACCACTTTTTGGGATCCTCATATACCACTTTCATCCGAGTCAATTTCGGTTTTAGTTTAGCCAAACAAACCAATTTAAGTCAATTTCCACCACATTAGAGTGGATTTCGACCACTTCTTGTCATGATTAACATATTATCATAGAATACATCAACTATGACCATTTTTTGGGGTCCTCCAATAACAGTTTCATCCGAGTCAATTTCGGCTCTAGTTTGGCCAAAGTAACCAATTTAAGTCACTTTCCACCACTTTAGATTGGATTTCGACCACATCCTGGCATGATTAACATATTATCATAATATACATTAACTTTGACCACTTTTTGGGATCCTTATATACCAGTTTCATCCGAGTCAATTTCGGTTTTAGTTTGGCCAAACAAACCAGTTTAAGTCAATTTCCACCATATTAGAGTGGATTTCGACCACATCCTGGCATGATTAACAAATTATCATAATATACATGAACTTTGACCACTTTTTGGGATACTCATATACCAGTTTCATCCGAGTCAATTTCGGTTTTAGTTTGGCCAAACAAACCAATTTAAGTCAATTTCCACCACATTATAGTGGATTTCGACCACTTCTTGGCATGATTAACATATTATCATAAAATACATGAACTATGACCATTTTTGGGGGTCCTCCTATAATAGTTTCATCCGAGTCAATTCCGGCTCTATTTTGGCCAAAGTAACCAATTTAAGTCACTTTCCACCACATTAGAGTGGATTTCGACCACATCCTGGCATGATTAATATATTATCATAAAATACATCAACTATGACCTTTTTTGGGGGTCCTACAATAACAGTTTCATCCGAGTCAAGTTCGGCTCTTGTTTGGCCAAAGTAACCAATTTAAGTCACTTTCCACCACATTAGAGTGGATTTCGACCACATCCTGGCATGATTAATATATTATCATAATTTACATCAACTTTGACCAGTTTTTGAGGTCCTCTGATACCAGTTTCATCCAAGTCAATTATGGCTCTGGTTTGGCTAACCTAACCAATTTAAGTAACTTTCCACCACATTAGAGTGGAATTCGAGCACATCCTGGCATGATTATCATATTATCATAATTTACATCAACTTTGACCACTTTTTGGGGTCCTCTGATACCAGTTCCATCCGAGTCAATTTCGGCTCTAGTTTGGCCAACTCACCAATTTAAGTCACTTTCCACTACATTAGAGTGGATTTCGACCACATACTGGCATGAATAACATATTATCATAATATACATGAACTTTGACCACTTTTTGGGATCCTCATATACCAGTTTCATCCGAGTCAATTTCGGTTTTAGTTTAGTCAAACAAACCAATTTAAGTCAATTTCCACCACATTAGAGTGGATTTCGACCACTTCTTGTCATGATTAACATATTATCATAGTATACATCAACTATGACCATTTTTTGGGGTCCTCCAATAACAGTTTCATCCGAGTCAATTTTGGCTCTAGTTTGGCCAAAGTAACCAATTTAAGTCACTTTCCACCACATTAGAGTGGATTTCGACCACATCCTGGCATGATTAATATATTATCATAATTTACATCAACTTTGACCACTTTTTGGGGTCCTTTGATACCAGTTTCATCCAAGTCAATTATGGCTCTGGCTTGGCTAACCTAACCAATTTAAGTAACTTTCCACCACATTAGAGTGGAATTCGAGCACATCCTGGCATGATTATCATATTATCATAATTTACATCAACTTTGACCACTTTTTGGGGTCCTCTGATACTAGTTCCATCCGAGTCAATTTCGGCTCTAGTTTGGCCAACTCATCAATTTAAGTCACTTTCCACCACATTAAAGTGGATTTCGACCACATCCTGGCATGATTAACATATTATCATAATATACATGAACTTTGACCACTTTTTGGGATCCTCATATACCACTTTCATCCGAGTCAATTTCGGTTTTAGTTTAGCCAAACAAACCAATTTAAGTCAATTTCCACCACATTAGAGTGGATTTCGACCACTTCTTGGCATGATTAACATATTATCAGAAAATACATCAACTATGACTATTTTTGGGGGTCCTCCAATAACAGTTTCATCCGAGTCAATTTCGGCTCTAGTTTGGCCAAAGTCACCAATTTAAGTCACTTTCCACCACATTAGAGTGGATTTCGACCACATCCTGGCATGATTAATATATTATCATAATTTACATCAACTTGGACCACTTTTTGGGGTCCTCTGATACCAGTTTCATCCAAGTCAATTATGGCTCTAGTTTGGCTAACCTAACCAATTTAAGTAACTGTCCACCACATTAGAGTGGAATTCGAGCACATCCTGGCATGATTATCATATTATCATAATTTACATCAACTTTGACCACTTTTTGGGGTCCTCTGATACCAGTTCCATCCGAGTCAATTTCGGCTCTAGTTTGGCCAACTCACAAATTTAATTCACTTTCCACCACATTAGAGTGGATTTCGACCACATACTGAGATGAATAACATATTATCATAATATACATGAACTTTGACCACTTTTTGGGATCCTCATATACCAGTTTCATCAGAGTCAATTTCGGTTTTTGTTTAGCCAAACAAACCAATTTAAGTCAATTTCCACCACATTAGAGTGGATTTCGACCACTTCTTGTCATGATTAACATATTATCATAAAATACATCAACTATGACCATTTTTTGTTGTCCTCCAATAACAGTTTCATCCGAGTCAATTTCGGCTCTAGTTTAGCCAAAGTAACCTATTTCAGTCACTTTCCACCACTTTAGATTGGAATTCGACCACATCCTGGCATGATTAACATATTATCATAATATACATGAACTTTGACCACTTTTTGGGATCCTTATATACCAGTTTCATCCGAGTCAATTTCCGTTTTAGTTTGGCCAAACAAACCAGTTTAAGTCAATTTCCACCACATTAGAGTGGATTTCGACCACATCCGTGCATGATTAACATATTATCATAATATACATGAACTTTGACCACTTTTTGGGATACTCATATACCAGTTTCATCCGAGTCAATTTCGGTTTTAGTTTGGCCAAACAAACCAATTTAAGTCAATTTCCACCACATTATAGTGGATTTCGACCACTTCTTGGCATGATTAACATATTATCATAAAATACATGAACTATGATCATTTTTGGGGGTCCTCCTATAATAGTTTCATCCGAGTCAATTCCGGCTCTATTTTGGCCAAAGTAACCAATTTAAGTCACTTTCCACCACATTAGAGTGGATTTCGACCACATCCTGGCATGATTAATATATTATCATAAAATACATCAACTATGACCTTTTTTGGGGGTCCTACAATAACAGTTTCATCCGAGTCAAGTTCAGCTCTAGTTTGGCCAAAGTAACCAATTTAAGTCACTTTCCACCACATTAGAGTGGATTTCGACCACATCCTGGCATGATTAATATATTATCATAATTTACATCAACTTTGACCAGTTTTTGAGGTCCTCTGATACCAGTTTCATCCAAGTCAATTATGGCTCTGGTTTGGCTAACCTAACCAATTTAAGTAACTTTCCACCACATTAGAGTGGAATTCGAGCACATCCTGGCATGATTATCATATTATCATAATTTACATCAACTTTGACCACTTTTTGGGGTCCTCTAATACCAGTTCCATCCGAGTCAATTTCGGCTCTAGTTTCGCCAACTCACCAATTTAAGTCACTTTCCACCACATTAGAGTGGATTTCGACCACATACTGGCATGAATAACATATTATCATAATATACATGAACTTTGACCACTTTTTGGGATCCTCATATACCAGTTTCATCCGAGTCAATTTCGGTTTTAGTTTAGTCAAACAAACCAATTTAAGTCAATTTCCACCACATTAGAGTGGATTTCGACCACTTCTTGTCATGATTAACATATTATCATAGTATACATCAACTATGACCATTTTTTGGGGTCCTCCAATAACAGTTTCATCCGAGTCAATTTTGGCTCTAGTTTGGCCAAAGTAACCAATTTAAGTCACTTTCCACCACATTAGAGTGGATTTCGACCACATCCTGGCAGGATTAATATATTATCATAATTTACATCAACTTTGACCACTTTTTGGGGTCCTCTGATACCAGTTTCATCCAAGTCAATTATGGCTCTGGTTTGGCTAACCTAACCAATTTAAGTAACTTTCCACCACATTAGAGTGGAATTCGAGCACATCCTGGCATGATTATCATATTATCATAATTTACATCAACTTTGACCACTTTTTGGGGTCCTCTGATACTAGTTCCATCCGAGTCAATTTCGGCTCTAGTTTGGCCAACTCATCAATTTAAGTCACTTTCCACCACATTAAAGTGGATTTCGACCACATCCTGGCATGATTAACATATTATCATAATATACATGAACTTTGACCACTTTTTGGGATCCTCATATACCACTTTCATCCGAGTCAATTTCGGTTTTAGTTTAGCCAAACAAACCAATTTAAGTCAATTTCCACCACATTAGAGTGGATTTCGACCACTTCTTGTCATGATTAACATATTATCATAGAATACATCAACTATGACCATTTTTTGGGGTCCTCCAATAACAGTTTCATCCGAGTCAATTTCGGCTCTAGTTTGGCCAAAGTAACCAATTTAAGTCACTTTCCACCACTTTAGATTGGATTTCGACCACATCCTGGCATGATTAACATATTATCATAATATACATTAACTTTGACCACTTTTTGGGATCCTTATATACCAGTTTCATCCGAGTCAATTTCGGTTTTAGTTTGGCCAAACAAACCAGTTTAAGTCAATTTCCACCATATTAGAGTGGATTTCGACCACATCCTGGCATGATTAACAAATTATCATAATATACATGAACTTTGACCACTTTTTGGGATACTCATATACCAGTTTCATCCGAGTCAATTTCGGTTTTAGTTTGGCCAAACAAACCAATTTAAGTCAATTTCCACCACATTATAGTGGATTTCGACCACTTCTTGGCATGATTAACATATTATCATAAAATACATGAACTATGACCATTTTTGGGGGTCCTCCTATAATAGTTTCATCCGAGTCAATTCCGGCTCTATTTTGGCCAAAGTAACCAATTTAAGTCACTTTCCACCACATTAGAGTGGATTTCGACCACATCCTGGCATGATTAATATATTATCATAAAATACATCAACTATGACCTTTTTTGGGGGTCCTACAATAACAGTTTCATCCGAGTCAAGTTCGGCTCTAGTTTGGCCAAAGTAACCAATTTAAGTCACTTTCCACCACATTAGAGTGGATTTCGACCACATCCTGGCATGATTAATATATTATCATAATTTACATCAACTTTGACCAGTTTTTGAGGTCCTCTGATACCAGTTTCATCCAAGTCAATTATGGCTCTGGTTTGGCTAACCTAACCAATTTAAGTAACTTTCCACCACATTAGAGTGGAATTCGAGCACATCCTGGCATGATTATCATATTATCATAATTTACATCAACTTTGACCACTTTTTGGGGTCCTCTGATACCAGTTCCATCCGAGTCAATTTCGGCTCTAGTTTGGCCAACTCACCAATTTAAGTCACTTTCCACTACATTAGAGTGGATTTCGACCACATACTGGCATGAATAACATATTATCATAATATACATGAACTTTGACCACTTTTTGGGATCCTCATATACCAGTTTCATCCGAGTCAATTTCGGTTTTAGTTTAGTCAAACAAACCAATTTAAGTCAATTTCCACCACATTAGAGTGGATTTCGACCACTTCTTGTCATGATTAACATATTATCATAGTATACATCAACTATGACCATTTTTTGGGGTCCTCCAATAACAGTTTCATCCGAGTCAATTTTGGCTCTAGTTTGGCCAAAGTAACCAATTTAAGTCACTTTCCACCACATTAGAGTGGATTTCGACCACATCCTGGCATGATTAATATATTATCATAATTTACATCAACTTTGACCACTTTTTGGGGTCCTTTGATACCAGTTTCATCCAAGTCAATTATGGCTCTGGCTTGGCTAACCTAACCAATTTAAGTAACTTTCCACCACATTAGAGTGGAATTCGAGCACATCCTGGCATGATTATCATATTATCATAATTTACATCAACTTTGACCACTTTTTGGGGTCCTCTGATACTAGTTCCATCCGAGTCAATTTCGGCTCTAGTTTGGCCAACTCATCAATTTAAGTCACTTTCCACCACATTAAAGTGGATTTCGACCACATCCTGGCATGATTAACATATTATCATAATATACATGAACTTTGACCACTTTTTGGGATCCTCATATACCACTTTCATCCGAGTCAATTTCGGTTTTAGTTTAGCCAAACAAACCAATTTAAGTCAATTTCCACCACATTAGAGTGGATTTCGACCACTTCTTGGCATGATTAACATATTATCAGAAAATACATCAACTATGACTATTTTTGGGGGTCCTCCAATAACAGTTTCATCCGAGTCAATTTCGGCTCTAGTTTGGCCAAAGTCACCAATTTAAGTCACTTTCCACCACATTAGAGTGGATTTCGACCACATCCTGGCATGATTAATATATTATCATAATTTACATCAACTTTGACCACTTTTTGGGGTCCTCTGATACCAGTTTCATCCAAGTCAATTATGGCTCTAGTTTGGCTAACCTAACCAATTTAAGTAACTGTCCACCACATTAGAGTGGAATTCGAGCACATCCTGGCATGATTATCATATTATCATAATTTACATCAACTTTGACCACTTTTTGGGGTCCTCTGTTACCAGTTCCATCCGAGTCAATTTCGGCTCTAGTTTGGCCAACTCACCAATTTAATTCACTTTCCACCACATTAGAGTGGATTTCGACCACATACTGAGATGAATAACATATTATCATAATATACATGAACTTTGACCACTTTTTGGGATCCTCATATACCAGTTTCATCAGAGTCAATTTCGGTTTTTGTTTAGCCAAACAAACAAATTTAAGTCAATTTCCACCACATTAGAGTGGATTTCGACCACTTCTTGTCATGATTAACATATTATCATAAAATACATCAACTATGACCATTTTTTGTTGTCCTCCAATAACAGTTTCATCCGAGTCAATTTCGGCTCTAGTTTAGCCAAAGTAACCTATTTCAGTCACTTTCCACCACTTTAGATTGGAATTCGACCACATCCTGGCATGATTAACATATTATCATAATATACATGAACTTTGACCACTTTTTGGGATCCTTATATACCAGTTTCATCCGAGTCAATTTCCGTTTTAGTTTGGCCAAACAAACCAGCTTAAGTCAATTTCCACCACATTAGAGTGGATTTCGACCACATCCGTGCATGATTAACATATTATCATAATATACATGAACTTTGACCACTTTTTGGGATACTCATATACCAGTTTCATCCGAGTCAATTTCGGTTTTAGTTTGGCCAAACAAACCAATTTAAGTCAATTTCCACCACATTATAGTGGATTTCGACCACTTCTTGGCATGATTAACATATTATCATAAAATACATGAACTATGATCATTTTTGGGGGTCCTCCTATAATAGTTTCATCCGAGTCAATTCCGGCTCTATTTTGGCCAAAGTAACCAATTTAAGTCACTTTCCACCACATTAGAGTGGATTTCGACCACATCCTGGCATGATTAATATATTATCATAAAATACATCAACTATGACCTTTTGTGGGGGTCCTACAATAACAGTTTCATCCGAGTCAAGTTCGGCTCTAGTTTGGCCAAAGTAACCAATTTAAGTCACTTTCCACCACATTAGAGTGGATTTCGACCACATCCTGGCATGATTAATATATTATCATAATTTACATCAACTTTGACCAGTTTTTGAGGTCCTCTGATACCAGTTTCATCCAAGTCAATTATGGCTCTGGTTTGGCTAACCTAACCAATTTAAGTAACTTTCCACCACATTAGAGTGGAATTCGAGCACATCCTGGCATGATTATCATATTATCATAATTTACATCAACTTTGACCACTTTTTGGGGTCCTCTAATACCAGTTCCATCCGAGTCAATTTCGGCTCTAGTTTGGCCAACTCACCAATTTAAGTCACTTTCCACCACATTAGAGTGGATTTCGACCACATACTGGCATGAATAACATATTATCATAATATACATGAACTTTGACCACTTTTTGGGATCCTCATATACCAGTTTCATCCGAGTCAATTTCGGTTTTAGTTTAGTCAAACAAACCAATTTAAGTCAATTTCCACCACATTAGAGTGGATTTCGACCACTTCTTGTCATGATTAACATATTATCATAGTCTACATCAACTATGACCATTTTTTGGGGTCCTCCAATAACAGTTTCATCCGAGTCAATTTTGGCTCTAGTTTGGCCAAAGTAACCGATTTAAGTCACTTTCCACCACATTAGAGTGGATTTCGACCACATCCTGGCAGGATTAATATATTATCATAATTTACATCAACTTTGACCACTTTTTGGGGTCCTCTGATACCAGTTTCATCCAAGTCAATTATGGCTCTGGTTTGGCTAACCTAACCAATTTAAGTAACTTTCCACCACATTAGAGTGGAATTCGAGCACATCCTGGCATGATTATCATATTATCATAATTTACATCAACTTTGACCACTTTTTGGGGTCCTCTGATACTAGTTCCATCCGAGTCAATTTCGGCTCTAGTTTGGCCAACTCATCAATTTAAGTCACTTTCCACCACATTAAAGTGGATTTCGACCACATCCTGGCATGATTAACATATTATCATAATATACATGAACTTTGACCACTTTTTGGGATCCTCATATACCACTTTCATCCGAGTCAATTTCGGTTTTAGTTTAGCCAAACAAACCAATTTAAGTCAATTTCCTCCACATTAGAGTGGATTTCGACCACTTCTTGTCATGATTAACATATTATCATAGAATACATCAACTATGACCATTTTTTGGGGTCCTCCAATAACAGTTTCATCCGAGTCAATTTCGGCTCTAGTTTGGCCAAAGTAACCAATTTAAGTCATTTTCCACCACTTTAGATTGGATTTCGACCACATCCTGGCATGATTAACATATTATCATAATATACATTAACTTTGACCACTTTTTGGGATCCTTATATACCAGTTTCATCCGAGTCAATTTCGGTTTTAGTTTGGCCAAACAAACCAGTTTAAGTCAATTTCCACCATATTAGAGTGGATTTCAACCACATCCTGGCATGATTAACAAATTATCATAATATACATGAACTTTGACCACTTTTTGGGATACTCATATACCAGTTTCATCCGAGTCAATTTCGGTTTTAGTTTGGCCAAACAAACCAATTTAAGTCAATTTCCACCACATTATAGTGGATTTCGACCACTTCTTGGCATGATTAACATATTATCATAAAATACATGAACTATGACCATTTTTGGGGGTCCTCCTATAATAGTTTCATCCGAGTCAATTCCGGCTCTATTTTGGCCAAAGTAACCAATTTAAGTCACTTTCCACCACATTAGAGTGGATTTCGACCACATCCTGGCATGATTAATATATTATCATAAAATACATCAACTATGACCTTTTTTGGGGGTCCTACAATAACAGTTTCATCCGAGTCAAGTTCGGCTCTAGTTTGGCCAAAGTAACCAATTTAAGTCACTTTCCACCACATTAGAGTGGATTTCGACCACATCCTGGCATGATTAATATATTATCATAATTTACATCAACTTTGACCAGTTTTTGAGGTCCTCTGATACCAGTTTCATCCAAGTCAATTATGGCTCTGGTTTGGCTAACCTAACCAATTTAAGTAACTTTCCACCACATTAGAGTGGAATTCGAGCACATCCTGGCATGATTATCATATTATCATAATTTACATCAACTTTGACCACTTTTTGGGGTCCTCGGATACCAGTTCCATCCGAGTCAATTTCGGCTCTAGTTTGGCCAACTCACCAATTTAAGTCACTTTCCACTACATTAGAGTGGATTTCGACCACATACTGGCATGAATAACATATTATCATAATATACATGAACTTTGACCACTTTTTGGGATCCTCATATACCAGTTTCATCCGAGTCAATTTCGGTTTTAGTTTAGTCAAACAAACCAATTTAAGTCAATTTCCACCACATTAGAGTGGATTTCGACCACTTCTTGTCATGATTAACATATTATCATAGTATACATCAACTATGACCATTTTTTGGGGTCCTCCAATAACAGTTTCATCCGAGTCAATTTTGGCTCTAGTTTGGCCAAAGTAACCAATTTAAGTCACTTTCCACCACATTAGAGTGGATTTCGACCACATCCTGGCATGATTAATATATTATCATAATTTACATCAACTTTGACCACTTTTTGGGGTCCTTTGATACCAGTTTCATCCAAGTCAATTATGGCTCTGGCTTGGCTAACCTAACCAATTTAAGTAACTTTCCACCACATTAGAGTGGAATTCGAGCACATCCTGGCATGATTATCATATTATCATAATTTACATCAACTTTGACCACTTTTTGGGGTCCTCTGATACTAGTTCCATCCGAGTCAATTTCGGCTCTAGTTTGGCCAACTCATCAATTTAAGTCACTTTCCACCACATTAAAGTGGATTTCGACCACATCCTGGCATGATTAACATATTATCATAATATACATGAACTTTGACCACTTTTTGGGATCCTCATATACCACTTTCATCCGAGTCAATTTCGGTTTTAGTTTAGCCAAACAAACCAATTTAAGTCAATTTCCACCACATTAGAGTGGATTTCGACCACTTCTTGGCATGATTAACATATAATCAGAAAATACATCAACTATGACTATTTTTGGGGGTCCTCCAATAACAGTTTCATCCGAGTCAATTTCGGCTCTAGTTTGGCCAAAGTCACCAATTTAAGTCACTTTCCACCACATTAGAGTGGATTTCGACCACATCCTGGCATGATTAATATATTATCATAATTTACATCAACTTTGACCACTTTTTGGGGTCCTCTGATACCAGTTTCATCCAAGTCAATTATGGCTCTAGTTTGGCTAACCTAACCAATTTAAGTAACTGTCCACCACATTAGAGTGGAATTCGAGCACATCCTGGCATGATTATCATATTATCATAATTTACATCAACTTTGACCACTTTTTGGGGTCCTCTGATACCAGTTCCATCCGAGTCAATTTCGGCTCTAGTTTGGCCAACTCACCAATTTAAGTCACTTTCCACTACATTAGAGTGGATTTCGACCACATACTGGCATGAATAACATATTATCATAATATACATGAACTTTGACCACTTTTTGGGATCCTCATATACCAGTTTCATCCGAGTCAATTTCGGTTTTAGTTTAGTCAAACAAACCAATTTAAGTCAATTTCCACCACATTAGAGTGGATTTCGACCACTTCTTGTCATGATTAACATATTATCATAGTATACATCAACTATGACCATTTTTTGGGGTCCTCCAATAACAGTTTCATCCGAGTCAATTTTGGCTCTAGTTTGGCCAAAGTAACCAATTTAAGTCACTTTCCACCACATTAGAGTGGATTTCGACCACATCCTGGCATGATTAATATATTATCATAATTTACATCAACTTTGACCACTTTTTGGGGTCCTTTGATACCAGTTTCATCCAAGTCAATTATGGCTCTGGCTTGGCTAACCTAACCAATTTAAGTAACTTTCCACCACATTAGAGTGGAATTCGAGCACATCCTGGCATGATTATCATATTATCATAATTTACATCAACTTTGACCACTTTTTGGGGTCCTCTGATACTAGTTCCATCCGAGTCAATTTCGGCTCTAGTTTGGCCAACTCAGCAATTTAAGTCACTTTCCACCACATTAAAGTGGATTTCGACCACATCCTGGCATGATTAACATATTATCATAATATACATGAACTTTGACCACTTTTTGGGATCCTCATATACCACTTTCATCCGAGTCAATTTCGGTTTTAGTTTAGCCAAACAAACCAATTTAAGTCAATTTCCACCACATTAGAGTGGATTTCGACCACTTCTTGGCATGATTAACATATTATCAGAAAATACATCAACTATGACTATTTTTGGGGGTCCTCCAATAACAGTTTCATCCGAGTCAATTTCGGCTCTAGTTTGGCCAAAGTCACCAATTTAAGTCACTTTCCACCACATTAGAGTGGATTTCGACCACATCCTGGCATGATTAATATATTATCATAATTTACATCAACTTTGACCACTTTTTGGGGTCCTCTGATACCAGTTTCATCCAAGTCAATTATGGCTCTAGTTTGGCTAACCTAACCAATTTAAGTAACTGTCCACCACATTAGAGTGGAATTCGAGCACATCCTGGCATGATTATCATATTATCATAATTTACATCAACTTTGACCACTTTTTGGGGTCCTCTGATACCAGTTCCATCCGAGTCAATTTCGGCTCTAGTTTGGTCAACTCACCAATTTAAGTCACTTTCCACTACATTAGAGTGGATTTCGACCACATACTGGCATGAATAACATATTATCATAATATACATGAACTTTGACCACTTTTTGGGATCCTCATATACCAGTTTCATCCGAGTCAATTTCGGTTTTAGTTTAGTCAAACAAACCAATTTAAGTCAATTTCCACCACATTAGAGTGGATTTCGACCACTTCTTGTCATGATTAACATATTATCATAGTATACATCAACTATGACCATTTTTTGGGGTCCTCCAATAACAGTTTCATCCGAGTCAATTTTGGCTCTAGTTTGGCCAAAGTAACCAATTTAAGTCACTTTCCACCACATTAGTGTGGATTTCGACCACATCCTGGCATGATTAATATATTATCATAATTTACATCAACTTTGACCACTTTTTGGGGTCCTTTGATACCAGTTTCATCCAAGTCAATTATGGCTCTGGCTTGGCTAACCTAACCAATTTAAGTAACTTTCCACCACATTAGAGTGGAATTCGAGCACATCCTGGCATGATTATCATATTATCATAATTTACATCAACTTTGACCACTTTTTGGGGTCCTCTGATACTAGTTCCATCCGAGTCAATTTCGGCTCTAGTTTGGCCAACTCATCAATTTAAGTCACTTTCCACCACATTAAAGTGGATTTCGACCACATCCTGGCATGATTAACATATTATCATAATATACATGAACTTTGACCACTTTTTGGGATCCTCATAAACCACTTTCATCCGAGTCAATTTCGGTTTTAGTTTAGCCAAACAAACCAATTTAAGTCAATTTCCACCACATTAGAGTGGATTTCGACCACTTCTTGGCATGATTAACATATTATCAGAAAATACATCAACTATGACTATTTTTGGGGGTCCTCCAATAACAGTTTCATCCGAGTCAATTTCGGCTCTAGTTTGGCCAAAGTCACCAATTTAAGTCACTTTCCACCACATTAGAGTGGATTTCGACCACATCCTGGCATGATTAATATATTATCATAATTTACATCAACTTTGACCACTTTTTGGGGTCCTCTGATACCAGTTTCATCCAAGTCAATTATGGCTCTAGTTTGGCTAACCTAACCAATTTAAGTAACTGTCCACCACATTAGAGTGGAATTCGAGCACATCCTGGCATGATTATCATATTATCATAATTTACATCAACTTTGACCACTTTTTGGGGTCCTCTGATACCAGTTCCATCCGAGTCAATTTCGGCTCTAGTTTGGCCAACTCACCAATTTAATTCACTTTCCACCACATTAGAGTGGATTTCGACCACATACTGAGATGAATAACATATTATCATAATATACATGAACTTTGACCACTTTTTGGGATCCTCATATACCAGTTTCATCAGAGTCAATTTCGGTTTTTGTTTAGCCAAACAAACAAATTGAAGTCAATTTCCACCACATTAGAGTGGATTTCGACCACTTCTTGTCATGATTAACATATTATCATAAAATACATCAACTATGACCATTTTTTGTTGTCCTCCAATAACAGTTTCATCCGAGTCAATTTCGGCTCTAGTTTAGCCAAAGTAACCTATTTCAGTCACTTTCCACCACTTTAGATTGGAATTCGACCACATCCTGGCATGATTAACATATTATCATAATATACATGAACTTTGACCACTTTTTGGGATCCTTATATACCAGTTTCATCCGAGTCAATTTCCGTTTTAGTTTGGCCAAACAAACCAGTTTAAGTCAATTTCCACCACATTAGAGTGGATTTCGACCACATCCGTGCATGATTAACATATTATCATAATATACATGAACTTTGACCACTTTTTGGGATACTCATATACCAGTTTCATCCGAGTCAATTTCGGTTTTAGTTTGGCCAAACAAACCAATTTAAGTCAATTTCCACCACATTATAGTGGATTTCGACCACTTCTTGGCATGATTAACATATTATCATAAAATACATGAACTATGATCATTTTTGGGGGTCCTCCTATAATAGTTTCATCCGAGTCAATTCCGGCTCTATTTTAGCCAAAGTAACCAATTTAAGTCACTTTCCACCACATTAGAGTGGATTTCGACCACATCCTGGCATGATTAATATATTATCATAAAATACATCAACTATGACCTTTTGTGGGGGTCCTACAATAACAGTTTCATCCGAGTCAAGTTCGGCTCTAGTTTGGCCAAAGTAACCAATTTAAGTCACTTTCCACCACATTAGAGTGGATTTCGACCACATCCTGGCATGATTAATATATTATCATAATTTACATCAACTTTGACCAGTTTTTGAGGTCCTCTGATACCAGTTTCATCCAAGTCAATTATGGCTCTGGTTTGGCTAACCTAACCAATTTAAGTAACTTTCCACCACATTAGAGTGGAATTCGAGCACATCCTGGCATGATTATCATATTATCATAATTTACATCAACTTTGACCACTTTTTGGGGTCCTCTAATACCAGTTCCATCCGAGTCAATTTCGGCTCTAGTTTGGCCAACTCACCAATTTAAGTCACTTTCCACCACATTAGAGTGGATTTCGACCACATACTGACATGAATAACATATTATCATAATATACATGAACTTTGACCACTTTTTGGGATCCTCATATACCAGTTTCATCCGAGTCAATTTCGGTTTTAGTTTAGTCAAACAAACCAATTTAAGTCAATTTCCACCACATTAGAGTGGATTTCGACCACTTCTTGTCATGATTAACATATTATCATAGTATACATCAACTATGACCATTTTTTGGGGTCCTCCAATAACAGTTTCATCCGAGTCAATTTTGGCTCTAGTTTGGCCAAAGTAACCAATTTAAGTCACTTTCCACCACATTAGAGTGGATTTCGACCACATCCTGGCAGGATTAATATATTATCATAATTTACATCAACTTTGACCACTTTTTGGGGTCCTCTGATACCAGTTTCATCCAAGTCAATTATGGCTCTGGTTTGGCTAACCTAACCAATTTAAGTAACTTTCCACCACATTAGAGTGGAATTCGAGCACATCCTGGCATGATTATCATATTATCATAATTTACATCAACTTTGACCACTTTTTGGGGTCCTCTGATACTAGTTCCATCCGAGTCAATTTCGGCTCTAGTTTGGCCAACTCATCAATTTAAGTCACTTTCCACCACATTAAAGTGGATTTCGATCACATCCTGGCATGATTAACATATTATCATAATATACATGAACTTTGACCACTTTTTGGGATCCTCATATACCACTTTCATCCGAGTCAATTTCGGTTTTAGTTTAGCCAAACAAACCAATTTAAGTCAATTTCCACCACATTAGAGTGGATTTCGACCACTTCTTGTCATGATTAACATATTATCATAGAATACATCAACTATGACCATTTTTTGGGGTCCTCCAATAACAGTTTCATCCGAGTCAATTTCGGCTCTAGTTTGGCCAAAGTAACCAATTTAAGTCACTTTCCACCACTTTAGATTGGATTTCGACCACATCCTGGCATGATTAACATATTATCATAATATACATTAACTTTGACCACTTTTTGGGATCCTTATATACCAGTTTCATCCGAGTCAATTTCGGTTTTAGTTTGGCCAAACAAACCAGTTTAAGTCAATTTCCACCATATTAGAGTGGATTTCGACCACATCCTGGCATGATTAACAAATTATCATAATATACATGAACTTTGACCACTTTTTGGGATACTCATATACCAGTTTCATCCGAGTCAATTTCGGTTTTAGTTTGGCCAAACAAACCAATTTAAGTCAATTTCCACCACATTATAGTGGATTTCGACCACTTCTTGGCATGATTAACATATTATCATAAAATACATGAACTATGACCATTTTTGGGGGTCCTCCTATAATAGTTTCATCCGAGTCAATTCCGGCTCTATTTTGGCCAAAGTAACCAATTTAAGTCACTTTCCACCACATTAGAGTGGATTTCGACCACATCCTGGCATGATTAATATATTATCATAAAATACATCAACTATGACCTTTTTTGGGGGTCCTACAATAACAGTTTCATCCGAGTCAAGTTCGGCTCTAGTTTGGCCAAAGTAACCAATTTAAGTCACTTTCCACCACATTAGAGTGGATTTCGACCACATCCTGGCATGATTAATATATTATCATAATTTACATCAACTTTGACCAGTTTTTGAGGTCCTCTGATACCAGTTTCATCCAAGTCAATTATGGCTCTGGTTTGGCTAACCTAACCAATTTAAGTAACTTTCCACCACATTAGAGTGGAATTCGAGCACATCCTGGCATGATTATCATATTATCATAATTTACATCAACTTTGACCACTTTTTGGGGTCCTCTGATACCAGTTCCATCCGAGTCAATTTCGGCTCTAGTTTGGCCAACTCACCAATTTAAGTCACTTTCCACTACATTAGAGTGGATTTCGACCACATACTGGCATGAATAACATATTATCATAATATACATGAACTTTGACCACTTTTTGGGATCCTCATATACCAGTTTCATCCGAGTCAATTTCGGTTTTAGTTTAGTCAAACAAACCAATTTAAGTCAATTTCCACCACATTAGAGTGGATTTCGACCACTTCTTGTCATGATTAACATATTATCATAGTATACATCAACTATGACCATTTTTTGGGGTCCTCCAATAACAGTTTCATCCGAGTCAATTTTGGCTCTAGTTTGGCCAAAGTAACCAATTTAAGTCACTTTCCACCACATTAGAGTGGATTTCGACCACATCCTGGCATGATTAATATATTATCATAATTTACATCAACTTTGACCACTTTTTGGGGTCCTTTGATACCAGTTTCATCCAAGTCAATTATGGCTCTGGCTTGGCTAACCTAACCAATTTAAGTAACTTTCCACCACATTAGAGTGGAATTCGAGCACATCCTGGCATGATTATCATATTATCATAATTTACATCAACTTTGACCACTTTTTGGGGTCCTCTGATACTAGTTCCATCCGAGTCAATTTCGGCTCTAGTTTGGCCAACTCATCAATTTAAGTCACTTTCCACCACATTAAAATGGATTTCGACCACATCCTGGCATGATTAACATATTATCATAATATACATGAACTTTGACCACTTTTTGGGATCCTCATATACCACTTTCATCCGAGTCAATTTCGGTTTTAGTTTAGCCAAACAAACCAATTTAAGTCAATTTCCACCACATTAGAGTGGATTTCGACCACTTCTTGGCATGATTAACATAATATCAGAAAATACATCAACTATGACTATTTTTGGGGGTCCTCCAATAACAGTTTCATCCGAGTCAATTTCGGCTCTAGTTTGGCCAAAGTCACCAATTTAAGTCACTTTCCACCACATTAGAGTGGATTTCGACCACATCCTGGCATGATTAATATATTATCATAATTTACATCAACTTTGACCACTTTTTGGGGTCCTCTGATACCAGTTTCATCCAAGTCAATTATGGCTCTAGTTTGGCTAACCTAACCAATTTAAGTAACTGTCCACCACATTAGAGTGGAATTCGAGCACATCCTGGCATGATTATCATATTATCATAATTTACATCAACTTTGACCACTTTTTGGGGTCCTCTGATACCAGTTCCATCCGAGTCAATTTCGACTCTAGTTTGGCCAACTCACCAATTTAATTCACTTTCCACCACATTAGAGTGGATTTCGACCACATACTGAGATGAATAACATATTATCATAATATACATGAACTTTGACCACTTTTTGGGATCCTCATATACCAGTTTCATCAGAGTCAATTTCGGTTTTTGTTTAGCCAAACAAACAAATTTAAGTCAATTTCCACCACATTAGAGTGGATTTCGACCACTTCTTGTCATGATTAACATATTATCATAAAATACATCAACTATGACCATTTTTTGTTGTCCTCCAATAACAGTTTCATCCGAGTCAATTTCGGCTCTAGTTTAGCCAAAGTAACCTATTTCAGTCACTTTCCACCACTTTAGATTGGAATTCGACCACATCCTGGCATGATTAACATATTATCATAATATACATGAACTTTGACCACTTTTTGGGATCCTTATATACCAGTTTCATCCGAGTCAATTTCCGTTTTAGTTTGGCCAAACAAACCAGTTTAAGTCAATTTCCACCACATTAGAGTGGATTTCGACCACATCCGTGCATGATTAACATATTATCATAATATACATGAACTTTGACCACTTTTTGGGATACTCATATACCAGTTTCATCCGAGTCAATTTCGGTTTTAGTTTGGCCAAACAAACCAATTTAAGTCAATTTCCACCACATTATAGTGGATTTCGACCACTTCTTGGCATGATTAACATATTATCATAAAATACATGAACTATGATCATTTTTGGGGGTCCTCCTATAATAGTTTCATCCGAGTCAATTCCGGCTCTATTTTGGCCAAAGTAACCAATTTAAGTCACTTTCCACCACATTAGAGTGGATTTCGACCACATCCTGGCATGATTAATATATTATCATAAAATACATCAACTATGACCTTTTGTGGGGGTCCTACAATAACAGTTTCATCCGAGTCAAGTTCGGCTCTAGTTTGGCCAAAGTAACCAATTTAAGTCACTTTCCACCACATTAGAGTGGATTTCGACCACATCCTGGCATGATTAATATATTATCATAATTTACATCAACTTTGACCAGTTTTTGAGGTCCTCTGATACCAGTTTCATCCAAGTCAATTATGGCTCTGGTTTGGCTAACCTAACCAATTTAAGTAACTTTCCACCACATTAGAGTGGAATTCGAGCACATCCTGGCATGATTATCATATTATCATAATTTACATCAACTTTGACCACTTTTTGGGGTCCTCTGATACCAGTTCCATCCGAGTCAATTTCGGCTCTAGTTTGGCCAACTCACCAATTTAAGTCACTTTCCACTACATTAGAGTGGATTTCGACCACATACTGGCATGAATAACATATTATCATAATATACATGAACTTTGACCACTTTTTGGGATCCTCATATACCAGTTTCATCCGAGTCAATTTCGGTTTTAGTTTAGTCAAACAAACCAATTTAAGTCAATTTCCACCACATTAGAGTGGATTTCGACCACTTCTTGTCATGATTAACATATTATCATAGTATACATCAACTATGACCATTTTTTGGGGTCCTCCAATAACAGTTTCATCCGAGTCAATTTTGGCTCTAGTTTGGCCAAAGTAACCAATTTAAGTCACTTTCCACCACATTAGAGTGGATTTCGACCACATCCTGGCATGATTAATATATTATCATAATTTACATCAACTTTGACCACTTTTTGGGGTCCTTTGATACC
The DNA here is from genome assembly GCA_030848705.1 of Heracleum sosnowskyi. Taxonomy (NCBI): domain Eukaryota; kingdom Viridiplantae; phylum Streptophyta; class Magnoliopsida; order Apiales; family Apiaceae; genus Heracleum; species Heracleum sosnowskyi. The sequence continues at coordinate 53,718,107 of CM061236.1, forward strand.
AGTTTCATCCAAGTCAATTATGGCTCTGGTTTGGCTAACCTAACCAATTTAAGTAACTTTCCACCACATTAGAGTGGAATTCGAGCACATCCTGGCATGATTATCATATTATCATAATTTACATCAACTTTGACCACTTTTTGGGGTCCTCTGATACTAGTTCCATCCGAGTCAATTTCGGCTCTAGTTTGGCCAACTCATCAATTTAAGTCACATTCCACCACATTAAAGTGGATTTCGACCACATCCTGGCATGATTAACATATTATCATAATATACATGAACTTTGACCACTTTTTGGGATCCTCATATACCACTTTCATCCGAGTCAATTTCGCTTTTAGTTTAGCCAAACAAACCAATTTAAGTCAATTTCCACCACATTAGAGTGGATTTCGACCACTTCTTGGCATGATTAACATATTATCAGAAAATACATCAACTATGACTATTTTTGGGGGTCCTCCAATAACAGTTTCATCCGAGTCAATTTCGGCTCTAGTTTGGCCAAAGTCACCAATTTAAGTCACTTTCCACCACATTAGAGTGGATTTCGACCACATCCTGGCATGATTAATATATTATCATAATTTACATCAACTTTGACCACTTTTTGGGGTCCTCTGATACCAGTTTCATCCAAGTCAATTATGGCTCTAGTTTGGCTAACCTAACCAATTTAAGTAACTGTCCACCACATTAGAGTGGAATTCGAGCACATCCTGGCATGATTATCATATTATCATAATTTACATCAACTTTGACCACTTTTTGGGGTCCTCTGATACCAGTTCCATCCGAGTCAATTTCGGCTCTAGTTTGGCCAACTCACCAATTTAATTCACTTTCCACCACATTAGAGTGGATTTCGACCACATACTGAGATGAATAACATATTATCATAATATACATGAACTTTGACCACTTTTTGGGATCCTCATATACCAGTTTCATCAGAGTCAATTTCGGTTTTTGTTTAGCCAAACAAACAAATTTAAGTCAATTTCCACCACATTAGAGTGGATTTCGACCACTTCTTATCATGATTAACATATTATCATAAAATACATCAACTATGACCATTTTTTGTTGTCCTCCAATAACAGTTTCATCCGAGTCAATTTCGGCTCTAGTTTAGCCAAAGTAACCTATTTCAGTCACTTTCCACCACTTTAGATTGGAATTCGACCACATCCTGGCATGATTAACATATTATCATAATATACATGAACTTTGACCACTTTTTGGGATCCTTATATACCAGTTTCATCCGAGTCAATTTCCGTTTTAGTTTGGCCAAACAAACCAGTTTAAGTCAATTTCCACCACATTAGAGTGGATTTCGACCACATCCGTGCATGATTAACATATTATCATAATATACATGAACTTTGACCACTTTTTGGGATACTCATATACCAGTTTCATCTGAGTCAATTTCGGTTTTAGTTTGGCCAAACAAACCAATTTAAGTCAATTTCCACCACATTATAGTGGATTTCGACCACTTCTTGGCATGATTAACATATTATCATAAAATACATGAACTATGATCATTTTTGGGGGTCCTCCTATAATAGTTTCATCCGAGTCAATTCCGGCTCTATTTTGGCCAAAGTAACCAATTTAAGTCACTTTCCACCACATTAGAGTGGATTTCGACCACATCCTGGCATGATTAATATATTATCATAAAATACATCAACTATGACCTTTTGTGGGGGTCCTACAATAACAGTTTCATCCGAGTCAAGTTCGGCTCTAGTTTGGCCAAAGTAACCAATTTAAGTCACTTTCCACCACATTAGAGTGGATTTCGACCACATCCTGGCATGATTAATATATTATCATAATTTACATCAACTTTGACCAGTTTTTCAGGTCCTCTGATACCAGTTTCATCCAAGTCAATTATGGCTCTGGTTTGGCTAACCTAACCAATTTAAGTAACTTTCCACCACATTAGAGTGGAATTCGAGCACATCCTGGCATGATTATCATATTATCATAATTTACATCAACTTTGACCACTTTTTGGGGTCCTCTAATACCAGTTCCATCCGAGTCAATTTCGGCTCTAGTTTGGCCAACTCACCAATTTAAGTCACTTTCCACCACATTAGAGTGGATTTCGACCACATACTGGCATGAATAACATATTATCATAATATACATGAACTTTGACCACTTTTTGGGATCCTCATATACCAGTTTCATCCGAGTCAATTTCGGTTTTAGTTTAGTCAAACAAACCAATTTAAGTCAATTTCCACCACATTAGAGTGGATTTCGACCACTTCTTGTCATGATTAACATATTATCATAGTATACATCAACTATGACCATTTTTTGGGGTCCTCCAATAACAGTTTCATCCGAGTCAATTTTGGCTCTAGTTTGGCCAAAGTAACCAATTTAAGTCACTTTCCACCACATTAGAGTGGATTTCGACCACATCCTGGCAGGATTAATATATTATCATAATTTACATCAACTTTGACCACTTTTTGGGGTCCTCTGATACCAGTTTCATCCAAGTCAATTATGGCTCTGGTTTGGCTAACCTAACCAATTTAAGTAACTTTCCACCACATTAGAGTGGAATTCGAGCACATCCTGGCATGATTATCATATTATCATAATTTACATCAACTTTGACCACTTTTTGGGGTCCTCTGATACTAGTTCCATCCGAGTCAATTTCGGCTCTAGTTTGGCCAACTCACCAATTTAAGTCACTTTCCACCACGTTAAAGTGGATTTCGAACACATCCTGGCATGATTAACATATTATCATAATATACATGAACTTTGACCACTTTTTGGGATCCTCATATACCACTTTCATCCGAGTCAATTTCGGTTTTAGTTTAGCCAAACAAACCAATTTAAGTCAATTTCCACCACATTAGAGTGGATTTCGACCACTTCCTGGCATGATTAACATATTATCAGAATTTACATCAACTATGACCATTTTTTGGGGTCCTCCAATAACAGTTTCACCCGAGTCAATTTCGGCTCTATTTTGGCCAAAGTAACCAATTTAAGTCACTTTCCACCACTTTAGAGTGGATTTCGACCACATCCTGGCATGATTAACATATTATCATAATATACATGAACTTTGACCACTTTTTGGGATACTCATATACCAGTTTCATTGGAGTCAATTTCGGTTTTAGTTTGGCCAAACAAACCAGTTTAAGTCAATTTCCACCAAATTAGAGTGGATTTCGACCACTTCCTGGCATGATTAACATATTATCAGAATTTACATCAACTATGACCATTTTCTGGGGTCCTCCAATAACAGTTTCACCCGAGTCAATTTCGGTTCTAGTTTGGCCAAACTAACCAATTTAAGTCACTTTCCACCACTTTAGAGTGGATTTCAACCACATCCTATCATGATTAACATATTATCATAATATCCTTGAACTTTGACCACTTTTTGGGATCCTCATATACCAGTTTCATCCGAGTCAATTTCGGTTTTAGTTTAGCCAAACAAACCAATTTAAGTCAATTTCCACCACATTAGAGTGGATTTCGACCACTTCTTGGCATGATTAACATATTATCAGAAAATACATCAACTATGACTATTTTTGGGGGTCCTCCAATAACAGTTTCATCCGAGTCAATTTCGGCTCTAGTTTGGCCAAAGTCACCAATTTTAGTCACTTTCCACCACATTAGAGTGGATTTCGACCACATCCTGGCATGATTAATATTTTATCATAATTTACATCAACTTTGACCACTTTTTGGGGTCCTCTGATACCAGTTTCATCCAAGTCAATTATGGCTCTAGTTTGGCTAACCTAACCAATTTAAGTAACTGTCCACCACATTATAGTGGAATTCGAGCACATCCTGGCATTATTAACATATTATCATAATATACATGAACTTTGACCACTTTTTGGGATCATCATATACCAGTTTCATCCGAGTCAATTTCGGTTTTAGTTTAGCCAAACACACCAATTTAAGTCAATTTCCACCACATTAGAGTGGATTTCGACCACTTCTTGTCATGATTAACATATTATCATAAAATAAATCAACTATGACCATTTTTGGGGTCCTCCAATAACAGTTTCATCCGAGTCAATTTCGGCACTAGTTTGGCCAAAGTAACCAATTTAAGTCACTTTCCACCACTTTAGATGGGATTTCGACCACATCCTGGCATGATTAACATATTATCATAATATACAAGAACTTTGACCACTTTTTGGGATCCTTATATACCAGTTTTATCCGAGTCAATTTCGGTTTTAGTTTGGCCAAACAAACCAGTTTAAGTCAATTTCCACCACATTAGAGTGGATTTCGACCACATCCTGGCATGATTAACATATTATCATAATACACATGAACTTTGACCACTTTTTGGGATACTCATATACCAGATTCATCCGAGTCAATTTCAGTTTTAGTTTGGCCAAACAAACCAATTTAAGTCAATTTCCACCACATTAGAGTGGATTTCGACCACTTCCTGGCATGATTAACATATTATCAGAATTTACATCAACTATGACCATTTTTTGGGGTCCTCCAATAACAGTTTCACCTGAGTCAATTTCGGTTTTAGTTTAGCCAAACACACCAATTTAATTCAATTTCCACCACATTAGAGTGGATTTCGACCACTTCTTGTCATGATTAACATATTATCATAAAATAAATCAACTATGACCATTTTTGGGGTCCTCCAATAACAGTTTCATCCGAGTCAATTTCGGCACTAGTTTGGCCAAAGTAACCAATTTAAGTCACTTTCCACCACTTTAGATGGGATTTCGACCACATCCTGGCATGATTAACATATTATCATAATATACAAGAACTTTGACCACTTTTTGGGATCCTTATATACCAGTTTTATCCGAGTCAATTTCGGTTTTAGTTTGGCCAAACAAACCAGTTTAAGTCAATTTCCACCACATTAGAGTGGATTTCGACCACATCCTGGCATGATTAACATATTATCATAATACACATGAACTTTGACCACTTTTTGGGATACTCATATACCAGATTCATCCGAGTCAATTTCAGTTTTAGTTTGGCCAAACAAACCAATTTAAGTCAATTTCCACCACATTAGAGTGGATTTCGACCACTTCCTGGCATGATTAACATATTATCAGAATTTACATCAACTATGACCATTTTTTGGGGTCCTCCAATAACAGTTTCACCTGAGTCAATTTCGGTTCTAGTTTGGCCAAAGTAACCAATTTAAGTCACTTTCCACCACTTTAGAGTGGATTTCGACCACATCTTGGCATGATTAACATATTATCATAATATACTTGAACTTTGACCACTTTTTGGGATCCTCATATACCAGTTTCATCCGAGTCAATTTCGGTTTTAGTATAGCCAAACAAACCAATTTAAGTCATTTTCCACCACATTAGAGTGGATTTCGACCACTTCTTGGCATGATTAACATATTATCATAAAATACGTCAACTATGACCATTTTTGGGGGTCTTCCAATAACAGTTTCATCTGAGTCAATTTCGGCTCTAATTTGGCCAAAGTAACCAATTTAAGTCACTTTCCACCACAGAAGAGTGGATTTCGACCACATCCTGGCATGATTAATATATTATCATAATTTACATCAACTTTGACCACTTTTTGGGGTCCTCTGATACCAGTTTCATCCAAGTCAATTATGGCTCTAGTTTGGCTAAACTAACTAATTAAAGTAACTTTCCACCACATTAGAGTGGAATTCGAGCACATCCTGGCATGATTATCATATTATCATAATTTACATCAACTTTGACCACTTTTTGGGGTCCTCTGATACCAGTTCCATCCGAGTCAATTTCAGCTCTAGTTTGGCCAACTCACCAATTTAAGTCACTTTCCACCACATTAGAGTGGATTTCGACCACATCCTGGCATGATTAACATATTATCATAATATACATGAACACTGACCACTTTTTGGGATCCTCATATACCAGTTTCATCAGAGTCAATTTCGGTTTTAGTATAGCCAAACAAACCAATTTAAGTCAATTTCCACCACATTAGAGTGGATTTCGACCACTTCTTTTCATGATTAACATATTATCATAAAATACATCAACTATGACCATTTTTTGTTGTCCTCCATTAACAGTTTCATCCCAGTCAATTTCCGCTCTAGTTTAGCCAAAGTAACTTATTTCAGTCACTTTCCACCACTTTAGATTGGATTTCGACCACATCCTGACATGATTAACATATTATCATAATATACATGAACTTTGACCACTTTTTGGGATCCTCATATACCAGTTTCATCCGAGTCAATTTCGGTTTTAGTATAGCCAAACAAACCAATTTAATTCAATTTCCACCACATTAGAGTGGATTTTGACCACTTCTTTTCATGATTAACATATTATCATAAAATACATCAACTATGACCATTTTTTGTTGTCCTCCAATAACAGTTTCATCCCAGTCAATTTCGGCTCTAGTTTAGCCAAAGTAACCTATTTCAGTCACTTTCCACCACTTTTGATAGGATTTCGACCACATCCTGGCATGATTAACATATTATCATAATATACATGAACTTTGACCAATTTTTGGGATCCTTATATACCAGTTTCATCCGAGTCAATTTCGTTTTAGTTTGGCCAAACAAAACCAGTTTAAGTCAATTTCCACCACATTAGAGTGGATTTCGACCACATCCTGGCATGATTAACATATCATCATAATATACATGAACTTTGACCACTTTTTGGGATACTCATAAGTTTCATTCGAGTCAATTTCGGTTTTAGTTTGGCCAAACAAACCAATTTAAGTCAATTTCCACCACATTAGAGTGGATTTCGACCACTTCCTGGCATGATTAACATATTATCAGAATTTACATCAACTATGACCATTTTTTGGGGTCCTCCAATAACAGTTTCACCCGGGTCACTTTCCACCACATTAGAGTGGATTTCGTCCACATCCTGGCATACTTTATATATTATCATAAAATACATCAATTATGACCTTTATTGGGGGTCCTCCAATAACAGTTTCATCCGAGTAAAGTTCGGCTCTAGTTTGGCCAAAGTAACCAATTTAAGTCACTTTCCACCACATTAGAGTGGATTTCGACCACATCCTGGCATGATTAATATATTATCATAATTTACATCAACTTTGACCACTTTTTGGGGTCCTCTGATACCAGTTTCATCCAAGTCAATTATGGCTCTGGTTTGGCTAACCTAACCAATTTAAGTAACTTTCCACCACATTAGAGTGGAATTCGAGCACATCCTGGCATGATTATCATATTATCATAATTTACATCGACTTTGACCACTTTTTGGGGTCCTCTGATACCAGTTCCATCCGAGTCAATTTCGGCTCTAGTTTGGCCAACTCACCAATTTAAGTCACTTTCCACCACATTAGAGTGGATTTCGACCACATCCTGGCATGATTAACATATTATCATAATATACATGAACTTTGACCACTTTTTGGGATCCTCATATACAAGTTTCATCCGAGTCAATTTCGGTTTTAGTTTAGCAAAACAAACCAATTTAAGTCAATTTCTACCACATTAGAGTGGATTTCGACCACTTCTTGTCATGATTAACATATAATCATAAAATACATCAACTATGACCATTTTTTGTTGTCCTCCAATAACAGTTTCATCCGAGTCAATTTCGGCTCTAGTTTAGCCAAAGTAACCTATTTCAGTCACTTTCCACCACTTTAGATTGGATTTCGACCACATCCTGGCATGATTAACATATTATCATAATATACATGAACTTTGACCACTTTTTGGGATCCTTATATACCAGTTTCATCCGAGTCAATTTCGGTTTTAGTTTGGCCAAACAAACCAGTTTAAGTCAATTTCGACCACATTAGAGTGGATTTCGACCAGATCCTGACATGATTAACATATTATCAGAATTTACATCAACTATGACCATTTTTAGGGTCCTCCAATAACAATTTCACCCGAGTCAATTTCGGCTCTAGTTTGGCCAAACTAACCAATTTAAGTCACTTTCCACCATTTTAGAGTGGATTTTGACCACATCCTGGCATGATTAACATATTATCTTAATATGCTTCAACTTTGACCACTTTTTGGGATCCTCATATACCTGTTTCATCAGAGTCAATTTCGGTTTTAGTTTAGCCAAACAAACCAATTTAAGTCAATTTCCACCACATTAGAGTGGATTTCGACCACTTCCTGGCATGATTAACATATTATCATAATATACATGAACTTTGACCACTTTTTGGGATCCTCATATACCAGTTTCATCCGAGTCAATTTCGGTTTTAGTTTAGCCAAACAAACCAATTTAAGTCAATTTCCACCACATTAGAGTGGATTTCGACAACTTCCTGGCATGATTAACATATCATAATATACATGAACTTTGACCACTTTTTGGCATCCTCATATACCAGTTTCATCCGAGTCAATTTCGGTTTTAGTATAGCTAAACAAACCAATTTAAGTCAATTTCCACCACATTAGAATTGATTTCGACCACTTCTTTTCATGATTAATATATTATCATAAAATACATCAACTATGACCATTTTTTGTTGTCCTCCAATAACAGTTTCATCCCAGTCAATTTCGGCTCTAGTTTAGCCAAAGTAACCTATTTCAGTCACTTTCCACCACTTTAGATTGGATTTCGACCACATCCTGGCATGATTAACATATTATCATAATATACATGAACTTTGACCAATTTTTGGGATCCTCATATACCAGTTTCATCCGAGTCAATTTCGTTTTAGTTTGGCCAAACAAAACCAGTTTAAGTCAATTTCCACCACATTAGAGTGGATTTCGACAACATCCTGGCATGATTAACATATCATCATAATATACATGAACTTTGACCACTTTTTGGGATACTCATATACAAGTTTCATTCGAGTCAATTTCGGTTTTAGTTTGGCCAAACAAACCAATTTAAGTCAATTTCCACCACATTAGAGAGGATTTCGACCACTTCCTGGCATGATTAACATATTATCAGAATTTACATCAACTATGACCATTTTTTGGGGTCCTCCAATAACAGTTTCACCCGAGTCACTTTCCACCACATTCGAGTGGATTTCGACCACATCCTGGAATGATTTATATATTATCATAAAATACATCAATTATGACCTTTTTTGGGGGTCCTCCAATAACAGTTTCATCCGAGTAAAGTTCGGCTCTAGTTTGGCCAAAGTAACCAATTTAAGTCACTTTCCACCACATTAGAGTGTATTTCGACCACATCCTGGCATGATTAATATATTATCATAATTTACATCAACTTTGACCACTTTTTGGGGTCCTCTGATACCAGTTTCATCCAAGTCAATTATGGCCCTGGTTTGGCTAACCTAACCAATTTAAGTAACTTTCCACCATATTAGAGTGGAATTCGAGCACTTCCTGGCATGATTATCATATTATCATAAATAACATCGACTTTTACCACTTTTTGGGGTCCTCTGATACCAGTTCCATCCGAGTCAATTTTGGCTCTAGTTTGGCCAACTCACCAATTTAAGTCACTTTCCACCACATTAGAGTGGATTTCGACCACATCCTGGCATGATTAACATATTATCATAATATACATGATCTTTGACCACTTTTTGGGATCCTCATATACCAGTTTCATCCGAGTCAATTTCGGTTTTAGTTTAGCAAAACAAACCAATTTAAGTCAATTTCCACCACATTAGAGTGGATTTCGACCACTTCTTGTCACGATTAACATATAATCATAAAATACATCAACTATGACCATTTTTTGTTGTCCTCCAATAACAGTTTCATTCGAGTCAATTTCGGCTCTAGTTTAGCCAAAGTAACCTATTTCGTCACTTTCCACCACTTTAGATTGGATTTCGACCACATCCTGGCATGATTAACATATTATCATAATATACATGAACTTTGACCACTTTTTGGGATCCTTATATACCAGTTTCATCCGAGTCAATTTCGGTTTTAGTTTGGCCAAACAAACCAGTTTAAGTCAATTTCCACCACATTAGAGTGGATTTCGACCAGATCCTGGCATGATTAACATATTATCAGAATTTACATCAACTATGACCATTGTTTGGGGTCCTCCAATAACAATTTCACTAGAGTCAATTTCGGCTCTAGTTTGGCCAAACTAACCAATTTAAGTCACTTTCCACCACTTTAGAGTGGATTTCGACCACATCCTGGCATGATTAACATATTATCTTAATATGCTTCAACTTTGACCACTTTTTGGGATCCTCATATACCCGTTTCATCCGAGTCAATTTCGGTTTTAGTTTAGCCAAACAAACCAATTTAAGTCAATTTCCACCACATTAGAGTGGATTTCGACCACTTCCTGGCATGATTAACATATTATCATAATATACATGAACATTGACCACTTTTTGGGATCCTCATATATCAGTTTCATCCGAGTCAATTTCGGTTTAGTTTAACCAAACAAACCAATTTAAGTCAATTTCCACCACATTAGAGTGGATTTCGACAACTTCCTGGCATGATTAACATATTATCATAATATACATGAACTTTGACCACTTTTTGGGATCCTCATATACCAGTTTCATCCGAGTCAATTTCGGTTTTAGTTTAGCCAAACAAACCAATTTAAGTCAATTTCCACCACATTAGAGTGGATTTCGACCACTTCTTGGCATGATTAACATATTATCATAAAATACATCAAATATGACCATTTTTGGGGGTCCTCCAATAACAGTTTCATCCGAGTCAATTTCGGCTCTATTTTGGCCAAAGTAACCAATTTAAGTCACTTTCCACCACATTGGAGTGGATTTCGACCATATCCTGGCATGATTAATATATTATCATAAAATACATCAACTATGACCTTTTTTGGGGGTCCTCCAATAATAGTTTCATCCGAGTCAAGTTCGGCTCTAGTTTGGCCAAAGTAACCAATTTAAGTCACTTTCCACCACATTAGAGTGGATTTCGACCACATCCTGGCATGATTAATATATTATCATAATTTACATCAACTTTGACCACTTTTTGGGGTCCTCTGATACCAGTTTCATCCGAGTCAATTTCGGTTTTAATTTAGTCAAACAAACCAATTTAAGTCAATTTCCACCACATTAGAGTGGATTTCGACCACTTCCTGGCATGATTAACATATTATCATAATATACATGAACTTTGACCACTTTTTGGGATCCTCATATACCAGTTTCATCCGAGTCAATTTTGGTTTTAGTTTAACCAAACAAACCAATTTAAGTCAATTTCCACCACATTAGAGTGGATTTTGACAACTTCCTGGCATGATTAACATATTATCATAATATACATGAACTTTGACCACTTTTTGGGATCCTCATATACCAGTTTCATCCGAGTCAATTTCGGTTTTAGTTTAGCGAAACAAACCAATTTAAGTCAATTTCCACCACATTAGAGTGGATTTCGACCACTTCTTGGCATGATTAACATATTATCATAAAATACATCAACTATGACCATTTTTGGGGGTCCTCCAATAACAGTTTCATCCGAGTCAATTTCGGCTCTACTTTGGCCAAAGTAACCAATTTAAGTCACTTTCCACCACATTAGAGTGGATTTCGACCATATCCTGGCATGATTAATATATTATCATAAAATGCATCAACTATGACCTTTTTTGGGGGTCCTCCAATAATAGTTTCATCCGAGTCAAGTTCGGCTCTAGTTTGGCCAAAGTAACCAATTTAAGTCACTTTCCACCACATTAGAGTGGATTTCGACCACATCCTGGCATGATTAATATATTATCATAATTTACATCAACTTTGACCACTTTTTGGGGACCTCTGATACCAGTTTCATCCGAGTCAATTTCGGTTTTAGTTTAGCCAAACAAACCAATTTAAGCAAATTTCCACCACATTAGAGTGGATTTCGACCACTTCCTGGAATGATTAACATATTATCATAATATACATGAACTTTGACCACTTTTTGGGATCCTCATATACCAGTTTCATCCGAGTCAATTTCGGTTTTAGTTTAACCAAACAAACCAATTTAAGTCAATTTCCAGCACATTAGAGTGGATTTCGACAACTTCCTGGCATGATTAACATATTATCATAATATACATGAACTTTGACCACTTTTTGGGATCCTCATATACCAGTTTCATCCGAGTCAATTTCGGTTTTAGTTTAGCCAAACAAACCAATTTAAGTCAATTTCCACCACATTAGAGTGGATTTCGACCACTTCTTGGCATGATTAACATATTATCATAAAATACATCAACTATGACCATTTTTGGGGGTCCTCCAATAACAGTTTCATCCGAGTCAATTTCGGATCTATTTTGACCAAAGTAACCAATTTAAGTCACTTTCCACCACATTAGAGTGGATTTCGACCATATCCTGGCATGATTAATATATTATCATAAAATACATCAACTATGACCTTTTTTGGGGGTCCTCCAATAATAGTTTCATCCGAGTCAAGTTCGGCTCTAGTTTGGCCAAATTAACCAATTTAAGTCACTTTCCACCACATTAGAGTGGATTTCGACCACATCCTGGCATGATTAATATATTATCATAATTTACATCAACTTTGACCACTTTTTGGGGTCCTCTGATACCAGTTTCATCCGAGTCAATTTCGGTTTTAGTTTAGCCCAACAAACCAATTTAAGTCAATTTCCACCACATTAGAGTGGATTTCGACCACTTCCTGGCATGATTAACATATTTTCATAATATACATGAACTTTGACCACTTTTTGGGATCCTCATATACCAGTTTCATCCGAGTCAATTTCGGTTTTAGTTTAACCAAACAAACCAATTTAAGTCAATTTCCACCACATTAGAGTGGATTTCGACAACTTCCTGGCATGATTAACATATTATCATAATATACATGAACTTTGACCACTTTTTGGGATCCTCATATACCAGTTTCATCCGAGTCAATTTCGGTTTTAGTTTAGCCAAACAAACCAATTTAAGTCAATTTCCACCACATTAGAGTGGATTTCGACCACTTCTTGGCATGATTAACATATTATCATAAAATACATCAACTATGACCATTTTTGGGGGTCCTCCAATAACAGTTTCATCCGAGTCAATTTCGGCTCTATTTTGGCCAAAGTAACCAATTTAAGTCACTTTCCACCACATTCGAGTGGATTTCGACCACATCCTGGAATGATTTATATATTATCATAAAATACATCAATTATGACCTTTTTTGGGGGTCCTCCAATAACAGTTTCATCCGAGTAAAGTTCGGCTCTAGTTTGGCCAAAGTAACCAATTTAAGTCACTTTCCACCACATTAGAGTGGATTTCGACCACATCCTGGCATGATTAATATATTATCATAATTTACATCAACTTTGACCACTTTTTGGGGTCCTCTGATACCAGTTTCATCCGAGTCAATTTCGGTTTTAGTTTAGCCAAACAAACCAATTTAAGTCAATTTTCACCACATTAGAGTGGATTTCGACCACTTCCTGGCATGATTAACATATTATCATAATATACATGAACTTTGACCACTTTTTGGGATCCTCATATACCAGTTTCATCCGAGTCAATTTCAGTTTTAGTTTAACCAAACAAACCAATTTAAGTCAATTTCCACCACATTAGAGTGGATTTCGACAAATTCCTGGCATGATTAACATATTATCAATACATGAACTTTGACCACTTTTTGGGATCATATACCAGTTTCATCCGAGTCAATTTCGGTTTTAGTTTAGCCAAACAAACCAATTTAAGTCAATTTCCACCACATTAGAGTGGATTTCGACCACTTCTTGGCATTATTAACATATTATCATAAAATACATCAACTATGACCATTTTTGGGGGTCCTCCAATAACAGTTTCATCCGAGTCAATTTCGGCTCTATTTTGGCCAAAGTAACCAATTTAAGTCACTTTCCACCACATTAGAGTGGATTTCGACCATATCCTGGCATGATTAATATATTATCATAAAATGCATCAACTATGACCTTTTTTGGGGGTCCTCCAATAATAGTTTCATCCGAGTCAAGTTCGGCTCTAGTTTGGCCAAAGTAACCAATTTAAGTCACTTTCCACCACATTAGAGTGGATTTCGACCACATCCTGGCATGATTAATATATTATCATAATTTACATCAACTTTGACCACTTTTTGGGGTCCTCTGATACCAGTTTCATCCGAGTCAATTTCGGTTTTAGTTTAGCCAAACAAACCAATTTAAGTCAATTTCCACCACATTAGAGTGGATTTCGACCACTTCCTGGCATGATTAACATATTATCATAATATACATGAACTTTGACCACTTTTTGGGATCCTCATATACCAGTTTCATCCGAGTCAATTTCGGTTTTAGTTTAACCAAACAAACCAATTTAAGTCAATTTCCACCACATTAGAGTGGATTTCGACCACTTCCTGGCATGATTAACATATTATCAGAATTTACATGAACTTTGACCACTTTTTGGGATCCTCATATACCAGTTTCATCCGAGTCAATTTCGGTTTTAGTTTAACCAAACAAACCAATTTAAGTCAATTTCCACCACATTAGAGTGGATTTCGACAACTTCCTGGCATGATTAACATATTATCATAAAATACATGAACTTTGACCACTTTTTGGGATCCTCATATACCAGTTTCATCCGAGTTAATTTCGGTTTTAGTTTAGCCAAACAAACCAATTAAGTCAATTTCCACCACATTAGAGTGGATTTCGACCACTTCTTGGCATGATTAACATATTATCATAAAATACATCAACTATGACCATTTTGGGGGGTCCTCCAATAACAGTTTCATCCGAGTCAATTTCGGCTCTATTTTGGCCAAAGTAACCAATTTAAGTCACTTTCCACCACATTAGAGTGGATTTCGACCATATCCTGGCATGATTAATATATTATCATAAAATACATCAACTATGACCTTTTTTGGGGGTCCTCCAATAATAGTTTCATCCGAGTCAAGTTCGGCTCTAGTTTGGCCAAATTAACCAATTTAAGTCACTTTCCACCACATTAGAGTGGATTTCGACCACATCCTGGCATGATTAATATATTATCATAATTTACATCAACTTTGACCACTTTTTGGGGTCCTCTGATACCAGTTTCATCCGAGTCAATTTCGGTTTTAGTTTAGCCAAACAAACCAATTTAAGTCAATTTCCACCACATTAGAGTGGATTTCGACCAGTTCTTGGCATGATTAACATATTATCATAAAATACATCAACTATGACCATTTTTGGGGGTCCTCCAATAACAGTTTCTTCCGAGTCAATTTCGGCTCTATTTTGGCCAAAGTAACCAATTTAAGTCACTTTCCACCACATTAGAGTGGATTTCGACCACATCCTGGCATGATTAATATATTATCATAATTTACATCAACTTTGACCACTTTTTGGGCTCCTCTGATACCAGTTTCATCCGAGTCAATTTCGGTTTTAGTTTGGCCAAACAAACCAGTTTAAGTCAATTTCCACCACATTAGAGTGTATTTCGACAACTTCCTGGCATGATTAACATATTATCATAATATACATGAACTTTGACCACTTTTTGGGATCCTCATATACCAGTTTCATCCGAGTCAATTTCGGTTTTAGTTTAGCCAAACAAAACAATTTAAGTCAATTTCCACCACATTAGAGTGGATTTCGACCACTTCTTGGCATGATTAACATATTATCATAAAATACATCAACTATGACCATTTTTGGGGGTCCTCCAATAACAGTTTCATCCGAGTCAATTTCGGCTCTATTTTGGCCAAAGTAACCAATTTAAGTCACTTTCCACCACATTAGAGTGGATTTCGACCATATCCTGGCATGATTAATATATTATCATAAAATACATCAACTATGACCTTTTTTGGGGGTCCTCCAATAATAGTTTCATCCGAGTCAAGTTCGGCTCTAGTTTGGCCAAATTAACCAATTTAAGTCACTTTCCACCACATTAGAGTGGATTTCGACCACATCCTGGCATGATTAATATATTATCATAATTTACCTCAACTTTGACCACTTTTTGGGGTCCTCTGATACCAGTTTCATCCGAGTCAATTTCGGTTTTAGTTTAGCCAAACAAACCAATTTAAGTCAATTTCCACCACATTAGAGTGGATTTCTACCACTTCCTGGCATGATTAACATATTATCATAATATACATGAACTTTGACCACTTTTTGGGATCCTCATATACCAGTTTCATCCGAGTCAATTTCGGTTTTAGTTTAACCAAACAAACCAATTTAAGTCAATTTCCACCACATTAGAGTGGATTTCGACCACTTCCTGGCATGATTAACATATTATCAGAATTTACATGAACTTTGACCACTTTTTGAGATCCTCATATACCAGTTTCATCCGAGTCAATTTCGGTTCTAGTTTAGCCAAACAAACCAATTTAAGTCAATTTCCACCACATTAGAGTGGATTTCGACCACTTCTTGGCATGATTAACATATTATCATAAAATACATCAACTATGACCATTTTTGGGGGTCCTCCAATAACAGTTTCATCCGAGTCAATTTCGGCTCTATTTTGGCCAAAGTAACCAATTTAAGTCACTTTCCACCACATTAGAGTGGATTTCGACCATATCCTGGCATGATTAATATATTATCATAAAATACATCAACTATGACCTTTTTTGGGGGTCCTCCAATAATAGTTTCATCCGAGTCAAGTTCGACTCTAGTTTGGCCAAATTAACCAATTTAAGTCACTTTCCACCACATTAGAGTGGATTTCGACCACATCCTGGCATGATTAATATATTATCATAATTTACATCAACTTTGACCACTTTTTGGGGTCCTCTGATACCAGTTTCATCCGAGTCAATTTCGGTTTTAGTTTAGCCAAACAAACCAATTTAAGTCAATTTCCACCACATTAGAGTGGATTTCGACCACTTCCTGGCATGATTAACATATTATCATAATATACGTGAACTTTGACCACTTTTTGGGATCCTCATATACCAGTTTCATCCGAGTCAATTTCGGTTTTAGTTTAACCAAACAAACCAATTTAAGTCAATTTCCACCACATTAGAGTGGATTTCGACAACTTCCTGGCACGATTAACATATTATCATAATATACATGAACTTTGACCACTTTTTGGGATCCTCATATACCAGTTTCATCCGAGTCAATTTCGGTTTAAGTTTAGCCAAACAAACCAATTTAAGTCAATTTCCACCACATTAGAGTGGATTTAGACCACTTCTTGGCATGATTAACATATTATCATAAAATACATCAACTATGACCATTTTTGGGGGTCCTCCAATAACAGTTTCATCCGAGTCAATTTCGGCTCTATTTTGGCCAAAGTAACCAATTTAAGTCACTTTCCACCACATTCGAGTGGATTTCGACCACATCCTGGAATGATTTATATATTATCATAAAATACATCAATTATGACCTTTTTTAGGGGTCCTCCAATAACAGTTTCATCCGAGTAAAGTTCGGCTCTAGTTTGGCCAAAGTAACCAATTTAAGTCACTTTCCACCACATTAGAGTGGATTTTGACCACATCCTGGCATGATTAATATATTATCATAATTTACATCAACTTTGACCACTTTTTGGGGTCCTCTGATACCAGTTTCATCCAAGTCAATTATGGCTCTGGTTTGGCTAACCTAACCAATTTAAGTAACTTTCCACCACATTAGAGTGGAATTCGAGCACATCCTGGCATGATTATCATATTATCATAATTTACATCGACTTTTACCACTTTTTGGGGTCCTCTGATACCAGTTCCATCCGAGTCAATTTTGGCTCTAGTTTGGCCAACTCACCAATTTAAGTCACTTTCCACCACATTAGAGTGGATTTCGACCACATCCTGGCATGATTAACATATTATCATAATATACATGATCTTTGACCACTTTTTGGGATCCTCATATACCAGTTTCATCCGAGTCAATTTCGGTTTTAGTTTAGCAAAACAAACCAATTTAAGTCAATTTCCACCACATTAGAGTGGATTTCGACCACTTCTTGTCACGATTAACATATAATCACAAAATACATCAAATATGACCATTTTTTGTTGTCCTCTAATAACAGTTTCATTCGAGTCAATTTCGGCTCTAGTTTAGCCAAAGTAACCTATTTCAGTCACTTTCCACCACTTTAGATTGGATTTCGACCACATCCTGGCATGATTAACATATAATCATAATATACATGAACTTTGACCACTTTTTGGGATCCTCATATACCAGTTTCATCCGAGTCAATTTCGGTTTTAGTATAGCCAAACAAACCAATTTAATTCAATTTCCACCACATTAGAGTGGATTTCGACCACTTCCTGGCATGATTAACATATTATCATAAAATACATCAACTATGACCATTTTTTGTTGTCCTCCAATAATAGTTTCATCCGAGTCAAGTTCGGCTCTAGTTTGGCCAAATTAACCAATTTAAGTCACTTTCCACCACATTAGAGTGGATTTCGACCACATCCTGGAATGATTAATATATTATCATAATTTACATCAACTTTGACCACTTTTTGGGGTCCTCTGATACCAGTTTCATCCGAGTCAATTTCGGTTTTAGTTTAGCCAAACAAACCAATTTAAGTCAATTTCCACCACATTAGAGTGGATTTCGACCACTTCCTGGCATGATTAACATATTATCATAATATACATGAACTTTGACCACTTTTTGGGATCCTCATATACCAGTTTCATCCGAGTCAATTTCGGTTTTAGTTTAACCAAACAAACCAATTTAAGTCAATTTCCACCACATTAGAGTGGATTTCGACAACTTCCTGGCATGATTAACATATTATCATAATATACATGAACTTTGACCACTTTTTGGGATCCTCATATACCAGTTTCATCCGAGTCAATTTCGGTTTTAGTTTAGCCAAACAAACCAATTTAAGTCAATTTCCACCACATTAGAGTGGATTTCGACCACTTCTTGGCATGATTAACATATTATCATAAAATACATCAACTATGACCATTTTTGGGGGTCCTCCAATAACAGTGTCATCCGAGTCAATTTCGGCTCTATTTTGGCCAAAGTAACCAATTTAAGTCACTTTCCACCACATTCGAGTGGATTTCGACCACATCCTGGAATGATTAATATATTATCATAAAATACATCAATTATGACCTTTTTTGGGGGTCCTCCAATAACAGTTTCATCCGAGTAAAGTTCGGCTCTAGTTTGGCCAAGGTAACCAATTTAAGTCACTTTCCACCACATTAGAGTGGATTTCGACCACTTCCTGGCATGATTAACATATTATCATAATATACATGAACTTTGACCACTTTTTGGGATCCTCATATACCAGTTTCATCCGAGTCAATTTCGGTTTTAGTATAGCCAAACAAACCAATTTAATTCAATTTCCACCACATTAGAGTGGATTTCGACCACTTCCTGGCATGATTAACATATTATCATAAAATACATCAACTATGACCATTTTTTGTTGTCCTCCAATAATAGTTTCATCCGAGTCAAGTTCGGCTCTAGTTTGGCCAATTTAACCAATTTAAGTCACTTTCCACCACATTAGAGTGGATTTCGACCACATCCTGGCATGATTAATATATTATCATAATTTACATCAACTTTGACCACTTTTTGGGGTCCTCTGATACCAGTTTCATCCGAGTCAATTTCGGTTTTAGTTTAGCCAAACAAACCAATTTAAGTCAATTTCCACCACATTAGAGTGGATTTCGACCACTTCCTGGCATGATTAACATATTATCGTAATATACATGAACTTTGACCACTTTTTGGGATCCTCATATACCAGTTTCATCCGAGTCAATTTCGGTTTTAGTTTAACCAAACAAACCAATTTAAGTCAATTTCCACCACATTAGAGTGGATTTCGACAACTTCCTGGCACGATTAACATATTATCATAATATACATGAACTTTGACCACTTTTTGGGATCCTCATATACCAGTTTCATCCGAGTCAATTTCGGTTTAAGTTTAGCCAAACAAACCAATTTAAGTCAATTTCCACCACATTTGAGTGGATTTCGACCACTTCTTGGCATGATTAACATATTATCATAAAATACATCAACTATGACCATTTTTGGGGGTCCTCCAATAACAGTTTCATCCGAGTCAATTTTGGCTCTATTTTGGCCAAAGTAACCAATTTAAGTCACTTTCCACCACATTCGAGTGGATTTCGACCACATCCTGGAATGATTTATATATTATCATAAAATACATCAATTATGACCTTTTTTAGGGGTCCTCCAATAACAGTTTCATCCGAGTAAAGTTCGGCTCTAGTTTGGCCAAAGTAACCAATTTAAGTCACTTTCCACCACATTAGAGTGGATTTCGACCACATCCTGGCATGATTAATATATTATCATAATTTACATCAACTTCGACCACTTTTTGGGGTCCTCTGATACCAGTTTCATCCAAGTCAATTATGGCTCTGGTTTGGCTAACCTAACCAATTTAAGTAACTTTCCACCACATTAGAGTGGAATTCGAGCACATCCTGGCATGATTATCATATTATCATAATTTACATCGACTTTTACCACTTTTTGGGGTCCTCTGATACCAGTTCCATCCGAGTCAATTTTGGCTCTAGTTTGGCCAACTCACCAATTTAAGTCACTTTCCACCACATTAGAGTGGATTTCGACCACATCCTGGCATGATTAACATATTATCATAATATACATGATCTTTGACCACTTTTTGGGATCCTCATATACCAGTTTCATCCGAGTCAATTTCGGTTTTAGTTTAGCAAAACAAACCAATTTAAGTCAATTTCCACCACATTAGAGTGGATTTCGACCACTTCTTGTCACGATTAACATATAATCATAAAATACATCAACTATGACCATTTTTTGTTGTCCTCTAATAACAGTTTCATTCGAGTCAATTTCGGCTCTAGTTTAGCCAAAGTAACCTATTTCAGTCACTTTCCACCACTTTAGATTGGATTTCGACCACATCCTGGCATGATTAACATATTATCATAATATACATGAACTTTGACCACTTTTTGGGATCCTCATATACCAGTTTCATCCGAGTCAATTTCGGTTTTAGTATAGCCAAACAAACCAATTTAATTCAATTTCCACCACATTAGAGTGGATTTCGACCACTTCCTGGCATGATTAACATATTATCATAAAATACATCAACTATGACCATTTTTTGTTGTCCTCCAATAATAGTTTCATCCGAGTCAAGTTCGGCTCTAGTTTGGCCAAATTAACCAATTTAAGTCACTTTCCACCACATTAGAGTGGATTTCGACCACATCCTGGCATGATTAATATATTATCATAATTTACATCAACTTTGACCACTTTTTGGGGTCCTCTGATACCAGTTTCATCCGAGTCAATTTCGGTTTTAGTTTAGCCAAACAAACCAATTTAAGTCAATTTCCACCACATTAGAGTGGATTTCGACCACTTCCTGGCATGATTAACATATTATCATAATATACATGAACTTTGACCACTTTTTGGGATCCTCATATACCAGTTTCATCCGAGTCAATTTCGGTTTTAGTTTAACCAAACAAACCAATTTAAGTCAATTTCCACCACATTAGAGTGGATTTCGACAACTTCCTGGCACGATTAACATATTATCATAATATACATGAACTTTGACCACTTTTTGGGATCCTCATATACCAGTTTCATCCGAGTCAATTTCGGTTTAAGTTTAGCCAAACAAACCAATTTAAGTCAATTTCCACCACATTAGAGTGGATTTCGACCACTTCTTGGCATGATTAACATATTATCATAAAATACATCAACTATGACCATTTTTGGGGGTCCTCCAATAACAGTTTCATCCGAGTCAATTTCGGCTCTATTTTGGCCAAAGTAACCAATTTAAGTCACTTTCCACCACATTCGAGTGGATTTCGACCACATCCTGGAATGATTTATATATTATCATAAAATACATCAATTATGACCTTTTTTAGGGGTCCTCCAATAACAGTTTCATCCGAGTAAAGTTCGGCTCTAGTTTGGCCAAAGTAACCAATTTAAGTCACTTTCCACCACATTAGAGTGGATTTCGACCACATCCTGGCATGATTAATATATTATCATAATTTACATCAACTTTGACCACTTTTTGGGGTCCTCTGATACCAGTTTCATCCAAGTCAATTATGGCTCTGGTTTGGCTAACCTAACCAATTTAAGTAACTTTCCACCACATTAGAGTGGAATTCGAGCACATCCTGGCATGATTATCATATTATCATAATTTACATCGACTTTTACCACTTTTTGGGGTCCTCTGATACCAGTTCCATCCGAGTCAATTTTGGCTCTAGTTTGGCCAACTCACCAATTTAAGTCACTTTCCACCACATTAGAGTGGATTTCGACCACATCCTGGCATGATTAACATATTATCATAATATACATGATCTTTGACCACTTTTTGGGATCCTCATATACCAGTTTCATCCGAGTCAATTTCGGTTTTAGTTTAGCAAAACAAACCAATTTAAGTCAATTTCCACCACATTAGAGTGGATTTCGACCACTTCTTGTCACGATTAACATATAATCACAAAATACATCAAATATGACCATTTTTTGTTGTCCTCTAATAACAGTTTCATTCGAGTCAATTTCGGCTCTAGTTTAGCCAAAGTAACCTATTTCAGTCACTTTCCACCACTTTAGATTGGATTTCGACCACATCCTGGCATGATTAACATATAATCATAATATACATGAACTTTGACCACTTTTTGGGATCCTCATATACCAGTTTCATCCGAGTCAATTTCGGTTTTAGTATAGCCAAACAAACCAATTTAATTCAATTTCCACCACATTAGAGTGGATTTCGACCACTTCCTGGCATGATTAACATATTATCATAAAATACATCAACTATGACCATTTTTTGTTGTCCTCCAATAATAGTTTCATCCGAGTCAAGTTCGGCTCTAGTTTGGCCAAATTAACCAATTTAAGTCACTTTCCACCACATTAGAGTGGATTTCGACCACATCCTGGCATGATTAATATATTATCATAATTTACATCAACTTTGACCACTTTTTGGGGTCCTCTGATACCAGTTTCATCCGAGTCAATTTCGGTTTTAGTTTAGCCAAACAAACCAATTTAAGTCAATTTCCACCACATTAGAGTGGATTTCGACCACTTCCTGGCATGATTAACATATTATCATAATATACATGAACTTTGACCACTTTTTGGGATCCTCATATACCAGTTTCATCCGAGTCAATTTCGGTTTTAGTTTAACCAAACAAACCAATTTAAGTCAATTTCCACCACATTAGAGTGGATTTCGACAACTTCCTGGCATGATTAACATATTATCATAATATACATGAACTTTGACCACTTTTTGGGATCCTCATATACCAGTTTCATCCGAGTCAATTTCGGTTTTAGTTTAGCCAAACAAACCAATTTAAGTCAATTTCCACCACATTAGAGTGGATTTCGACCACTTCTTGGCATGATTAACATATTATCATAAAATACATCAACTATGACCATTTTTGGGGGTCCTCCAATAACAGTGTCATCCGAGTCAATTTCGGCTCTATTTTGGCCAAAGTAACCAATTTAAGTCACTTTCCACCACATTCGAGTGGATTTCGACCACATCCTGGAATGATTAATATATTATCATAAAATACATCAATTATGACCTTTTTTGGGGGTCCTCCAATAACAGTTTCATCCGAGTAAAGTTCGGCTCTAGTTTGGCCAAGGTAACCAATTTAAGTCACTTTCCACCACATTAGAGTGGATTTCGACCACTTCCTGGCATGATTAACATATTATGATAATATACATGAACTTTGACCACTTTTTGGGATCCTCATATACCAGTTTCATCCGAGTCAATTTCGGTTTTAGTATAGCCAAACAAACCAATTTAATTCAATTGCCACCACATTAGAGTGGATTTCGACCACTTCCTGGCATGATTAACATATTATCATAAAATACATCAACTATGACCATTTTTTGTTGTCCTCCAATAATAGTTTCATCCGAGTCAAGTTCGGCTCTAGTTTGGCCAAATTAACCAATTTAAGTCACTTTCCACCACATTAGAGTGGATTTCGACCACATCCTGGCATGATTAATATATTATCATAATTTACATCAACTTTGACCACTTTTTGGGGTCCTCTGATACCAGTTTCATCCGAGTCAATTTCGGTTTTAGTTTAGCCAAACAAACCAATTTAAGTCAATTTCCACCACATTAGAGTGGATTTCGACCACTTCCTGGCATGATTAACATATTATCATAATATACATGAACTTTGACCACTTTTTGGGATCCTCATATACCAGTTTCATCCGAGTCAATTTCGGTTTTAGTTTAACCAAACAAACCAATTTAAGTCAATTTCCACCACATTAGAGTGGATTTCGACAACTTCCTGGCACGATTAACATATTATCATAATATACATGAACTTTGACCACTTTTTGGGATCCTCATATACCAGTTTCATCCGAGTCAATTTCGGTTTAAGTTTAGCCAAACAAACCAATTTAAGTCAATTTCCACCACATTTGAGTGGATTTCGACCACTTCTTGGCATGATTAACATATTATCATAAAATACATCAACTATGACCATTTTTGGGGGTCCTCCAATAACAGTTTCATCCGAGTCAATTTTGGCTCTATTTTGGCCAAAGTAACCAATTTAAGTCACTTTCCACCACATTCGAGTGGATTTCGACCACATCCTGGAATGATTTATATATTATCATAAAATACATCAATTATGACCTTTTTTAGGGGTCCTCCAATAACAGTTTCATCCGAGTAAAGTTCGGCTCTAGTTTGGCCAAAGTAACCAATTTAAGTCACTTTCCACCACATTAGAGTGGATTTCGACCACATCCTGGCATGATTAATATATTATCATAATTTACATCAACTTCGACCACTTTTTGGGGTCCTCTGATACCAGTTTCATCCAAGTCAATTATGGCTCTGGTTTGGCTAACCTAACCAATTTAAGTAACTTTCCACCACATTAGAGTGGAATTCGAGCACATCCTGGCATGATTATCATATTATCATAATTTACATCGACTTTTACCACTTTTTGGGGTCCTCTGATACCAGTTCCATCCGAGTCAATTTTGGCTCTAGTTTGGCCAACTCACCAATTTAAGTCACTTTCCACCACATTAGAGTGGATTTCGACCACATCCTGGCATGATTAACATATTATCATAATATACATGATCTTTGACCACTTTTTGGGATCCTCATATACCAGTTTCATCCGAGTCAATTTCGGTTTTAGTTTAGCAAAACAAACCAATTTAAGTCAATTTCCACCACATTAGAGTGGATTTCGACCACTTCTTGTCACGATTAACATATAATCATAAAATACATCAACTATGACCATTTTTTGTTGTCCTCTAATAACAGTTTCATTCGAGTCAATTTCGGCTCTAGTTTAGCCAAAGTAACCTATTTCAGTCACTTTCCACCACTTTAGATTGGATTTCGACCACATCCTGGCATGATTAACATATTATCATAATATACATGAACTTTGACCACTTTTTGGGATCCTCATATACCAGTTTCATCCGAGTCAATTTCGGTTTTAGTATAGCCAAACAAACCAATTTAATTCAATTTCCACCACATTAGAGTGGATTTCGACCACTTCCTGGCATGATTAACATATTATCATAAAATACATCAACTATGACCATTTTTTGTTGTCCTCCAATAATAGTTTCATCCGAGTCAAGTTCGGCTCTAGTTTGGCCAAATTAACCAATTTAAGTCACTTTCCACCACATTAGAGTGGATTTCGACCACATCCTGGCATGATTAATATATTATCATAATTTACATCAACTTTGACCACTTTTTGGGGTCCTCTGATACCAGTTTCATCCGAGTCAATTTCGGTTTTAGTTTAGCCAAACAAACCAATTTAAGTCAATTTCCACCACATTAGAGTGGATTTCGACCACTTCCTGGCATGATTAACATATTATCATAATATACATGAACTTTGACCACTTTTTGGGATCCTCATATACCAGTTTCATCCGAGTCAATTTCGGTTTTAGTTTAACCAAACAAACCAATTTAAGTCAATTTCCACCACATTAGAGTGGATTTCGACAACTTCCTGGCATGATTAACATATTATCATAATATACATGAACTTTGACCACTTTTTGGGATCCTCATATACCAGTTTCATCCGAGTCAATTTCGGTTTTAGTTTAGCCAAACAAACCAATTTAAGTCAATTTCCACCACATTAGAGTGGATTTCGACCACTTCTTGGCATGATTAACATATTATCATAAAATACATCAACTATGACCATTTTTGGGGGTCCTCCAATAACAGTTTCATCCGAGTCAATTTCGGCTCTATTTTGGCCAAAGTAACCAATTTAAGTCACTTTCCACCACATTCGAGTGGATTTCGACCACATCCTGGAATGATTAATATATTATCATAAAATACATCAATTATGACCTTTTTTGGGGGTCCTCCAATAACAGTTTCATCCGAGTAAAGTTCGGCTCTAGTTTGGCCAAAGTAACCAATTTAAGTCACTTTCCACCACATTAGAGTGGATTTCGACCACTTCCTGGCATGATTAACATATTATCATAATATACATGAACTTTGACCACTTTTTGGGATCCTCATATACCAGTTTCATCCGAGTCAATTTCGGTTTTAGTATAGCCAAACAAACCAATTTAATTCAATTTCCACCACATTAGAGTGGATTTCGACCACTTCCTGGCATGATTAACATATTATCATAAAATACATCAACTATGACCATTTTTTGTTGTCCTCCAATAATAGTTTCATCCGAGTCAAGTTCGGCTCTAGTTTGGCCAAATTAACCAATTTAAGTCACTTTCCACCACATTAGAGTGGATTTCGACCACATCCTGGCATGATTAATATATTATCATAATTTACATCAACTTCGACCACTTTTTGGGGTCCTCTGATACCAGTTTCATCCAAGTCAATTATGGCTCTGGTTTGGCTAACCTAACCAATTTAAGTCAATTTCCACCACATTAGAGTGGATTTCGAGCACTTCCTGGCATGATTATCATATTATCATAATTTACATCGACTTTTACCACTTTTTGGGATCCTCATATACCAGTTTCATCCGAGTCAATTTCGGTTTTAGTTTAACCAAACAAACCAATTTAAGTCAATTTCCACCACATTAGAGTGGATTTCGACAACTTCCTGGCATGATTAACATATTATCATAATATACATGAACTTTGACCACTTTTTGGGATCCTCATATACCAGTTTCATCCGAGTCAATTTCGGTTTTAGTTTAGCCAAACAAACCAATTTAAGTCAATTTCCACCACATTAGAGTGGATTTCGACCACTTCTTGTCACGATTAACATATAATCATAAAATACATCAACTATGACCATTTTTTGGGATCCTCATATAACAGTTTCATTCGAGTCAATTTCGGCTCTAGTTTAGCCAAAGTAACCTATTTCAGTCACTTTCCACCACTTTAGATTGGATTTCGACCACATCCTGGCATGATTAACATATTATCATAATATACATGAACTTTGACCACTTTTTGGGATCCTCATATACCAGTTTCATCCGAGTCAATTTCGGTTTTAGTATAGCCAAACAAACCAATTTAATTCAATTTCCACCACATTAGAGTGGATTTCGACCACTTCCTGGCATGATTAACATATTATCATAAAATACATCAACTATGACCATTTTTTGTTGTCCTCCAATAATAGTTTCATCCGAGTCAAGTTCGGCTCTAGTTTGGCCAAATTAACCAATTTAAGTCACTTTCCACCACATTAGAGTGGATTTCGACCACATCCTGGCATGATTAATATATTATCATAATTTACATCAACTTTGACCACTTTTTGGGGTCCTCTGATACCAGTTTCATCCGAGTCAATTTCGGTTTTAGTTTAGCCAAACAAACCAATTTAAGTCAATTTCCACCACATTAGAGTGGATTTCGACCACTTCCTGGCATGATTAACATATTATCATAATATACATGAACTTTGACCACTTTTTGGGATCCTCATATACCAGTTTCATCCGAGTCAATTTCGGTTTTAGTTTAACCAAACAAACCAATTTAAGTCAATTTCCACCACATTAGAGTGGATTTCGACAACTTCCTGGCATGATTAACATATTATCATAATATACATGAACTTTGACCACTTTTTGGGATCCTCATATACCAGTTTCATCCGAGTCAATTTCGGTTTTAGTTTAGCCAAACAAACCAATTTAAGTCAATTTCCACCACATTAGAGTGGATTTCGACCAATTCTTGGCATGATTAACATATTATCATAAAATACATCAACTATGACCATTTTTGGGGGTCCTCCAATAACAGTTTCATCCGAGTCAATTTCGGCTCTATTTTGGCCAAAGTAACCAATTTAAGTCACTTTCCACCACATTCGAGTGGATTTCGACCACATCCTGGAATGATTAATATATTATCATAAAATACATCAATTATGACCTTTTTTGGGGGTCCTCCAATAACAGTTTCATCCGAGTAAAGTTCGGCTCTAGTTTGGCCAAAGTAACCAATTTAAGTCACTTTCCACCACATTAGAGTGGATTTCGACCACTTCCTGGCATGATTAACATATTATCATAATATACATGAACTTTGACCACTTTTTGGGATCCTCATATACCAGTTTCATCCGAGTCAATTTCGGTTTTAGTATAGCCAAACAAACCAATTTAATTCAATTTCCACCACATTAGAGTGGATTTCGACCACTTCCTGGCATGATTAACATATTATCATAAAATACATCAACTATGACCATTTTTTGTTGTCCTCCAATAATAGTTTCATCCGAGTCAAGTTCGGCTCTAGTTTGGCCAAATTAACCAATTTAAGTCACTTTCCACCACATTAGAGTGGATTTCGACCACATCCTGGCATGATTAATATATTATCATAATTTACATCAACTTTGACCACTTTTTGGGGTCCTCTGATACCAGTTTCATCCGAGTCAATTTCGGTTTTAGTTTAGCCAAACAAACCAATTTAAGTCAATTTCCACCACATTAGAGTGGATTTCGACCACTTCCTGGCATGATTAACATATTATCATAATATACATGAACTTTGACCACTTTTTGGGATCCTCATATACCAGTTTCATCCGAGTCAATTTCGGTTTTAGTTTAACCAAACAAACCAATTTAAGTCAATTTCCACCACATTAGAGTGGATTTCGACAACTTCCTGGCATGATTAACATATTATCATAATATACATGAACTTTGACCACTTTTTGGGATCCTCATATACCAGTTTCATCCGAGTCAATTTCGGTTTTAGTTTAGCCAAACAAACCAATTTAAGTCAATTTCCACCACATTAGAGTGGATTTCGACAACTTCCTGGCATGATTAACATATTATCATAATATACATGAACTTTGACCACTTTTTGGGATCCTCATATACCAGTTTCGTCCGAGTCAATTTCGGTTTTAGTATAGCCAAACAAACCAATTTAATTCAATTTCCACCACATTAGAGTGGATTTCGACAACTTCCTGGCATGATTAACATATTATCATAATATACATGAGCTTTGACCACTTTTTGGGATCCTCATATACCAGTTTCATCCGAGTCAATTTCGGTTTTAGTATAGCCAAACAAACCAATTTAATCCAATTTCCACCACATTAGAGTGGATTTCGACCACTTCCTGGCATGATTAACAGATTATCATAAAATACATCAACTATGACCATTTTTTGTTGTCCTCCAATAATAGTTTCATCCGAGTCAAGTTCGGCTCTAGTTTGGCCAAATTAACCAATTTAAGTCACTTTCCACCACATTAGAGTGGATTTCGACCACATCCTGGCATGATTAATATATTATCATAATTTACATCAACTTTGACCACTTTTTGGGGTCCTCTGATACCAGTTTCATCCGAGTCAATTTCGGTTTTAGTTTAGCCAAACAAACCAATTTAAGTCAATTTCCACCACATTAGAGTGGATTTCGACCACTTCCTGGCATGATTAACATATTATCATAATATACATGAACTTTGACCACTTTTTGGGATCCTCATATACCAGTTTCATCCGAATCAATTTCGGTTTTAGTTTAACCAAACAAACCAATTTAAGTCAATTTCCACCACATTAGAGTGGATTTCGACAACTTCCTGGCACGATTAACATATTATCATAATATACATGAACTTTGACCACTTTTTGGGATCCTCATATACCAGTTTCATCCGAGTCAATTTCGGTTTTAGTTTAGCCAAACAAACCAATTTAAGTCAATTTCCACCACATTAGAGTGGATTTCGACCACTTCTTGGCATGATTAACATATTATCATAAAATACATCAACTATGACCATTTTTGGGGGTCCTCCAATAACAGTTTCATCCGAGTCAATTTCGGCTCTATTTTGGCCAAAGTAACCAATTTAAGTCACTTTCCACCACATTCGAGTGGATTTCGACCACATCCTGGAATGATTAATATATTATCATAAAATACATCAATTATGACCTTTTTTGGGGGTCCTCCAATAACAGTTTCATCCGAGTAAAGTTCGGCTCTAGTTTGGCCAAAGTAACCAATTTAAGTCACTTTCCACCACATTAGAGTGGATTTCGACCACTTCCTGGCATGATTAACATATTATCATAATATACATGAACTTTGACCACTTTTTGGGATCCTCATATACCAGTTTCATCCGAGTCAATTTCGGTTTTAGTATAGCCAAACAAACCAATTTAATTCAATTTCCACCACATTAGAGTGGATTTCGACCACTTCCTGGCATGATTAACATATTATCATAAAATACATCAACTATGACCATTTTTTGTTGTCCTCCAATAATAGTTTCATCCGAGTCAAGTTCGGCTCTAGTTTGGCCAAATTAACCAATTTAAGTCACTTTCCACCACATTAGAGTGGATTTCGACCACATCCTGGCATGATTAATATATTATCATAATTTACATCAACTTTGACCACTTTTTGGGGTCCTCTGATACCAGTTTCATCCGAGTCAATTTCGGTTTTAGTTTAGCCAAACAAACCAATTTAAGTCAATTTCCACCACATTAGAGTGGATTTCGACCACTTCCTGGCATGATTAACATATTATCATAATATACATGAACTTTGACCACTTTTTGGGATCCTCATATACCAGTTTCATCCGAGTGAATTTCGGTTTTAGTTTAACCAAACAAACCAATTTAAGTCAATTTCCACCACATTAGAGTGGATTTCGACAACTTCCTGGCATGATTAACATATTATCATAATATACATGAACTTTGACCACTTTTTGGGATCCTCATATACCAGTTTCATCCGAGTCAATTTCGGTTTTAGTTTAGCCAAACAAACCAATTTAAGTCAATTTCCACCACATTAGAGTGGATTTCGACAACTTCCTGGCATGATTAACATATTATCATAATATACATGAACTTTGACCACTTTTTGGGATCCTCATATACCAGTTTCGTCCGAGTCAATTTCGGTTTTAGTATAGCCAAACAAACCAATTTAATTCAATTTCCACCACATTAGAGTGGATTTCGACCACTTCCTGGCATGATTAACATATTATCATAATATACATGAACTTTGACCACTTTTTGGGATCCTCATATACCAGTTTCATCCGAGTCAATTTCGGTTTTAGTATAGCCAAACAAACCAATTTAATCCAATTTCCACCACATTAGAGTGGATTTCGACCACTTCCTGGCATGATTAACAGATTATCATAAAATACATCAACTATGACCATTTTTTGTTGTCCTCCAATAATAGTTTCATCCGAGTTAAGTTCGGCTCTAGTTTGGCCAAATTAACCAATTTAAGTCACTTTCCACCACATTAGAGTGGATTTCGACCACATCCTGGCATGATTAATATATTATCATAATTTACATCAACTTTGACCACTTTTTGGGGTCCTCTGATACCAGTTTCATCCGAGTCAATTTCGGTTTTAGTTTAGCCAAACAAACCAATTTAAGTCAATTTCCACCACATTAGAGTGGATTTCGACCACTTCCTGGCATGATTAACATATTATCATAATATACATGAACTTTGACCACTTTTTGGGATCCTCATATACCAGTTTCATCCGAGTCAATTTCGGTTTTAGTTTAACCAAACAAACCAATTTAAGTCAATTTCCACCACATTAGAGTGGATTTCGACAACTTCCTGGCACGATTAACATATTATCATAATATACATGAACTTTGACCACTTTTTGGGATCCTCATATACCAGTTTCATCCGAGTCAATTTCGGTTTAAGTTTAGCCAAACAAACCAATTTAAGTCAATTTCCACCACATTAGAGTGGATTTCGACCACTTCTTGGCATGATTAACATATTATCATAAAATACATCAACTATGACCATTTTTGGGGGTCCTCCAATAACAGTTTCATCCGAGTCAATTTCGGCTCTATTTTGGCCAAAGTAACCAATTTAAGTCAATTTCCACCACATTCGAGTGGATTTCGACCACATCCTGGAATGATTAATATATTATCATAAAATACATCAATTATGACCTTTTTTGGGGGTCCTCCAATAACAGTTTCATCCGAGTAAAGTTCGGCTCTAGTTTGGCCAAAGTAACCAATTTAAGTCACTTTCCACCACATTAGAGTGGATTTCGACCACTTCCTGGCATGATTAACATATTATCATAATATACATGAACTTTGACCACTTTTTGGGATCCTCATATACCAGTTTCATCCGAGTCAATTTCGGTTTTAGTATAGCCAAACAAACCAATTTAATTCAATTTCCACCACATTAGAGTGGATTTCGACCACTTCCTGGCATGATTAACATATTATCATAAAATACATCAACTATGACCATTTTTTGTTGTCCTCCAATAATAGTTTCATCCGAGTCAAGTTCGGCTCTAGTTTGGCCAAAGTAACCAATTTAAGTCACTTTCCACCACATTAGAGTGGATTTCGACCACATCCTGGCATGATTAATATATTATCATAATTTACATCAACTTTGACCACTTTTTGGGGTCCTCTGATACCAGTTTCATCCGAGTCAATTTCGGTTTTAGTTTAGCCAAACAAACCAATTTAAGTCAATTTCCACCACATTAGAGTGGATTTCGACCACTTCCTGGCATGATTAACATATTATCATAATATACATGAACTTTGACCACTTTTTGGGATCCTCATATACCAGTTTCATCCGAGTCAATTTCGGTTTTAGTTTAACCAAACAAACCAATTTAAGTCAATTTCCACCACATTAGAGTGGATTTCGACAACTTCCTGGCATGATTAACATATTATCATAATATACATGAACTTTGACCACTTTTTGGGATCCTCATATACCAGTTTCATCCGAGTCAATTTCGGTTTTAGTTTAGCCAAACAAACCAATTTAAGTCAATTTCCACCACATTAGAGTGGATTTCGACCACTTCTTGGCATGATTAACATATTATCATAAAATACATCAACTATGACCATTTTTGGGGGTCCTCCAATAACAGTTTCATCCGAGTCAATTTCGGCTCTATTTTGGCCAAAGTAACCAATTTAAGTCACTTTCCACCACATTCGAGTGGATTTCGACCACATCCTGGAATGATTAATATATTATCATAAAATACATCAATTATGACCTTTTTTGGGGGTCCTCCAATAACAGTTTCATCCGAGTAAAGTTCGGCTCTAGTTTGGCCAAAGTAACCAATTTAAGTCACTTTCCACCACATTAGAGTGGATTTCGACCACTTCCTGGCATGATTAACATATTATCATAATATACATGAACTTTGACCACTTTTTGGGATCCTCATATACCAGTTTCATCCGAGTCAATTTCGGTTTTAGTATAGCCAAACAAACCAATTTAATTCAATTTCCACCACATTAGAGTGGATTTCGACCACTTCCTGGCATGATTAACATATTATCATAAAATACATCAACTATGACCATTTTTTGTTGTCCTCCAATAATAGTTTCATCCGAGTCAAGTTCGGCTCTAGTTTGGCCAAAGTAACCAATTTAAGTCACTTTCCACCACATTAGAGTGGATTTCGACCACATCCTGGCATGATTAATATATTATCATAATTTACATCAACTTTGACCACTTTTTGGGGTCCTCTGATACCAGTTTCATCCGAGTCAATTTCGGTTTTAGTTTAGCCAAACAAACCAATTTAAGTCAATTTCCACCACATTAGAGTGGATTTCGACCACTTCCTGGCATGATTAACATATTATCATAATATACATGAACTTTGACCACTTTTTGGGATCCTCATATACCAGTTTCATCCGAGTCAATTTCGGTTTTAGTTTAACCAAACAAACCAATTTAAGTCAATTTCCACCACATTAGAGTGGATTTCGACAACTTCCTGGCATGATTAACATATTATCATAATATACATGAACTTTGACCACTTTTTGGGATACTCATATACCAGTTTCATCCGAGTCAATTTCGGTTTTAGTTTAGCCAAACAAACCAATTTAAGTCAATTTCCACGACATTAGAGTGGATTTCGACCACTTCTTGGCATGATTAACATATTATCATAAAATACATCAACTATGACCATTTTTGGGGGTCCTCCAATAACAGTTTCATCCGAGTCAATTTCGGCTCTATTTTGGCCAAAGTAACCAATTTAAATCACTTTCCACCACATTAGAGTGGATTTCGACCATATCCTGGCATGATTAATATATTATCATAAAATACATCAACTATGACCTTTTTTGGGGGTCCTCCAATAATAGTTTCATCCGAGTCAAGTTCGGCTCTAGTTTGGCCAAATTAACCAATTTAAGTCACTTTCCACCACATTAGAGTGGATTTCGACCACATCCTAGCATGATTAATATATTATCATAATTTACATCAACTTTGACCACTTTTTGGGGTCCTCTGATACCAGTTTCATCCGAGTCAATTTCGGTTTTAGTTTAGCCAAACAAACCAATTTAAGTCAATTTCCACCACATTAGAGTGGATTTCGACCACTTCCTGGCATGATTAACATATTATCATAATATACATTAACTTTGACCACTTTTTTGGATCCTCATATACCAGTTTCATCCGAGTCAATTTCGGTTTTAGTTTAACCAAACAAACCAATTTAAGTCAATTTCCACCACATTAGAGTGGATTTCGACCACTTCCTGGCATGATTAACATATTATCAGAATTTACATGAACTTTGACCACTTTTTGGGATCCTCATATACCAGTTTCATCCGAGTCAATTTCGGTTTTAGTTTAGCCAAACAAACCAATTTAATTGCTCCACCACATTAGAGTGGATTTCGACCACTTCTTGGCATGATTAACATATTATCATAAAATACATCAACTATGACCATTTTTGGGGGTCCTCCAATAACAGTTTCTTCCGAGTCAATTTCGGCTCTATTTTGGCCAAAGTAACCAATTTAAGTCACTTTCCACCACATTAGAGTGGATTTCGACCACATCCTGGCATGATTAATATATTATCATAATTTACATCAACTTTGACCACTTTTTGGGCTCCTCTGATACCAGTTTCATCCGAGTCAATTTTGGTTTTAGTTTGGCCAAACAAACCAGTTTAAGTCAATTTCCACCACATTAGAGTGGATTTCGACAACTTCCTGGCATGATTAACATATTATCATAATAATATACATGAACTTTGACCACTTTTTGGGATCCTCATATACCAGTTTCATCCGAGTCAATTTCGGTTTTAGTTTAGCCAAACAAACCAATTTAAGTCAATTTCCACCACATTAGAGTGGATTTCGACCACTTCTTGGCATGATTAACATATTATCATAAAATACATCAACTATGACCATTTTTGGGGGTCCTCCAATAACAGTTTCATCCGAGTCAATTTCGGCTCTATTTTGGCCAAAGTAACCAATTTAAGTCACTTTCCACCACATTAGAGTGGATTTCGACCATATCCTGGCATGATTAATATATTATCATAAAATACATCAACTATGACCTTTTTTGGGGATCCTCCAATAATAGTTTCATCCGAGTCAAGTTCGGCTCTAGTTTGGCCAAATTAACCAATTTAAGTCACTTTCCACCACATTAGAGTGGATTTCGACCACATCCTGGCATGATTAATATATTATCATAATTTACATCAACTTTGACCACTTTTTGGGGTCCTCTGATACCAGTTTCATCCGAGTCAATTTCGGTTTTAGTTTAGCCAAACAAACCAATTTAAGTCAATTTCCACCACATTAGAGTGGATTTCGACCACTTCCTGGCATGATTAACATATTATCATAATATACATGAACTTTGACCACTTTTTGGGATCCTCATATACCAGTTTCATCCGAGTCAATTTCGGTTTTAGTTTAACCAAACAAACCAATTTAAGTCAATTTCCACCACATTATAGTGGATTTCGACCACTTCCTGGCATGATTAACATATTATCAGAATTTACATGAACTTTGACCACTTTTTGGGATCCTCATATACCAGTTTCATCCGAGTCAATTTCGGTTTTAGTTTAGCCAAACAAACCAATTTAATTGCTCCACCACATTAGAGTGGATTTCGACCACTTCTTGGCATGATTAACATATTATCATAAAATACATCAACTATGACCATTTTTGGGGGTCCTCCAATAACAGTTTCTTCCGAGTCAATTTCGGCTCTATTTTGGCCAAAGTAACCAATTTTAGTCACTTTCCACCACATTAGAGTGGATTTCGACCACATCCTGGCATGATTAATATATTATCATAATTTACATCAACTTTGACCACTTTTTGGGCTCCTCTGATACCAGTTTCATCCGAGTCAATTTTGGTTTTAGTTTGGCCAAACAAACCAGTTTAAGTCAATTTCCACCACATTAGAGTGGATTTCGACAACTTCCTGGCATGATTAACATATTATCATAATAATATACATGAACTTTGACCACTTTTTGGG
Source organism: Heracleum sosnowskyi (assembly GCA_030848705.1). NCBI lineage: Eukaryota > Viridiplantae > Streptophyta > Magnoliopsida > Apiales > Apiaceae > Heracleum > Heracleum sosnowskyi. Next base: position 53,755,429 of record CM061236.1, read on the forward strand.
ATCCTCATATACCAGTTTCATCCGAGTCAATTTCGGTTTTAGTTTAGCCAAACAAACCAATTTAAGTCAATTTCCACCACATTAGAGTGGATTTCGACCACTTCTTGGCATGATTAACATATTATCATAAAATACATCAACTATGACCATTTTTGGGGGTCCTCCAATAACAGTTTCATCCGAGTCAATTTCGGCTCTATTTTGGCCAAAGTAACCAATTTAAGTCACTTTCCACCACATTAGAGTGGATTTCGACCATATCCTGGCATGATTAATATATTATCATAAAATACATCAACTATGACCTTTTTTGGGGATCCTCCAATAATAGTTTCATCCGAGTCAAGTTCGGCTCTAGTTTGGCCAAATTAACCAATTTAAGTCACTTTCCACCACATTAGAGTGGATTTCGACCACATCCTGGCATGATTAATATATTATCATAATTTACATCAACTTTGACCACTTTTTGGGGTCCTCTGATACCAGTTTCATCCGAGTCAATTTCGGTTTTAGTTTAGCCAAACAAACCAATTTAAGTCAATTTCCACCACATTAGAGTGGATTTCGACCACTTCCTGGCATGATTAACATATTATCATAATATACATGAACTTTGACCACTTTTTGGGATCCTCATATACCAGTTTCATCCGAGTCAATTTCGGTTTTAGTTTAACCAAACAAACCAATTTAAGTCAATTTCCACCACATTATAGTGGATTTCGACCACTTCCTGGCATGATTAACATATTATCAGAATTTACATGAACTTTGACCACTTTTTGGGATCCTCATATACCAGTTTCATCCGAGTCAATTTCGGTTTTAGTTTAGCCAAACAAACCAATTTAAGTCAACTTCCACCACATTAGAGTGGATTTCGACCACTTCTTGGCATGATTAACATATTATCATAAAATACATCAACTATGACCATTTTTGGGGTCCTCCAATAACAGTTTCTTCCGAGTCAATTTCGGCTCTATTTTGGCCAAAGTAACCAATTTAAGTCACTTTCCACCACATTAGAGTGGATTTCGACCACATCCTGGCATCATTAATATATTATCATAATTTACATCAACTTTGACCACTTTTTGGGCTCCTCTGATACCAGTTTCATCCGAGTCAATTTCGGTTTTAGTTTGGCCAAACAAACCAGTTTAAGTCAATTTCCACCACATTAGAGTGGATTTCGACAACTTCCTGGCATGATTAACATATTATCATAATATACATGAACTTTGACCACTTTTTGGGATCCTCATATACCAGTTTCATCCGAGTCAATTTCGGTTTTAGTTTAGCCAAACAAACCAATTTAAGTCAATTTCCACCACATTAGAGTGGATTTCGACCACTTCTTGGCATGATTAACATATTATCATAAAATACATCAACTATGACCATTTTTTGGGGTCCTCCAATAACAGTTTCATCCGAGTCAATTTCGGCTCTATTTTGGCCAAAGTAACCAATTTAAGTCACTTTCCACCACATTAGAGTGGATTTTGACCATATCCTGGCATGATTAATATATTATCATAAAATACATCAACTATGACCTTTTTTGGGGGTCCTCCAATAATAGTTTCATCCGAGTCAAGTTCGGCTCTAGTTTGGCCAAATTAACCAATTTAAGTCACTTTCCACCACATTAGAGTGGATTTCGACCACATCCTGGCATGATTAATATATTATCATAATTTACATCAACTTTGACCACTTTTTGGGGTCCTCTGATACCAGTTTCATCCGAGTCAATTTCGGTTTTAGTTTAGCCAAACAAACCAATTTAAGTCAATTTCCACCACATTAGAGTGGATTTCGACCACTTCCTGGCATGATTAACATATTATCATAATATACATGAACTTTGACCACTTTTTGGGATCCTCATATACCAGTTTCATCCGAGTCAATTTCGGTTTTAGTTTAACCAAACAAACCAATTTAAGTCAATTTCCACCACATTAGAGTGGATTTCGACCACTTCCTGGCATGATTAACATATTATCAGAATTTACATGAACTTTGACCACTTTTTGAGATCCTCATATACCAGTTTCATCCGAGTCAATTTCGGTTTTAGTTTAGCCAAACAAACCAATTTAAGTCAATTTCCACCACATTAGAGTGGATTTCGACCACTTCTTGGCATGATTAACATATTATCATAAAATACATCAACTATGACCATTTTTGGGGGTCCTCCAATAACAGTTTCATCCGAGTCAATATCGGCTCTATTTTGGCCAAAGTAACCAATTTAAGTCACTTTCCACCAAATTAGAGTGGATTTCGACCATATCCTGGCATGATTAATATATTATCATAAAATACATCAACTATGACCTTTTTTGGGGGTCCTCCAATAATAGTTTCATTCGAGTCAAGTTCGGCTCTAGTTTGGCCAAAGTAACCAATTTGAGTCACTTTCCACCACATTAGAGTGGATTTCGACCACATCCTGGCATGATTAATATATTATCATAATTTACATCAACTTTGACCACTTTTTGGGGTCCTCTGATACCAGTTTCATCCGAGTCAATTTCGGTTTTAGTTTAGCCAAACAAACCAATTTAAGTCAATTTCCACCACATTAGAGTGGATTTCGACCACTTCCTGGCATGATTAACATATTATCAGAATTTACATCAACTATGACCATTTTTTGGGGTCCTCTAATAACAGTTTCACCCGAGTCAATTTCGGCTCTAGTTTGGCCAAACTAACCAATTTAAGTCACTTTCCACCACTTTAGAGTGGATTTCGACCACATCCTGGCATGATTAACATATTATCTTAATATGCTTCAACTTTGACCACTTTTTGGGATCCTCATATACTTGTTTCATCCGAGTCAATTTCGGTTTTAGTTTAGCCAAACAAACCAATTTAAGTCAATTTCCACCACATTAGAGTGGATTTCGACCACATCCTGGCATGATTAATATATTATCATAATTTACATCAACTTTGACCACTTTTTGGGGTCCTCTGATAGCAGTTTCATCCGAGTCAATTTCGGTTTTAGTTTAGTCAAACAAACCAATTTAAGCCAATTTCCACCACATTAGAGTGGATTTCGACCACTTCTTGGCATGATTAACATATTATCATAATATACATGAACTTTGACCACTTTTTGGGATCCTCATATACCAGTTTCATCCGAGTCAATTTCGGTTTTAGTTTAACCAAACAAACCAATTTAAGTCAATTTCCACCACATTAGAGTGGATTTCGACAACTTCCTGGCATGATTAACATATTATCATAATATACATGAACTTTGACCACTTTTTGGGATCCTCATATACCAGTTTCATCCGAGTCAATTTCGGTTTTAGTTTAGCCAAACAAACCAATTTAAGTCAATTTCCACCACATTAGAGTGGATTTCGACCACTTCTTGGCATGATTAACATATTATCATAAAATACATCAACTATGACCATTTTTGGGGGTCCTCCAATAACAGTTTCATCCGAGTCAATTTCGGCACTATTTTGGCCAAAGTAACCAATTTAAGTCACTTTCCACCACATTAGAGTGGATTTCGACCATATCCTGGCATGATTAATATATTATCATAAAATACATCAACTATGACCTTTTTTGGGGGTCCTCCAATAATAGTTTCATCCGAGTCAAGTTCGGCTCTAGTTTGGCCAAATTAACCAATTTAAGTCACTTTCCACCACATTAGAGTGGATTTCGACCACATCCTGGCATGATTAATATATTATCATAATTTACATCAACTTTGACCACTTTTTGGGGTCCTGTGATACCAGTTTCATCCGAGTCAATTTCGGTTTTAGTTTAGCCAAACAAACCAATTTAAGTCAATTTCCACCACATTAGAGTGGATTTCGACCACTTCTTGGCATGATTAACATATTATCATAATATACATGAACTTTGACCACTTTTTGGGATCCTCATATACCAGTTTCATCCGAGTCAATTTCGGTTTTAGTTTAACCAAACAAACCAATTTAAGTCAATTTCCACCACATTAGAGTGGATTTCGACCACTTCCTGGCATGATTAACATATTATCAGAATTTACATGAACTTTGACCACTTTTTGGGATCCTCATATACCAGTTTCATCCGAGTCAATTTCGGTTTTAGTTTAGCCAAACAAACCAATTTAAGTCAATTTCCACCACATTAGAGTGGATTTCGACAACTTCTTGGCATGATTAACATATTATCATAAAATACATCAACTATGACCATTTTTGGGGGTCCTCCAATAACAGTTTCATCCGAGTCAATTTCGGCTCTATTTTGGCCAAAGTAGCCAATTTAAGTCACGTTCCACCTCATTAGAGTGGATTTCGACCATATCCAGGCATGATTAATATATTATCATAAAATACATCAACTATGACCTTTTTTGGGGGTCCTCCAATAATAGTTTCATCCGAGTCAAGTTCGACTCTAGTTTGGCCAAAGTAACCAATTTAAGTCACTTTCCACCACATTAGAGTGGATTTCGACCACATCCTGGCATGATTAATATATTATCATAATTTACATCAACTTTGACCACTTTTTGGGGTCCTTTGATACCAGTTTCATCCGAGTCAATTTCGGTTTTAGTTTAGCCAAACAAACCAATTTAAGTCAATTTTCACCACATTAGAGTGGATTTCGACCACTTCCTGGCATGATTAACATATTATCATAATATACATGAACTTTGACCACTTTTTGGGATCCTCATATACCAGTTTCATCCGAGTCAATTTCGGTTTTAGTTTAACCAAACAAACCAATTTAAGTCAATTTCCACCACATTAGAGTGGATTTCGACAACTTCCTGGCATGATTAACATATTATCATAATATACATGAACTTTGACCACTTTTTGGGATCCTCATATACCAGTTTCATCCGAGTCAATTTCGGTTTTAGTTTAGCCAAACAAACCAATTTAAGTCAATTTCCACCACATTAGAGTGGATTTCGACCACTTCTTGGCATGATTAACATATTATCATAAAATACATCAACTATGACCATTTTTGGGGGTCCTCCAATAATAGTTTCTTCCGAGTCAATTTCGGCTCTATTTTGGCCAAAGTAACCAATTTAAGTCACTTTCCACCACATTAGAGTGGATTTCGACCACATCCTGGCATGATTAATATATTATCATAATTTACATCAACTTTGACCACTTTTTGGGGTCCTCTGATACCAGTTTCATCCGAGTAAATTTCGGTTTTAGTTTGGCCAAACAAACCAGTTTAAGTCAATTTCCAACACATTAGAGTGGATTTCGACCACATCCTGGCATGATTAACAAATTATCATAATATACATGAACTTTGACCACTTTTTGGGATACTCATATACCAGTTTCATCCGAGTCAATTTCGGTTTTAGTTTGGCCAAACAAACCAATTTAAGTCAATTTCCACCACATTGGAGTGGATTTCGAACACTTCCTGGCATGATTAACATATTATCAGAATTTACATCAACTATGACCATTTTTTTGGGGTCCTCCAGTAACAGTTTCACCCGAGTCAATTTCGGCTCTAGTTTGGCCAAACTAACCAATTTAAGTCACTTTCCACCACTTTAGAGTGGATTTCGACCACATCCTGGCATGATTAACATATTATCTTAATATGCTTCAACTTTGACCACTTTTTGGGATCCTCATATACTTGTTTCATCCGAGTCAATTTCGGTTTTAGTTTAGCCAAACAAACCAATTTAAGTCAATTTCCACCACATTAGAGTGGATTTCGACCACTTTCTGGCATGATTAACATATTATCAGAATTTACATCAACTATGACCATTTTCTGGGGTCCTCCAATAACAGTTTCACCCGAGTCAATTTCGGTTCTAGTTTGGCCAAACTAACCAATTTAAGTCACTTTCCACCACTTTAGATTGGATTTCGACCACATCCTGACATGATTAACATATTATCATAATATACTTGAACTTTGACCACTTTTTGGGATCCTCATATACCAGTTTCATGCGAGTCAATTTCGGTTTTAGTTTAGCCAAACAAACCAATTTAAGTCAATTTCCACCACATTAGAGTGGATTTCGGCCACTTCTTGGCATGATTAACATATTATCATAAAATACATCAACTATGACTATTTTTGGGGGTCCTCCAATAACAGTTTCATCCGAGTCAATTTCGGCTCTAGTTTGGCCAAAGTCACCAATTTAAGTCACTTTCCACCACATTAGAGTGGATTTCGACCACATCCTGGCATGATTAATATATTATCATAATTTACATCAAGTTTGACCACTTTTTGGGGTCCTCTGATACCAATTTCAATCAAGTCAATTATGGCTCTAGTTTGGCTAACCTAACCAATTTAAGTAACTGTCCACCACATTAGATTGGAATTCGAGCACATCCTGGCACGATTATCATATTATCATAATTTACATCAACTTTGACCACTTTTTGGGGTCCTCTGATACCAGCTCCATCCGAGTCAATTTCGGTTCTAGTTTGGCCAAACTAACCAATTTAAGTCACTTTCCACCACAATAGAGTGGATTTCGACCACATCCTGGCATGATTAACATATTATCATAATATACATGAACACTGACCACTTTTTGGGATCCTCATATACCAGTTTCATCCGAGTCAATTTCGGTTTTAGTATAGCCAAACAAACCAATTTAAGTCAATTTCCACCACATTAGAGTGGATTTCGACCACTTCTTTTCATGATTAACATATTATCATAAAATACATCAACTATGACCATTTTTTGTTGTCCTCCAATAACAGTTTCATCCCAGTCAATTTCGGCTCTAGTTTAGCCAAAGTAACCTATTTCAGTCACTTTCCACCACTTTAGATTGGATTTCGACCACATCCTGGCATGATTAACATATTATCATAATATACATGAACTTTGACCACTTTTTGGGATCCTTATATACCAGTTTCATCCGAGTCAATTTCGGTTTTAGTTTGGCCAAACAAAACCAGTTTAAGTCAATTTCCACCACATTAGAGTGGATTTCGACCACATCCTGGCATGATTAACATATCATCATAATATACATGAACTTTGACCACTTTTTGGGATACTCATATACCAATTTCATCCGAGTCAATTTCGGTTTTAGTTTGGCCAAACAAACCAATTTAAGTCAATTTCCACACATTAGAGTGGATTTCGACCACTTCCTGACATGATTAACATATTATCAGAATTTACATCAACTATGACCATTTTTTGGGGTCCTCCAATAACAGTTTCACCCGAGTCACTTTCCACCACATTAGAGTGGATTTCGACCACATCCTGGCATGATTAATATATTATCATAATTTACATCAACTTTGACCTCTTTTTGGGGTCCTCTGATACCAGTTTCATCCAAGTCAATTATGGCTCTGGTTTGGCTAACCTAACTAATTTAAGTAACTTACCATCACATTAGAGTGGAATTCGAGCACATCCTGGCATGATTATGATATTATCATAATTTACATCGACTTTGACCACTTTTTGGGGTCCTCTGATACCAGTTCCATCCGAGTCAATTTCGGTTCTAGTTTGGCCAACTCACCAATTTAAGTCACTTTCCACCACATTAGAGTGGATTTCGACCACATCCTGGCATGATTAACATATTATCATTATATACATGAACACTGACCACTTTTTGGGATCCTCATATACCAGTTTCATCCGAGTCAATTTCGGTTTTAGTATAGCCAAACAAACCAATTTAAGTCAATTTCCACCACATTAGAGTGGATTTCGACCACTTCTTTTCATGATTAACATATTATCATAAAATACATCAACTATGACCATTTTTTGTTGTCCTCCAATAACAGTTTCATCCCAGTCAATTTCGGCTCTAGTTTAGCCAAAGTAACCTATTTCAGTCACTTTCCACCACTTTAGATTGGATTTCGACCACATCCTGGCATGATTAACATATTATCATAATATACATGAACTTTGACAACTTTTTGGGATCCTTATATACCAGTTTCATCCGAGTCAATTTCGTTTTAGTTTGGCCAAAAAAAAACCAGTTTAAGTCAATTTCCACCACATTAGAGTGGATTTCGACCACATCCTGGCATGATTAACATATCATCATAATATACATGAACTTTGACCACTTTTTGGGATACTCATATACCAGTTTCATTCGAGTCAATTTCGGTTTTAGTTTGACCAAACAAACCAATTTAAGTCAATTTCCACACATTAGAGTGGATTTCGACCACTTCCTGGCATGATTAACATATTATCAGAATTTACATCAACTATGACCATTTTTTGGGGTCCTCCAATAACAGTTTCACCCGAGTCACTTTCCACCACATTAGAGTGGATTTCGACCACATCGTGTCATGATTTATATATTATCATAAAATACATCAATTATGACCTTTTTTGGGGGTCCTCCAATAACAGTTTCATCCGAGTAAAGTTCGGCTCTAGTTTGGCCAAAGTAACCAATTTAAGTCACTTTCCACCACATTACAGTGGATTTCGACCACATCCTGGCATGATTAATATATTATCATAATTTACATCAACTTTGACCACTTTTTGGGGTCCTCTGATACCAGTTTCATCCAAGTCAATTATGGCTCTGGTTTGGCTAACCTAACCAATTTAAGTAACTTTCCACCACATTAGAGTGGAATTCGAGCACATCCTGGCATGATTATCATATTATCATAATTTACATCGACTTTGACCACTTTTTGGGGTCCTCTGATACCAGTTCCATCCGAGTCAATTTCGGCTCTAGTTTGGCCAACTCACCAATTTAAGTCACTTTCCACCACATTAGAGAGGATTTCGACCACATCCTGGCATGATTAACATATAATCATAAAATACATCAACTATGACCATTTTTTGTTGTCCTCCAATAACAGTTTCATCCGAGTCAATTTCGGCTCCAGTTTAGCCAAAGTAACCTATTTCAGTCACTTTCCACCACTTTAGATTGGATTTCGACCACATCCTGGCATGATTAACATATTATTATAATATACATGAACTTTGACCACTTTTTGGGATCCTCATATACCAGTTTCATCCGAGTCAATTTCGGTTTTAGTATAGCCAAACAAACCAATTTAATTCAATTTCCACCACATTAGAGTGGATTTCGACCACTTCTTTTCATGATTAACATATTATCATAAAATACATCAACTATGACCATTTTTTGTTGTCCTCCAATAACAGTTTCATCCCAGTCAATTTCGGCTCTAGTTTAGCCAAAGTAACCTATTTCAGTCACTTTCCACCACTTTTGATTGGATTTCGACCACATCCTGGCATGATTAACATATTATCATAATATACATGAACTTTGACCAATTTTTGGGATCCTTATATACCAGTTTCATCCGAGTCAATTTCGTTTTAGTTTGGCCAAACAAAACCAGTTTAAGTCAATTTCCACCACATTAGAGTGGATTTCGACCACATCCTGGCATGATTAACATATCATCATAATATACATGAACTTTGACCACTTTTTGGGATACTCATATACCAATTTCATCCGAGTCAATTTCGGTTTTAGTTTGGCCAAACAAACCAATTTAAGTCAATTTCCACACATTAGAGTGGATTTCGACCACTTCCTGACATGATTAACATATTATCAGAATTTACATCAACTATGACCATTTTTTGGGGTCCTCCAATAACAGTTTCACCCGAGTCACTTTCCACCACATTAGAGTGGATTTCGACCACATCCTGGCATGATTAATATATTATCATAATTTACATCAACTTTGACCTCTTTTTGGGGTCCTCTGATACCAGTTTCATCCAAGTCAATTATGGCTCTGGTTTGGCTAACCTAACTAATTTAAGTAACTTACCATCACATTAGAGTGGAATTCGAGCACATCCTGGCATGATTATGATATTATCATAATTTACATCGACTTTGACCACTTTTTGGGGTCCTCTGATACCAGTTCCATCCGAGTCAATTTCGGTTCTAGTTTGGCCAACTCACCAATTTAAGTCACTTTCCACCACATTAGAGTGGATTTCGACCACATCCTGGCATGATTAACATATTATCATTATATACATGAACACTGACCACTTTTTGGGATCCTCATATACCAGTTTCATCCGAGTCAATTTCGGTTTTAGTATAGCCAAACAAACCAATTTAAGTCAATTTCCACCACATTAGAGTGGATTTCGACCACTTCTTTTCATGATTAACATATTATCATAAAATACATCAACTATGACCATTTTTTGTTGTCCTCCAATAACAGTTTCATCCCAGTCAATTTCGGCTCTAGTTTAGCCAAAGTAACCTATTTCAGTCACTTTCCACCACTTTAGATTGGATTTCGACCACATCCTGGCATGATTAACATATTATCATAATATACATGAACTTTGACAACTTTTTGGGATCCTTATATACCAGTTTCATCCGAGTCAATTTCGTTTTAGTTTGGCCAAAAAAAAACCAGTTTAAGTCAATTTCCACCACATTAGAGTGGATTTCGACCACATCCTGGCATGATTAACATATCATCATAATATACATGAACTTTGACCACTTTTTGGGATACTCATATACCAGTTTCATTCGAGTCAATTTCGGTTTTAGTTTGACCAAACAAACCAATTTAAGTCAATTTCCACACATTAGAGTGGATTTCGACCACTTCCTGGCATGATTAACATATTATCAGAATTTACATCAACTATGACCATTTTTTGGGGTCCTCCAATAACAGTTTCACCCGAGTCACTTTCCACCACATTAGAGTGGATTTCGACCACATCGTGTCATGATTTATATATTATCATAAAATACATCAATTATGACCTTTTTTGGGGGTCCTCCAATAACAGTTTCATCCGAGTAAAGTTCGGCTCTAGTTTGGCCAAAGTAACCAATTTAAGTCACTTTCCACCACATTACAGTGGATTTCGACCACATCCTGGCATGATTAATATATTATCATAATTTACATCAACTTTGACCACTTTTTGGGGTCCTCTGATACCAGTTTCATCCAAGTCAATTATGGCTCTGGTTTGGCTAACCTAACCAATTTAAGTAACTTTCCACCACATTAGAGTGGAATTCGAGCACATCCTGGCATGATTATCATATTATCATAATTTACATCGACTTTGACCACTTTTTGGGGTCCTCTGATACCAGTTCCATCCGAGTCAATTTCGGCTCTAGTTTGGCCAACTCACCAATTTAAGTCACTTTCCACCACATTAGAGAGGATTTCGACCACATCCTGGCATGATTAACATATAATCATAAAATACATCAACTATGACCATTTTTTGTTGTCCTCCAATAACAGTTTAATCCGAGTCAATTTCGGCTCCAGTTTAGCCAAAGTAACCTATTTCAGTCACTTTCCACCACTTTAGATTGGATTTCGACCACATCCTGGCATGATTAACATATTATTATAATATACATGAACTTTGACCACTTTTTGGGATCCTCATATACCAGTTTCATCCGAGTCAATTTCGGTTTTAGTATAGCCAAACAAACCAATTTAATTCAATTTCCACCACATTAGAGTGGATTTCGACCACTTCTTTTCATGATTAACATATTATCATAAAATACATCAACTATGACCATTTTTTGTTGTCCTCCAATAACAGTTTCATCCCAGTCAATTTCGGCTCTAGTTTAGCCAAAGTAACCTATTCAGTCACTTTCCACCACTTTTGATTGGATTTCGACCACATCCTGGCATGATTAACATATTATCATAATATACATGAACTTTGACCAATTTTTGGGATCCTTATATACCAGTTTCATCCGAGTCAATTTCGTTTTAGTTTGGCCAAACAAAACCAGTTTAAGTCAATTTCCACCACATTAGAGTGGATTTCGACCACATCCTGGCATGATTAACATATCATCATAATATACATGAACTTTGACCACTTTTTGGGATACTCATAAGTTTCATTCGAGTCAATTTCGGTTTTAGTTTGGCCAAACAAACCAATTTAAGTCAATTTCCACCACATTAGAGTGGATTTCGACCACTTCCTGGCATGATTAACATATTATCAGAATTTACATCAACTATGACCATTTTTTGGGGTCCTCCAATAACAGTTTCACCCGAGTCACTTTCCACCACATTAGAGTGGATTTCGTCCACATCCTGGCATACTTTATATATTATCATAAAATACATCAATTATGACCTTTTTTGGGGGTCCTCCAATAACAGTTTCATCCGAGTAAAGTTCGGCTCTAGTTTGGCCAAAGTAACCAATTTAAGTCACTTTCCACCACATTAGAGTGGATTTCGACCACATCCTGGCATGATTAATATATTATCATAATTTACATCAACTTTGACCACTTTTTGGGGTCCTCTGATACCAGTTTCATCCAAGTCAATTATGGCTCTGGTTTGGCTAACCTAACCAATTTAAGTAACTTTCCACCACATTAGAGTGGAATTCGAGCACATCCTGGCATGATTATCATATTATCATAATTTACATCGACTTTGACCACTTTTTGGGGTCCTCTGATACCAGTTCCATCCGAGTCAATTTCGGCTCTAGTTTGGCCAACTCACCAATTTAAGTCACTTTCCACCACATTAGAGTGGATTTCGACCACATCCTGGCATGATTAACATATTATCATAATATACATGAACTTTGACCACTTTTTGGGATCCTCATATACAAGTTTCATCCGAGTCAATTTCGGTTTTAGTTTAGCAAAACAAACCAATTTAAGTCAATTTCCACCACATTAGAGTGGATTTCGACCACTTCTTGTCATGATTAACATATAATCATAAAATACATCAACTATGACCATTTTTTGTTGTCCTCCAATAACAGTTTCATCCGAGTCAATTTCGGCTCTAGTTTAGCCAAAGTAACCTATTTCAGTCACTTTCCACCACTTTAGAATGGATTTCGACCACATCCTGGCATGATTAACATATTATCATAATATACATGAACTTTGACCACTTTTTGGGATCCTTATATACCAGTTTCATCCGAGTCAATTTCGGTTTTAGTTTGGCCAAACAAACCAGTTTAAGTCAATTTCCACCACATTAGAGTGGATTTCGACCAGATCCTGGCATGATTAACATATTATCAGAATTTACATCAACTATGACCATTTTTGGGGTCCTCCAATAACAATTTCAACCGAGTCAATTTCGGCTCTAGTTTGGCCAAACTAACCAATTTAAGTCACTTTCCACCATTTTAGAGTGGATTTTGACCACATCCTGGCATGATTAACATATTATCTTAATATGCTTCAACTTTGACCACTTTTTGGGATCCTCATATACCTGTTTCATCAGAGTCAATTTCGGTTTTAGTTTAGCCAAACAAACCAATTTAAGTCAATTTCCACCACATTAGAGTGGATTTCGACCACTTCCTGGCATGATTAACATATTATCATAATATACATGAACTTTGACCACTTTTTGGGATCCTCATATACCAGTTTCATCCGAGTCAATTTCGATTTTAGTTTAGCCAAACAAACCAATTTAAGTCAAATTCCACCACATTAGAGTGGATTTCGACAACTTCCTGGCATGATTAACATATTATCATAATATACATGAACTTTGACCACTTTTTGGCATCCTCATATACCAGTTTCATCCGAGTCAATTTCGGTTTTAGTATAGCCAAACAAACCAATTTAAGTCAATTTCCACCACATTAGAATGGATTTCGACCACTTCTTTTCATGATTAATATATTATCATAAAATACATCAACTATGACCATTTTTTGTTGTCCTCCAATAATAGTTTCATCCCAGTCAATTTCGGCTCTAGTTTAGCCAAAGTAACCTATTTCAGTCACTTTCCACCACTTTAGATTGGATTTCGACCACATCCTGGCATGATTAACATATTATCATAATATACATGAACTTTGACCAATTTTTGGGATCCTTATATACCAGTTTCATCCGAGTCAATTTCGTTTTAGTTTGGCCAAACAAAACCAGTTTAAGTCAATTTCCACCACATTAGAGTGGATTTCGACCACATCCTGGCATGATTAACATATCATCATAATATACATGAACTTTGACCACTTTTTGGGATACTCATAAGTTTCATTCGAGTCAATTTCGGTTTTAGTTTGGCCAAACAAACCAATTTAAGTCAATTTCCACCACATTAGAGTGGATTTCGACCACTTCCTGGCATGATTAACATATTATCAGAATTTACATCAACTATGACCATTTTTTGGGGTCCTCCAATAACAGTTTCACCCGAGTCACTTTCCACCACATTAGAGTGGATTTCGTCCACATCCTGGCATACTTTATATATTATCATAAAATACATCAATTATGACCTTTTTTGGGGGTCCTCCAATAACAGTTTCATCCGAGTAAAGTTCGGCTCTAGTTTGGCCAAAGTAACCAATTTAAGTCACTTTCCACCACATTAGAGTGGATTTCGACCACATCCTGGCATGATTAATATATTATCATAATTTACATCAACTTTGACCACTTTTTGGGGTCCTCTGATACCAGTTTCATCCAAGTCAATTATGGCTCTGGTTTGGCTAACCTAACCAATTTAAGTAACTTTCCACCACATTAGAGTGGAATTCGAGCACATCCTGGCATGATTATCATATTATCATAATTTACATCGACTTTGACCACTTTTTGGGGTCCTCTGATACCAGTTCCATCCGAGTCAATTTCGGCTCTAGTTTGGCCAACTCACCAATTTAAGTCACTTTCCACCACATTAGAGTGGATTTCGACCACATCCTGGCATGATTAACATATTATCATAATATACATGAACTTTGACCACTTTTTGGGATCCTCATATACAAGTTTCATCCGAGTCAATTTCGGTTTTAGTTTAGCAAAACAAACCAATTTAAGTCAATTTCCACCACATTAGAGTGGATTTCGACCACTTCTTGTCATGATTAACATATAATCATAAAATACATCAACTATGACCATTTTTTGTTGTCCTCCAATAACAGTTTCATCCGAGTCAATTTCGGCTCTAGTTTAGCCAAAGTAACCTATTTCAGTCACTTTCCACCACTTTAGAATGGATTTCGACCACATCCTGGCATGATTAACATATTATCATAATATACATGAACTTTGACCACTTTTTGGGATCCTTATATACCAGTTTCATCCGAGTCAATTTCGGTTTTAGTTTGGCCAAACAAACCAGTTTAAGTCAATTTCCACCACATTAGAGTGGATTTCGACCAGATCCTGGCATGATTAACATATTATCAGAATTTACATCAACTATGACCATTTTTGGGGTCCTCCAATAACAATTTCAACCGAGTCAATTTCGGCTCTAGTTTGGCCAAACTAACCAATTTAAGTCACTTTCCACCATTTTAGAGTGGATTTTGACCACATCCTGGCATGATTAACATATTATCTTAATATGCTTCAACTTTGACCACTTTTTGGGATCCTCATATACCTGTTTCATCAGAGTCAATTTCGGTTTTAGTTTAGCCAAACAAACCAATTTAAGTCAATTTCCACCACATTAGAGTGGATTTCGACCACTTCCTGGCATGATTAACATATTATCATAATATACATGAACTTTGACCACTTTTTGGGATCCTCATATACCAGTTTCATCCGAGTCAATTTCGGTTTTAGTTTAGCCAAACAAACCAATTTAAGTCAAATTCCACCACATTAGAGTGGATTTCGACAACTTCCTGGCATGATTAACATATTATCATAATATACATGAACTTTGACCACTTTTTGGCATCCTCATATACCAGTTTCATCCGAGTCAATTTCGGTTTTAGTATAGCCAAATAAACCAATTTAAGTCAATTTCCACCACATTAGAATGGATTTCGACCACTTCTTTTCATGATTAATATATTATCATAAAATACATCAACTATGACCATTTTTTGTTGTCCTCCAATAACAGTTTCATCCCAGTCAATTTCGGCTCTAGTTTAGCCAAAGTAACCTATTTCAGTCACTTTCCACCACTTTAGATTGGATTTCGACCACATCCTGGCATGATTAACATATTATCATAATATACATGAACTTTGACCAATTTTTGGGATCCTTATATACCAGTTTCATCCGAGTCAATTTCGTTTTAGTTTGGCCAAACAAAACCAGTTTAAGTCAATTTCCACCACATTAGAGTGGATTTCGACCACATCCTGGCATGATTAACATATCATCATAATATACATGAACTTTGACCACTTTTTGGGATACTCATAAGTTTCATTCGAGTCAATTTCGGTTTTAGTTTGGCCAAACAAACCAATTTAAGTCAATTTCCACCACATTAGAGTGGATTTCGACCACTTCCTGGCATGATTAACATATTATCAGAATTTACATCAACTATGACCATTTTTTGGGGTCCTCCAATAACAGTTTCACCCGAGTCACTTTCCACCACATTAGAGTGGATTTCGTCCACATCCTGGCATACTTTATATATTATCATAAAATACATCAATTATGACCTTTTTTGGGGGTCCTCCAATAACAGTTTCATCCGAGTAAAGTTCGGCTCTAGTTTGGCCAAAGTAACCAATTTAAGTCACTTTCCACCACATTAGAGTGGATTTCGACCACATCCTGGCATGATTAATATATTATCATAATTTACATCAACTTTGACCACTTTTTGGGGTCCTCTGATACCAGTTTCATCCAAGTCAATTATGGCTCTGGTTTGGCTAACCTAACCAATTTAAGTAACTTTCCACCACATTAGAGTGGAATTCGAGCACATCCTGGCATGATTATCATATTATCATAATTTACATCGACTTTGACCACTTTTTGGGGTCCTCTGATACCAGTTCCATCCGAGTCAATTTCGGCTCTAGTTTGGCCAACTCACCAATTTAAGTCACTTTCCACCACATTAGAGTGGATTTCGACCACATCCTGGCATGATTAACATATTATCATAATATACATGAACTTTGACCACTTTTTGGGATCCTCATATACAAGTTTCATCCGAGTCAATTTCGGTTTTAGTTTAGCAAAACAAACCAATTTAAGTCAATTTCCACCACATTAGAGTGGATTTCGACCACTTCTTGTCATGATTAACATATAATCATAAAATACATCAACTATGACCATTTTTTGTTGTCCTCCAATAACAGTTTCATCCGAGTCAATTTCGGCTCTAGTTTAGCCAAAGTAACCTATTTCAGTCACTTTCCACCACTTTAGAATGGATTTCGACCACATCCTGGCATGATTAACATATTATCATAATATACATGAACTTTGACCACTTTTTGGGATCCTTATATACCAGTTTCATCCGAGTCAATTTCGGTTTTAGTTTGGCCAAACAAACCAGTTTAAGTCAATTTCCACCACATTAGAGTGGATTTCGACCAGATCCTGGCATGATTAACATATTATCAGAATTTACATCAACTATGACCATTTTTGGGGTCCTCCAATAACAATTTCAACCGAGTCAATTTCGGCTCTAGTTTGGCCAAACTAACCAATTTAAGTCACTTTCCACCATTTTAGAGTGGATTTTGACCACATCCTGGCATGATTAACATATTATCTTAATATGCTTCAACTTTGACCACTTTTTGGGATCCTCATATACCTGTTTCATCAGAGTCAATTTCGGTTTTAGTTTAGCCAAACAAACCAATTTAAGTCAATTTCCACCACATTAGAGTGGATTTCGACCACTTCCTGGCATGATTAACATATTATCATAATATACATGAACTTTGACCACTTTTTGGGATCCTCATATACCAGTTTCATCCGAGTCAATTTCGGTTTTAGTTTAGCCAAACAAACCAATTTAAGTCAAATTCCACCACATTAGAGTGGATTTCGACAACTTCCTGGCATGATTAACATATTATCATAATATACATGAACTTTGACCACTTTTTGGCATCCTCATATACCAGTTTCATCCGAGTCAATTTCGGTTTTAGTATAGCCAAATAAACCAATTTAAGTCAATTTCCACCACATTAGAATGGATTTCGACCACTTCTTTTCATGATTAATATATTATCATAAAATACATCAACTATGACCATTTTTTGTTGTCCTCCAATAACAGTTTCATCCCAGTCAATTTCGGCTCTAGTTTAGCCAAAGTAACCTATTTCAGTCACTTTCCACCACTTTAGATTGGATTTCGACCACATCCTGGCATGATTAACATATTATCATAATATACATGAACTTTGACCAATTTTTGGGATCCTTATATACCAGTTTCATCCGAGTCAATTTCGTTTTAGTTTGGCCAAACAAAACCAGTTTAAGTCAATTTCCACC
Source organism: Heracleum sosnowskyi (assembly GCA_030848705.1). Lineage (NCBI taxonomy): Eukaryota > Viridiplantae > Streptophyta > Magnoliopsida > Apiales > Apiaceae > Heracleum > Heracleum sosnowskyi. The sequence continues at coordinate 53,773,847 of CM061236.1, forward strand.
ACATTAGAGTGGATTTCGACCACATCCTGGCATGATTAACATATCATCATAATATACATGAACTTTGACCACTTTTTGGGATACTCATATACCAGTTTCATTCGAGTCAATTTCGGTTTTAGTTTGACCAAACAAACCAATTTAAGTCAATTTCCACACATTAGAGTGGATTTCGACCACTTCCTGGACTGATTAACATATTATCAGAATTTACATCAACTACGACCATTTTTTGGGGTCCTCCAATAACAGTTTCACCCGAGTCACTTTCCACCACATTAGAGTGGATTTCGACCACATCGTGGCATGATTTATATATTATCATAAAATACATCAATTATGACCTTTTTTGGGGGTCCTCCAATAACAGTTTCATCCGAGTAAAGTTCGGCTCTAGTTTGGCCAAAGTAACCAATTTAAGTCACTTTCCACCACATTATAGTGGATTTCGACCACATCCTGGCATGATTAACATATTATCATAATATACATGAACTTTGACCACTTTTTGGGATCCTCATATACCAGTTTCATCCGAGTCAATTTCGGTTTTAGTTTAGCCAAACAAACCAATTTAAGTCAGTTTCCACCACATTAGAGTGGATTTCGACCACTTCTTTTCATGATTAACATATTATCATAAAATACATCAACTATGACCATTTTTTGTTGTCCTCCAATAACAGTTTCATCCCAGTCAATTTCGGCTCTAGTTTAGCCAAAGTAACCTATTTCAGTCACTTTCCACCACTTTAGATTGGATTTCGACCACATCCTGGCATGATTAACATATTATCATAATATACATGAACTTTGACCACTTTTTGGGATCCTTATATACCAGTTTCATCCGAGTCAATTTCGGTTTTAGTTTGGCCAAACAAAACCAGTTTAAGTCAATTTCCACCACATTAGAGTGGATTTCGACCACATCCTGGCATGATTAACATATCATCATAATATACATGAACTTTGACCACTTTTTGGGATACTCATATACCAATTTCATCCGAGTCAATTTCGGTTTTAGTTTGGCCAAACAAACCAATTTAAGTCAATTTCCACACATTAGAGTGGATTTCGACCACTTCCTGGCATGATTAACATATTATCAGAATTTACATCAACTATGACCATTTTTTGGGGTCCTCCAATAACAGTTTCACCCGAGTCACTTTCCACCACATTAGAGTGGATTTCGACCACATCCTGGCATGATTAATATATTATCATAATTTACATCAACTTTGACCTCTTTTTGGGGTCCTCTGATACCAGTTTCATCCAAGTCAATTATGGCTCTGGTTTGGCTAACCTAACTAATTTAAGTAACTTACCATCACATTAGAGTGGAATTCGAGCACATCCTGGCATGATTATGATATTATCATAATTTACATCGACTTTGACCACTTTTTGGGGTCCTCTGATACCAGTTCCATCCGAGTCAATTTCGGTTCTAGTTTGGCCAACTCACCAATTTAAGTCACTTTCCACCACATTAGAGTGGATTTCGACCACATCCTGGCATGATTAACATATTATCATTATATACATGAACACTGACCACTTTTTGGGATCCTCATATACCAGTTTCATCCGAGTCAATTTCGGTTTTAGTATAGCCAAACAAACCAATTTAAGTCAATTTCCACCACATTAGAGTGGATTTCGACCACTTCTTTTCATGATTAACATATTATCATAAAATACATCAACTATGACCATTTTTTGTTGTCCTCCAATAACAGTTTCATCCCAGTCAATTTCGGCTCTAGTTTAGCCAAAGTAACCTATTTCAGTCACTTTCCACCACTTTAGATTGGATTTCGACCACATCCTGGCATGATTAACATATTATCATAATATACATGAACTTTGACAACTTTTTGGGATCCTTATATACCAGTTTCATCCGAGTCAATTTCGTTTTAGTTTGGCCAAAAAAAAACCAGTTTAAGTCAATTTCCACCACATTAGAGTGGATTTCGACCACATCCTGGCATGATTAACATATCATCATAATATACATGAACTTTGACCACTTTTTGGGATACTCATATACCAGTTTCATTCGAGTCAATTTCGGTTTTAGTTTGACCAAACAAACCAATTTAAGTCAATTTCCACACATTAGAGTGGATTTCGACCACTTCCTGGCATGATTAACATATTATCAGAATTTACATCAACTATGACCATTTTTTGGGGTCCTCCAATAACAGTTTCACCCGAGTCAATTTCCACCACATTAGAGTGGATTTCGACCACATCGTGTCATGATTTATATATTATCATAAAATACATCAATTATGACCTTTTTTGGGGGTCCTCCAATAACAGTTTCATCCGAGTAAAGTTCGGCTCTAGTTTGGCCAAAGTAACCAATTTAAGTCACTTTCCACCACATTACAGTGGATTTCGACCACATCCTGGCATGATTAATATATTATCATAATTTACATCAACTTTGACCACTTTTTGGGGTCCTCTGATACCAGTTTCATCCAAGTCAATTATGGCTCTGGTTTGGCTAACCTAACCAATTTAAGTAACTTTCCACCACATTAGAGTGGAATTCGAGCACATCCTGGCATGATTATCATATTATCATAATTTACATCGACTTTGACCACTTTTTGGGGTCCTCTGATACCAGTTCCATCCGAGTCAATTTCGGCTCTAGTTTGGCCAACTCACCAATTTAAGTCACTTTCCACCACATTAGAGAGGATTTCGACCACATCCTGGCATGATTAACATATAATCATAAAATACATCAACTATGACCATTTTTTGTTGTCCTTCAATAACAGTTTCATCCGAGTCAATTTCGGCTCCAGTTTAGCCAAAGTAACCTATTTCAGTCACTTTCCACCACTTTAGATTGGATTTCGACCACATCCTGGCATGATTAACATATTATTATAATATACATGAACTTTGACCACTTTTTGGGATCCTCATATACCAGTTTCATCCGAGTCAATTTCGGTTTTAGTATAGCCAAACAAACCAATTTAATTCAATTTCCACCACATTAGAGTGGATTTCGACCACTTCTTTTCATGATTAACATATTATCATAAAATACATCAACTATGACCATTTTTTGTTATCCTCCAATAACAGTTTCATCCCAGTCAATTTCGGCTCTAGTTTAGCCAAAGTAACCTATTTCAGTCACTTTCCACCACTTTTGATTGGATTTCGACCACATCCTGGCATGATTAACATATTATCATAATATACATGAACTTTGACCAATTTTTGGGATCCTTATATACCAGTTTCATCCGAGTCAATTTCGTTTTAGTTTGGCCAAACAAAACCAGTTTAAGTCAATTTCCACCACATTAGAGTGGATTTCGACCACATCCTGGCATGATTAACATATCATCATAATATACATGAACTTTGACCACTTTTTGGGATACTCATAAGTTTCATTCGAGTCAATTTCGGTTTTAGTTTGGCCAAACAAACCAATTTAAGTCAATTTCCACCACATTAGAGTGGATTTCGACCACTTCCTGGCATGATTAACATATTATCAGAATTTACATCAACTATGACCATATTTTGGGGTCCTCCAATAACAGTTTCACCCGAGTCACTTTCCACCACATTAGAGTGGATTTCGTCCACATCCTGGCATACTTTATATATTATCATAAAATACATCAATTATGACCTTTTTTGGGGGTCCTCCAATAACAGTTTCATCCGAGTAAAGTTCGGCACTAGTTTGGCCAAAGTAACCAATTTAAGTCACTTTCCACCACATTAGAGTGGATTTCGACCACATCCTGGCATGATTAATATATTATCATAATTTACATCAACTTTGACCACTTTTTGGGGTCCTCTGATACCAGTGTCATCCAAGTCAATTATGGCTCTGGTTTGGCTAACCTAACCAATTTAAGTAACTTTCTACCACATTAGAGTGGAATTCGAGCACATCCTGGCATGATTATCATATTATCATAATTTACATCGACTTTGACCACTTTTTGGGGTCCTCTGATACCAGTTCCATCCGAGTCAATTTCGGCTCTAGTTTGGCCAACTCACCAATTTAAGTCACTTTCCACCACATTAGAGTGGATTTCGACCACATCCTGGCATGATTAACATATTATCATAATATACATGAACTTTGACCACTTTTTGGGATCCTCATATACAAGTTTCATCCGAGTCAATTTCGGTTTTAGTTTAGCAAAACAAACCAATTTAAGTCAATTTCCACCACATTAGAGTGGATTTCGACCACTTCTTGTCATGATTAACATATAATCATAAAATACATCAACTATGACCATTTTTTGTTGTCCTCCAATAACAGTTTCATCCGAGTCAATTTCGGCTCTAGTTTAGCCAAAGTAACCTATTTCAGTCACTTTCCACCACTTTAGAATGGATTTCGACCACATCCTGGCATGATTAACATATTATCATAATATACATGAACTTTGACCACTTTTTGGGATCCTTATATACCAGTTTCATCCGAGTCAATTTCGGTTTTAGTTTGGCCAAACAAACCAGTTTAAGTCAATTTCCACCACATTAGAGTGGATTTCGACCAGATCCTGGCATGATTAACATATTATCAGAATTTACATCAACTATGACCATTTTTGGGGTCCTCCAATAACAATTTCAACCGAGTCAATTTCGGCTCTAGTTTGGCCAAACTAACCAATTTAAGTCACTTTCCACCATTTTAGAGTGGATTTTGACCACATCCTGGCATGATTAACATATTATCTTAATATGCTTCAACTTTGACCACTTTTTGGGATCCTCATATACCTGTTTCATCAGAGTCAATTTCGGTTTTAGTTTAGCCAAACAAACCAATTTAAGTCAATTTCCACCACATTAGAGTGGATTTCGACCACTTCCTGGCATGATTAACATATTATCATAATATACATGAACTTTGACCACTTTTTGGGATCCTCATATACCAGTTTCATCCGAGTCAATTTCGATTTTAGTTTAGCCAAACAAACCAATTTAAGTCAAATTCCACCACATTAGAGTGGATTTCGACAACTTCCTGGCATGATTAACATATTATCATAATATACATGAACTTTGACCACTTTTTGGCATCCTCATATACCAGTTTCATCCGAGTCAATTTCGGTTTTAGTATAGCCAAACAAACCAATTTAAGTCAATTTCCACCACATTAGAATGGATTTCGACCACTTCTTTTCATGATTAATATATTATCATAAAATACATCAACTATGACCATTTTTTGTTGTCCTCCAATAATAGTTTCATCCCAGTCAATTTCGGCTCTAGTTTAGCCAAAGTAACCTATTTCAGTCACTTTCCACCACTTTAGATTGGATTTCGACCACATCCTGGCATGATTAACATATTATCATAATATACATGAACTTTGACCAATTTTTGGGATCCTTATATACCAGTTTCATCCGAGTCAATTTCGTTTTAGTTTGGCCAAACAAAACCAGTTTAAGTCAATTTCCACCACATTAGAGTGGATTTCGACCACATCCTGGCATGATTAACATATCATCATAATATACATGAACTTTGACCACTTTTTGGGATACTCATAAGTTTCATTCGAGTCAGTTTCGGTTTTAGTTTGGCCAAACAAACCAATTTAAGTCAATTTCCACCACATTAGAGTGGATTTCGACCACTTCCTGGCATGATTAACATATTATTAGAATTTACATCAACTATGACCATTTTTTGGGGTCCTCCAATAACAGTTTCACCCGAGTCACTTTCCACCACATTAGAGTGGATTTCGTCCACATCCTGGCATACTTTATATATTATCATAAAATACATCAATTATGACCTTTTTTGGGGGTCCTCCAATAACAGTTTCATCCGAGTAAAGTTCGGCTCTAGTTTGGCCAAAGTAACCAATTTAAGTCACTTTCCACCACATTAGAGTGGATTTCGACCACATCCTGGCATGATTAATATATTATCATAATTTACATCAACTTTGACCACTTTTTGGGGTCCTCTGATACCAGTTTCATCCAAGTCAATTATGGCTCTGGTTTGGCTAACCTAACCAATTTAAGTAACTTTCCACCACATTAGAGTGGAATTCGAGCACATCCTGGCATGATTATCATATTATCATAATTTACATCGACTTTGACCACTTTTTGGGGTCCACTGATACCAGTTCCATCCGAGTCAATTTCGGCTCTAGTTTGGCCAACTCACCAATTTAAGTCACTTTCCACCACATTAGAGTGGATTTCGACCACATCCTGGCATGATTAACATATTATCATAATATACATGAACTTTGACCACTTTTTGGGATCCTCATATACAAGTTTCATCCGAGTCAATTTCGGTTTTAGTTTAGCAAAACAAACCAATTTAAGTCAATTTCCACCACATTAGAGTGGATTTCGACCACTTCTTGTCATGATTAACATATAATCATAAAATACATCAACTATGACCATTTTTTGTTGTCCTCCAATAACAGTTTCATCCGAGTCAATTTCGCCTCTAGTTTAGCCAAAGTAACCTATTTCAGTCACTTTCCACCACTTTAGAATGGATTTCGACCACATCCTGGCATGATTAACATATTATCATAATATACATGAACTTTGACCACTTTTTGGGATCCTTATATACCAGTTTCATCCGAGTCAATTTCGGTTTTAGTTTGGCCAAACAAACCAGTTTAAGTCAATTTCCACCACATTAGAGTGGATTTCGACCAGATCCTGGCATGATTAACATATTATCAGAATTTACATCAACTATGACCATTTTTGGGGTCCTCCAATAACAATTTCAACCGAGTCAATTTCGGCTCTAGTTTGGCCAAACTAACCAATTTAAGTCACTTTCCACCATTTTAGAGTGGATTTTGACCACATCCTGGCATGATTAACATATTATCTTAATATGCTTCAACTTTGACCACTTTTTGGGATCCTCATATACCTGTTTCATCAGAGTCAATTTCGGTTTTAGTTTAGCCAAACAAACCAATTTAAGTCAATTTCCACCACATTAGAGTGGATTTCGACCACTTCCTGGCATGATTAACATATTATCATAATATACATGAACTTTGACCACTTTTTGGGATCCTCATATACCAGTTTCATCCGAGTCAATTTCGGTTTTAGTTTAGCCAAACAAACCAATTTAAGTCAAATTCCACCACATTAGAGTGGATTTCGACAACTTCCTGGCATGATTAACATATTATCATAATATACATGAACTTTGACCACTTTTTGGCATCCTCATATACCAGTTTCATCCGAGTCAATTTCGGTTTTAGTATAGCCAAATAAACCAATTTAAGTCAATTTCCATCACATTAGAATGGATTTCGACCACTTCTTTTCATGATTAATATATTATCATAAAATACATCAACTATGACCATTTTTTGTTGTCCTCCAATAACAGTTTCATCCCAGTCAATTTCGGCTCTAGTTTAGCCAAAGTAACCTATTTCAGTCACTTTCCACCACTTTAGATTGGATTTCGACCACATCCTGGCATGATTAACATATTATCATAATATACATGAACTTTGACCAATTTTTGGGATCCTTATATACCAGTTTCATCCGAGTCAATTTCGTTTTAGTTTGGCCAAACAAAACCAGTTTAAGTCAATTTCCACCACATTAGAGTGGATTTCGACCACATCCTGGCATGATTAACATATCATCATAATATACATGAACTTTGACCACTTTTTGGGATACTCATATACCAGTTTCATTCGAGTCTATTTCGGTTTTAGTTTGACCAAACAAACCAATTTAAGTCAATTTCCACACATTAGAGTGGATTTCGACCACTTCCTGGACTGATTAACATATTATCAGAATTTACATCAACTATGACCATTTTTTGGGGTCCTCCAATAACAGTTTCACCCGAGTCACTTTCCACCACATTAGAGTGGATTTCGACCACATCGTGGCATGATTTATATATTATCATAAAATACATCAATTATGACCTTTTTTGGGGGTCCTCCAATAACAGTTTCATCCGAGTAAAGTTCGGCTCTAGTTTGGCCAAAGTAACCAATTTAAGTCACTTTCCACCACATTATAGTGGATTTCGACCACATCCTGGCATGATTAACATATTATCATAATATACATGAACTTTGACCACTTTTTGGGATCCTCATATACCAGTTTCATCCGAGTCAATTTCGGTTTTAGTTTAGCCAAACAAACCAATTTAAGTCAATTTCCACCACATTAGAGTGGATTTCGACCACTTCTTGGCATGATTAACATATTATCATAAAATACATCAACTATGACCATTTTTGGGGGTCCTCCAATAACAGTTTCATCCGAGTCAATTTCGGCTCTATTTTGGCCAAAGTAACCAATTTAAGTCACTTTCCACCACATTAGAGTGGATTTCGACCATATCCTGGCATGATTAATATATTATCATAAAATACATCAACTATGACCTTTTTTGGGGATCCTCCAATAATAGTTTCATCCGAGTCAAGTTCGGCTCTAGTTTGGCCAAATTAACCAATTTAAGTCACTTTCCACCACATTAGAGTGGATTTCGACCACATCCTGGCATGATTAATATATTATCATAATTTACATCAACTTTGACCACTTTTTGGGGTCCTCTGATACCAGTTTCATCCGAGTCAATTTCGGTTTTAGTTTAGCCAAACAAACCAATTTAAGTCAATTTCCACCACATTAGAGTGGATTTCGACCACTTCCTGGCATGATTAACATATTATCATAATATACATGAACTTTGACCACTTTTTGGGATCCTCATATACCAGTTTCATCCGAGTCAATTTCGGTTTTAGTTTAACCAAACAAACCAATTTAAGTCAATTTCCACCACATTAGAGTGGATTTCGACGACTTCCTGGCATTATTAACATATTATCAGAATTTACATGAACTTTGACCACTTTTTGGGATCCTCATATACCAGTTTCATCCGAGTCAATTTCGGTTTTAGTTTAGCCAAACAAACCAATTTAAGTCAATTTCCACCACATTAGAGTGGATTTCGACCACTTCTTGGCATGATTAACATATTATCATAAAATAGACTATGACCATTTTTGGGGGTCCTCCAATAACAGTTTATTCCGAGTCAATTTCGGCTCTATTTTGGCCAAAGTAACCAATTTAAGTCACTTTCCACCACATTAGAGTGGATTTCGACCACATCCTGGCATGATTAATATATTATCATAATTTACATCAACTTTGACCACTTTTTGGGCTCCTCTGATACCAGTTTCATCCGAGTCAATTTCGGTTTTAGTTTGGCCAAACAAACCAGTTTAAGTCAATTTCCACCACATTAGAGTGGATTTCGACAACTTCCTGGCATGATTAACATATTATCATAATATACATGAACTTTGACTACTTTTTGGGATCCTCATATACCAGTTTCATCCGAGTCAATTTCAGTTTTAGTTTAGCCAAACAAACCAAATTAAGTCAATTTCCACCACATTAGAGTGGATTTCGACCACTTCTTGGCATGATTAACATATTATCATAAAATACATCAACTATGACCATTTTTGGGGGTCCTCCAATAACAGTTTCATCCGAGTCAATTTCGGCTCTATTTTGGCCAAAGTAACCAATTTAAGTCACTTTCCACCACATTAGAGTGGATTTCGACCATATCCTGGCATGATTAATATATTATCATAAAATACATCAACTATGACCTTTTTTGGGGATCCTCCAATAATAGTTTCATCCGAGTCAAGTTCGGCTCTAGTTTGGCCAAATTAACCAATTTAAGTCACTTTCCACCACATTAGAGTGGATTTCGACCACATCCTGGCATGATTAATATATTATCATAATTTACATCAACTTTGACCACTTTTTGGGGTCCTCTGATACCAGTTTCATCCGAGTCAATTTCGGTTTTAGTTTAGCCAAACAAACCAATTTAAGTCAATTTCCACCACATTAGAGTGGATTTCGACCACTTCCTGGCATGATTAACATATTATCATAATATACATGAACTTTGACCACTTTTTGGGATCCTCATATACCAGTTTCATCCGAGTCAATTTCGGTTTTAGTTTAACCAAACAAACCAATTTAAGTCAATTTCCACCACATTAGAGTGGATTTCGACGACTTCCTGGCATTATTAACATATTATCAGAATTTACATGAACTTTGACCACTTTTTGGGATCCTCATATACCAGTTTCATCCGAGTCAATTTCGGTTTTAGTTTAGCCAAACAAACCAATTTAAGTCAATTTCCACCACATTAGAGTGGATTTCGACCACTTCTTGGCATGATTAACATATTATCATAAAATACATCAACTATGACCATTTTTGGGGGTCCTCCAATAACAGTTTATTCCGAGTCAATTTCGGCTCTATTTTGGCCAAAGTAACCAATTTAAGTCACTTTCCACCACATTAGAGTGGATTTCGACCACATCCTGGCATGATTAATATATTATCATAATTTACATCAACTTTGACCACTTTTTGGGCTCCTCTGATACCAGTTTCATCCGAGTCAATTTCGGTTTTAGTTTGGCCAAACAAACCAGTTTAAGTCAATTTCCACCACATTAGAGTGGATTTCGACAACTTCCTGGCATGATTAACATATTATCATAATATACATGAACTTTGACTACTTTTTGGGATCCTCATATACCAGTTTCATCCGAGTCAATTTCGGTTTTAGTTTAGCCAAACAAACCAAATTAAGTCAATTTCCACCACATTAGAGTGGATTTCGACCACTTCTTGGCATGATTAACATATTATCATAAAATACATCAACTATGACCATTTTTGGGGGTCCTCCAATAACAGTTTCATCCGAGTCAATTTCGGCTCTATTTTGGCCAAAGTAACCAATTTAAGTCACTTTCCACCACATTAGAGTGGATTTCGACCATATCCTGGCATGATTAATATATTATCATAAAATACATCAACTATAACCTTTTTTGGGGGTCCTCCAATAATAGTTTCATCCGAGTCAAGTTCGGCTCTAGTTTGGCCAAATTAACCAATTTAAGTCACTTTCCACCACATTAGAGTGGATTTCGACCACATCCTGGCATGATTAATATATTATCATAATTTACATCAACTTTGACCACTTTTTGGGGTCCTCTGATACCAGTTTCATCCGAGTCAATTTCGGTTTTAGTTTAGCCAAACAAACCAATTTTAGTCAATTTCCACCACGTTAGAGTGGATTTCGACCACTTCCTGGCATGATTAACATATTATCATAATATACATGAACTTTGACCACTTTTTGGGATCCTCATATACCAGTTTCATCCGAGTCAATTTCGGTTTTAGTTTAACCAAACAAACCAATTTAAGTCAATTTCCACCACATTAGAGTGGATTTCGACCACTTCCTGGCATGATTAACATATTATCAGAATTTACATGAACTTTGACCACTTTTTGAGATCCTCATATACCAGTTTCATCCGAGTCAATTTCGGTTTTAGTTTAGCCAAACAAACCAATTTAAGTCAAATTCCACCACATTAGAGTGGATTTCGACAACTTCCTGGCATGATTAACATATTATCATAATATACATGAACTTTGACCACTTTTTGGCATCCTCATATACCAGTTTCATCCGAGTCAATTTCGGTTTTAGTATAGCCAAATAAACCAATTTAAGTCAATTTCCATCACATTAGAATGGATTTCGACCACTTCTTTTCATGATTAATATATTATCATAAAATACATCAACTATGACCATTTTTTGTTGTCCTCCAATAACAGTTTCATCCCAGTCAATTTCGGCTCTAGTTTAGCCAAAGTAACCTATTTCAGTCACTTTCCACCACTTTAGATTGGATTTCGACCACATCCTGGCATGATTAACATATTATCATAATATACATGAACTTTGACCAATTTTTGGGATCCTTATATACCAGTTTCATCCGAGTCAATTTCGTTTTAGTTTGGCCAAACAAAACCAGTTTAAGTCAATTTCCACCACATTAGAGTGGATTTCGACCACATCCTGGCATGATTAACATATCATCATAATATACATGAACTTTGACCACTTTTTGGGATACTCATATACCAGTTTCATTCGAGTCAATTTCGGTTTTAGTTTGACCAAACAAACCAATTTAAGTCAATTTCCACACATTAGAGTGGATTTCGACCACTTCCTGGACTGATTAACATATTATCAGAATTTACATCAACTATGACCATTTTTTGGGGTCCTCCAATAACAGTTTCACCCGAGTCACTTTCCACCACATTAGAGTGGATTTCGACCACATCGTGGCATGATTTATATATTATCATAAAATACATCAATTATGACCTTTTTTGGGGGTCCTCCAATAACAGTTTCATCCGAGTAAAGTTCGGCTCTAGTTTGGCCAAAGTAACCAATTTAAGTCACTTTCCACCACATTATAGTGGATTTCGACCACATCCTGGCATGATTAACATATTATCATAATATACATGAACTTTGACCACTTTTTGGGATCCTCATATACCAGTTTCATCCGAGTCAATTTCGGTTTTAGTTTAGCCAAACAAACCAATTTAAGTCAATTTCCACCACATTAGAGTGGATTTCGACCACTTCTTGGCATGATTAACATATTATCATAAAATACATCAACTATGACCATTTTTGGGGGTCCTCCAATAACAGTTTCATCCGAGTCAATTTCGGCTCTATTTTGGCCAAAGTAACCAATTTAAGTCACTTTCCACCACATTAGAGTGGATTTCGACCATATCCTGGCATGATTAATATATTATCATAAAATACATCAACTATGACCTTTTTTGGGGATCCTCCAATAATAGTTTCATCCGAGTCAAGTTCGGCTCTAGTTTGGCCAAATTAACCAATTTAAGTCACTTTCCACCACATTAGAGTGGATTTCGACCACATCCTGGCATGATTAATATATTATCATAATTTACATCAACTTTGACCACTTTTTGGGGTCCTCTGATACCAGTTTCATCCGAGTCAATTTCGGTTTTAGTTTAGCCAAACAAACCAATTTAAGTCAATTTCCACCACATTAGAGTGGATTTCGACCACTTCCTGGCATGATTAACATATTATCATAATATACATGAACTTTGACCACTTTTTGGGATCCTCATATACCAGTTTCATCCGAGTCAATTTCGGTTTTAGTTTAACCAAACAAACCAATTTAAGTCAATTTCCACCACATTAGAGTGGATTTCGACGACTTCCTGGCATTATTAACATATTATCAGAATTTACATGAACTTTGACCACTTTTTGGGATCCTCATATACCAGTTTCATCCGAGTCAATTTCGGTTTTAGTTTAGCCAAACAAACCAATTTAAGTCAATTTCCACCACATTAGAGTGGATTTCGACCACTTCTTGGCATGATTAACATATTATCATAAAATACATCAACTATGACCATTTTTGGGGATCCTCCAATAACAGTTTATTCCGAGTCAATTTCGGCTCTATTTTGGCCAAAGTAACCAATTTAAGTCACTTTCCACCACATTAGAGTGGATTTCGACCACATCCTGGCATGATTAATATATTATCATAATTTACATCAACTTTGACCACTTTTTGGGCTCCTCTGATACCAGTTTCATCCGAGTCAATTTCGGTTTTAGTTTGGCCAAACAAACCAGTTTAAGTCAATTTCCACCACATTAGAGTGGATTTCGACAACTTCCTGGCATGATTAACATATTATCATAATATACATGAACTTTGACTACTTTTTGGGATCCTCATATACCAGTTTCATCCGAGTCAATTTCGGTTTTAGTTTAGCCAAACAAACCAAATTAAGTCAATTTCCACCACATTAGAGTGGATTTCGACCACTTCTTGGCATGATTAACATATTATCATAAAATACATCAACTATGACCATTTTTGGGGGTCCTCCAATAACAGTTTCATCCGAGTCAATTTCGGCTCTATTTTGGCCAAAGTAACCAATTTAAGTCACTTTCCACCACATTAGAGTGGATTTCGACCATATCCTGGCATGATTAATATATTATCATAAAATACATCAACTATGACCTTTTTTGGGGATCCTCCAATAATAGTTTCATCCGAGTCAAGTTCGGCTCTAGTTTGGCCAAATTAACCAATTTAAGTCACTTTCCACCACATTAGAGTGGATTTCGACCACATCCTGGCATGATTAATATATTATCATAATTTACATCAACTTTGACCACTTTTTGGGGTCCTCTGATACCAGTTTCATCCGAGTCAATTTCGGTTTTAGTTTAGCCAAACAAACCAATTTAAGTCAATTTCCACCACATTAGAGTGGATTTCGACCACTTCCTGGCATGATTAACATATTATCATAATATACATGAACTTTGACCACTTTTTGGGATCCTCATATACCAGTTTCATCCGAGTCAATTTCGGTTTTAGTTTAACCAAACAAACCAATTTAAGTCAATTTCCACCACATTAGAGTGGATTTCGACGACTTCCTGGCATTATTAACATATTATCAGAATTTACATGAACTTTGACCACTTTTTGGGATCCTCATATACCAGTTTCATCCGAGTCAATTTCGGTTTTAGTTTAGCCAAACAAACGAATTTAAGTCAATTTCCACCACATTAGAGTGGATTTCGACCACTTCTTGGCATGATTAACATATTATCATAAAATACATCAACTATGACCATTTTTGGGGGTCCTCCAATAACAGTTTCATCCGAGTCAATTTCGGCTTTATTTTGGCCAAAGTAACCAATTTAAGTCACTTTCCACCACATTAGAGTGGATTTCGACCATATCCTGGCATGATTAATATATTATCATAAAATACATCAACTATGACCTTTTTTGGGGGTCCTCCAATAATAGTTTCATTCGAGTCAAGTTCGGCTCTAGTTTGGCCAAAGTAACCAATTTGAGTCACTTTCCACCACATTAGAGTGGATTTCGACCACATCCTGGCATGATTAATATATTATCATAATTTACATCAACTTTGACCACTTTTTGGGGTCCTCTGATACCAGTTTCATCCGAGTCAATTTCGGTTTTAGTTTAGCCAAACAAACCAATTTAAGTCAATTTCCACCACATTAGAGTGGATTTCGACCACTTCCAGGCATGATTAACATATTATCAGAATTTACATCAACTATGACCATTTTTTGGGGTCCTCCAATAACAGTTTCACCCGAGTCAATTTCGGCTCTAGTTTGGCCAAACTAACCAATTTAAGTCACTTTCCACCACTTTAGAGTGGATTTCGACCACATCCTGGCATGATTAACATATTATCTTAATATGCTTCAACTTTGACCACTTTTTGGGATCCTCATATACTTGTTTCATCCGAGTCAATTTCGGTTTTAGTTTAGCCAAACAAACCAATTTAAGTCACTTTCCACCACATTAGAGTGGATTTCGACCACATCCTGGCATGATTAATATATTATCATAATTTACATCAACTTTGACCACTTTTTGGGGTCCTCTGATAGCAGTTTCATCCGAGTCAATTTCAGTTTTAGTTTAGTCAAACAAACCAATTTAAGTCAATTTCCACCACATTAGAGTGGATTTCGACCACTTCCTGGCATGATTAACATATTATCATAATATACATGAACTTTGACCACTTTTTGGGATCCTCATATACCAGTTTCATCCGAGTCAATTTCGGTTTTAGTTTAACCAAACAAACCAATTTAAGTCAATTTCCACCACATTAGAGTGGATTTCGACAACTTCCTGGCATGATTAACATATTATCATAATATACATGAACTTTGACCACTTTTTGGGATCCTCATATACCAGTTTCATCCGAGTCAATTTCGGTTTTAGTTTAGCCAAACAAACCAATTTAAGTCAATTTCCACCACATTAGAGTGGATTTCGACCACTTCTTGGCATGATTAACATATTATCATAAAATACATCAACTATGACCATTTTTGGGGGTCCTCCAATAACAGTTTCATCCGAGTCAATTTCGGCACTATTTTGGCCAAAGTAACCAATTTAAGTCACTTTCCACCACATTAGAGTGGATTTCGACCATATCCTGGGATGATTAATATATTATCATAAAATGCATCAACTATGACCTTTTTTGGGGGTCCTCCAATAATAGTTTCATCCGAGTCAAGTTCGGCTCTAGTTTGGCCAAAGTAACCAATTTAAGTCACTTTCCACCACATTAGAGTGGATTTCGACCACATCCTGGCATGATTAATATATTATGATAATTTACATCAACTTTGACCACTTTTTGGGGTCCTCTGATACCAGTTTCATCCGAGTCAATTTCGGTTTTAGTTTAGCCAAACAAACCAATTTAAGTCAATTTCCACCACATTAGAGTGGATTTCGACCACTTCCTGGCATGATTAACATATTATCATAATATACATGAACTTTGACCACTTTTTGGGATCCTCATATACCAGTTTCATCCGAGTCAATTTCGGTTTTAGTTTAACCAAACAAACCAATTTAAGTCAATTTTTTTTTTTTTTTATCGTAGGGAACCCGCAGCCGCTACCCTTCGGGTGCGCACTGGGTAAACCCCACGGGCTAACGTAATAGCCTGCAAACTACGTGAACCAAGGTAAACCGCAATTAAGCGACAGGCTCTGCCCCAGGAGGCATAATCACAAATTCGTCCCCCTCCCTGGGATTCGAACCAATTTAAGTCAATTTCCACCACATTAGAGTGGATTTCGACAACTTCCTGGCATGATTAACATATTATCATAATATACATGAACTTTGACCACTTTTTGGGATCCTCATATACCAGTTTCATCCGAGTCAATTTCGGTTTTAGTTTAGCCAAACAAACCAATTTAAGTCAATTTCCACCACATTAGAGTGGATTTCGACCACTTCTTAGCATGATTAACATATTATCATAAAATACATCAACTATGACCATTTTTGGGGGTCCTCCAATAACAGTTTCATCCGAGTCAATTTCGGCACTATTTTGGCCAAAGTAACCAATTTAAGTCACTTTCCACCACATTAGAGTGGATTTCGACCATATCCTGGCATGATTAATATATTATCATAAAATGCATCAACTATGACCTTTTTTGGGGGTCCTCCAATAATAGTTTCATCCGAGTCAAGTTCGGCTCTAGTTTGGCCAAAGTAACCAATTTAAGTCACTTTCCACCACATTAGAGTGGATTTCGACCACATCCTGGCATGATTAATATATTATGATAATTTACATCAACTTTGACCACTTTTTGGGGTCCTCTGATACCAGTTTCATCCGAGTCAATTTCGGTTTTAGTTTAGCCAAACAAACCAATTTAAGTCAATTTCCACCACATTAGAGTGGATTTCGACCACTTCCTGGCATGATTAACATATTATCATAATATACATGAACTTTGACCACTTTTTGGGATCCTCATATACCAGTTTCATCCGAGTCAATTTCGGTTTTAGTTTAACCAAACAAACCAATTTAAGTCATTTTTTTTTTTTATCGTAGGGAACCCGCAGCCGCTACCCTTCGGGTGCGCACTGGGTAAACCCCACGGGCTCACGTAATAGCCTGCAAACTACGTGAACCAAGGTAAACCGCAATTAAGCGACAGGCTCTGCCCCAGGAGGCATAATCACAAATTCATCCCCCTCCCTGGGATTCGAACCAATTTAAGTCAATTTCCACCACATTAGAGTGGATTTCGACAACTTCCTGGCATGATTAACATATTATCATAATATACATGAACTTTGACCACTTTTTGGGATCCTCATATACCAGTTTCATCCGAGTCAATTTCGGTTTTAGTTTAGCCAAACAAACCAATTTAAGTCAATTTCCACCACATTAGAGTGGATTTCGACCACTTCTTAGCATGATTAACATATTAAAATACATCAACTATGACCATTTTTGGGGGTCCTCCAATAACAGTTTCTTCCGAGTCAATTTCGGCTCTATTTTGGCCAAAGTAACCAATTTAAGTCACTTTCCACCACATTAGAGTGGATTTCGACCACATCCTGGCATGATTAATATATTATCATAATTTACATCAACTTTGACCACTTTTTGGGGTCCTCTGATACCAGTTTCATCCGAGTCAATTTCGGTTTTAGTTTGGCCAAACAAACCAGTTTAAGTCAATTTCCAACACATTAGCGTGGATTTCGACCACATCCTGGCATGATTAACAAATTATCATAATATACATGAACTTTGACCACTTTTTGGGATACTCATATACCAGTTTCATCCGAGTCAATTTCGGTTTTAGTTTGGCCAAACAAACCAATTTAAGTCAATTTCCACCACGTTAGAGTGGATTTCGACAACTTACTGGCATGATTAACATATTATCATAATATACATGAACTTTGACCACTTTTTGGGATCCTCATATACCAGTTTCATCCGAGTCAATTTCGGTTTTAGTTTAACCAAACAAACCAATTTAAGTCAATTTTTTTTTTTTTATCGTAGGGAACCCGCAGCCGCTACCCTTCGGGTGCGCACTGGGTAAACCCCACGGGCTCACGTAATAGCCTGCAAACTACGTGAACCAAGGTAAACCGCAATTAAGCGACAGGCTCTGCCCCAGGAGGCATAATCACAAATTCGTCCCCCTCCCTGGGATTCGAACCAATTTAAGTCAATTTCCACCACATTAGAGTGGATTTCGACAACTTCCTGGCATGATTAACATATTATCATAATATACATGAACTTTGACCACTTTTTGGGATCCTCATATACCAGTTTCATCCGAGTCAATTTCGGTTTTAGTTTAGCCAAACAAACCAATTTAAGTCAATTTCCACCACATTAGAGTGGATTTCGACCACTTCTTGGCATGATTAACATATTAAAATACATCAACTATGACCATTTTTGGGGGTCCTCCAATAACAGTTTCTTCCGAGTCAATTTCGGCTCTATTTTGGCCAAAGTAACCAATTTAAGTCACTTTCCACCACATTAGAGTGGATTTCGACCACATCCTGGCATGATTAATATATTATCATAATTTACATCAACTTTGACCACTTTTTGGGATACTCATATACCAGTTTCATCCGAGTCAATTTCGGTTTTAGTTTGGCCAAACAAACCAATTTAAGTCAATTTCCACCACATTAGAGTGGATTTCGACCACATCCTGGCATGATTAACAAATTATCATAATATACATGAACTTTGACCACTTTTTGGGATACTCATATACCAGTTTCATCCGAGTCAATTTCGGTTTTAGTTTGGCCAAACAAACCAATTTAAGTCAATTTCCACCACATTAGAGTGGATTTCGACAACTTACTGGCATGATTAACATATTATCATAATATACATGAACTTTGACCACTTTTTGGGATCCTCATATACCAGTTTCATCCGAGTCAATTTCGGTTTTAGTTTAGCCAAACAAACCAATTTAAGTCAATTTCCACCACATTAGAGTGGATTTCGACCACTTCTTGGCATGATTAACATATTATCATAAAATACATCAACTATGACCATTTTTTGGGGTCCTCCAATAACAGTTTCATCCGAGTCAATTTCGGCTCTATTTTGGCCAAAGTAACCAATTTAAGTCACTTTCCACCACATTAGAGTGGATTTCGACCATATCCTGGCATGATTAATATATTATCATAAAATACATCAACTATGACCTTTTTTGGGGGTCCTCCAATAATAGTTTCATCCGAGTCAAGTTCGGCTCTAGTTTGGCCAAATTAACCAATTTAAGTCACTTTCCACCACATTAGAGTGGATTTCGACCACATCCTGGCATGATTAATATATTATCATAATTTACATCAACTTTGACCACTTTTTGGGGTCCTCTGATACCAGTTTCATCCGAGTCAATTTCGGTTTTAGTTTAGCCAAACAAACCAATTTAAGTCAATTTCCACCGCATTAGAGTGGATTTCGACCACTTCCTGGCATGATTAACATATTATCATAATATACATGAACTTTGACCACTTTTTGGGATCCTCATATACCAGTTTCATCCGAGTCAATTTCGGTTTTAGTTTAACCAAACAAACCAATTTAAGTCAATTTCCACCACATTAGAGTGGATTTCGACCACTTCCTGGCATGATTAACATATTATCAGAATTTACATGAACTTTGACCACTTTTTGGGATCCTCATATACCAGTTTCATCCGAGTCAATTTCGGTTTTAGTTTAGCCAAACAAACCAATTTAAGTCAATTTCCACCACATTAGAGTGGATTTCGACCACTTCTTGGCATGATTAACATATTAAAATACATCAACTATGACCATTTTTGGGGGTCCTCCAATGACAGTTTCTTCCGAGTCAATTTCGGCTCTATTTTGGCCAAAGTAACCAATTTAAGTCACTTTCCACCACATTAGAGTGGATTTCGACCACATCCTGGCATGATTAATATATTATCATAATTTACATCAACTTTGACCACTTTTTGGGGTCCTCTGATACCAGTTTCATCCGAGTCAATTTCGGTTTTAGTTTGGCCAAACAAACCAGTTTAAGTCAATTTCCAACACATTAGAGTGGATTTCGACCACATCCTGGCATGATTAACAAATTATCATAATATACATGAACTTTGACCACTTTTTGGGATACTCATATACCAGTTTCATCCGAGTCAATTTCGGTTTTAGTTTGGCCAAACAAACCAATTTAAGTCAATTTCCACCACATTAGAGTGGATTTCGACAACTTACTGGCATGATTAACATATTATCATAATATACATGAACTTTGACCACTTTTTGGGATCCTCATATACCAGTTTCATCCGAGTCAATTTCGGTTTTAGTTTAGCCAAACAAACCAATTTAAGTCAATTTCCACCACATTAGAGTGGATTTCGACCACTTCTTGGCATGATTAACATATTATCATAAAATACATCAACTATGACCATTTTTTGGGGTCCTCCAATAACAGTTTCATCCGAGTCAATTTCGGCTCTATTTTGGCCAAAGTAACCAATTTAAGTCACTTTCCACCACATTAGAGTGGATTTCGACCATATCCTGGCATGATTAATATATTATCATAAAATACATCAACTATGACCTTTTTTGGGGGTCCTCCAATAATAGTTTCATCCGAGTCAAGTTCGGCTCTAGTTTGGCCAAATTAACCAATTTAAGTCACTTTCCACCACATTAGAGTGGATTTCGACCACATCCTGGCATGATTAATATATTATCATAATTTACATCAACTTTGACCACTTTTTGGGGTCCTCTGATACCAGTTTCATCCGAGTCAATTTCGGTTTTAGTTTAGCCAAACAAACCAATTTAAGTCAATTTCCACCGCATTAGAGTGGATTTCGACCACTTCCTGGCATGATTAACATATTATCATAATATACATGAACTTTGACCACTTTTTGGGATCCTCATATACCAGTTTCATCCGAGTCAATTTCGGTTTTAGTTTAACCAAACAAACCAATTTAAGTCAATTTCCACCACATTAGAGTGGATTTCGACCACTTCCTGGCATGATTAACATATTATCAGAATTTACATGAACTTTGACCACTTTTTGGGATCCTCATATACCAGTTTCATCCGAGTCAATTTCGGTTTTAGTTTAGCCAAACAAACCAATTTAAGTCAATTTCCACCACATTAGAGTGGATTTCGACCACTTCTTGGCATGATTAACATATTAAAATACATCAACTATGACCATTTTTGGGGGTCCTCCAATGACAGTTTCTTCCGAGTCAATTTCGGCTCTATTTTGGCCAAAGTAACCAATTTAAGTCACTTTCCACCACATTAGAGTGGATTTCGACCACATCCTGGCATGATTAATATATTATCATAATTTACATCAACTTTGACCACTTTTTGGGGTCCTCTGATACCAGTTTCATCCGAGTCAATTTCGGTTTTAGTTTGGCCAAACAAACCAGTTTAAGTCAATTTCCAACACATTAGAGTGGATTTCGACCACATCCTGGCATGATTAACAAATTATCATAATATACATGAACTTTGACCACTTTTTGGGATACTCATATACCAGTTTCATCCGAGTCAATTTCGGTTTTAGTTTGGCCAAACAAACCAATTTAAGTCAATTTCCACCACATTAGAGTGGATTTCGACAACTTACTGGCATGATTAACATATTATCATAATATACATGAACTTTGACCACTTTTTGGGATCCTCATATACCAGTTTCATCCGAGTCAATTTCGGTTTTAGTTTAGCCAAACAAACCAATTTAAGTCAATTTCCACCACATTAGAGTGGATTTCGACCACTTCTTGGCATGATTAACATATTATCATAAAATACATCAACTATGACCATTTTTTGGGGTCCTCCAATAACAGTTTCATCCGAGTCAATTTCGGCTCTATTTTGGCCAAAGTAACCAATTTAAGTCACTTTCCACCACATTAGAGTGGATTTCGACCATATCCTGGCATGATTAATATATTATCATAAAATACATCAACTATGACCTTTTTTGGGGGTCCTCCAATAATAGTTTCATCCGAGTCAAGTTCGGCTCTAGTTTGGCCAAATTAACCAATTTAAGTCACTTTCCACCACATTAGAGTGGATTTCGACCACATCCTGGCATGATTAATATATTATCATAATTTACATCAACTTTGACCACTTTTTGGGGTCCTCTGATACCAGTTTCATCCGAGTCAATTTCGGTTTTAGTTTAGCCAAACAAACCAATTTAAGTCAATTTCCACCGCATTAGAGTGGATTTCGACCACTTCCTGGCATGATTAACATATTATCATAATATACATGAACTTTGACCACTTTTTGGGATCCTCATATACCAGTTTCATCCGAGTCAATTTCGGTTTTAGTTTAACCAAACAAACCAATTTAAGTCAATTTCCACCACATTAGAGTGGATTTCGACAACTTCCTGGCATGATTAACATATTATCATAATATACATGAACTTTGACCACTTTTTGGGATCCTCATATACCAGTTTCATCCGAGTCAATTTCGGTTTTAGTTTAGCCAAACAAACCAATTTAAGTCAATTTCCACCACATTAGAGTGGATTTCGACCACTTCTTGGCATGATTAACATATTAAAATACATCAACTATGACCATTTTTGGGGGTCCTCCAATAACAGTTTCTTCCGAGTCAATTTCGGCTCTATTTTGGCCAAAGTAACCAATTTAAGTCACTTTCCACCACATTAGAGTGGATTTCGACCACATCCTGGCATGATTAATATATTATCATAATTTACATCAACTTTGACCACTTTTTGGGGTCCTCTGATACCAGTTTCATCCGAGTCAATTTCGGTTTTAGTTTGGCCAAACAAACCAGTTTAAGTCAATTTCCAACACATTAGAGTGGATTTCGACCACATCCTGGCATGATTAACAAATTATCATAATATACATGAACTTTGACCACTTTTTGGGATACTCATATACCAGTTTCATCCGAGTCAATTTCGGTTTTAGTTTGGCCAAACAAACCAATTTAAGTCAATTTCCACCACATTAGAGTGGATTTCGACAACTTACTGGCATGATTAACATATTATCATAATATACATGAACTTTGACCACTTTTTGGGATCCTCATATACCAGTTTCATCCGAGTCAATTTCGGTTTTAGTTTAGCCAAACAAACCAATTTAAGTCAATTTCCACCACATTAGAGTGGATTTCGACCACTTCTTGGCATGATTAACATATTATCATAAAATACATCAACTATGACCATTTTTTGGGGTCCTCCAATAACAGTTTCATCCGAGTCAATTTCGGCTCTATTTTGGCCAAAGTAACCAATTTAAGTCACTTTCCACCACATTAGAGTGGATTTCGACCATATCCTGGCATGATTAATATATTATCATAAAATACATCAACTATGACCTTTTTTGGGGGTCCTCCAATAATAGTTTCATCCGAGTCAAGTTCGGCTCTAGTTTGGCCAAATTAACCAATTTAAGTCACTTTCCACCACATTAGAGTGGATTTCGACCACATCCTGGCATGATTAATATATTATCATAATTTACATCAACTTTGACCACTTTTTGGGGTCCTCTGATACCAGTTTCATCCGAGTCAATTTCGGTTTTAGTTTAGCCAAACAAACCAATTTAAGTCAATTTCCACCGCATTAGAGTGGATTTCGACCACTTCCTGGCATGATTAACATATTATCATAATATACATGAACTTTGACCACTTTTTGGGATCCTCATATACCAGTTTCATCCGAGTCAATTTCGGTTTTAGTTTAACCAAACAAACCAATTTAAGTCAATTTCCACCACATTAGAGTGGATTTCGACCACTTCCTGGCATGATTAACATATTATCAGAATTTACATGAACTTTGACCACTTTTTGGGATCCTCATATACCAGTTTCATCCGAGTCAATTTCGGTTTTAGTTTAGCCAAACAAACCAATTTAAGTCAATTTCCACCACATTAGAGTGGATTTCGACCACTTCTTGGCATGATTAACATATTATCATAAAATACATCAACTATGACCATTTTTGGTGGTCCTCCAATAACAGTTTCATCCGAGTCAATTTCGGCTCTATTTTGGCCAAAGTAGCCAATTTAAGTCACTTTCCACCTCATTAGAGTGGATTTCGACCATATCCAGGCATGATTAATATATTATCATAAAATACATCAACTATGACCTTTTTTGGGGGTCCTCCAATAATAGTTTCATCCGAGTCAAGTTCGACTCTAGTTTGGCCAAAGTAACCAATTTAAGTCACTTTCCACCACATTAGAGTGGATTTCGACCACATCCTGGCATGATTAATATATTATCATAATTTACATCAACTTTGACCACTTTTTGGGGTCCTTTGATACCAGTTTCATCCGAGTCAATTTCGGTTTTAGTTTAGCCAAACAAACCAATTTAAGTCAATTTTCACCACATTAGAGTGGATTTCGACCACTTCCTGGCATGATTAACATATTATCATAATATACATGAACTTTGACCACTTTTTGGGATCCTCATATACCAGTTTCATCCGAGTCAATTTCGGTTTTAGTTTAACCAAACAAACCAATTTAAGTCAATTTCCACCACATTAGAGTGGATTTCGACAACTTCCTGGCATGATTAACATATTATCATAATATACATGAACTTTGACCACTTTTTGGGATCCTCATATACCAGTTTCATCCGAGTCAATTTCGGTTTTAGTTTAGCCAAACAAACCAATTTAAGTCAATTTCCACCACATTAGAGTGGATTTCGACCACTTCTTGGCATGATTAACATATTAAAATACATCAACTATGACCATTTTTGGGGGTCCTCCAATAACAGTTTCTTCCGAGTCAATTTCGGCTCTATTTTGGCCAAAGTAACCAATTTAAGTCACTTTCCACCACATTAGAGTGGATTTCGACCACATCCTGGCATGATTAATATATTATCATAATTTACATCAACTTTGACCACTTTTTGGGGTCCTCTGATACCAGTTTCATCCGAGTCAATTTCGGTTTTAGTTTGGCCAAACAAACCAGTTTAAGTCAATTTCCAACACATTAGAGTGGATTTCGACCACATCCTGGCATGATTAACAAATTATCATAATATACATGAACTTTGACCACTTTTTGGGATACTCATATACCAGTTTCATCCGAGTCAATTTCGGTTTTAGTTTGGCCAAACAAACCAATTTAAGTCAATTTCCACCACATTAGAGTGGATTTCGACAACTTACTGGCATGATTAACATATTATCATAATATACATGAACTTTGACCACTTTTTGGGATCCTCATATACCAGTTTCATCCGAGTCAATTTCGGTTTTAGTTTAGCCAAACAAACCAATTTAAGTCAATTTCCACCACATTAGAGTGGATTTCGACCACTTCTTGGCATGATTAACATATTATCATAAAATACATCAACTATGACCATTTTTTGGGGTCCTCCAATAACAGTTTCATCCGAGTCAATTTCGGCTCTATTTTGGCCAAAGTAACCAATTTAAGTCACTTTCCACCACATTAGAGTGGATTTCGACCATATCCTGGCATGATTAATATATTATCATAAAATACATCAACTATGACCTTTTTTGGGGGTCCTCCAATAATAGTTTCATCCGAGTCAAGTTCGGCTCTAGTTTGGCCAAATTAACCAATTTAAGTCACTTTCCACCACATTAGAGTGGATTTCGACCACATCCTGGCATGATTAATATATTATCATAATTTACATCAACTTTTACCACTTTTTGGGGTCCTCTGATACCAGTTTCATCCGAGTCAATTTCGGTTTTAGTTTAGCCAAACAAACCAATTTAAGTCAATTTCCACCGCATTAGAGTGGATTTCGACCACTTCCTGGCAAGATTAACATATTATCATAATATACATGAACTTTGACCACTTTTTGGGATCCTCATATACCAGTTTCATCCGAGTCAATTTCGGTTTTAGTTTAACCAAAAAAACCAATTTAAGTCAATTTCCACCGCATTAGAGTGGATTTCGACCACTTCCTGGCATGATTAACATATTATCAGAATTTACATGAACTTTGACCACTTTTTGGGATCCTCATATACCAGTTTCATCCGAGTCAATTTCGGTTTTAGTTTAGCCAAACAAACCAATTTAAGTCAATTTCCACCACATTAGAGTGGATTTCGACCACTTCTTGGCATGATTAACATATTATCATAAAATACATCAACTATGACCATTTTTGGTGGTCCTCCAATAACAGTTTCATCCGAGTCAATTTCGGCTCTATTTTGGCCAAAGTAGCCAATTTAAGTCACTTTCCACCTCATTAGAGTGGATTTCGACCATATCCAGGCATGATTAATATATTATCATAAAATACATCAACTATGACCTTTTTTGGGGGTCCTCCAATAATAGTTTCATCCGAGTCAAGTTCGACTCTAGTTTGGCCAAAGTAACCAATTTAAGTCACTTTCCACCACATTAGAGTGGATTTCGACCACATCCTGGCATGATTAATATATTATCATAATTTACATCAACTTTGACCACTTTTTGGGGTCCTTTGATACCAGTTTCATCCGAGTCAATTTCGGTTTTAGTTTAGCCAAACAAACCAATTTAAGTCAATTTTCACCACATTAGAGTGGATTTCGACCACTTCCTGGCATGATTAACATATTATCATAATATACATGAACTTTGACCACTTTTTGGGATCCTCATATACCAGTTTCATCCGAGTCAATTTCGGTTTTAGTTTAACCAAACAAACCAATTTAAGTCAATTTCCACCACATTAGAGTGGATTTCGACAACTTCCTGGCATGATTAACATATTATCATAATATACATGAACTTTGACCACTTTTTGGGATCCTCATATACCAGTTTCATCCGAGTCAATTTCGGTTTTAGTTTAGCCAAACAAACCAATTTAAGTCAATTTCCACCACATTAGAGTGGATTTCGACCACTTCTTGGCATGATTAACATATTAAAATACATCAACTATGACCATTTTTGGGGGTCCTCCAATAACAGTTTCTTCCGAGTCAATTTCGGCTCTATTTTGGCCAAAGTAACCAATTTAAGTCACTTTCCACCACATTAGAGTGGATTTCGACCACATCCTGGCATGATTAATATATTATCATAATTTACATCAACTTTGACCACTTTTTGGGGTCCTTTGATACCAGTTTCATCCGAGTCAATTTCGGTTTTAGTTTGGCCAAACAAACCAGTTTAAGTCAATTTCCTACACATTAGAGTGGATTTCGACCACATCCTGGCATGATTAACAAATTATCATAATATACATGAACTTTGACCACTTTTTGGGATACTCATATACCAGTTTCATCCGAGTCAATTTCGGTTTTAGTTTGGCCAAACAAACCAATTTAAGTCAATTTCCACCACATTAGAGTGGATTTCGACAACTTACTGGCATGATTAACATATTATCATAATATACATGAACTTTGACCACTTTTTGGGATCCTCATATACCAGTTTCATCCGAGTCAATTTCGGTTTTAGTTTAGCCAAACAAACCAATTTAAGTCAATTTCCACCACATTAGAGTGGATTTCGACCACTTCTTGGCATGATTAACATATTATCATAAAATACATCAACTATGACCATTTTTTGGGGTCCTCCAATAACAGTTTCATCCGAGTCAATTTCGGCTCTATTTTGGCCAAAGTAACCAATTTAAGTCACTTTCCACCACATTAGAGTGGATTTCGACCATATCCTGGCATGATTAATATATTATCATAAAATACATCAACTATGACCTTTTTTGGGGGTCCTCCAATAATAGTTTCATCCGAGTCAAGTTCGGCTCTAGTTTGGCCAAATTAACCAATTTAAGTCACTTTCCACCACATTAGAGTGGATTTCGACCACATCCTGGCATGATTAATATATTATCATAATTTACATCAACTTTGACCACTTTTTGGGGTCCTCTGATACCAGTTTCATCCGAGTCAATTTCGGTTTTAGTTTAGCCAAACAAACCAATTTAAGTCAATTTCCACCGCATTAGAGTGGATTTCGACCACTTCCTGGCATGATTAACATATTATCATAATATACATGAACTTTGACCACTTTTTGGGATCCTCATATACCAGTTTCATCCGAGTCAATTTCGGTTTTAGTTTAACCAAACAAACCAATTTAAGTCAATTTCCACCACATTAGAGTGGATTTCGACCACTTCCTGGCATGATTAACATATTATCAGAATTTACATGAACTTTGACCACTTTTTGGGATCCTCATATACCAGTTTCATCCGGGTCAATTTCGGTTTTAGTTTAGCCAAACAAACCAATTTAAGTCAATTTCCACCACATTAGAGTGAATTTCGACCACTTCTTGGCATGATTAACATATTATCATAAAATACATCAACTATGACCATTTTTGGTGGTCCTCCAATAACAGTTTCATCCGAGTCAATTTCGGCTCTATTTTGGCCAAAGTAGCCAATTTAAGTCACTTTCCACCTCATTAGAGTGGATTTCGACCATATCCAGGCATGATTAATATATTATCATAAAATACATCAACTATGACCTTTTTTGGGGGTCCTCCAATAATAGTTTCATCCGAGTCAAGTTCGACTCTAGTTTGGCCAAAGTAACCAATTTAAGTCACTTTCCACCACATTAGAGTGGATTTCGACCACATCCTGGCATGATTAATATATTATCATAATTTACATCAACTTTGACCACTTTTTGGGGTCCTTTGATACCAGTTTCATCCGAGTCAATTTCGGTTTTAGTTTAGCCAAACAAACCAATTTAAGTCAATTTTCACCACATTAGAGTGGATTTCGACCACTTCCTGGCATGATTAACATATTATCATAATATACATGAACTTTGACCACTTTTTGGGATCCTCATATACCAGTTTCATCCGAGTCAATTTCGGTTTTAGTTTAACCAAACAAACCAATTTAAGTCAATTTCCACCACATTAGAGTGGATTTCGACAACTTCCTGGCATGATTAACATATTATCATAATATACATGAACTTTGACCACTTTTTGGGATCCTCATATACCAGTTTCATCCGAGTCAATTTCGGTTTTAGTTTAGCCAAACAAACCAATTTAAGTCAATTTCCACCACATTAGAGTGGATTTCGACCACTTCTTGGCATGATTAACATATTATCATAAAATACATCAACTATGACCATTTTTGGGGGTCCTCCAATAACAGTTTCTTCCGAGTCAATTTCGGCTCTATTTTGGCCAAAGTAACCAATTTAAGTCACTTTCCACCACATTAGAGTGGATTTCGACCACATCCTGGCATGATTAATATATTATCATAATTTACATCAACTTTGACCACTTTTTGGGGTCCTCTGATACCAGTTTCATCCGAGTCAATTTCGGTTTTAGTTTGGCCAAACAAACCAATTGAAGTCAATTTCCACCACATTAGAGTGGATTTCGACCACTTCCTGGCATGATTAACATATTATAAGAATTTACATCAACTATGACCATTTTTTTGGGGTCCTCCAGTAACAGTTTCACCCGAGTCAATTTCGGCTCTAGTTTGGCCAAACTAACCAATTTAAGTCACTTTCCACCACTTTAGAGTGGATTTCGACCACATCCTGGCATGATTAACATATTATCTTAATATGCTTCAACTTTGACCACTTTTTGGGATCCTCATATACTTGTTTCATCCGAGTCAATTTCGGTTTTAGTTTAGCCAAACAAACCAATTTAAGTCAATTTCCACCACATTAGAGTGGATTTCGACCACTTCCTGGCATGATTAACATATTATCAGAATTTACATCAACTATGACCATTTTCTGGGGTCCTCCAATAACAGTTTCACCCGAGTCAATTTCGGTTCTAGTTTGGCCAAACAAAACCAGTTTAAGTCAATTTCCACCACATTAGAGTGGATTTCGACCACATCCTGGCATGATTAACATATCATCATAATATACATGAACTTTGACCACTTTTTGGGATACTCATATACCAATTTCATCCGAGTCAATTTCGGTTTTAGTTTGGCCAAACAAACCAATTTAAGTCAATTTCCACACATTAGAGTGGATTTCGACCACTTCCTGGCATGATTAACATATTATCAAAATTTACATCAACTATGACAATTTTTTGGGGTCCTCCAATAACAGTTTCACCCGAGTCACTTTCCACCACATTAGAGTGGATTTCGACCACTTCTTGGCATGATTAACATATTATCATAAAATACATCAACTATGACCATTTTTGGGGGTCCTCCAATAACAGTTTCTTCCGAGTCAATTTCGGCTCTATTTTGGCCAAAGTAACCAATTTAAGTCACTTTCCACCACATTAGAGTGGATTTCGACCACATCCTGGCATGATTAATATATTATCATAATTTACATCAACTTTGACCACTTTTTGGGGTCCTCTGATACCAGTTTCATCCGAGTCAATTTCGGTTTTAGTTTGGCCAAACAAACCAGTTTAAGTCAATTTCCAACACATTAGAGTGGATTTCGACCACATCCTGGCATGATTAACAAATTATCATAATATACATGAACTTTGACCACTTTTTGGGATACTCATATACCAGTTTCATCCGAGTCAATTTCGGTTTTAGTTTGGCCAAACAAACCAATTTAAGTCAATTTCCACCACATTAGAGTGGATTTCGACCACTTCCTGGCATGATTAACATATTATCAGAATTTACATCAACTATGACCATTTTTTTGGGGTCCTCCAGTAACAGTTTCACCCGAGTCAATTTCGGCTCTAGTTTGGCCAAACTAACCAATTTAAGTCACTTTCCACCACTTTAGATTGGATTTCGACCACATCCTGGCATGATTAACAAATTATCATAATATACATGAACTTTGACCACTTTTTGGGATCCTCATATACCAGTTTCATGCGAGTCAATTTCGGTTTTAGTTTAGCCAAACAAACCAATTTAAGTCAATTTCCACCACATTAGAGTGGATTTCGGCCACTTCTTGGCATGATTAACATATTATCATAAAATACATCAACTATGACTATTTTTGGGGGTCCTGCAATAACAGTTTCATCCGAGTCAATTTCGGTTTTAGTTTGGCCAAACAAAACCAGTTTAAGTCAATTTCCACCACATTAGAGTGGATTTCGACCACATCCTGGCATGATTAACATATCATCATAATATACATGAACTTTGACCACTTTTTGGGATACTCATATACCAATTTCATCCGAGTCAATTTCGGTTTTAGTTTGGCCAAACAAACCAATTTAAGTCAATTTCCACACATTAGAGTGGATTTCGACCACTTCCTGGTATGATTAACATATTATCAGAATTTACATCAACTATGACAATTTTTTGGGGTCCTCCAATAACAGTTTCACCCGAGTCACTTTCCACCACATTAGAGTGGATTTCGACCACATCCCGGCATGATTAATATATTATCATAATTTACATCAACTTTGACCACTTTTTGGGGTCCTCTGATACCAGTTTCATCCAAGTCAATTATGGCTCTGGTTTGGCTAACCTAACTAATTTAAGTAACTTACCATCACATTAGAGTGGATTTCGACCACATCCTGGCATGATTAACATATTATCATTATATACATGAACACTAACCACTTTTTGGGATCCTCATATACCAGTTTCATCCGAGTCAATTTCGGTTTTAGTATAGCCAAACAAACCAATTTAAGTCAATTTCCACCACATTAGAGTGGATTTCGACCACTTCTTTTCATGATTAACATATTATCATAAAATACATCAACTATGACCATTTTTTGTTGTCCTCCAATAACAGTTTCATCCCAGTCAATTTCGGCTCTAGTTTAGCCAAAGTAACCTATTTCAGTCACTTTCCACCACTTTAGATTGGATTTCGACCACATCCTGACATGATTAACATATTATCATAATATACATGAACTTTGACAACTTTTTGGGATCCTTATATACCAGTTTCATCCGAGTCAATTTCGTTTTAGTTTGGCCAAACAAAACCAGTTTAAGTCAATTTCCACCACATTAGAGTGGATTTCGACCACATCCTGGCATGATTAACATATCATCATAATATACATGAACTTTGACCACTTTTTGGGATACTCATATACCAGTTTCATTCGAGTCAAGTTCGGTTTTAGTTTGACCAAACAAACCAATTTAAGTCAATTTCCACACATTAGAGTGGATTTCGACCACTTCTTGGCATGATTAACATATTATCAGAATTTACATCAACTATGACCATTTTTTGGGGTCCTCCAATAACAGTTTCACCCGAGTCACTTTCCACCACATTAGAGTGGATTTCGACCACATCGTGGCATGATTTATATATTATCATAAAATACATCAATTATGACCTTTTTTGGGGGTCCTCCAATAACAGTTTCATCCGAGTAAAGTTCGGCTCTAGTTTGGCCAAAGTAACCAATTTAAGTCACTTTCCACCACATTACAGTGGATTTCGACCACATCCTGGCATGATTAATATATTATCATAATTTACATCAACTTTGACCACTTTTTGGGGTCCTCTGATACCAGTTTCATCCAAGTCAATTATGGCTCTAGTTTGGCTAACCTAACCAATTTAAGTAACTTTCCACCACATTAGAGTGGAATTCGAGCACATCCTGGCATGATTATCATATTATCATAATTTACATCGACTTTGACCACTTTTTGGGGTCCTCTGATACCAGTTCCATCCGAGTCAATTTCGGCTCTAGTTTGGCCAACTCACCAATTTAAGTCACTTTCCACCACATTAGAGTGGATTTCGACCACATCCTGGCATGATTAACATATAATCATAAAATACATCAACTATGACCATTTTTTGTTGTCCTCCAATAACAGTTTCATCCGAGTCAATTTCGGCTCCAGTTTAGCCAAAGTAACTTATTTCAGTCACTTTCCACCACTTTAGATTGGATTTCGACCACATCCTGGCATGATTAACATATTATTATAATATACATGAACTTTGACCACTTTTTGGGATCCTCATATACCAGTTTCATCCGAGTCAATTTCGGTTTTAGTATAGCCAAACAAACCAATTTAATTCAATTTCCACCACATTAGAGTGGATTTCGACCACTTCTTTTCATGATTAACATATTATCATAAAATACATCAACTATGACCATTTTTTGTTGTCCTCCAATAACAGTTTCATCCCAGTCAATTTCGGCTCTAGTTTAGCCAAAGTAACCTATTTCAGTCACTTTCCACCACTTTTGATTGGATTTCGACCACATCCTGGCATGATTAACATATTATCATAATATACATGAACTTTGACCAATTTTTGGGATCCTTATATACCAGTTTCATCCGAGTCAATTTCGTTTTAGTTTGGCCAAACAAAACCAGTTTAAGTCAATTTCCACCACATTAGAGTGGATTTCGACCACATCCTGGCATGATTAACATATCATCATAATATACATGAACTTTGACCACTTTTTGGGATACTCGTAAGTTTCATTCGAGTCAATTTCGGTTTTAGTTTGGCCAAACAAACCAATTTAAGTCAATTTCCACCACATTAGAGTGGATTTCGACCACTTCCTGGCATGATTAACATATTATCAGAATTTACATCAACTATGACCATTTTTTGGGGTCCTCCAATAACAGTTTCACCCGAGTCACTTTCCACCACATTAGAGTGGATTTCGTCCACATCCTGGCATACTTTATATATTATCATAAAATACATCAATTATGACCTTTTTTGGGGGTCCTCCAATAACAGTTTCATCCGAGTAAAGTTCGGCTCTAGTTTGGCCAAAGTAACCAATTTAAGTCACTTTCCACCACATTAGAGTGGATTTCGACCACATCCTGGCATGATTAATATATTATCATAATTTACATCAACTTTGACCACTTTTTGGGGTCCTCTGATACCAGTTTCATCCAAGTCAATTATGGCTCTGGTTTGGCTAACCTAACCAATTTAAGTAACTTTCCACCACATTAGAGTGGAATTCGAGCACATCCTGGCATGATTATCATATTATCATAATTTACATCGACTTTGACCACTTTTTGGGGTCCTCTGATACCAGTTCCATCCGAGTCAATTTCGGCTCTAGTTTGGCCAACTCACCAATTTAAGTCACTTTCCACCACATTAGAGTGGATTTCGACCACATACTGGCATGATTAACATATTATCATAATATACATGAACTTTGACCACTTTTTGGGATCCTCATATACAAGTTTCATCCGAGTCAATTTCGGTTTTAGTTTAGCAAAACAAACCAATTTAAGTTAATTTCCACCACATTAGAGTGGATTTCGACCACTTCTTGTCATGATTAACATATAATCATAAAATACATCAACTATGACCATTTTTTGTTGTCCTCCAATAACAGTTTCATCCGAGTCAATTTCGGCTCTAGTTTAGCCAAAGTAGCCTATTTCAGTCACTTTCCACCACTTTAGAATGGATTTCGACCACATCCTGGCATGATTAACATATTATCATAATATACATGAACTTTGACCACTTTTTGGGATCCTTATATACCAGTTTCATCCGAGTCAATTTCGGTTTTAGTTTGGCCAAACAAACCAGTTTAAGTCAATTTCCACCACATTAGAGTGGATTTCGCCAGATCCTGGCATGATTAACATATTATCAGAATTTACATCAACTATGACCATTTTTGGGGTCCTCCAATAACAATTTCAACCGAGTCAATTTCGGCTCTAGTTTGGCCAAACTAACCAATTTAAGTCACTTTCCACCATTTTAGAGTGGATTTTGACCACATCCTGGCATGATTAACATATTATCTTAATATGCTTCAACTTTGACCACTTTTTGGGATCCTCATATACCTGTTTCATCAGAGTCAATTTCGGTTTTAGTTTAGCCAAACAAACCAATTTAAGTCAATCTCCACCACATTAGAGTGGATTTCGACCACTTCTTGGCATGATTAACATATTATCATAATATACATGAACTTTGACCACTTTTTGGGATCCTCATATACCAGTTTCATCCGAGTCAATTTCGGTTTTAGTTTAGCCAAACAAACCAATTTAAGTCAAATTCCACCACATTAGAGTGGATTTCGACAACTTCCTGGCATGATTAACATATTATCATAATATACATGAACTTTGACCACTTTTTGGCATCCTCATATACCAGTTTCATCCGAGTCAATTTCGGTTTTAGTTTAGCCAAACAAACCAATTTAAGTCAATTTCCACCACATTAGAGTGGATTTCGGCCACTTCTTGGCATGATTAACATATTATCATAAAATACATCAACTATGACTATTTTTGGGGGTCCTCCAATAACAGTTTCATCCGAGTCAATTTCGGTTTTAGTTTGGCCAAACAAAACCAGTTTAAGTCAATTTCCAACACATTAGAGTGGATTTCGACCACATCCTGGCATGATTCACATATCATCATAATATACATGAACATTGACCACTTTTTGGGATACTCATATACCAATTTCATCCGAGTCAATTTCGGTTTTAGTTTGGCCAAACAAACCAATTTAAGTCAATTTCCACACATTAGAGTGGATTTCGACCACTTCCTGGCATGATTAACATATTATCAGAATTTACATCAACTATGACAATTTTTTGGGGTCCTCCAATAACAGTTTCACCCGAGTCACTTTCCACCACATTAGAGTGGATTTCGACCACATCCCGGCATGATTAATATATTATCATAATTTACATCAACTTTGACCACTTTTTGGGGTCCTCTGATACCAGTTTCATCCAAGTCAATTATGGCTCTGGTTTGGCTAACCTAACTAATTTAAGTAACTTACCATCACATTAGAGTGGAATTCGAGCACATCCTGGCATGATTATGATATTATCATAATTTACATCGAATTTGACCACTTTTTGGGGTCCTCTGATACCAGTTCCATCCGAGTCAATTTCGGTTCTAGTTTGGCCAACTCACCAATTTAAGTCACTTTCCACCACATTAGAGTGGATTTCGACCACATCCTGGCATGATTAACATATTATCATTATATACATGAACACTGACCACTTTTTGGGATCCTCATATACCAGTTTCATCCGAGTCAATTTCGGTTTTAGTATAGCCAAACAAACCAATTTAAGTCAATTTCCACCACATTAGAGTGGATTTCGACCACTTCTTTTCATGATTAACATATTATCATAAAATACATCAACTATGACCATTTTTTGTTGTCCTCCAATAACAGTTTCATCCCAGTCAATTTCGGCTCTAGTTTAGCCAAAGTAACCTATTTCAGTCACTTTCCACCACTTTAGATTGGATTTCGACCACATCCTGACATGATTAACATATTATCATAATATACATGAACTTTGACAACTTTTTGGGATCCTTATATACCTGTTTCATCCGAGTCAATTTCGTTTTAGTTTGGCCAAACAAAACCAGTTTAAGTCAATTTCCACCACATTAGAGTGGATTTCGACCACATCCTGGCATGATTAACATATCATCATAATATACATGAACTTTGACCACTTTTTGGGATACTCATATACCAGTTTCATTCGAGTCAAGTTCGGTTTTAGTTTGACCAAACAAACCAATTTAAGTCAATTTCCACACATTAGAGTGGATTTCGACCACTTCCTGGCATGATTAACATATTATCAGAATTTACATCAACTATGACCATTTTTTGGGGTCCTCCAATAACAGTTTCACCCGAGTCACTTTCCACCACATTAGAGTGGATTTCGACCACATCGTGGCATGATTTATATATTATCATAAAATACATCAATTATGACCTTTTTTGGGGGTCCTCCAATAACAGTTTCATCCGAGTAAAGTTCGGCTCTAGTTTGGCCAAAGTAACCAATTTAAGTCACTTTCCACCACATTACAGTGGATTTCGACCACATCCTGGCATGATTAATATATTATCATAATTTACATCAACTTTGACCACTTTTTGGGGTCCTCTGATACCAGTTTCATCCAAGTCAATTATGGCTCTGGTTTGGCTAACCTAACCAATTTAAGTAACTTTCCACCACATTAGAGTGGAATTCGAGCACATCCTGGCATGATTATCATATTATCATAATTTACATCGACTTTGACCACTTTTTGGGGTCCTCTGATACCAGTTCCATCCGAGTCAATTTCGGCTCTAGTTTGGCCAACTCACCAATTTAAGTCACTTTCCACCACATTAGAGTGGATTTCGACCACATCCTGGCATGATTAACATATAATCATAAAATACATCAACTATGACCATTTTTTGTTGTCCTCCAATAACAGTTTCATCCGAGTCAATTTCGGCTCCAGTTTAGCCAAAGTAACTTATTTCAGTCACTTTCCACCACTTTAGATTGGATTTCGACCACATCCTGGCATGATTAACATATTATTATAATATACATGAACGTTGACCACTTTTTGGGATCCTCATATACCAGTTTCATCCGAGTCAATTTCGGTTTTAGTATAGCCAAACAAACCAATTTAATTCAATTTCCACCACATTAGAGTGGATTTCGACCACTTCTTTTCATGATTAACATATTATCATAAAATACATCAACTATGACCATTTTTTGTTGTCCTCCAATAACAGTTTCATCCCAGTCAATTTCGGCTCTAGTTTAGCCAAAGTAACCTATTTCAGTCACTTTCCACCACTTTTGATTGGATTTCGACCACATCCTGGCATGATTAACATATTATCATAATATACATGAACTTTGACCAATTTTTGGGATCCTTATATACCAGTTTCATCCGAGTCAATTTCGTTTTAGTTTGGCCAAACAAAACCAGTTTAAGTCAATTTCCACCACATTAGAGTGGATTTCGACCACATCCTGGCATGATTAACATATCATCATAATATACATGAACTTTGACCACTTTTTGGGATACTCGTAAGTTTCATTCGAGTCAATTTCGGTTTTAGTTTGGCCAAACAAACCAATTTAAGTCAATTTCCACCACATTAGAGTGGATTTCGACCACTTCCTGGCATGATTAACATATTATCAGAATTTACATCAACTATGACCATTTTTTGGGGTCCTCCAATAACAGTTTCACCCGAGTCACTTTCCACCACATTAGAGTGGATTTCGTCCACATCCTGGCATACTTTATATATTATCATAAAATACATCAATTATGACCTTTTTTGGGGGTCCTCCAATAACAGTTTCATCCGAGTAAAGTTCGGCTCTAGTTTGGCCAAAGTAACCAATTTAAGTCACTTTCCACCACATTAGAGTGGATTTCGACCACATCCTGGCATGATTAATATATTATCATAATTTACATCAACTTTGACCACTTTTTGGGGTCCTCTGATACCAGTTTCATCCAAGTCAATTATGGCTCTGGTTTGGCTAACCTAACCAATTTAAGTAACTTTCCACCACATTAGAGTGGAATTCGAGCACATCCTGGCATGATTATCATATTATCATAATTTACATCGACTTTGACCACTTTTTGGGGTCCTCTGATACCAGTTCCATCCGAGTCAATTTCGGCTCTAGTTTGGCCAACTCACCAATTTAAGTCACTTTCCACCACATTAGAGTGGATTTCGACCACATACTGGCATGATTAACATATTATCATAATATACATGAACTTTGACCACTTTTTGGGATCCTCATATACAAGTTTCATCCGAGTCAATTTCGGTTTTAGTTTAGCAAAACAAACCAATTTAAGTTAATTTCCACCACATTAGAGTGGATTTCGACCACTTCTTGTCATGATTAACATATAATCATAAAATACATCAACTATGACCATTTTTTGTTGTCCTCCAATAACAGTTTCATCCGAGTCAATTTCGGCTCTAGTTTAGCCAAAGTAGCCTATTTCAGTCACTTTCCACCACTTTAGAATGGATTTCGACCACATCCTGGCATGATTAACATATTATCATAATATACATGAACTTTGACCACTTTTTGGGATCCTTATATACCAGTTTCATCCGAGTCAATTTCGGTTTTAGTTTGGCCAAACAAACCAGTTTAAGTCAATTTCCACCACATTAGAGTGGATTTCGACCAGATCCTGGCATGATTAACATATTATCAGAATTTACATCAACTATGACCATTTTTGGGGTCCTCCAATAACAATTTCAACCGAGTCAATTTCGGCTCTAGTTTGGCCAAACTAACCAATTTAAGTCACTTTCCACCATTTTAGAGTGGATTTTGACCACATCCTGGCATGATTAACATATTATCTTAATATGCTTCAACTTTGACCACTTTTTGGGATCCTCATATACCTGTTTCATCAGAGTCAATTTCGGTTTTAGTTTAGCCAAACAAACCAATTTAAGTCAATCTCCACCACATTAGAGTGGATTTCGACCACTTCTTGGCATGATTAACATATTATCATAATATACATGAACTTTGACCACTTTTTGGGATCCTCATATACCAGTTTCATCCGAGTCAATTTCGGTTTTAGTTTAGCCAAACAAACCAATTTAAGTCAAATTCCACCACATTAGAGTGGATTTCGACAACTTCCTGGCATGATTAACATATTATCATAATATACATGAACTTTGACCACTTTTTGGCATCCTCATATACCAGTTTCATCCGAGTCAATTTCGGTTTTAGTTTAGCCAAACAAACCAATTTAAGTCAATTTCCACCACATTAGAGTGGATTTCGGCCACTTCTTGGCATGATTAACATATTATCATAAAATACATCAACTATGACTATTTTTGGGGGTCCTCCAATAACAGTTTCATCCGAGTCAATTTCGGTTTTAGTTTGGCCAAACAAAACCAGTTTAAGTCAATTTCCACCACATTAGAGTGGATTTCGACCACATCCTGGCATGATTCACATATCATCATAATATACATGAACATTGACCACTTTTTGGGATACTCATATACCAATTTCATCCGAGTCAATTTCGGTTTTAGTTTGGCCAAACAAACCAATTTAAGTCAATTTCCACACATTAGAGTGGATTTCGACCACTTCCTGGCATGATTAACATATTATCAGAATTTACATCAACTATGACAATTTTTTGGGGTCCTCCAATAACAGTTTCACCCGAGTCACTTTCCACCACATTAGAGTGGATTTCGACCACATCCCGGCATGATTAATATATTATCATAATTTACATCAACTTTGACCACTTTTTGGGGTCCTCTGATACCAGTTTCATCCAAGTCAATTATGGCTCTGGTTTGGCTAACCTAACTAATTTAAGTAACTTACCATCACATTAGAGTGGAATTCGAGCACATCCTGGCATGATTATGATATTATCATAATTTACATCGAATTTGACCACTTTTTGGGGTCCTCTGATACCAGTTCCATCCGAGTCAATTTCGGTTCTAGTTTGGCCAACTCACCAATTTAAGTCACTTTCCACCACATTAGAGTGGATTTCGACCACATCCTGGCATGATTAACATATTATCATTATATACATGAACACTGACCACTTTTTGGGATCCTCATATACCAGTTTCATCCGAGTCAATTTCGGTTTTAGTATAGCCAAACAAACCAATTTAAGTCAATTTCCACCACATTAGAGTGGATTTCGACCACTTCTTTTCATGATTAACATATTATCATAAAATACATCAACTATGACCATTTTTTGTTGTCCTCCAATAACAGTTTCATCCCAGTCAATTTCGGCTCTAGTTTAGCCAAAGTAACCTATTTCAGTCACTTTCCACCACTTTAGATTGGATTTCGACCACATCCTGACATGATTAACATATTATCATAATATACATGAACTTTGACAACTTTTTGGGATCCTTATATACCTATTTCATCCGAGTCAATTTCGTTTTAGTTTGGCCAAACAAAACCAGTTTAAGTCAATTTCCACCACATTAGAGTGGATTTCGACCACATCCTGGCATGATTAACATATCATCATAATATACATGAACTTTGACCACTTTTTGGGATACTCATATACCAGTTTCATTCGAGTCAAGTTCGGTTTTAGTTTGACCAAACAAACCAATTTAAGTCAATTTCCACACATTAGAGTGGATTTCGACCACTTCCTGGCATGATTAACATATTATCAGAATTTACATCAACTATGACCATTTTTTGGGGTCCTCCAATAACAGTTTCACCCGAGTCACTTTCCACCACATTAGAGTGGATTTCGACCACATCGTGGCATGATTTATATATTATCATAAAATACATCAATTATGACCTTTTTTGGGGGTCCTCCAATAACAGTTTCATCCGAGTAAAGTTCGGCTCTAGTTTGGCCAAAGTAACCAATTTAAGTCACTTTCCACCACATTACAGTGGATTTCGACCACATCCTGGCATGATTAATATATTATCATAATTTACATCAACTTTGACCACTTTTTGGGGTCCTCTGATACCAGTTTCATCCAAGTCAATTATGGCTCTGGTTTGGCTAACCTAACCAATTTAAGTAACTTTCCACCACATTAGAGTGGAATTCGAGCACATCCTGGCATGATTATCATATTATCATAATTTACATCGACTTTGACCACTTTTTGGGGTCCTCTGATACCAGTTCCATCCGAGTCAATTTCGGCTCTAGTTTGGCCAACTCACCAATTTAAGTCACTTTCCACCACATTAGAGTGGATTTCGACCACATCCTGGCATGATTAACATATAATCATAAAATACATCAACTATGACCA
Organism: Heracleum sosnowskyi; assembly: GCA_030848705.1. Taxonomy (NCBI): domain Eukaryota; kingdom Viridiplantae; phylum Streptophyta; class Magnoliopsida; order Apiales; family Apiaceae; genus Heracleum; species Heracleum sosnowskyi. Next base: position 53,816,284 of record CM061236.1, read on the forward strand.
TTTTTTGTTGTCCTCCAATAACAGTTTCATCCGAGTCAATTTCGGCTCCAGTTTAGCCAAAGTAACTTATTTCAGTCACTTTCCACCACTTTAGATTGGATTTCGACCACATCCTGGCATGATTAACATATTATTATAATATACATGAACGTTGACCACTTTTTGGGATCCTCATATACCAGTTTCATCCGAGTCAATTTCGGTTTTAGTATAGCCAAACAAACCAATTTAATTCAATTTCCACCACATTAGAGTGGATTTCGACCACTTCTTTTCATGATTAACATATTATCATAAAATACATCAACTATGACCATTTTTTGTTGTCCTCCAATAACAGTTTCATCCCAGTCAATTTCGGCTCTAGTTTAGCCAAAGTAACCTATTTCAGTCACTTTCCACCACTTTTGATTGGATTTCGACCACATCCTGGCATGATTAACATATTATCATAATATACATGAACTTTGACCAATTTTTGGGATCCTTATATACCAGTTTCATCCGAGTCAATTTCGTTTTAGTTTGGCCAAACAAAACCAGTTTAAGTCAATTTCCACCACATTAGAGTGGATTTCGACCACATCCTGGCATGATTAACATATCATCATAATATACATGAACTTTGACCACTTTTTGGGATACTCGTAAGTTTCATTCGAGTCAATTTCGGTTTTAGTTTGGCAAAACAAACCAATTTAAGTCAATTTCCACCACATTAGAGTGGATTTCGACCACTTCCTGGCATGATTAACATATTATCAGAATTTACATCAACTATGACCATTTTTTGGGGTCCTCCAATAACAGTTTCACCCGAGTCACTTTCCACCACATTAGAGTGGATTTCGTCCACATCCTGGCATACTTTATATATTATCATAAAATACATCAATTATGACCTTTTTTGGGGGTCCTCCAATAACAGTTTCATCCGAGTAAAGTTCGGCTCTAGTTTGGCCAAAGTAACCAATTTAAGTCACTTTCCACCACATTAGAGTGGATTTCGACCACATCCTGGCATGATTAATATATTATCATAATTTACATCAACTTTGACCACTTTTTGGGGTCCTCTGATACCAGTTTCATCCAAGTCAATTATGGCTCTGGTTTGGCTAACCTAACCAATTTAAGTAACTTTCCACCACATTAGAGTGGAATTCGAGCACATCCTGGCATGATTATCATATTATCATAATTTACATCGACTTTGACCACTTTTTGGGGTCCTCTGATACCAGTTCCATCCGAGTCAATTTCGGCTCTAGTTTGGCCAACTCACCAATTTAAGTCACTTTCCACCACATTAGAGTGGATTTCGACCACATACTGGCATGATTAACATATTATCATAATATACATGAACTTTGACCACTTTTTGGGATCCTCATATACAAGTTTCATCCGAGTCAATTTCGGTTTTAGTTTAGCAAAACAAACCAATTTAAGTTAATTTCCACCACATTAGAGTGGATTTCGACCACTTCTTGTCATGATTAACATATAATCATAAAATACATCAACTATGACCATTTTTTGTTGTCCTCCAATAACAGTTTCATCCGAGTCAATTTCGGCTCTAGTTTAGCCAAAGTAGCCTATTTCAGTCACTTTCCACCACTTTAGAATGGATTTCGACCACATCCTGGCATGATTAACATATTATCATAATATACATGAACTTTGACCACTTTTTGGGATCCTTATATACCAGTTTCATCCGAGTCAATTTCGGTTTTAGTTTGGCCAAACAAACCAGTTTAAGTCAATTTCCACCACATTAGAGTGGATTTCGACCAGATACTGGCATGATTAACATATTATCAGAATTTACATCAACTATGACCATTTTTGGGGTCCTCCAATAACAATTTCAACCGAGTCAATTTCGGCTCTAGTTTGGCCAAACTAACCAATTTAAGTCACTTTCCACCATTTTAGAGTGGATTTTGACCACATCCTGGCATGATTAACATATTATCTTAATATGCTTCAACTTTGACCACTTTTTGGGATCCTCATATACCTGTTTCATCAGAGTCAATTTCGGTTTTAGTTTAGCCAAACAAACCAATTTAAGTCAATCTCCACCACATTAGAGTGGATTTCGACCACTTCTTGGCATGATTAACATATTATCATAATATACATGAACTTTGACCACTTTTTGGGATCCTCATATACCAGTTTCATCCGAGTCAATTTCGGTTTTAGTTTAGCCAAACAAACCAATTTAAGTCAAATTCCACCACATTAGAGTGGATTTCGACAACTTCCTGGCATGATTAACATATTATCATAATATACATGAACTTTGACCACTTTTTGGCATCCTCATATACCAGTTTCATCCGAGTCAATTTCGGTTTTAGTTTAGCCAAACAAACCAATTTAAGTCAATTTCCACCACATTAGAGTGGATTTCGGCCACTTCTTGGCATGATTAACATATTATCATAAAATACATCAACTATGACTATTTTTGGGGGTCCTCCAATAACAGTTTCATCCGAGTCAATTTCGGTTTTAGTTTGGCCAAACAAAACCAGTTTAAGTCAATTTCCACCACATTAGAGTGGATTTCGACCACATCCTGGCATGATTCACATATCATCATAATATACATGAACATTGACCACTTTTTGGGATACTCATATACCAATTTCATCCGAGTCAATTTCGGTTTTAGTTTGGCCAAACAAACCAATTTAAGTCAATTTCCACACATTAGAGTGGATTTCGACCACTTCCTGGCATGATTAACATATTATCAGAATTTACATCAACTATGACAATTTTTTGGGGTCCTCCAATAACAGTTTCACCCGAGTCACTTTCCACCACATTAGAGTGGATTTCGACCACATCCCGGCATGATTAATATATTATCATAATTTACATCAACTTTGACCACTTTTTGGGGTCCTCTGATACCAGTTTCATCCAAGTCAATTATGGCTCTGGTTTGGCTAACCTAACTAATTTAAGTAACTTACCATCACATTAGAGTGGAATTCGAGCACATCCTGGCATGATTATGATATTATCATAATTTACATCGAATTTGACCACTTTTTGGGGTCCTCTGATACCAGTTCCATCCGAGTCAATTTCGGTTCTAGTTTGGCCAACTCACCAATTTAAGTCACTTTCCACCACATTAGAGTGGATTTCGACCACATCCTGGCATGATTAACATATTATCATTATATACATGAACACTGACCACTTTTTGGGATCCTCATATACCAGTTTCATCCGAGTCAATTTCGGTTTTAGTATAGCCAAACAAACCAATTTAAGTCAATTTCCACCACATTAGAGTGGATTTCGACCACTTCTTTTCATGATTAACATATTATCATAAAATACATCAACTATGACCATTTTTTGTTGTCCTCCAATAACAGTTTCATCCCAGTCAATTTCGGCTCTAGTTTAGCCAAAGTAACCTATTTCAGTCACTTTCCACCACTTTAGATTGGATTTCGACCACATCCTGACATGATTAACATATTATCATAATATACATGAACTTTGACAACTTTTTGGGATCCTTATATACCTGTTTCATCCGAGTCAATTTCGTTTTAGTTTGGCCAAACAAAACCAGTTTAAGTCAATTTCCACCACATTAGAGTGGATTTCGACCACATCCTGGCATGATTAACATATCATCATAATATACATGAACTTTGACCACTTTTTGGGATACTCATATACCAGTTTCATTCGAGTCAAGTTCGGTTTTAGTTTGACCAAACAAACCAATTTAAGTCAATTTCCACACATTAGAGTGGATTTCGACCACTTCCTGGCATGATTAACATATTATCAGAATTTACATCAACTATGACCATTTTTTGGGGTCCTCCAATAACAGTTTCACCCGAGTCACTTTCCACCACATTAGAGTGGATTTCGACCACATCGTGGCATGATTTATATATTATCATAAAATACATCAATTATGACCTTTTTTGGGGGTCCTCCAATAACAGTTTCATCCGAGTAAAGTTCGGCTCTAGTTTGGCCAAAGTAACCAATTTAAGTCACTTTCCACCACATTACAGTGGATTTCGACCACATCCTGGCATGATTAATATATTATCATAATTTACATCAACTTTGACCACTTTTTGGGGTCCTCTGATACCAGTTTCATCCAAGTCAATTATGGCTCTGGTTTGGCTAACCTAACCAATTTAAGTAACTTTCCACCACATTAGAGTGGAATTCGAGCACATCCTGGCATGATTATCATATTATCATAATTTACATCGACTTTGACCACTTTTTGGGGTCCTCTGATACCAGTTCCATCCGAGTCAATTTCGGCTCTAGTTTGGCCAACTCACCAATTTAAGTCACTTTCCACCACATTAGAGTGGATTTCGACCACATCCTGGCATGATTAACATATAATCATAAAATACATCAACTATGACCATTTTTTGTTGTCCTCCAATAACAGTTTCATCCGAGTCAATTTCGGCTCCAGTTTAGCCAAAGTAACTTATTTCAGTCACTTTCCACCACTTTAGATTGGATTTCGACCATATCCTGGCATGATTAACATATTATTATAATATACATGAACTTTGACCACTTTTTGGGATCCTCATATACCAGTTTCATCCGAGTCAATTTCGGTTTTAGTATAGCCAAACAAACCAATTTAATTCAATTTCCACCACATTAGAGTGGATTTCGACCACTTCTTTTCATGATTAACATATTATCATAAAATACATCAACTATGACCATTTTTTGTTGTCCTCCAATAACAGTTTCATCCCAGTCAATTTCGGCTCTAGTTTAGCCAAAGTAACCTATTTCAGTCACTTTCCACCACTTTTGATTGGATTTCGACCACATCCTGGCATGATTAACATATTATCATAATATACATGAACTTTGACCAATTTTTGGGATCCTTATATACCAGTTTCATCCGAGTCAATTTCGTTTTAGTTTGGCCAAACAAAACCAGTTTAAGTCAATTTCCACCACATTAGAGTGGATTTCGACCACATCCTGGCATGATTAACATATCATCATAATATACATGAACTTTGACCACTTTTTGGGATACTCATAAGTTTCATTCGAGTCAATTTCGGTTTTAGTTTGGCCAAACAAACCAATTTAAGTCAATTTCCACCACATTAGAGTGGATTTCGACCACTTCCTGGCATGATTAACATATTATCAGAATTTACATCAACTATGACCATTTTTTGGGGTCCTCCAATAACAGTTTCACCCGAGTCACTTTCCACCACATTAGAGTGGATTTCGTCCACATCCTGGCATACTTTATATATTATCATAAAATACATCAATTATGACCTTTTTTGGGGGTCCTCCAATAACAGTTTCATCCGAGTAAAGTTCGGCTCTAGTTTGGCCAAAGTAACCAATTTAAGTCACTTTCCACCACATTAGAGTGGATTTCGACCACATCCTGGCATGATTAATATATTATCATAATTTACATCAACTTTGACCACTTTTTGGGGTCCTCTGATACCAGTTTCATCCAAGTCAATTATGGCTCTGGTTTGGCTAACCTAACCAATTTAAGTAACTTTCCACCACATTAGAGTGGAATTCGAGCACATCCTGGCATGATTATCATATTATCATAATTTACATCGACTTTGACCACTTTTTGGGGTCCTCTGATACCAGTTCCATCCGAGTCAATTTCGGCTCTAGTTTGGCCAACTCACCAATTTAAGTCACTTTCCACCACATTAGAGTGGATTTCGACCACATCCTGGCATGATTAACATATTATCATAATATACATGAACTTTGACCACTTTTTGGGATCCTCATATACAAGTTTCATCCGAGTCAATTTCGGTTTTAGTTTAGCAAAACAAACCAATTTAAGTCAATTTCCACCACATTAGAGTGGATTTCGACCACTTCTTGTCATGATTAACATATAATCATAAAATACATCAACTATGACCATTTTTTGTTGTCCTCCAATAACAGTTTCATCCGAGTCAATTTCGGCTCTAGTTTAGCCAAAGTAACCTATTTCAGTCACTTTCCACCACTTTAGAATGGATTTCGACCACATCCTGGCATGATTAACATATTATCATAATATACATGAACTTTGACCACTTTTTGGGATCCTTATATACCAGTTTCATCCGAGTCAATTTCGGTTTTAGTTTGGCCAAACAAACCAGTTTAAGTCAATTTCCACCACATTAGAGTGGATTTCGACCAGATCCTGGCATGATTAACATATTATCAGAATGTACATCAACTATGACCATTTTTGGGGTCCTCCAATAACAATTTCAACCGAGTCAATTTCGGCTCTAGTTTGGCCAAACTAACCAATTTAAGTCACTTTCCACCATTTTAGAGTGGATTTTGACCACATCCTGGCATGATTAACATATTATCTTAATATGCTTCAACTTTGACCACTTTTTGGGATCCTCATATACCTGTTTCATCAGAGTCAATTTCGGTTTTAGTTTAGCCAAACAAACCAATTTAAGTCAATTTCCACCACATTAGAGTGGATTTCGACCACTTCCTGGCATGATTAACATATTATCATAATATACATGAACTTTGACCACTTTTTGGGATCCTCATATACCAGTTTCATCCGAGTCAATTTCGGTTTTAGTTTAGCCAAACAAACCAATTTAAGTCAAATTCCACCACATTAGAGTGGATTTCGACAACTTCCTGGCATGATTAACATATTATCATAATATACATGAACTTTGACCACTTTTTGGCATCCTCATATACCAGTTTCATCCGAGTCAATTTCGGTTTTAGTATAGCCAAACAAACCAATTTAAGTCAATTTCCACCACATTAGAATGGATTTCGACCACTTCTTTTCATGATTAATATATTATCATAAAATACATCAACTATGACCATTTTTTGTTGTCCTCCAATAACAGTTTCATCCCAGTCAATTTCGGCTCTAGTTTAGCCAAAGTAACCTATTTCAGTCACTTTCCACCACTTTAGATTGGATTTCGACCACATCCTGGCATGATTAACATATTATCATAATATACATGAACTTTGACCAATTTTTGGGATCCTTATATACCAGTTTCATTCGAGTCAATTTCGTTTTAGTTTGGCCAAACAAAACCAGTTTAAGTCAATTTCCACCACATTAGAGTGGATTTCGACCACATCCTGGCATGATTAACATATCATCATAATATACATGAACTTTGACCACTTTTTGGGATACTCATATACCAGTTTCATTCGAGTCAATTTCGGTTTTAGTTTGACCAAACAAACCAATTTAAGTCAATTTCCACACATTAGAGTGGATTTCGACCACTTCCTGGCCTGATTAACATATTATCAGAATTTACATCAACTATGACCATTTTTTGGGGTCCTCCAATAACAGTTTCACCCGAGTCACTTTCCACCACATTAGAGTGGATTTCGACCACATCGTGGCATGATTTATATATTATCATAAAATACATCAATTATGACCTTTTTTGGGGGTCCTCCAATAACAGTTTCATCCGAGTAAAGTTCGGCTCTAGGTTGGCCAAAGTAACCAATTTAAGTCACTTTCCACCACATTAGAGTGGATTTCGACCACATCCTGGCATGATTAATATATTATCATAATTTACATCAACTTTGACCACTTTTTGGGGTCCTCTGATACCAGTTTCATCCAAGTCAATTATGGCTCTGGTTTGGCTAACCTAACCAATTTAAGTAACTTTCCACCACATTAGAGTGGAATTCGAGCACATCCTGGCATGATTATCATATTATCATAATTTACATCGACTTTGACCACTTTTTGGGGTCCTCTGATACCAGTTCCATCCGAGTCAATTTCGGCTCTAGTTTGGCCAACTCACCAATTTAAGTCACTTTCCACCACATTAGAGTGGATTTCGACCACATCCTGGCATGATTAACATATTATCATAATATACATGAACTTTGACCACTTTTTGGGATCCTCATATACCAGTTTCATCCGAGTCAATTTCGGTTTTAGTTTAGCAAAACAAACCAATTTAAGTCAATTTCCACCACATTAGAGTGGATTTCGACCACTTCTTGTCATGATTAACATATAATCATAAAATACATCAACTATGACCATTTTTTGTTGTCCTCCAATAACAGTTTCATCCGAGTCAATTTCGGCTCCAGTTTAGCCAAAGTAACCTATTTCAGTCACTTTCCACCACTTTAGATTGGATTTCGACCACATCCTGGCATGATTAACATATTATTATAATATACATGAACTTTGACCACTTTTTGGGATCCTCATATACCAGTTTCATCCGAGTCAATTTCGGTTTTAGTATAGCCAAACAAACCAATTTAATTCAATTTCCACCACATTAGAGTGGATTTCGACCACTTCTTTTCATGATTAACATATTATCATAAAATACATCAACTATGACCATTTTTTGTTGTCCTCCAATAACAGTTTCATCCCAGTCAATTTCGGCTCTAGTTTAGCCAAAGTAACCTATTTCAGTCACTTTCCACCACTTTTGATAGGATTTCGACCACATCCTGGCATGATTAACATATTATCATAATATACATGAACTTTGACCAATTTTTGGGATCCTTATATACCAGTTTCATCCGAGTCAATTTCGTTTTAGTTTGGCCAAACAAAACCAGTTTAAGTCAATTTCCACCACATTAGAGTGGATTTCGACCACATCCTGGCATGATTAACATATCATCATAATATACATGAACTTTGACCACTTTTTGGGATACTCATATACCAGTTTCATTCGAGTCAATTTCGGTTTTAGTTTGACCAAACAAACCAATTTAAGTCAATTTCCACACATTAGAGTGGATTTCGACCACTTCCTGGCCTGATTAACATATTATCAGAATTTACATCAACTATGACCATTTTTTGGGGTCCTCCAATAACAGTTTCACCCGAGTCACTTTCCACCACATTAGAGTGGATTTCGACCACATCGTGGCATGATTTATATATTATCATAAAATACATCAATTATGACCTTTTTTGGGGGTCCTCCAATAACAGTTTCATCCGAGTAAAGTTCGGCTCTAGGTTGGCCAAAGTAACCAATTTAAGTCACTTTCCACCACATTAGAGTTGATTTCGACCACATCCTGGCATGATTAATATATTATCATAATTTACATCAACTTTGACCACTTTTTGGGGTCCTCTGATACCAGTTTCATCCAAGTCAATTATGGCTCTGGTTTGGCTAACCTAACCAATTTAAGTAACTTTCCACCACATTAGAGTGGAATTCGAGCACATCCTGGCATGATTATCATATTATCATAATTTACATCGACTTTGACCACTTTTTGGGGTCCTCTGATACCAGTTCCATCCGAGTCAATTTCGGCTCTAGTTTGGCCAACTCACCAATTTAAGTCACTTTCCACCACATTAGAGTGGATTTCGACCACATCCTGGCATGATTAACATATTATCATAATATACATGAACTTTGACCACTTTTTGGGATCCTCATATACCAGTTTCATCCGAGTCAATTTCGGTTTTAGTTTAGCAAAACAAACCAATTTAAGTCAATTTCCACCACATTAGAGTGGATTTCGACCACTTCTTGTCATGATTAACATATAATCATAAAATACATCAACTATGACCATTTTTTGTTGTCCTCCAATAACAGTTTCATCCGAGTCAATTTCGGCTCCAGTTTAGCCAAAGTAACCTATTTCAGTCACTTTCCACCACTTTAGATTGGATTTCGACCACATCCTGGCATGATTAACATATTATTATAATATACATGAACTTTGACCACTTTTTGGGATCCTCATATACCAGTTTCATCCGAGTCAATTTCGGTTTTAGTATAGCCAAACAAACCAATTTAATTCAATTTCCACCACATTAGAGTGGATTTCGACCACTTCTTTTCATGATTAACATATTATCATAAAATACATCAACTATGACCATTTTTTGTTGTCCTCCAATAACAGTTTCATCCCAGTCAATTTCGGCTCTAGTTTAGCCAAAGTAACCTATTTCAGTCACTTTCCACCACTTTTGATAGGATTTCGACCACATCCTGGCATGATTAACATATTATCATAATATACATGAACTTTGACCAATTTTTGGGATCCTTATATACCAGTTTCATCCGAGTCAATTTCGTTTTAGTTTGGCCAAACAAAACCAGTTTAAGTCAATTTCCACCACATTAGAGTGGATTTCGACCACATCCTGGCATGATTAACATATCATCATAATATACATGAACTTTGACCACTTTTTGGGATACTCATATACCAGTTTCATTCGAGTCAATTTCGGTTTTAGTTTGACCAAACAAACCAATTTAAGTCAATTTCCACACATTAGAGTGGATTTCGACCACTTCCTGGCCTGATTAACATATTATCAGAATTTACATCAACTATGACCATTTTTTGGGGTCCTCCAATAGCAGTTTCACCCGAGTCACTTTCCACCACATTAGAGTGGATTTCGACCACATCGTGGCATGATTTATATATTATCATAAAATACATCAATTATGACCTTTTTTGGGGGTCCTCCAATAACAGTTTCATCCGAGTAAAGTTCGGCTCTAGGTTGGCCAAAGTAACCAATTTAAGTCACTTTCCACCACATTAGAGTGGATTTCGACCACATCCTGGCATGATTAATATATTATCATAATTTACATCAACTTTGACCACTTTTTGGGGTCCTCTGATACCAGTTTCATCCAAGTCAATTATGGCTCTGGTTTGGCTAACCTAACCAATTTAAGTAACTTTCCACCACATTAGAGTGGAATTCGAGCACATCCTGGCATGATTATCATATTATCATAATTTACATCGACTTTGACCACTTTTTGGGGTCCTCTGATACCAGTTCCATCCGAGTCAATTTCGGCTCTAGTTTGGCCAACTCACCAATTTAAGTCACTTTCCACCACATTAGAGTGGATTTCGACCACATCCTGGCATGATTAACATATTATCATAATATACATGAACTTTGACCACTTTTTGGGATCCTCATATACCAGTTTCATCCGAGTCAATTTCGGTTTTAGTTTAGCAAAACAAACCAATTTAAGTCAATTTCCACCACATTAGAGTGGATTTCGACCACTTCTTGTCATGATTAACATATAATCATAAAATACATCAACTATGACCATTTTTTGTTGTCCTCCAATAACAGTTTCATCCGAGTCAATTTCGGCTCCAGTTTAGCCAAAGTAACCTATTTCAGTCACTTTCCACCACTTTAGATTGGATTTCGACCACATCCTGGCATGATTAACATATTATTATAATATACATGAACTTTGACCACTTTTTGGGATCCTCATATACCAGTTTCATCCGAGTCAATTTCGGTTTTAGTATAGCCAAACAAACCAATTTAATTCAATTTCCACCACATTAGAGTGGATTTCGACCACTTCTTTTCATGATTAACATATTATCATAAAATACATCAACTATGACCATTTTTTGTTGTCCTCCAATAACAGTTTCATCCCAGTCAATTTCGGCTCTAGTTTAGCCAAAGTAACCTATTTCAGTCACTTTCCACCACTTTTGATAGGATTTCGACCACATCCTGGCATGATTAACATATTATCATAATATACATGAACTTTGACCAATTTTTGGGATCCTTATATACCAGTTTCATCCGAGTCAATTTCGTTTTAGTTTGGCCAAACAAAACCAGTTTAAGTCAATTTCCACCACATTAGAGTGGATTTCGACCACATCCTGGCATGATTAACATATCATCATAATATACATGAACTTTGACCACTTTTTGGGATACTCATAAGTTTCATTCGAGTCAATTTCGGTTTTAGTTTGGCCAAACAAACCAATTTAAGTCAATTTCCACCACATTAGAGTGGATTTCGACCACTTCCTGGCATGATTAACATATTATCAGAATTTACATCAACTATGACCATTTTTTGGGGTCCTCCAATAACAGCTTCACCCGAGTCACTTTCCACCACATTAGAGTGGATTTCGTCCACATCCTGGCATACTTTATATATTATCATAAAATACATCAATTATGACCTTTATTGGGGGTCCTCCAATAACAGTTTCATCCGAGTAAAGTTCGGCTCTAGTTTGGCCAAAGTAACCAATTTAAGTCACTTTCCACCACATTAGAGTGGATTTCGACCACATCCTGGCATGATTAATATATTATCATAATTTACATCAACTTTGACCACTTTTTGGGGTCCTCCGATACCAGTTTCATCCAAGTCAATTATGGCTCTGGTTTGGCTAACCTAACCAATTTAAGTAACTTTCCACCACATTAGAGTGGAATTCGAGCACATCCTGGCATGATTATCATATTATCATAATTTACATCGACTTTGACCACTTTTTGGGGTCCTCTGATACCAGTTCCATCCGAGTCAATTTCGGCTCTAGTTTGGCCAACTCACCAATTTAAGTCACTTTCCACCACATTAGAGTGGATTTCGACCACATCCTGGCATGATTAACATATTATCATAATATACATGAACTTTGACCACTTTTTGGGATCCTCGTATACAAGTTTCATCCGAGTCAATTTCGGTTTTTGTTTAGCAAAACAAACCAATTTAAGTTAATTTCCACCACATTAGAGTGGATTTCGACCACTTCTTGTCATGATTAACATATAATCATAAAATACATCAACTATGACCATTTTTTGTTGTCCTCCAATAACAGTTTCATCCGAGTCAATTTCGGCTCTAGTTTAGCCAAAGTAACCTATTTCAGTCACTTTCCACCACTTTAGATTGGATTTCGACCACATCCTGGCATGATTAACATATTATCATAATATACATGAACTTTGACCACTTTTTGGGATCCTTATATACCAGTTTCATCCGAGTCAATTTCGGTTTTAGTTTGGCCAAACAAACCAGTTTAAGTCAATTTCCACCACATTAGAGTGGATTTCGACCAGATCCTGGCATGATTAACATATTATCAGAATTTACATCAACTATGACCATTTTTGGGGTCCTCCGATAACAATTTCACCCGAGTCAATTTCGGCTCTAGTTTGGCCAAACTAACCAATTTAAGTCACTTTCCACCATTTTAGAGTGGATTTTGACCACATCCTGGCATGATTAACATATTATCTTAATATGCTTCAACTTTGACCACTTTTTGGGATCCTCATATACCTGTTTCATCAGAGTCAATTTCGGTTTTAGTTTAGCCAAACAAACCAATTTAAGTCAATTTCCACCACATTAGAGTGGATTTCGACCACTTCCTGGCATGATTAACATATTATCATAATATACATGAACTTTGACCACTTTTTGGGATCCTCATATACCAGTTTCATCCGAGTCAATTTCGGTTTTAGTTTAGCCAAACAAACCAATTTAAGTCAATTTCCACCACATTAGAGTGGATTTCGACAACTTCCTGGCATGATTAACATATTATCATAATATACATGAACTTTGACCACTTTTTGGCCTCCTCATATACCAGTTTCATCCGAGTCAATTTCGGTTTTAGTATAGCCAAACAAACCAATTTAAGTCAATTTCCACCACATTAGAATGGATTTCGACCACTTCTTTTCATGATTAATATATTATCATAAAATACATCAACTATGACCATTTTTTGTTGTCCTCCAATAACAGTTTCATCCCAGTCAATTTCGGCTCTAGTTTAGCCAAAGTAACCTATTTCAGTCACTTTCCACCACTTTAGATTGGATTTCGACCACATCCTGGCATGATTAACATATTATCATAATATACATGAACTTTGACCAATTTTTGGGATCCTTATATACCAGTTTCATCCGAGTCAATTTCGTTTTAGTTTGGCCAAACAAAACCAGTTTAAGTCAATTTCCACCACATTAGAGTGGATTTCGACCACATCCTGGCATGATTAACATATCATCATAATATACATGAACTTTGACCACTTTTTGGGATACTCATATACCAGTTTCATTCGAGTCAATTTCGGTTTTAGTTTGGCCAAACAAACCAGTTTAAGTCAATTTCCACCACATTAGAGTGGATTTCGACCAGATCCTGGCATGATTAACATATTATCAGAATTTACATCAACTATGACCATTTTTTGGGGTCCTCCAATAACAATTTCACCCGAGTCAATTTCGGCTCTAGTTTGGCCAAACTAACCAATTTAAGTCACTTTCCACCACTTTAGAGTGGATTTTGACCACATCCTGGCATGATTAACATATTATCTTAATATGCTTCAACTTTGACCACTTTTTGGGATCCTCATATACCTGTTTCATCCGAGTCAATTTCGGTTTTAGTTTAGCCAAACAAACCAATTTAAGTCAATTTCCACCACATTAGAGTGGATTTCGACCACTTCCTGGCATGATTAACATATTATCATAATATACATGAACTTTGACCACTTTTTGGGATCCTCATATACCAGTTTCATCCGAGTCAATTTCGGTTTTAGTTTAACCAAACAAACCAATTTAAGTCAATTTCCACCACATTAGAGTGGATTTTGACAACTTCCTGGCATGATTAACATATTATCATAATATACATGAACTTTGACCACTTTTTGGGATCCTCATATACCAGTTTCATCCGAGTCAATTTCGGTTTTAGTTTAGCCAAACAAACCAATTTAAGTCAAATTCCACCACATTAGAGTGGATTTCGACCACTTCTTGGCATGATTAACATATTATCATAAAATACATCAAATATGACCATTTTTGGGGGTCCTCCAATAACAGTTTCATCCGAGTCAATTTCGGCTCTATTTTGGCCAAAGTAACCAATTTAAGTCACTTTCCACCACATTGGAGTGGATTTCGACCATATCCTGGCATGATTAATATATTATCATAAAATACATCAACTATGACCTTTTTTGGGGGACCTCCAATAATAGTTTCATCCGAGTCAAGTTCGGCTCTAGTTTGGCCAAAGTAACCAATTTAAGTCACTTTCCACCGCATTAGAGTGGATTTCGACCACATCCTGGCATGATTAATATATTATCATAATTTACATCAACTTTGACCACTTTTTGGGGTCCTCTGATACCAGTTTCATCCGAGTCAATTTCGGTTTTAGTTTAGTCAAACAAACCAATTTAAGTCAATTTCCACCACATTAGAGTGGATTTCGACCACTTCCTGGCATGATTAACATATTATCATAATATACATGAACTTTGACCACTTTTTGGGATCCTCATATACCAGTTTCATCCGAGTCAATTTCGGTTTTAGTTTAACCAAACAAACCAATTTAAGTCAATTTCCACCACATTAGAGTGGATTTTGACAACTTCCTGGCATGATTAACATATTATCATAATATACATGAACTTTGACCACTTTTTGAGATCCTCATATACCAGTTTCATCCGAGTCAATTTCGGTTTTAGTTTAGCGAAACAAACCAATTTAAGTCAATTTCCACCACATTAGAGTGGATTTCGACCACTTCTTGGCATGATTAACATATTATCATAAAATACATCAACTATGACCATTTTTGGGGGTCCTCCAATAACAGTTTCATCCGAGTCAATTTCGGCTCTATTTTGGCCAAAGTAACCAATTTAAGTCACTTTCCACCACATTAGAGTGTATTTCGACCATATCCTGGCATGATTAATATATTATCATAAAATGCATCAACTATGACCTTTTTTGGGGGTCCTCCAATAATAGTTTCATCCGAGTCACTTTCCACCACATTAGAGTGGATTTCGACCACATCCTGGAATGATTTATATATTATCATAAAATACATCAATTATGACCTTTTTTGGGGGTCCTCCAATAACTGTTTCATCCGAGTAAAGTTCGGCTCTAGTTTGGCCAAAGTAACCAATTTAAGTCCCTTTCCACCACATTAGAGTGGATTTCGACCACATCCTGGCATGATTAATATATTATCATAATTTACATCAACTTTGACCACTTTTTGGGGACCTCTGATACCAGTTTCATCCGAGTCAATTTCGGTTTTAGTTTAGCCAAACAAACCAATTTAAGTCAATTTCCACCACATTAGAGTGGATTTCGACCACTTCCTGGCATGATTAACATATTATCATAATATACATGAACTTTGACCACTTTTTGGGATCCTCATATACCAGTTTCATCCGAGTCAATTTCGGTTTTAGTTTAACCAAACAAACCAATTTAAGTCAATTTCCACCACATTAGAGTGGATTTCGACAACTTCCTGGCATGATTAACTTATTATCATAATATACATGAACTTTGACCACTTTTTGGGATCCTCATATACCAGTTTCATCCGAGTCAATTTCGGTTTTAGTTTAGCCAAACAAACCAATTTAAGTCAATTTCCACCACATTAGAGTGGATTTCGACCACTTCTTGGCATGATTAACATATTATCATAAAATACATCAACTATGACCATTTTTGGGGGTCCTCCAATAACAGTTTCATCCGAGTCAATTTCGGCTCTATTTTGGCCAAAGTAACCAATTTAAGTCACTTTCCACCACATTAGAGTGGATTTCGACCATATCCTGGCATGATTAATATATTATCATAAAATACATCAACTATGACCTTTTTTGGGGGTCCTCCAATAATAGTTTCATCCGAGTCAAGTTCGGCTCTAGTTTGGCCAAATTAACCAATTTAAGTCACTTTCCACCACATTAGAGTGGATTTCGACCACATCCTGGCATGATTAATATATTATCATAATTTACATCAACTTTGACCACTTTTTGGGGTCCTCTGATACCAGTTTCATCCGAGTCAATTTCGGTTTTAGTTTAGCCAAATAAACCAATTTAAGTCAATTTTCACCACATTAGAGTGGATTTCGACCACTTCCTGGCATGATTAACAGATTATCATAATATACATGAACTTTGACCACTTTTTGGGATCCTCATATACCAGTTTCATCCGAGTCAATTTCGGTTTTAGTTTAACCAAATAAACCAATTTAAGTCAATTTCCACCACATTAGAGTGGATTTCGACAACTTCCTGGCATGATTAACATATTATCATAATATACATGAACTTTGACCACTTTTTGGGATCCTCATATACCAGTTTCATCCGAGTCAATTTCGGTTTTAGTTTAACCAAACAAACCAATTTAAGTCAATTTCCACCACATTAGAGTGGATTTCGACCACTTCCTGGCATGATTAACATATTATCATAATATACATGAACTTTGACCACTTTTTGGGATCCTCATATACCAGTTTCATCCGAGTCAATTTCGGTTTTAGTTTAACCAAACAAACCAATTTAAGTCAATTTCCACCACATTAGAGTGGATTTTGACAACTTCCTGGCATGATTAACATATTATCATAATATACATGAACTTTGACCACTTTTTGAGATCCTCATATACCAGTTTCATCCGAGTCAATTTCGGTTTTAGTTTAGCGAAACAAACCAATTTAAGTCAATTTCCACCACATTAGAGTGGATTTCGACCACTTCTTGGCATGATTAACATATTATCATAAAATACATCAACTATGACCATTTTTGGGGGTCCTCCAATAACAGTTTCATCCGAGTCAATTTCGGCTCTATTTTGACCAAAGTAACCAATTTAAGTCACTTTCCACCACATTAGAGTGGATTTCGACCATATCCTGGCATGATTAATATATTATCATAAAATGCATCAACTATGACCTTTTTTGGGGGTCCTCCAATAATAGTTTCATCCGAGTCACTTTCCACCACATTAGAGTGGATTTCGACCACATCCTGGAATGATTTATATATTATCATAAAATACATCAATTATGACCTTTTTTGGGGGTCCTCCAATAACTGTTTCATCCGAGTAAAGTTCGGCTCTAGTTTGGCCAAAGTAACCAATTTAAGTCACTTTCCACCACATTAGAGTGGATTTCGACCACATCCTGGCATGATTAATATATTATCATAATTTACATCAACTTTGACCACTTTTTGGGGACCTCTGATACCAGTTTCATCCGAGTCAATTTCGGTTTTAGTTTAGCCAAACAAACCAATTTAAGTCAATTTCCACCACATTAGAGTGGATTTCGACCACTTCCTGGCATGATTAACATATTATCATAATATACATGAACTTTGACCACTTTTTGGGATCCTCATATACCAGTTTCATCCGAGTCAATTTCGGTTTTAGTTTAACCAAACAAACCAATTTAAGTCAATTTCCACCACATTAGAGTGGATTTCGACAACTTCCTGGCATGATTAACTTATTATCATAATATACATGAACTTTGACCACTTTTTGGGATCCTCATATACCAGTTTCATCCGAGTCAATTTCGGTTTTAGTTTAGCCAAACAAACCAATTTAAGTCAATTTCCACCACATTAGAGTGGATTTCGACCACTTCTTGGCATGATTAACATATTATCATAAAATACATCAACTATGACCATTTTTGGGGGTCCTCCAATAACAGTTTCATCCGAGTCAATTTCGGCTCTATTTTGGCCAAAGTAACCAATTTAAGTCACTTTCCACCACATTAGAGTGGATTTCGACCATATCCTGGCATGATTAATATATTATCATAAAATACATCAACTATGACCTTTTTTGGGGGTCCTCCAATAATAGTTTCATCCGAGTCAAGTTCGGCTCTAGTTTGGCCAAATTAACCAATTTAAGTCACTTTCCACCACATTAGAGTGGATTTCGACCACATCCTGGCATGATTAATATATTATCATAATTTACATCAACTTTGACCACTTTTTGGGGTCCTCTGATACCAGTTTCATCCGAGTCAATTTCGGTTTTAGTTTAGCCAAATAAACCAATTTAAGTCAATTTTCACCACATTAGAGTGGATTTCGACCACTTCCTGGCATGATTAACATATTATCATAATATACATGAACTTTGACCACTTTTTGGGATCCTCATATACCAGTTTCATCCGAGTCAATTTCGGTTTTAGTTTAACCAAATAAACCAATTTAAGTCAATTTCCACCACATTAGAGTGGATTTCGACAACTTCCTGGCATGATTAATATATTATCATAATATACATGAACTTTGACCACTTTTTGGGATCCTCATATACCAGTTTCATCCGAGTCAATTTCGGTTTTAGTTTAGCCAAACAAACCAATTTAAGTCAATTTCCACCACATTAGAGTGGATTTCGACCACTTCTTGGCATGATTAACATATTATCATAAAATACATCAATTATGACCATTTTTGGGGGTCCTCCAATAACAGTTTCATCCGAGTCAATTTCGGCTCTATTTTGGCCAAAGTAACCAATTTAAGTCACTTTCCACCACATTAGAGTGGATTTCGACCATATCCTGGCATGATTAATATATTATCATAAAATGCATCAACTATGACCTTTTTTGGGGGTCCTCCAATAATAGTTTCATCCGAGTCAAGTTCGGCTCTAGTTTGGCCAAAGTAACCAATTTAAGTCACTTTCCACCACATTAGAGTGGATTTCGACCACATCCTGGCATGATTAATATATTATCATAATTTACATCAACTTTGACCACTTTTTGGGGTCCTCTGATACCAGTTTCATCCGAGTCAATTTCGGTTTTAGTTTAGTCAAACAAACCAATTTAAGTCAATTTCCACCACATTAGAGTGGATTTCGACCACTTCCTGGCATGATTAACATATTAGCATAATATACATGAACTTTGACCACTTTTTGGGATCCTCATATACCAGTTTCATCCGAGTCAATTTCGGTTTTAGTTTAACCAAACAAACCAATTTAAGTCAATTTCCACCACATTAGAGTGGATTTTGACAACTTCCTGGCATGATTAACATATTATCATAATATACATGAACTTTGACCACTTTTTGAGATCCTCATATACCATTTTCATCCGAGTCAATTTCGGTTTTAGTTTAGCGAAACAAACCAATTTAAGTCAATTTCCACCACATTAGAGTGGATTTCGACCACTTCTTGGCATGATTAACATATTATCATAAAATACGTCAACTATGACCATTTTTGGGGGTCCTCCAATAACAGTTTCATCCGAGTCAATTTCGGCTCTATTTTGGCCAAAGTAACCAATTTAAGTCACTTTCCACCACATTAGAGTGGATTTCGACCATATCCTGGCATGATTAATATATTATCATAAAATGCATCAACTATGACCTTTTTTGGGGGTCCTCCAATAATAGTTTCATCCGAGTCAAGTTCGGCTCTAGTTTGGCCAAAGTAACCAATTTAAGTCACTTTCCACCACATTAGAGTGGATTTCGACCACATCCTGGCATGATTAATATATTATCATAATTTACATCAACTTTGACCACTTTTTGGGGACCTCTGATACCAGTTTCATCCGAGTCAATTTCGGTTTTAGTTTAGCCAAACAAACCAATTTAAGTCAATTTCCACCACATTAGAGTGGATTTCGACCACTTCCTGGCATGATTAACATATTATCATAATATACATGAACTTTGACCACTTTTTGGGATCCTCATATACCAGTTTCATCCGAGTCAATTTCGGTTTTAGTTTAACCAAACAAACCAATTTAAGTCAATTTCCACCACATTAGAGTGGATTTCGACAACTTCCTGGCATGATTAACTTATTATCATAATATACATGAACTTTGACCACTTTTTGGGATCCTCATATACCAGTTTCATCCGAGTCAATTTCGGTTTTAGTTTAGCCAAACAAACCAATTTAAGTCAATTTCCACCACATTAGAGTGGATTTCGACCACTTCTTGGCATGATTAACATATTATCATAAAATACATCAACTATGACCATTTTTGGGGGTCCTCCAATAACAGTTTCATCCGAGTCAATTTCGGCTCTATTTTGGCCAAAGTAACCAATTTAAGTCACTTTCCACCACATTAGAGTGGATTTCGACCATATCCTGGCATGATTAATATATTATCATAAAATACATCAACTATGACCTTTTTTGGGGGTCCTCCAATAATAGTTTCATCCGAGTCAAGTTCGGCTCTAGTTTGGCCAAATTAACCAATTTAAGTCACTTTCCACCACATTAGAGTGGATTTCGACCACATCCTGGCATGATTAATATATTATCATAATTTACATCAACTTTGACCACTTTTTGGGGTCCTCTGATACCAGTTTCATCCGAGTCAATTTCGGTTTTAGTTTAGCCAAACAAACCAATTTAAGTCAATTTTCACCACATTAGAGTGGATTTCGACCACTTCCTGGCATGATTAACATATTATCATAATATACATGAACTTTGACCACTTTTTGGGATCCTCATATACCAGTTTCATCCGAGTCAATTTCGGTTTTAGTTTAACCAAATAAACCAATTTAAGTCAATTTCCACCACATTAGAGTGGATTTCGACAACTTCCTGGCATGATTAACATATTATCATAATATACATGAACTTTGACCACTTTTTGGGATCCTCATATACCAGTTTCATCCGAGTCAATTTCAGTTTTAGTTTAGCCAAACAAACCAATTTAAGTCAATTTCCACCACATTAGAGTGGATTTCGACCACTTCTTGGCATGATTAACATATTATCATAAAATACATCAATTATGACCATTTTTGGGGGTCCTCCAATAACAGTTTCATCCGAGTCAATTTCGGCTCTATTTTGGCCAAAGTAACCAATTTAAGTCACTTTCCACCACATTAGAGTGGATTTCGACCATATCCTGGCATGATTAATATATTATCATAAAATGCATCAACTATGACCTTTTTTGGGGGTCCTCCAATAATAGTTTCATCCGAGTCAAGTTCGGCTCTAGTTTGGCCAAAGTAACCAATTTAAGTCACTTTCCACCACATTAGAGTGGATTTCGACCACATCCTGGCATGATTAATATATTATCATAATTTACATCAACTTTGACCACTTTTTGGGGTCCTCTGATACCAGTTTCATCCGAGTCAATTTCGGTTTTAGTTTAGTCAAACAAACCAATTTAAGTCAATTTCCACCACATTAGAGTGGATTTCGACCACTTCCTGGCATGATTAACATATTAGCATAATATACATGAACTTTGACCACTTTTTGGGATCCTCATATACCAGTTTCATCCGAGTCAATTTCGGTTTTAGTTTAACCAAACAAACCAATTTAAGTCAATTTCCACCACATTAGAGTGGATTTTGACAACTTCCTGGCATGATTAACATATTATCATAATATACATGAACTTTGACCACTTTTTGAGATCCTCATATACCATTTTCATCCGAGTCAATTTCGGTTTTAGTTTAGCGAAACAAACCAATTTAAGTCAATTTCCACCACATTAGAGTGGATTTCGACCACTTCTTGGCATGATTAACATATTATCATAAAATACGTCAACTATGACCATTTTTGGGGGTCCTCCAATAACAGTTTCATCCGAGTCAATTTCGGCTCTATTTTGGCCAAAGTAACCAATTTAAGTCACTTTCCACCACATTAGAGTGGATTTCGACCATATCCTGGCATGATTAATATATTATCATAAAATGCATCAACTATGACCTTTTTTGGGGGTCCTCCAATAATAGTTTCATCCGAGTCAAGTTCGGCTCTAGTTTGGCCAAAGTAACCAATTTAAGTCACTTTCCACCACATTAGAGTGGATTTCGACCACATCCTAGCATGATTAATATATTATCATAATTTACATCAACTTTGACCACTTTTTGGGGACCTCTGATACCAGTTTCATCCGAGTCAATTTCGGTTTTAGTTTATCCAAACAAACCAATTTAAGTCAATTTCCACCACATTAGAGTGGATTTCGACCACTTCCTGGCATGATTAACATATTATCATAATATACATGAACTTTGACCACTTTTTGGGATCCTCATATACCAGTTTCATCCGAGTCAATTTCGGTTTTAGTTTAACCAAACAAACCAATTTAAGTCAATTTCCACCACATTAGAGTGGATTTCGACAACTTCCTGGCATGATTAACTTATTATCATAATATATATGAACTTTGACCACTTTTTGGGATCCTCATATACCAGTTTCATCCGAGTCAATTTCGGTTTTAGTTTAGCCAAACAAACCAATTTAAGTCAATTTCCACCACATTAGAGTGGATTTCGACCACTTCTTGGCATGATTAACATATTATCATAAAATACATCAACTATGACCATTTTTGGGGGTCCTCCAATAACAGTTTCATCCGAGTCAATTTCGGCTCTATTTTGGCCAAAGTAACCAATTTAAGTCACTTTCCACCACATTAGAGTGGATTTCGACCATATCCTGGCATGATTAATATATTATCATAAAATACATCAACTATGACCTTTTTTGGGGGTCCTCCAATAATAGTTTCATCCGAGTCAATTTCGGCTCTATTTTGGCCAAAGTAACCAATTTAAATCACTTTCCACCACATTAGAGTGGATTTCGACCATATCCTGGCATGATTAATATATTATCATAAAATGCATCAACTATGACCTTTTTTGGGGGTCCTCCAATAATAGTTTCATCCGAGTCAATTTCGGCTCTAGTTTGGCCAAAGTAACCAATTTAAGTCACTTTCCACCACATTAGAGTGGATTTCGACCACATCCTGGCATGATTAATATATTATCATAATTTACATCAACTTTGACCACTTTTTGGGGACCTCTGATACCAGTTTCATCCGAGTCAATTTCGGTTTTAGTTTATCCAAACAAACCAATTTAAGTCAATTTCCACCACATTAGAGTGGATTTCGACCACTTCCTGGCATGATTAATATATTATCATAATTTACATCAACTTTGACCACTTTTTGGGGACCTCTGATACCAGTTTCATCCGAGTCAATTTCGGTTTTAGTTTATCCAAACAAACCAATTTAAGTCAATTTCCACCACATTAGAGTGGATTTCGACCACTTCCTGGCATGATTAACATATTATCATAATATACATGAACTTTGACCACTTTTTGGGATCCTCATATACCAGTTTCATCCGAGTCAATTTCGGTTTTAGTTTAGCCAAACAAACCAATTTAAGTCAATTTCCACCACATTAGAGTGGATTTCGACCACTTCTTGGCATGATTAACATATTATCATAAAATACATCAACTACGACCATTTTTGGGGGTCCTCCAATAACAGTTTCATCCGAGTCAATTTCGGCTCTATTTTGGCCAAAGTAACCAATTTAAGTCACTTTCCACCACATTAGAGTGGATTTCGACCATATCCTGGCATGATTAATATATTATCATAAAATACATCAACTATGACCTTTTTTGGGGGTCCTCCAATAATAGTTTCATCCTAGTCAATTTCGGCTCTATTTTGGCCAAAGTAACCAATTTAAATCACTTTCCACCACATTAGAGTGGATTTCGACCATATCCTGGCATGATTAATATATTATCATAAAATGCATCAACTATGACCTTTTTTGGGGGTCCTCCAATAATAGTTTCATCCGAGTCAAGTTCGGCTCTAGTTTGGCCAAAGTAACCAATTTAAGTCAATTTCCACCACATTAGAGTGGATTTCGACCACTTCTTGGCATGATTAACATATTATCATAAAATACATCAATTATGACCATTTTTGGGGGTCCTCCAATAACAGTTTCATCCGAGTCAATTTCGGCTCTATTTTGGCCAAAGTAACCAATTTAAGTCACTTTCCACCACATTAGAGTGGATTTCGACCATATCCTGGCATGATTAATATATTATCATAAAATGCATCAACTATGACCTTTTTTGGGGGTCCTCCAATAATAGTTTCATCCGAGTCAAGTTCGGCTCTAGTTTGGCCAAAGTAACCAATTTAAGTCACTTTCCACCACATTAGAGTGGATTTCGACCACATCCTGGCATGATTAATATATTATCATAATTTACATCAACTTTGACCACTTTTTGGGGTCCTCTGATACCAGTTTCATCCGAGTCAATTTCGGTTTTAGTTTAGTCAAACAAACCAATTTAAGTCAATTTCCACCACATTAGAGTGGATTTCGACCACTTCCTGGCATGATTAACATATTAGCATAATATACATGAACTTTGACCACTTTTTGGGATCCTCATATACCAGTTTCATCCGAGTCAATTTCGGTTTTAGTTTAACCAAACAAACCAATTTAAGTCAATTTCCACCACATTAGAGTGGATTTTGACAACTTCCTGGCATGATTAACATATTATCATAATATACATGAACTTTGACCACTTTTTGAGATCCTCATATACCATTTTCATCCGAGTCAATTTCGGTTTTAGTTTAGCGAAACAAACCAATTTAAGTCAATTTCCACCACATTAGAGTGGATTTCGACCACTTCTTGGCATGATTAACATATTATCATAAAATACGTCAACTATGACCATTTTTGGGGGTCCTCCAATAACAGTTTCATCCGAGTCAATTTCGGCTCTATTTTGGCCAAAGTAACCAATTTAAGTCACTTTCCACCACATTAGAGTGGATTTCGACCATATCCTGGCATGATTAATATATTATCATAAAATGCATCAACTATGACCTTTTTTGGGGGTCCTCCAATAATAGTTTCATCCGAGTCAAGTTCGGCTCTAGTTTGGCCAAAGTAACCAATTTAAGTCACTTTCCACCACATTAGAGTGGATTTCGACCACATCCTAGCATGATTAATATATTATCATAATTTACATCAACTTTGACCACTTTTTGGGGACCTCTGATACCAGTTTCATCCGAGTCAATTTCGGTTTTAGTTTATCCAAACAAACCAATTTAAGTCAATTTCCACCACATTAGAGTGGATTTCGACCACTTCCTGGCATGATTAACATATTATCATAATATACATGAACTTTGACCACTTTTTGGGATCCTCATATACCAGTTTCATCCGAGTCAATTTCGGTTTTAGTTTAACCAAACAAACCAATTTAAGTCAATTTCCACCACATTAGAGTGGATTTCGACAACTTCCTGGCATGATTAACTTATTATCATAATATATATGAACTTTGACCACTTTTTGGGATCCTCATATACCAGTTTCATCCGAGTCAATTTCGGTTTTAGTTTAGCCAAACAAACCAATTTAAGTCAATTTCCACCACATTAGAGTGGATTTCGACCACTTCTTGGCATGATTAACATATTATCATAAAATACATCAACTATGACCATTTTTGGGGGTCCTCCAATAACAGTTTCATCCGAGTCAATTTCGGCTCTATTTTGGCCAAAGTAACCAATTTAAGTCACTTTCCACCACATTAGAGTGGATTTCGACCATATCCTGGCATGATTAATATATTATCATAAAATACATCAACTATGACCTTTTTTGGGGGTCCTCCAATAATAGTTTCATCCGAGTCAATTTCGGCTCTATTTTGGCCAAAGTAACCAATTTAAATCACTTTCCACCACATTAGAGTGGATTTCGACCATATCCTGGCATGATTAATATATTATCATAAAATGCATCAACTATGACCTTTTTTGGGGGTCCTCCAATAATAGTTTCATCCGAGTCAATTTCGGCTCTAGTTTGGCCAAAGTAACCAATTTAAGTCACTTTCCACCACATTAGAGTGGATTTCGACCACATCCTGGCATGATTAATATATTATCATAATTTACATCAACTTTGACCACTTTTTGGGGACCTCTGATACCAGTTTCATCCGAGTCAATTTCGGTTTTAGTTTATCCAAACAAACCAATTTAAGTCAATTTCCACCACATTAGAGTGGATTTCGACCACTTCCTGGCATGATTAATATATTATCATAATTTACATCAACTTTGACCACTTTTTGGGGACCTCTGATACCAGTTTCATCCGAGTCAATTTCGGTTTTAGTTTATCCAAACAAACCAATTTAAGTCAATTTCCACCACATTAGAGTGGATTTCGACCACTTCATGGCATGATTAACATATTATCATAATATACATGAACTTTGACCACTTTTTGGGATCCTCATATACCAGTTTCATCCGAGTCAATTTCGGTTTTAGTTTAACCAAACAAACCAATTTAAGTCAATTTCCACCACATTAGAGTGGATTTCGACAACTTCCTGGCATGATTAACTTATTATCATAATATATATGAACTTTGACCACTTTTTGGGATCCTCATATACCAGTTTCATCCGAGTCAATTTCGGTTTTAGTTTAGCCAAACAAACCAATTTAAGTCAATTTCCACCACATTAGAGTGGATTTCGACCACTTCTTGGCATGATTAACATATTATCATAAAATACATCAACTACGACCATTTTTGGGGGTCCTCCAATAACAGTTTCATCCGAGTCAATTTCGGCTCTATTTTGGCCAAAGTAACCAATTTAAGTCACTTTCCACCACATTAGAGTGGATTTCGACCATATCCTGGCATGATTAATATATTATCATAAAATACATCAACTATGACCTTTTTTGGGGGTCCTCCAATAATAGTTTCATCCTAGTCAATTTCGGCTCTATTTTGGCCAAAGTAACCAATTTAAATCACTTTCCACCACATTAGAGTGGATTTCGACCATATCCTGGCATGATTAATATATTATCATAAAATGCATCAACTATGACCTTTTTTGGGGGTCCTCCAATAATAGTTTCATCCGAGTCAAGTTCGGCTCTAGTTTGGCCAAAGTAACCAATTTAAGTCACTTTCCACCACATTAGAGTGGATTTCGACCACATCCTGGCATGATTAATATATTATCATAATTTACATCAACTTTGACCACTTTTTGGGGACCTCTGATACCAGTTTCATCCGAGTCAATTTCGGTTTTAGTTTATCCAAACAAACCAATTTAAGTCAATTTCCACCACATTAGAGTGGATTTCGACCACTTCCTGGCATGATTAACATATTATCATAATATACATGAACTTTGACCACTTTTTGGGATCCTCATATACCAGTTTCATCCGAGTCAATTTCGGTTTTAGTTTAACCAAACAAACCAATTTAAGTCAATTTCCACCACATTAGAGTGGATTTCGACAACTTCCTGGCATGATTAACTTATTATCATAATATATATGAACTTTGACCACTTTTTGGGATCCTCATATACCAGTTTCATCCGAGTCAATTTCGGTTTTAGTTTAGCCAAACAAACCAATTTAAGTCAATTTCCACCACATTAGAGTGGATTTCGACCACTTCTTGGCATGATTAACATATTATCATAAAATACATCAACTATGACCATTTTTTGGGGTCCTCCAATAACAGTTTCATCCGAGTCAATTTCGGCTCTATTTTGGCCAAAGTAACCAATTTAAGTCACTTTCCACCACATTAGAGTGGATTTCGACCATATCCTGGCATGATTAATATATTATCATAAAATACATCAACTATGACCTTTTTTGGGGGTCCTCCAATAATAGTTTCATCCGAGTCAATTTCGGCTCTATTTTGGCCAAAGTAACCAATTTAAATCACTTTCCACCACATTAGAGTGGATTTCGACCATATCCTGGCATGATTAATATATTATCATAAAATGCATCAACTATGACCTTTTTTGGGGGTCCTCCAATAATAGTTTCATCCGAGTCAAGTTCGGCTCTAGTTTGGCCAAAGTAACCAATTTAAGTCACTTTCCACCACATTAGAGTGGATTTCGACCACATCCTGGCATGATTAATATATTATCATAATTTACATCAACTTTGACCACTTTTTGGGGACCTCTGATACCAGTTTCATCCGAGTCAATTTCGGTTTTAGTTTATCCAAACAAACCAATTTAAGTCAATTTCCACCACATTAGAGTGGATTTCGACCACTTCCTGGCATGATTAACATATTATCATAATATACATGAACTTTGACCACTTTTTGGGATCCTCATATACCAGTTTCATCTGAGTCAATTTCGGTTTTAGTTTAACCAAACAAACCAATTTAAGTCAATTTCCACCACATTAGAGTGGATTTCGACAACTTCCTGGCATGATTAACATATTATCATAATATACATGAACTTTGACCACTTTTTGGGATCCTCATATACCAGTTTCATCCGAGTCAATTTCGGTTTTAGTTTAGCCAAACAAACCAATTTAAGTCAATTTCCACCACATTAGAGTGGATTTCGACCACTTCTTGGCATGATTAACATATTATCATAAAATACATCAACTATGACCATTTTTGGGGGTCCTCCAATAACAGTTTCATCCGAGTCAATTTCGGCTCTATTTTGGCCAAAGTAACCAATTTAAGTCACTTTCCACCACATTAGAGTGGATTTCGACCATATCCTGGCATGATTAATATATTATCATAAAATGCATCAACTATGACCTTTTTTGGGGGTCCTCCAATAATAGTTTCATCCGAGTCAAGTTCGGCTCTAGTTTGGCCAAAGTAACCAATTTAAGTCACTTTCCACCACATTAGAGTGGATTTCGACCACATCCTGGCATGATTAATATATTATCATAATTTACATCAACTTTGACCACTTTTTGGGGACCTCTGATACCAGTTTCATCCGAGTCAATTTCGGTTTTAGTTTATCCAAACAAACCAATTTAAGTCAATTTCCACCACATTAGAGTGGATTTCGACCACTTCCTGGCATGATTAACATATTATCATAATATACATGAACTTTGACCACTTTTTGGGATCCTCATATACCAGTTTCATCCGAGTCAATTTCGGTTTTAGTTTAACCAAACAAACCAATTTAAGTCAATTTCCACCACATTAGAGTGGATTTCGACAACTTCCTGGCATGATTAACTTATTATCATAATATATATGAACTTTGACCACTTTTTGGGATCCTCATATACCAGTTTCATCCGAGTCAATTTCGGTTTTAGTTTAGCCAAACAAACCAATTTAAGTCAATTTCCACCACATTAGAGTGGATTTCGACCACTTCTTGGCATGATTAACATATTATCATAAAATACATCAACTATGACCATTTTTGGGGGTCCTCCAATAACAGTTTCATCCGAGTCAATTTCGGCTCTATTTTGGCCAAAGTAACCAATTTAAGTCACTTTCCACCACATTAGAGTGGATTTCGACCATATCCTGGCATGATTAATATATTATCATAAAATACATCAACTATGACCTTTTTTGGGGGTCCTCCAATAATAGTTTCATCCGAGTCAATTTCGGCTCTATTTTGGCCAAAGTAACCAATTTAAATCACTTTCCACCACATTAGAGTGGATTTCGACCATATCCTGGCATGATTAATATATTATCATAAAATGCATCAACTATGACCTTTTTTGGGGGTCCTCCAATAATAGTTTCATCCGAGTCAAGTTCGGCTCTAGTTTGGCCAAAGTAACCAATTTAAGTCACTTTCCACCACATTAGAGTGGATTTCGACCACATCCTGGCATGATTAATATATTATCATAATTTACATCAACTTTGACCACTTTTTGGGGACCTCTGATACCAGTTTCATCCGAGTCAATTTCGGTTTTAGTTTATCCAAACAAACCAATTTAAGTCAATTTCCACCACATTAGAGTGGATTTCGACCACTTCCTGGCATGATTAACATATTATCATAATATACATGAACTTTGACCACTTTTTGGGATCCTCATATACCAGTTTCATCTGAGTCAATTTCGGTTTTAGTTTAACCAAACAAACCAATTTAAGTCAATTTCCACCACATTAGAGTGGATTTCGACAACTTCCTGGCATGATTAACATATTATCATAATATACATGAACTTTGACCACTTTTTGGGATCCTCATATACCAGTTTCATCCGAGTCAATTTCGGTTTTAGTTTAGCCAAACAAACCAATTTAAGTCAATTTCCACCACATTAGAGTGGATTTCGACCACTTCTTGGCATGATTAACATATTATCATAAAATACATCAACTATGACCATTTTTGGGGGTCCTCCAATAACAGTTTCATCCGAGTCAATTTCGGCTCTATTTTGGCCAAAGTAACCAATTTAAGTCACTTTCCACCACATTAGAGTGGATTTCGACCATATCCTGGCATGATTAATATATTATCATAAAATGCATCAACTATGACCTTTTTTGGGGGTCCTCCAATAATAGTTTCATCCGAGTCAAGTTCGGCTCTAGTTTGGCCAAAGTAACCAATTTAAGTCACTTTCCACCACATTAGAGTGGATTTCGACCACATCCTGGCATGATTAATATATTATCATAATTTACATCAACTTTTACCACTTTTTGGGGACCTCTGATACCAGTTTCATCCGAGTCAATTTCGGTTTTAGTTTATCCAAACAAACCAATTTAAGTCAATTTCCACCACATTAGAGTGGATTTCGACCACTTCCTGGCATGATTAACATATTATCATAATATACATGAACTTTGACCACTTTTTGGGATCCTCATATACCAGTTTCATCCGAGTCAATTTCGGTTTTAGTTTAACCAAACAAACCAATTTAAGTCAATTTCCACCACATTAGAGTGGATTTCGACAACTTCCTGGCATGATTAACTTATTATCATAATATATATGAACTTTGACCACTTTTTGGGATCCTCATATACCAGTTTCATCCGAGTCAATTTCGGTTTTAGTTTAGCCAAACAAACCAATTTAAGTCAATTTCCACCACATTAGAGTGGATTTCGACCACTTCTTGGCATGATTAACATATTATCATAAAATACATCAACTATGACCATTTTTGGGGGTCCTCCAATAACAGTTTCATCCGAGTCAATTTCGGCTCTATTTTGGCCAAAGTAACCAATTTAAGTCACTTTCCACCACATTAGAGTGGATTTCGACCATATCCTGGCATGATTAATATATTATCATAAAATACATCAACTATGACCTTTTTTGGGGGTCCTCCAATAATAGTTTCATCCGAGTCAATTTCGGCTCTATTTTGGCCAAAGTAACCAATTTAAATCACTTTCCACCACATTAGAGTGGATTTCGACCATATCCTGGCATGATTAATATATTATCATAAAATGCATCAACTATGACCTTTTTTGGGGGTCCTCCAATAATAGTTTCATCCGAGTCAAGTTCGGCTCTAGTTTGGCCAAAGTAACCAATTTAAGTCACTTTCCACCACATTAGAGTGGATTTCGACCACATCCTGGCATGATTAATATATTATCATAATTTACATCAACTTTGACCACTTTTTGGGGACCTCTGATACCAGTTTCATCCGAGTCAATTTCGGTTTTAGTTTATCCAAACAAACCAATTTAAGTCAATTTCCACCACATTAGAGTGGATTTCGACCACTTCCTGGCATGATTAACATATTATCATAATATACATGAACTTTGACCACTTTTTGGGATCCTCATATACCAGTTTCATCTGAGTCAATTTCGGTTTTAGTTTAACCAAACAAACCAATTTAAGTCAATTTCCACCACATTAGAGTGGATTTCGACAACTTCCTGGCATGATTAACATATTATCATAATATACATGAACTTTGACCACTTTTTGGGATCCTCATATACCAGTTTCATCCGAGTCAATTTCGGTTTTAGTTTAGCCAAACAAACCAATTTAAGTCAATTTCCACCACATTAGAGTGGATTTCGACCACTTCTTGGCATGATTAACATATTATCATAAAATACATCAACTATGACCATTTTTGGGGGTCCTCCAATAACAGTTTCATCCGAGTCAATTTCGGCTCTATTTTGGCCAAAGTAACCAATTTAAGTCACTTTCCACCACATTAGAGTGGATTTCGACCATATCCTGGCATGATTAATATATTATCATAAAATACATCAACTATGACCTTTTTTGGGGGTCCTCCAATAATAGTTTCATCCGAGTCAAGTTCGGCTCTAGTTTGGCCAAAGTAACCAATTTAAGTCACTTTCCACCACATTAGAGTGGATTTCGACCACATCCTGGCATGATTAATATATTATCATAATTTACATCAACTTTGACCACTTTTTGGGGTCCTCTGATACCAGTTTCATCCGAGTCAATTTCGGTTTTAGTTTAGCCAAACAAACCAATTTAAGTCAATTTCCACCACATTAGAGTGGATTTCGACCACTTCCTGGCATGATTAACATATTATCATAATATACATGAACTTTGACCACTTTTTGGGATCCTCATATTACAGTTTCATCCGAGTCAATTTCGGTTTTAGTTTAACCAAACAAACCAATTTAAGTCAATGGTAACATCCTTTCCTCTATGTTCCATCCGCTATTCTGTTGGGCCTTATTCTCAGTTTCTATTTTGGCACGACCCTTGGGTCAATGGTAACATCCTTTCCTCTATGTTCCACCCTGCTATAATCTCATTGTCCGAGTCTACTTTGGATGCAACTGTTGGTGATTATCTTCATGACAACCACTGGACTCTTCCCACCTCTAACCACCACTGGGTCATAGAACTTCGGGGTATGGTGAGCAGTATCAGTGTGGGGAATCAGGATGATATTCTTTGGGATGGTCAGCCTGGGAAGTTTATTACTATCTCTTCTATTTGGCATACCATTCGAGATGTTGTGCCGTCACCGGCTTGGGTCAAAGTCCTGTGGCACCAGTTGGCAATTCAAAAGTGTTCGTTTACAATGTGGCTTGCTCTCAAAAATAGGCTTCTTACTAAAGAGAGAATGATACAGTTTGGCATGCATAGTGACTACAGGTGTGTGTTATGTTCGGCAGCAATTGAGTCTAATGACCATTTATTCAGTACCTGTAGCTTCACCCGATCAGTATTGTCTCATTTCCAGTTCAACTACACTCATTGCTGGGGGAGTTATTTAAACGGTCAGTTTTTGTTGGGATCAAGTTCTCGCTTGAAATAAAACTTGGCATACCTTGTTCTCGCAGTGGTGGTTTATCATGTTTGGCAGGAAAGGAACTCGAGGATTCACTTGAAAGGAAGCAAGACTGAAAGACAGATTACTCATCTAGCTAAACGTATGATTCGTGAAAAGGTGTTCACATGCAAGAGTTTTCAGAAGGCAGCCAGGGGCGATAATTTTTTAATTTCATCATTGTACTAGTAGCCTTGTTTTTTTAGTAGTTGTCCTGAACATGTTTTTCTTTGTTGTTGCGTGAGATGTATTAAACCGGATACTAGTGTTCTTCTTTCTTTGCTGATTCTCGCGGGGTATGCCCCTAGATTTGTATTTTTGTTTTCTTTTTAATCACAACTTAACTTTAGCAAAAAAAAAAAAGTCAATTTCCACCACATTAGAGTGGATTTCGACCACTTCCTGGCATGATTAACATATTATCAGAATTTACATGAACTTTGACCACTTTTTGGGATCCTCATTTACCAGTTTCATCCAAGTCAATTTCGATTTTAGTTTAGCCAAACAAACCAATTTAAGTCAATTTCCACCACATTAGAGTGGATTTCGACCACTTCTTGGCATGATTAACATATTATCATAAAATACATCAACTATGACCATTTTTGGGGGTCCTCCAATAACAGTTTCATCCGAGTCAATTTCGGCTCTATTTTGGCCAAAGTAGCCAATTTAAGTCACTTTCCACCACATTAGAGTGGATTTCGACCATATCCTGGCATGATTAATATATTATCATAAAATACATCAACTATGACCTTTTTTGGGGGTCCTCCAATAATAGTTTCATTCGAGTCAAGTTCGGCTCTAGTTTGGCCAAAGTAACCAATTTAAGTCACTGTCCACCACATTAGAGTGGATTTCGACCACATCCTGGCATGATTAATATATTATCATAATTTACATCAACTTTGACCACTTTTTGGGGTCCTCTGATACCAGTTTCATCCGAGTCAATTTCGGTTTTAGTTTAGCCAAACAAACCAATTTAAGTCAATTTTCACCACATTAGAGTGGATTTCGACCACTTCCTGGCATGATTAACATATTATCATAATATACATGAACTTTGACCACTTTTTGGGATCCTCATATACCAGTTTCATCCGAGTCAATTTCAGTTTTAGTTTAACCAAACAAACCAATTTAAGTCAATTTCCACCACATTAGAGTGGATTTCGACAACTTCCTGGCATGATTAACATATTATCATAATATACATGAACTTTGACCACTTTTTGGGATCCTCATATACCAGTTTCATCCGAGTCAATTTCGGCTCTATTTTGGCCAAAGTAACCAATTTAAGTCACTTTCCACCA
Source organism: Heracleum sosnowskyi (assembly GCA_030848705.1). Lineage (NCBI taxonomy): Eukaryota > Viridiplantae > Streptophyta > Magnoliopsida > Apiales > Apiaceae > Heracleum > Heracleum sosnowskyi. Next base: position 53,851,565 of record CM061236.1, read on the forward strand.
CATTAGAGTGGATTTCGACCATATCCTGGCATGATTAATATATTATCATAAAATGCATCAACTATGACCTTTTTTGGGGGTCCTCCAATAATAGTTTCATCCGAGTCAAGTTCGGCTCTAGTTTGGCCAAAGTAACCAATTTAAGTCACTTTCCACCACATTAGAGTGGATTTCGACCACATCCTGGCATGATTAATATATTATCATAATTTACATCAACTTTGACCACTTTTTGGGGACCTCTGATACCAGTTTCATCCGAGTCAATTTCGGTTTTAGTTTAGCCAAACAAACCAATTTAAGTCAATTTCCACCACATTAGAGTGGATTTCGACCACTTCCTGGCATGATTAACATATTATCATAATATACATGAACTTTGACCACTTTTTGGGATCCTCATATACCAGTTTCATCCGAGTCAATTTCGGTTTTAGTTTAACCAAACAAACCAATTTAAGTCAATTTCCACAACATTAGAGTGGATTTCGACAACTTCCTGGCATGATTAACATATTATCATAATATACATGAACTTTGACCACTTTTTGGGATCCTCATATACCAGTTTCATCCGAGTCAATTTCGGTTTTAGTCTAGCCAAACAAACCAATTTAAGTCAATTTCCACCACATTAGAGTCGATTTCGACCACTTCTTGGCATGATTAACATATTATCATAAAATACATCAACTATGACCATTTTTGGGGGTCCTCCAATAACAGTTTCATCCGAGTCAATTTCGGCTCTATTTTGGCCAAAGTAACCAATTTAAGTCACTTTGCACCACATTAGAGTGGATTTCGACCACTTCTTGGCATGATTAACATATTATCATAAAATACATCAACTATGACCATTTTTGGGGGTCCTCCAATAACAGTTTCTTCCGAGTCAATTTCGGTTTTAGTTTAGCCAAACAAACCAATTTAAGTCAATTTCCACCACATTAGAGTGGATTTCGACCACTTCTTGTCATGATTAACATATTATCATAAAATACATCAACTATGACCATTTTTGGGGGTCCTCCAATAACAGTTTCATCCGAGTCAATTTCGGCTCTATTTTGGCCAAAGTAACCAATTTAAGTCACTTTCCACCACATTAGAGTGGATTTCGACCATATCCTGGCATGATTAATATATTATCATAAAATGCATCAACTATGACCTTTTTTGGGGGTCCTCCAATAATAGTTTCATCCGAGTCAAGTTCGGCTCTAGTTTGGCCAAAGTAACCAATTTAAGTCACTTTCCACCACATTAGAGTGGATTTCGACCACATCCTGGCATGATTAATATATTATCATAATTTACATCAACTTTGACCACTTTTTGGGGACCTCTGATACCAGTTTCATCCGAGTCAATTTCGGTTTTAGTTTAGCCAAACAAACCAATTTAAGTCAATTTCCACCACATTAGAGTGGATTTCGACCACTTCCTGGCATGATTAACATATTATCATAATATACATGAACTTTGACCACTTTTTGGGATCCTCATATACCAGTTTCATCCGAGTCAATTTCGGTTTTAGTTTAACCAAACAACCCAATTTAAGTCAATTTCCACCACATTAGAGTGGATTTCGACAACTTCCTGGCATGATTAACTTATTATCATAATATACATGAACTTTGACCACTTTTTGGGATCCTCATATACCAGTTTCATCCGAGTCAATTTCGGTTTTAGTTTAGCCAAACAAACCAATTTAAGTCAATTTCCACAACATTAGAGTGGATTTCGACCACTTCTTGGCATGATTAACATATTATCATAAAATACATCAACTATGACCATTTTTGGGGGTCCTCCAATAACAGTTTCATCCGAGTCAATTTCGGCTCTATTTTGGCCAAAGTAACCAATTTAAGTCACTTTCCACCACATTAGAGTGGATTTCGACCATATCCTGGCATGATTAATATATTATCATAAAATACATCAACTATGACCTTTTTTGGGGGTCCTCCAATAATAGTTTCATCCGAGTCAAGTTCGGCTCTAGTTTGGCCAAATTAACCAATTTAAGTCAATTTCCACCACATTAGAGTGGATTTCGACCACATCCTGGCATGATTAATATATTATCATAATTTACATCAACTTTGACCACTTTTTGGGGTCCTCTGATACCAGTTTCATCCGAGTCAATTTCGGTTTTAGTTTAGCCAAACAAACCAATTTAAGTCAATTTTCACCACATTAGAGTGGATTTCGACCACTTCCTGGCATGATTAACATATTATCATAATATACATGAACTTTGACCACTTTTTGGGATCCTCATATACCAGTTTCATCCGAGTCAATTTCAGTTTTAGTTTAACCAAATAAACCAATTTAAGTCAATTTCCACCACATTAGAGTGGATTTCGACAACTTCCTGGCATGATTAACATATTATCATAATATACATGAACTTTGACCACTTTTTGGGATCCTCATATACCAGTTTCATCCGAGTCAATTTCGGTTTTAGTTTAGCCAAACAAACCAATTTAAGTCAATTTCCACCACATTAGAGTGGATTTCGACCACTTCTTGGCATGATTAACATATTATCATAAAATACATCAACTATGACCATTTTTGGGGGTCCTCCAATAACAGTTTCATCCGAGTCAATTTCGGCTCTATTTTGGCCAAAGTAACCAATTTAAGTCACTTTCCACCACATTAGAGTGGATTTCGACCATATCCTGGCATGATTAATATATTATCATAAAATGCATCAACTATGACCTTTTTTGGGGGTCCTCCAATAATAGTTTCATCCGAGTCAAGTTCGGCTCTAGTTTGGCCAAAGTAACCAATTTAAGTCACTTTCCACCACATTAGAGTGGATTTCGACCACATCCTAGCATGATTAATATATTATCATAATTTACATCAACTTTGACCACTTTTTGGGGACCTCTGATACCAGTTTCATCCGAGTCAATTTCGGTTTTAGTTTATCCAAACAAACCAATTTAAGTCAATTTCCACCACATTAGAGTGGATTTCGACCACTTCCTGGCATGATTAACATATTATCATAATATACATGAACTTTGACCACTTTTTGGGATCCTCATATACCAGTTTCATCCGAGTCAATTTCGGTTTTAGTTTAACCAAACAAACCAATTTAAGTCAATTTCCACCACATTAGAGTGGATTTCGACAACTTCCTGGCATGATTAACTTATTATCATAATATATATGAACTTTGACCACTTTTTGGGATCCTCATATACCAGTTTCATCCGAGTCAATTTCGGTTTTAGTTTAGCCAAACAAACCAATTTAAGTCAATTTCCACCACATTAGAGTGGATTTCGACCACTTCTTGGCATGATTAACATATTATCATAAAATACATCAACTATGACCATTTTTGGGGGTCCTCCAATAACAGTTTCATCCAAGTCAATTTCGGCTCTATTATGGCCAAAGTAACCAATTTAAGTCACTTTCCACCACATTAGAGTGGATTTCGACCATATCCTGGCATGATTAATATATTATCATAAAATACATCAACTATGACCTTTTTTGGGGGTCCTCCAATAATAGTTTCATCCGAGTCAATTTCGGCTCTATTTTGGCCAAAGTAACCAATTTAAATCACTTTCCACCACATTAGAGTGGATTTCGACCATATCCTGGCATGATTAATATATTATCATAAAATGCATCAACTATGACCTTTTTTGGGGGTCCTCCAATAATAGTTTCATCCGAGTCAAGTTCGACTCTAGTTTGGCCAAAGTAACCAATTTAAGTCACTTTCCACCACATTAGAGTGGATTTCGACCACATCCTGGCATGATTAATATATTATCATAATTTACATCAACTTTGACCACTTTTTGGGGACCTCTGATACCAGTTTCATCCGAGTCAATTTCGGTTTTAGTTTATCCAAACAAACCAATTTAAGTCAATTTCCACCACATTAGAGTGGATTTCGACCACTTCCTGGCATGATTAACATATTATCATAATATACATGAACTTTGACCACTTTTTGGGATCCTCATATACCAGTTTCATCCGAGTCAATTTCGGTTTTAGTTTAACCAAACAAACCAATTTAAGTCAATTTCCACCACATTAGAGTGGATTTCGACAACTTCCTGGCATGATTAACTTATTATCATAATATATATGAACTTTGACCACTTTTTGGGATCCTCATATACCAGTTTCATCCGAGTCAATTTCGGTTTTAGTTTAGCCAAACAAACCAATTTAAGTCAATTTCCACCACATTAGAGTGGATTTCGACCACTTCTTGGCATGATTAACATATTATCATAAAATACATCAACTATGACCATTTTTGGGGGTCCTCCAATAACAGTTTCATCCAAGTCAATTTCGGCTCTATTATGGCCAAAGTAACCAATTTAAGTCACTTTCCACCACATTAGAGTGGATTTCGACCATATCCTGGCATGATTAATATATTATCATAAAATACATCAACTATGACCTTTTTTGGGGGTCCTCCAATAATAGTTTCATCCGAGTCAATTTCGGCTCTATTTTGGCCAAAGTAACCAATTTAAATCACTTTCCACCACATTAGAGTGGATTTCGACCATATCCTGGCATGATTAATATATTATCATAAAATGCATCAACTATGACCTTTTTTGGGGGTCCTCCAATAATAGTTTCATCCGAGTCAAGTTCGACTCTAGTTTGGCCAAAGTAACCAATTTAAGTCACTTTCCACCACATTAGAGTGGATTTCGACCACATCCTGGCATGATTAATATATTATCATAATTTACATCAACTTTGACCACTTTTTGGGGACCTCTGATACCAGTTTCATCCGAGTCAATTTCGGTTTTAGTTTATCCAAACAAACCAATTTAAGTCAATTTCCACCACATTAGAGTGGATTTCGACCACTTCCTGGCATGATTAACATATTATCATAATATACATGAACTTTGACCACTTTTTGGGATCCTCATATACCAGTTTCATCCGAGTCAATTTCGGTTTTAGTTTAACCAAACAAACCAATTTAAGTCAATTTCCACCACATTAGAGTGGATTTCGACAACTTCCTGGCATGATTAACTTATTATCATAATATATATGAACTTTGACCACTTTTTGGGATCCTCATATACCAGTTTCATCCGAGTCAATTTCGGTTTTAGTTTAGCCAAACAAACCAATTTAAGTCAATTTCCACCACATTAGAGTGGATTTCGACCACTTCTTGGCATGATTAACATATTATCATAAAATACATCAACTATGACCATTTTTGGGGGTCCTCCAATAACAGTTTCATCCAAGTCAATTTCGGCTCTATTATGGCCAAAGTAACCAATTTAAGTCACTTTCCACCACATTAGAGTGGATTTCGACCATATCCTGGCATGATTAATATATTATCATAAAATACATCAACTATGACCTTTTTTGGGGGTCCTCCAATAATAGTTTCATCCGAGTCAATTTCGGCTCTATTTTGGCCAAAGTAACCAATTTAAATCACTTTCCACCACATTAGAGTGGATTTCGACCATATCCTGGCATGATTAATATATTATCATAAAATGCATCAACTATGACCTTTTTTGGGGGTCCTCCAATAATAGTTTCATCCGAGTCAAGTTCGACTCTAGTTTGGCCAAAGTAACCAATTTAAGTCACTTTCCACCACATTAGAGTGGATTTCGACCACATCCTGGCATGATTAATATATTATCATAATTTACATCAACTTTGACCACTTTTTGGGGACCTCTGATACCAGTTTCATCCGAGTCAATTTCGGTTTTAGTTTATCCAAACAAACCAATTTAAGTCAATTTCCACCACATTAGAGTGGATTTCGACCACTTCCTGGCATGATTAACATATTATCATAATATACATGAACTTTGACCACTTTTTGGGATCCTCATATACCAGTTTCATCCGAGTCAATTTCGGTTTTAGTTTAACCAAACAAACCAATTTAAGTCAATTTCCACCACATTAGAGTGGATTTCGACAACTTCCTGGCATGATTAACTTATTATCATAATATATATGAACTTTGACCACTTTTTGGGATCCTCATATACCAGTTTCATCCGAGTCAATTTCGGTTTTAGTTTAGCCAAACAAACCAATTTAAGTCAATTTCCACCACATTAGAGTGGATTTCGACCACTTCTTGGCATGATTAACATATTATCATAAAATACATCAACTATGACCATTTTTGGGGGTCCTCCAATAATAGTTTCATCCGAGTCAATTTCGGCTCTATTTTGGCCAAAGTAACCAATTTAAGTCAATTTCCACCACATTAGAGTGGATTTCGACCATATCCTGGCATGATTAATATATTATCATAAAATACATCAACTATGACCTTTTTTGGGGGTCCTCCAATAATAGTTTCATCCGAGTCAATTTCGGCTCTATTTTGGCCAAAGTAACCAATTTAAATCACTTTCCACCACATTAGAGTGGATTTCGACCATATCCTGGCATGATTAATATATTATCATAAAATGCATCAACTATGACCTTTTTTGGGGGTCCTCCAATAATAGTTTCATCCGAGTCAAGTTCGGCACTAGTTTGGCCAAAGTAACCAATTTAAGTCACTTTCCACCACATTAGAGTGGATTTCGACCACATCCTGGCATGATTAATATATTATCATAATTTACATCAACTTTGACCACTTTTTGGGGACCTCTGATACCAGTTTCATCCGAGTCAATTTCGGTTTTAGTTTATCCAAACAAACCAATTTAAGTCAATTTCCACCACATTAGAGTGGATTTCGACCACTTCCTGGCATGATTAACATATTATCATAATATACATGAACTTTGACCACTTTTTGGGATCCTCATATACCAGTTTCATCTGAGTCAATTTCGGTTTTAGTTTAACCAAACAAACCAATTTAAGTCAATTTCCACCACATTAGAGTGGATTTCGACAACTTCCTGGCATGATTAACATATTATCATAATATACATGAACTTTGACCACTTTTTGGGATCCTCATATACCAGTTTCATCCGAGTCAATTTCGGTTTTAGTTTAGCCAAACAATCCAATTTAAGTCAATTTCCACCACATTAGAGTGGATTTCGACCACTTCTTGGCATGATTAACATATTATCATAAAATACATCAACTATGACCATTTTTGGGGGTCCTCCAATAACAGTTTCATCCGAGTCAATTTCGGCTCTATTTTGGCCAAAGTAACCAATTTAAGTCACTTTCCACGACATTAGAGTGGATTTCGACCATATCCTGGCATGATTAATATATTATCATAAAATGCATCAACTATGACCTTTTTTGGGGGTCCTCCAATAATAGTTTCATCCGAGTCAAGTTCGGCTCTAGTTTGGCCAAAGTAACCAATTTAAGTCACTTTCCACCACATTAGAGTGGATTTCGACCACATCCTGGAATGATTAATATATTATCATAATTTACATCAACTTTGACCACTTTTTGGGGACCTCTGATACCAGTTTCATCCGAGTCAATTTCGGTTTTAGTTTATCCAAACAAACCAATTTAAGTCAATTTCCACCACATTAGAGTGGATTTCGACCACTTCCTGGCATGATTAACATATTATCATAATATACATGAACTTTGACCACTTTTTGGGATCCTCATATACCAGTTTCATCCGAGTCAATTTCGGTTTTAGTTTAACCAAACAAACCAATTTAAGTCAATTTCCACCACATTAGAGTGGATTTCGACAACTTCCTGGCATGATTAACTTATTATCATAATATATATGAACTTTGACCACTTTTTGGGATCCTCATATACCAGTTTCATCCGAGTCAATTTCGGTTTTAGTTTAGCCAAACAAACCAATTTAAGTCAATTTCCACCACATTAGAGTGGATTTCGACCACTTCTTGGCATGATTAACATATTATCATAAAATACATCAACTATGACCATTTTTGGGGGTCCTCCAATAACAGTTTCATCCGAGTCAATTTCGGCTCTATTTTGGCCAAAGTAACCAATTTAAGTCACTTTCCACCACATTAGAGTGGATTTCGACCATATCCTGGCATGATTAATATATTATCATAAAATACATCAACTATGACCTTTTTTGGGGGTCCTCCAATAATAGTTTCATCCGAGTCAATTTCGGCTCTATTTTGGCCAAAGTAACCAATTTAAATCACTTTCCACCACATTAGAGTGGATTTCGACCATATCCTGGCATGATTAATATATTATCATAAAATGCATCAACTATGACCTTTTTTGGGGGTCCTCCAATAATAGTTTCATCCGAGTCAAGTTCGGCTCTAGTTTTGCCAAAGTAACCAATTTAAGTCACTTTCCACCACATTAGAGTGGATTTCGACCACATCCTGGCATGATTAATATATTATCATAATTTACATCAACTTTGACCACTTTTTGGGGACCTCTGATACCAGTTTCATCCGAGTCAATTTCGGTTTTAGTTTATCCAAACAAACCAATTTAAGTCAATTTCCACCACATTAGAGTGGATTTCGACCACTTCCTGGCATGATTAACATATTATCATAATATACATGAACTTTGACCACTTTTTGGGATCCTCATATACCAGTTTCATCCGAGTCAATTTCGGTTTTAGTTTAACCAAACAAACCAATTTAAGTCAATTTCCACCACATTAGAGTGGATTTCGACAACTTCCTGGCATGATTAACTTATTATCATAATATATATGAACTTTGACCACTTTTTTGGATCCTCATATACCAGTTTAATCCGAGTCAATTTCGGTTTTAGTTTAGCCAAACAAACCAATTTAAGTCAATTTCCACCACATTAGAGTGGATTTCGACCACTTCTTGGCATGATTAACATATTATCATAAAATACATCAACTATGACCATTTTTGGGGGTCCTCCAATAACAGTTTCATCCGAGTCAATTTCGGCTCTATTTTGGCCAAAGTAACCAATTTAAGTCAATTTCCACCACATTAGAGTGGATTTCGACCATATCCTGGCATGATTAATATATTATCATAAAATACATCAACTATGACCTTTTTTGGGGGTCCTCCAATAATAGTTTCATCCGAGTCAATTTCGGCTCTATTTTGGCCAAAGTAACCAATTTAAATCACTTTCCACCACATTAGAGTGGATTTCGACCATATCCTGGCATGATTAATATATTATCATAAAATGCATCAACTATGACCATTTTTGGGGGTCCTCCAATAATAGTTTCATCCGAGTCAAGTTCGGCTCTAGTTTGGCCAAAGTAACCAATTTAAGTCACTTTCCACCACATTAGAGTGGATTTCGACCACATCCTGGCATGATTAATATATTATCATAATTTACATCAACTTTGACCACTTTTTGGGGACCTCTGATACCAGTTTCATCCGAGTCAATTTCGGTTTTAGTTTATCCAAACAAACCAATTTAAGTCAATTTCCACCACATTAGAGTGGATTTCGACCACTTCCTGGCATGATTAACATATTATCATAATATACATGAACTTTGACCACTTTTTGGGATCCTCATATACCAGTTTCATCCGAGTCAATTTCGGTTTTAGTTTAACCAAACAAACCAATTTAAGTCAATTTCCACCACATTAGAGTGGATTTCGACAACTTCCTGGCATGATTAACTTATTATCATAATATATATGAACTTTGACCACTTTTTGGGATCCTCATATACCAGTTTCATCCGAGTCAATTTCGGTTTTAGTTTAGCCAAACAAACCAATTTAAGTCAATTTCCACCACATTAGAGTGGATTTCGACCACTTCTTGGCATGATTAACATATTATCATAAAATACATCAACTATGACCATTTTTGGGGGTCCTCCAATAACAGTTTCATCCGAGTCAATTTCGGCTCTATTTTGGCCAAAGTAACCAATTTAAGTCACTTTCCACCACATTAGAGTGGATTTCGACCATATCCTGGCATGATTAATATATTATCATAAAATACATCAACTATGACCTTTTTTGGGGGTCCTCCAATAATAGTTTCATCCGAGTCAATTTCGGCTCTATTTTGGCCAAAGTAACCAATTTAAATCACTTTCCACCACATTAGAGTGGATTTCGACCATATCCTGGCATGATTAATATATTATCATAAAATGCATCAACTATGACCTTTTTTGGGGGTCCTCCAATAATAGTTTCATCCGAGTCAAGTTCGGCTCTAGTTTGGCCAAAGTAACCAATTTAAGTCACTTTCCACCCCATTAGAGTGGATTTCGACCACATCCTGGCATGATTAATATATTATCATAATTTACATCAACTTTGACCACTTTTTGGGGACCTCTGATACCAGTTTCATCCGAGTCAATTTCGGTTTTAGTTTATCCAAACAAACCAATTTAAGTCAATTTCCACCACATTAGAGTGGATTTCGACCACTTCCTGGCATGATTAACATATTATCATAATATACATGAACTTTGACCACTTTTTGGGATCCTCATATACCAGTTTCATCCGAGTCAATTTCGGTTTTAGTTTAGCCAAACAAACCAATTTAAGTCAATTTCCACCACATTAGAGTGGATTTCGACCACTTCTTGGCATGATTAACATATTATCATAAAATACATCAACTATGACCATTTTTGGGGGTCCTCCAATAACAGTTTCATCCGAGTCAATTTCGGCTCTATTTTGGCCAAAGTAACCAATTTAAGTCACTTTCCACCACATTAGAGTGGATTTCGACCATATCCTGGCATGATTAATATATTATCATAAAATACATCAACTATGACCTTTTTTGGGGGTCCTCCAATAATAGTTTCATCCGAGTCAATTTCGGCTCTATTTTGGCCAAAGTAACCAATTTAAATCACTTTCCACCACATTAGAGTGGATTTCGACCATATCCTGGCATGATTAATATATTATCATAAAATGCATCAACTATGACCATTTTTGGGGGTCCTCCAATAATAGTTTCATCCGAGTCAAGTTCGGCTCTAGTTTGGCCAAAGTAACCAATTTAAGTCACTTTCCACCACATTAGAGTGGATTTCGACCACATCCTGGCATGATTAATATATTATCATAATTTACATCAACTTTGACCACTTTTTAGGGACCTCTGATACCAGTTTCATCCGAGTCAATTTCGGTTTTAGTTTATCCAAACAAACCAATTTAAGTCAATTTCCACCACATTAGAGTGGATTTCGACCACTTCCTGGCATGATTAACATATTATCATAATATACATGAACTTTGACCACTTTTTGGGATCCTCATATACCAGTTTCATCCGAGTCAATTTCGGTTTTAGTTTAACCAAACAAACCAATTTAAGTCAATTTCCACCACATTAGAGTGGATTTCGACAACTTCCTGGCATGATTAACTTATTATCATAATATATATGAACTTTGACCACTTTTTGGGATCCTCATATACCAGTTTCATCCGAGTCAATTTCGGTTTTAGTTTAGCCAAACAAACCAATTTAAGTCAATTTCCACCACATTAGAGTGGATTTCGACCACTTCTTGGCATGATTAACATATTATCATAAAATACATCAACTATGACCATTTTTGGGGGTCCTCCAATAACAGTTTCATCCGAGTCAATTTCGGCTCTATTTTGGCCAAAGTAACCAATTTAAGTCACTTTCCACCACATTAGAGTGGATTTCGACCATATCCTGGCATGATTAATATATTATCATAAAATACATCAACTATGACCTTTTTTGGGGGTCCTCCAATAATAGTTTCATCCGAGTCAATTTCGGCTCTATTTTGGCCAAAGTAACCAATTTAAATCACTTTCCACCACATTAGAGTGGATTTCGACCATATCCTGGCATGATTAATATATTAGAATAAAATGCATCAACTATGACCATTTTTGGGGGTCCTCCAATAATAGTTTCATCCGAGTCAAGTTCGGCTCTAGTTTGGCCAAAGTAACCAATTTAAGTCACTTTCCACCACATTAGAGTGGATTTCGACCACATCCTGGCATGATTAATATATTATCATAATTTACATCAACTTTGACCACTTTTTGGGGACCTCTGATACCAGTTTCATCCGAGTCAATTTCGGTTTTAGTTTATCCAAACAAACCAATTTAAGTCAATTTCCACCACATTAGAGTGGATTTCGACCACTTCCTGGCATGATTAACATATTATCATAATATACATGAACTTTGACCACTTTTTGGGATCCTCATATACCAGTTTCATCCGAGTCAATTTCGGTTTTAGTTTAACCAAACAAACCAATTTAAGTCAATTTCCACCACATTAGAGTGGATTTCGACAACTTCCTGGCATGATTAACTTATTATCATAATATATATGAACTTTGACCACTTTTTGGGATCCTCATATACCAGTTTCATCCGAGTCAATTTCGGTTTTAGTTTAGCCAAACAAACCAATTTAAGTCAATTTCCACCACATTAGAGTGGATTTCGACCACTTCTTGGCATGATTAACATATTATCATAAAATACATCAACTATGACCATTTTTGGGGGTCCTCCAATAACAGTTTCATCCGAGTCAATTTCGGCTCTATTTTGGCCAAAGTAACCAATTTAAGTCACTTTCCACCACATTAGAGTGGATTTCGACCATATCCTGGCATGATTAATATATTATCATAAAATACATCAACTATGACCTTTTTTGGGGGTCCTCCAATAATAGTTTCATCTGAGTCAATTTCGGCTCTATTTTGGCCAAAGTAACCAATTTAAATCACTTTCCACCACATTAGAGTGGATTTCGACCATATCCTGGCATGATTAATATATTATCATAAAATGCATCACCTATGACCTTTTTTGGGGGTCCTCCAATAATAGTTTCATCCGAGTCAAGTTCGGCTCTAGTTTGGCCAAAGTAACCAATTTAAGTCACTTTCCACCACATTAGAGTGGATTTCGACCACATCCTGGCATGATTAATATATTATCATAATTTACATCAAATTTGACCACTTTTTGGGGACCTCTGATACCAGTTTCATCCGAGTCAATTTCGGTTTTAGTTTATCCAAACAAACCAATTTAAGTCAATTTCCACCACATTAGAGTGGATTTCGACCACTTCCTGGCATGATTAACATATTATCATAATATACATGAACTTTGACCACTTTTTGGGATCCTCATATACCAGTTTCATCTGAGTCAATTTCGGTTTTAGTTTAACCAAACAAACCAATTTAAGTCAATTTCCACCACATTAGAGTGGATTTCGACAACTTCCTGGCATGATTAACATATTATCATAATATACATGAACTTTGACCACTTTTTGGGATCCTCATATACCAGTTTCATCCGAGTCAATTTCGGTTTTAGTTTAGCCAAACAAACCAATTTAAGTCAATTTCCACCACATTAGAGTGGATTTCGACCACTTCTTGGCATGATTAACATATTATCATAAAATACATCAACTATGACCATTTTTGGGGGTCCTCCAATAACAGTTTCATCCGAGTCAATTTCGGCTCTATTTTGGCCAAAGTAACCAATTTAAGTCACTTTCCACCACATTAGAGTGGATTTCGACCATATCCTGGCATGATTAATATATTATCATAAAATGCATCAACTATGACCTTTTTTGGGGGTCCTCCAATAATAGTTTCATCCGAGTCAAGTTCGGCTCTAGTTTGGCCAAAGTAACCAATTTAAGTCACTTTCCACCACATTAGAGTGGATTTCGACCACATCCTGGCATGATTAATATATATTATCATAATTTACATCAACTTTGACCACTTTTTGGGGACCTCTGATACCAGTTTCATCCGAGTCAATTTCGGTTTTAGTTTTTTTTTTTTTTTGCTAAATGAATGATATGTATCCAAACAAACCAATTTAAGTCAATTTCCACCACATTAGAGTGGATTTCGACCACTTCCTGGCATGATTAACATATTATCATAATATACATGAACTTTGACCACTTTTTGGGATCCTCATATACCAGTTTCATCCGAGTCAATTTCGGTTTTAGTTTAACCAAACAAACCAATTTAAGTCAATTTCCACCACATTAGAGTGGATTTCGACAACTTCCTGGCATGAATAACTTATTATCATAATATATATGAACTTTGACCACTTTTTGGGATCCTCATATACCAGTTTAATCCGAGTCAATTTCGGTTTTAGTTTAGCCAAACAAACCAATTTAAGTCAATTTCCACCACATTAGAGTGGATTTCGACCACTTCTTGGCATGATTAACATATTATCATAAAATACATCAACTATGACCATTTTTGGGGGTCCTCCAATAACAGTTTCATCCGAGTCAATTTCGGCTCTATTTTGGCCAAAGTAACCAATTTAAGTCACTTTCCACCACATTAGAGTGGATTTCGACCATATCCTGGCATGATTAATATATTATCATAAAATACATCAACTATGACCTTTTTTGGGGGTCCTCCAATAATAGTTTCATCCGAGTCAATTTCGGCTCTATTTTGGCCAAAGTAACCAATTTAAATCACTTTCCACCACATTAGAGTGGATTTCGACCATATCCTGGCATGATTAATATATTATCATAAAATGCATCAACTATGACCATTTTTGGGGGTCCTCCAATAATAGTTTCATCCGAGTCAAGTTCGGCTCTAGTTTGGCCAAAGTAACCAATTTAAGTCACTTTCCACCACATTAGAGTGGATTTCGACCACATCCTGGCATGATTAATATATTATCATAATTTACATCAACTTTGACCACTTTTTGGGGACCTCTGATACCAGTTTCATCCGAGTCAATTTCGGTTTTAGTTTTTTTTTTTTTTTTGCTAAATGAATGATATGTATCCAAACAAACCAATTTAAGTCAATTTCCACCACATTAGAGTGGATTTCGACCACTTCCTGGCATGATTAACATATTATCATAATATACATGAACTTTGACCACTTTTTGGGATCCTCATATACCAGTTTCATCCGAGTCAATTTCGGTTTTAGTTTAACCAAACAAACCAATTTAAGTCAATTTCCACCACATTAGAGTGGATTTCGACAACTTCCTGGCATGATTAACTTATTATCATAATATATATGAACTTTGACCACTTTTTGGGATCCTCATATACCAGTTTAATCCGAGTCAATTTCGGTTTTAGTTTAACCAAACAAACCAATTTAAGTCAATTTCCACCACATTAGAGTGGATTTCGACAACTTCCTGGCATGATTAACATATTATCATAATATACATGAACTTTGACCACTTTTTGGGATCCTCATATACCAGTTTCATCCGAGTCAATTTCGGTTTTAGTTTAGCCAAACAAACCAATTTAAGTCAATTTCCACCACATTAGAGTGGATTTCGACCACTTCTTGGCATGATTAACATATTATCATAAAATACATCAACTATGACCATTTTTGGGGGTCCTCCAATAACAGTTTCATCCGAGTCAATTTCGGCTCTATTTTGGCCAAAGTAACCAATTTAAGTCACTTTCCACCACATTAGAGTGGATTTCGACCATATCCTGGCATGATTAATATATTATCATAAAATGCATCAACTATGACCTTTTTTGGGGGTCCTCCAATAATAGTTTCATCCGAGTCAAGTTCGGCTCTAGTTTGGCCAAAGTAACCAATTTAAGTCACTTTCCACCACATTAGAGTGGATTTCGACCACATCCTGGCATGATTAATATATTATCATAATTTACATCAACTTTGACCACTTTTTGGGGACCTCTGATACCAGTTTCATCCGAGTCAATTTCGGTTTTAGTTTTTTTTTTTTTTTGCTAAATGAATGATATGTATCCAAACAAACCAATTTAAGTCAATTTCCACCACATTAGAGTGGATTTCGACCACTTCCTGGCATGATTAACATATTATCATAATATACATGAACTTTGACCACTTTTTGGGATCCTCATATACCAGTTTCATCCGAGTCAATTTCGGTTTTAGTTTAACCAAACAAACCAATTTAAGTCAATTTCCACCACATTAGAGTGGATTTCGACAACTTCCTGGCATGATTAACTTATTATCATAATATATATGAACTTTGACCACTTTTTGGGATCCTCATATACCAGTTTCATCCGAGTCAATTTCGGTTTTAGTTTAGCCAAACAAACCAATTTAAGTCAATTTCCACCACATTAGAGTGGATTTCGACCACTTCTTGGCATGATTAACATATTATCATAATATACATGAACTTTGACCACTTTTTGGGATCCTCATATACCAGTTTCATCCGAGTCAATTTCGGTTTTAGTTTAACCAAACAAACCAATTTAAGTCAATTTCCACAACATTAGAGTGGATTTCGACAACTTCCTGGCATGATTAACATATTATCATAATATACATGAACTTTGACCTTTTTTGGGGGTCCTCCAATAATAGTTTCATCCGAGTCAAGTTCGGCTCTAGTTTGGCCAAAGTAACCAATTTAAGTCACTTTCCACCACATTAGAGTGGATTTCGACCACATCCTGGCATGATTAATATATTATCATAATTTACATCAACTTTGACCACTTTTTGGGGTCCTCTGATACCAGTTTCATCCGAGTCAATTTCGGTTTTAGTTTAGCCAAACAAACCAATTTAAGTCAATTTCCACCACATTAGAGTGGATTTCGACCACTTCCTGGCATGATTAACATATTATCATAATATACATGAACTTTGACCACTTTTTGGGATCCTCATATACCAATTTCATCCGAGTCAATTTCGGTTTTAGTTTAACCAAACAAACCAATTTAAGTCAATGGTAACATCCTTTCCTCTATGTTCCATCCGCTATTCTGTTGGGCCTTATTCTCAGTTTCTATTTTGGCACGACCCTTGGGTCAATGGTAACATCCTTTCCTCTATGTTCCACCCTGCTATAATCTCATTGTCCGAGTCTACTTTGGATGCAACAGTTGGTGATTATCTTCATGACAACCACTGGACTCTTCCCACCTCTAACCACCACTGGGTCATAGAACTTCGGGGTATGGTGAGCAGTATCAGTGTGGGGAATCAGGATGATATTCTTTGGGATGGTCAGCCTGGGAAGTTTATTACTATCTCTTCTATTTGGCATACCATTCGAGATGTTGTGCCGTCACCGGCTTGGGTCAAAGTCCTGTGGCACCAGTTGGCAATTCAAAAGTGTTCGTTTACAATGTGGCTTGCTCTCAAAAATAGGCTTCTTACTAAAGAGAGAATGATACAGTTTGGCATGCATAGTGACTACAGGTGTGTGTTATGTTCGGCAGCAATTGAGTCTAATGACCATTTATTCAGTACCTGTAGCTTCACCCGATCAGTATTGTCTCATTTCCAGTTCAACTACACTCATTGCTGGGGGAGTTATTTAAACGGTCAGTTTTTGTTGGGATCAAGTTCTCGCTTGAAATAAAACTTGGCATACCTTGTTCTCGCAGTGGTGGTTTATCATGTTTGGCAGGAAAGGAACTCGAGGATTCACTTGAAAGGAAGCAAGACTGAAAGATAGATTACTCATCTAGCTAAACGTATGATTCGCGAAAAGGTGTTCACATGCAAGAGTTTTCAGAAGGCAGCCAGGGGCGATAATTTTTTAATTTCATCATTGTACTAGTAGCCTTGTTTTTTTAGTAGTTGTCCTGAACATGTTTTTCTTTGTTGTTGCGTGAGATGTATTAAACCGGATACTAGTGTTCTTCTTTCTTTGCTGATTCTCGCGGGGTATGCCCCTAGATTTGTATTTTTGTTTTCTTTTTAATCACAACTTAACTTTAGCAAAAAAAAAAAAAAAAAAGTCAATTTCCACCACATTAGAGTGGATTTCGACCACTTCCTGGCATGATTAACATATTATCAGAATTTACATGAACTTTGACCGCTTTTTGGGATCCTCATTTACCAGTTTCATCCGAGTCAATTTCGATTTTAGTTTAGCCAAACAAACCAATTTAAGTCAATTTCCACCACATTAGAGTGGATTTCGACCACTTCTTGGCATGATTAACATATTATCATAAAATACATCAACTATGACCATTTTTGGGGGTCCTCCAATAACAGTTTCATCCGAGTCAATTTCGGCTCTATTTTGGCCAAAGTAGCCAATTTAAGTCACTTTCCACCACATTAGAGTGGATTTCGACCATATCCTGGCATGATTAATATATTATCATAAAAGACATCAACTATGACCTTTTTTGGGGGTCCTCCAATAATAGTTTCATTCGAGTCAAGTTCGGCTCTAGTTTGGCCAAAGTAACCAATTTAAGTCACTTTCCACCACATTAGAGTGGATTTCGACCACATCCTGGCATGATTAATATATTATCATAATTTACATCAACTTTGACCACTTTTTGGGGTCCTCTGATACCAGTTTCATCCGAGTCAATTTCGGTTTTAGTTTAGCCAAACAAACCAATTTGAGTCAATTTTCACCACATTAGAGTGGATTTCGACCACTTCCTGGCATGATTAACATATTATCATAATATACATGAACTTTGACCACTTTTTGGGATCCTCATATACCAGTTTCATCCGAGTCAATTTCAGTTTTAGTTTAACCAAACAAACCAATTTAAGTCAATTTCCACCACATTAGAGTGGATTTCGACAACTTCCTGGCATGATTAACATATTATCATAATATACATGAACTTTGACCACTTTTTGGGATCCTCATATACCAGTTTCATCCGAGTCAATTTCGGCTCTATTTTGGCCAAAGTAACCAATTTAAGTCACTTTCCACCACATTAGAGTGGATTTCGACCATATCCTGGCATGATTAATATATTATCATAAAATGCATCAACTATGACCTTTTTTGGGGGTCCTCCAATAATAGTTTCATCCGAGTCAAGTTCGGCTCTAGTTTGGCCAAAGTAACCAATTTAAGTCACTTTCCACCACATTAGAGTGGATTTCGACCACATCCTGGCATGATTAATATATTATCATAATTTACATCAACTTTGACCACTTTTTGGGGACCTCTGATACCAGTTTCATCCGAGTCAATTTCGGTTTTAGTTTAGCCAAACAAACCAATTTAAGTCAATTTCCACCACATTAGAGTGGATTTCGACCACTTCCTGGCATGATTAACATATTATCATAATATACATGAACTTTGACCACTTTTTGGGATCCTCATATACCAGTTTCATCCGAGTCAATTTCGGTTTTAGTTTAACCAAACAAACCAATTTAAGTCAATTTCCACAACATTAGAGTGGATTTCGACAACTTCCTGGCATGATTAACATATTATCATAATATACATGAACTTTGACCACTTTTTGGGATCCTCATATACCAGTTTCATCCGAGTCAATTTCGGTTTTAGTCTAGCCAAACAAACCAATTTAAGTCAATTTCCACCACATTAGAGTCGATTTCGACCACTTCTTGGCATGATTAACAAATTATCATAAAATACATCAACTATGACCATTTTTGGGGGTCCTCCAATAACAGTTTCATCCGAGTCAATTTCGGCTCTATTTTGGCCAAAGTAACCAATTTAAGTCACTTTCCACCACATTAGAGTGGATTTCGACCATATCCTGGCATGATTAATATATTATCATAAAATGCATCAACTATGACCTTTTTTGGGGGTCCTCCAATAATAGTTTCATCCGAGTCAAGTTCGGCTCTAGTTTGGCCAAAGTAACCAATTTAAGTCACTTTCCACCACATTAGAGTGGATTTCGACCACATCCTGTCATGATTAATATATTATCATAATTTACATCAACTTTGACCACTTTTTGGGCTCCTCTGATACCAGTTTCATCCGAGTCAATTTCGGTTTTAGTTTAGCCAAACAAACCAATTTAAGTCAATTTCCACCACATTAGAGTGGATTTCGACCACTTCTTGGCATGATTAACATATTATCATAAAATACATCAACTATGACCATTTTTGGGGGTCCTCCAATAACAGTTTCATCCGAGTCAATTTCGGCTCTATTTTGGCCAAAGTAACCAATTTAAGTCACTTTCCACCACATTAGAGTGGATTTCGACCATATCCTGGCATGATTAATATATTATCATAAAATACATCAACTATAACCTTTTTTGGGGGTCCTCCAATAAGAGTTTCATCCGAGTCAAGTTCGGCTCTAGTTTGGCCAAATTAACCAATTTAAGTCACTTTCCACCACATTAGAGTGGATTTCGACCACATCCTGGCATGATTAATATATTATCATAATTTACATCAACTTTGACCACTTTTTGGGGACCTCTGATACCAGTTTCATCCGAGTCAATTTCGGTTTTAGTTTAGCCAAACAAACCAATTTAAGTCAATTTCCACCGCATTAGAGTGGATTTCGACCACTTCCTGGCATGATTAACATATTATCATAATATACATGAACTTTGACCACTTTTTGGGATCCTCATATACCAGTTTCATCCGAGTCAATTTCGGTTTTAGTTTAACCAAACAAACCAATTTAAGTCAATTTCCACCACATTAGAGTGGATTTCGACAACTTCCTGGCATGATTAACATATTATCATAATATACATGAACTTTGACGACTTTTTGGGATCCTGATATACCAGTTTCATCCGAGTCAATTTCGGTTTTAGTTTAGCCAAACAAGCCAATTTAAGTCAATTTCCACCACATTAGAGTGGATTTCGACCACTTCTTGGCATGATTAACATATTATCATAAAATACATCAACTATGACCATTTTTGGGGGTCCTCCAATAACAGTTTCATCCGAGTCAATTTCGGCTCTATTTTTGCCAAAGTAACCAATTTAAGTCACTTTGCACCACATTAGAGTGGATTTCGACCACTTCTTGGCATGATTAACATATTATCATAAAATACATCAACTATGACCATTTTTGGGGGTCCTCCAATAACAGTTTCTTCCGAGTCAATTTCGGCTCTATTTTGGCCAAAGTAACCAATTTAAGTCACTTTCCACCACATTAGAGTGGATTTCGACCACATCCTGGCATGATTAATATATTATCATAATTTACATCAACTTTGACCACTTTTTGGGCTCCTCTGATACCAGTTTCATCCGAGTCAATTTCGGTTTTAGTTTGGCCAAACAAACCAGTTTAAGTCAATTTCCACCACATTAGAGTGGATTTCGACAACTTCCTGGCATGATTAACATATTATCATAACATACATGAACTTTGACCACTTTTTGGGATCCTCATATACCAGTTTCATCCGAGTCAATTTCGGTTTTAGTTTAGCCAAACAAACCAATTTAAGTCAATTTCCACCACATTAGAGTGGATTTCGACCACTTCTTGGCATGATTAACATATTATCATAAAATACATCAACTATGACCATTTTTGGGGGTCCTCCAATAACAGTTTCATCCGAGTCAATTTCGGCTCTATTTTGGCCAAAGTAACCAATTTAAGTCACTTTCCACCACATTAGAGTGGATTTCGACCATATCCTGGCATGATTAATATATTATCATAAAATACATCAACTATGACCTTTTTTGGGGGTCCTCCAATAAGAGTTTCATCCGAGTCAAGTTCGGCTCTAGTTTGGCCAAATTAACCAATTTAAGTCACTTTCCACCACATTAGAGTGGATTTCGACCACATCCTGGCATGATTAATATATTATCATAATTTACATCAACTTTGACCACTTTTTGGGGACCTCTGATACCAGTTTCATCCGAGTCAATTTCGGTTTTAGTTTAGCCAAACAAACCAATTTAAGTCAATTTCCACCGCATTAGAGTGGATTTCGACCACTTCCTGGCATGATTAACATATTATCATAATATACATGAACTTTGACCACTTTTTGGGATCCTCATATACCAGTTTCATCCGAGTCAATTTCGGTTTTAGTTTAACCACACAAACCAATTTAAGTCAATTTCCACCACATTAGAGTGGATTTCGACAACTTCCTGGCATGATTAACATATTATCATAATATACATGAACTTTGACGACTTTTTGGGATCCTCATATACCAGTTTCATCCGAGTCAATTTCGGTTTTAGTTTAGCCAAACAAGCCAATTTAAGTCAATTTCCACCACATTAGAGTGGATTTCGACCACTTCTTGGCATGATTAACATATTATCATAAAATACATCAACTATGACCATTTTTGGGGGTCCTCCAATAACAGTTTCATCCGAGTCAATTTCGGCTCTATTTTGGCCAAAGTAACCAATTTAAGTCACTTTCCACCACATTAGAGTGGATTTCGACCACTTCTTGGCATGATTAACATATTATCATAAAATACATCAACTATGACCATTTTTGGGGGTCCTCTAATAACAGTTTCTTCCGAGTCAATTTCGGCTCTATTTTGGCCAAAGTAACCAATTTAAGTCACTTTCCACCACATTAGAGTGGATTTCGACCACATCCTGGCATGATTAATATATTATCATAATTTACATCAACTTTGACCACTTTTTGGGCTCCTCTGATACCAGTTTCATCCGAGTCAATTTCGGTTTTAGTTTGGCCAAACAAACCAGTTTAAGTCAATTTCCACCACATTAGAGTGGATTTCGACAACTTCCTGGCATGATTAACATATTATCATAACATACATGAACTTTGACTACTTTTTGGGATCCTCATATACCAGTTTCATCCGAGTCAATTTCGGTTTTAGTTTAGCCAAACAAACCAATTTAAGTCAATTTCCACCACATTAG
Organism: Heracleum sosnowskyi; assembly: GCA_030848705.1. Taxonomy (NCBI): domain Eukaryota; kingdom Viridiplantae; phylum Streptophyta; class Magnoliopsida; order Apiales; family Apiaceae; genus Heracleum; species Heracleum sosnowskyi. The sequence goes on from CM061236.1 coordinate 53,874,334, forward strand.
AGTGGATTTCGACCACTTCTTGGCATGATTAACATATTATCATAAAATACATCAACTATGACCATTTTTGGGGGTCCTCCAATAACAGTTTCATCCGAGTCAATTTCGGCTCTATTTTGGCCAAAGTAACCAATTTAAGTCACTTTCCACCACATTAGAGTGGATTTCGACCATATCCTGGCATGATTAATATATTATCATAAAATACATCAACTATGACCTTTTTTGGGGGTCCTCCAATAATAGTTTCATCCGAGTCAAGTTCGGCTCTAGTTTGGCCAAATTAACCAATTTAAGTCACTTTCCACCACATTAGAGTGGATTTCGACCACATCCTGGCATGATTAATATATTATCATAATTTACATCAACTTTGACCACTTTTTGGGGACCTCTGATACCAGTTTCATCCGAGTCAATTTCGGTTTTAGTTTAGCCAAACAAACCAATTTAAGTCAATTTCCACCGCATTAGAGTGGATTTCGACCACTTCCTGGCATGATTAACATATTATCATAATATACATGAACTTTGACCACTTTTTGGGATCCTCATATACCAGTTTCATCCGAGTCAATTTCGGTTTTAGTTTAACCAAACAAACCAATTTAAGTCAATTTCCACCACATTAGAGTGGATTTCGACAACTTCCTGGCATGATTAACATATTATCATAATATACATGAACTTTGACGACTTTTTGGGATCCTCATATACCAGTTTCATCCGAGTCAATTTCGGTTTTAGTTTAGCCAAACAAGCCAATTTAAGTCAATTTCCACCACATTAGAGTGGATTTCGACCACTTCTTGGCATGATTAACATATTATCATAAAATACATCAACTATGACCATTTTTGGGGGTCCTCCAATAACAGTTTCATCCGAGTCAATTTTGGCTCTATTTTGGCCAAAGTAACCAATTTAAGTCACTTTCCACCACATTAGAGTGGATTTCGACCACTTCTTGGCATGATTAACATATTATCATAAAATACATCAACTATGACCATTTTTGGGGGTCCTCTAATAACAGTTTCTTCCGAGTCAATTTCGGCTCTATTTTGGCCAAAGTAACCAATTTAAGTCACTTTCCACCACATTAGAGTGGATTTCGACCACATCCTGGCATGATTAATATATTATCATAATTTACATCAACTTTGACCACTTTTTGGGCTCCTCTGATACCAGTTTCATCCGAGTCAATTTCGGTTTTAGTTTGGCTAAACAAACCAGGTTAAGTCAATTTCCACCACATTAGAGTGGATTTCGACAACTTCCTGGCATGATTAACATATTATCATAACATACATGAACTTTGACCACTTTTTGGGATCCTCATATACCAGTTTCATCCGAGTCAATTTCGGTTTTAGTTTAGCCAAACAAACCAATTTAAGTCAATTTCCACCACATTAGAGTGGATTTCGACCACTTCTTGGCATGATTAACATATTATCATAAAATACATCAACTATGACCATTTTTGGGGGTCCTCCAATAACAGTTTCATCCGAGTCAATTTCGGCTCTATTTTGGCCAAAGTAACCAATTTAAGTCACTTTCCACCACATTAGAGTGGATTTCGACCATATCCTGGCATGATTAATATATTATCATAAAATACATCAACTATGACCTTTTTTGGGGGTCCTCCAATAATAGTTTCATCCGAGTCAAGTTCGGCTCTAGTTTGGCCAAATTAACCAATTTAAGTCACTTTCCACCACATTAGAGTGGATTTCGACCACATCCTGGCATGATTAATATATTATCATAATTTACATCAACTTTGACCACTTTTTGGGGACCTCTGATACCAGTTTCATCCGAGTCAATTTCGGTTTTAGTTTAGCCAAACAAACCAATTTAAGTCAATTTCCACCGCATTAGAGTGGATTTCGACCACTTCCTGGCATGATTAACATATTATCATAATATACATGAACTTTGACCACTTTTTGGGATCCTCATATACCAGTTTCATCCGAGTCAATTTCGGTTTTAGTTTAACCAAACAAACCAATTTAAGTCAATTTCCACCACATTAGAGTGGATTTCGACAACTTCCTGGCATGATTAACATATTATCATAATATACATGAACTTTGACGACTTTTTGGGATCCTCATATACCAGTTTCATCCGAGTCAATTTCGGTTTTAGTTTAGCCAAACAAGCCAATTTAAGTCAATTTCCACCACATTAGAGTGGATTTCGACCACTTCTTGGCATGATTAACATATTATCATAAAATACATCAACTATGACCATTTTTGGGGGTCCTCCAATAACAGTTTCATCCGAGTCAATTTTGGCTCTATTTTGGCCAAAGTAACCAATTTAAGTCACTTTCCACCACATTAGAGTGGATTTCGACCACTTCTTGGCATGATTAACATATTATCATAAAATACATCAACTATGACCATTTTTGGGGGTCCTCTAATAACAGTTTCTTCCGAGTCAATTTCGGCTCTATTTTGGCCAAAGTAACCAATTTAAGTCACTTTCCACCACATTAGAGTGGATTTCGACCACATCCTGGCATGATTAATATATTATCATAATTTACATCAACTTTGACCACTTTTTGGGCTCCTCTGATACCAGTTTCATCCGAGTCAATTTCGGTTTTAGTTTGGCTAAACAAACCAGGTTAAGTCAATTTCCACCACATTAGAGTGGATTTCGACAACTTCCTGGCATGATTAACATATTATCATAACATACATGAACTTTGACCACTTTTTGGGATCCTCATATACCAGTTTCATCCGAGTCAATTTCGGTTTTAGTTTAGCCAAACAAACCAATTTAAGTCAATTTCCACCACATTAGAGTGGATTTCGACCACTTCTTGGCATGATTAACATATTATCATAAAATACATCAACTATGACCATTTTTGGGGGTCCTCCAATAACAGTTTCATCCGAGTCAATTTCGGCTCTATTTTGGCCAAAGTAACCAATTTAAGTCACTTTCCACCACATTAGAGTGGATTTCGACCATATCCTGGCATGATTAATATATTATCATAAAATACATCAACTATGACCTTTTTTGGGGGTCCTCCAATAATAGTTTCATCCGAGTCAAGTTCGGCTCTAGTTTGGCCAAATTAACCAATTTAAGTCACTTTCCACCACATTAGAGTGGATTTCGACCACATCCTGGCATGATTAATATATTATCATAATTTACATCAACTTTGACCACTTTTTGGGGTCCTCTGATACCAGTTTCATCCGAGTCAATTTCGGTTTTAGTTTAGCCAAACAAACCAATTTAAGTCAATTTCCACCACATTAGAGTGGATTTCGACCACTTCCTGGCATGATTAACATATTATCATAATATACATGAACTTTGACCACTTTTTGGGATCCTCATATACCAATTTCATCCGAGTCAATTTCGGTTTTAGTTTAACCAAACAAACCAATTTAAGTCAATTTCCACCACATTAGAGTGGATTTCGACCACTTCCTGGCATGATTAACATATTATCATAATTTACATGAACTTTGACCACTTTTTGAGATCCTCATATACCAGTTTCATCCGAGTCAATTTCGGTTTTAGGTTAGCCAAACAAACCAATTTAAGTCAATTTCCACCACATTAGAGTGGATTTCGACCACTTCTTGGCATGATTAACATATTATCATAAAATACATCAACTATGACCATTTTTGGGGGTCCTCCAATAATAGTTTCATCCGAGTCAATTTCGGCTCTATTTTGGCCAAAGTAACCAATTTAAGTCACTTTCCACCACATTAGAGTGGATTTCGACCATATCCTGGCATGATTAATATATTATCATAAAATACATCAACTATGACCTTTTTTGGGGGTCCTCCAATAATAGTTTCATTCGAGTCAAGTTCGGCTCTAGTTTGGCCAAAGTAACCAATTTGAGTCACTTTCCACCACATTAGAGTGGATTTCGACCACATCCTGGCATGATTAATATATTATCATAATTTACATCAACTTTGACCACTTTTTGGGGTCCTCTGATACCAGTTTCATCCGAGTCAATTTCAGTTTTAGTTAGCCAAACAAACCAATTTAAGTCAATTTCCACCACATTAGAGTGGATTTCGACCACTTCCTGGCATGATTAACATATTATCATAATATACATGAACTTTGACCACTTTTTGGGATCCTCATATACCAGTTTCATCCGAGTGAATTTCGGTTTTAGTTTAACCAAACAAACCAATTTAAGTCAATTTCCACCACATTAGAGTGGATTTCGACAACTTACTGGCATGATTAACATATTATCATAATATACATGAACTTTGACCACTTTTTGGGATCCTCATATACCAGTTTCATCCGAGTCAATTTCGGTTTTAATTTAGCCAAACAAACCAATTTAAGTCAATTTCCACCACATTAGAGTGGATTTCGACCACTTCTTGGCATGATTAACATATTATCATAAAATACATCAACTATGACCATTTTTTGGGGTCCTCCAATAACAGTTTCATCCGAGTCAATTTCGGCTCTATTTTGGCCAAAGTAACCAATTTAAGTCACTTTCCACCACATTAGAGTGGATTTCGACCATATCCTGGCATGATTAACATATTATCATAATATACATGAACTTTGACCACTTTTTGGGATCCTCATATACCAGTTTCATCCGAGTCAATTTCGGTTTTAGTTTAACCAAACAAACCAATTTAAGTCAATTTCCACCACATTAGAGTGGATTTCGACAACTTCCTGGCATGATTAACATATTATCATAATATACATGAACTTTGACCACTTTTTGGGATCCTCATATACCAGTTTCATCCGAGTCAATTTCGGTTTTAGTTTAGCCAAACAGACCAATTTAAGTCAATTTCCACCACATTAGAGTGGATTTCGACCACTTCTTGGCATGATTAACATATTATCATAAAATACATCAACTATGACCATTTTTGGGGGTCCTCCAATAACAGTTTCATCCGAGTCAATTTCGGCTCTATTTTGGCCAAAGTAACCAATTTAAGTCACTTTCCACCACATTAGAGTGGATTTCGACCATATCCTGGCATGATTAATATATTATCATAAAATGCATCAACTATGACCTTTTTTGGGGGTCCTCCAATAATAGTTTCATCCGAGTCAAGTTCGGCTCTAGTTTGGCCAAAGTAACCAATTTAAGTCACTTTCCACCACATTAGAGTGGATTTCGACCACATCCTGGCATGATTAATATATTTTCATAATTTACATCAACTTTGACCACTTTTTGGGGTCCTCTGATACCAGTTTCATCCGAGTCAATTTCGGTTTTAGTTTAGCCAAACAAACCAATTTAAGTCAATTTCCACCACATTAGAGTGGATTTCGACCACTTCCTGGCATGATTAACATATTATCAGAATTTACATCAACTATGACCATTTTTTGGGGTCCTCCAATAACAGTTTCACCCGAGTCAATTTCGGCTCTAGTTTGGCCAAACTAACCAATTTAAGTCACTTTCCACAACTTTAGAGTGGATTTCGACCACATCCTGGCATGATTAACATATTATCTTAATATGCTTCAACTTTGACCACTTTTTGGGATCCTCATATACTTGTTTCATCCGAGTCAATTTCGGTTTTAGTTTAGCCAAACAAACCAATTTAAGTCAATTTCCACCACATTAGAGTGGATTTCGACCACTTCTTGGCATGATTAACATATTATCATAATATACATGAACTTTGACCACTTTTTGGGATCCTCATATACCAGTTTCATCCGAGTCAATTTCGGTTTTAGTTTAACCAAACAAACCAATTTAAGTCAATTTCCTCCACATTAGAGTGGATTTCGACCACTTCTTGGCATGATTAACATATTATCATAATATACATGAACTTTGACCACTTTTTGGGATCCTCATATACCAGTTTCATCCGAGTCAATTTCGGTCTTAGTTTAACCAAACAAACCAATTTAAGTCAATTTCCACCACATTAGAGTGGATTTCGACAACTTCCTGGCATGATTAACATATTATCATAATATACATGAACTTTGACCACTTTTTGGGATCCTCATATACCAGTTTCATCCGAGTCAATTACGGTTTTAGTTTAGCCAAACAAACCAATTTAAGTCAATTTCCACCACATTAGAGTGGATTTCGACCACTTCTTGGCATGATTAACATATTATCATAAAATACATCAACTATGACCATTTTTGGGGGTTCTCCAATAACAGTTTCATCCGAGTCAATTTCGGCTCTATTTTGGCCAAAGTAACCAATTTAAGTCACTTTCCACCACATTAGAGTGGATTTCGACCATATCCTGGCATGATTAATATATTATCATAAAATGCATCAACTATGACCTTTTTTGGGGGTCCTCCAATAATAGTTTCATCCGAGTCAAGAACGGCTCTAGTTTGGCCAAAGTAACCAATTTAAGTCACTTTCCACCACATTAGAGTGGATTTCGACCACATCCTGGCATGATTAATATATTATCATAATTTACATCAACTTTGACCACTTTTTGGGGTCCTCTGATACCAGTTTCATCCGAGTCAATTTCGGTTTTAGTTTAGCCAAACAAACCAATTTAAGTCAATTTCCACCACATTAGAGTGGATTTCGACCACTTCCTGGCATGATTAACATATTATCATAATATACATGATGAACTTTGACCACTTTTTGGGATCCTCATATACCAGTTTCATCCGAGTGAATTTTGGTTTTAGTTTAACCAAACAAAATAATTTAAGTCAATTTCCACCACATTAGAGTGGATTTCGACAACTTACTGGCATGATTAACATATTATCATAATATACATGAACTTTGACCACTTTTTGGGATCCTCATATACCAGTTTCATCCGAGTCAATTTCGGTTTTAGTTTAGCCAAACAAACCAATTTAAGTCAATTTCCACCACATTAGAGTGGATTTCGACCACTTCTTGGCATGATTAACATATTATCATAAAATACATCAACTATGACCATTTTTTGGGGTCCTCCAATAACAGTTTCATCCGAGTCAATTTCGGCTCAATTTTGGCCAAAGTAACCAATTTAAGTCACTTTCCACCACATTAGAGTGGATTTCGACCATATCCTGGCATGATTAACATATTATCATAATATACATGAACTTTGACCACTTTTTGGGATCCTCATATACCAGTTTCATCCGAGTCAATTTCGGTTTTAGTTTAACCAAACAAACCAATTTAAGTCAATTTCCACCACATTAGAGTGGATTTCGACAACTTCCTGGCATGATTAACATATTATCATAATATACATGAACTTTGACCACTTTTTGGGATCCTCATATACCAGTTTCATCCGAGTCAATTTCGGTTTTAGTTTAGCCAAACAAACCAATTTAAGTCAATTTCCACCACATTAGAGTGGATTTCGACCACTTCTTGGCATGATTAACATATTATCATAAAATACATCAACTATGACCATTTTTGGGGGTCCTCCAATAATAGTTTCATCCGAGTCAATTTCGGCTCTATTTTGGCCAAAGTAACCAATTTAAGTCACTTTCCACCACATTAGAGTGGATTTCGACCATATCCTGGCATGATTAATATATTATCATAAAATGCATCAACTATGACCTTTTTTGGGGGTCCGCCAATAATAGTTTCATCCGAGTCAAGTTCGGCTCTAGTTTGGCCAAAGTAACCAATTTAAGTCACTTTCCACCACATTAGAGTGGATTTCGACCACATCCTGGCATGATTAATATATTATCATAATTTACATCAACTTTGACCACTTTTTGGGGTCCTCTGATACCAGTTTCATCCGAGTCAATTTCGGTTTTAGTTTAGCCAAACAAACCAATTTAAGTCAATTTCCACCACATTATAGTGGATTTCGACCACTTCCTGGCATGATTAACATATTATCAGAATTTACATCAACTATGTCCATTTTTTGGGGTCCTCCAATAACAGTTTCACCCGAGTCAATTTCGGCTCTAGTTTGGCCAAACTAACCAATTTAAGTCACTTTCCACCACTTTAGAGTGGATTTCGACCACATCCTGGCATGATTAACATATTATCTTAATATGCTTCAACTTTGACCAATTTTTGGGATCCTCATATACTTGTTTCATCCGAGTCAATTTCGGTTTTAGTTTAGCCAAACAAACCAATTTAAGTCAATTTCCACCACATTAGAGTGGATTTCGACCACTTCTTGGCATGATTAACATATTATCATAATATACATGAACTTTGACCACTTTTTGGGATCCTCATATACCAGTTTCATCCGAGTCAATTTCGGTTTTAGTTTAACCAAACAAACCAATTTAAGTCAATTTCCACCACATTAGAGTGGATTTCGACCACTTCTTGGCATGATTAACATATTATCATAATATACATGAACTTTGACCACTTTTTGGGATCCTCATATACCAGTTTCATCCGAGTCAATTTCGGTTCTAGTTTAACCAAACAAACCAATTTAAGTCAATTTCCACCACATTAGAGTGGATTTCGACAACTTACTGGCATGATTAACATATTATCATAATATACATGAACTTTGACCACTTTTTGGGGTCCTCTGATACCAGTTTCATCCGAGTCAATTTCGGTTTTAGTTTAGCCAAACAAACCAATTTAAGTCAATTTCCACCACATTAGAGTGGATTTCGACCACTTCCTGGCATGATTAACATATTATCATAATATACATGAACTTTGACCACTTTTTGGGATCCTCATATACCAGTTTCATCCGAGTCAATTTCGGTTTTAGTTTAACCAAACAAACCAATTTAAGTCAATTTCCACCACATTAGAGTGGATTTCGACCACTTCCTGGCATGATTAACATATTATCAGAATTTACATCAACTATGACCATTTTTTGGGGTCCTCCAATAACAGTTTCACCCGAGTCAATTTCGGCTCTAGTTTGGCCAAACTAACCAATTTAAGTCACTTTCCACAACTTTAGAGTGGATTTCGATCACATCCTGGCATGATTAACATATTATCTTAATATGCTTCAACTTTGACCACTTTTTGGGATCCTCATATACTTGTTTCATCCGAGTCAATTTCGGTTTTAGTTTAGCCAAACAAACCAATTTAAGTCAATTTCCACCACATTAGAGTGGATTTCGACCACTTCTTGGCATGATTAACATATTATCATAATATACATGAACTTTGACCACTTTTTGGGATCCTCATATACCAGTTTCATCCGAGTCAATTTCGGTTTTAGTTTAACCAAACAAACCAATTTAAGTCAATTTCCTCCACATTAGAGTGGATTTCGACCACTTCTTGGCATGATTAACATATTATCATAATATACATGAACTTTGACCACTTTTTGGGATCCTCATATACCAGTTTCATCCGAGTCAATTTCGGTCTTAGTTTAACCAAACAAACCAATTTAAGTCAATTTCCACCACATTAGAGTGGATTTCGACAACTTCCTGGCATGATTAACATATTATCATAATATACATGAACTTTGACCACTTTTTGGGATCCTCATATACCAGTTTCATCCGAGTCAATTTCGGTTTTAGTTTAGCCAAACAAACCAATTTAAGTCAATTTCCACCACATTAGAGTGGATTTCGACCACTTCTTGGCATGATTAACATATTATCATAAAATACATCAACTATGACCATTTTTGGGGGTTCTCCAATAACAGTTTCATCCGAGTCAATTTCGGCTCTATTTTGGCCAAAGTAACCAATTTAAGTCACTTTCCACCACATTAGAGTGGATTTCGACCATATCCTGGCATGATTAATATATTATCATAAAATGCATCAACTATGACCTTTTTTGGGGGTCCTCCAATAATAGTTTCATCCGAGTCAAGTACGGCTCTAGTTTGGCCAAAGTAACCAATTTAAGTCACTTTCCACCACATTAGAGTGGATTTCGACCACATCCTGGCATGATTAATATATTATCATAATTTACATCAACTTTGACCACTTTTTGGGGTCCTCTGATACCAGTTTCATCCGAGTCAATTTCGGTTTTAGTTTAGCCAAACAAACCAATTTAAGTCAATTTCCACCACATTAGAGTGGATTTCGACCACTTCCTGGCATGATTAACATATTATCATAATATACATGATGAACTTTGACCACTTTTTGGGATCCTCATATACCAGTTTCATCCGAGTGAATTTTGGTTTTAGTTTAACCAAACAAAATAATTTAAGTCAATTTCCACCACATTAGAGTGGATTTCGACAACTTACTGGCATGATTAACATATTATCATAATATACATGAACTTTGACCACTTTTTGGGATCCTCATATACCAGTTTCATCCGAGTCAATTTCGGTTTTAGTTTAGCCAAACAAACCAATTTAAGTCAATTTCCACCAGATTAGAGTGGATTTCGACCACTTCTTGGCATGATTAACATATTATCATAAAATACATCAACTATGACCATTTTTTGGGGTCCTCCAATAACAGTTTCATCCGAGTCAATTTCGGCTCAATTTTGGCCAAAGTAACCAATTTAAGTCACTTTCCACCACATTAGAGTGGATTTCGACCATATCCTGGCATGATTAACATATTATCATAATATACATGAACTTTGACCACTTTTTGGGATCCTCATATACCAGTTTCATCCGAGTCAATTTCGGTTTTAGTTTAACCAAACAAACCAATTTAAGTCAATTTCCACCACATTAGAGTGGATTTCGACAACTTCCTGGCATGATTAACATATTATCATAATATACATGAACTTTGACCACTTTTTGGGATCCTCATATACCAGTTTCATCCGAGTCAATTTCGGTTTTAGTTTAGCCAAACAAACCAATTTAAGTCAATTTCCACCACATTAGAGTGGATTTCGACCACTTCTTGGCATGATTAACATATTATCATAAAATACATCAACTATGACCATTTTTGGGGGTCCTCCAATAACAGTTTCATCCGAGTCAATTTCGGCTCTATTTTGGCCAAAGTAACCAATTTAAGTCACTTTCCACCACATTAGAGTGGATTTCGACCATATCCTGGCATGATTAATATATTATCATAAAATGCATCAACTATGACCTTTTTTGGGGGTCCTCCAATAATAGTTTCATCCGAGTCAAGTTCGGCTCTAGTTTGGCCAAAGTAACCAATTTAAGTCACTTTCCACCACATTAGAGTGGATTTCGACCACATCCTGGCATGATTAATATATTATCATAATTTACATCAACTTTGACCACTTTTTGGGGTCCTCTGATACCAGTTTCATCCGAGTCAATTTCGGTTTTAGTTTAGCCAAACAAACCAATTTAAGTCAATTTCCACCACATTAGAGTGGATTTCGACCACTTCCTGGCATGATTAACATATTATCAGAATTTACATCAACTATGACCATTTTTTGGGGTCCTCCAATAACAGTTTCACCCGAGTCAATTTCGGCTCTAGTTTGGCCAAACTAACCAATTTAAGTCACTTTCCACCACTTTAGAGTGGATTTCGACCACATCCTGGCATGATTAACATATTATCTTAATATGCTTCAACTTTGACCAATTTTTCGGATCCTCATATACTTGTTTCATCCGAGTCAATTTCGGTTTTAGTTTAGCCAAACAAACCAATTTAAGTCAATTTCCACCACATTAGAGTGGATTTCGACCACTTCTTGGCATGATTAACATATTATCATAATATACATGAACTTTGACCACTTTTTGGGATCCTCATATACCAGTTTCATCCGAGTCAATTTCGGTTCTAGTTTAACCAAACAAACCAATTTAAGTCAATTTCCACCACATTAGAGTGGATTTCGACAACTTACTGGCATGATTAACATATTATCATAATATACATGAACTTTGACCACTTTTTGGGGTCCTCTGATACCAGTTTCATCCGAGTCAATTTCGGTTTTAGTTTAGCCAAACAAACCAATTTAAGTCAATTTCCACCACATTAGAGTGGATTTCGACCACTTCCTGGCATGATTAACATATTATCATAATATACATGAACTTTGACCACTTTTTGGGATCCTCATATACCAGTTTCATCCGAGTCAATTTCGGTTTTAGTTTAACCAAACAAACCAATTTAAGTCAATTTCCACCACATTAGAGTGGATTTCGACAACTTCCTGGCATGATTAACATATTATCATAATATACATGAACTTTGACCACTTTTTGGGATCCTCATATACCAGTTTCATCCGAGTCAATTTCGGTTTTAGTTTAGCCAAACAAACCAATTTAAGTCAATTTCCACCACATTAGAGTGGATTTCGACCACTTCCTGGCATGATTAACATATTATCAGAATTTACATCAACTATGACCATTTTTTGGGGTCCTCCAATAACAGTTTCACCCGAGTCAATTTCGGCTCTAGTTTGGCCAAACTAACCAATTTAAGTCACTTTCCACCACTTTAGAGTGGATTTCGACCACATCCTGGCATGATTAACATATTATCTTAATATGCTTCAACTTTGACCAATTTTTGGGATCCTCATATACTTGTTTCATCCGAGTCAATTTCGGTTTTAGTTTAGCCAAACAAACCAATTTAAGTCAATTTCCACCACATTAGAGTGGATTTCGACCACTTCTTGGCATGATTAACATATTATCATAATATACATGAACTTTGACCACTTTTTGGGATTCTCATATACCAGTTTCATCCGAGTCAATTTCGGTTTTAGTTTAACCAAACAAACCAATTTAAGTCAATTTCCACCACATTAGAGTGGATTTCGACCACTTCTTGGCATGATTAACATATTATCATAATATACATGAACTTTGACCACTTTTTGGGATCCTCATATACCAGTTTCATCCGAGTCAATTTCGGTTTTAGTTTAACCAAACAAACCAATTTAAGTCAATTTCCACCACATTAGAGTGGATTTCGACAACTTCCTGGCATGATTAACATATTATCATAATATACATGAACTTTGACCACTTTTTGGGATCCTCATATACCAGTTTCATCCGAGTCAATTTCGGTTTTAGTTTAGCCAAACAAACCAATTTAAGTCAATTTCCACCACATTAGAGTGGATTTCGACCACTTCTTGGCATGATTAACATATTATCATAAAATACATCAACTATGACCATTTTTGGGGGTCCTCCAATAACAGTTTCATCCGAGTCAATTTCGGCTCTATTTTGGCCAAAGTAACCAATTTAAGTCACTTTCCACCACATTAGAGTGGATTTCGACCATATCCTGGCATGATTAATATATTATCATAAAATGCATCAACTATGACCTTTTTTGGGGGTCCTCCAATAATAGTTTCATCCGAGTCAAGTTCGGCTCTAGTTTGGCCAAAGTAACCAATTTAAGTCACTTTCCACCACATTAGAGTGGATTTCGACCACATCCTGGCATGATTAATATATTATCATAATTTACATCAACTTTGACCACTTTTTGGGGTCCTCTGATACCAGTTTCATCCGAGTCAATTTCGGTTTTAGTTTAGCCAAACAAACCAATTTAAGTCAATTTCCACCACATTAGAGTGGATTTCGACCACTTCCTGGCATGATTAACATATTATCATAATATACCTGAACTTTGACCACTTTTTGGGATCCTCATATACCAGTTTCATCCGAGTCAATTTCGGTTTTAGTTTAACCAAACAAACCAATTTAAGTCAATTTCCACCACATTAGAGTGGATTTTGACAACTTACTGGCATGATTAACATATTATCATAATATACATGAACTTTGACCACTTTTTGGGATCCTCATATACCAGTTTCATCCGAGTCAATTTCGGTTTTAGTTTAGCCAAACAAACCAATTTAAGTCAATTTCCACCACATTAGAGTGGATTTCGACCACTTCTTGGCATGATTAACATATTATCATAAAATACATCAACTATGACCATTTTTTGGGGTCCTCCAATAACAGTTTCATCCGAGTCAATTTCGGCTCTATTTTGGCCAAAGTAACCAATTTAAGTCACTTTCCACCACATTAGAGTGGATTTCGACCATATCCTGGCATGATTAATATATTATCATAAAATACATCAACTATGACCTTTTTTGGGGGTCCTCCAATAATAGTTTCATCCAAGTCAAGTTCGGCTCTAGTTTGGCCAAATTAACCAATTTAAGTCACTTTCCACCACATTAGAGTGGATTTCGACCACATCCTGGCATGATTAATATATTATCATAATTTACATCAACTTTGACCACTTTTTGGGGTCCTCTGATACCAGTTTCATCCTAGTCAATTTCGGTTTTAGTTTAGCCAAACAAACCAATTTAAGTCAATTTCCACCACATTAGAGTGGATTTCGACCACTTCCTGGCATGATTAACATATTATCATAATATACATGAACTTTGACCACTTTTTGGGATCCTCATATACCAGTTTCATCCGAGTCAATTTCGGTTTTAGTTTAACCAAACAAACCAATTTAAGTCAATTTCCACCACATTAGAGTGGATTTCGACAACTTACTGGCATGATTAACATATTATCATAATATACATGAACTTTGACCACTTTTTGGGATCCTCATATACCAGTTTCATCCGAGTCAATTTCGGTTTTAGTTTAGCCAAACAAACCAATTTAAGTCAATTTCCACCACATTAGAGTGGATTTCGACCACTTCTTGGCATGATTAACATATTATCATAAAATACATCAACTATGACCATTTTTTGGGGTCCTCCAATAACAGTTTCATCCGAGTCAATTTCGGCTCTATTTTGGCCAAAGTAACCAATTTAAGTCACTTTCCACCACATTAGAGTGGATTTCGACCATATCCTGGCATGATTAATATATTATCATAAAATACATCAACTATGACCTTTTTTGGGGGTCCTCCAATAATAGTTTCATCCAAGTCAAGTTCGGCTCTAGTTTGGCCAAATTAACCAATTTAAGTCACTTTCCACCACATTAGAGTGGATTTCGACCACATCCTGGCATGATTAATATATTATCATAATTTACATCAACTTTGACCACTTTTTGGGCTCCTCTGATACCAGTTTCATCCGAGTCAATTTCGGTTTTAGTTTGGCTAAACAAACCAGGTTAAGTCAATTTCCACCACATTAGAGTGGATTTCGACAACTTCCTGGCATGATTAACATATTATCATAACATACATGAACTTTGACCACTTTTTGGGATCCTCATATACCAGTTTCATCCGAGTCAATTTCGGTTTTAGTTTAGCCAAACAAACCAATTTAAGTCAATTTCCACCACATTAGAGTGGATTTCGACCACTTCTTGGCATGATTAACATATTATCATAAAATACATCAACTATGACCATTTTTGGGGGTCCTCCAATAACAGTTTCATCCGAGTCAATTTCGGCTCTATTTTGGCCAAAGTAACCAATTTAAGTCACTTTCCACCACATTAGAGTGGATTTCGACCATATCCTGGCATGATTAATATATTATCATAAAATGCATCAACTATGACCTTTTTTGGGGGTCCTCCAATAATAGTTTCATCCGAGTCAAGTTCGGCTCTAGTTTGGCCAAAGTAACCAATTTAAGTCACTTTCCACCACATTAGAGTGGATTTCGACCACATCCTGGCATGATTAATATATTATCATAATTTACATCAACTTTGACCACTTTTTGGGGTCCTCTAATACCAGTTTCATCCGAGTCAATTTCGGTTTTAGTTTAGCCAAACAAACCAATTTAAGTCAATTTCCACCACATTAGAGTGGATTTCGACCACTTCCTGGCATGATTAACATATTATCATAATATACATGAACTTTGACCACTTTTTGGGATCCTCATATACCAGTTTCATCCGAGTCAATTTCGGTTTTAGTTTAACCAAACAAACCAATTTAAGTCAATTTCCACCACATTAGAGTGGATTTCGACAACTTACTGGCATGATTAACATATTATCATAATATACATGAACTTTGACCACTTTTTGGGATCCTCATATACCAGTTTCATCGGAGTCAATTTCGGTTTTAGTTTAACCAAACAAACCAATTTAAGTCAATTTCCACCACATTAGAGTGGATTTCGACAACTTACTGGCATGATTAACATATTATCATAATAAACATGAACTTTGACCACTTTTTGGGATCCTCATATACCAGTTTCATCCGAGTCAATTTCGGTTTTAGTTTAGCCAAACAAACCAATTTAAGTCAATTTCCACCACATTAGAGTGGATTTCGACCACTTCTTGGCATGATTAACATATTATCATAATATACATGAACTTTGACCACTTTTTGGGATCCTCATATACCAGTTTCATCCGAGTCAATTTCGGTTTTAGTTTAACCAAACAAACCAATTTAAGTCAATTTCCACCACATTAGAGTGGATTTCGACAACTTCCTGGCATGATTAACATATTATCATAATATACATGAACTTTGACCACTTTTTGGGATCCTCATATACCAGTTTCATCCGAGTCAATTTCGGTTTTAGTTTAGCCAAACAAACCAATTTAAGTCAATTTCCACCACATTAGAGTGGATTTCGACCACTTCTTGGCATGATTAACATATTATCATAAAATACATCAACTATGACCATTTTTGGGGGTCCTCCAATAACAGTTTCATCCGAGTCAATTTCGGCTCTATTTTGGCCAAAGTAACCAATTTAAGTCACTTTCCACCACATTAGAGTGGATTTCGACCATATCCTGGCATGATTAATATATTATCATAAAATGCATCAACTATGACCTTTTTTGGGGGTCCTCCAATAATAGTTTCATCCGAGTCAAGTTCGGCTCTAGTTTGGCCAAAGTAACCAATTTAAGTCACTTTCCACCACATTAGAGTGGATTTCGACCACATCCTGGCATGATTAATATATTATCATAATTTACATCAACTTTGACCACTTTTTGGGGTCCTCTGATACCAGTTTCATCCGAGTCAATTTCGGTTTTAGTTTAGCCAAACAAACCAATTTAAGTCAATTTCCACCACATTAGAGTGGATTTCGACCACTTCCTGGCATGATTAACATATTATCATAATATACATGAACTTTGACCACTTTTTGGGATCCTCATATACCAGTTTCATCCGAGTCAATTTCGGTTTTAGTTTAACCAAACAAACCAATTTAAGTCAATTTCCACCACATTAGAGTGGATTTCGACAACTTACTGGCATGATTAACATATTATCATAATATACATGAACTTTGACCACTTTTTGGGATCCTCATATACCAGTTTCATCCGAGTCAATTTCGGTTTTAGTTTAGCCAAACAAACCAATTTAAGTCAATTTCCACCACATTAGAGTGGATTTCGACCACTTCTTGGCATGATTAACATATTATCATAAAATACATCAACTATGACCATTTTTTGGGGTCCTCCAATAACAGTTTCATCCGAGTCAATTTCGGCTCTATTTTGGCCAAAGTAACCAATTTAAGTCACTTTCCACCACATTAGAGTGGATTTCGACCATATCCTGGCATGATTAATATATTATCATAAAATACATCAACTATGACCTTTTTTGGGGGTCCTCCAATAATAGTTTCATCCAAGTCAAGTTCGGCTCTAGTTTGGCCAAATTAACCAATTTAAGTCACTTTCCACCACATTAGAGTGGATTTCGACCACATCCTGGCATGATTAATATATTATCATAATTTACATCAACTTTGACCACTTTTTGGGGTCCTCTGATACCAGTTTCATCCTAGTCAATTTCGGTTTTAGTTTAGCCAAACAAACCAATTTAAGTCAATTTCCACCACATTAGAGTGGATTTCGACCACTTCCTGGCATGATTAACATATTATCATAATATACATGAACTTTGACCACTTTTTGGGATCCTCATATACCAGTTTCATCCGAGTCAATTTCGGTTTTAGTTTAGCCAAACAAACCAATTTAAGTCAATTTCCACCACATTAGAGTGGATTTCGACCACTTCTTGGCATGATTAACATATTATCATAAAATACATCAACTATGACCATTTTTGGGGGTCCTCCAATAACAGTTTCATCCGAGTCAATTTCGGCTCTATTTTGGCCAAAGTAACCAATTTAAGTCACTTTCCACCACATTAGAGTGGATTTCGACCATATCCTGGCATGATTAATATATTATCATAAAATGCATCAACTATGACCTTTTTTGGGGGTCCTCCAATAATAGTTTCATCCGAGTCAAGTTCGGCTCTAGTTTGGCCAAAGTAACCAATTTAAGTCACTTTCCACCACATTAGAGTGGATTTCGACCACATCCTGGCATGATTAATATATTATCATAATTTACATCAACTTTGACCACTTTTTGGGGTCCTCTAATACCAGTTTCATCCGAGTCAATTTCGGTTTTAGTTTAGCCAAACAAACCAATTTAAGTCAATTTCCACCACATTAGAGTGGATTTCGACCACTTCCTGGCATGATTAACATATTATCATAATATACATGAACTTTGACCACTTTTTGGGATCCTCATATACCAGTTTCATCCGAGTCAATTTCGGTTTTAGTTTAACCAAACAAACCAATTTAAGTCAATTTCCACCACATTAGAGTGGATTTCGACAACTTACTGGCATGATTAACATATTATCATAATATACATGAACTTTGACCACTTTTTGGGATCCTCATATACCAGTTTCATCGGAGTCAATTTCGGTTTTAGTTTAACCAAACAAACCAATTTAAGTCAATTTCCACCACATTAGAGTGGATTTCGACCACTTCTTGGCATGATTAACATATTATCATAAAATACATCAACTATGACCATTTTTGGGGGTCCTCCAATAACAGTTTCATCCGAGTCAATTTCGGCTCTATTTTGGCCAAAGTAACCAATTTAAGTCACTTTCCACCACATTAGAGTGGATTTCGACCATATCCTGGCATGATTAATATATTATCATAAAATGCATCAACTATGACCTTTTTTGGGGGTCCTCCAATAATAGTTTCATCCGAGTCAAGTTCGGCTCTAGTTTGGCCAAAGTAACCAATTTAAGTCACTTTCCACCACATTAGAGTGGATTTCGACCACATCCTGGCATGATTAATATATTATCATAATTTACATCAACTTTGACCACTTTTTGGGGTCCTCTAATACCAGTTTCATCCGAGTCAATTTCGGTTTTAGTTTAGCCAAACAAACCAATTTAAGTCAATTTCCACCACATTAGAGTGGATTTCGACCACTTCCTGGCATGATTAACATATTATCATAATATACATGAACTTTGACCACTTTTTGGGATCCTCATATACCAGTTTCATCCGAGTCAATTTCGGTTTTAGTTTAACCAAACAAACCAATTTAAGTCAATTTCCACCACATTAGAGTGGATTTCGACAACTTACTGGCATGATTAACATATTATCATAATATACATGAACTTTGACCACTTTTTGGGATCCTCATATACCAGTTTCATCGGAGTCAATTTCGGTTTTAGTTTAACCAAACAAACCAATTTAAGTCAATTTCCACCACATTAGAGTGGATTTCGACAACTTACTGGCATGATTAACATATTATCATAATAAACATGAACTTTGACCACTTTTTGGGATCCTCATATACCAGTTTCATCCGAGTCAATTTCGGTTTTAGTTTAGCCAAACAAACCAATTTAAGTCAATTTCCACCACATTAGAGTGGATTTCGACAACTTCCTGGCATGATTAACATATTATCATAAAATACATGAACTTTGACCACTTTTTGGGATCCTCATATACCAGTTTCATCCGAGTCAATTTCGGTTTTAGTTTAGCCAAACAAACCAATTTAAGTCAATTTCCACCACATTAGAGTGGATTTCGACCACTTCTTGGCATGATTAACATATTATCATAAAATACATCAACTATGACCATTTTTGGGGGTCCTCCAATAACAGTTTCATCCGAGTCAATTTCGGCTCTATTTTGGCCAAAGTAACCAATTTAAGTCACTTTCCACCACATTAGAGTGGATTTCGACCATATCCTGGCATGATTAATATATTATCATAAAATGCATCAACTATGACCTTTTTTGGGGGTCCTCCAATAATAGTTTCATCCGAGTCAAGTTCGGCTCTAGTTTGGCCAAAGTAACCAATTTAAGTCACTTTCCACCACATTAGAGTGGATTTCGACCACATCCTGGCATGATTAATATATTATCATAATTTACATCAACTTTGACCACTTTTTGGGGTCCTCTGATACCAGTTTCATCCGAGTCAATTTCGGTTTTAGTTTAGCCAAACAAACCAATTTAAGTCAATTTCCACCACATTAGAGTGGATTTCGACCACTTCCTGGCATGATTAACATATTATCATAATATACATGAACTTTGACCACTTTTTGGGATCCTCATATACCAGTTTCATCCGAGTCAATTTCGGTTTTAGTTTAACCAAACAAACCAATTTAAGTCAATTTCCACCACATTAGAGTGGATTTCGACAACTTACTGGCATGATTAACATATTATCATAATATACATGAACTTTGACCACTTTTTGGGATCCTCATATACCAGTTTCATCCGAGTCAATTTCGGTTTTAGTTTAGCCAAACAAACCAATTTAAGTCAATTTCCACCACATTAGAGTGGATTTCGACCACTTCTTGGCATGATTAACATATTATCATAAAATACATCAACTATGACCATTTTTTGGGGTCCTCCAATAACAGTTTCATCCGAGTCAATTTCGGCTCTATTTTGGCCAAAGTAACCAATTTAAGTCACTTTCCACCACATTAGAGTGGATTTCGACCATATCCTGGCATGATTAATATATTATCATAAAATACATCAACTATGACCTTTTTTGGGGGTCCTCCAATAATAGTTTCATCCAAGTCAAGTTCGGCTCTAGTTTGGCCAAATTAACCAATTTAAGTCACTTTCCACCACATTAGAGTGGATTTCGACCACATCCTGGCATGATTAATATATTATCATAATTTACATCAACTTTGACCACTTTTTGGGGTCCTCTGATACCAGTTTCATCCTAGTCAATTTCGGTTTTAGTTTAGCCAAACAAACCAATTTAAGTCAATTTCCACCACATTAGAGTGGATTTCGACCACTTCCTGGCATGATTAACATATTATCATAATATACATGAACTTTGACCACTTTTTGGGATCCTCATATACCAGTTTCATCCGAGTCAATTTCGGTTTTAGTTTAGCCAAACAAACCAATTTAAGTCAATTTCCACCACATTAGAGTGGATTTCGACCACTTCTTGGCATGATTAACATATTATCATAAAATACATCAACTATGACCATTTTTGGGGGTCCTCCAATAACAGTTTCATCCGAGTCAATTTCGGCTCTATTTTGGCCAAAGTAACCAATTTAAGTCACTTTCCACCACATTAGAGTGGATTTCGACCATATCCTGGCATGATTAATATATTATCATAAAATGCATCAACTATGACCTTTTTTGGGGGTCCTCCAATAATAGTTTCATCCGAGTCAAGTTCGGCTCTAGTTTGGCCAAAGTAACCAATTTAAGTCACTTTCCACCACATTAGAGTGGATTTCGACCACATCCTGGCATGATTAATATATTATCATAATTTACATCAACTTTGACCACTTTTTGGGATCCTCATATACCAGTTTCATCCGAGTCAATTTCGGTTTTAGTTTAACCAAACAAACCAATTTAAGTCAATTTCCACCACATTAGAGTGGATTTCGACAACTTACTGGCATGATTAACATATTATCATAATAAACATGAACTTTGACCACTTTTTGGGATCCTCATATACCAGTTTCATCCGAGTCAATTTCGGTTTTAGTTTAGCCAAACAAACCAATTTAAGTCAATTTCCACCACATTAGAGTGGATTTCGACCACTTCTTGGCATGATTAACATATTATCATAATATACATGAACTTTGACCACTTTTTGGGATCCTCATATACCAGTTTCATCCGAGTCAATTTCGGTTTTAGTTTAACCAAACAAACCAATTTAAGTCAATTTCCACCACATTAGAGTGGATTTCGACAACTTACTGGCATGATTAACATATTATCATAATATACATGAACTTTGACCACTTTTTGGGATCCTCATATACCAGTTTCATCCGAGTCAATTTCGGTTTTAGTTTAGCCAAACAAACCAATTTAAGTCAATTTCCACCACATTAGAGTGGATTTCGACCACTTCTTGGCATGATTAACATATTATCATAAAATACATCAACTATGACCATTTTTTGGGGTCCTCCAATAACAGTTTCATCCGAGTCAATTTCGGCTCTATTTTGGCCAAAGTAACCAATTTAAGTCACTTTCCACCACATTAGAGTGGATTTCGACCATATCCTGGCATGATTAATATATTATCATAAAATACATCAACTATGACCTTTTTTGGGGGTCCTCCAATAATAGTTTCATCCAAGTCAAGTTCGGCTCTAGTTTGGCCAAATTAACCAATTTAAGTCACTTTCCACCACATTAGAGTGGATTTCGACCACATCCTGGCATGATTAATATATTATCATAATTTACATCAACTTTGACCACTTTTTGGGGTCCTCTGATACCAGTTTCATCCTAGTCAATTTCGGTTTTAGTTTAGCCAAACAAACCAATTTAAGTCAATTTCCACCACATTAGAGTGGATTTCGACCACTTCCTGGCATGATTAACATATTATCATAATATACATGAACTTTGACCACTTTTTGGGATCCTCATATACCAGTTTCATCCGAGTCAATTTCGGTTTTAGTTTAGCCAAACAAACCAATTTAAGTCAATTTCCACCACATTAGAGTGGATTTCGACCACTTCTTGGCATGATTAACATATTATCATAAAATACATCAACTATGACCATTTTTGGGGGTCCTCCAATAACAGTTTCATCCGAGTCAATTTCGGCTCTATTTTGGCCAAAGTAACCAATTTAAGTCACTTTCCACCACATTAGAGTGGATTTCGACCATATCCTGGCATGATTAATATATTATCATAAAATGCATCAACTATGACCTTTTTTGGGGGTCCTCCAATAATAGTTTCATCCGAGTCAAGTTCGGCTCTAGTTTGGCCAAAGTAACCAATTTAAGTCACTTTCCACCACATTAGAGTGGATTTCGACCACATCCTGGCATGATTAATATATTATCATAATTTACATCAACTTTGACCACTTTTTGGGATCCTCATATACCAGTTTCATCCGAGTCAATTTCGGTTTTAGTTTAACCAAACAAACCAATTTAAGTCAATTTCCACCACATTAGAGTGGATTTCGACAACTTACTGGCATGATTAACATATTATCATAATAAACATGAACTTTGACCACTTTTTGGGATCCTCATATACCAGTTTCATCCGAGTCAATTTCGGTTTTAGTTTAGCCAAACAAACCAATTTAAGTCAATTTCCACCACATTAGAGTGGATTTCGACCACTTCTTGGCATGATTAACATATTATCATAATATACATGAACTTTGACCACTTTTTGGGATCCTCATATACCAGTTTCATCCGAGTCAATTTCGGTTTTAGTTTAACCAAACAAACCAATTTAAGTCAATTTCCACCACATTAGAGTGGATTTCGACAACTTCCTGGCATGATTAACATATTATCATAATATACATGAACTTTGACCACTTTTTGGGATCCTCATATACCAGTTTCATCCGAGTCAATTTCGGTTTTAGTTTAGCCAAACAAACCAATTTAAGTCAATTTCCACCACATTAGAGTGGATTTCGACCACTTCCTGGCATGATTAACATATTATCAGAATTTACATCAACTATGACCATTTTTTGGGGTCCTCCAATAACAGTTTCACCCGAGTCAATTTCGGCTCTAGTTTGGCCAAACTAACCAATTTAAGTCACTTTCCACCACTTTAGAGTGGATTTCGACCACATCCTGGCATGATTAACATATTATCTTAATATGCTTCAACTTTGACCAATTTTTGGGATCCTCATATACTTGTTTCATCCGAGTCAATTTCGGTTTTAGTTTAGCCAAACAAACCAATTTAAGTCAATTTCCACCACATTAGAGTGGATTTCGACCACTTCTTGGCATGATTAACATATTATCATAATATACATGAACTTTGACCACTTTTTGGGATCCTCATATACCAGTTTCATCCGAGTCAATTTCGGTTTTAGTTTAACCAAACAAACCAATTTAAGTCAATTTCCACCACATTAGAGTGGATTTCGACCACTTCTTGGCATGATTAACATATTATCATAATATACATGAACTTTGACCACTTTTTGGGATCCTCATATACCAGTTTCATCCGAGTCAATTTCGGTTTTAGTTTAACCAAACAAACCAATTTAAGTCAATTTCCACCACATTAGAGTGGATTTCGACCACTTCCTGGCATGATTAACATATTATCATAATATATATGAACTTTGACCACTTTTTGGGATCCTCATATACCAGTTTCATCCGAGTCAATTTCGGTTTTAGTTTAGCCAAACAAACCAATTTAAGTCAATTTCCACCACATTAGAGTGGATTTCGACCACTTCTTGGCATGATTAACATATTATCATAAAATACATCAACTATGACCATTTTTGGGGGTCCTCCAATAACAGTTTCATCCGAGTCAATTTCGGCTCTATTTTGGCCAAAGTAACCAATTTAAGTCACTTTCCACCACATTAGAGTGGATTTCGACCATATCCTGGCATGATTAATATATTATCATAAAATGCATCAACTATGACCTTTTTTGGGGGTCCTCCAATAATAGTTTCATCCGAGTCAAGTTCGGCTCTAGTTTGGCCAAAGTAACCAATTTAAGTCACTTTCCACCACATTAGAGTGGATTTCGACCACATCCTGGCATGATTAATATATTATCATAATTTACATCAACTTTGACCACTTTTTGGGGTCCTCTGATACCAGTTTCATCCGAGTCAATTTCGGTTTTAGTTTAGCCAAACAAACCAATTTAAGTCAATTTCCACCACATTAGAGTGGATTTCGACCACTTCCTGGCATGATTAACATATTATCATAATATACATGAACTTTGACCACTTTTTGGGATCCTCATATACCAGTTTCATCCGAGTCAATTTCGGTTTTAGTTTAACCAAACAAACCAATTTAAGTCAATTTCCACCACATTAGAGTGGATTTCGACAACTTACTGGCATGATTAACATATTATCATAATATACATGAACTTTGACCACTTTTTGGGATCCTCATATACCAGTTTCATCCGAGTCAATTTCGGTTTTAGTTTAGCCAAACAAACCAATTTAAGTCAATTTCCACCACATTAGAGTGGATTTCGACCACTTCTTGGCATGATTAACATATTATCATAAAATACATCAACTATGACCATTTTTTGGGGTCCTCCAATAACAGTTTCATCCGAGTCAATTTCGGCTCTATTTTGGCCAAAGTAACCAATTTAAGTCACTTTCCACCACATTAGAGTGGATTTCGACCATATCCTGGCATGATTAATATATTATCATAAAATACATCAACTATGACCTTTTTTGGGGGTCCTCCAATAATAGTTTCATCCAAGTCAAGTTCGGCTCTAGTTTGGCCAAATTAACCAATTTAAGTCACTTTCCACCACATTAGAGTGGATTTCGACCACATCCTGGCATGATTAATATATTATCATAATTTACATCAACTTTGACCACTTTTTGGGGTCCTCTGATACCAGTTTCATCCTAGTCAATTTCGGTTTTAGTTTAGCCAAACAAACCAATTTAAGTCAATTTCCACCACATTAGAGTGGATTTCGACCACTTCCTGGCATGATTAACATATTATCATAATATACATGAACTTTGACCACTTTTTGGGATCCTCATATACCAGTTTCATCCGAGTCAATTTCGGTTTTAGTTTAACCAAACAAACCAATTTAAGTCGATTTCCACCACATTAGAGTGGATTTCGACCACTTCCTGGCATGATTAACATATTATCAGAATTTACATGAACTTTGACCACTTTTTGGGATCCTCATATACCAGTTTCATCCGAGTCAATTTCGGTTTTAGTTTAGCCAAACAAACCAATTTAAGTCAATTTCCACCACATTAGAGTGGATTTCGACCACTTCTTGGCATGATTAACATATTATCATAAAATACATCAACTATGACCATTTTTGGGGGTCCTCCAATAACAGTTTCATCCGAGTCAATTTCAGCTCTATTTTGGCCAAAGTAACCAATTTAAGTCACTTTCCACCACATTAGAGTGGATTTCGACCATATCCTGGCATGATTAATATATTATCATAAAATGCATCAACTATGACCTTTTTTGGGGGTCCTCCAATAATAGTTTCATCCGAGTCAAGTTCGGCTCTAGTTTGGCCAAAGTAACCAATTTAAGTCACTTTCCACCACATTAGAGTGGATTTCGACCACATCCTGGCATGATTAATATATTATCATAATTTACATCAACTTTGACCACTTTTTGGGGTCCTCTGATACCAGTTTCATCCGAGTCAATTTCGGTTTTAGTTTAGCCAAACAAACCAATTTAAGTCAATTTCCACCACATTAGAGTGGATTTCGACCACTTCCTGGCATGATTAACATATTATCATAATATACATGAACTTTGACCACTTTTTGGGATCCTCATATACCAGTTTCATCCGAGTCAATTTCGGTTTTAGTTTAACCAAACAAACCAATTTAAGTCAATTTCCACCACATTAGAGTGGATTTCGACAACTTACTGGCATGATTAACATATTATCATAATATACATGAACTTTGACCACTTTTTGGGATCCTCATATACCAGTTTCATCCGAGTCAATTTCGGTTTTAGTTTAGCCAAACAAACCAATTTAAGTCAATTTCCACCACATTAGAGTGGATTTCGACCACTTCTTGGCATGATTAACATATTATCATAAAATACATCAACTATGACCATTTTTTGGGGTCCTCCAATAACAGTTTCATCCGAGTCAATTTCGGCTCTATTTTGGCCAAAGTAACCAATTTAAGTCACTTTCCACCACATTAGAGTGGATTTCGACCATATCCTGGCATGATTAATATATTATCATAAAATACATCAACTATGACCTTTTTTGGGGGTCCTCCAATAATAGTTTCATCCAAGTCAAGTTCGGCTCTAGTTTGGCCAAATTAACCAATTTAAGTCACTTTCCACCACATTAGAGTGGATTTCGACCACATCCTGGCATGATTAATATATTATCATAATTTACATCAACTTTGACCACTTTTTGGGGTCCTCTGATACCAGTTTCATCCTAGTCAATTTCGGTTTTAGTTTAGCCAAACAAACCAATTTAAGTCAATTTCCACCACATTAGAGTGGATTTCGACCACTTCCTGGCATGATTAACATATTATCATAATATACATGAACTTTGACCACTTTTTGGGATCCTCATATACCAGTTTCATCCGAGTCAATTTCGGTTTTAGTTTAGCCAAACAAACCAATTTAAGTCAATTTCCACCACATTAGAGTGGATTTCGACCACTTCTTGGCATGATTAACATATTATCATAAAATACATCAACTATGACCATTTTTGGGGGTCCTCCAATAACAGTTTCATCCGAGTCAATTTCGGCTCTATTTTGGCCAAAGTAACCAATTTAAGTCACTTTCCACCACATTAGAGTGGATTTCGACCATATCCTGGCATGATTAATATATTATCATAAAATGCATCAACTATGACCTTTTTTGGGGGTCCTCCAATAATAGTTTCATCCGAGTCAAGTTCGGCTCTAGTTTGGCCAAAGTAACCAATTTAAGTCACTTTCCACCACATTAGAGTGGATTTCGACCACATCCTGGCATGATTAATATATTATCATAATTTACATCAACTTTGACCACTTTTTGGGGTCCTCTAATACCAGTTTCATCCGAGTCAATTTCGGTTTTAGTTTAGCCAAACAAACCAATTTAAGTCAATTTCCACCACATTAGAGTGGATTTCGACCACTTCTTGGCATGATTAACATATTATCATAATATACATGAACTTTGACCACTTTTTGGGATCCTCATATACCAGTTTCATCCGAGTCAATTTCGGTTTTAGTTTAACCAAACAAACCAATTTAAGTCAATTTCCACCACATTAGAGTGGATTTCGACAACTTCCTGGCATGATTAACATATTATCATAATATACATGAACTTTGACCACTTTTTGGGATCCTCATATACCAGTTTCATCCGAGTCAATTTCGGTTTTAGTTTAGCCAAACAAACCAATTTAAGTCAATTTCCACCACATTAGAGTGGATTTCGACCACTTCCTGGCATGATTAACATATTATCAGAATTTACATCAACTATGACCATTTTTTGGGGTCCTCCAATAACAGTTTCACCCGAGTCAATTTCGGCTCTAGTTTGGCCAAACTAACCAATTTAAGTCACTTTCCACCACTTTAGAGTGGATTTCGACCACATCCTGGCATGATTAACATATTATCTTAATATGCTTCAACTTTGACCAATTTTTGGGATCCTCATATACTTGTTTCATCCGAGTCAATTTCGGTTTTAGTTTAGCCAAACAAACCAATTTAAGTCAATTTCCACCACATTAGAGTGGATTTCGACCACTTCTTGGCATGATTAACATATTATCATAATATACATGAACTTTGACCACTTTTTGGGATCCTCATATACCAGTTTCATCCGAGTCAATTTCGGTTTTAGTTTAACCAAACAAACCAATTTAAGTCAATTTCCACCACATTAGAGTGGATTTCGACCACTTCTTGGCATGATTAACATATTATCATAATATACATGAACTTTGACCACTTTTTGGGATCCTCATATACCAGTTTCATCCGAGTCAATTTCGGTTTTAGTTTAACCAAACAAACCAATTTAAGTCAATTTCCACCACATTAGAGTGGATTTCGACAACTTCCTGGCATGATTAACATATTATCATAATATACATGAACTTTGACCACTTTTTGGGATCCTCATATACCAGTTTCATCCGAGTCAATTTCGGTTTTAGTTTAGCCAAACAAACCAATTTAAGTCAATTTCCACCACATTAGAGTGGATTTCGACCACTTCTTGGCATGATTAACATATTATCATAAAATACATCAACTATGACCATTTTTGGGGGTCCTCCAATAACAGTTTCATCCGAGTCAATTTCGGCTCTATTTTGGCCAAAGTAACCAATTTAAGTCACTTTCCACCACATTAGAGTGGATTTCGACCATATCCTGGCATGATTAATATATTATCATAAAATGCATCAACTATGACCTTTTTTGGGGGTCCTCCAATAATAGTTTCATCCGAGTCAAGTTCGGCTCTAGTTTGGCCAAAGTAACCAATTTAAGTCACTTTCCACCACATTAGAGTGGATTTCGACCACATCCTGGCATGATTAATATATTATCATAATTTACATCAACTTTGACCACTTTTTGGGGTCCTCTGATACCAGTTTCATCCGAGTCAATTTCGGTTTTAGTTTAGCCAAACAAACCAATTTAAGTCAATTTCCACCACATTAGAGTGGATTTCGACCACTTCCTGGCATGATTAACATATTATCATAATATACATGAACTTTGACCACTTTTTGGGATCCTCATATACCAGTTTCATCCGAGTCAATTTCGGTTTTAGTTTAACCAAACAAACCAATTTAAGTCAATTTCCACCACATTAGAGTGGATTTCGACAACTTACTGGCATGATTAACATATTATCATAATATACATGAACTTTGACCACTTTTTGGGATCCTCATATACCAGTTTCATCCGAGTCAATTTCGGTTTTAGTTTAGCCAAACAAACCAATTTAAGTCAATTTCCACCACATTAGAGTGGATTTCGACCACTTCTTGGCATGATTAACATATTATCATAAAATACATCAACTATGACCATTTTTTGGGGTCCTCCAATAACAGTTTCATCCGAGTCAATTTCGGCTCTATTTTGGCCAAAGTAACCAATTTAAGTCACTTTCCACCACATTAGAGTGGATTTCGACCATATCCTGGCATGATTAATATATTATCATAAAATACATCAACTATGACCTTTTTTGGGGGTCCTCCAATAATAGTTTCATCCAAGTCAAGTTCGGCTCTAGTTTGGCCAAATTAACCAATTTAAGTCACTTTCCACCACATTAGAGTGGATTTCGACCACATCCTGGCATGATTAATATATTATCATAATTTACATCAACTTTGACCACTTTTTGGGGTCCTCTGATACCAGTTTCATCCTAGTCAATTTCGGTTTTAGTTTAGCCAAACAAACCAATTTAAGTCAATTTCCACCACATTAGAGTGGATTTCGACCACTTCCTGGCATGATTAACATATTATCATAATATACATGAACTTTGACCACTTTTTGGGATCCTCATATACCAGTTTCATCCGAGTCAATTTCGGTTTTAGTTTAACCAAACAAACCAATTTAAGTCGATTTCCACCACATTAGAGTGGATTTCGACCACTTCCTGGCATGATTAACATATTATCAGAATTTACATGAACTTTGACCACTTTTTGGGATCCTCATATACCAGTTTCATCCGAGTCAATTTCGGTTTTAGTTTAGCCAAACAAACCAATTTAAGTCAATTTCCACCACATTAGAGTGGATTTCGACCACTTCTTGGCATGATTAACATATTATCATAAAATACATCAACTATGACCATTTTTGGGGGTCCTCCAATAACAGTTTCATCCGAGTCAATTTCGGCTCTATTTTGGCCAAAGTAGCCAATTTAAGTCACTTTCCACCTCATTAGAGTGGATTTCGACCATATCCAGGCATGATTAATATATTATCATAAAATACATCAACTATGACCTTTTTTGGGGGTCCTCCAATAATAGTTTCATCCGAGTCAAGGTCGACTCTAGTTTGGCCAAAGTAACCAATTTAAGTCACTTTCCACCACATTAGAGTGGATTTCGACCACATCCTGGCATGATTAATATATTATCATAATTTACATCAACTTTGACCACTTTTTGGGGTCCTTTGATACCAGTTTCATCCGAGTCAATTTCGGTTTTAGTTTAGCCAAACAAACCAATTTAAGTCAATTTTCACCACATTAGAGTGGATTTCGACCACTTCCTGGCATGATTAACATATTATCATAATATACATGAACTTTGACCACTTTTTGGGATCGTCATATACCAGTTTCATCCGAGTCAATTTCGGTTTTAGTTTAGCCAAACAAACCAATTTAAGTCAATTTCCACCACATTAGAGTGGATTTCGACCACTTCTTGGCATGATTAACATATTATCATAAAATACATCAACTATGACCATTTTTTGGGGTCCTCCAATAACAGTTTCATCCGAGTCAATTTCGGCTCTATTTTGGCCAAAGTAACCAATTTAAGTCACTTTCCACCACATTAGAGTGGATTTCGACCATATCCTGGCATGATTAATATATTATCATAAAATACATCAACTATGACCTTTTTTGGGGGTCCTCCAATAATAGTTTCATCCAAGTCAAGTTCGGCTCTAGTTTGGCCAAATTAACCAATTTAAGTCACTTTCCACCACATTAGAGTGGATTTCGACCACATCCTGGCATGATTAATATATTATCATAATTTACATCAACTTTGACCACTTTTTGGGGTCCTCTGATACCAGTTTCATCCTAGTCAATTTCGGTTTTAGTTTAGCCAAACAAACCAATTTAAGTCAATTTCCACCACATTAGAGTGGATTTCGACCACTTCCTGGCATGATTAACATATTATCATAATATACATGAACTTTGACCACTTTTTGGGATCCTCATATACCAGTTTCATCCGAGTCAATTTCGGTTTTAGTTTAGCCAAACAAACCAATTTAAGTCAATTTCCACCACATTAGAGTGGATTTCGACCACTTCTTGGCATGATTAACATATTATCATAATATACATGAACTTTGACCACTTTTTGGGATCCTCATATACCAGTTTCATCCGAGTCAATTTCGGTTTTAGTTTAACCAAACAAACCAATTTAAGTCAATTTCCACCACATTAGAGTGGATTTCGACAACTTCCTGGCATGATTAACATATTATCATAATATACATGAACTTTGACCACTTTTTGGGATCCTCATATACCAGTTTCATCCGAGTCAATTTCGGTTTTAGTTTAGCCAAACAAACCAATTTAAGTCAATTTCCACCACATTAGAGTGGATTTCGACCACTTCCTGGCATGATTAACATATTATCAGAATTTACATCAACTATGACCATTTTTTGGGGTCCTCCAATAACAGTTTCACCCGAGTCAATTTCGGCTCTAGTTTGGCCAAACTAACCAATTTAAGTCACTTTCCACCACTTTAGAGTGGATTTCGACCACATCCTGGCATGATTAACATATTATCTTAATATGCTTCAACTTTGACCAATTTTTGGGATCCTCATATACTTGTTTCATCCGAGTCAATTTCGGTTTTAGTTTAGCCAAACAAACCAATTTAAGTCAATTTCCACCACATTAGAGTGGATTTCGACCACTTCTTGGCATGATTAACATATTATCATAATATACATGAACTTTGACCACTTTTTGGGATCCTCATATACCAGTTTCATTCGAGTCAATTTCGGTTTTAGTTTAACCAAACAAACCAATTTAAGTCAATTTCCACCACATTAGAGTGGATTTCGACCACTTCTTGGCATGATTAACATATTATCATAATATACATGAACTTTGACCACTTTTTGGGATCCTCATATACCAGTTTCATCCGAGTCAATTTCGGTTTTAGTTTAACCAAACAAACCAATTTAAGTCAATTTCCACCACATTAGAGTGGATTTCGACAACTTCCTGGCATGATTAACATATTATCATAATATACATGAACTTTGACCACTTTTTGGGATCCTCATATACCAGTTTCATCCGAGTCAATTTCGGTTTTAGTTTAGCCAAACAAACCAATTTAAGTCAATTTCCACCACATTAGAGTGGATTTCGACCACTTCTTGGCATGATTAACATATTATCATAAAATACATCAACTATGACCATTTTTGGGGGTCCTCCAATAACAGTTTCATCCGAGTCAATTTCGGCTCTATTTTGGCCAAAGTAACCAATTTAAGTCACTTTCCACCACATTAGAGTGGATTTCGACCATATCCTGGCATGATTAATATATTATCATAAAATGCATCAACTATGACCTTTTTTGGGGGTCCTCCAATAATAGTTTCATCCGAGTCAAGTTCGGCTCTAGTTTGGCCAAAGTAACCAATTTAAGTCACTTTCCACCACATTAGAGTGGATTTCGACCACATCCTGGCATGATTAATATATTATCATAATTTACATCAACTTTGACCACTTTTTGGGGTCCTCTGATACCAGTTTCATCCGAGTCAATTTCGGTTTTAGTTTAGCCAAACAAACCAATTTAAGTCAATTTCCACCACATTAGAGTGGATTTCGACCACTTCCTGGCATGATTAACATATTATCATAATATACATGAACTTTGACCACTTTTTGGGATCCTCATATACCAGTTTCATCCGAGTCAATTTCGGTTTTAGTTTAACCAAACAAACCAATTTAAGTCAATTTCCACCACATTAGAGTGGATTTCGACAACTTACTGGCATGATTAACATATTATCATAATATACATGAACTTTGACCACTTTTTGGGATCCTCATATACCAGTTTCATCCGAGTCAATTTCGGTTTTAGTTTAGCCAAACAAACCAATTTAAGTCAATTTCCACCACATTAGAGTGGATTTCGACCACTTCTTGGCATGATTAACATATTATCATAAAATACATCAACTATGACCATTTTTTGGGGTCCTCCAATAACAGTTTCATCCGAGTCAATTTCGGCTCTATTTTGGCCAAAGTAACCAATTTAAGTCACTTTCCACCACATTAGAGTGGATTTCGACCATATCCTGGCATGATTAATATATTATCATAAAATACATCAACTATGACCTTTTTTGGGGGTCCTCCAATAATAGTTTCATCCAAGTCAAGTTCGGCTCTAGTTTGGCCAAATTAACCAATTTAAGTCACTTTCCACCACATTAGAGTGGATTTCGACCACATCCTGGCATGATTAATATATTATCATAATTTACATCAACTTTGACCACTTTTTGGGGTCCTCTGATACCAGTTTCATCCTAGTCAATTTCGGTTTTAGTTTAGCCAAACAAACCAATTTAAGTCAATTTCCACCACATTAGAGTGGATTTCGACCACTTCCTGGCATGATTAACATATTATCATAATATACATGAACTTTGACCACTTTTTGGGATCCTCATATACCAGTTTCATCCGAGTCAATTTCGGTTTTAGTTTAACCAAACAAACCAATTTAAGTCGATTTCCACCACATTAGAGTGGATTTCGACCACTTCCTGGCATGATTAACATATTATCAGAATTTACATGAACTTTGACCACTTTTTGGGATCCTCATATACCAGTTTCATCCGAGTCAATTTCGGTTTTAGTTTAGCCAAACAAACCAATTTAAGTCAATTTCCACCACATTAGAGTGGATTTCGACCACTTCTTGGCATGATTAACATATTATCATAAAATACATCAACTATGACCATTTTTGGGGGTCCTCCAATAACAGTTTCATCCGAGTCAATTTCGGCTCTATTTTGGCCAAAGTAGCCAATTTAAGTCACTTTCCACCTCATTAGAGTGGATTTCGACCATATCCAGGCATGATTAATATATTATCATAAAATACATCAACTATGACCTTTTTTGGGGGTCCTCCAATAATAGTTTCATCCGAGTCAAGGTCGACTCTAGTTTGGCCAAAGTAACCAATTTAAGTCACTTTCCACCACATTAGAGTGGATTTCGACCACATCCTGGCATGATTAATATATTATCATAATTTACATCAACTTTGACCACTTTTTGGGGTCCTTTGATACCAGTTTCATCCGAGTCAATTTCGGTTTTAGTTTAGCCAAACAAACCAATTTAAGTCAATTTTCACCACATTAGAGTGGATTTCGACCACTTCCTGGCATGATTAACATATTATCATAAAATACATCAACTATGACCATTTTTGGGGGTCCTCCAATAACAGTTTCATCCGAGTCAATTTCGGCTCTATTTTGGCCAAAGTAGCCAATTTAAGTCACTTTCCACCTCATTAGAGTGGATTTCGACCATATCCAGGCATGATTAATATATTATCATAAAATACATCAACTATGACCTTTTTTGGGGGTCCTCCAATAATAGTTTCATCCGAGTCAAGGTCGACTCTAGTTTGGCCAAAGTAACCAATTTAAGTCACTTTCCACCACATTAGAGTGGATTTCGACCACATCCTGGCATGATTAATATATTATCATAATTTACATCAACTTTGACCACTTTTTGGGGTCCTTTGATACCAGTTTCATCCGAGTCAATTTCGGTTTTAGTTTAGCCAAACAAACCAATTTAAGTCAATTTTCACCACATTAGAGTGGATTTCGACCACTTCCTGGCATGATTAACATATTATCATAATATACATGAACTTTGACCACTTTTTGGGATCGTCATATACCAGTTTCATCCGAGTCAATTTCGGTTTTAGTTTAGCCAAACAAACCAATTTAAGTCAATTTCCACCACATTAGAGTGGATTTCGACCACTTCTTGGCATGATTAACATATTATCATAAAATACATCAACTATGACCATTTTTTGGGGTCCTCCAATAACAGTTTCATCCGAGTCAATTTCGGCTCTATTTTGGCCAAAGTAACCAATTTAAGTCACTTTCCACCACATTAGAGTGGATTTCGACCATATCCTGGCATGATTAATATATTATCATAAAATACATCAACTATGACCTTTTTTGGGGGTCCTCCAATAATAGTTTCATCCAAGTCAAGTTCGGCTCTAGTTTGGCCAAATTAACCAATTTAAGTCACTTTCCACCACATTAGAGTGGATTTCGACCACATCCTGGCATGATTAATATATTATCATAATTTACATCAACTTTGACCACTTTTTGGGGTCCTCTGATACCAGTTTCATCCTAGTCAATTTCGGTTTTAGTTTAGCCAAACAAACCAATTTAAGTCAATTTCCACCACATTAGAGTGGATTTCGACCACTTCCTGGCATGATTAACATATTATCATAATATACATGAACTTTGACCACTTTTTGGGATCCTCATATACCAGTTTCATCCGAGTCAATTTCGGTTTTAGTTTAACCAAACAAACCAATTTAAGTCGATTTCCACCACATTAGAGTGGATTTCGACCACTTCCTGGCATGATTAACATATTATCAGAATTTACATGAACTTTGACCACTTTTTGGGATCCTCATATACCAGTTTCATCCGAGTCAATTTCGGTTTTAGTTTAGCCAAACAAACCAATTTAAGTCAATTTCCACCACATTAGAGTGGATTTCGACCACTTCTTGGCATGATTAACATATTATCATAAAATACATCAACTATGACCATTTTTGGGGGTCCTCCAATAACAGTTTCATCCGAGTCAATTTCGGCTCTATTTTGGCCAAAGTAGCCAATTTAAGTCACTTTCCACCTCATTAGAGTGGATTTCGACCATATCCAGGCATGATTAATATATTATCATAAAATACATCAACTATGACCTTTTTTGGGGGTCCTCCAATAATAGTTTCATCCGAGTCAAGGTCGACTCTAGTTTGGCCAAAGTAACCAATTTAAGTCACTTTCCACCACATTAGAGTGGATTTCGACCACATCCTGGCATGATTAATATATTATCATAATTTACATCAACTTTGACCACTTTTTGGGGTCCTTTGATACCAGTTTCATCCGAGTCAATTTCGGTTTTAGTTTAGCCAAACAAACCAATTTAAGTCAATTTTCACCACATTAGAGTGGATTTCGACCACTTCCTGGCATGATTAACATATTATCATAAAATACATCAACTATGACCATTTTTGGGGGTCCTCCAATAACAGTTTCATCCGAGTCAATTTCGGCTCTATTTTGGCCAAAGTAGCCAATTTAAGTCACTTTCCACCTCATTAGAGTGGATTTCGACCATATCCAGGCATGATTAATATATTATCATAAAATACATCAACTATGACCTTTTTTGGGGGTCCTCCAATAATAGTTTCATCCGAGTCAAGGTCGACTCTAGTTTGGCCAAAGTAACCAATTTAAGTCACTTTCCACCACATTAGAGTGGATTTCGACCACATCCTGGCATGATTAATATATTATCATAATTTACATCAACTTTGACCACTTTTTGGGGTCCTTTGATACCAGTTTCATCCGAGTCAATTTCGGTTTTAGTTTAGCCAAACAAACCAATTTAAGTCAATTTTCACCACATTAGAGTGGATTTCGACCACTTCCTGGCATGATTAACATATTATCATAATATACATGAACTTTGACCACTTTTTGGGATCGTCATATACCAGTTTCATCCGAGTCAATTTCGGTTTTAGTTTAGCCAAACAAACCAATTTAAGTCAATTTCCACCACATTAGAGTGGATTTCGACCACTTCTTGGCATGATTAACATATTATCATAAAATACATCAACTATGACCATTTTTTGGGGTCCTCCAATAACAGTTTCATCCGAGTCAATTTCGGCTCTATTTTGGCCAAAGTAACCAATTTAAGTCACTTTCCACCACATTAGAGTGGATTTCGACCATATCCTGGCATGATTAATATATTATCATAAAATACATCAACTATGACCTTTTTTGGGGGTCCTCCAATAATAGTTTCATCCAAGTCAAGTTCGGCTCTAGTTTGGCCAAATTAACCAATTTAAGTCACTTTCCACCACAGTAGAGTGGATTTCGACCACATCCTGGCATGATTAATATATTATCATAATTTACATCAACTTTGACCACTTTTTGGGGTCCTCTGATACCAGTTTCATCCTAGTCAATTTCGGTTTTAGTTTAGCCAAACAAACCAATTTAAGTCAATTTCCACCACATTAGAGTGGATTTCGACCACTTCCTGGCATGATTAACATATTATCATAATATACATGAACTTTGACCACTTTTTGGGATCCTCATATACCAGTTTCATCCGAGTCAATTTCGGTTTTAGTTTAACCAAACAAACCAATTTAAGTCGATTTCCACCACATTAGAGTGGATTTCGACCACTTCCTGGCATGATTAACATATTATCAGAATTTACATGAACTTTGACCACTTTTTGGGATCCTCATATACCAGTTTCATCCGAGTCAATTTCGGTTTTAGTTTAGCCAAACAAACCAATTTAAGTCAATTTCCACCACATTAGAGTGGATTTCGACCACTTCTTGGCATGATTAACATATTATCATAAAATACATCAACTATGACCATTTTTGGGGGTCCTCCAATAACAGTTTCATCCGAGTCAATTTCGGCTCTATTTTGGCCAAAGTAGCCAATTTAAGTCACTTTCCACCTCATTAGAGTGGATTTCGACCATATCCAGGCATGATTAATATATTATCATAAAATAAATCAACTATGACCTTTTTTGGGGGTCCTCCAATAATAGTTTCATCTGAGTCAAGGTCGACTCTAGTTTGGCCAAAGTAACCAATTTAAGTCACTTTCCACCACATTAGAGTGGATTTCGACCACATCCTGGTATGATTAATATATTATCATAATTTACATCAACTTTGACCACTTTTTGGGGTCCTTTGATACCAGTTTCATCCGAGTCAATTTCGGTTTTAGTTTAGCCAAACAAACCAATTTAAGTCAATTTTCACCACATTAGAGTGGATTTCGACCACTTCCTGGCATGATTAACATATTATCATAATATACATGAACTTTGACCACTTTTTGGGATCGTCATATACCAGTTTCATCCGAGTCAATTTCGGTTTTAGTTTAACCAAACAAACCAATTTAAGTCAATTTCCACCACATTAGAGTGGATTTCGACAACTTCCTGGCATGATTAAAATATTATCATAATATACATGAACTTTGACCACTTTTTGGGATCCTCATATACCAGTTTCATCCGAGTCAATTTCGGTTTTAGTTTAGCCAAACAAACCAATTTAAGTCAATTTCCACCACATTAGAGTGGATTTCGACCACTTCTTGGCATGATTAACATATTATCATAAAATACATCAACTATGACCATTTTTGGGGGTCCTCCAATAACAGTTTCATCCGAGTCAATTTCGCCTCTATTTTGGCCAAAGTAACCAATTTAAGTCACTTTCCACCACATTAGAGTGGATTTCGACCATATCCTGGCATGATTAATATATTATCATAAAATGCATCAACTATGACCTTTTTTGGGGATCCTCCAATAATAGTTTCATCCGAGTCAAGTTCGGCTCTAGTTTGGCCAAAGTAACCAATTTAAGTCACTTTCCACCACATTAGAGTGGATTTCGACCACATCCTGGCATGATTAATATATTATCATAATTTACATCAACTTTGACCACTTTTTGGGGTCCTCTGATACCAGTTTCATCCGAGTCAATTTCGGTTTTAGTTTAGCCAAACAAACCAATTTAAGTCAATTTCCACCACATTAGAGTGGATTTCGACCAGTTCCTGGCATGATTAACATATTATCATAATATACATGAACTTTGACCACTTTTTGGGATCCTCATATACCAGTTTCATCCGAGTCAATTTCGGTTTTAGTTTAACCAAACAAACCAATTTAAGTCAATTTCCACCACATTAGAGTGGATTTCGACAACTTACTGGCATGATTAACATATTATCATAATATACATGAACTTTGACCACTTTTTGGGATCCTCATATACCAGTTTCATCCGAGTCAATTTCGGTTTTAGTTTAGCCAAACAAACCAATTTAAGTCAATTTCCACCACATTAGACTGGATTTCGACCACTTCTTGGCATGATTAACATATTATCATAAAATACATCAACTATGACCATTTTTTGGGGTCCTCCAATAACAGTTTCATCCGAGTCAATTTCGGCTCTATTTTGGCCAAAGTAACCAATTTAAGTCACTTTCCACCACATTAGAGTGGATTTCGACCATATCCTGGCATGATTAATATATTATCATAAAATACATCAACTATGACCTTTTTTGGGGGTCCTCCAATAATAGTTTCATCCAAGTCAAGTTCGGCTCTAGTTTGGCCAAATTAACCAATTTAAGTCACTTTCCACCACATTAGAGTGGATTTCGACCACATCCTGGCATGATTAATATATTATCATAATTTACATCAACTTTGACCACTTTTTGGGGTCCTCTGATACCAGTTTCATCCTAGTCAATTTCGGTTTTAGTTTAGCCAAACAAACCAATTTAAGTCAATTTCCACCACATTAGAGTGGATTTCGACCACTTCCTGGCATGATTAACATATTATCATAATATACATGAACTTTGACCACTTTTTGGGATCCTCATATACCAGTTTCATCCGAGTCAATTTCGGTTTTAGTTTAACCAAACAAACCAATTTAAGTCGATTTCCACCACATTAGAGTGGATTTCGACCACTTCCTGGCATGATTAACATATTATCAGAATTTACATGAACTTTGACCACTTTTTGGGATCCTCATATACCAGTTTCATCCGAGTCAATTTCGGTTTTAGTTTAGCCAAACAAACCAATTTAAGTCAATTTCCACCACATTAGAGTGGATTTCGACCACTTCTTGGCATGATTAACATATTATCATAAAATACATCAACTATGACCATTTTTGGGGGTCCTCCAATAACAGTTTCATCCGAGTCAATTTCGGCTCTATTTTGGCCAAAGTAGCCAATTTAAGTCACTTTCCACCTCATTAGAGTGGATTTCGACCATATCCAGGCATGATTAATATATTATCATAAAATACATCAACTATGACCTTTTTTGGGGGTCCTCCAATAATAGTTTCATCCGAGTCAAGGTCGACTCTAGTTTGGCCAAAGTAACCAATTTAAGTCACTTTCCACCACATTAGAGTGGATTTCGACCACATCCTGGCATGATTAATATATTATCATAATTTACATCAACTTTGACCACTTTTTGGGGTCCTTTGATACCAGTTTCATCCGAGTCAATTTCGGTTTTAGTTTAGCCAAACAAACCAATTTAAGTCAATTTTCACCACATTAGAGTGGATTTCGACCACTTCCTGGCATGATTAACATATTATCATAAAATACATCAACTATGACCATTTTTGGGGGTCCTCCAATAACAGTTTCATCCGAGTCAATTTCGGCTCTATTTTGGCCAAAGTAGCCAATTTAAGTCACTTTCCACCTCATTAGAGTGGATTTCGACCATATCCAGGCATGATTAATATATTATCATAAAATACATCAACTATGACCTTTTTTGGGGGTCCTCCAATAATAGTTTCATCCGAGTCAAGGTCGACTCTAGTTTGGCCAAAGTAACCAATTTAAGTCACTTTCCACCACATTAGAGTGGATTTCGACCACATCCTGGCATGATTAATATATTATCATAATTTACATCAACTTTGACCACTTTTTGGGGTCCTTTGATACCAGTTTCATCCGAGTCAATTTCGGTTTTAGTTTAGCCAAACAAACCAATTTAAGTCAATTTTCACCACATTAGAGTGGATTTCGACCACTTCCTGGCATGATTAACATATTATCATAATATACATGAACTTTGACCACTTTTTGGGATCGTCATATACCAGTTTCATCCGAGTCAATTTCGGTTTTAGTTTAGCCAAACAAACCAATTTAAGTCAATTTCCACCACATTAGAGTGGATTTCGACCACTTCTTGGCATGATTAACATATTATCATAAAATACATCAACTATGACCATTTTTTGGGGTCCTCCAATAACAGTTTCATCCGAGTCAATTTCGGCTCTATTTTGGCCAAAGTAACCAATTTAAGTCACTTTCCACCACATTAGAGTGGATTTCGACCATATCCTGGCATGATTAATATATTATCATAAAATACATCAACTATGACCTTTTTTGGGGGTCCTCCAATAATAGTTTCATCCAAGTCAAGTTCGGCTCTAGTTTGGCCAAATTAACCAATTTAAGTCACTTTCCACCACAGTAGAGTGGATTTCGACCACATCCTGGCATGATTAATATATTATCATAATTTACATCAACTTTGACCACTTTTTGGGGTCCTCTGATACCAGTTTCATCCTAGTCAATTTCGGTTTTAGTTTAGCCAAACAAACCAATTTAAGTCAATTTCCACCACATTAGAGTGGATTTCGACCACTTCCTGGCATGATTAACATATTATCATAATATACATGAACTTTGACCACTTTTTGGGATCCTCATATACCAGTTTCATCCGAGTCAATTTCGGTTTTAGTTTAACCAAACAAACCAATTTAAGTCGATTTCCACCACATTAGAGTGGATTTCGACCACTTCCTGGCATGATTAACATATTATCAGAATTTACATGAACTTTGACCACTTTTTGGGATCCTCATATACCAGTTTCATCCGAGTCAATTTCGGTTTTAGTTTAGCCAAACAAACCAATTTAAGTCAATTTCCACCACATTAGAGTGGATTTCGACCACTTCTTGGCATGATTAACATATTATCATAAAATACATCAACTATGACCATTTTTGGGGGTCCTCCAATAACAGTTTCATCCGAGTCAATTTCGGCTCTATTTTGGCCAAAGTAGCCAATTTAAGTCACTTTCCACCTCATTAGAGTGGATTTCGACCATATCCAGGCATGATTAATATATTATCATAAAATACATCAACTATGACCTTTTTTGGGGGTCCTCCAATAATAGTTTCATCTGAGTCAAGGTCGACTCTAGTTTGGCCAAAGTAACCAATTTAAGTCACTTTCCACCACATTAGAGTGGATTTCGACCACATCCTGGTATGATTAATATATTATCATAATTTACATCAACTTTGACCACTTTTTGGGGTCCTTTGATACCAGTTTCATCCGAGTCAATTTCGGTTTTAGTTTAGCCAAACAAACCAATTTAAGTCAATTTTCACCACATTAGAGTGGATTTCGACCACTTCCTGGCATGATTAACATATTATCATAATATACATGAACTTTGA
Organism: Heracleum sosnowskyi; assembly: GCA_030848705.1. NCBI lineage: Eukaryota > Viridiplantae > Streptophyta > Magnoliopsida > Apiales > Apiaceae > Heracleum > Heracleum sosnowskyi. Next base: position 53,917,692 of record CM061236.1, read on the forward strand.
CCACTTTTTGGGATCGTCATATACCAGTTTCATCCGAGTCAATTTCGGTTTTAGTTTAACCAAACAAACCAATTTAAGTCAATTTCCACCACATTAGAGTGGATTTCGACAACTTCCTGGCATGATTAAAATATTATCATAATATACATGAACTTTGACCACTTTTTGGGATCCTCATATACCAGTTTCATCCGAGTCAATTTCGGTTTTAGTTTAGCCAAACAAACCAATTTAAGTCAATTTCCACCACATTAGAGTGGATTTCGACCACTTCTTGGCATGATTAACATATTATCATAAAATACATCAACTATGACCATTTTTGGGGGTCCTCCAATAACAGTTTCATCCGAGTCAATTTCGCCTCTATTTTGGCCAAAGTAACCAATTTAAGTCACTTTCCACCACATTAGAGTGGATTTCGACCATATCCTGGCATGATTAATATATTATCATAAAATGCATCAACTATGACCTTTTTTGGGGGTCCTCCAATAATAGTTTCATCCGAGTCAAGTTCGGCTCTAGTTTGGCCAAAGTAACCAATTTAAGTCACTTTCCACCACATTAGAGTGGATTTCGACCACATCCTGGCATGATTAATATATGATCATAATTTACATCAACTTTGACCACTTTTTGGGGTCCTCTGATACCAGTTTCATCCGAGTCAATTTCGGTTTTAGTTTAGCCAAACAAACCAATTTAAGTCAATTTCCACCACATTAGAGTGGATTTCGACCAGTTCCTGGCATGATTAACATATTATCATAATATACATGAACTTTGACCACTTTTTGGGATCCTCATATACCAGTTTCATCCGAGTCAATTTCGGTTTTAGTTTAACCAAACAAACCAATTTAAGTCAATTTCCACCACATTAGAGTGGATTTCGACAACTTACTGGCATGATTAACATATTATCATAATATACATGAACTTTGACCACTTTTTGGGATCCTCATATACCAGTTTCATCCGAGTCAATTTCGGTTTTAGTTTAGCCAAACAAACCAATTTAAGTCAATTTCCACCACATTAGACTGGATTTCGACCACTTCTTGGCATGATTAACATATTATCATAAAATACATCAACTATGACCATTTTTTGGGGTCCTCCAATAACAGTTTCATCCGAGTCAATTTCGGCTCTATTTTGGCCAAAGTAACCAATTTAAGTCACTTTCCACCACATTAGAGTGGATTTCGACCATATCCTGGCATGATTAATATATTATCATAAAATACATCAACTATGACCTTTTTTGGGGGTCCTCCAATAATAGTTTCATCCAAGTCAAGTTCGGCTCTAGTTTGGCCAAATTAACCAATTTAAGTCACTTTCCACCACATTAGAGTGGATTTCGACCACATCCTGGCATGATTAATATATTATCATAATTTACATCAACTTTGACCACTTTTTGGGGTCCTCTGATACCAGTTTCATCCTAGTCAATTTCGGTTTTAGTTTAGCCAAACAAACCAATTTAAGTCAATTTCCACCACATTAGAGTGGATTTCGACCACTTCCTGGCATGATTAACATATTATCATAATATACATGAACTTTGACCACTTTTTGGGATCCTCATATACCAGTTTCATCCGAGTCAATTTCGGTTTTAGTTTAACCAAACAAACCAATTTAAGTCGATTTCCACCACATTAGAGTGGATTTCGACCACTTCCTGGCATGATTAACATATTATCAGAATTTACATGAACTTTGACCACTTTTTGGGATCCTCATATACCAGTTTCATCCGAGTCAATTTCGGTTTTAGTTTAGCCAAACAAACCAATTTAAGTCAATTTCCACCACATTAGAGTGGATTTCGACCACTTCTTGGCATGATTAACATATTATCATAAAATACATCAACTATGACCATTTTTGGGGGTCCTCCAATAACAGTTTCATCCGAGTCAATTTCGGCTCTATTTTGGCCAAAGTAGCCAATTTAAGTCACTTTCCACCTCATTAGAGTGGATTTCGACCATATCCAGGCATGATTAATATATTATCATAAAATACATCAACTATGACCTTTTTTGGGGGTCCTCCAATAATAGTTTCATCCGAGTCAAGGTCGACTCTAGTTTGGCCAAAGTAACCAATTTAAGTCACTTTCCACCACATTAGAGTGGATTTCGACCACATCCTGGCATGATTAATATATTATCATAATTTACATCAACTTTGACCACTTTTTGGGGTCCTTTGATACCAGTTTCATCCGAGTCAATTTCGGTTTTAGTTTAGCCAAACAAACCAATTTAAGTCAATTTTCACCACATTAGAGTGGATTTCGACCACTTCCTGGCATGATTAACATATTATCATAATATACATGAACTTTGACCACTTTTTGGGATCGTCATATACCAGTTTCATCCGAGTCAATTTCGGTTTTAGTTTAGCCAAACAAACCAATTTAAGTCAATTTCCACCACATTAGAGTGGATTTCGACCACTTATTGGCATGATTAACATATTATCATAAAATACATCAACTATGACCATTTTTTGGGGTCCTCCAATAACAGTTTCATCCGAGTCAATTTCGGCTCTATTTTGGCCAAAGTAACCAATTTAAGTCACTTTCCACCACATAAGAGTGGATTTCGACCATATCCTGGCATGATTAATATATTATCATAAAATACATCAACTATGACCTTTTTTGGGGGTCCTCCAATAATAGTTTCATCCAAGTCAAGTTCGGCTCTAGTTTGGCCAAATTAACCAATTTAAGTCACTTTCCACCACATTAGAGTGGATTTCGACCACATCCTGGCATGATTAATAAATATATTATCATAATTTACATCAACTTTGACCACTTTTTGGGGTCCTCTGATACCAGTTTCATCCTAGTCAATTTCGGTTTTAGTTTAGCCAAACAAACCAATTTAAGTCAATTTCCACCACATTAGAGTGGATTTCGACCACTTCCTGGCATGATTAACATATTATCATAATATACATGAACTTTGACCACTTTTTGGGATCCTCATATACCAGTTTCATCCGAGTCAATTTCGGTTTTAGTTTAACCAAACAAACCAATTTAAGTCGATTTCCACCACATTAGAGTGGATTTCGACCACTTCCTGGCATGATTAACATATTATCAGAATTTACATGAACTTTGACCACTTTTTGGGATCCTCATATACCAGTTTCATCCGAGTCAATTTCGGTTTTAGTTTAGCCAAACAAACCAATTTAAGTCAATTTCCACCACATTAGAGTGGATTTCGACCACTTCTTGGCATGATTAACATATTATCATAAAATACATCAACTATGACCATTTTTGGGGGTCCTCCAATAACAGTTTCATCCGAGTCAATTTCGGCTCTATTTTGGCCAAAGTAGCCAATTTAAGTCACTTTCCACCTCATTAGAGTGGATTTCGACCATATCCAGGCATGATTAATATATTATCATAAAATACATCAACTATGACCTTTTTTGGGGGTCCTCCAATAATAGTTTCATCGGAGTCAAGGTCGACTCTAGTTTGGCCAAAGTAACCAATTTAAGTCACTTTCCACCACATTAGAGTGGATTTCGACCACATCCTGGTATGATTAATATATTATCATAATTTACATCAACTTTGACCACTTTTTGGGGTCCTTTGATACCAGTTTCATCCGAGTCAATTTCGGTTTTAGTTTAGCCAAACAAACCAATTTAAGTCAATTTTCACCACATTAGAGTGGATTTCGACCACTTCCTGGCATGATTAACATATTATCATAATATACATGAACTTTGACCACTTTTTGGGATCGTCATATACCAGTTTCATCCGAGTCAATTTCGGTTTTAGTTTAACCAAACAAACCAATTTAAGTCAATTTCCACCACATTAGAGTGGATTTCGACAACTTACTGGCATGATTAACATATTATCATAATATACATGAACTTTGACCACTTTTTGGGATCCTCATATACCAGTTTCATCCGAGTCAATTTCGGTTTTAGTTTAGCCAAACAAACCAATTTAAGTCAATTTCCACCACATTAGAGTGGATTTCGACCACTTCTTGGCATGATTAACATATTATCATAAAATACATCAACTATGACCATTTTTGGGGGTCCTCCAATAACAGTTTCATCCGAGTCAATTTCGGCTCTATTTTGGCCAAAGTAGCCAATTTAAGTCACTTTCCACCTCATTAGAGTGGATTTCGACCATATCCAGGCATGATTAATATATTATCATAAAATACATCAACTATGACCTTTTTTGGGGGTCCTCCAATAATAGTTTCATCCGAGTCAAGGTCGACTCTAGTTTGGCCAAAGTAACCAATTTAAGTCACTTTCCACCACATTAGAGTGGATTTCGACCACATCCTGGCATGATTAATATATTATCATAATTTACATCAACTTTGACCACTTTTTGGGGTCCTTTGATACCAGTTTCATCCGAGTCAATTTCGGTTTTAGTTTAGCCAAACAAACCAATTTAAGTCAATTTTCACCACATTAGAGTGGATTTCGACCACTTCCTGGCATGATTAACATATTATCATAATATACATGAACTTTGACCACTTTTTGGGATCGTCATATACCAGTTTCATCCGAGTCAATTTCGGTTTTAGTTTAGCCAAACAAACCAATTTAAGTCAATTTCCACCACATTAGAGTGGATTTCGACCACTTCTTGGCATGATTAACATATTATCATAAAATACATCAACTATGACCATTTTTTGGGGTCCTCCAATAACAGTTTCATCCGAGTCAATTTCAGCTCTATTTTGGCCAAAGTAACCAATTTAAGTCACTTTCCACCACATTAGAGTGGATTTCGACCATATCCTGGCATGATTAATATATTATCATAAAATACATCAACTATGACCTTTTTTGGGGGTCCTCCAATAATAGTTTCATCCAAGTCAAGTTCGGCTCTAGTTTGGCCAAATTAACCAATTTAAGTCACTTTCCACCACATTAGAGTGGATTTCGACCACATCCTGGCATGATTAATATATTATCATAATTTACATCAACTTTGACCACTTTTTGGGGTCCTCTGATACCAGTTTCATCCTAGTCAATTTCGGTTTTAGTTTAGCCAAACAAACCAATTTAAGTCAATTTCCACCACATTAGAGTGGATTTCGACCACTTCCTGGCATGATTAACATATTATCATAATATACATGAACTTTGACCACTTTTTGGGATCCTCATATACCAGTTTCATCCGAGTCAATTTCGGTTTTAGTTTAACCAAACAAACCAATTTAAGTCGATTTCCACCACATTAGAGTGGATTTCGACCACTTCCTGGCATGATTAACATATTATCAGAATTTACATGAACTTTGACCACTTTTTGGGATCCTCATATACCAGTTTCATCCGAGTCAATTTCGGTTTTAGTTTAGCCAAACAAACCAATTTAAGTCAATTTCCACCACATTAGAGTGGATTTCGACCACTTCTTGGCATGATTAACATATTATCATAAAATACATCAACTATGACCATTTTTGGGGGTCCTCCAATAACAGTTTCATCCGAGTCAATTTCGGCTCTATTTTGGCCAAAGTAGCCAATTTAAGTCACTTTCCACCTCATTAGAGTGGATTTCGACCATATCCAGGCATGATTAATATATTATCATAAAATTCATCAACTATGACCTTTTTTGGGGGTCCTCCAATAATAGTTTCATCCGAGTCAAGGTCGACTCTAGTTTGGCCAAAGTAACCAATTTAAGTCACTTTCCACCACATTAGAGTGGATTTCGACCACATCCTGGCACGATTAATATATTATCATAATTTACATCAACTTTGACCACTTTTTGGGGTCCTTTGATACCAGTTTCATCCGAGTCAATTTCGGTTTTAGTTTAGCCAAACAAACCAATTTAAGTCAATTTTCACCACATTAGAGTGGATTTCGACCACTTCCTGGCATGATTAACATATTATCATCATATACATGAACTTTGACCACTTTTTGGGATCGTCATATACCAGTTTCATTCGAGTCAATTTCGGTTTTAGTTTAACCAAACAAACCAATTTAAGACAATTTCCACCACATTAGAGTGGATTTCGACAACTTCCTGGCATGATTAACATATTATCATAATATACATGAACTTTGACCACTTTTTGGGATCCTCATATACCAGTTTCATCCGAGTCAATTTCGGTTTTAGTTTAGCCAAACAAACCAATTTAAGTCAATTTCCACCACATTAGAGTGGATTTCGACCACTTCTTGGCATGATTAACATATTATCATAAAATACATCAACTATGACCATTTTTTGGGGTCCTCCAATAACAGTTTCATCCGAGTCAATTTCGGCTCTATTTTGGCCAAAGTAACCAATTTAAGTCACTTTCCACCACATTAGAGTGGATTTCGACCATATCCTGGCATGATTAATATATTATCATAAAATACATCAACTATGACCTTTTTTGGGGGTCCTCCAATAATAGTTTCATCCAAGTCAAGTTCGGCTCTAGTTTGGCCAAATTAACCAATTTAAGTCACTTTCCACCACATTAGAGTGGATTTCGACCACATCCTGGCATGATTAATATATTATCATAATTTACATCAACTTTGACCACTTTTTGGGGTCCTCTAATACCAGTTTCATCCTAGTCAATTTCGGTTTTAGTTTAGCCAAACAAACCAATTTAAGTCAATTTCCACCACATTAGAGTGGATTTCGACCACTTCCTGGCATGATTAACATATTATCATAATATACATGAACTTTGACCACTTTTTGGGATCCTCATATACCAGTTTCATCCGAGTCAATTTCGGTTTTAGTTTAACCAAACAAACCAATTTAAGTCGATTTCCACCACATTAGAGTGGATTTCAACCACTTCCTGGCATGATTAACATATTATCAGAATTTACATGAACTTTGACCACTTTTTGGGATCCTCATATACCAGTTTCATCCGAGTCAATTTCGGTTTTAGTTTAGCTAAACAAACCAATTTAAGTCAATTTCCACCACATTAGAGTGGATTTCGACCACTTCTTGGCATGATTAACATATTATCATAAAATACATCAACTATGACCATTTTTGGGGTCCTCCAATAACAGTTTCATCCGAGTCAATTTCGGCTCTATTTTGGCCAAAGTAGCCAATTTAAGTCACTTTCCACCTCATTAGAGTGGATTTCGACCATATCCAGGCATGATTAATATATTATCATAAAATACATCAACTATGACCTTTTTTGGGGGTCCTCCAATAATAGTTTCATCCGAGTCAAGGTCGACTCTAGTTTGGCCAAAGTAACCAATTTAAGTCACTTTCCACCACATTAGAGTGGATTTCGACCACATCCTGGCATGATTAATATATTATCATAATTTACATCAACTTTGACCACTTTTTGGGGTCCTTTGATACCAGTTTCATCCGAGTCAATTTCGGTTTTAGTTTAGCCAAACAAACCAATTTAAGTCAATTTTCACCACATTAGAGTGGATTTCGACCACTTCCTGGCATGATTAACATATTATCATAATATACATGAACTTTGACCACTTTTTGGGATCGTCATATACCAGTTTCATCCGAGTCAATTTCGGTTTTAGTTTAGCCAAACAAACCAATTTAAGTCAATTTCCACCACATTAGAGTGGATTTCGACCACTTCTTGGCATGATTAACATATTATCATAAAATACATCAACTATGACCATTTTTGGGGGTCCTCCAATAACAGTTTCATCCGAGTCAATTTCGGCTCTATTTTGGCCAAAGTAACCAATTTAAGTCACTTTCCACCACATTAGAGTGGATTTCGACCATATCCTGGCATGATTAATATATTATCATAAAATACATCAACTATGACCTTTTTTGGGGGTCCTCCAATAATAGTTTCATCCAAGTCAAGTTCGGCTCTAGTTTGGCCAAATTAACCAATTTAAGTCACTTTCCACCACATTAGAGTGGATTTCGACCACATCCTGGCATGATTAATATATTATCATAATTTACATCAACTTTGACCACTTTTTGGGGTCCTCTGATACCAGTTTCATCCTAGTCAATTTCGGTTTTAGTTTAGCCAAACAAACCAATTTAAGTCAATTTCCACCACATTAGAGTGGATTTCGACCACTTCCTGGCATGATTAACATATTATCATAATATACATGAACTTTGACCACTTTTTGGGATCCTCATATACCAGTTTCATCCGAGTCAATTTCGGTTTTAGTTTAACCAAACAAACCAATTTAAGTCGATTTCCACCACATTAGAGTGGATTTCGACCACTTCCTGGCATGATTAACATATTATCAGAATTTACATGAACTTTGACCACTTTTTGGGATCCTCATATACCAGTTTCATCCGAGTCAATTTCGGTTTTAGTTTAGCTAAACAAACCAATTTAAGTCAATTTCCACCACATTAGAGTGGATTTCGACCACTTCTTGGCATGATTAACATATTATCATAAAATACATCAACTATGACCATTTTTGGGGTCCTCCAATAACAGTTTCATCCGAGTCAATTTCGGCTCTATTTTGGCCAAAGTAGCCAATTTAAGTCACTTTCCACCTCATTAGAGTGGATTTCGACCATATCCAGGCATGATTAATATATTATCATAAAATACATCAACTATGACCTTTTTTGGGGGTCCTCCAATAATAGTTTCATCCGAGTCAAGGTCGACTCTAGTTTGGCCAAAGTAACCAATTTAAGTCACTTTCCACCACATTAGAGTGGATTTCGACCACATCCTGGCATGATTAATATATTATCATAATTTACATCAACTTTGACCACTTTTTGGGGTCCTTTGATACCAGTTTCATCCGAGTCAATTTCGGTTTTAGTTTAGCCAAACAAACCAATTTAAGTCAATTTTCACCACATTAGAGTGGATTTCGACCACTTCCTGGCATGATTAACATATTATCATAATATACATGAACTTTGACCACTTTTTGGGATCGTCATATACCAGTTTCATCCGAGTCAATTTCGGTTTTAGTTTAGCCAAACAAACCAATTTAAGTCAATTTCCACCACATTAGAGTGGATTTCGACCACTTCTTGGCATGATTAACATATTATCATAAAATACATCAACTATGACCATTTTTGGGGGTCCTCCAATAACAGTTTCATCCGAGTCAATTTCGGCTCTATTTTGGCCAAAGTAACCAATTTAAGTCACTTTCCACCACATTAGAGTGGATTTCGACCATATCCTGGCATGATTAATATATTATCATAAAATACATCAACTATGACCTTTTTTGGGGGTCCTCCAATAATAGTTTCATCCAAGTCAAGTTCGGCTCTAGTTTGGCCAAATTAACCAATTTAAGTCACTTTCCACCACATTAGAGTGGATTTCGACCACATCTTGGCATGATTAATATATTATCATAATTTACATCAACTTTGACCACTTTTTGGGGTCCTCTGATACCAGTTTCATCCTAGTCAATTTCGGTTTTAGTTTAGCCAAACAAACCAATTTAAGTCAATTTCCACCACATTAGAGTGGATTTCGACCACTTCCTGGCATGATTAACATATTATCATAATATACATGAACTTTGACCACTTTTTGGGATCCTCATATACCAGTTTCATCCGAGTCAATTTCGGTTTTAGTTTAACCAAACAAACCAATTTAAGTCGATTTCCACCACATTAGAGTGGATTTCGACCACTTCCTGGCATGATTAACATATTATCAGAATTTACATGAACTTTGACCACTTTTTGGGATCCTCATATACCAGTTTCATCCGAGTCAATTTCGGTTTTAGTTTAGCTAAACAAACCAATTTAAGTCAATTTCCACCACATTAGAGTGGATTTCGACCACTTCTTGGCATGATTAACATATTATCATAAAATACATCAACTATGACCATTTTTGGGGTCCTCCAATAACAGTTTCATCCGAGTCAATTTCGGCTCTATTTTGGCCAAAGTAGCCAATTTAAGTCACTTTCCACCTCATTAGAGTGGATTTCGACCATATCCAGGCATGATTAATATATTATCATAAAATACATCAACTATGACCTTTTTTGGGGGTCCTCCAATAATAGTTTCATCCGAGTCAAGGTCGACTCTAGTTTGGCCAAAGTAACCAATTTAAGTCACTTTCCACCACATTAGAGTGGATTTCGACCACATCCTGGCATGATTAATATATTATCATAATTTACATCAACTTTGACCACTTTTTGGGGTCCTTTGATACCAGTTTCATCCGAGTCAATTTCGGTTTTAGTTTAGCCAAACAAACCAATTTAAGTCAATTTTCACCACATTAGAGTGGATTTCGACCACTTCCTGGCATGATTAACATATTATCATAATATACATGAACTTTGACCACTTTTTGGGATCGTCATATACCAGTTTCATCCGAGTCAATTTCGGTTTTAGTTTAGCCAAACAAACCAATTTAAGTCAATTTCCACCACATTAGAGTGGATTTCGACCACTTCTTGGCATGATTAACATATTATCATAAAATACATCAACTATGACCATTTTTGGGGGTCCTCCAATAACAGTTTCATCCGAGTCAATTTCGGCTCTATTTTGGCCAAAGTAACCAATTTAAGTCACTTTCCACCACATTAGAGTGGATTTCGACCATATCCTGGCATGATTAATATATTATCATAAAATACATCAACTATGACCTTTTTTGGGGGTCCTCCAATAATAGTTTCATCCAAGTCAAGTTCGGCTCTAGTTTGGCCAAATTAACCAATTTAAGTCACTTTCCACCACATTAGAGTGGATTTCGACCACATCTTGGCATGATTAATATATTATCATAATTTACATCAACTTTGACCACTTTTTGGGGTCCTCTGATACCAGTTTCATCCTAGTCAATTTCGGTTTTAGTTTAGCCAAACAAACCAATTTAAGTCAATTTCCACCACATTAGAGTGGATTTCGACCACTTCCTGGCATGATTAACATATTATCATAATATACATGAACTTTGACCACTTTTTGGGATCCTCATATACCAGTTTCATCCGAGTCAATTTCGGTTTTAGTTTAACCAAACAAACCAATTTAAGTCGATTTCCACCACATTAGAGTGGATTTTGACCACTTCCTGGCATGATTAACATATTATCAGAATTTACATGAACTTTGACCACTTTTTGGGATCCTCATATACCAGTTTCATCCGAGTCAATTTCGGTTTTAGTTTAGCCAAACAAACCAATTTAAGTCAATTTCCACCACATTAGAGTGGATTTCGACCACTTCTTGGCATGATTAACATATTATCATAAAATATATCAACTATGACCATTTTTGGGGGTCCTCCAATAACAGTTTCATCCGAGTCAATTTCGGCTCTATTTTGGCCAAAGTAGCCAATTTAAGTCACTTTCCACCTCATTAGAGTGGATTTCGACCATATCCAGGCATGATTAATATATTATCATAAAATACATCAACTATGACCTTTTTTGGGGGTCCTCCAATAATAGTTTCATCCGAGTCAAGGTCGACTCTAGTTTGGCCAAAGTAACCAATTTAAGTCACTTTCCACCACATTAGAGTGGATTTCGACCACATCCTGGCATGATTAATATATTATCATAATTTACATCAACTTTGACCACTTTTTGGGGTCCTTTGATACCAGTTTCATCCGAGTCAATTTCGGTTTTAGTTTAGCCAAACAAACCAATTTAAGTCAATTTTCACCACATTAGAGTGGATTTCGACCACTTCCTGGCATGATTAACATATTATCATAATATACATGAACTTTGACCACTTTTTGGGATCGTCATATACCAGTTTCATCCGAGTCAATTTCGGTTTTAGTTTAACCAAACAAACCAATTTAAGACAATTTCCACCACATTAGAGTGGATTTCGACAACTTCCTGGCATGATTAACATATTATCATAATATACATGAACTTTGACCACTTTTTGGGATCCTCATATACCAGTTTCATCCGAGTCAATTTCGGTTTTAGTTTAGCCAAACAAACCAATTTAAGTCAATTTCCACCACATTAGAGTGGATTTCGACCACTTCTTGGCATGATTAACATATTATCATAAAATACATCAACTATGACCATTTTTGGGGTCCTCCAATAACAGTTTCATCCGAGTCAATTTCGGCTCTATTTTGGCCAAAGTAGCCAATTTAAGTCACTTTCCACCTCATTAGAGTGGATTTCGACCATATCCAGGCATGATTAATATATTATCATAAAATACATCAACTATGACCTTTTTTGGGGGTCCTCCAATAATAGTTTCATCCGAGTTAAGGTCGACTCTAGTTTGGCCAAAGTAACCAATTTAAGTCACTTTCCACCACATTAGAGTGGATTTCGACCACATCCTGGCATGATTAATATATTATCATAATTTACATCAACTTTGACCACTTTTTGGGGTCCTTTGATACCAGTTTCATCCGAGTCAATTTCGGTTTTAGTTTAGCCAAACAAACCAATTTAAGTCAATTTCCACCACATTAGAGTGGATTTCGACCACTTCTTGGCATGATTAACATATTATCATAAAATACATCAACTATGACCATTTTTGGGGGTCCTCCAATAACAGTTTCATCCGAGTCAATTTCGGCTCTATTTTGGCCAAAGTAACCAATTTAAGTCACTTTCCACCACATTAGAGTGGATTTCGACCATATCCTGGCATGATTAATATATTATCATAAAATACATCAACTATGACCTTTTTTGGGGGTCCTCCAATAATAGTTTCATCCAAGTCAAGTTCGGCTCTAGTTTGGCCAAATTAACCAATTTAAGTCACTTTCCACCACATTAGAGTGGATTTCGACCACATCCTGGCATGATTAATATATTATCATAATTTACATCAACTTTGACCACTTTTTGGGGTCCTCTGATACCAGTTTCATCCTAGTCAATTTCGGTTTTAGTTTAGCCAAACAAACCAATTTAAGTCAATTTCCACCACATTAGAGTGGATTTCGACCACTTCCTGGCATGATTAACATATTATCATAATATACATGAACTTTGACCACTTTTTGGGATCCTCATATACCAGTTTCATCCGAGTCAATTTCGGTTTTAGTTTAACCAAACAAACCAATTTAAGTCGATTTCCACCACATTAGAGTGGATTTCAACCACTTCCTGGCATGATTAACATATTATCAGAATTTACATGAACTTTGACCACTTTTTGGGATCCTCATATACCAGTTTCATCCGAGTCAATTTCGGTTTTAGTTTAGCTAAACAAACCAATTTAAGTCAATTTCCACCACATTAGAGTGGATTTCGACCACTTCTTGGCATGATTAACATATTATCATAAAATACATCAACTATGACCATTTTTGGGGTCCTCCAATAACAGTTTCATCCGAGTCAATTTCGGCTCTATTTTGGCCAAAGTAGCCAATTTAAGTCACTTTCCACCTCATTAGAGTGGATTTCGACCATATCCAGGCATGATTAATATATTATCATAAAATACATCAACTATGACCTTTTTTGGGGGTCCTCCAATAATAGTTTCATCCGAGTCAAGGTCGACTCTAGTTTGGCCAAAGTAACCAATTTAAGTCACTTTCCACCACATTAGAGTGGATTTCGACCACATCCTGGCATGATTAATATATTATCATAATTTACATCAACTTTGACCACTTTTTGGGGTCCTTTGATACCAGTTTCATCCGAGTCAATTTCGGTTTTAGTTTAGCCAAACAAACCAATTTAAGTCAATTTTCACCACATTAGAGTGGATTTCGACCAATTCCTGGCATGATTAACATATTATCATAATATACATGAACTTTGACCACTTTTTGGGATCGTCATATACCAGTTTCATCCGAGTCAATTTCGGTTTTAGTTTAGCCAAACAAACCAATTTAAGTCAATTTCCACCACATTAGAGTGGATTTCGACCACTTCTTGGCATGATTAACATATTATCATAAAATACATCAACTATGACCATTTTTGGGGGTCCTCCAATAACAGTTTCATCCGAGTCAATTTCGGCTCTATTTTGGCCAAAGTAACCAATTTAAGTCACTTTCCACCACATTAGAGTGGATTTCGACCATATCCTGGCATGATTAATATATTATCATAAAATACATCAACTATGACCTTTTTTGGGGGTCCTCCAATAATAGTTTCATCCAAGTCAAGTTCGGCTCTAGTTTGGCCAAATTAACCAATTTAAGTCACTTTCCACCACATTAGAGTGGATTTCGACCACATCCTGGCATGATTAATATATTATCATAATTTACATCAACTTTGACCACTTTTTGGGGCCTCTGATACCAGTTTCATCCTAGTCAATTTCGGTTTTAGTTTAGCCAAACAAACCAATTTAAGTCAATTTCCACCACATTAGAGTGGATTTCGACCACTTCCTGGCATGATTAACATATTATCATAATATACATGAACTTTGACCACTTTTTGGGATCCTCATATACCAGTTTCATCCGAGTCAATTTCGGTTTTAGTTTAACCAAACAAACCAATTTAAGTCGATTTCCACCACATTAGAGTGGATTTCGACCACTTCCTGGCATGATTAACATATTATCAGAATTTACATGAACTTTGACCACTTTTTGGGATCCTCATATACCAGTTTCATCCGAGTCAATTTCGGTTTTAGTTTAGCTAAACAAACCAATTTAAGTCAATTTCCACCACATTAGAGTGGATTTCGACCACTTCTTGGCATGATTAACATATTATCATAAAATACATCAACTATGACCATTTTTGGGGTCCTCCAATAACAGTTTCATCCGAGTCAATTTCGGCTCTATTTTGGCCAAAGTAGCCAATTTAAGTCACTTTCCACCTCATTAGAGTGGATTTCGACCATATCCAGGCATGATTAATATATTATCATAAAATACATCAACTATGACCTTTTTTGGGGGTCCTCCAATAATAGTTTCATCCGAGTCAAGGTCGACTCTAGTTTGGCCAAAGTAACCAATTTAAGTCACTTTCCACCACATTAGAGTGGATTTCGACCACATCCTGGCATGATTAATATATTATCATAATTTACATCAACTTTGACCACTTTTTGGGGTCCTTTGATACCAGTTTCATCCGAGTTAATTTCGGTTTTAGTTTAGCCAAACAAACCAATTTAAGTCAATTTTCACCACATTAGAGTGGATTTCGACCACTTCCTGGCATGATTAACATATTATCATAATATACATGAACTTTGACCACTTTTTGGGATCGTCATATACCAGTTTCATCCGAGTCAATTTCGGTTTTAGTTTAGCCAAACAAACCAATTTAAGTCAATTTCCACCACATTAGAGTGGATTTCGACCACTTCTTGGCATGATTAACATATTATCATAAAATACATCAACTATGACCATTTTTGGGGGTCCTCCAATAACAGTTTCATCCGAGTCAATTTCGGCTCTATTTTGGCCAAAGTAACCAATTTAAGTCACTTTCCACCACATTAGAGTGGATTTCGACCATATCCTGGCATGATTAATATATTATCATAAAATACATCAACTATGACCTTTTTTGGGGGTCCTCCAATAATAGTTTCATCCAAGTCAAGTTCGGCTCTAGTTTGGCCAAATTAACCAATTTAAGTCACTTTCCACCACATTAGAGTGGATTTCGACCACATCTTGGCATGATTAATATATTATCATAATTTACATCAACTTTGACCACTTTTTGGGGTCCTCTGATACCAGTTTCATCCTAGTCAATTTCGGTTTTAGTTTAGCCAAACAAACCAATTTAAGTCAATTTCCACCACATTAGAGTGGGTTTCGACCACTTCCTGGCATGATTAACATATTATCATAATATACATGAACTTTGACCACTTTTTGGGATCCTCATATACCAGTTTCATCCGAGTCAATTTCGGTTTTAGTTTAACCAAACAAACCAATTTAAGTCGATTTCCACCACATTAGAGTGGATTTCGACCACTTCCTGGCATGATTAACATATTATCAGAATTTACATGAACTTTGACCACTTTTTGGGATCCTCATATACCAGTTTCATCCGAGTCAATTTCGGTTTTAGTTTAGCTAAACAAACCAATTTAAGTCAATTTCCACCACATTAGAGTGGATTTCGACCACTTCTTGGCATGATTAACATATTATCATAAAATACATCAACTATGACCATTTTTGGGGTCCTCCAATAACAGTTTCATCCGAGTCAATTTCGGCTCTATTTTGGCCAAAGTAGCCAATTTAAGTCACTTTCCACCTCATTAGAGTGGATTTCGACCATATCCAGGCATGATTAATATATTATCATAAAATACATCAACTATGACCTTTTTTGGGGGTCCTCCAATAATAGTTTCATCCGAGTCAAGGTCGACTCTAGTTTGGCCAAAGTAACCAATTTAAGTCACTTTCCACCACATTAGAGTGGATTTCGACCACATCCTGGCATGATTAATATATTATCATAATTTACATCAACTTTGACCACTTTTTGGGGTCCTTTGATACCAGTTTCATCCGAGTCAATTTCGGTTTTAGTTTAGCCAAACAAACCAATTTAAGTCAATTTTCACCACATTAGAGTGGATTTCGACCACTTCCTGGCATGATTAACATATTATCATAATATACATGAACTTTGACCACTTTTTGGGATCGTCATATACCAGTTTCATCCGAGTCAATTTCGGTTTTAGTTTAGCCAAACAAACCAATTTAAGTCAATTTCCACCACATTAGAGTGGATTTCGACCACTTCTTGGCATGATTAACATATTATCATAAAATACATCAACTATGACCATTTTTGGGGGTCCTCCAATAACAGTTTCATCCGAGTCAATTTCGGCTCTATTTTGGCCAAAGTAACCAATTTAAGTCACTTTCCACCACATTAGAGTGGATTTCGACCATATCCTGGCATGATTAATATATTATCATAAAATACATCAACTATGACCTTTTTTGGGGGTCCTCCAATAATAGTTTCATCCAAGTCAAGTTCGGCTCTAGTTTGGCCAAATTAACCAATTTAAGTCACTTTCCACCACATTAGAGTGGATTTCGACCACATCTTGGCATGATTAATATATTATCATAATTTACATCAACTTTGACCACTTTTTGGGGTCCTCTGATACCAGTTTCATCCGAGTCAATTTCGGTTTTAGTTTAACCAAACAAACCAATTTAAGTCGATTTCCACCACATTAGAGTGGATTTCGACCACTTCCTGGCATGATTAACATATTATCAGAATTTACATGAACTTTGACCACTTTTTGGGATCCTCATATACCAGTTTCATCCGAGTCAATTTCGGTTTTAGTTTAGCTAAACAAACCAATTTAAGTCAATTTCCACCACATTAGAGTGGATTTCGACCACTTCTTGGCATGATTAACATATTATCATAAAATACATCAACTATGACCATTTATGGGGTCCTCCAATAACAGTTTCATCCGAGTCAATTTCGGCTCTATTTTGGCCAAAGTAGCCAATTTAAGTCACTTTCCACCTCATTAGAGTGGATTTCGACCATATCCAGGCATGATTAATATATTATCATAAAATACATCAACTATGACCTTTTTTGGGGGTCCTCCAATAATAGTTTCATCCGAGTCAAGGTCGACTCTAGTTTGGCCAAAGTAACCAATTTAAGTCACTTTCCACCACATTAGAGTGGATTTCGACCACATCCTGGCATGATTAATATATTATCATAATTTACATCAACTTTGACCACTTTTTGGGGTCCTTTGATACCAGTTTCATCCGAGTCAATTTCGGTTTTAGTTTAGCCAAACAAACCAATTTAAGTCAATTTTCACCACATTAGAGTGGATTTCGACCACTTCCTGGCATGATTAACATATTATCATAATATACATGAACTTTGACCACTTTTTGGGATCGTCATATACCAGTTTCATCCGAGTCAATTTCGGTTTTAGTTTAGCCAAACAAACCAATTTAAGTCAATTTCCACCACATTAGAGTGGATTTCGACCACTTCTTGGCATGATTAACATATTATCATAAAATACATCAACTATGACCATTTTTGGGGGTCCTCCAATAACAGTTTCATCCGAGTCAATTTCGGCTCTATTTTGGCCAAAGTAACCAATTTAAGTCACTTTCCACCACATTAGAGTGGATTTCGACCATATCCTGGCATGATTAATATATTATCATAAAATACATCAACTATGACCTTTTTTGGGGGTCCTCCAATAATAGTTTCATCCAAGTCAAGTTCGGCTCTAGTTTGGCCAAATTAACCAATTTAAGTCACTTTCCACCACATTAGAGTGGATTTCGACCACATCTTGGCATGATTAATATATTATCATAATTTACATCAACTTTGACCACTTTTTGGGGTCCTCTGATACCAGTTTCATCCTAGTCAATTTCGGTTTTAGTTTAGCCAAACAAACCAATTTAAGTCAATTTCCACCACATTAGAGTGGATTTCGACCACTTCCTGGCATGATTAACATATTATCATAATATACATGAACTTTGACCACTTTTTGGGATCCTCATATACCAGTTTCATCCGAGTCAATTTCGGTTTTAGTTTAACCAAACAAACCAATTTAAGTCGATTTCCACCACATTAGAGTGGATTTTGACCACTTCCTGGCATGATTAACATATTATCAGAATTTACATGAACTTTGACCACTTTTTGGGATCCTCATATACCAGTTTCATCCGAGTCAATTTCGGTTTTAGTTTAGCCAAACAAACCAATTTAAGTCAATTTCCACCACATTAGAGTGGATTTCGACCACTTCTTGGCATGATTAACATATTATCATAAAATATATCAACTATGACCATTTTTGGGGGTCCTCCAATAACAGTTTCATCCGAGTCAATTTCGGCTCTATTTTGGCCAAAGTAGCCAATTTAAGTCACTTTCCACCTCATTAGAGTGGATTTCGACCATATCCAGGCATGATTAATATATTATCATAAAATACATCAACTATGACCTTTTTTGGGGGTCCTCCAATAATAGTTTCATCCGAGTCAAGGTCGACTCTAGTTTGGCCAAAGTAACCAATTTAAGTCACTTTCCACCACATTAGAGTGGATTTCGACCACATCCTGGCATGATTAATATATTATCATAATTTACATCAACTTTGACCACTTTTTGGGGTCCTTTGATACCAGTTTCATCCGAGTCAATTTCGGTTTTAGTTTAGCCAAACAAACCAATTTAAGTCAATTTTCACCACATTA
The DNA here is from genome assembly GCA_030848705.1 of Heracleum sosnowskyi. Classification (NCBI taxonomy): domain Eukaryota; kingdom Viridiplantae; phylum Streptophyta; class Magnoliopsida; order Apiales; family Apiaceae; genus Heracleum; species Heracleum sosnowskyi. Next base: position 53,937,059 of record CM061236.1, read on the forward strand.
GAGTGGATTTCGACCACTTCCTGGCATGATTAACATATTATCATAATATACATGAACTTTGACCACTTTTTGGGATCGTCATATACCAGTTTCATCCGAGTCAATTTCGGTTTTAGTTTAACCAAACAAACCAATTTAAGACAATTTCCACCACATTAGAGTGGATTTCGACAACTTCCTGGCATGATTAACATATTATCATAATATACATGAACTTTGACCACTTTTTGGGATCCTCATATACCAGTTTCATCCGAGTCAATTTCGGTTTTAGTTTAGCCAAACAAACCAATTTAAGTCAATTTCCACCACATTAGAGTGGATTTCGACCACTTCTTGGCATGATTAACATATTATCATAAAATACATCAACTATGACCATTTTTGGGGTCCTCCAATAACAGTTTCATCCGAGTCAATTTCGGCTCTATTTTGGCCAAAGTAGCCAATTTAAGTCACTTTCCACCTCATTAGAGTGGATTTCGACCATATCCAGGCATGATTAATATATTATCATAAAATACATCAACTATGACCTTTTTTGGGGGTCCTCCAATAATAGTTTCATCCGAGTCAAGGTCGACTCTAGTTTGGCCAAAGTAACCAATTTAAGTCACTTTCCACCACATTAGAGTGGATTTCGACCACATCCTGGCATGATTAATATATTATCATAATTTACATCAACTTTGACCACTTTTTGGGGTCCTTTGATACCAGTTTCATCCGAGTCAATTTCGGTTTTAGTTTAGCCAAACAAACCAATTTAAGTCAATTTTCACCACATTAGAGTGGATTTCGAACACTTCCTGGCATGATTAACATATTATCATAATATACATGAACTTTGACCACTTTTTGGGATCGTCATATACCAGTTTCATCCGAGTCAATTTCGGTTTTAGTTTAGCCAAACAAACCAATTTAAGTCAATTTCCACCACATTAGAGTGGATTTCGACCACTTCTTGGCATGATTAACATATTATCATAAAATACATCAACTATGACCATTTTTGGGGGTCCTCCAATAACAGTTTCATCCGAGTCAATTTCGGCTCTATTTTGGCCAAAGTAACCAATTTAAGTCACTTTCCACCACATTAGAGTGGATTTCGACCATATCCTGGCATGATTAATATATTATCATAAAATACATCAACTATGACCTTTTTTGGGGGTCCTCCAATAATAGTTTCATCCAAGTCAAGTTCGGCTCTAGTTTGGCCAAATTAACCAATTTAAGTCACTTTCCACCACATTAGAGTGGATTTCGACCACATCCTGGCATGATTAATATATTATCATAATTTACATCAACTTTGACCACTTTTTGGGGTCCTCTGATACCAGTTTCATCCTAGTCAATTTCGGTTTTAGTTTAGCCAAACAAACCAATTTAAGTCAATTTCCACCACATTAGAGTGGATTTCGACCACTTCCTGGCATGATTAACATATTATCATAATATACATGAACTTTGACCACTTTTTGGGATCCTCATATACCAGTTTCATCCGAGTCAATTTCGGTTTTAGTTTAACCAAACAAACCAATTTAAGTCGATTTCCACCACATTAGAGTGGATTTTGACCACTTCCTGGCATGATTAACATATTATCAGAATTTACATGAACTTTGACCACTTTTTGGGATCCTCATATACCAGTTTCATCCGAGTCAATTTCGGTTTTAGTTTAGCCAAACAAACCAATTTAAGTCAATTTCCACCACATTAGAGTGGATTTCGACCATTTCTTGGCATGATTAACATATTATCATAAAATACATCAACTATGACCATTTTTGGGGGTCCTCCAATAACAGTTTCATTCGAGTCAATTTCGGCTCTATTTTGGCCAAAGTAGCCAATTTAAGTCACTTTCCACCTCATTAGAGTGGATTTCGACCATATCCAGGCATGATTAATATATTATCATAAAATACATCAACTATGACCTTTTTTGGGGGTCCTCCAATAATAGTTTCATCCGAGTCAAGGTCGACTCTAGTTTGGCCAAAGTAACCAATTTAAGTCACTTTCCACCACATTAGAGTGGATTTCGACCACATCCTGGCATGATTAATATATTATCATAATTTACATCAACTTTGACCACTTTTTGGGGTCCTTTGATACCAGTTTCATCCGAGTCAATTTCGGTTTTAGTTTAGCCAAACAAACCAATTTAAGTCAATTTTCACCACATTAGAGTGGATTTCGACCACTTCCTGGCATGATTAACATATTATCATAATATACATGAACTTTGACCACTTTTTGGGATCGTCATATACCAGTTTCATCCGAGTCAATTTCGGTTTTAGTTTAACCAAACAAACCAATTTAAGACAATTTCCACCACATTAGAGTGGATTTCGACAACTTCCTGGCATGATTAACATATTATCATAATATACATGAACTTTGACCACTTTTTGGGATCCTCATATACCAGTTTCATCCGAGTCAATTTCGGTTTTAGTTTAGCCAAACAAACCAATTTAAGTCAATTTCCACCACATTAGAGTGGATTTCGACCACTTCTTGGCATGATTAACATATTATCATAAAATACATCAACTATGACCATTTTTTGGGGTCCTCCAATAACAGTTTCATCCGAGTCAATTTCGGCTCTATTTTGGCCAAAGTAACCAATTTAAGTCACTTTCCACCACATTAGAGTGGATTTCGACCATATCCTGGCATGATTAATATATTATCATAAAATACATCAACTATTACCTTTTTTGGGGGTCCTCCAATAATAGTTTCATCCGAGTCAAGTTCGGCTCTAGTTTGGCCAAATTAACCAATTTAAGTCACTTTCCACCACATTAGAGTGGATTTCGACCACATCTTGGCATGATTAATATATTATCATAATTTACATCAACTTTGACCACTTTTTGGGGTCCTCTGATACCAGTTTCATCCGAGTAAATTTCGGTTTTAGTTTAGCCAAACAAACCAATTTAAGTCAATTTCCACCACATTAGAGTGGATTTCGACCACTTCCTGGCATGATTAACATATTATCATAATATACATGAACTTTGACCACTTTTTGGGATCCTCATATACCAGTTTCATCCGAGTCAATTTCGGTTTTAGTTTAACCAAACGAACCAATTTAAGTCAATTTCCACCACATTAGAGTGGATTTCGACCACTTCCTGGCATGATTAACATATTATCAGAATTTACATGAACTTTGACCACTTTTTGGGATCCTCATATACCAGTTTCATCCGAGTCAATTTCGGTTTTAGTTTAGCCAAACAAACCAATTTAAGTCAATTTCCACCACATTAGAGTGGATTTCGACAACTTCTTGGCATGATTAACATATTATCATAAAATACATCAACTATGACCATTTTTGGGGGTCCTCCAATAACAGTTTCATCCGAGTCAATTTCGGCTCTATTTTGGCCAAAGTAGCCAATTTAAGTCACTTTCCACCTCATTAGAGTGGATTTCGACCATATCCAGGCATGATTAATATATTATCATAAAATACATCAACTATGACCTTTTTTGGGGGTCCTCCAATAATAGTTTCATCCGAGTCAAGGTCGACTCTAGTTTGGCCAAAGTAACCAATTTAAGTCACTTTCCACCACATTAGAGTGGATTTCGACCACATCCTGGCATGATTAATATATTATCATAATTTACATCAACTTTGACCACTTTTTGGGGTCCTTTGATACCAGTTTCATCCGAGTCAATTTCGGTTTTAGTTTAGCCAAACAAACCAATTTAAGTCAATTTTCACCACATTAGAGTGGATTTCGACCACTTCCTGGCATGATTAACATATTATCATAATATACATGAACTTTGACCACTTTTTGGGATCGTCATATACCAGTTTCATCCGAGTCAATTTCGGTTTTAGTTTAACCAAACAAACCAATTTAAGTCAATTTCCACCACATTAGAGTGGATTTCGACAACTTCCTGGCATGATTAACATATTATCATAATATACATGAACTTTGACCACTTTTTGGGATCCTCATATACCAGTTTCATCCGAGTCAATTTCGGTTTTAGTTTAGCCAAACAAACCAATTTAAGTCAATTTCCACCACATTAGAGTGGATTTCGACCACTTCTTGGCATGATTAACATATTATCATAAAATACATCAACTATGACCATTTTTTGGGGTCCTCCAATACCAGTTTCATCCGAGTCAATTTCGGCTCTATTTTGGCCAAAGTAACCAATTTAAGTCACTTTCCACCACATTAGAGTGGATTTCGACCATATCCTGGCATGATTAATATATTATCATAAAATACATCAACTATTACCTTTTTTGGGGGTCCTCCAATAATAGTTTCATCCGAGTCAAGTTCGGCTCTAGTTTGGCCAAATTAACCAATTTAAGTCACTTTCCACCACATTAGAGTGGATTTCGACCACATCCTGGCATGATTAATATATTATCATAATTTACATAAACTTTGACCACTTTTTGGGGTCCTCTGATACCAGTTTCATCCGAGTCAATTTCGGTTTTAGTTTAGCGAAACAAACCAATTTAAGTCAATTTCCACCACATTAGAGTGGATTTCGACCACTTCCTGGCATGATTAACATATTATCATAATATACATGAACTTTGACCACTTTTTGGGATCCTCATATACCAGTTTCATCCGAGTCAATTTCGGTTTTAGTTTAACCAAACGAACCAATTTAAGTCAATTTCCACCACATTAGAGTGGATTTCGACCACTTCCTGGCATGATTAACATATTATCAGAATTTACATGAACTTTGACCACTTTTTGGGATCCTCATATACCAGTTTCATCCGAGTCAATTTCGGTTTTAGTTTAGCCAAACAAACCAATTTAAGTCAATTTCCACCACATTAGAGTGGATTTCGACAACTTCTTGGCATGATTAACATATTATCATAAAATACATCAACTATGACCATTTTTTGGGGTCCTCCAATAACAGTTTCATCCGAGTCAATTTCGGCTCTATTTTGGCCAAAGTAACCAATTTAAGTCACTTTCCACCACATTAGAGTGGATTTCGACCATATCCTGGCATGATTAATATATTATCATAAAATACATCAACTATTACCTTTTTTGGGGGTCCTCCAATAATAGTTTCATCCGAGTCAAGTTCGGCTCTAGTTTGGCCAAATTAACCAATTTAAGTCACTTTCCACCACATTAGAGTGGATTTCGACCACATCCTGGCATGATTAATATATTATCATAATTTACATAAACTTTGACCACTTTTTGGGGTCCTCTGATACCAGTTTCATCCGAGTCAATTTCGGTTTTAGTTTAGCGAAACAAACCAATTTAAGTCAATTTCCACCACATTAGAGTGGATTTCGACCACTTCCTGGCATGATTAACATATTATCATAATATACATGAACTTTGACCACTTTTTGGGATCCTCATATACCAGTTTCATCCGAGTCAATTTCGGTTTTAGTTTAACCAAACGAACCAATTTAAGTCAATTTCCACCACATTAGAGTGGATTTCGACCACTTCCTGGCATGATTAACATATTATCATAATATACATGAACTTTGACCACTTTTTGGGATCCTCATATACCAGTTTCATCCGAGTCAATTTCGGTTTTAGTTTAGCCAAACAAACCAATTTAAGTCAATTTCCACCACATTAGAGTGGATTTCGACCACTTCTTGGCATGATTAACATATTATCATAAAATACATCAACTATGACCATTTTTGGGGGTCCTCCAATAACAGTTTCATCCGAGTCAATTTCGGCTCTATTTTGGCCAAAGTAACCAATTTAAGTCACTTTCCACCACATTAGAGTGGATTTCGACCATATCCTGGCATGATTAATATATTATCATAAAATACATCAACTATGACCTTTTTTGGGGGTCCTCCAATAATAGTTTCATCCAAGTCAAGTTCGGCTCTAGTTTGGCCAAATTAACCAATTTAAGTCACTTTCCACCACATTAGAGTGGATTTCGACCACATCCTGGCATGATTAATATATTATCATAATTTACATCAACTTTGACCACTTTTTGGGGTCCTCTGATACCAGTTTCATCCTAGTCAATTTCGGTTTTAGTTTAGCCAAACAAACCAATTTAAGTCAATTTCCACCACATTAGAGTGGATTTCGACCACTTCCTGGCATGATTAACATATTATCATAATATACATGAACTTTGACCACTTTTTGGGATCCTCATATACCAGTTTCATCCGAGTCAATTTCGGTTTTAGTTTAACCAAACAAACCAATTTAAGTCGATTTCCACCACATTAGAGTGGATTTTGACCACTTCCTGGCATGATTAACATATTATCAGAATTTACATGAACTTTGACCACTTTTTGGGATCCTCATATACCAGTTTCATCCGAGTCAATTTCGGTTTTAGTTTAGCCAAACAAACCAATTTAAGTCAATTTCCACCACATTAGAGTGGATTTCGACCATTTCTTGGCATGATTAACATATTATCATAAAATACATCAACTATGACCATTTTTGGGGGTCCTCCAATAACAGTTTCATCCGAGTCAATTTCGGCTCTATTTTGGCCAAAGTAGCCAATTTAAGTCACTTTCCACCTCATTAGAGTGGATTTCGACCATATCCAGGCATGATTAATATATTATCATAAAATACATCAACTATGACCTTTTTTGGGGGTCCTCCAATAATAGTTTCATCCGAGTCAAGGTCGACTCTAGTTTGGCCAAAGTAACCAATTTAAGTCACTTTCCACCACATTAGAGTGGATTTCGACCACATCCTGGCATGATTAATATATTATCATAATTTACATCAACTTTGACCACTTTTTGGGGTCCTTTGATACCAGTTTCATCCGAGTCAATTTCGGTTTTAGTTTAGCCAAACAAACCAATTTAAGTCAATTTTCACCACATTAGAGTGGATTTCGACCACTTCCTGGCATGATTAACATATTATCATAATATACATGAACTTTGACCACTTTTTGGGATCGTCATATACCAGTTTCATCCGAGTCAATTTCGGTTTTAGTTTAACCAAACAAACCAATTTAAGACAATTTCCACCACATTAGAGTGGATTTCGACAACTTCCTGGCATGATTAACATATTATCATAATATACATGAACTTTGACCACTTTTTGGGATCCTCATATACCAGTTTCATCCGAGTCAATTTCGGTTTTAGTTTAGCCAAAAAAACCAATTTAAGTCAATTTCCACCACATTAGAGTGGATTTCGACCACTTCTTGGCATGATTAACATATTATCATAAAATACATCAACTATGACCATTTTTTGGGGTCCTCCAATAACAGTTTCATCCGAGTCAATTTCGGCTCTATTTTGGCCAAAGTAACCAATTTAAGTCACTTTCCACCACATTAGAGTGGATTTCGACCATATCCTGGCATGATTAATATATTATCATAAAATACATCAACTATTACCTTTTTTGGGGGTCCTCCAATAATAGTTTCATCCGAGTCAAGTTCGGCTCTAGTTTGGCCAAATTAACCAATTTAAGTCACTTTCCACCACATTAGAGTGGATTTCGACCACATCCTGGCATGATTAATATATTATCATAATTTACATCAACTTTGACCACTTTTTGGGGTCCTCTGATACCAGTTTCATCCGAGTAAATTTCGGTTTTAGTTTAGCCAAACAAACCAATTTAAGTCAATTTCCACCACATTAGAGTGGATTTCGACCACTTCCTGGCATGATTAACATATTATCATAATATACATGAACTTTGACCACTTTTTGGGATCCTCATATACCAGTTTCATCCGAGTCAATTTCGGTTTTAGTTTAACCAAACGAACCAATTTAAGTCAATTTCCACCACATTAGAGTGGATTTCGACCAATTCCTGGCATGATTAACATATTATCAGAATTTACATGAACTTTGACCACTTTTTGGGATCCTCATATACCAGTTTCATCCGAGTCAATTTCGGTTTTAGTTTAGCCAAACAAACCAATTTAAGTCAATTTCCACCACATTAGAGTGGATTTCGACAACTTCTTGGCATGATTAACATATTATCATAAAATACATCAACTATGACCATTTTTGGGGGTCCTCCAATAACAGTTTCATCCGAGTCAATTTCGGCTCTATTTTGGCCAAAGTAGCCAATTTAAGTCACTTTCCACCTCATTAGAGTGGATTTCGACCATATCCAGGCATGATTAATATATTATCATAAAATACATCAACTATGACCTTTTTTGGGGGTCCTCCAATAATAGTTTCATCCGAGTCAAGGTCGACTCTAGTTTGGCCAAAGTAACCAATTTAAGTCACTTTCCACCACATTAGAGTGGATTTCGACCACATCCTGGCATGATTAATATATTATCATAATTTACATCAACTTTGACCACTTTTTGGGGTCCTTTGATACCAGTTTCATCCGAGTCAATTTCGGTTTTAGTTTAGCCAAACAAACCAATTTAAGTCAATTTTCACCACATTAGAGTGGATTTCGACCACTTCCTGGCATGATTAACATATTATCATAATATACATGAACTTTGACCACTTTTTGGGATCGTCATAAATCAGTTTCATCCGAGTCAATTTCGGTTTTAGTTTAACCAAACAAACCAATTTAAGTCAATTTCCACCACATTAGAGTGGATTTCGACAACTTCCTGGCATGATTAACATATTATCATAATATACATGAACTTTGACCACTTTTTGGGATCCTCATATACCAGTTTCATCCGAGTCAATTTCGGTTTTAGTTTAGCCAAACAAACCAATTTAAGTCAATTTCCACCACATTAGAGTGGATTTCGACCACTTCTTGGCATGATTAACATATTATCATAAAATACATCAACTATGACCATTTTTTGGGGTCCTCCAATACCAGTTTCATCCGAGTCAATTTCGGCTCTATTTTGGCCAAAGTAACCAATTTAAGTCACTTTCCACCACATTAGAGTGGATTTCGACCATATCCTGGCATGATTAATATATTATCATAAAATACATCAACTATTACCTTTTTTGGGGGTCCTCCAATAATAGTTTCATCCGAGTCAAGTTCGGCTCTAGTTTGGCCAAATTAACCAATTTAAGTCACTTTCCACCACATTAGAGTGGATTTCGACCACATCCTGGCATGATTAATATATTATCATAATTTACATAAACTTTGACCACTTTTTGGGGTCCTCTGATACCAGTTTCATCCGAGTCAATTTCGGTTTTAGTTTAGCGAAACAAACCAATTTAAGTCAATTTCCACCACATTAGAGTGGATTTCGACCACTTCCTGGCATGATTAACATATTATCATAATATACATGAACTTTGACCACTTTTTGGGATCCTCATATACCAGTTTCATCCGAGTCAATTTCGGTTTTAGTTTAACCAAACGAACCAATTTAAGTCAATTTCCACCACATTAGAGTGGATTTCGACCACTTCCTGGCATGATTAACATATTATCAGAATTTACATGAACTTTGACCACTTTTTGGGATCCTCATATACCAGTTTCATCCGAGTCAATTTCGGTTTTAGTTTAGCCAAACAAACCAATTTAAGTCAATTTCCACCACATTAGAGTGGATTTCGACAACTTCTTGGCATGATTAACATATTATCATAAAATACATCAACTATGACCATTTTTTGGGGTCCTCCAATAACAGTTTCATCCGAGTCAATTTCGGCTCTATTTTGGCCAAAGTAACCAATTTAAGTCACTTTCCACCACATTAGAGTGGATTTCGACCATATCCTGGCATGATTAATATATTATCATAAAATACATCAACTATTACCTTTTTTGGGGGTCCTCCAATAATAGTTTCATCCGAGTCAAGTTCGGCTCTAGTTTGGCCAAATTAACCAATTTAAGTCACTTTCCACCACATTAGAGTGGATTTCGACCACATCCTGGCATGATTAATATATTATCATAATTTACATAAACTTTGACCACTTTTTGGGGTCCTCTGATACCAGTTTCATCCGAGTCAATTTCGGTTTTAGTTTAGCGAAACAAACCAATTTAAGTCAATTTCCACCACATTAGAGTGGATTTCGACCACTTCCTGGCATGATTAACATATTATCATAATATACATGAACTTTGACCACTTTTTGGGATCCTCATATACCAGTTTCATCCGAGTCAATTTCGGTTTTAGTTTAACCAAACGAACCAATTTAAGTCAATTTCCACCACATTAGAGTGGATTTCGACCACTTCCTGGCATGATTAACATATTATCATAATATACATGAACTTTGACCACTTTTTGGGATCCTCATATACCAGTTTCATCCGAGTCAATTTCGGTTTTAATTTAGCCAAACAAACCAATTTAAGTCAATTTCCACCACATTAGAGTGGATTTCGACCACTTCTTGGCATGATTAACATATTATCATAAAATACATCAACTATGACCATTTTTGGGGGTCCTCCAATAACAGTTTCTTCCGAGTCAATTTCGGCTCTATTTTGGCCAAAGTAACCAATTTAAGTCACTTTCCACCACATTAGAGTGGATTTCCACCACATCCTGGCATGATTAATAAATTATCATAATTTACATCAACTTTGACCACTTTTTGGGGTCCTCTGATACCAGTTTCATCCGAGTCAATTTCGGTTTTAGTTTGGCCAAACAAACCAGTTTAAGTCAATTTCCACCACATTAGAGTGGATTTCGACAACTTCCTGGCATGATTAACATATTATCAGAATTTACATCAACTTTGACCACTTTTTGGGGTCCTTTGATACCAGTTTCATCCGAGTCAATTTCGGTTTTAGTTTAGCCAAACAAACCAATTTAAGTCAATTTTCACCACATTAGAGTGGATTTCGACCACTTCCTGGCATGATTAACATATTATCATAATATACATGAACTTTGACCACTTTTTGGGATCGTCATATACCAGTTTCATCCGAGTCAATTTCGGTTTTAGTTTAACCAAACAAACCAATTTAAGTCAATTTCCACCACATTAGAGTGGATTTCGACAACTTCCTGGCATGATTAACATATTATCAGAATTTACATGAATTTTGACCACTTTTTGGGATCCTCATATACCAGTTTCATCCGAGTCAATTTCGGTTTTAGTTTAGCCAAACAAACCAATTTAAGTCAATTTCCACCACATTAGAGTGGATTTCGACAACTTCTTGGCATGATTAACATATTATCATAAAATACATCAACTATGACCATTTTTGGGGGTCCTCCAATAACAGTTTCATCCGAGTCAATTTCGGCTCTATTTTGGCCAAAGTAGCCAATTTAAGTCACTTTCCACCTCATTAGAGTGGATTTCGACCATATCCAGGCATGATTAATATATTATCATAAAATACATCAACTATGACCTTTTTTGGGGGTCCTCCAATAATAGTTTCATCCGAGTCAAGGTCGACTCTAGTTTGGCCAAAGTAACCAATTTAAGTCACTTTCCACCACATTAGAGTGGATTTCGACCACATCCTGGCATGATTAATATATTATCATAATTTACATCAACTTTGACCACTTTTTGGGGTCCTTTGATACCAGTTTCATCCGAGTCAATTTCGGTTTTAGTTTAGCCAAACAAACCAATTTAAGTCAATTTTCACCACATTAGAGTGGATTTCGACCACTTCCTGGCATGATTAACATATTATCATAATATACATGAACTTTGACCACTTTTTGGGATCGTCATATACCAGTTTCATCCGAGTCAATTTCGGTTTTAGTTTAACCAAACAAACCAATTTAAGTCAATTTCCACCACATTAGAGTGGATTTCGACAACTTCCTGGCATGATTAACATATTATCATAATATACATGAACTTTGACCACTTTTTGGGATCCTCATATACCAGTTTCATCCGAGTCAATTTCGGTTTTAGTTTAGCCAAACAAACCAATTTAAGTCAATATCCACCACTTTAGAGTGGATTTCGACCACTTCTTGGCATGATTAACATATTATCATAAAATACATCAACTATGACCATTTTTTGGGGTCCTCCAATAACAGTTTCATCCGAGTCAATTTCGGCTCTATTTTGGCCAAAGTAACCAATTTAAGTCACTTTCCACCACATTAGAGTGGATTTCGACCATATCCTGGCATGATTAATATATTATCATAAAATACATCAACTATTACCTTTTTTGGGGGTCCTCCAATAATAGTTTCATCCGAGTCAAGTTCGGCTCTAGTTTGGCCAAATTAACCAATTTAAGTCACTTTCCACCACATTAGAGTGGATTTCGACCACATCCTGGCATGATTAATATATTATCATAATTTACATAAACTTTGACCACTTTTTGGGGTCCTCTGATACCAGTTTCATCCGAGTCAATTTCGGTTTTAGTTTAGCGAAACAAACCAATTTAAGTCAATTTCCACCACATTAGAGTGGATTTCGACCACTTCCTGGCATGATTAACATATTATCATAATATACATGAACTTTGACCACTTTTTGGGATCCTCATATACCAGTTTCATCCGAGTCAATTTCGGTTTTAGTTTAACCAAACGAACCAATTTAAGTCAATTTCCACCACATTAGAGTGGATTTCGACCACTTCCTGGCATGATTAACATATTATCAGAATTTACATGAACTTTGACCACTTTTTGGGATCCTCATATACCAGTTTCATCCGAGTCAATTTCGGTTTTAGTTTAGCCAAACAAACCAATTTAAGTCAATTTCCACCACATTAGAGTGGATTTCGACAACTTCTTGGCATGATTAACATATTATCATAAAATACATCAACTATGACCATTTTTTGGGGTCCTCCAATAACAGTTTCATCCGAGTCAATTTCGGCTCTATTTTGGCCAAAGTAACCAATTTAAGTCACTTTCCACCACATTAGAGTGGATTTCGACCATATCCTGGCATGATTAATATATTATCATAAAATACATCAACTATTACCTTTTTTGGGGGTCCTCCAATAATAGTTTCATCCGAGTCAAGTTCGGCTCTAGTTTGGCCAAATTAACCAATTTAAGTCACTTTCCACCACATTAGAGTGGATTTCGACCACATCCTGGCATGATTAATATATTATCATAATTTACATAAACTTTGACCACTTTTTGGGGTCCTCTGATACCAGTTTCATCCGAGTCAATTTCGGTTTTAGTTTAGCGAAACAAACCAATTTAAGTCAATTTCCACCACATTAGAGTGGATTTCGACCACTTCCTGGCATGATTAACATATTATCATAATATACATGAACTTTGACCACTTTTTGGGATCCTCATATACCAGTTTCATCCGAGTCAATTTCGGTTTTAGTTTAACCAAACGAACCAATTTAAGTCAATTTCCACCATATTAGAGTGGATTTCGACCACTTCCTGGCATGATTAACATATTATCATAATATACATGAACTTTGACCACTTTTTGGGATCCTCATATACCAGTTTCATCCGAGTCAATTTCGGTTTTAATTTAGCCAAACAAACCAATTTAAGTCAATTTCCACCACATTAGTGTGGATTTCGACCACTTCTTGGCATGATTAACATATTATCATAAAATACATCAACTATGACCATTTTTGGGGGTCCTCCAATAACAGTTTCTTCCGAGTCAATTTCGGCTCTATTTTGGCCAAAGTAACCAATTTAAGTCACTTTCCACCACATTAGAGTGGATTTCCACCACATCCTGGCATGATTAATAAATTATCATAATTTACATCAACTTTGACCACTTTTTGGGGTCCTCTGATACCAGTTTCATCCGAGTCAATTTCGGTTTTAGTTTGGCCAAACAAACCAGTTTAAGTCAATTTCCACCACATTAGAGTGGATTTCGACCACATCCTGGCATGATTAACAAATTATCATAATATACATGAACTTTGACCACTTTTTGGGATACTCATATACCAGTTTCATCCGAGTCAATTTCGGTTTTAGTTTAACCAAACAAACCAATTTAAGTTAATTTCCACCACATTAGAGTGGATTTCGACCAGTTCCTGGTATGATTAACATATTATCAGAATTTACATGAACTTTGACCACTTTTTGAGATCCTCATATACCAGTTTCATCCGAGTCAATTTCGGTTTTAGTTTAGCCAAACAAACCAATTTAAGTCAATTTCCACCACATTAGAGTGGATTTCGACCACTTCTTGGCATGATTAACATATTATCATAAAATACATCAACTATGACCATTTTTGGGGGTCCTCCAATAACAGTTTCATCCGAGTCAATTTCGGCTCTATTTTGGCCAAAGTAACCAATTTAAGTCACTTTCCACCACATTAGAGTGAATTTCGACCATATCCTGGCATGATTAATATATTATCATAAAATACATCAACTATGACCTTTTTTGGGGGTCCTCCAATAATAGTTTCATTCGAGTCAAGTTCGGCTCTAGTTTGGCCAAAGTAACCAATTTGAGTCACTTTCCACCACATTAGAGTGGATTTCGACCACATCCTGGCATGATTAATATATTATCATAATTTACATCAACTTTGACCACTTTTTGGGGTCCTCTGATACCAGTTTCATCCGAGTCAATTTCGGTTTTAGTTTAGCCAAACAAACCAATTTAAGTCAATTTCCACCACATTAGAGTGGATTTCGACCACTTCCTGGCATGATTAACATATTATCAGAATTTACATCAACTATGACCATTTTTTGGGGTCCTCCAATAACAGTTTCACCCGAGTCAATTTCGGCTCTAGTTTGGCCAAACTAACCAATTTAAGTCACTTTCCACCACTTTAGAGTGGATTTCGACCACATCCTGGCATGATTAACATATTATCTTAATATGCTTCAACTTTGACCACTTTTTGGGATCCTCATATACTTGTTTCATCCGAGTCAATTTCGGTTTTAGTTTAGCCAAACAAACCAATTTAAGTCAATTTCCACCACATTAGAGTGGATTTCGACCACATACTAGCATGATTTATATATTATCATAATTTACATCAACTTTGACCACTTTTTGGGGTCCTCTGATACCAGTTTCATCCGAGTCAATTTCGGTTTTAGTTTAGTCACACAAACCAATTTAAGTCAATTTCCACCACATTAGAGTGGATTTCGACCACGTCTTGGCATGATTAACATATTATCATAATATACATGAACTTTGACCACTTTTTGGGATCCTCATATACCAGTTTCATCCGAGTCAATTTCGGTTTTAGTTTAACCAAACAAACCAATTTAAGTCAATTTCCACCACATTAGAATGGATTTCGACAACTTCCTGGTATGATTAACATATTATCATAATATACATGAACTTTGACCACTTTTTGGGATCCTCATATACCAGTTTCATCCGAGTCAATTTCGGTTTTAGTTTAGCCAAACAAACCAATTTAAGTCAATTTCCACCACATTAGAGTGGATTTCGACCACTTCTTGGCATGATTAACATATTATCATAAAATACATCAACTATGACCATTTTTGGGGGTCCTCCAATAACAGTTTCATCCGAGTCAATTTCGGCTCTATTTTGGCCAAAGTAGCCAATTTAAGTCACTTTCCACCACATTAGAGTGGATTTCGACCACATCCTGGCATGATTAACATATTATCATAATATACATGAACTTTGACCACTTTTTGGGATCCTCATATACCAGTTTCATCCGAGTCAATTTCGGTTTTAGTTTAACCAAACAAACCAATTTAAGTCAATTTCCACCACATTAGAATGGATTTCGACAACTTCCTGGCATGATTAACATATTATCATAATATACATGAACTTTGACCACTTTTTGGGATCCTCATATACCAGTTTCATCCGAGTCAATTTCGGTTTTAGTTTAGCCAAACAAACCAATTTAAGTAACTTTCCACCACATTAGAGTGGAATTCGAGCACATCCTGGCATGATTATCATATTATCATAATTTACATCGACTTTGACCACTTTTTGGGGTCCTCTGATACCAGTTCCATCCGAGTCAATTTCGGCTCTAGGTTGGCCAACTCACCAATTTAAGTCACTTTCCACCACATTAGAGTGGATTTCGACCACATCCTGGCATGATTAACATATTATCATAATATACATGATCTTTGACCACTTTTTGGGATCCTCATATACCAGTTTCATCCGAGTCAATTTCGGTTTTAGTTTAGCAAAACAAACCAATTTAAGTCAATTTCCACCACATTATAGTGGATTTCGACCACTTCCTGGCATGATTAACATATTATCATAATATACATGAACTTTGACCACTTTTTGGGATCCTCATATACCAGTTTCATCCGAGTCAATTTCGGTTTTAGTTTAGCCAAACAAACCAATTTAAGTCAATTTCCACCACATTAGAGTGGATTTCGACAACTTCCTGGCATGATTAACATATTATCATAAAATACATCAACTATGACCATTTTTTGTTGTCCTCCAACAACAGTTTCATCCGAGTCAATTTCGGCTCTAGTTTAGCCAAAGTAACCTATTTCAGTCACTTTCCACCACTTTAGATTGGATTTCGACCACATCCTGGCATGATTAACATATTATCATAATATACATGAACTTTGACCACTTTTTGGGATCCTTATATACCAGTTTCATCCGAGTCAATTTCGGTTTTTGTTTGGCCAAACAAACCAGTTTAAGTCAATTTCCACCACATTAGAGTGGATTTCGACCACATCCTGGCATGATTAACATATCATCATAATATACATCAACTATGACCATTTTTGGGGTCCTCCAATAACAATTTCACCCGAGTCAATTTCGGCTCTAGTTTGGCCAAACTAACCAATTTAAGTCACTTTCCACCATTTTAGAGTGGATTTTGACCACATCCTGGCATGATTAACATATTATCTTAATATGCTTCAACTTTGACCACTTTTTGGGATCCTCATATACCTCTTTCATCAGAGTCAATTTCGGTTTTAGTTTAGCCAAACAAACCAATTTAAGTCAATTTCCACCACATTAGAGTGGATTTCGACCACTTCCTGGCATGATTAACATATTATCATAATATACATGAACTTTGACCACTTTTTGGGATCCTCATATACCAGTTTCATCCGAGTCAATTTCGGTTTTAGTTTAGCCAAACAAACCAATTTAAGTCAATTTCCACCACATTAGAGTGGATTTCGACAACTTCCTGGCATGATTAACATATTATCATAAAATACATCAACTATGACCATTTTTTGTTGTCCTCCAATAACAGTTTCATCCCAGTCAATTTCGGCTCTAGTTTAGCCAAAGTAACCTATTTCAGTCACTTTCCACCACTTTAGATTAGATTTCGACCACATCCTGGCATGATTAACGTATTATCATAATATACATGAACTTTGACCAATTTTTGGGATCCTTATATACCAGTTTCATCCGAGTCAATTTCGTTTTAGTTTGGCCAAACAAAACCAGTTTAAGTCAATTTCCACCACATTAGAGTGGATTTCGACCACATCCTGGCATGATTAACATATCATCATAATATACATGAACTTTGACCACTTTTTGGGATACTCATATACCAGTTTCATTCGAGTCAATTTCGGTTTAGTTTGGCCAAACAAACCAATTTAAGTCATTTTCCACCACATTAGAGTGGATTTCGACCACTTCCTGGCATGATTAACATATTATCAGAATTTACATCAACTATGACCATTTTTTGGGGTCCTCCAATAACAGTTTCACCCGAGTCATTTTCCACCACATTAGAGTGGATTTCGAACACATCCTGGAATGATTTATATATTATCATAAAATACATCAATTATGACCTTTTTTGGGGGTCCTCCAATAACAGTTTCATCCGAGTAAAGTTCGGCTCTAGTTTGGCCAAAGTAACCAATTTAAGTCACTTTCCACCACATTAGAGTGGATTTCGACCACATCCTGGCATGATTAATATATTATCATAATTTACATCAACTTTGACCACTTTTTGGGGTCCTCTGATACCAGTTTCATCCAAGTCAATTATGGCTCTGGTTTGGCTAACCTAACCAATTTAAGTAACTTTCCACCACATTAGAGTGGAATTCGAGCACATCCTGGCATGATTATCATATTATCATAATTTACATCGACTTTGACCACTTTTTGGGGTCCTCTGATACCAGTTCCATCCGAGTCAATTTCGGCTCTAGTTTGGCCAACTCACCAATTTAAGTCACTTTCCACCACATTAGAGTGGATTTCGACCACATCCTGGCATGATTAACATATTATCAAAATATCCATGATCTTTGACCTCTTTTTGGGATCCTCATATACCAGTTTCATCCGAGTCAATTTCGGTTTTAGTTTAGCAAAACAAACCAATTTAAGTCAATTTCCACCACATTAGAGTGGATTTCGACCAATTCTTGTCACGATTAACATATAATCATAAAATACATCAACTATGACCATTTTTTGTTGTCCTCCAATAACAATTTCATTCGAGTCAATTTCGGCTCTAGTTTAGCCAAAGTAACCGATTTCAGTCACTTTCCACCACTTTAGATTGGATTTCGACCACATCCTGGCATGATTAACATATTATCATAATATACATGAACTTGGACCACTTTTTGGGATCCTCATATACCAGTTTCATCCGAGTCAATTTCGGTTTTAGTATAGCCAAACAAACCAAGTTAATTCAATTTCCACCACATTAGAGTGGATTTCGACCACTTCTTTTCATGATTAACATATTATCATAAAATACATCAACTATGACCATTTTTTGTTGTCCTCCAATAACAGTTTCATCCCAGTCAATTTCGGCTCTAGTTTAGCCAAAGTAACCTATTTCAGTCACTTTCCACCACTTTAGATTGGATTTCGACCACATCTTGGCATGATTAACATATTATCATAATATACATGAACTTTGACCACTTTTTGGGATCCTTATATACCAGTTTCATCCGAGTCAATTTCGGTTTTAGTTTGGCCAAACAAACCAGTTTAAGTCAATTTCCACCACATTAGAGTGGATTTCGACCAGATCCTGGCATGATTAACACATTATCAGAATTTACATCAACTATGACCATTTTTTGGGGTCCTCCAATAACAATTTCACCCGAGTCAATTTCGGCTCTAGTTTGGCCAAACTAACCAATTTAAGTCACTTTCCACCACTTTAGAGTGGATTTCGACCACATCCTGGCATGATTAACATATTATCTTAATATGCTTCAACTTTGACCACTTTTTGGGATCCTCATATACCTGTTTCATCCGAGTCAATTTCGGTTTTTGTTTAGCCAAACAAACCAATTTAAGTCAATTTCCACCACATTAGAGTGGATTTCGACCACTTCCTGGCATGATTAACATATTATCATAATATACATGAACTTTGACCACTTTTTGGGATCCTCATATACCAGTTTCATCCGAGTCAATTTCGGTTTTAGTTTAACCAAACAAACCAATTTAAGTCAATTTCCACCACATTAGAGTGGATTTCGACAACTTCCTGGCATGATTAATATATTATCATAATTTACATGAACTTTGACCACTTTTTGGGATCCTCATATACCAGTTTCATCCGAGTCAATTTCGGTTTTAGTTTAGCCAAACAAACCAATTCAAGTCAATTTCCACCACATTAGAGTGGATTTCGACCACTTCTTGGCATGATTAACATATTATCATAAAATACATCAACTATGACCATTTTTGGGGGTCCTCCAATAACAGTTTCATCCGAGTCAATTTCGGCTCTATTTTGGCCTAAGTAACCAATTTAAGTCACTTTCCACCACATTAGAATGGATTTCGACCATATTCTGGCATGATTAATATATTATCATAAAATACATCAACT
The DNA here is from genome assembly GCA_030848705.1 of Heracleum sosnowskyi. Classification (NCBI taxonomy): domain Eukaryota; kingdom Viridiplantae; phylum Streptophyta; class Magnoliopsida; order Apiales; family Apiaceae; genus Heracleum; species Heracleum sosnowskyi. The sequence continues at coordinate 53,956,980 of CM061236.1, forward strand.
ATGACCTTTTTTGGGGGTCCTCCAATAATAGTTTCATCCGAGTCAAGTTCGGCTCTAGTTTGGCCAAAGTAACCAATTTAAGTCACTTTCCACCACATTAGAGTGGATTTCGACCACATCCTGGCATGATTAATATATTATCATAATTTACATCAACTTTGACCACTTTTTGGGGTCCTCTGATACCAGTTTCATCCGAGTCAATTTCGGTTTTAGTTTAGTCAAACAAACCAATTTAAGTCAATTTCCACCACATTAGAGTGGATTTCGACCACTTCCTGGCATGATTAACATATTATCATAACATACATGAAATTTGACCACTTTTTGGGATCCTTATATACCAGTTTCATCCGAGTCAATTTCGGTTTTAGTTTAACCAAACAAACCAATTTAAGTCAATTTCCACCACATTAGAGTGGATTTTGACAACTTCCTGGCATGATTAACATATTATCATAATATACATGAATTTTGACCACTTTTTGGGATCCTCATATACCAGTTTCATCCGAGTCAATTTCGGTTTTAGTTTAGCGAAACAAACCAATTTAAGTCAATTTCCACCACATTAGAGTGGATTTCGACCACTTCTTGGCATGATTAACATATTATCATAAAATACATTAACTATGACCATTTTTGGGGGTCCTCCAATAACAGTTTCATCCGAGTCAATTTCGGCTCTATTTTGGCCAAAGTAACCAATTTAAGTCACTTTCCACCACATTAGAGTGGATTTCGACCATATCCTGGCATGATTAATATATTATCATAAAATGCATCAACTATGACCTTTTTTGGGGGTCCTCCAATAATAGTTTCATCCGAGTCAAGTTCGGCTCTAGTTTGGCCAAAGTAACCAATTTAAGTCACTTTCCACCACATTAGAGTGGATTTCGACCACATCCTGGCATGATTAATATATTATCATAATTTACATCAACTTTGACCACTTTTTGGGGTCCTTTGATACCAGTTTCATCCGAGTCAATTTCGGTTTTAGTTTAGCCAAACAAACCAATTTAAGTCAATTTCCACCACATTAGAGTGGATTTCGACCACTTCCTGGCATGATTAACATATTATCATAATATACATGAACTTTGACCACTTTTTGGGATCCTCATATACCAGTTTCATCCGAGTCAATTTCAGTTTTAGTTTAACCAAACAAACCAATTTAAGTCAATTTCCACCACATTAGAGTGGATTTCGACAACTTCCTGGCATGATTAACATATTATCATAATATACATGAACTTTGACCACTTTTTGGGATCCTCATATACCAGTTTCATCCGAGTCAATTTCGGTTTTAGTATAGCCAAACAAACCAAGTTAATTCAATTTCCACCACATTAGAGTGGATTTCGACCACTTCTTTTCATGATTAACATATTATCATAAAATACATCAACTATGACCATTTTTTGTTGTCCTCCAATAACAGTTTCATCCCAGTCAATTTCGGCTCTAGTTTAGCCAAAGTAACCTATTTCAGTCACTTTCCACCACTTTAGATTGGATTTCGACCACATCTTGGCATGATTAACATATTATCATAATATACATGAACTTTGACCACTTTTTGGGATCCTTATATACCAGTTTCATCCGAGTCAATTTCGGTTTTAGTTTGGCCAAACAAACCAGTTTAAGTCAATTTCCACCACATTAGAGTGGATTTCGACCAGATCCTGGCATGATTAACACATTATCAGAATTTACATCAACTATGACCATTTTTTGGGGTCCTCCAATAACAATTTCACCCGAGTCAATTTCGGCTCTAGTTTGGCCAAACTAACCAATTTAAGTCACTTTCCACCACTTTAGAGTGGATTTCGACCACATCCTGGCATGATTAACATATTATCTTAATATGCTTCAACTTTGACCACTTTTTGGGATCCTCATATACCTGTTTCATCCGAGTCAATTTCGGTTTTAGTTTAGCCAAACAAACCAATTTAAGTCAATTTCCACCACATTAGAGTGGATTTCGACCACTTCCTGGCATGATTAACATATTATCATAATATACATGAACTTTGACCACTTTTTGGGATCCTCATATACCAGTTTCATCCGAGTCAATTTCGGTTTTAGTTTAACCAAACAAACCAATTTAAGTCAATTTCCACCACATTAGAGTGGATTTCGACAACTTCCTGGCATGATTAATATATTATCATAATTTACATGAACTTTGACCACTTTTTGGGATCCTCATATACCAGTTTCATCCGAGTCAATTTCGGTTTTAGTTTAGCCAAACAAACCAATTCAAGTCAATTT